>JALAZF010000365.1:5094808-6512212 GCA_022829125.1 Lathyrus tuberosus
GACCTCAAACACACTCCAAATATCATCCTTGAACTGTCCCAAATGGTTCCACACATCTGGAACACCATTTGAGAGAGTTGCTATTTTGGCCACTTTTGCCCCTTTTGCAAGAAAGAGCTCAAACTTGTTCTTGAGGTTTCCAGCTGATTCCAACCATCCTAAAAGCTTCTAAGAGATCATTTGAGGGTGTCCAAAGCATCAAATCATTTTTGGAACAAAGCACTTGGCAGATTGCACAAAAGCTCCAAAAAGAGGTAAGCATCACAACTTAAATTCTTTGAATCATGCTTTCCTTTGATGTCCACTGATCATGCATCTCTTATACATGTTATATGTGTTGTGTTTGCACCAATTTATCATGTAATTCATATTTGTACCAAAAGATAGCACAGAAAATGCAAATCATGGCCTATTTCAAAACCACTATCGGGTTTTTCAATATGAGCATGATCTGAAAAAAAACACCACCACCATTGGATTCCTTGTGAAATTCTAGGTAGGATAGACCTAAATTTTGTCCCAATCCATGGAGAAATGAGAAAGTTATGGCCTTCATGTTTCTAACCAAAATCTTGCCTTGCCTTGCCTTAGGCCAGGCCAAAAACAAGGCAAGCCTTGTATATTTGTGGTTGTGTTTCAATCAACGGATGTATCAAGTGGTAAGGCGCGCGCCCTGTACACAAGAGGTCTGGGGTTCGAATCCCCCTCGCCCAGATCCTTTTTTTTACCACTTTTTTCATATTTTTTCATATTTTACTATTTTTCATATTATTTTTAATGATTTGAAAAATTAATAACTCCCTCAATTTTAATTATTTTTTATTGGTTCTTTTTGCAAAAAATCACAAAAATGTTGAAATATTTTATCCCACAAAAAAGTCAAATTTATATTATTTATTTAATATAATTAGTATTTTTGTGAATAAATTCATTTTTTAATTGTTTTTAAACATTCAAAAGTGAATAATTACCTTGAAAATCAAAACCAAATGAGTTTTAATTCATCTTGTGATTAAAACCTCATTTTTCAAACCTTAAACAAAAATCACAAGTGGTTTATTCAAACTTATTTGGTATTTTTATCATTTTATTGATTTTCTTTAAATATTTACTTTTAAAGGAAAACAAATTTAGGGTTTCTTTGATTTTCACCCTCACAAATCTTTTTCAAACCTTTGGGCCTCTAATAGAGTGTAAGACCCATCCCTTGTAAATAAAACCTTTTTGGGCCTCAATGCATTGTATAAGACCCATTACGTTAAAGAAATCTCGGCGCGATTGTCATTTTTCAAACAAAACCCCTGGGCCTCTCCTTGAGTTGTAAGCCCCATCTTTTCTTTTAAAATCACCTTTGGGCCTCTAATAGAGTGTAAGACCCAAACCCCTTTTTTTTAACCAAAACCTTTTTGGGCCTTAGTT
Organism: Lathyrus tuberosus; assembly: GCA_022829125.1. Taxonomy (NCBI): domain Eukaryota; kingdom Viridiplantae; phylum Streptophyta; class Magnoliopsida; order Fabales; family Fabaceae; genus Lathyrus; species Lathyrus tuberosus. The sequence goes on from JALAZF010000365.1 coordinate 5,096,228, forward strand.
CATTGTATAAGACCCAGTACGTTAAAGAAACCTCGGCGCGATCGCCAGTTCAAAAATCAAAATCATCTGGGCCTACCCTCGTGTTATAAGCCCTATTCCTTTTCTTTAAACACCTTTGGGCCTCTTGAGAGAGTGCAAGACCCATCCCTTTGTACAGAAAACCTTTTTGGGCCTCAGTCACTTGTATAAGTCCCTGTACAATTTCAAAACAACAGTGCAATCACTGATAAAACCTTGGGCATCTCCTTGAGATGTAAGCCCAACAATCTTTTCAAAGTACTTTCTCCTTTGATTTAGAATATAATATTATTATCAAAGCTTTCTTTGTTGAACAACTAACAAAACAACATGGAAGCTCTACAATCGAGTAAGTGTTTACCCGCTTTCTTTATCCGCTTTCATATATATATAACTGTATTGTGGGGCTGCTCACTGTAAGTCTTCTTTCACATCCTTTTATATACTTTTCAAATATCAACTGTGTAATACTAGTATAGTTATTTAGAGTTTTCCCCGGCAACTACGTCTAGAACTAGGTAAAGCCTGTTGGTCACTCTTAAATACAAACAAAACTAGATCCCCCATAGGATACCAGATACAGTCTTCCCTCCTCTTGGGGTTAAACAATATGGAAACGTGAAAGGCAGCATTATCGGTGAACCCTTTCTCAGACTGTCACCCTTAGACATTGTCAAAGAAACTCTAACTCCCCTGAGATGATCTTTTCTCCGTGAATGGCATCTCTTGAGTTTCTTCCAAATTCTCGGACTTTCCAAGCTTGATCTATTCTCGGTGAATCGCATGTCTTGAACTTCTCGGGGTTTGGGAACCCACGGGCTTCTTAAAAGCATCCCCGCCTCCTCTTGGGTGTTGTACAAGGACCCTTCGGCTTTTTAAAAGCTCCCATGCCTTCTCTTGGGCTTAGTACAAGAACCCAGAGACCTCTACAGGTATAGGAACAAAACCTAGTCATCAATTTGCTAGAGTTATCTTTCTGAGTCAAGTGTCAGACCAGTTAATGGGATGACCTTCATCCCTTGACATACCAGCCTTCTCTTGGGCATCATCCAAAGATCATTCACTATCTGAGAATCGATTTCTCAAAACACTAGTAGACTTGGACAGTCTCAATACCCTTTGGATTTCCCATTTCCTTAAAGAACAGGAAATAACCCTGATCCTATAATCAGTACCAAAGCACAACCTTACCTTTAATCTTTCCCAGCATGGGTCAATTACTGTAAACTCACAGAAATTCTCACCAGAGAAAAGAACTCATCTGTCACAATACAGTAAAAATTCTAACTCAGACCATTTTACTGTCATCAGCCAATCAGAGCCTAATGGTATCTGACATCCTTCATAAGAACTGATATTCTCTTTTATCCAACATATTGGACCTATCACTAAATTGAAACAGTCACCAGCATATTTAGCCTCCTCTTGGGCTTTGTACAATGATTCTCCCCAGTGGAGCTAACCTTTTCAGACTCTCTTGTTGAGTCACCCTTTTAGCCTCCATCTCGGGCTTCATACGAGACACTAAAACACTCTCTTATTGAGTATAAAAGACTCTCTTGTTGAGTCAACCACTTTTAGCCTCCATCTCGGGCTTCGTACGAGATAGAAAACCACTCTTTTGTTGAGTATAAAAGACTCCCTCATTGATTCAAACAAACTCCAGACTCTCTTGTTGAGTTAAACCTCTTTAGCCTCCGTCTTGGGCTTCGTACAAGACATATAAAAACACCCTCTTGTTGGGTCACTAGCCTCCTCTTAGGCTTTGTATAAAGAAAACCCAAGTTGAGTCAATCAACCTTTTAGCATCAATGTCAGGCCTTGCTCACAGCATACAAACATCGACAACTCCTCCTTAGAGATGACAAATTCTCTCTCATCCAACCCTTCAGCTTCATATCTTGGGCTTTGAACAAGATACAAACCACCTTTAGCTTCACGTCATGGGCTTTGAACAAGACATTAAAACACCTCTTTCCTCCCATAGAATAGGAGGAACTACGATCGCTCTGATTTCCCTGTTTCGTTAAACGGGAATACGTAGGCATAAGATTGAAAAAATCTTAGCGAGCATACTAATCAAAAACCCAAAATCCAGTATCTCCACCAAATCAACCCAAACGCATAAAATTTAAAAACATTACCAAAAATCTCACAAATAATAACCAAAGATTGGGCCCCACATCCATATAGCATATGTAACCTAACAGACCGCTGTTCAAACTCATTATGCAAGTAGGGTTAATTGGAGACATCTATTTCCCTTCCTTAATATGCTCAATAGGATAAAAAATGAATCAAACTGTAGTACCCAAGCGATCGTGATTCAGGACCACAAAAATCGCGCTACAGCATGCTGCTCTAAAATCTCAATCAGAGCATCTTTTTCTTTTAACAATTGCTGTATTTTCTTGCACTCTACATTGAGAATACGATACTTGTTCCTCCAAGACCTCTTCTCCCGCTGAACTTTTCTGAGAGTAACCTGAAGCTTTTCTGTCTCAGACATAAAATAAAGGGCAGAGTCCCTTAATGGAAGAACTTCCTGTTGAGGGTAAGGCATCCTCAGCTTGAGAGCTCTAGTTTGTACCCAGTGGAGATAAGGCTCAAACGAGACACAATCTGGTTTTCCTAGAGACTCTCTTCCTTTCCTATGAACGTGTTTCCAGGCATGCACTATTTCCGTCATTATTGCCCTATCATTTTCTCCTTCCTGGAAGAAAAGACCTTCCAGATGAGCATTACGCGGGATATACCTCATCGGGTATCCAAATTGACGACGAACTAAAACTGGATGATAATTGATTCCTCCCTTAGTTCCTATAAGGGGTACATTTGGGAAGTTTCCACAACGGTCAATCATTCTGATGCCGTCATAGATTTGATTGCACCAATCGATGTCGGAGTTGGTAAGAGACATGATTCTCTGCGACCAACGTAAAGTATTCTTTTGATCCCAAAATGCCGCAGACTTTGGCAAATGGGAAGTGAACCATTTGTAAAGCAGGGGTACACAGCATGTGATCATTCCCCATTATACAAATTCCTTAAGTGTACAGAATGATAAGCATCTACGAGCAAAGTCGGTACAGGGTTTCCAATCAAAAAAATCTTAATGGCGTTGATATCTACAAAGTTATCGATGTTGGGAAACAAAAATAACCCGTAGGTGAGCAAAATAAAGATGCTCTCAAAAGCGGCCATTTTCCCTATACTAGCAAAGTATAGAGCTTTCTTGGTTAAGAACTGGGCTAGCAAACCCTGAATTCCACCCTTAGTGGTTATGTGAGTCCTGACCTCTGACTCATCCAAATAAATTGCTCTTGCAATGGTCTGATCGTTTGGAATTTCTTCCAGTCCATAAAAGGGAGCCTGATCAGTAATATGTAGATCAGTCATGTGAGAGTACTCCTCTAGTGTTGGTGCTAGTTGATAATCTGGGAATGTGAAACAATGATAGACCGGATCGTAAAACTAGATTAGTGTGGATAGGATTCCTTCAATTACATGGACCCTTAACAAGGACAACAGCCCTCCGTACTTGGCTCTGAAAGCCTCGTGGTTGGTTATCATCCTCGCCAGACCTCTTAAATCCTCTAGTTTTGAAACCTTGAAGGTGTACTTATGAGTTTTCCTTCTACCGAAATCCATTAGCGCAATCTCCTTTCTCTGACATTTGCAATCATTGTCTTAGTTTAATTTGAAAAAGAGAGACTAGAAGAGAAGATTTTTCTTTGTTTTAATGTTTTTTAAATGAATGTATGAATGCAACACACAAAAACATAGAAAAAACATGGGGTCAAATGGTCGGTGTCATGAAGTCAGGGCTCTACCCCCCCCCCCAAAGGTTTATACTGGTGATTTTTTGTACCTGTCCGCAAAATCATTGAACCCTCTTGGGATAACAACAACAAGCGGATCGCCAACGAGCTGATGCATCTTAGAGTGATCTCAGATGAGGGTAGTATCGCGTGACAACTATTTTCGATAGCTTCCGCACTACAAAATGGTTTCAGCCTACTAAAAACCTCAGCTTCTCAGATATCCCAGTTGACCACACTACTTTCAACAACCGAAGTCGTATAGGCAATGTATCTGCAAAGGGAGTCTCCACTGAGTTTGATGGTCGGTCGGGGACTCTTAACTGGGATTCACTCCCCGCAAGATTACCCGTATTACCATTGTTATTTCTTTGATTTTGTGGTTGGCATTTATTTTGCTAAAACTATTCTAGCAGTAAGATGTTGAAACAAGATGTTCTAATATTCTGCATTTAACATGTCAGATAAATATGTCCCATCCTGGATCATAGGACATCGCGTCTGATTTTGTTTTAAAAGGAAGATTCTGGTGTTGGTATTTGTTACTAAATATTCTGTGAATATTTAGTTATCCTATGTGGCATCCAAAGTATTTTGGGCTGAGTTTTTATGTGTTGGTTTTCAGATTTTTACTACTTTCTAAATATGGAGACATATTAGGAAACTTTAGATTGAAGACCTATTTTCTTGGAGTTTATTTTGCAGAATCGTGTGCAGTCTCTTTGCTGCGTTTTGAAGCCCAATCCAGTCCAGATTTAATGCTATATATTGACTGGTGTAAACCTAGTTTAGGTGTGGAACTTACGTGTGTTTTGTTAGGGTTTTTAAGTGTTATTTGTGAGCCTAACTGGTATCATTCTGATAACAGTACAAGGACTAGTTTTTTGTGTTGTAAGTTCTGTCAGTTACTTATAAGCTTTTAAGCATTGAGTTTCTTGTGTGTCAATTCTCATAAGCTTTTAAGTATTGAGAATTGTGTGTTTTGAAAGTGTGGCTTTCATTTTGTTACTTGTGTTGAAAGGAACAGTCACGGGTTGTGATTGAAGAAGGATTTGAGGAGGGCCTCATACCTAGGTGAGTCTTAGGTAGAAGTCATAGGAAGGGTAGTGATTAAGTGAGCGGATTGTAACTGGGTGTAGTTGTTGTATGATCTGTGAATTGATACTATCGTATATTGGTTTCGTCCCTGGCTTGGAAGCCCCCAGAGTAGGATTGTTGATCCGAACTGGGTAAACATATCAATGTGTTCTTTACTTTCTGCACTGTTATTATTATTGTTAACTTTTTCATTGTGTTGGATATCAGTGTCTCAACATCTGTGTAGGACATCTGATATCTGTGCCAAAATTTCAATTGGCATCAAGAGCTTGCACCCTTGTTTGGTTCTGGGTGAGATTCAGGGAAGGTACTTTCTGGTGCAATGGACAAGGATGGAGGATTTTTGAACAAACCACCTCAGCTTGATGGTTCCAACTATGACTACTGGAAACCAAGGATGGTAGCATTCATCAAATCCATGGATGATCAAGCATGGAAAGTTGTTATCAAAGGATTGGAACCCCCAAAGGTTAGAGATGCAAAGGGTAATCCTACTGATGTGGTGAAGGAAGAGGAAGACTGGGATGATGCAGACTACAAAGGGTCCTTGGGAAATTCCAAATCCATGAATGCATTGTTTAATGGTGTTAACAAAAATATCTTTAGGTTAATTAAACATTGCACCATTGCAATAGAGGCGTGGGAGGTCTTGAAGGTTGCTCATGAAGGGACATCAAAGGTGAAGATGTCAAAACTTCAATTGAGAATTTGAAGATGAAGGAAGATGAGAGCATTCATGATTTTCACATGAACATTATTGAGATAGCTAATGCTTCAAGTGCCCTAGGTGAAAAGATGTCTGATAGCAAACTGGTCAGAAAAATCCTCAGATATCTACCTAAGAGATTTGACATGAAAGTGACTGCTATAGAGGAAGCTCTGGACATAGATAAGATGAAAGTGGATGAACTTGTGGGATCACTTCAAACATTTGAATTGGGGATTAGTGAAAAGTCTGAAAAGAAGAAGAGTATAGCTTTTGTGTCAAATGCTGGTGATTCAGACGATGAAGGTAACCTGGTCAGAGATGAAGTGGTGTCTAAAGATCTGGTATTGCTTGGAAAACAATTTAACAAAGTATTGAAAAGGATGGACTGGAAGTCAAGAGCAAATGTTCAGAACAAGCCACTCGACATCAGTAAAAACCAGGATGGAGGCAGAAGGTCCAAAGCTGAAGAAGACTCCAATCAAGGGAAGAGAGTTCAATGTTTTGAATGTGAGGGATTTGGGCACATAAAAATTGAGTGTCCCACGTATCTCAAAAGGCAGAAGAAGGGCTTATCTATGTCTTGGTTAGAAGGAGAGTCTGAGAGTGATCTTGAAGAAGAATTAGCAAAATTGGTGATAGCCTTGACTGGAATCTATAAATCTGATGGAGAAATAACTTGTGAGTCTGATTCTGACAAAGAATCTTATATTGGAGAACTCACTAAGCAGGAAGTTATCACTGGGTTCTCAGAGTTGTGTATCAAGAATGAAGAGAGGTTCCAGATAATATTAGAACAGAAGGTTCTGATAGCTCAACTAGAAGCTGAGAAGGAAGACCATTTATCAATCATTGCTGATCTTAAAGAGGAGGTTGTATGGCAAAAGTCAAAACTTGACAATATGACCAAATCTATAAGAATGCTGAACAATGGTACCACGGAGCTGGATGAGATTCTTCAGACTGGGAAAAATGCTGGAAATGTACAAGGTCTTGGTTTTAACAATCAAGCAGAGAACTACAAGAAGTCTGTATTAAAGTTTGTTCCTCGGAAAATAAAGCAAGAGGAGGAGATGTCAAATCACATGTTTCAACATCAGATGAAGCATCAGAAAATAGTATGTAGTTCAAAGTATAAACTATGGAGATGTCATTACTGTGGAAAGATTGGTCACTTAAAGTCCTTTTGCTCAAGTTGCATGATTATCCCAAAACTGCTCATCAACAAAATAAAGGACCGAATTGGGCTAAAGTAAAGAAAAGATGGACTCCTAGAAATATGATGGCTGGGTTCATAGCACATACCTCTCTCAGAGCATCTGCAAGGGAAGATTGGTACTTTGACAGTGGTTGTTCAAGACACATGACTGGTGTGAAGAAATTTTTGTCAGATATCAAGCCTCACTCTACCAATTATGTCACTTTTGGGGATGGATCAAAAGGTGAAATAAAAGGTGTTGGAAAGCTGGACTACACAGGACAACCAAATCTGGATCGTGTTCTATTTGTCAAAGGGCTGACTGCAAATTTGATCAGTATAAGCCAACTATGTGATCTAGGACTCAAAGTAAATTTCACAAAATCTGAATGCCTAGTAACCAATGAAGAAAATGAAGTTGTCATGAAGGGAACCAGGTCTAAGGATAACTGCTATCTGTGGAATCCGCAAGAATCAGAAAGTTTGTCTACCTGTTTGATGTCAAAGGAAGATGAAACCAAACTGTGGCATCAGAAATTGGGTCACTTACATTTGAAAGGGATGAAGAAAGTTCTGTCAAGTGAGGCTGTTAGAGGTATTCCCAAGCTAAAGATTGATGAGGATAGAATATGTGGCGAATGTCAAGTTGGGAAGCAAACAAGGATGTCACACAAAAAGCTTCAACATCTTACCACAACTTCTAGAGTTCTGGAGCTGCTTCACATGGACTTAATGGGACCTATGCAGGTTGAAAGTCTTGGTGGGAAGAAGTATGCCTATGTTGTCGTTGATGATTACTCCAGATTCACCTGGATAAGCTTTATCAGAGAGAAGTCTGAAGTATTTGCAGCTTTCAAAGAATTGTGTCAAAGGATTCAACGAGAAAAGGATTGTGGTGTTGTACGAATCAGAAGTGACCATGGGAAAGAATTTGAAAATAGCAGGTTTGAAGAGTTTTGTTTATCTGAAGGAATCACTCATGAATTCTCATCACCAATCACTCCTCAGCAAAATGGTGTGGTGGAACGCAAGAATAGGACTATTCAAGAGTGTGCAAGGGTCATGATTCATGCCAAAAAGCTTCCATATCATTTTTGGGCTGAAGGCATGAATACAACTTGCTATATACACAATAGGGTGACTATTAGATCAGGTACTTCTGTTACTCTTTATGAGCTATGGAAAGGTAGAAAGTCAAATGTGAAATATTTTCATGTTTTTGGGAGTAAGTGCTATATCTTGGCGGATCTTGAGCAGAGGCGAAAGATGGATCCTAAGAGTGAGGAAGGGATATTTTTGGGATACTCTACAAACAGTAAAGCATATAGGGTATTTAATTCCAGAACTAAGGTGATGATGGAATCCATAAATGTGGTGGTTGATGACTCTGGCAAAGACGAAGATGTCCCAGATGATGTTGGAACATGCTTTCCCATGAACAATGAAATCTCACAAGACACTGAGTCCGTAGAAGATAATGCTCAAGAGACCGACACTAGACCTGAGAATGAAGAGGTAGAGGATGTTAACAGGGGACCCTCTATAAGGGTTCAGAAGGATCACCCTAAGGAGTTGGTTATTGGAAATCTAAATGAAGGTGTAAGAACCAGATCGAGGGAGGCTGTGTCAAATGCCTGTTTTGTTTCAAAGCTTGAACCAAAGAATGTTAAATAGGCATTGACAGATGAGTTCTGGATAAGTACTATGTAGGATGAGCTTTGTCAATTCAAGAGGAATGAAGTCTGTGAACTGGTACCACGACCAGCAGGAACAAATGTGATTGGAACAAAGTGGGTGTATAAGAATAAGTCTGATGAACAAGGAGTTGTTACCAGAAACAAAGCCAGACTAGTTGCTCAAGGATACACACAGATTGAAGGAGTAGATTTCGATGAAACTTTTGCTCCTGTGGCTCGATTGGAATCCATCAGATTGTTGCTAGGAGTGGCATGTTTTTTGAAATTCAAATTGTTTCAAATGGATGTCAAGAGTGCCTTTCTGAATGGCTATCTTAATGAGGAAGTTTATGTTGAGCAGCCTAAAGGGTTTATGGATCCAAATTTTCCTGATCATGTCTACAAGCTAAAGAAGGCTTTGTATGGTTTGAAACAAGCTCCAAGAGCTTGGTATGAAAGGCTGACTGAGTTCTTAGTCAAACATGGATACAGGAAATGTGGTATTGATAAAACTCTCTTTGTCAAGGAGAAGGACGGGAAACTAATGATTGCTCAGATTTATGTAGATGATATTGTGTTTCGTGGGATGTCGGATGAAATGGTCCAACATTTTGTCAATCAAATGCAATCTGAATTTGAAATGAGCTTGGTAGGTGAATTGACTTACTTCCTTGGATTGCAAGTCAAGCAGATGGAAGATTCCATTTTTATTTGTCAGAGAAAATATGCAAGGAATATTGTGAAGAAGTTTGGATTGGATAATGCCAAGCACAAGAGAACTCCTGCTCATACTCACTTGAAGTTATCCAAAGATGAAAAGAGAGTGGATGTTGAACAGAGTTTATACAGAAGCATGATTGGCAGTCTGCTGTATCTCACAGCAAGTAGGCCAGACATAACCCTTGCAGTTGGTGTATGTGCAAGATACCAAGAAGAACCCAAGGTCAATCACATCAATCAAGTTAAGAGAATTTTTAAGTATGTGAATGGTACATGTGATTATGGGTTGTTGTACTCCCATGACTCAAGTTCCATTTTAGTAGGATACTGTGATGTTGATTGAGCTGGAAGTGCTGATGATAGGAAAAGTGCCTCTAGAGGTTGTTTCTTTTTGGGAAATAATCTTATTTCATGGTTTAGTAAGAAGCAGAATTCTGTATCTCTTTCTACTGCTGAAGCTGAGTACATAGCAGCTGGAAGTAGTTGTGCTCAACTGGTGTGGATGAAGGAAATGCTATCGGAGTATAATGTCACACAAGATGTCATGACATTATTTTGTGACAACCTGAGTGCTATTAATATTTCTAAAAATCCTATTCAACATAGCAGGACTAAGCACATTGATATCAGGCATCACTTCATTAGAGAACTTGTGGAGGACAAAGTCATAACTCTTGAGCATGTTAGCACAGAAAATCAGCTTGCTGACATATTTACCAAGGCTCTGGATGCAGTTCAGTTTGAAAATCCGAGGAGTAGACTTGGGGTTTGTACTCATGAAGAACTATAGCAATTAATGTTCTTTCTGGCTGCCAGACTAAAAAGAATAAAGGTAATTCTGGTAGTGCAGCTTGTGCAGGTGTTTATGAAGGGAAAGATGCTGAAGCTTGTGCATGACATTTGGTCATGTGATGTTGTGTGCATCTACTTTCTGATGCTGTTTATTCTGGTTTATGACTTGACCTTGCAGTTGCTTTTGGCATATTTATGGCTAAAAAGGGGGAGTAGTGTGCTTGTGGTGTGCTTGTGTTGTTGCTGCAGTTGAGGGGGAGTAGTGTGCTTGTGGTTTGCTTGTGCTGTTGCTGCAATTGAGGGGGAGTAGTGTGCTTGTGGTGTGTTTGTGCTATTGCTGCAGTTGAGGGGGAGTAGTGTGCTTGTGGTGTGCTTGTGCTGTTGTTGCAGTTGAGGGGGAGTAGTGTGCTTGTGGTGTGCTTGTGCTGTTGCTGCAGTTGAGGGGGAGAATGTTGAATGTTGTTGTGTTGCTGCAGTTGAGGGGGAGTTTTTTTTTATGTGAATTTTTTTGCTGCTATGTTGTGTTGTGTGTTGGTGTTATGGTGTGTTTTTTCGCTGCTGTCTCTGATATTGTTGTTTTGCTGGTGTTATCTTTGCAAGATTGTTTGGTGTGTAGTCTTAGCCAAAATAAGCCAACGGGGGAGATTGTTATTTCTTTGATTTTATGGTTGGCATTTATTTTGCTAAAACTATTCTAGCAGCAAGATGTTGAAACAAGATGTTCTAATATTCTGCATTTAACATGTCGGATAAAGATGTCCCATCCTGGATCATAGGACATCGCGTCTGATTTTGTTTTAAAAGGAAGATTCTGGTGTTGGTATTTGTTACTGAATATTCTGTGAATATTTAGTTATCCTATGTGGCATCCAAAGTATTTTGGGTTGAGTTTTTATGTGCTGGTTTTCAGATTTTTACTACTTTCTAAATATGGAGACATATTAGGAAACTTTAGATTGAAGACCTATTTTCTTGGAGTTTATTTTGCAGAATCGTGTGCAGTCTCTTTGCTGCGTTTTGAAGCCCAATCCAGTCTAGATTTAATGCTATATATTGACTGGTGTAAACCTAGTTTAGGTGTGGAACTTACGTGTGTTTTGTTAGGGTTTTTAAGTGTTATTTGTGAGCCTAACTGGTATCATTCTGATAACAGTACAAGGACTGGTTTTTTGTGTTGTAAGTTCTGTCAGTTACTCATAAGCTTTTAAGCATTGAGTTTCTTGTGTGTTAATTCTCATAAGCTTTTAAGTATTGAGAATTGTGTGTTTTGAAAGTGTGGCTTTCGTTTTGTTACTTGTGTTGAAAGGAACCAGTCACGGGTTGTGATTGAAGAGGGATTTGGGGAGGGCCTTATACCTAGGTGAGTCTTAGGTAGAAGTCATAGGAAGGGTAGTCATTAAGTGAGCGGATTGTAACCGGGTGTGGTTGCTGTATGATCTGTGAATTGATACTATCGTATATTGGTTTCGTCCCTGGCTTGGTAGCCCCCAGAGTAGGATTGTTGATCCGAACTGGGTAAACATATCAATATGTTCTTTACTTTCTGCACTGTTTTTATTATTGTTAACTTGTTCATTGTGTTAGATATCAGTGTCTCAACATCTGTGTAGGACATCTGATATCTGTGCCAGAATTTCAGCCATCTTCTATCTTAGGTGTATACTCAATCTTTCCACATGCGGCATCACACGCATTCCCATTAGCAGAAAAATAAACACAGATATTAATTAGGAAAAGCAGTATATATATTTGTCTTAATCATTCTAGACCTCTAGTCTTATGATTCTATACAGACAATGACTCCCCAGCAGAGTCGCCATTTCAGTGACATCTTGTTGAATTTAAAGGTTTCCACCGAAGATTGTAAGAAAGAGTAGAAGGCCCCACGGTGGGTACCATTTTTTCTGTAGCGCGATTTTTGTGGTCCTGAGTCACGATAGCTTGGGTACTACCGTTCGATTCATTTTTTATCCTATTGAGCTGATTAAGGAAGGGAAATATATGTCTCCAATTAACCTGCTTGCATACTGAGTTTGAATAGTGGTATGTTAGGTTATAGATGCGATTAAGATGTGGGTCCCTCTTCGGTTTATTTTTTTTTTAAATCAGAATGTCTTGATCATTTGCGAGGTTTTTGGTAAGATGTTAGGACTTGGTGCTTTTGGGTTGATATATGGGGGTACTAGATTTGGGTCATTGATTAGTATGCTCGCTAAGATTTTTTGTAATCTTATGCCTACGTATTCCCGTTTAACGAAACAGGGAAATCAGAGCGATAAAAAAGTTGTTTTGGTGTCTTGTTCAAAGCCCAAGACATGAAGCTAAAGGTGGTTTGTATCTTGTTTAAAGCCCAAGATGTTAAGCTAAAGGGTTAGAGAGAGTTTGTCATCTCTAAAGAGGAGTTGTTGATGTTTATATGCTATGAGCAAGGCATGAATTTGATGCTAAAAGGTTGATTGGCTCAACCGGGGTTTTCCTTATACAAAGCCTAAGAGGAGGCTAAAAGTTTGACTTTTGCGGGGAAAATGTTCTTTCTGTCTTGTACAAATCCCAAGATTGAGGCTAAAAGGAAGTTGACTCAACAAGAGAGTCTTTTATACTCAACGAGAGAGTGATTTTATATGTCTTGTATAAAGCCCAAGACGGAGACTAAAAGGTGATTGACTCAACAAGAAATCCATTTATACTCAACAAGAGACTAATTGACTCAACAAGAGAGTCTAAAAAAGGTGATTAACTCAGCAAGATAGTCTTTTGTACTCAACAAGATAGTGTTTTGCTGTCTCGTACGAAGCCCGAGATTGAGGCTTAAAAGGGTTTGACTCAACAAGATAGTCTTTTATACTCAACAAGAGAGTGTTTTTATATGTCTTGTACAAAGCCCAAGACGGAGGCTAAAAGGTGTTTGACTCAACAAGAGAGTCTGAAAAGGTTAGCTCCGCTGGGGAGAATCATTTGTACAAAGCCCAACAGGAGGCTATCTTACCACTATGGATTCTGGAGATCCTGAAGCGGGTCCAAGTGTGGGTAACTCTCATGAGAGAGACCGAGGTTTCTTCCTATGTTTGAAAGGAACTTGAGAATGTCTTTGAAACTCAAGGGTCTTAGATTGTCCAAGTCTGGAGTTTTATCTTTTGTACAATGCTCAAGAGGAGGCACGGGCATTAAGGGATGAGTATCAACCTTAAAATGGCCGGAGTTTTGACGCTAGAAAGACTGCTCTAGCAAAGGATGACTAAGTTCTATCTTATACCTTTAAGAGGTCGCCATGGTCCTTGTATTAAGCCCAAGAGAAGGCATGAGAACTTATAAGAAGCCGACGGGTCCTTGTACAACGCCTAAGAGGAGGCGGGGATGCTTTTAGGAAGCCTGTGGGTCCCCAAACCCCGAGAAGTTCAAGACATGCTATTCACCAAGAATAGATCAAGCCAGGAAAGTCCGAGAATTTGGAAGAGACTCAAGAGATGCCATTCATGGAGAAAAGGTCATCTCTGGGGAGTTAGAGTTTCTTTGACAATGTCTAAGGGTGACAGTCTGAGAAAGGGTTCACCGAGAATGCTGCCTTTCACGTCTCCATATTGTTTAACCCCAAGAGGAAGCAAGACTGTATCTGGAAATCCTATGGGGATCTAGTTTTGTGTGTATTTAAGAGTTACCAACAGGGCTTTACCTAGTGTTATACGTAGTTGCCGGGGAAAACTCTAAGTAACTATACTTATATTACACAATGGATATTGGACAAGTATATAAAAGTTTGTGAAAGAAGACTTACAGTGAAACAGCCCCACAATACAGTTATATATGAAAGCGGTAAATGAAAGCGGATAAACACTTACCCGTTGTAGAGCTTCCATGTTGTTTAGTTAGTTGTTCAACAAAGAAAGTTTTGGTAACAACATATATTCAAAATCAAAGGATAAAGTGCTTTGAAAAGTTGTTGGGGCTTACAGCTCGAGGAGAGGCCCAAGGTTTTTAAATGGCGATCGCGCCGAGTTTTTTGAAATCGCAGTGGGTCTTATACAATAAATGAGACCCACTAAGTGGTTTTTACACAAGTGGTGGGGCTTACAGCTCAAGGAGAGGCCCATTAAGTTGTTTGAAAAAATGGCGATTGCGCCAAGATTTTTGAAAATGTGTTGGGACTTATACAATGACTGAGGCCCAAACTATTTTGGTTTCAAAGCGGGATTGGGTCTTACACTCTATTAGAGGCCCACTAAGTTTGAAAAAAGATTTGTAAGGGTAAAAATCAAAGAAACCCTAATTTTGTTTTTCTTTTAAAGTAAATATTTAAAGAAAATTAATAAAATGATAAAAATACAAATAGATTGGAATAAACCACTTGTGATTTTTGTTTAAGGTTTGAAAAATGAGGTTTTAATCACAAGATGATTTAGAACTCATTTGGATTTGATTTTCAAGATAAATATTCACTTTTAAATGTTTAAAACAATTAAAAATGAATTTATTCACAAAAATACAAACTATATTAAAAATATATATAAATTTGATTTTTTTTGTGGAATAAAATATTTCAATATTTTTGTGATTTTTTGCAAAAAGAACCAATCAAAAATAATTAAAATTGAGGAAGTTATTAATTTTTCAAATCATTAAGAAATAATATGAAAAATAGTAAAAAGTGGAAAAAATAGCAAAAAGAGGGTCTGGGGCAAGGGGGATTCGAATCCCAGACCTCTTGTGTACAGTATGCGCGCCTTACCACTGGGGTGGTGATACATCCGTGTATTGAAACACAACCACAAATATACAAGGCTTGCCTTGTTTTTGGCCTGGCCCAAGGCAGGGCAAGGCAAGATTTTGGCTAGAAACGTGAAGGCCATAACTTTCTCATTTCTCCAAGGATGGAGGCAAAATTTATATGTATCTGGCCTAGAATTTCCTAAGGAATCCAATGGTGGTGATGGTTTTTCCAGAAAATAAATCCTCCTCAAAACCCGATAGTGCTTTTGAAATAGGCCATGGTTTGCATTTTCTGTGCTACCTCTTGGTACAGGTATGAATTACATGATAAATTGGTGCAAACACAACACATATAACATGTATAAGAGATGCATGATCAGTGGACTTCAAAGCAAGGCATATTTCAGAGAGTTCAAGTTGTGATGCTTACCTCTTTTTGGAGCTTTTGGGCTATCTACCAAGTGCTTTATTCCAGAAATGCTTTGATGCCTTGGACACCCTCAAACGATCCCTTAGAAGCTTTTAGAGTGGTTGGAACCAGCTGGAAACCTCAGAAATGGAAATTGGCCCTTTCTTGCAAAAGGGGCAAAAATGGCCAAAATAGCAACTCTCTCAAATGATGTTCCATATGTATGGAACCATTTGGGACAATTCAAGAATGATATTTGGAGTGTGTTCGAGGTTTTATCTGGTTTGGAAAGTGACTGAATTAAGACATGGCCTGAAAAATGCACAAAAGTCCAATTTTGAGGTTTTGAGAGGGGACTTTGAGATTTTGGTGTTACATGTCACTTGTGAGAGTTTGGACATCTTAGATATGACATATTGGACGTGTTTGGGTCATGAGCTGTGATGGAATTGCTCTCTAACTCAAAAACTCAGAGTTACCTTGCTAAAGAAGGCATTTTTGCCTAGAGAAAGAGATTTTGAGGAAAGCAAGTGTAGTAGTGCTTTGGTGTACTCAAGCTGAGCACAAATGAGCTCTATTTATAGTAGAGTAAGTTTGTTTTGGCTGCAATAGTGAATGGCAACTGCTGCAGAGGTTTGGCCAATGTTAATCAATGGGAATCCAAGTCTCCTCTAGCCATTGACTAGAGGTTAGAGCACAGGCTGTTGGTTCCCTAGTTCTTGGATAAGTCTTAACTGAATTCATTTGGAAAGGGCTCAGTCCATGCCACTTTGGTGCATCCATTAAATTCTCCAAACCAAAATTGGAGTCTTGTCCCTCTTTTAGACATTTCAAGGTTTGGCATGCTACATTTGGTTCCAAGGACTTGGGAGGCTGATGGATCAGTGTTTGTCCCTCCTTGGTCCCCCCTTGAGGTGTTCAAATGGATAGATTTGCTTGCCCTTTGCAAAATTTGAGCAAATCGAGCCAAATCCCCAAATCTACCTTGCCATGATAGTTTGCAGCAAGGTATATTGGCACGGTCATATCTCATGGCTTAAGTTGAGTTTCATGGAGTTCTTGGCCATTTTGGAAAGCCCTCATATGATACAACATGTGTGTGATCATAGTTGGTCTTGATACTTTTTGGATCCAAGTTAAAAATCCCCCTACTTTTGGAAAAAAAGCAAGACAGATTCTGACTTAGTGAAAATTTCACTAAGTGTTCGAAAAAGTGATATTTCATGTTTTCAGCCATTTTGTTCATTCCACGACTCAAAATCCATGATGAATTGGAATAAGGTGTAGTTTAAGCTTTTGTAGAGGGCCATGAGAGCTACAAATCCAGCTTTGAATGGGGGAAAAATGGCCTTGTGGTTTAGGAGTTATGATCCTCCAAAGTTGGTACCCTAGCCACTTTATTCCATAACTTAGAAAATTTCTAGGTTTTTTATGGTTACCCCTTTTACAAGTTATCCCACTTTTCTTGATTTTTATTGATGAATGATGATTCCAATCACACATTAACATCATTTTAGGGTTAAAGAACCATAATTGTGAAAAAATCTCAAAAACTCAAAGTTACTTTTGTGCACAGTTGACTTTTTGTCAAATGAATTCCAAACTGTGCAATCCTCTATGAAATCAAGTCCTTGACCTAAATCAAACTTGATGGATTGATTTCATAGGTGTTATAGGGTGTATTGAATCATGTCTCAAGGTTTGGGAGCATGCCTGGGTCAAAAGTCAAAGATACAATTGACTTTTCCCGCGAAACGCTAATTATGGTTCTGATGAATTTGAAACTTGTTGATCAAGCTTCTTGGATCAATCCATTATTGTAAATGGATCAATGTGGTTTATTAGAGACCCTCAAATCATGTCTTGAGGTCTTGGTTCATGTTTTGTCCCAAAAGTCAACTTAGGGATGAATTAGGTCAAAAAACCCTAATTCCTGATTTTTTATGAATGCATCCCCTAAGGCAAAATTGGCTTGATGATTGGGTTTATGATGTCCCTTGGAGTATCTTGGGTTATGATTTGAAGCATTGGCTCATGCCCAGAGGAAAATTTCCATCTGGAGGCCCTGGTCGACCAAAACCCTAATTTGGTGACACTGGCGATCTTGAGGCCTAATCCACTTGGAATGCTGCAACCTTGTGCCTGATTCTTGATGTGGGAGTCCTCTTGATCCATTATGGATGTTTGAGAGGTTTAGACAAGTTGAAGATCATGTCATTCCTTGATTGATCTTTTGTCTAAGGCTCTGGGAGGGCTTGAAACCTTAATCCTTGATTATGGTGAATGCTCAAACATCTCTGAGGAGATTGATGAGGTATGATGGTTCATCCATATTGTGATGATGATTTGCACAATGATGGGAAATCTCAGTGGTCAAAATTTGGGGTATGACACCTTCCTTTCACATAACCGACCCCCGTTCCTATTTCTCTTCCCCTTGGGTTTTATCGATATTTTCCCTGTCCTTTGGGACTAAATAAAGGTCGGTGGTGACTCTGTGTTATCTTTGAGTGTGCGATTCACTCAGGATGTAAACCAGCCATCTTCAGCTGGCGACTCTGCTGGGGAGTCCTTGCTTGCAAGTTGGGGTCTCGCCTAGTTTTGTTTGCTTTCTTGCTTGTTTGGGTGTTTATCTTCCGCGCTTTACTCGCTTTATTTTATGCTTTAGCTTTATGTTTATTTATCGCATTTCTTTACTGCTTTGAATATTCATATGCTGCATATTCTGGATATCTGCTATTTTCTGCTGTTGTTGGGATGGGTAGATATTATTGGAGAGAAAGGCCCTAAAACCGGGCCTAGTATACACATAGGATAGAACATGGATAGTCGTGAGGCATGCGTTTTGCACGTTGGAATATCACGAGAGCCACATCCCAGATCGTGATTCGTTTGAGAATACTTCCGTCCTATGAGAATTCACTACAGAGGGGGATTTTCATCCTGAGTCCTATGCTTTGGGCGACCTTTCTAGGGATCACCTTGTTGTGTCTAGATCACACCTGTAAGGGGGATGGGTTTTTGCAGGAAAACAAGCCACTTCATACCTTTGTTCTCTCACACACGCCAGATTTCTTCACCAACACATCAGATTATGTTGCACTGGCACAAAATTATATGCAGATATCCGGACTGTTCAGACTTGATTATTTGGACAGTGTTGGCTTCTTGTTGCTGTGTTTCATATCATTTCATAATGTAAATTAATTTTTGCATGTGCATTTCCAGGTTTTTCAAGAACTTATCTTTTGTTGGCATTATCATAAAGATGAGCACTGGTTGTTGTGGCATCTTTAGTTACAAGTTTGTGGAGCCTAAGCTGGGTATTTTGAGAGGTTTGGCATCTTTGTTGGTTGAAGATCACAGAGGGATTTTCATAGATACTTATGGTAATCTGTTGACCATCCTCAACACTGAAGTCAACATCACTGCCATTCACACTCTGGTGCAGTTCTACGACCCGCCATATAGGTGCTTCACATTTCAAGATTATCAGCTAGCACCTACACTTGAGGAGTATGCTTATATTCTGGAGGTTGAGATCAAGAAGCAGGTTCCTTATTGCTGATGCACTTTGCATTAGTAAGAAGGATGTGGAGGATAATCTCAAGACCAAAGGGACGGGTATTCGAGGGTTCGCTTCGAAGTTCTTGGTTGACAAGGCCACTTTTTTTGCTAAGGATGGACACTGGAAGGCTTTCAACTTTGTTCTTGCTTTGCTGATATATGGGATTGTCTTGTTTCCGAACATGGAGGATTTTGTAGATCAGAGTGCCATCAGTATCTTCTTGTCCAAGAACCCTGTTCCGACACTTCTTGCTGATACCTACCATTCTATTCATTCCAGGAATGAAAAGAAGAAATGAACCATTGTCTGTTGTGCTCCATTGTTATACCAATGGTACATGTCTCACCTTCCACATAAGGGTCCCTTTGTTGAGAATAAGGGTAATCTGAAGTGGTCTCCACGAATCATGTCCCTTACTGCTGATGACATTTCTTGGTATTCTCGAGTCTTCGATGATACTATGATCATTCTTCATTATGGGAAATTGTCTAATGTACCTCTCCTAGGTACAAAGGGTGGAATTAACTATAACCCGAGGATGGCCTCCCGACAGTTGGGATACCCTATGGTTGCTAAACCTGATCCAAAGGTAGTGGAAGAATTCATCTTTCATGAAGAGGTTGATGACATGGGTTTGTTGAAGAGGTTTAGTGCCGCTTGGACTCAGATTTATCTCGAAGGAAGAGCTGATTTGGGTAAGAAGAATTGTGTAGCCAAGGAAGCTTACACATTTTGGGTCAAAGAGCGCGTCAAAGAGATCTTGTTGCCATACTCTCCTGAGCCTTCCATGAATGCCAAGCTTCCTGAACTTGCAATTGTTCTTCCATCTGAGGTCGATCAACTCAAGATGATTATTGAGAAGTTGAAGAAGGAGAATGCTAATCTTCGTCTCAACCTTGATAGAGTCACTTCCGAGAAGGATCGCTTACAGGTTGAGCTCCATCAGAAGCGCGAACGCATGCTCAAAGAGGTGGAGGTTGAACATAACAAGCGTAGGTAGTTCTTCATCGAACTTCGCTGATGTTGTAACGATTGGTGAACGGATTGAAAATGGTTTGAAGACTGGAAAGATTCCTAGAGCTGCTTCCCAGCAGCCGACCACTAGAAAATCTCATAACAGTTAGTCCAAGAAAAAGGATGGTGAAACCAACGCTGTGACAACTCATATTTCTCATCAGTATCAAGCTCCCATGCCATATTATCCATATCCATACATTGCTGCTGCACAGTATCAACAAACTCCATATCAGTATCATCCGCAACAACCAGTTCAGAATGCTTAGAATCAGCAACAGAACAACAAAAATCAGCAGAATCAAAACTGGCAGAACAACAAAAATCAAGGAAACCATAAGCGTCCGAATTTTGATAGAATTCTGGTATCATACATGGAATTGTTTCCTTACTTGGTTCACCAAGGGGCAATTATCCCCAAGCAGATTGCACCTGCAATTCCTCCATTTGGCCTGAAGCATTATCCAAATGCATCATGTGCTTATCATGCTGGATACATAGGACATTCAACAGAGGATTGCTTTGTTTTCAAAACCAAAGTTCAGGAACTCATTGATAAGAAAGTTCTGACTTTCACTGAGGAAGGACCTAACGTTCAGAATAATCTGTTGCCAGATCATGAAGGACCAGTGGTTAGCATGATCGAGGATAATTCAGGGGCTGAAAGTTCACTTGGGTCAAAGCATTACAACTTAGTCAAGTTCAATAGCCTGGGTTTCCAGCAAGGTGACATCGTGGCAGCCATTGACGATGCCAGTCCCAGTAATCATACTTCAAGCCATGTGCGCAAGTGTTCGCCAGGTTTCAAGCTCAACAATTGGACATCTACCGTGATTCCTGTGATTTTCTCATATAACATGTAATGCATTTTGCTTTCTCATTCCCTCGTTCTCGCCCGAGACTAGTGGATAGCTTGTAAAGGGCCTCACGCTTTTGCAATATTATGTGATCAATAAATAAAAGTTTTTGGCATTCAAAATCATGCTCTATTTTCTTTCTTTATTTTACTTTTTCACAAATAAATGGCAAAAGTTTCTTTTCTTTTTCACTTTTCAAAATAGCTCATTCTATTCATAAACATGCAGAAATAATAAAAGCATTGATAACAACATGGCAAACATCCATTGTAATTCTGGGATTCCAATTAACCAAGCCGAAGAAGATGGTGAGGAAGATTGTGAATTACCGGCTGAACTAGCAAGGCTCCTTGAGCACGAGCATAGATAGATTCAGCCACACAAAGAGCTAGTGGAAGTAGTCAATCTTGGTACTAATGAGGTCAGAAGAGAAGTCAAGGTTGGCGCATCCCTTGCAAAGCATGTACACTCCGAGTTGGTCAAGTTATTGAAAGGGTATGTTGATATCTTTGCCTGATCCTATCAAGATATGCCTGGGTTGGATACCAACATCGTTGAACATCACTTACCACTCAAGCCCGGATGTCCTCCTGTCAAACAGAAACTCAGAAGGACTAGACCCGACATGGCACTCAAAATCAGAGAAGAGGTAAAGAAACAGCTTGATGCTGGGTTCCTAGCCACTTCCGAATATCCTGAATGGATTGCCAACATCGTCCCAGTTCCTAAGAAGGATGCTAAAGTCAGAATAAATGTGGACTATCGAGATCTCAACAAGGCAAGCCCGAAGGATAATTTTCCTTTGCATCATATTGATGTCTTGGTAGATAACACAACGCAGTTCTCTTTCTTTTCATTCATGGACGGTTTTTCAGGATATAATCAGATCAAAATGTCCCCATCCAATATGGAAAAGACTACTTTCATCATGCCATGGGGTACATATTGTTACAAGGTCACGCCATTCGGTCTAAAGAATGCAGGGGCAACATACCAACGTGCCATGACAACCCTCTTTCACAATATGATTCATAAAGAGATTGAGGTTTACGTGGACGACAAGATTGCCAAGTCCAAAACTGAAGATGATCACCTGGTTCATCTGAGGAAACTATTTGACAGATTTCGGAAGTTTAGATTGCGGTTGAATCCTGCGAAGTGCACCTTCGGAGTTCGATCTGGTAAACTGTTGGGTTTTATTGTGAGTCAGAAGGGCATTGAAGTTGATCCTGATAAGGTTCGGGTAATTCAGAACATGCCGCCTCCCAAAACAGAAAAATAAGTCCGTGGCTTTCTGGGCAGACTTAATTACATTTCAAGGTTCATTTCCCATTTGACGGCTACCTGTGAACCAATGTTCAAATTACTAAGAAAAAATCAATCGGTTGAATGGAATAATGATTGTCAGGAAGCATTTGACAAAATAAAACAATACTTGCAAGAACCACCGATCTTAGTATCGCCGGTTCCTGGTAGGCCTTTAATCATGTATCTCACTGTTCTCGACGAATCGATGGGATGTGTATTGGGTCAACATGATGACACTGGCAGAAAAGAGCATGCAATATACTATCTCAGCAAGAAGTTCACTGATTGTGAGACCAGATACTCACTCTTAGAGAAAAATTGTTATGCTCTGGTCTGGGCTGCTCGACGCCTACGACAATACATGATTTTCCATACTACTTTGTTGATATCCAAAATTGATCCGATAAAGTACATATTTGAAAATCCTGCTGTCTCTGGAAGGATTGCTCGGTGGCAGAAGCTATTAACCGAGTATGATATCCAACATGTTACCCAGAAAGCAATAAAAGGGAGTGTCTTGTCTGACTACCTTGCCCATCAACCTGTAGAGGGTTATCAATAGATGAAGTTTGACTTTCCCGATGAGGATGTTCTGTTCATCAGAGATTATGAGACTCCAGATCCTGACATAGGACCCGAACCAGGGGCACGATGGACGCTCGTGTTCGATGGTGCCTCCAATTCTAAAAGTCTTGGGATCGGTGCTATCCTCATCTCTCCAATAGGTTTTCACCTTCCCTTCACTGCCAGGTTATGCTTTGCATGCACTAATAATATGGCTGAATACGAAGCATGTATCTATGGTATTAAAGCGGCTATTGACATGAGAATCAAGATTCTTGAGGTCCATGGAGATTCTGCCTTGGTCATCGGTCAAGTCAGAGGGAATTTTTTGACTCGGGATTCCAAGCTGGTTCCGTACCAACAACACATTGCGAAGTTGATTCCTTACTTTGATGAAATTTCTTTTCACCATATCCCCAGAGAGGAAAATCAACTAGCTGATGCTCTTGCCACCTTAGCATCCATGTTCAAGGTCAAGTGGAAGAATGAAGCTCCTCATATCCGCATTGATCACTTGAACGAGCCAACACACTGTTTAGCAATCGAGGATGAGTCTGATGACAAGCCTTGGTTCTACGACATTAAAAGATATCTGGAAAAATAGGAATATCCTGAGGGTATCACTATCTTTGATAAGAAAGCTCTTAGGTGACTTTGCGCCAAATTCTTCTTAAGTGGTGGTATACTGTACAAGAGGAATTATGATTCTGTGTTGCTCAGATGCATGGATAGACACGAAGCAAACACGATCATAAGGTCCATACATGAGGGCTGCAAGGGTGTACATCCTAATGGTCCTGCTATGGCCAAGAAGATCCTTCGGGATGGGTATTACTGGACAACAATAGAGGTAGATTGTTACAAATTTGCCAAAAGATGTCACAAATACCAAATCTACGGAGACAAGATCCATGTTCCTCCAACGCCATTGACTGTTTTGACTTCACCTTGGCCATTTTCCATGTTGGGTATAGATATGATTGGGATGATCGAGCTGAAGGCGTCCAACGGTCATCGATTCATTATGGTTGCTATCGACTACTTCACAAAGTGGGTTGAAGATGCTTCTTATGCAAACGTTACACGACAAGTGGTTGCCAGATTTATCAAGAAAGAGATAATCTGTCATTATGGCATTCCTAGCAACATTATCACTGACAATGCAAGCAACCTGAACAACAATATGATGAAGGAGTTGTGTCAAGAATTTAAGATCGAGCACCACAACTCTTCACCATATCGGCACAAGCTGAATGGCGCCGTTGAAGCAGCAAACAAAAACATCAAGAGGATTGTCTAGAAAATAGTCAAGACTTACAAAGATTGGCATGAAATGCTTCCCTTTACACTGCATGGCTAAGGAACTTCAGTTCACACTTCTACTAGGGCAACTCCGTATTCAATTGTGTATGGTATGGAGCCAGTTCTACCCGTTGAAGTCGAAATTCCTTCGCTTAGAGTCATCATGGAAGCAGGTCTTGATGAAGCTGAATGGGTTCAATCCAGATACGTCCAGCTAAATCTCATCAAGGAGAAGCGCCTTACAACCGTTTGTCATGGTCAATTGTATCAGAGACTCCTTAAGCGAGCTTTTGACAAGAAAGTTCTCCCTCGAACATTCTGTGAAGGCGAGCTCGTGCTCAAGAGATATTCACCTGTTCACTTGGATCCACGAGGAAAATGGACTCCCAATTATGAAGGACCCTTTGTCGTCAAGAAGGCCTTCTCAGGTGGAGCCCTGATCCTCACCAGAATGGATGGGGAGGAGTTGTCATTGCCCGTGAACTACGATACAGTCAAAAAATATTATGCCTGAAAAAAATGGATAGGAGTCTGCTAGATTGACATCCGTAATTACAATCTAGGCAAAAATGGGCGTCCCGATGGCCCAAAAAAAAGAGATGTCCATGCAAAAGTTAGGGACAATGAAAAACATAGTAGCCCGCTAAGTTGAAAACCCGAAAGGGCGACTTAGGCAAAAATGGGTATCCCGGCGGACGAAAAAAAATAGAAAAACATGTCCAGGAAAAAATTAGGGATTTAGGCATTGACTGTGAACACTTGAGCCCCTTTTCGTCACAGCTAGACCTCAGACAGATACAAAACATTCCAATCATTATCAAATGGTGCAAGGCGTTGGAGCCTAGACTTACAGTGGATGGTAGCCAATGTTGTAATCAATGCAAAACATGATTTCCCTTTTCCATTTACATTTGTTTTTCAATTTTATTGCAAATTTCCTCATCAAGGATTTTGCATCCTTGTACACACTTTATGTACAAAAATTTTACATTCAATAAAATGCATTCTTTGTCATCTCAATTTGCTTCATTCCAGTATTTTGTTTGCAAAATAAATGATTATTTGTAATCACATAATACTAAAAAGCGTTGAGAACAATAAAAAGCTAAATCAATCGAGAAAGCATTATGCGTTGCATGTGTTACTGGTAACTTCTGCAGGATAATCAGTAATATCCATTGGTAAGCCTAACGCCTGGCCGACAATGTGATGGTTCTGTGAAGAAGTTGTTATTTCCTCAGCAGTTCCTCAGCAGAGTCATCATTCTCCCAAGCAAGCGCCATTATGATTTATCGAAAAGCTTGTTTGTTTACATATCTTTTCTCCAACAGATTTGTAATGTCTCTAGGCAAGTTGCCGAAGTGTTCCCAGCAAAGACACTTTGCTCGCTTTTCCCCAGCAAGGGTTGTACATCATCTCCAATAATTTGAAACTATCTGTCCCCAGCAGCAGTGGTTTATCCTCAGCAAAGTCAGCATGGTTTAGAAGGATGTTTTTCCCCACACAGAGCCAGTCTTGGTAGGAAGGTTTAATTGAATTCTTTCATCCCTAACAGAGACAGCCATGGTAACTTAAAAACCTGAGATGTTCTCGGTTTCTTTTCCCAGCGGAATCATCATCCTTTGTGAACTCTCTTCTCCAGCAGAGATTGTCTTTATCTGCAGGTCCTCTCCCCGACCGAGGGTGTCGAAGTCATTTTGCTACGATTTCTACCTAACCGCTTCACACTATGCCTTACCATGCGCATTTGCATTGCATGGTATCAAGCATCATATAAAAATGCATACATAGCATATGCATCAATCATACTCCCTCTCTTTTTGCCTGATTTTATCCCCCCGCAGATTTTCAGCCAAACCTTGCACTTATCTATTCTTTCTTAACACTCTTCTTTTGCCGCCGTTGGCCAAATTTACGAGTTACTCTTTTATTTAATCCCCTTTTACCACGAATCATTGAAAAGCTAGTGCAATTCGTACATTCAGGTCCAAGAGGATTAAATAGGGGCAGCTGTCGTAACCCGAAATTTGACCTCCCTCTTTTGCCTTTTACATAAGCACGCGCATTCGCATCGTTTGCATACACAGTCGCACTTTTCTTTGTGTGTTTCTTGTTGTAGGATATTTAGGTTTTCCAAGTCCGATTAATTGAATCCTCACAAGATCATCACATCATCAAAATAAGCTCAAAATAAAGGTTTCCATGTTTATTTATCAAGATAAGAGATGGAAAATCGGAATTAGGACTTCAGCATCATCTTTTGCAAATTTGTGGAAATTTGGCTGAATTAACCGGTTAGCACATATGCTGTAACCGGTTACTCGGTGTATTTTTCACCAAAAACGCAAGTGCTCAAGCAAGTAACCGGTTAGCACATATGCTGTAACCGGTTACTCTGTGCAAAATTTCAGTTCCTGCTGCATTTTTGGGACAGCCTCCTTGCACACTCTTTGGTCATTGATTTTACAATATTCTAGCAGCATGTGGAATATTCTAGACTTCTCTAGACATTTCAAGGCTATTCAATTCAATCCAAGTGCATTTACTCTAATGCTTCACTCCAAATTAAGTGCACCATGTTCCTTGTTTTACAAGCATGCCAACCTTTGGATGAGGAAATTCACATTGGGATTATTACCGAGTTGGTTCTATTTAATCGAGTTAACCACCTTGACTCAGTGAGTCAAGCCGAACTAACTCCAACCCTAACTCAAAACCACCCAAAGCTAAGTCCAAACCTCTCACACTCCAAACCAAAAAATCTATATAAGCACACCTTCACTCACTTTTCAACTCTCTCTATCATTTCCCATATTTCTCACATAAATCCTTCACAATTTCACTCTCAATTCTCTCACATTCTCTCTGAATTCCTCTACTACTTCTTCATCTTCATCTCAATTCTCTTCCAAAACCTCACTAAAAGCTCTTAATTCTTGAAGGATAATCACTTTTCACATTGAAAGTGGTTATTTCTTGAGCTCAACCTTCATCCTTCTTGCTATTCTACTTGAATTTCTGGAGTTATTTTAGCTGGTGGATTAATCTTGAGTATTTGTTGCAACATTCAACAGTTCGAATTCGCATTTTGGAGCTTTATCGTATTTTGCTCGATTTTGACACGTTTCGTCACCAAATTGAAGCTTCCTCTGGTTCGTATTTTGCATCAAGAATACTTTGCAAAAATTACCAAGGCACATCTCCGCCTTGTAGGTTGGTGGATCTCACTAATTTTACTGTTTCGAGCATTTTTGCATCATTCGCGATGTAGTCGATAATTTTGCGTGTGAATTAATTTAGCATTATCTGATCCATGATCTTGATGTGTTAATTGATTCTATCACTGCTTATTTGCTGTTTTCAAGTTCAATTTTCGTGCACAAATTCGAGCCCTAGCATGTGGTGTTTGACATAAGTGATTATGTGCTGAAGATCACTTTTGAAAAGCTGTTTTCGCTATTATTTTTTCCTCTGTTATAGTGGTAACTGGTTAGCAGATGTGCTGTAACCGGTTACACAGTGCAATTTACACTAAAAACGCAAGTTTTCAAGCATGTAACCGGTTAGCAGATATGCCGTAACCGGTTACCACTATATAGAGTGGCCATTTTCTTGCATTTTCAAGTGTGTTTGCTATGCTTTCTTCCTTTTAACCTCCATTGATTATCATGCTTGATTTTATGGATGTTTTAAGTGTCATTTAACTTCTGATTGTAGCATATTCAGGAATTTTCGATGCATTTTTTCGATTATTCAATTTGTTCATATTTTGGCATCATGTGAATATAATCATTCTTGCATTTCTCTTTGATCACATAACATGACTTTGTGTTGTATATTTGTTGATCATTTGGTACTGTTTTGTACTCCCTTTCTTGGGTTTGCATTAAGTTCATTCTTCATGGATGAGCTTAATCTTGCTTAATCAATAATTCACACCTTTTGCTTTAATGGTTTTCCATTCTCTTTGGAAAATTGTTAACATGGCTCGTCCCTTTGATTAATTGATCGAAACCATGTTTCGATTGGTTGATCTTCCCCTTCCTTCTCTTTAGGCTTCCTTTAGAGCTTTCTCTCTCGTTACCCCGCGGAGTTGGAGTTTCGCGCAACGCCCTGCGTCGGAGCACTGTATAATTTGAAGCTGTTACGCTATCCGTTTCTTCATGCAGGAGCACTGTACAACTTAGAACTGTTGTGCTGTCCGGTTCAACTTCTGCATTACACCCTGTGTGTTAGAGATGGAATGAGAAGGGAGAATTCCTACTCTCATTCTAACTACTTCAGGTAGGGGACGAATGACCCTGTGCTTGGCTTAGTCACCTCTATCTCCAGGTGGTAGTGTGCTTTCTTTCCCCAGTCGGGTCGATCCTTGATCACTCCTTTTCATCGCAATCTCTTTTGATCCTTGATCACTCCTATCTCTTTCAACCTCTCTTTTGATCAATCACCACTCTTCTTGGTTAGGATCGGTGTTCATTAGGTTAGCAAGCTACCTTTGCTTCAATACCCTTTTCTTTTCTTGCGGTCAATCATTGCTCTTTGATTCCCTAGAAGAGTCTCTTTTCTCTTTCTTTGGTTAAACACAATACTCCTAATCACTGTCTATCAGTTAAAACACCAATGTTTGCACTCCTTCTCAGTTAACCACAGTCCGTCTGTTAACATACTGAGTTCCTTGGGTTAATCACCTTCTCCCGGTTAATCACCCTTTTCTTCAGTTAACCACAACCTATCTGTTAAAATACTGAAACCCCTTTTGAGTTAATCACCTTCTCTTGGTTAATCACTCGTTCTTCTCGGTTAATCACAGTGTTCTGTTAAAAAACTGAACCCCAGTGATGACACTATTTTAGCGTGTTACTCTTACCCAATATTTGTGGCATTTCTAGTTCATGATTTCACTTTTATAACATGAGTTTAAGGTGTTTTAGCACGATTAAAGCTTTAAGCACTTTATGTGCTTTATTTACATTTTCATTGTGTTTGTGCTCTAAAAGGAAGATAGATGATGATAGAAGAGGCATGACCCCAGTTGCCAGAGTCTGGAGCAGCATGAGGAGCTATTTGGAATGCTGATGGTTTAACCAACCATTTCACCAAGAGAGTTGGAGATTGATGATAAAAAGCCAAGAATGACTAAGGCTCACGTGGCAGCACTATGAAGAGCAATGGGGCAAAATGAAGGGATAAGATCAAGAAATCTAGAGGACAAAAGGTAGTACGGTAGGGACCACTCAGCAGAAGACGTCCAGCACCAACACCACCGGCCGTCTGCTCTGCTCCACATGCCTGCTCCAGTCATCTGCTCTACTCCACCAGCTTGCACCAACCGCCTGCTAAAAGAAAATTTGTCTCCCAGCAACATCTGTCCCAGATTACTTGCAAAGGAAGGATTGATGGACAGCTGTCCCACATGAAGGATTTGATTTGGGCCTAACCTTATTTTCCTCAAGAGACCCACGATCCAAGAAAGGAGGAACCACCACTTTCACTCATCGCTATTTAAAGAGAGCTTGTGCATTGAAGATAGAGAGATAAGAGATTCCACACACAACAATATTTTATTTTCAGTTTTTAAAGTTATTTTCAGTTTCAAAAGTTTGAGTATTAGTAGAGAGTATTCTTTTCTTCTCCAGACCTGTACACTCTGCTGAGAACTGTCGTGACTGAAGAGAGTTGTTTCTGTTTATCCAACGCAAGAGATCTCCAAGTTATTAGTAGGTTGCATTTCTTTACCACACTTTGTAAGATGATGTTTCCTACTAATCTGATTCCAGTAGTTTGTACTCAGCTCACTATGAGCTACACCTTTGTTTGATGAGACTAATGAAGTTAGTATAAAAGTGTTTTTATGTTGATATGGTGTGTTGCCTAGTGTCTTATTTTGTTATGTGTTTTTATGCTATAAACTTGGTTCTTAGAGTGATCAACTAGGAAAAAAGTAAAAGCTTGTTGTTGAGAGAGATCCAATAAACAAGTGGATTTCATAACAAAAGTGGTTAATAAAGTAGGGTAGAGATATTCACTTAATTCAACTTGCTTAGAGATAAGAAGTTGAGACCATAAAGATTTTTCGGAATTAAAACCAGACGTATTTTAGGGTTACAAGTGAGACTTAGAGATTTGTTCCCTTGCCCTAGTTATACATGTTTTTGATGTTGTAGAGATACACCATTAGATCACGTTCTGACCTTTTGAGGCACGACACTTCACATCATAAAGACATTTCAAACAATAAATACTAATGGATTTAGCTCATCAACTATTCTCTCTGATATTTTAACTCCTTTTTAGTTTTAAGTTATTTTAGTTATTTGTGTATGCACTTGTTCCTTATTCTCATATTTCTGTTACCTTGCTCATACTTTTCTTAAACGAAGAAAGCTAATATTAGTAGTTCAAATACTTTACACTTCCCTGTGGGTTCGACCTTTATTTTATCACTTGGTACATTACCAAGCATGTATACTTGCATGTGACACCTTGGCCCTATTATTCAAAAGAAACGCATTATAAAAAAGTTAGAGTAGAGCTTCTTGGGTAATTGACAAGTTTTTGGCGCCGTTGTTGTGGAAGTGAAAAAAAGTTTGAAAAACTATATTTTTTTCGTTTAAGACTGTATTTGAGCTTTTAATGTTTACTGTGATTTGGTGATACGGCAGGCTTAAGCTATTGCATGTGCAGGTCGTTACAACCAGTTTACAGTGGTTATCCTGAACCTGAAAGAATTCTCAAGGCACGAAGAAGATTTGTACGTGCTCAACAAATATATGGAGATTCCTCAACTTCAGCCTTGGCTAAACCTGAAGGAGTAGTGTACGAAGAGGACACGGAAGAAGAAAGCTCATCGTCTTCTTCAGATGAGTCATTACACGAGACAATCATGGCAGAGCCAGACATCATTGGTATTGCCAATGACTGAGCCCGAAGCATTAGGGATTATGTTGTGTTTGATCCAAATGCTATGAATACTGGCATTGCTAGGCTAGCTATCACAACACCACAGTTTGAGTTCAAGCCTATGATGTTCCAAATGTTGCAAGCTACTGGCCAATATTCAGGCTCTCCTCATGAAGATCCTCATTTGCACTTAAAACAATTTCTGGATGTTGCTGACAATTTCAAGATCCTTGACGTGCCCGTGGATACCTTTAGGTTGAGGCTGTTTCCATATTCTCTAAGGGATCAAGCCAAGAGCTAGCTTAATTCTTTGGAACCAAATTCCATTACTACATGGAATGCCTTGGCAGAAAAGTTTCTGGGCAAATATTTTCCTCCTTCCAAAAATGCAAAAATGAGAAATGAAATCACATCATTTAGGCAAGGAGATGATGAGACGTTGTTTGACGCATGGGAAAGATTTAAGGAGTTGTTGAGACAATGTCCACATCATGGGATTCCCATCTGCATACAACTTGAGACCTTCTATAATGGATTAATTTCATCCTCAAGGAATATGTTAGATGCATCCCGTGGTGGAGGTCTATTGTCTAAATCCTATGACGATGGTTACAAGCTGATTGAAAGCATTACGACCAACACTTATCAATGGCAAGTCACAAGGGCCACTTCAAGTTCAACTCAAAAGAAGCCTGCTGGAGTTCATGAAGTCACTTAGACCACAACCCTTGCTGCTCAAATGGCTCAGATCCACCAAATGATGAAGAATTTGATGAATCCTGAAGTGCCAAAACCTGACCCTGTTAAGGTGGTTACTGACGCTTTTGAGGTTGCCTGTGTTTACCGTGGAGGACCACATCTATTTGAAGAATGTTCTGCCAATCCTGTTTCAGTTAACTATGTTGGCAATCCCAACAACAACGGCAGATACAATAATCCCTACAGCAACACTTACAACCCAGGATGGCGCAATCATCCTAATTTTTCTTGGAGTAGCAATCAAAATAACCTAAACCGCAAGCAACCACACCTCAACTTCCACCTGGATTTTCTAACCCTAACTATGCTGGGGTTAACCAGGGAAACAACCATCTAGAGAATGTGCTCAAGTCCTTTATTCAAGAAGCAAAGAATCAATTTCAAGCACAAGGAGTAAGTATCAAGAACTTGGAAAACCAAGTGGGCCAAATTGCTATGGCTCTAAGTTCAAGAAACTTGGGAAATCTTCCCAGCTCTACTGAGACTCCTAACACACAAACTAGAGTGAAAAATGTTGAGACTTGCCAAGCTCTTAAGTTGAGAAGTGGCAAGGAAGTTGAAGAGACCATTACAAAGACCAAGAAGTCAAGTACAGCTGTGTCTAAGCTCGACAATCCTGGAGCAAAAGACAATGATGGAGAACCTTCTTCATCCAAACAGCAAAAGCATAAAGATAATATACTCACTGAAGATTCCATTTCTCCATAAAATCAAGAAGTCATCACTGAAACTAACAAGAATCAAAAGTTTATACAAGAAAGACCACCACCCCCTTTTCCACAAAGAATCAAAAAAGCAAAAGAAGAGCAACAATTTTCAAAGTTTATGGAGATCTTGAAGCAGCTTCACATCAACATACCATTGATTGAAGTCATTCAACAAATGCCAAATTATTCAAAATTCATGAAGGATGTACTTACCAAACGTAAAAGGGTGGGAGAGTTTGCTACGGTTGCACTTACACAAGAGTGTAGTCAATTAGTTCAAGGCAAACTCCCTCCCAAGTTGAAGGATCCTAGAAGTTTCACTATTCCATGCACCATTGGATACACCTTTTGTGGAAAGGCGTTATGTGATTTAGGGGCCAGCATTAATCTCATGCCTCTATCCATATTCAAGAAGCTGGGGATAGGTGATGCCAGGCCTACAACCATCACCCTGCAGCTCGCTGATAGGAGTATTTGCTACCCACAAGGGAAGATTGGAGATGTGTTAGTAAGGGTTGACAAGTTTGTCTTCCCTGCTGACTT
The DNA here is from genome assembly GCA_022829125.1 of Lathyrus tuberosus. Taxonomy (NCBI): domain Eukaryota; kingdom Viridiplantae; phylum Streptophyta; class Magnoliopsida; order Fabales; family Fabaceae; genus Lathyrus; species Lathyrus tuberosus. Next base: position 5,128,892 of record JALAZF010000365.1, read on the forward strand.
TATCATTATGGATTTTAAAGATGATGAGGAGACACCCATTTTGTTGGGAAGGCCATTCCTTGCAACGGGTAGAACCTTAATTGATGTTGAAAGAGGAGAACTCACCATGAGGGTGAACGGGCAGCAAGTAGTGTTCAACATACTTAATGCCTTGCAATACCCAGAAGAGGAGGTGGCTGAGTGTTCTGTGATATCTAGTTGGGAAGGTTTAATTCATAAAAACCTTATAAAGGCTAATGATGTGTTGAAGATTGAGTTAGGAAAAGTGGAAGACGAAGGACTAAAAGATGGAGTCATCTATGGTCCAATGCTAAAGCAAGAGGAAGAGTATATGGAAGTGATAGAATACACCACTGTTGCTCATAAATAGCAGCTAACTTCCATTGAAGAACCCCCTGAATTAGAGCTTAAGCAACTTTCGGAGCATTTACAATATGCATATCTGGAGGCGAGACATAAGCTGCCAGTTATCATAGCTACAGATCTGCAAGAAGCGCAAAAAGAGAAACTGATTTCAGTACTGAAGAGACACAACAAGGCAATTGCATGGCAGATTTCTGATATTAAGGGAATTAGCCCAGCAATATGCATGCACAAAATTATGTTGGAAGAAAATGCTAAGAATAGCATTGAGAGCCAACAAAGGCTGAACCCCATCATGAAGGAGGTTGTAAAAAAGGAGATTATCAAGCGGTTAGACGCAGGAATTATCTACCCTATCTCAGATAGTGTGTGGGTAAGTCCAATCCAGTGCGTACCGAAGAAGGGAGGCATGACAGTGATAGTCAACAAGAAGAATGAGCTCATTCCTACTAGAACAGTTTCTGGTTGGAGAATTTGCATGGATTATAGGAAGCTGAACAAGGCAACAAGGAAGGACCATTTTCCCTTGCCTTTCATTGACCAGATACTGGATAGGTTGGCTGGAAAGGAGTATTATTGCTTCTTAGATGGATATTTGGGCTACAACCAAATTGCAATAGCCCCGGAAGATCAAGAAAAAACAACATTCACATGTCCATATGGCACCTTTGCTTTCAGAAGAATGCCGTTTGGACTGTGCAATGCACCGGACACTTTCCAACGTTGCATGATGGCTATTTATTCGGATATCATAGAGAATTCCATGGAGGTGTTCATGGATGATTTTTTCAGTTTTTGGATAATCATTTCAAGATTACCTAAAGATTTTGGAATTGGTGCCGATCAGGTGTGAAGAGAACAACTTAATCCTCAATTGGGAAAAATGCCATTTTATGGTAAAAGAAGGAATTGTTCTTGGTCATAGAATTTCTAAAGAAGGATTGGAGGTAGATCAAGCAAAGGTGGAGGTAAATGAAAATCTACCCCCACCAGTCAATATCAAGGGCATTAGGAGTTTCTTGGGCCATGCTGGATTTTATAGGAGGTTTATAAAAGATTTTTCAAAAATCTCTAAACCACTATGCCAGCTGCTGCAGCATGACACGCCTTTCGTCTTCAGTAAAGAGTGCCTTGAATCTTTCAATCTTTTGAAGAAGGCCCTCATTTCTGCACCTGTAGTCAAAGTTCCAGATTGGTCCAAGCCATTTGAGTTGATGTGTGATGCTAGTGACTTTGCCATTGGCGCCGTTTTAGGCCAAAGACATAGCAAAGTGTTTCATACTATTTACTATGCAAGTAACACATTGATAGAAGCACAAATCAATTACACAACCACGGAGAAGGAGTTGTTGGCAGTAGTGTTTGCTTTTGATAAATTCAGGCCTTACTTGGTAGGAACTAAGGTCATTGTGTATACGGATCATGCAGCAATTAAATATTTGACTGCCAAAAAAGATGCAAAGCCATAGCTTATACGTTGGGTGCTTCTTCTTCTACAAGAGTTTGACCTGGAAATAAGAGACAAAAAAGGTGTAGAGAACTCAGTTGCTAATCATCTCTCAAGACTTCCTGAAGAAGTACAACCTCAAAACAATGGAGAGATTAAGGAAAGTTTTCTGGATGAGAAGCTGTTGGTGATTACTGATGGCATGACTCATTGGTATGCTGACATTGTGAACTACTTAGTCAGTAGGGTTGTGCCACCAGAATTCAACTACCAACAGAGAAAGAGGTTCTTTCACACTATAAAGAACTATTTCTGGGATGAGCCATACTTATACAAGAAGTGTACAGATCAGTTGCTAGGAAGATGTGTTGACTACGAGGAGGCACGCAGATCTTATCAGCATGTCTCAAAGCCCCATATGGTGGACATTTTGGAGGAGTAAGAACTGCAGCCAAGGTGATGCAATCAGGTTATTTCTGGCCTTCTATTTTTAAAGATGCTCATGAATTTACTAAGAGATGTGATAGATGTCAAAGGGTTGGAAATGTGTCCATGAGACAAGAGATGCCGTTCACTAGTATTCTTGAAGTAGAAATATTTGATGTATGGGGCATTGATTTCATGGGGCCATTTCCTCCGTCTTTTGGAAATCTTTACATTCTTGTGGTTGTGGACTACGTGTCCAAGTGGATTGAGGCAGTAGTAACACCATCCAATGATGCCAAGGTTGTAACTAAGTTCTTGCTCAAGAACATTTTGACAAGACATGGCACGCCTAGAGCTATCATTAGTGATGGTGGATCTCATTTTTGCAATAAACTGTTTGAAAACCTAATGGAAAAATATGGGATTAAGCACAAGGTTGCTACAGCCTACCATCCCCAAACTAGTGGACAAGTGGAGTTGTCCAATAGAGAAATCAAAAGAATCTTGGAAAAAGTAGTTAATCCAACAAGGAAGGATTGGTCCAAACATTTGGACGAAGCACTATGGGCGTATAGGACTGCCTATAAAACCCCCTTAGATATGTCTCCATATAGAGTTGTCTATGGGAAGGCTTGTCATCTACCCATTGAATTGGAACACAAGGCATTTTGGGCTGTGAAGCAATTAAATTTTAATATTGAAAGTGCTGGCCAAGCTAGAATGCTCCAATTAAATGAGTTAGATGAGCATAGGTTGTTCTCATACGAGAATGCTGACTTGTATAAGGAAAAGTCCAAGAGGTGGCATGACATGAAATGCCAGAAGAGGGAATTAGTGAAAGGCCAAAAAGTTTTACTTTTTAACTCAAGGCTGAAGCTATTCCCTGGAAAATTGAAATCAAGATGGTCTGGACCCTTTATCTTAGAGGAGATTTACCCCCATGGTGCAGTGGAGTTGTTAAATGAGAAGAATGGAGAGAAATTTAAGGTCAACGGCCAAAGGGTCAAAGCTTACCTTGGAGAGTCCTCAAATAACACAAGGGATGCTCTCCATTTTATTGATTAATGGATTTTTGTGTTGGTCAGGCGATAAGACCTTAAAATAGCGCTACTGGGAAGGAGCCCAGCTTTATGCAATTTTTTTCTTTTGTTTTACTTTGTACAGGATCATGATGTGTTCTACTAGCGTCAGCTCATGACAAGACCAGACATGCCAGCAACAGACTCAAGAACAGTGGAAGGGGAGGAATGAAAAAGACTGAAGGAATAAATTTTTTTTCCTAAGTCCAATGAGATTAATAACCATGCTGAGCTGGCGTTTATTATTTTTCCCTTGAATAATAAAAAAAAGAATTTGAAACGTTTTTCTTAGAAGGGAGAGAGAGAATGAAAGTGCAACATAGGGAGCAAGCACATTGGGCTGAGTGAAGGAGCAGAGTTATGATGGCCAGGTCTGCCACGTCAGACACCTCAACCACCTAAACACGCAAACCCACTTAAGTGTGTCTTTTCAGGTGTCAGCCCTAGGGTTTTCACTCCTTGCCCTACGAAACACCAAAGCAGAAAAACTTCTCTCTCCACTTCAAAGAAACATTTTATTTTAATATTTTCTTCAAACTTTTTGCAACCATCTTTACAACTCCCCCACTTTTACCTATACACAAACCGCCAGACAAAGACCTATTCATCTTCCATTCCACCATTTTTCTCTAAAACCCTAAAAACTTCTCAACCCCTTTTTCTCCTCTTTCACTTCAGAAAAATGACTCACGACCCCCAAACCGGCCGCCGTTAAAAAACCACTGCCAAGAAAAATACCACCCCCACCATTGATATCTCAAGTCAGGACGAAGATGAAACCTTCGTGAATGTGGAAGCTCACAGGCGTTTTACGGAGTATTTTAGCAAGATGAATCTTTTTTCTGAGCGTGGTTTTAATATGGACTCCTCTGAGGAAGGTCTGGGACTACCAGGAGATATTGGAACCACAATATTGAAGTTGAAATGGGAGCTTTTGTGCAAATAGCCTGGTGCTTACAACGCCGACCTAGTCAAGGAGTTCTATGCAAACCTCACCGATCCAAGACACAAACGATTGGAGGTGATCATCAGAGGTACAAAGGTCGTGTACAATGAAGCAAATATCAACTATTATTTCAAACTGGAGGCTGCTAAAGATGAGTACCAAAACTTGGTGTTACGATCTCAAGAAGATGAATATGACGCGTATCTGGAGTCATTGTGTGTCCAGGGAGCAAAATGAGTGGACAAAGCTGTGAAGAGGATGGACCTCAGGGCAGAGGTAAAAGTTTGGTACCAATTCTTGAAACATTCCATTAAGCCAACCGCTCACAATGAGATGGTTTCTAAGGCAAACTTGGTACTCTTACGCTGTATCACCAGCTTGAGACCCATCAATGTGGGAAAAATAATAGTGCAGGAAATCCATGCATGTTCAAAGAAAAAGGAAGGGATGTTTGTCACGCCCCAGTTTTTGTATTTTTATTTAATTGAGTCGTTTTTTATTATTTTATTATTATATTATTTTATTTTCGACTTTTATGTGAAAATATGTCATTTTTCATTGTTGTGGTATTTTATCGGGTTTTGGGATCGTTTGCGAGATATTTGAGTGTGGGGGTATTTTGGTCATTTTATAATATTTTTCTTTAAGTTAGTAAGATAGAATTGGAAAGAGAGAAAATAGAGAGAAAAGAAAGGAGAAGAAAGAAAAAGAGGAGAAAAGAGAAGAAGAAGAGAAATAGTAAGAAAGTTTGGAAAATCAAGGAAAACAACTTCTAGAATCGATTTAATCGGGTAAGGGTGCGAAACTCGATTATATTATACTTGTGTATGGTTATGTATGTGTGTGTGTGTGTTTTGGTGGTGTTTTATAGCTTTTGATTTTAGGTCGGATTGTGAGAAATCGATGTTTTTGCGGTTGAAAATCGATATAAATGGCGTAGTGTAATCGTATTATGCATATGATCATTGATTATGCTTGGTTGTGCTGTTTGGAAGTGTTTTGGGTGAAGAATTGGGTTTTTGGACCCAAATGTTTCTAGGTTCGCACAGCTGCGAATTTCAAAATTCTGCTTTGTTCGCCTAGCGAACCTGGCGAATGCGAAAGCGAAGGTTTGGTCGAGGGTTCGCCAGCGAACCCCGGGGCGAGCGGAAGGCGAATGTTCGCTCAAAGGCTCACTTAGAGAACTTTTTACCTGGTTTCTACTGCCTCGGTTCGCTAGGGTTCGCCTAGCGAACACTGGAGCGAACGTGGCATATTTTCTATTTTGTTTTCTTCATAATTTTCAAACCGTAAGTCCGTTTTGGTCACCGTTCGAAGCGTTGGGAAGCTATTAAAATGCTCTTTCTTATTAAAATGGTTTTTGGAATTTATTAGCCGATTTTATTTTGTCAGGAAATCGGAATAGTGTCGTTTTGTTGACTTTTGTGGTTATGATTGTGTGCAATTGGTGTGTTTTATGCAATGTGCTGTTAATATGGATATGGTATGATTGCATATATATGTGCATATGATTGCGTGCTGTTGTATGGTACAAAAATGTATTGTTTTGGGATTAAATTGCAAACATGAGTTATGATAAGTGTGATGATTTCATATATGTGTGCATAGTAAATGTCATGAGTCATTGTATGCGAAGCATCATGATATGCATTGTTCTGACGTCCTGAGTGACGGTTTGGTTCCAGAGGGAATCCGCTATAACATCGTGTGCCTATGTGAGGACCTAAAGCGATGGTTATAGACGATCGTGTGCCCATGTGGGGACCTAAAGCGATCGGATTGTGTGCTCATGTGGAGACCTAATGCAATCCATAACGTCGTGTTCTCATGTGGAGACCTAAAGCGACGGGTGAACATCGCAGGCCCGACGGGGATTTATTGAGCGATCTTCACTAACGAGCGATGGTTCCAGTAGTTCCTGAGTGAACTGATGATGAGACATTGGAAGTCGGTACCACATAGCATGTGCATAGAGTCGTTGTGTCGGTCTTTGTGCATTTGCATAAATCGTGAATTAATTGTGCATGGATTTGTGATTGTGATTGATGAGATGGAATATGTGTAATTGAATTGTGAATGATTGAAGTGCAGTGGTATTTAATACGTGAAAATTGTACCATATTGTGTTATGTTTGATTGTTGTGCAATGGTGGTGAGAATATGCCTACTTGAGTATTTTTGTGTTAATATATATAATTTTATGCAAGCATATTATGGTTGTTTTTCTCACCCTTCTGCTGTTTTATAATGCTCTATGAGGCATTGCAAATTAGAGTTGCTGGAGGTATTCTTTTTGTGAAGCTTCGCGTCTTCATTCTTTTGTCGGTCGGCTCTGATATGTGACACCGGGTAGCTAGGGTGGCCGTTTGTGATTATTTTGTATATGTGATGTTATATTTTGGATTTGTACATATATGAATGGATGTATGATACAGACAGACTTTTTATATGATATATGTATATATGTTATTCAGATTTTAGATTTTCCGCTTTTATTCTAATTTCTGATAAGTGGGTGTAAGGAACTGAGTTTCCTCTGTTTGATTGCTACCCCACTGTTGCATATCTTTATGAGCAGGTGTTGTATGTTATCTGTTGTTGTTTTCTATTGATGTGACCCCTTCGGTCTATGCCGTGTTTTTAGATATACTCTGACGAAATTTTGAATTTTTCTTTCATTGCTTTAACTGTTTTGGGGTTTAGATTGGGGGCGTCACAATGTTCTTCTTCCCGTGTTTAATCACAACTCTATGCCGAAGACATGGTGTGTCTGAGTATGACTCTGACAATTTTGGGGGCCCTCAACAGCCGCTGGACAAGATACTAATCATGACACTCATGAAGCCTAAAGGAGTAAGGAAAAGAGCAACTACTAGTCAAACCTCATATGCAACTGAAGAGCAACCAGACCCAGCATTAGAAATCTTGAAGCAGATGCGTAGGGATCAACAAGCATTCTTTGCCTACCAAAAGGCCAAGACACCGTGGTTGGAAGAAATGCGGGCTATGCAAGCCCCATCTTATATGTTGAAGGCTCCAGAGTTTCCAGATCATATTTTGGGAAATATGGAACCAATGGCTGCTGCTGAAGGAGAAAAGAGATCTATGAAAAAAGAGAAGGGAAAGAAGAAGAAGAAGGACAAAGAGGAAAAGAAGAAAGATGTTGGTGAGACTAGCAAGGGCATGTCAGTAGACTCCAGTCAAAGCCAGGTCAAAAAGAAGAAAAAGCTGAGAAAGTCTTATCCGTCTCCACCTCCAGAAATGGAGGAAACCCCAAAGAAGAAGAAGCTCAAGGCTAAGTGGAAGAGGAAGAAGCCGGTTGTAGTCATGACACTGCCTGCCATCCATGTGACAAACGCCAACAGATTTGACCTGAATAAATCAGACCAAGAGGAGGAAGGAACAGAGAAGGATGAAGTATTGGAAACCATGTTATCAGAAGCAAAAAAAGATGTTGAGGACTTGAACAAGGTGGAAGGTACTAAGGAGGAAGAAAGAAGTGAGAAAAAAGAGGATGTTGAGGAAGAAAGAGTGAAATCCGAAGGAGGGACTGAGGAGAAGGATTTGGAAGGAATAAGGAGATATTACTCCTCTACAGAAACTGAGAAAGTGGAAGTTGCCAAAGGAGATGACGAAGCTGACAGTGATGAAGCAGAAAAAACAGGAGCTAAGCCAGAACCCCTCCCTGTCGTGGAACCTGACGCAGTTAAAGAAGAAAATGTTCTGGCAGAGCAGTCAGAGGAAAGTGGAGAGCAGCCACAACAAAAGGCAAAGAGTCATATGAAGACTGCTAGAAAGGAGGTTGTTGCTGCTACAACTGAAGAGGGAAATGACAAAGGCCCAGGAATGCAGGAGAGCAAGAAGAAGAAGAAGAAGCAACCTCTGCAGGCTCCAAGGACAAGCTCCAGGCTAAGGGTCTAAAGTGGTAAAAGTGGAAATAAGCGAGCACTGTCTTGCCACCTCTCAGTGCTAAACAGTGAGGACACTGTCCTTACTAAGTTTGGGGGAGGGCATCAGTACTAAGCCTATTTTCACTTAATCTAACCCTGTTTCTTTTTTTTACTGTCGTTTCTGCCTATGACTGATATTTTATGTCTAAGTTTGGATATTGTGTTTGGTTGGCCATGTTTTGAGCCAAATGTTTTTAATTTTCTTGTGGGGATGCTGTGACGCTCCCAGAACATGATGACCTGCAGTTTGATGTTTTGTTTGAATGTTGTGCATGGAACTTTTTGGTGATTATTTCTTTCATGTTAAAATGGTGTGAATCATAACTTAGAATAAGGAAGAACTAGGGAATGTAGGGATCCAACTAAGTCAGGAGCGTAAACTTTTAATTTCTGGGCTCAAGAATTAAAAAAAGGGGGAATGAAGCTGTTAGGTGTTAGGGAAGCAAGGTGTTGGAGTTTCACCAAATGAGTTTGACAGAGGAGATTGATGTTCTCAGTCACGTCAACACTAGTCTCCTAAACCAGCCAGAAAATTTTTTTTCAAGAGAAACTAAATTGTGAAAATCAAGGGAAAGGTAGAAATCCTAGGAATCACAAAGGGAAGGTCAAGAAGATTTAAATAATGATTTAGACGACCACGGAAGGGACACACTTCACACAAAGACACGTGCAAAAAGTGGTAAAGACCACCAATAAAGTTCATGTGCCCGAAACTGGAGGAACAACAAGCATATTCAACATAATATTCAGTTAAACTCACATGAGAAGATTATGAGATGAGACGTGTTTCCAAAAAAATTATAGAAGAAAAAGAAAGAAAACAAATAATAAGTGAGAAAGTGTGGTCCCAAATGTGTTAGTAAAAAATATCAATTGAGAATCAGGACAGAATTCCCTAGTGAGACCAAAAGAAAAGAGACCCCACTCAAGAAAGTACACAAGGAAGGATCAAAAAGAGGAAAATTGTGGCTTGTTTTCTGAAAGAGTAAGGTCGTGCCATGAGACGTCAGTTTCCCTTTGGACTAGCAAAACTTTGGGGCAATTTCAAAGCGGAGCAACTCGCACCAATACCGCTTCCTTACCTTCCCAAATCTTAAAGCTTCATCACCCTGCTAAGCCTGACTGAAGCTGTTGAGAACCAATTACACTTCCCTGTGTCTTTTGCTGTCACATCACCTGAGGACAGGCGATCATTCAAGTTTGGGGGAGTGATGACACTATTTTAGTGTGTTACTGTTACCCAATATTTGTGGCATTTCTAGTTCATGATTTCACTTTTATAACATGAGTTTAAGGTGTTTTAGGACGATTAAAGCTTTAAGCACTTTATGTGCTTCTTTTACGTTTTCATTGTGTTTGTGCTCTAAAAGGAAGATAGATGATGATGAGAAGAGGCATGACCCCAGTTGCCAGAGTATGGAGCAGCATGAGGAGCTATTTGGAAAGCTGATGGTTTAACCAACCATTTCACCAAGAGAGTTGGAGATTGATGATAAAAAGCCAAGAATGACTAGGGCTCACGTGGCAGCACTATGAAGAGCAATGGAGCAAAAGGAAGGGATAAGATCAAGAAATCTAGAGGATAAAAGGTAGTACGATGGGGACCACTCAGCAGAAGACGCCCAGTACCAACACCACCAGCCGTCTGCTCTGCTCCACCAGCCTGCTCCATCCGTCTGCTCTACTCCACCAGCCTGCACCAGCCGCCTCCTAAAAGCAAATTTGTCTCCCACCAACATCTGTACCAGATTACTTGCAAAGGAAGGATTGATGGACATCTGTCCCACATGAAGGATTTGATATGGGCCTAACCTTATTTTCCTCAAGAGACCCACAATCCAAGAAAGGAGGAACCACCACTTTCACTCATCACTATTTAAAGAGAGCTTGTGCATTGAAGACAGAGAGACAAGAGATTCCACACACCACAATATTTTATTTTTAGTTTTTAAAGTTATTTTCAGTTTCAAAAGTTTGAGTATTAGTAGAGAGTATTCTTTTCTTCTCCAGACCTATACACTCTACTGAGAACTGTCGTGACTGAAGAGAGCTGTTGCTGTTTATCCAACGCAAGAGATCTCCAAGTTATTAGTAGGTTGAATTTCTTTACCACACTTTGTAAGATGATGTTTCCTACTAATCTCATTCCAGTAGTTTGTACTCAGCTCACTATGAGCTAAACCTTTGTTTGATGAGACTAATGAAGTTAGTATAAAAGTGTTTTTATGTTGTTATGATGTGTTGGCTAGTGTCTTATTTTGTTATGTGTTTTTATGCTATAAACTTGGTTCTTAAAGTGATCAACTAGGAAAAAAGTAAAAGCTTGTTGTTGAGAGAGATCCAATAAACAAGTGGATTTCATAACAAAAGTGGTTAATAAAGTAGGATAAAGATATTCACTTAATTCAACTTGCTTAGAGATAAGAAGTTGAGACCATAAAGATTTTTTGGAATTAAAACCAGACGTATTTTAGGGTTACAAGTGAGACTTAGAGATTTGTTCCCTTGACCTAGTTATACATGATTTTGATGTTGTAGAGATACACCACTAGATCACGTTCTGACCTTTTGAGGCACGACACTTCACATCATAAAGACATTTCAAACAATAAATACTAATGGATTTAGATCATCAACTATTCTCTTTGATATTTTAACTCCTTTTTAGTTTTAAGTTATTTTAGTTATTTGTGTGTGCTCTTGTTCCTTATTCTCATATTTCTGTTACCTTGCTCATACTTTTCTTAAACGAAGAAAGCTAATATTAGTAGTTCAAATACTTTACACTTCCCTGTGGGTTCGACCTTTATTTTATCACTTGCTACATTACCAAGCATGTATACTTGCATGTGACACCTTTGCCCTATTATTCAAAAGAAACGCATTATAAAAAAATTCGAGTAGAGCTTCTTGGGTAATTGACACCTAGCGGTTAGCAACCTCTTTTGGTTCAATACCCTTCTTCGTTGGTCAAGTGTTGTTTGTTCAGTCAATACCAATGCCCCTTTTGGGTTACGACCTTCGATCGGTCCTACACTCGTTCGTCTGGTTAATCACAGTTTTCCCTGTTAAAACCAATGCTTCTCTATCCCAACAGAGTTGCAATCCTTGTTTCCTTGGTTAACCACTATTTATCAGTTAACATACTGATGTCCCCTCAGAGTCAAACACCTTTCCTTGGTTCAACACTCTCTCTTTTGGTTTATCATAGTTTGTCCGTTAAAACCAATGCTTCCTTCTTCCTTAGCGGAATCCTTTCTGTTCATTTTTCTCTTACTTTCTTGGTTTCGACACCAATCCTCTTTGTCATCCCCAGTGGAGTTTCTTTCATCCTTGGTTTTGGCACCATTCTTTTTCTAGTCTCTTGTACGATAGCTCTTAATGTGTGGTCTTCCCCAATAGAGTTTTTCTTTCACTCTTGCTCTTGTTTTTGACACCACTTTTTTTGTTTTCCTGTTTCTTTCTTATTTTGTTTTCCGTTTGGTTCCCCGAACTACGGAAGCTCTGATTCTGCATTCTTTTGGATGTCAGATACGTAGGCATGAGACGCGATGTCTTGGCGAGCACACTTCCACCCTTCTTTCCTTCTCCCCATCCTCCTTCCTTTCTGTCCCCTGGTTCCATGAACTTCAACGCTCTGATTTCCTCATTGCACTATGAGGGTACGTAGGCACGAGGGCCCCAATCCTCCGCGAGAACTTTCCTTCTTTTCTTCCTTTTTCCCCTTTCTCTTCTCTCTCCTCTTTATTTTAGCTAGAAGCCTTTAGATAGATAACCCATCCAAGCCTAGAAGCAAGTGAAATGGTTTCCGTCGAGTACGACGGATGCGTAAGGTGCTAGTACCTTCCTTTCGCATAACCGACCCCTGTTCCCGTTTCTCTTTCCCTTGGGTTTTATCAATATTTTCCCTGTCCTTTGGGACTAAATAAAGGTCAGTGGCGACTCTGTGTTATCTTTGAGTGTGCGATTCACTCAGGATGTAAACCAGCCATCTTTAGCACCATGCTCAGAAAGCTGTCAAAGGAAGCATTTTAGCCGATCATTTGGCTCATCAATCGATTGACGATCAGGAATCGTTCAGATTTGACTTCCCGGAAGAAGATGTCATGTACTTAAAAATGAAAGATTGGGATGAACCGCTACCTTGTGAAGGGCCAGAACCAGGTTCCAAATGGGGATTAATTTTTGACGGAGCTGTCAATAATTACGGAAACAGAATTGGGGCAATCATCGTAACACCTCAGGGTACCCATATTTCTTTCACCGCCCGACTAACTTTCAAATGCACAAACAGCGAGGCCGAATACGAAGCTTGTATCATGGGTCTCGAAGAAGTAATTGAATTAAGGATAAAAAATTTGGATGTATATGGAGACTCAGCCCTGGTTATTAATCAGATCAAAGGAGATTGGAACACGTACCAATCAGGACTGATTCCTTACAAAGATTACGCGAGAAGGTTGTTACCATTCTTTAACAAAATCGAGTTTCATCAAATCCCTCGTGAAGAAAATCACATGGCTGATGTACTAGCCACTCTCTTTTCCATGATCACTGTAAATCACTGGAATGACGTACCTAAGGTTGACATAATGCGCCTAGAAAGGCCCGCCTATATCTTCACGATTGAAACAATCATAGATGACAAACCTTGGTATCACGATATCAAATGCTTCCTTCAAAGACAAGAATACCCGCCTAGGGCGTCAAGAAATGATAGGAAAACCCTCAGAAGACTGGCAGGTAACTTTTTCCTGAGTGGTCATACACTCTATAAGATAAACTTCGACATGGTTTTGCTCATATGCGTAAATAGATAAGAAATAAACATGCTGATAAAAGAAATTCATGAAGGTGTTGTGTTGGCATTTTCTTCTGTTATCTACTTATCGGTGTTTTGGCATTTTCATCTGTTATCTACTTATCGGTGTTTATTTGTCATGGGTTGGCAAAGTTTCTTCTTTGGGAGTATTGAGAGAGTGTTTTTGTTGTTTTCGGGTTTTCCGATGTTTATGGTAAGGTACTAGACCTAAAGTTTTTGTTATGTGTGCTCGCTAAGATTTCACAATCTTATGCCTACGTATTCCCGTAATGATAACAGGGAAATCAGAGCAATCGTAGTTCCTCCTTTTCTATGGGAGGAAAAAGATGTTTGGTGTCTTATTCAAAGCCCAAGATTGAAGCTAAAGGTTTGACTGAGAGAGAATTTGTCATCTCTAGAGGGAGATATCTGACTTATTCATCACACATTGTTGGGGTATTTGGTTATAAAGAAGAATTACTTTAACTGGGATATGAGAATCCAACAATGCCATAATTTCTTTTACAGGGGAGATGTCTTGAAGGAGGAAACTTTAACTAAGTATTGAGCAATGCCATTTTTCCTTAGGAATCTTTCATGCTAAGAGAGGGACATAGGCTTAGATGTAAATATACAGAGGCTTGCCACTTACAGCAATTAGATGAAAGAGGAAGTTTACCAGGATAAAAGAGGGATCACAACTTGGTTTTTTGAATCAACAAGTGTGCCACTTACAACAATTATCTAGGATTAAGGTTTGTTTAATTTGTCTGTTTTGATGTGTGATGTACAGAGAAATGTCTTCCTACAGAGAAATCTTGATTTCCTCGGAGGGGATTTTTGGTTTTATGTGTCTTGATCAAAGCCTAAGGTTGAAGCTAAAAGGTTGACTTTACTAGGGAGTTTTATATCTGTCTTGTACAAAGCCCAAGATTGAGGCTGAAAAGAGACTGACTCTTTTGGGGAGTTCATTATACAAAGCCTAAGAGGAGGCTGGAAGGAATTGACTTTTCCGGGGAAATATTTTGTCTGTCTTGTACGAAGCCCAAGATTGAGGCTAAAAGACGTGACTCCACTGGGGAGAGGTTTTATATGTGTCTTGTACAAAGCCCAAGATTGAGGCTAAAAGTTACTGACTGTCTCAGCGGGAGAATATTTTTATGTGTCTTGTACAAAGCCCAAGATTGAGGCTAAAGCTGCTGAGGGATGATCATTATAAAAAGCCGAAGAGGAGGCTAGTTGGGGAATTTCTTATATAAAGCCTAAGAGAGGCTAGCTTCTGCTGAGGATTATTGAGATCCAGAGACAGGTCCAAATTGGGGAATCAACTCTTGCAGAGGATTACAGAAGAGTTGAGATATCAGAGAGCATGAGGTTCTGATAGAGGGTTTATTGATATTTATTTGACCCTAGCTGGGGATTTAGAATGGTAGCTCAAAGATTGAGTTTTTAACCTTTGGAGATTTCAACTCTGTTGGAGATTAATGAAGTGATCAAGGTTTTTCCTTCACTTTTAGGAAACTTGAGGGTTTCTTTGAGATCCAAGAGGAGATGAGATTATCCAAGTCTACTGGTATGAAAATGTTGATCTTTGTATGATGCCTAAGAGGAGGCTGATGTTTTAAGGGATGAGAATCAACCCTAATCTGATCTGATGTTCTGAGATTCTGACTCTCTGGAGGATTGAACTAGCAAAAGATGACTTGGTTCTGTCCTATACCTGTAGGAGGTCTTTGGGTCCTTGTACTATGCCCAAGAGGAGACTGAGAACTTCTAAGAAGCCCGATGGTCCTTGTACAAAGCCCAAGACGAGGTTGAGAACTTTTAGGAAGCCTGTGGATCCAAACCTAAGAAAAGTTCAAGAAAGGTTTCACCAAGAATAATCCTTTCTTTAGTGAACAATTCTAGGGTTTGCATTAATCCTCTATGGGGATATGAATTTCTTGTACAAAATTCTAAGTAGTGACAGTTTTGAGAAAAGTTTCACGGGAATAATACCTTTCTCTGTTCCATATTGTATAATCCCAAGAGGAGGCAAGACTGTATCTGGAATTTCCTATGGGGAACTAGTTTTGACCATGTTTGAAAGAATAACCACTAGTTTGATCTAATCCTAGATCTAATTACTGGGGAAAACTCTAAGCAGATATATACAAATATATATACAGATGAAATATATATAAACAAGTATGTAAAAGAAGACAGTAGAACTTACAGGTGAGCAAGCTTCCAGTATTTTAAATACAGCTGTATGGTTAGTTATTCAAGAAATTGAAGAAATTTTTTATAACAACTACGAATTTGAATCTAAATCAAAAAGGAAAGTTGTTTTTAAAATAATTTTTGGGGCTTATACTCAAGGAGAGGCCCAGATGAATTCTTTTGAAAAGGCGACGATTGCGTCGTAGTTTTGAAAACAACAAAGGGACTTATACAATGACTGAGGCCCAAATTTATTGTATTTACAAAGAGGTGGGTCTTACACTCTATTAAGAGGCCCAAAAGTGTTTAAAAAAAGAAGAATGAGGCTTACAACTCAGGGAAAGGCCCAGATGAATAACAGTGATCGCACCGTCGTTTTTGAAAATCGTATCGGAACTTATACAATGACTGAGGCCCAAAATAAGATTGTACAACAAGGGATGGGTCTTACACTCTATTAGAGGCCTAAGAGTTTTAAAAAGAAGAGAGAATGGGTCTTACAACTCAAGGAGAGAGGCCCAAAAGTTTTTGTTTAAAAGGCGGCGATCGCACCGCAGTTTTATAAAACACGGTGAAACTTATACAATGACTGAGGCCTAAAAATATTTATGTGACAAGGGATGGGTCTTACACTCTATTAGAGGCCCAAAGGTGTTTTGAATGAAGCTTGAAAAATCAAAAATTAGAGAAAACCCTAATTTTGAATTTAAAAAATATAATTTTCAAAGGAAATTAAATAAAAAAATGATATAAAATATCAAATATATTAAAAAACAAGTTATCAACTTTGAAAAATATTTTGAAAAATCATGTTTAATCACCTGAAAGATTGAAATTCATTTGGAATGAAAAGATAAAAATGGGAATTTCATTTTAAAATTTTTAAAAACAAATAAAATGAAAAAAATGAAAAAAATTAAAACTATATTAAATAAATAATATAAATTGGATTTTTTTTTGCAGAATAAAATAATTTAACTTTTTTGTGACTTTTTAAAAAAAGAACCAATAAAAAATGATAAAAAATGAGAGAAATTAATTTTTGAAATCAATTAAATAAAAAATAAAAAATTCAAATATTTGAAAATTTGAAAAAGGGCGCCAAGAACACTTGTTCTTGCCCGCGTGCCCTGTTTTGCCCAGATTTGCGTTTTCTCACTTTTCTCTCTGATTACTCAATGGTTTTGCACGATTCAAACACCAATCTTACTCGTTTTTGAACAAGGATCACAACCATATAAATTAATTGCATTTATATTAAGTGTGGAGTGAGAAATCAGAGGATGAACTCAAGAACCCTAGTTTCAGCATGAACACTATGAAATTCCATACACGATTCATACATAGCAATTGATTGAGGGTTAACATTCTATATACATGCAGAAACAAGATGGTAACTAAAAAATTCATTTATGATGCATGTAATATGGAGTTTGAAGGCTTCAGGCTTACCTCTTGCAGCTGGTGATTGAATTCTATGTTGGAGGTGTTACAGATGTTGTGTAATGATCTGGATAGCTTCAATGAACCTCAGGTAATGTGTTTGAAGGCTTGGAATGGATTGAATCAACCCGGAACTTGTTGTGGCACCTCAACTGCAAATAGACCAAAAGCTTAAGCAAATGGATGGTGATTTTGTGATTCTGATAGTGACTTGAATTTGCTTCCTATTTCAAAATTCAATAGTGACTTGAAATAGAAGGAAAATCTGGTTTTTGAGATGTGATTTTAAGGAAAGCATCAGTTTGGGTGATTTGGTGTACTTAAATTGATCACAAATGAGCTCTATTTATAGTATAGCAAGTTTCTTTTTCAAGCAATAGTGAATGGCAACTGGTACAGGTCTTTGGCCAATGGTTGCATAAAGGAATCCAAGTCTTCTATAGCCATTGACTTGGCTCAGTACAGCAGGTTATTGTAGCTTTGGTTTAGAGATAAGGCTTGACTCAATTCAGTTAGCAATGTCTTGATGCTTGCCACCTTGTGAATCTATTGAATGCATTGGAACAAAATTGGAGTCTTTGAGATTTTTAGCCTTTTTAGGGGACACATAACTACATATAGATCCTTGGACTTGAGAGGTTTATGGATCAGACATTTTCCCTTAGATGTTATCCCTTGAGGTGTCCAAATGGATGACAAGGCTTGTAATTATCTGATTTAGCTAATTCGAGCAAATTACCTATAATCTGCCTTGGGAAGAAACCAGTCTTTGATGCCATGTTCCAAGGGTTGTAACTCCCTACTCAAATTGAATTTGGAGATGATCTGGTACTTGTTGGAAAGCTCTCATGAAATACTTTAACTTTGATGTTCACAAATGGACATGGTTCAGCTTATATCAAGGTGAAAAATGGCCTCAAAGTTTGGAAAAAGTGAAACAGATTCTGACTTGTTGAAAAGTTTACTAAGTGTTGGAAAAAGTGGTCATTTCCACTTTTTGTGATTTTGATCAATCCATAACTCAAAATCCATGAGGATTTGGAATCTTTTGTAGTTGACACTTTTGAAGTATGTCATGTGAACTTTCATTTGAGCTTTGGATGGAAGAAAAAAGCCTTAGGGTTTGGGAGTTATGACCTTGCAAAGTTGGGTAAAAACCACTTTTGTTCCATAACTTAGAAAATTTTAAGGTTTCTAAGGTTGCCCCTTTTGCAAGTTACCTCACTTTTCTTGATTTTTCTTGATGAATGATGATCAAAACCATACTTTAACATTGTTTTGGACTTAGGGGAACCATATTTGTGAAAAATTCCAAAAAGTCAAACTAGATTTTGGGCACAGTTGACTTTTTGTCAAATGAAATCCAAACTGTGTGATCCTTTGTGCAATCAAGTTCTTGACCTAATTCAAACCTAATGGATGGATTCCATAGGTGTTTTAGGGTGTCTTGAATCATGTCCCAAGGTTTGGGAGCATGTCTTGGTCCAAAGTGAAAGGTACAGTTGACTTTTTCTTCAAAACCCTAATTGTGGTCCAGATGAATTTGAAACTTGTGAATCAAGCTATCTTGGATCAATCCATTATTGTAAATGGATCAATGTAGTGTATTTGAGGTCCTCAAATCATGTCTTGAGGTCTTGGCTCATGCTTTGCTCCGAAAGTCAACTTAGGGGTGAATTAGGTCAAGAAACCCTAATTCCTGATTTTTGATGAATGTTTCCCCTGAGGTTGTTTTGACCTTAAGATTGGGTCCATAAAGTCCCTTTGAGTATTTTGGGTCATGCTTTGAAGCATTGGCTTATGCCCAGAGGAAAAATTTCATCTGGAGACCTTGGTCGACCAAAACCCTAAATTGGTGACACTGGCGATCTTGAGGCTTGATCCACTTGGAATGTTGCAAATTTGTGCTTGATTCTTGATATGGGCGTCCTCTTGATTCTTTATGGGTGTTTGAGAGATTATACAAGTTGAAGATCATGTCATTTCTTGATTAATCCTTTGTCTAAGTGCTCTGAGAGGGCTCAAAACCCTAATTCTTGGTTGTAGTGAAAGCTCAACAATCCTTGAGGAGATTGATGAGACATGATGTCACATCCATATTGTGGCAATGATTTTCACAATGATGGGAAATATTGGTGGTCAAAATTCGGGGTATGACAATAAGTGTTAGATATACGCAGACAAAATCCATGTACCGCCAACGCGTCTCAAAGTTCTTTCTTCTCCATGGCCTTTTTCTATATAGGGGATCGACATGATTGGCATGATTTAAATGTATAGTTGTATCAAAACTTATTTCAGTTTCTCGAATAACTTACCATACAGTTATGTTTATAATGCTGGAAGCTTGCTCAACTGTAAGTCCTACTATACTCTTCAACATACTTATCTATATATTTCATATGTATATGCTTGTATATATCTGCTTAGAGTTTTCCCCGGCAAATAGGTCTAGATTTAGATCAAACCGGTGGTTATTATTTCAACATGGTGAAAACTAGTTCCCTAATAGGATATTCCAGATACAGTATTGCCTTCTCTTAGGTTTATACAATACAGTCTTGCATTATTCTCGGTGAAACTTTTCTCAAGACTGTCACTACTAGAATAATCTGTACAAGAAATTCATTTCCCCAAAGAGGATTATTCCCGGTGAAAACCTCTCTTGAATTTCTTCAAACCTTAGAATTGTTCACTAAAGAAAGGATTATTCCCGGTGAAACCTTTCTTGAACTTTTCTCAGGCTTGGACCCATAGGCTTCCTAAAAGCATCCCTAGCCTCCTCTTGGGCTTTGTACAAGGACCCTCATGCTTCTTAGAAGTTCTCAGCCTCCTCTTGTGCTTTGTACAAGGACCCTCAGGCTTCTTAGAAGTTCCCAACCTCCTCTTGGGCTTAGTACAAGGACCCAAAGACCTCCTATAGGTATAGGACAGAACCTAGTCATCTTTTTCTTGTTCAATCCTCTAGAGAGTCAAAACATCAGACCAGTTTAGGGTTGATTCTCATCCCTTAAAAACATCAGCCTCCTCTTAGGCATCATACAAAGATTTACCTCCTTATACTAGTAGACTTGGACAGTCTCATCTCCTCTTGAATCTCAAAGAAACCCTCAAATTTCCTAAAAGCACAGGAGAAACCCTGATCACTTAATCAATCTCTAGCAGAGTTGAAACATTTCATCCTAAGTTCCCCAGCTAGGGTCAGATCACTATCAATATACCCTCAATCAGAACCTCAAGGCATCTGATATTTCAACTCTTCTATAATCCTCAGCAAGAGTTGATTCCCCACTTTGGATCTGTATCTTGATCTCAATAATCCTCAGCAGAAGCTAGCCTCCTCTTAGGCTTTATATAAGAAATTCCCTAACCATCCTCCTATTAGGCTTTGTATAACGATTTTCCCTCTGCTATTTTAGCCTCAATCCTGGGCTTTGTACAAGACACATATAAATACTCTCCAACTACGTCAATTAACCTTTTAGCCTCAACTTGGGCTTTGTACAAGTCAGATAAAACCTCTCACCAGTAGAGTCAATCCCGTTTACCCTCAATCTTAGGCTTTGTACAAGACATGCAAAATATCTCCCTGGAAGAGTCAATTCCTTCCAACCTCCTCTTAGGCTTTGTATAATGATCTCCCCAAAAGAGTCAGTCTCTTTTCAACCTTAATCTTGGGCTTTGTACAAGACGGGTATAAAACTCCCTAGTAGAGTCAACCTTTTAGCTTCAACCTTGGGCTTTGATCAAGGCACACACAAAACCAACATCCCCTCAGAGGAAATCAAGAGTTCTCTCTGTAGGAAGACATTTTCTGTACATCACACTTCAAAACAGACAATAAAAATACCCTAATCCCAGATAACTGCTGTAAGTGGCACACTTGTTGATTCAAAAATTCAAGTTGTGGTCCCTCTTTTATCCTGGTAAACATCCTCTTTCATCTAATTGGTGTAAGTGGAAAGTCTCTGGATTATTTACATCCAAGCCCATGTCCCCCTCTTAGGATGAATGATTCCTAAGGAAAAATGGCATTGCTCAACACTGAGTTAAAGTTCCTTCCTTCAGGACATCTCCCTTGTAAAGGAAATTATGGCATTGCTGGATTCTTATATCCCAGTTAAAGTAATTCTCCTTTATAAACCAAGTACCCAACAAATGTGATGAATAGGTGAGATATCTCCCTTTAGAGATAACAAATTCTCTCTCAGTCAAACCTTTAGCTTCAATCTTGGGCTTTGTACAAGACACAAACACTCATCTAGCTTCAATCTTGGGCTTTGAACAAGACACCAAACATCTTTTTCCTCCCATAGAATAGGAGGAACTACCATTGGTCTGATTTCCCTATTATCTTTACGAGAATACATAGGCATAAGATTGTGAAATCTTAGCGAGCACACACAAATAAAAAACTTTGGGTCCAGTACCTTACCAAAAAACATCAGAAAACCCGAAAACAACAAAAGCACTCTCTAAACACTCCCAAAGAAGAAACTTTCCCAATTTACAGATAAACACCAGTAAGTAGATAACAGTAGAACATGCTAAACAATCTATGGATAACCATATATACGTTGGGTAATTAACAACTTCCCTTTGTATAACTTGACCCCGGACCCCCAATCTCTTTGCATTTGTCAAAGAAGACATTTGCGTGCAAGGTTAGTTTTAGATAGCTTCCCTTTCCTTTCCAGCTTCATAGGATAAATAAGAAATCAGAAAGTAGCACCTAATTCCAACCAATGCGTTAAAGTGGTCGCGTCACCGACAAAAATTGCACACTACACTTTCTACTCTTTCTCTCTCCCTAGAGCGTCCTGGGTTTATTGTGCAAAAGGCGTTTTAGCCAAAATTTGTCAAAAGGGGGAGATTGAAGGCTCTAAAGATTTGAGCAAATTCTGGTAAAACAGGATGTTGTGCAAGATGTTCCAACATGATGAAGTCTGCTGAAAGAAGACATGTTAGACAAGATGTCATAGCTTGTGAATTCGACATCTTGGTCTGATATAGCAGGTTGTTACAGATCTGGTCCAAGATTTAAGGAGAAATCAGAACATGGATCAAGGAATAATTAAACAGATATTTTGAAGCCCATGGATAGCTGAAGATTTTAAAAGGAAGACCAAGACCTAGGGCAAAATAAGAATTCTTATTAAGACTTTTGTTAAGTAGAAAATAAGGATTTAGGGTTTTGAGAGTTGTGTACTTTCTTGAGTTGTAAGTCACCCTTTGTGTCGTTTGATACATTGTGGTAGACATAGTTTTACAGATTCATAAACCTTTAGGCAATGAATTATGTATTGTTCTTGGATGAAGCTTTGAAGCAAATCAATGCATTATTTGTTAGTCAAGAGTTTTGACTGAATACTCAATTGAAATGGGTGTCTTTTAATTGAACAGATTGATGTAGTTACCGGAGGTTGTAACTGTTAGATATCACTGAGGTGATTTAGGAATTGAGATGGGTTTCTCTTATCTAGATGGTGATTTCTAGATAGAATTGTACTGGGTGGGGATTAAGTGAGGAGTTGTAAATGGGGGAGTTTAGCTCTAAATTAATACTTCTAATAGTGAATTCATTCCTGGCTTGGTAGCCCCTAGACATAGGTGATTTGCACCAAACTGGGTCATCATATCCTTGTGTTATTTATCTTTCTGTTTTGTTAAATTCAGTCTGCTCTCTTGTTCATAATTTTATGACTTAACTGATGTCGAAACATCTGTCACAACATTGTTTTATGAATCTGCAGTTTCATTGAAGGTTCTTGTTTTTGTCCTTGTTCAGTTTTAGCAGATATCAATGTCTTAACATTTATTAGGATGTCTGTGATCTACTATACCAGAATTTCAACTTGTGTTTTTGTCACTTGAATAAGACATAGATATATTCTTCCTTTTTGCATCATTTGACTTATCCTCCTTCTTTTTTAGGCATTACCATACCCTCTGACATTGAAAGTCATGATATTCATTTGACTTCAATTACCTTCGCCTTCCTTGAATTTTCTCCTCCTGATCTCTATCTTCAATCTCTTTAATGATTTTCACATAAACCTCATCATCTTTGTTGTCTCTGACGCCCAAGCTCTTGATGTTCTTCCACGCCCGATTTGGGACATCATTCACAACTTTGTTCCATAATCGGTTATTACCTTGAAGAACATATGAATCAGTACACGACTTAGAGTAGAGTATTGATCCTTCAAAAAATCTTATGGGACTCCCACAACTTTTGTTACTTTCTAGATTCAGCCTCCTTCATTGTTTTTTTGTGTGGGGATTTTGATTTTGGAATATTAACTTCTAGACAAACTAGGGGAGAGAACAAGATGGATTCAAGTTTAGATTTTGATTTATGTCATCCCAAGAGTCATTCACCACAACATTATTCTCGACTATGTTATTGTTTGGAACTTGTATGCCATCAGCAAGTATTGGGCTTAAAGAGATACTTCTGCCACCAATTTTGGCCAAAGTGTTGGACCTATCAACCTATCTTATCCGTGTAGGATCTGAAGCTATACAGTTTTTTCTAGCAAACTTTTCCAAAGTTATCTTCCCTAGAATCCCATCATCCTTGGAACAACATAGAATTGTCTCGAGACATACAAAATCATTTGCTTTATCACCAACCTTTTCCAATATGTCTTGTCTACCACCAAACCCTTCACTAACAACATCCTTTTCCAAGAACTACTCCACAAATTTATCCCTTTGCCAGTGCATCCATCCCCTAATACACTACTGACACCCTGACTATCTATGACAAAATAGCCTTTTGAATTTTCGTCACCTCTGATTTCATGTTGTCTTCACCTTAAACTACACAAAGTTTCTTCATTAGAGCACACATACTAACCAACCGAAGATGTTATGAATTAAAAACAATTTGGACACCATGCATGGCAAGGAACACTAAAGACATATAACCAAGTCATTCTGTCATTACCAACGTCTTCAGTTTACCAGGGTCTAATTTCTAAGAACCATTCACTTATCCATTTTGGTGCAAAATCAATAAGAGCCTTAAGCTCTCCATCCTCATTTTCCCCCATTAAGCAAAGGTTTGCGCCAAGGGGGGTTATCTTAATTATAAAGTAACCTTTCAATTAGAACTTTTCCTGCATATTGTAATTCATTCCAGATTTTGTACAACTCGCGTAAAAGCTTTTTGAAACCGATTCAGGCTTTCATCCTCAATATTGAATTGCATGTGTGCAAAGAATGAGGTTTCCTTTTATTTTTCCTTCCAATTTTCCCTAGGTTTTACAATCTTCCAGTCAATAACATTATTGTGGACAACTTGAGCATTTGATTTTTTTCTTGTCATTTGCACATTCATTATTTTGGATTTCAAAACACATGCCTATCAATACCCCTGTTCCTACCATAAGTGTTCTTATTATTCCCATATTTCATGTTATGTCCAATTTCAAACCCTTGCCTGTGACAAATTGTTGAAACACTTTTGCTAGGGCAAGTATTATTATCGTATCCACAGGGATTAGTTTGATATTATTGTCGTTCTACAGTTAACAATGTTTTCAGTAAGGGTTTCAATAGGTTTTCGATTTCGAAAAGAGACATTCACTAGAATTTGTAACAACGGTAAAAGACTTGGAAAATTAACGTTTAAAAAGCATGTCAAGATTAGAGCTCATTAACATATTTCATATGTATTCGACTAATCTAGCAGGTGAACTTCATTTATAATCAATATAACCACATATAACTCATCATTACCGCTTATGTCTAACCAGTATTGCGATTTTTACCATATTGTTTAATCGACGATATTTCAACCTATTAAACAATACAATAACATTAAAACTTGATACAAGTGAATATCAAACTCCAAATCTATGTCTATACTTTGGTCTTTAATAGTTAAAAACTTAGGTCAAGACTTGAAAGATATTTCTCAACAAGGATTCAAACCACTAATATAACATAAAAGCAAAGATAATCATCTATATTGATTATTAATTAGTTCACATACAAAGGATTAAAATAAATACATATTATTTAGATTAATTACATCTAATATTGACACAAGGGGGTTCAGTTACACATCATGGTAGCTTGCTTCACAAGAAAGGAGAAGATATTAACACACATCAATGTCGAAAAGTCGAAGATTGATGCTCCAAATACTTGATTATGAGTTCTCTAATATTTTTGGTGTGTTTTGCTCTCAAAATGGGTATTGTCTACTAAAATTATGAAGTACAAAAGTATATATACTAAGCTGAAAAAACAGACCGCGTTAAGCACAAATAGAGCTCACTTAGCGCGACAACATGACAAACAGATCAAACCACCACAAACTGCGTTGAGCGCGCTCCCCACTACCTGTCCATCTCTAAGCGTGCTTTGATTGCGTTGAGCACAAATTTGAATTCTTGATTTCCATCCAAAAATGTATCTTAAAGCTTTTCTTTTGCCTTTTAAGTACCCAATGCTTCAACTATACAAGGAAACCTACAAAATGAAATGACTATGATCAAGTATACAATATTTACAGATTTACACTAAAGTTAACGTTTTTTCCATGAAATTCAAATGAAACTAAGTGAAAAGGGCCACAAAATACTATTGATTATATACACAATTTAGCCTTTATCAACTCTCCCTAACCTAGAACTTTGTTTGTCCTAAAACAAGAGTCTCAAGAACCTAAGGAAACAAGCAACTTCCAAAAATCTCAAGGTCAAAAGTTTTGAGAAAAGAAAACAATTGCATGGTTCAAATTCAAAAAGTACAAGCAAAGCGATGCTTACCACTATACTACAAAAACACCATGATCATGAAACAAGTTTTATCCACAGAATACATGTCAAAAATTCATGAACAACACAATTTCAATAATGAATCAGACCTAACACACATCTTCATCATGGATAAAGAACAAAAATGAGGGACTTGACTCACACACAACAATCTTTCTAACATCTAGATTAGCTTATGCATTCATCCAAGCAACTCAAATTAAAAGCACAAAGCACAAATCACAAAGGACTTCAAGGGTTGTAATGTGGATTGGTTAACAAAGAAGGGTTATTTCTCATGGTAATTGAAACAAAGTTGCCAAAACCTAAGAGAGCATTCAAAAATCACATTCTTTTTCGCTTTTCAACTTCATTAACCATTTTTTTTGCTCATGGGATATACCCTTTATCACAATTATCAGAACAAAAATGTTTTCCACTTTTTCTTTCAAGCATTTTTCTCTATTTTTCTCTTCTTTTTTTCTCCACCATTTTCTTTCTTTTTCAACAACTTAAAAAGCAACATTTTTCTCCCAACTTGAATACGACTAATCATTATAACTAGAATGCTCCCAAACTTTCTAAGGCAAAGGGATAAAATTACAACCACAATTTATGGTTCATGGTTCAAGTGTTTCAAGATACGAATTCACAATCCATTCAAAAATCGGTGATGAACTAATTATTTATACACATGTTTCACAGTTCGAAAACCGATATGGATCCTGGCATAAAGGCTCAAAGTGGTTAACAAATTCATGCTCACTCACAGGGTAGGTTACTATTGGTCAAGTGGTTGTGCTCACAATAAAAAATTTGCCTTGATCATTTTCATACTTTACACAATTCAACACAAATGCAAGATTAAGCAAAAGAAAATCGAGTTAAAACAAGCATTGTTGGTCACTTGTGCATATAGTATAATGGAAGGTCTCCTCACAATTAGGCTATGAACTAAAGTGATTAAAAAATGAACAAGAATTGCAACAGAATAAATGAAATGTTATTTGCACAAGTTACAAGTTACATATTCATGCTATGTTTTAGAAAACGATAAACATGTACCTTTCCTTTGTACATCTTTTTAAGCACTATCATTACCATTACATTTGCATGCATCAATATCAATCATGGAAGCAACACCCTTTTTTCTTCAAGTCAATTAAACTTGGAACAAACTAAGATTAAAAAAAAGCTCTAAAGGCTTGAATTTAAACTAAACTACATAAAAAAACCACCCAATTTAAACTAACAACTTAAAAACTTAATTGCATTAAACAAAAAACCACCACAAAAATTATGGTGTCCAAAAAGTCAAGGTGACATATAATGCCACCAAAGTACTACAAATCCTCATCCACAAAAATTATGGTGTCCAAAAAGTCAAGGTGACACATAA
Organism: Lathyrus tuberosus; assembly: GCA_022829125.1. Classification (NCBI taxonomy): domain Eukaryota; kingdom Viridiplantae; phylum Streptophyta; class Magnoliopsida; order Fabales; family Fabaceae; genus Lathyrus; species Lathyrus tuberosus. The sequence goes on from JALAZF010000365.1 coordinate 5,155,719, forward strand.
GTCTAAGCAACATAAAACATAAAACGAAACATAAAGAAAATACTAAAGTAATACTAAAGTCATCACAAAAGGATTATACATCATCAATCACTCATGCTTTCCTCTTCTTCACTATCTTCTCCAACTGTTTCCCCACTTGATTCCTCTTCATCACCAACTGCTCCCGCTGGTTGAAATGGCTTGCCCTCAGGCCAATTAGCATGAGCCCATAATTTGTCTCGAGTACCAAGTCTATGATCGATATGAGGCTCCCTAATTGCAGTTGATGCATGAAATCATGCATAAACATGAAGGCTCTTTGGTTAGCTTCAACCATGTTCCATGTGTAGGTACAAGTAGCTCTCTCATCAAAAACTTACTGCTGAGCAGAAAGGGCCTGTGCATTTCTAACACGTTCTTGCCTTGGCACATAATTCCTCTCTATGTACCTGTCATTCACTTCACCATCAATGGTTTCATGAACCACAAATTGAAGTGAAACATGGGCTTGTTGGCACAATCCCATTATCAGATCTGGAAAAGCTAATATGAAAGGAGTTCAGTTACCGAAATGATGACCGCTTGAAATTATCATTTTCATCTCATTGGCAATTATCCTTGCCACATCAACCTACCTCTCATCAAGAATGTAATATAACAAACAAGCAGTATCCATGGGAATAGAGGAAATATGACTCTTGGGCCTTATGTTGTAAAGGACCAGAGTCATTAATACCTAAGTAGTGGTGTTTAGATTCCGCCTGTAGAATTTTGTAAGAAGCCACGAAGCATTAGTAACATAAGTCCTACCTGGGAGCACCAAAGCATCCTTAACTAACTCAAAATTCATATCTCCTCAGGAAAGCCTCTTTGTATACTGACACAACTCATTATCTGGCAAGGTGAGAATGTTGCCTAAGTACTCATTGATTGCATCCCTAGAAAAATAAGCATGTTTTCCTCTCACCATGGGTGTGAAGGGGTAGTGCACACCTTCAATGGGAAGTGCGTTAACATAGATCTCCCAAAAAATTTCATAGTTCAAGATGGTTGGAGGAGTCATTAGCCTTTCCCAACTCTTTACCTCAATAAGAGATAAACAATCTCTAAACTAACCCTCAGGATGGATGTTGAATGTCCTCTCCGACTAAATACTCTGGCTAGCCAAATCTCTACACATGTCCTCCTATTCAGGCCCCAAAAACTTGTTATAGTTAAAAGGACTAGCTATGGGTCTTTGTGCAGAGGATGACCCAACAATCGTCTTTTTCTTTCTGGAAGCTAAGAGTTTAGGACCCATCTGCAAAAAAAAAAAATCAGAAAAACCAGCACAAACCCATCATAAACAAATACAAATCCCTAAAAATCATCCTTCTGCACTCCCTCTCGACAACATATCAATGCTAAATAACACAAAATTACAGAAAAAACAAATTAAGTAGAAGTATGGCACGCTAAGTGCAACATTTTGTGCTTAGCGCAAAAACATGCTTATATGCACTTTTTGCACAGAGCTTCTCAATCCTAAACAGTCTTAACCAAAACTATTCACAAAGCTAACAGTCACAAAGCAACTAATCTCAATATTTATGTAACTATTCTAACCTAAACATGGATTATCAAGCACAAAAGAAGAAATCTTTAGCATGCAACTATTGAAAATCCAAACTGAACATACCCGTAAGAACAATTATTGATTGAATACGAAAATGACATGAACATACCTTGGGAAGAATGCAAGAGTCTTGGGAAGAAAAATAGAAATGGATTTGAGAATATGAGTAGAGAGAATGAGGGCTAGGTGTCATACCCTAATTTTTGACCCTAAGATCCCACATTATTTGCATTCATTAGCATCAGATGTGTGTTTACTTTTATGCACCACTAACCCATTGGGAGATACAAAGAATGTTGTTTGTTTCATGTGATTACCAATTAGGGTTTTGAGTCTAAAAAGATACTCAGGCAAAGGATCAATAAAAAATAAACATAATATTCAATATTTCAAGTCCCTCATTCATCCATGAAGATCAAGAGCTCCAATTCATCAATAATCAAGTACAAGATTGCCTCATTTCAAAATCAACAAGCCTCAAGATCCTCAGTGCACCAAGATTAGGGTTTTGACCTAATCAATCCTTGAGTTGACTTGTGGAGCAAGGCATGATCCAATACCTCGAGATATGTTTCAAATACCTCAAATACATTATATTAGTCCATTCATATGATTGGATTGCTCCAAAGAACTTCATTCATAAGCAATGCAAGGATTCAAAATCATCTAGTCCACAAACTAGGGTTTTTGATAAAAAGTCAATTGTACCTTTGACTTTTGAGCAAGGCATAATCTCAAACCTTGGGACATGATTCAAGACACTCAAAAACACCCTTGGAGTCCATCCATGATGTTTAAAATAGCCCAAGGATTTGAATTCATAAAGGATCACAAAGTTCAAGATTCATCTGACACAAAAAGTAAACTATGCCCAAAATCAAGTTTGACTTTTTGAGTTTTTGGTCAACCATGACTTTTTCAAGCCAATAACAATGTTAATGTGTGATTTGGATCATGATTGATCAAGAAAAATCAAGAAAAGTGAGGTAACTTGTAAAGAGGGCATCCTTAGAAAACATAGAAATTTTTCTAAGTCATGAATAACAATGATTTTTCCCTACTTTGCAAGGTCATAACTTCCAAACCAAGCAACCATTTTCTTGGATTCAAAGACAAAATTGAAGAGCTTGTTGCATACTACAACTTTGTTAATTAGGGTGAATTCCCAAAAAGTTCATAGATTTTGAGATATGAAGCCATGAAGTTAGGGTTTCAAAACTTTTGAACTTTAACACTTAGAGAAATTTTGGACAGAATCTGTTTTATGCTTTTAACCAAATTTGAGGCTATTTTTCTACAAGATCCAAGACGAATCAAGACCAAATTGAAACATTAAAGTTGAAGTATGATATACAAGCTTTTCAAAATGTCCAAGAACATCATCTAATTCCATTTGAATAGGGAGATATGAAGTGCACAATGTACCTGATGCAACTGTGTTTGCTAGACAAATTTGGCATTTTCTTGCCCCACAAGATTTTAAGTCCAACTTGGAGTGATTACACAAGACTAATACACACTCAATTCAACAACAAATCTCTGATAGTCAAGATGAACCTGTAAGATGAAGCCATTTGATCATGAGATTCTCTTTGAATAAGTAAGAAGGCCTTGGAATTCAAGGTGCATTTATGTGGAATAGTGCTTTGTCAAGGATTGCTTTACCACCATTTAATATATCTGCTTAAACAACATTAAATCACTCTGCAGAATGTGGAATTAGTCAAAAGTTAAGCTATGCTATTGCAAGTGATAATTGTACCTTGGCATAGAAGTAATCACACCTTGCCAAAAACATTGAATGAGAGCTTATCCTTCAATCCATCCCTATTCAGGCATGACAAATCCATTCCTCTATAAATAGAGGTCACATTTAACATTCAGATCACCCCAAAACAACACAACACTTGTTTTCTCTCATTTCTTGCTTTCAGTCCAAGTTTTCAAATTTTCAAAAGTGAGAATCATATTTTCAAAACCAGAGCTTCTTTGCTCAAACTATTGGTTCAAACACATCATATATATCATGTATAAGTAATCCAAACACTTATACATCATCTGTAACATCAAATTCACCAAGATCACAACCTCATTTGGCTCATCTGCAGTTGGATTCGAACCCATCAATCCAGGAGGTTTCCATCCATTCCAAGCACATCAACACATTCCCTGAGGTCTAGGGAAGTTGTCCAGATCATCATTTCACACTTGTAACACCTACAACTGAGGATTCGATCTCCTCTTACAATGTAAGCCTGAAGCTTTTCAAACTCCATGAATCATGCATCATAAATGTTATTTTAAGTTACCAACATGCTTATGGTAGTTCATAGATCATTTACCCCCAATCAATTGCTGTTTATCATTCGTGTATAGAATTTGATATTAGATTTTGCAAATTCTAGGGTTTCGGTGTTCATACATGATAAATCACTCCTCACTAAAAATAAATGAAATTAAATACCACCATTGAGTTCCTTGTTTAAAAACGAGAAATTTTCATGTTTACATCATCCCGTTTCATTACGTATTAAGGGAGATAGGGTAGTTTTTGCAAATTCTGGCTGAAGGAAGAAGATGAAGTTCTTCGCGCGAAAATTTGAATTTACCATGCAAAGACAATATTTTTTCAATTGGATTGGCATAATTGTCACCAGTACACGCTGGCACAGTTGTCCAAGGCGTGTTTTGATGGTTGGAGGCAGAGGGCGTGGGTTCAAACCCCACCTCTGACAAAAAAATTTATCACTTTTATTTTTTTCACATTTTTCATAATAATTTTCAAATAATTATTTTAATATGCAAAATTAATTATTTATAAATGATTTTTTTTCACACATGTCACTCATCCACTCTAATAATTTAATCCTTCAAAAAATTACAAAAAAAAAGATTTTATTTAATCACTTATTAATAAGTTGAAAATATTTACCTTTTATGTTTAAAAATCATGAAAAAATGATTTTCTTCTTAATTTTTTTTAAATCTAATTCACTTTGATTCTAATATGGATAAAACCTAATGTTTGAAACTTTGTTTTAAGATTACAACATGTTTATCTTAACTCACACACCACTTACACCATGTTTAAATTCATTTGAAAAACACTTTTGATTACATCTTCCAAAATTAGGGTTTTCATCAATGAACAAAACTCATAAGCCTCTGCTAGAGTGTAAAACCCATTACATTTTCAAAACTTATGGGCCTTCACTTGGTATAAGTCCCTTTCCCCTTTTTTTTTAACTCACATCATGATTAATTATTTATTCATGTGAGTACTTTGAAAACACCATACTGATTTAAACATTTCTTTCATAGAATTTCATAAATTCAATCAACACTCATAACAAAACTCATGGGCCTCTATTAAAGTGTAAGTCCCTCCCCTCCTCCTCAAAAATTTCTTAAATTTCTCAAAATCTTTTCATCTATTCAAACCTCAATCTTTAACTCTCATCAAACACATCCCTTTTCACATCAAATTTCAAAAATCATGGGCCTCTGTTAGAGTGTAAGACCCATTACATTTTCATTAAAATTTCAAACACCATGGGCCTCTGTAAGAGTGTAAGACCCCTTACAATTTTAAGCTTCATGGGCCTTTGTCAAGAGTGTAAGCCCCATTCCATTTTCAAAGCTCATGGGCCTCTATAAGAGTGTAAGACCCTTACATTTCCAAGTTCAACCATGCTTAGACATGGGCCTCTATAAAAGTGTAAGACCCATCACCTTTCAATTAATGTCAATTATTTGACATATATACTTATTCATATTAAGTTTCTCTTGACATTTATAACACATCATCCTTAGCTTAGACTTAGGTCAGAACATTAGGGTTCCTCCAACCACAACTTAGTTCAAACCCTAGTTCCCCTTGGATGAAGTCAACTTCATCATAGTCTCCTCTTGGGCTTTATCCAAACATCATAACCTCTATCTTTAACTTCATACAGACACCATCAATTCAAAACTCACCCCAGTTAAGTCAGCCTCCTCTCAGGCTACAAAACAAACAACCTTTTTAGCTTCACATCTTAGGCTTTGAACAAGATACAAACAAACTTTTAAGCTTCACATCTTGGGCTTTGAACAAGATACAAAAAAACCTTTTTAGCTTCACATCTTGGGCTTTGAACAAGATACAAACAAAACTTTTAAGCTTCTTATCTTGGGCTTTAAACAAGATACTCAAATAAATCAACTTCTCCCCAGAGATAGGACATTGAATCATCTCTGTAGGAAGATATCTCTTCTATACACCACAATTCAAAATCAAACATAAAAAATATGTTTTTACCATATAATTGTTGTAAGTGGCACACTTGATGATTCAAAATTCAAGTTGGAGTCCCTCCCTTATCATGATCCAAAACTTCTCTTTCGTCTAATTGATGTAAGTGGCATAGTTGTTGATACTATATCCAAGTTCAGGTTCTTCTCTTCCAAACCAACAAAACTTTTAGCTTCAACATCTTGGGCTTTCAAAAAGATACAAATTCCACCCATAGTTAGGTGGAACTACGAATGCTCTAATTTCTCAACTTCCTCTTGGGGATACATAGGCATAAGATTGCGAGATCTTAGCAAGCACACACACCTTTAAATAAAACCCTTTAGGTCCCCACACCTTTTATAAAACAAAAACTCCCAAAAACATCTCACATTCACATTCTAATCCATAGGTTAGAACTTTCCCAAATCAAACATTAAACATTTTAAGTAGATAAAATGACTAATAGTAAAAGAGTACAAAAAGGTTCCTATAGAGTACTATAGATATTAAGGGTGTTAATAGCTTCCCTTAGTATAACCGACCCCGATTCCAGATCTCTTTGTATTTGTAGGGAAAACATTTGCACGCATGGTTAGTTTATATTCCTTCCCCTTCCTTTTAAGCATCATAGGATAAATATTAGAAATTCGAAAGTGACACAAGCACGGTTCACGAGGAATACACCATTCTCAGTATTGGGTGGGGTCACGAAAATCGGTCCGCAGAAAAATGGTGACTCTGTTGGGGAGTTTCCCATCCCCTAAAAAGGTCAAGCCTATTTTTGTACCTTTTCTTACAATTACTATCAATATCATCTCATCATTACTATTAATATTATCTGTGTACTTGCCATTTTGTTTAATTGTATTTTTGGGAATGTGATTAATACACATGTGGTGAGGAAAAGTCCTAACTTGGACTTGAGAACATACTTTAAGATAGGAAGTGGTATAATCAAGGAGGCTTATAGGGAGTGAATCCCAAACAAGCTAACTTGAAAATCCGCCAGCTCAGTGGAGGTACCCTCTTAGAATTACTGATGTTGAACGAGCAAGTCGTGAATACATTACTCTTTCCATTGGGAACCTAAGTAGCTGAGTACTTTAGTAACATTTTCCCCACTTGACGATTTTAGGACGTAGTGTGGCGACTATCAGAAATAGTCGATACGCGATACTACACTCAAATGAGATTTATCTTGAGGATATTACAGCTCTCATGAGTTAATCAGTTTGCTGGTAATATCCTAAAGAGGGTTCAGTGATTTAGGGAACCTTCTTAGAACCCGTTCTACAGGTACAAAATGAACCCCTAGTACATACCTTGGGGATGGGTAGATCTATGGCTCCATGCTCGTGACGATAAACCCTTAGACCCATGTTTGTAAATAACTGTGTTTGTGCATACATGCATTCATGCATTCATTAAAAAATTTCAAAATTTCTCAAAAGAACTAAAAAACAGGTTGTTACAAATATCAGAAATTGTGCTATGGATTTTGTTAGAAGGAAAACTCAGAAGTACACCTTCAGAAGTCCAAGACTTGAAGACCTGAGATGATTGGTAAGGTTGATTACTAATCTTGAAGCTTTCAGAGCTAAGTATGGAGGATTTTTGTACCTTATGAAAGTCAGTATGGTGGAAGGAGTCCTATCTACATTGGTTCAGTTCTATGATCTGGTGTACCACTGCTTCACATTTCCAGATTATCAGCTCACACCAACATTGGAAGAGTACTCTCAGTCGATTGATTTACCCATCTCTGACCAAAACCCTTTCTCTGGCTTGGAAGAGATTCCCAAAGATCAGACCATTGCAAGAGCTACCTCCTTGGAAGTTTCAGATATCAAAGCTCACATGACCACCAAGGGAGGAATTCAATGTCTACTAGTTAAGTTTCTGATGGAAAAAGCCCTATACTTTTCCAGTATAGGAAACATGGTTGCTTTCAAGGATATCTTTTTTTTACTTATCTAGGGGTTATCCCTTTTTCCCAACATTGAAAACTTCGTCGACGCTAATGCTATCAATATATTCTTAATCGGGAATCCAGTTCCAACTTTGCTTGCAGATGCTTACCACTCAGTACATTTGAGGAATTTGTACAACGGAGGGATGATTACATGGTGCGTACCATTACTCTACATATGGTTTATTTCTCACTTGCCCAAATTTGTTGCTTTTTAGGATCTCAAAAGTGGTAGATGGTCGCAAAAGATTATGTCTCTCACTCATTCTGACATAGATTGGTACTATCGGGTCTACGACGGAACAAAGATCAACGACAGTTGCAGAAGTTTCCCCAACGTACCCATCATTGGTACTAAAGGAGGGATCAACTACCACCCAGTTTTAACCTGTCGTCAACTTGGTTACCCTATGAAGGACATACCATATAACATTCATTTGGAAGGTCTTTTCTTCAAGGAAAGAGAAAATGACAGAGCACTTAAAGAGGAAATTGTTCATGCCTGGCATCATATTCATAGGAAAGGAAGAGAATCTCTGGGAAGGCCAAATTACATCTCTGCAGAGACTTATCTCCAATAGGTACAAACTATAGCCATCAAGTTGAAGATACCTTACCGTCGTCAAGAATTATTTCCCCTAAAGGACAATATCCTCCACTTCATGAACGACACATAGAAACTTCAGGCCGCTTTTAACAAAACTCAACGTGAAAAGAACTCTTGGAGGAACAAATATCAAATTGTCAGCTTGAAGAACACAAAGATCCAAGAACTACTAAAATAAAAAGATGCTCTGATTGAGATACTGGAGCAACATGCTATAGAAAGTCAAGAAGAACGGAAAACTTGTCTCTCCCCTTTCACTTGGCAGAAGATCATCAATCCGACGATAGTTGAGGAGATCTGGTTCAAGAAGCAGAAGAAAAATCAACAACAAGGGTTTTGAGCCTCATCAAAGAGGAATCCTTAATAGCTATAGGCTTAGTTTCCCTTTTTCTCCGTTGTAATTATTGTGCTTTTGTAATCATTTCCGTTTATCAAATAAAAGTATTTGATGTTTGTGTTGTCCACTGAATGATATTTGCAACATAATTGTTGAGAGTTCTTTAAAAAAAAAGGGCATTTTGCATCCTTTGCACATCATGCATCATTCTAGCATTTCATGTCTTTCATAAGAAACCTTAACATATTTTTCGCACTTTAGAGTCAAATTGTCTCATTCATAAAACACTCAGGCCAATCGTCAGAAGAAAATGGAAGATCTTGAAGAAGAAAACTGAGAACTAAGAAAGGAGGTCACTACTCTAAAAGAAAGTATGGAAAGACTCAACGTCATGATAGAGACAAAGGCCGCCGCTCAGGATCAACCATCTCAAAGGATTGTGATCTCAGAAATTGTGTCTGCACCAACATTTGAGGTACCCATCAGTCTTCCTCAGTACAACATGCCTAAAGGTTTTCCATGGGGCATGCCTTTCAATTTTGTGCCTGAAGGATATATACCTCCGGTCACTAAAGACCCAAGGGCTACAACCGAAGTCTCCAGACCTGAAGGTTACAAACTTCAGGTAAATGAAGATGCAAGAGCTACGACAGAGACTCTTATACCTGAAGGTTACAAACTTCAGGTCACCGAAGCACCAAGAACCGCAACAATAAGGTCTGTACCACAACCTTTGACACATACTACTCTAGAAGTACAGATCTTTCACGCCACTCCAAGCAATGATATAGAAGTATATGAAAGAATGAATGAATTCCACGAACAATTCTTGGAAATGCAGAAAGAACTTCGTGCCATTCGCGGACAGGACTTGTTTGGGAAAGATGCTGCCGATCTCTGCTTAGTCCCAAATGTTAAAATGCCACACAAGTTAAAGGTGCCTGACTTTAATAAGTAAAAGGGAAAATCCTACCCACAAATTTACTTGGTAATGTATGCTTGGAAGATGTCTACCCAAACCGAAAATCAACAGTTATTAATCCACTACTTTTGAGACAATTTAACTGGTGCCGCATTCAAATGGTACATGGGGTTAAACGGTACCAAGATCAATACCTTCAGAGACCTTGGAGCAACTTTGGTTCAGCAATACAAGTACAATTTCAATATGGCACCTGATAGGGATCAACTCAAGGCTATGTCTCAAAGGGATAAAGAAAGCTTCAAAGAATAAGCTCAGAGATGGTGTGAAATTGCCGCCCAGAGTTTTCCTCCTCTTGAGGAGAAAGAAATGACAAAAATCTTCTTGAAAACTTTGAGTTCATTCTATTATGACCGAATGGTCCCAAGTGCGTCTAGTGACTTCACAGAGATGGTGAACATGGGAGTACGCCTTGAGGAAGCAGTACGAGAAGGGCGATTGGTCAAAGATACAGAACCATCTAGCAGTAGCAAGAGGTACAGAAGCGCTTTCCAAAAGAAGAAAGAGCAAGATATCAGCACTATCTCATAGGGTAAACAAAGACGAAAATACCAACCTCGGCAGGTAGCGACGGTATCGCATATTATCAACTCAGCGCCAGTTCAGGTATATCAACCATAAATTTCTCAACATCAACAAATTCAACAACCACAGTATCAGCAAAAGCAGCAACAACCTCTTCAGCAGGCTTGCCCGCAGTACAATAACAACAATCATATCTCAAAGTCACCATGTTTTGATCCTATACCAATGCCATATGCAGACTTGTTCCCAGTTTTGCTAGTAAAAGGACAAATTCAAACCAGGACTCCTCCTGCCATTCCTAAGAATCCTCCTTATTGGTTCTAGGATGGCCAATTCTGTGTTTATCATCTAGGAGCACTGGGGCATAACATCGAGAATTGTTTCAGTTTTAAATCTGAAGTACAAAAGAATGGAGTTTTGTCTTTCAAGGACACTAATCCGAATGTTCAAAGGAATCCGCTACCTCAACATGAGAAAGTTTCTGTAAAATTAATTGACAAAGGTTCTGGTAGCAGTTACTAAATTCATAATATGCACTTACTAGAAACAAATCTGGTTAAGATGCATTACAGACAAAGTGGATACGGTAATGTGCCACCTCACAACTATCGTCAATGCAACATTTGTTCCAAGAACAACCAAGGGTGGGGCATTGTACAGGCAGCCCTTCAAGAGCAAATGGATCTGGGCTGGATTCAAGAACACAGAATTCATGGAGTAAACGTGGTTTATGGATACCCATGCATTTTTCAAAATTTTGACATTCGCTTAATGAATGTAAATTTGGTGGCAATGCACTCCAGACAAAGACAACACCATCATCTACCATTTCACGATTACAACGCTTGCCCAATTTGTTCAAAGGATAATCGGGGGTGTTCTTTTGTGCAAGAAGCTCTCCAACGTCAAATGGATCTAGGGTGGATTCAGGATTATCATGGGAGGAACAACTATCAAATCAACATGGTTGATGAAAGTCCTGACTAGGTTCAAATTTTTGACATCCTCCTGATAAACACCAATTTGGTAAAATTACACGCCAAACAAGTCAAACTTGGCTTTTCAACATCACAAAAATATCAAGATTGTAAAGTTTTCTTTGAAGATAATCAAGGTTGTCTAGTCATACAAAGAGCTCTTCAGCATCTATTGGGCCATTGGTGGCTTCCAGGATATCGTAACATAAATACATATCAAATCAACATAACTGATAGGAGTCCAAGCAGACACAAAAGTTGTGATATCCGCTTGTTGGAAATAGACTTGGTTAGAATGCATTGCATACAGAGTGGCCAGGGTCGTATACCACCCCACAATTATGAACGTTGCGGGATATGCTCAGAAAATGACCAAGGATGCTACTTCGTACGAGAAGCTCTCCAGAATCAGATAGACCGAAGAAAGATCATACCACGCAGAATGGAGGATTATCTGTCAATCAATATGGTGCAAGGTTGCCCAAGAAAGCATGCAATATGTGAAAAAGAATCTTCAATCAAAAACATGCATGAACCTGACTGCGTTGGTCCAAATCAACATGATCACTCAACTTGCAAAATGCGCCACAAAAGCCGCCACACTTGTCGTCTCATCCAGGATGAGACTCAAAGACTATTAGATCAAAAGGCCACCATGACATTCCAGAAAAGAGAGCCCATTAATGTTGAACGTGACGAGGATGTTTACATCATAATCCCTCTACTCAGTGAACCAAAGCACATTGAAATCCCTTTTGATGGTAGAAAAACTCCTGATATCCCCAAGATGGAACCAATAGAGGTTACTTATGACAGTAGTAAGACCAATGTGACTCCTTTGGTCATTTACTTGCCAAGTCCGATACCATATGAATTAGAGAAAGCCATTCCTTATAAGTACAACGCCACCATGATGGAGGATGGGAAAGATGTCCCACTGTTGTCCATTGTCAACATCGCTGACATAAGTCGGGTCACCCGAAGTGGTCGAGTATTCAACAAAGGAGTTGGAGAAATTGCCGGGGAAAAGGAAACTCAAATCGAAGTTCTCGATAAACAGATAGGCCAATCAAGCAACACAACCTGTAAAGAACAATGATGAAATTTTAAAACTAGTTCAAAAGAGTGAATACAACATTGTGGATCAGTTGTTGCATACTCCTTCCCAAATATCTGTATTATATCTTCTACTAAGTTCAGAGGCTCACAGCGAAGCTCTACAAAAGGTTCTGGAACAAGCTTTCGTGGAACAAGACGTAACAGTAATTAATTCGACAACATCGTTGCTAACAATAATGCCTGTTACAACTTAGGCTTAACTGATGAAGAGCTCCCAGAGGAGGGAAAAATCATAACATGGAACTCAATATCACAATCAACTGCATGAACGATGCTCTAGCTAGCGTACTAGTAGACACTGGTTCATCCCTGAATGTCATGCCAAAATCAACTCTTGTATGATTATCCTGTTAGGGGATCCCTATGAGAGACAGCGAGATCGTAGTCAAAGCTTTTGACAGATCCAGAAAAACAGTTATTGGCTAAGTTGACCTTCCCATAACCATTGGTCCTCACACTTTTCAAATCACCTTCCAGGTAATGGATATCCGAGTAGCATACAACTATTTGTTAGGACGCCCTTGGATCCATGAAGTAGGAGCAGTTACCTCAACATTTCACCAAAAGCTGAAGTTTGTGAAGAATAACAAATTGGTTAAAGTATGTTGCGAACGAGCTTTGATTGTAAGCAATATATCATCATTTTCCTACGTGGAACTAGAAGAGGTCATTGGAACTCAATTCCAGACACTCTCTATGAATAAAGAGGATAGTCAAGAAAAAGGAGCATTCATTTCCTCCTACAAAGACGCTCTCCGAGTAATGGAAAATGGAACCACGAAAGGATAGGGACAATTTATGATGCCTATCAATAACAAAGCAAGAGATGGAATTAGTTTCTCTCAAACATCCACCAAAGCTACAAAGAAGGACGAAGCCATTCGTCCTATTCAAGATTTCTTCCGCAGCGGAGGTCTCCTCCACCCCCCTTTCTCAAGAAGTGGACACCATCGAAGGAGATGACTTTAAGGACACTTCTTCCGATCCAGATGAAGAATGGAAATCTTACTTCAACGATGATGGTTATATATCACAAGAAGAGACATACATACCCTATGGAAATCCAAAGCAGGACTTCAGATATATACCAAAGTCGGACAACAGGATGGCCTACGAAGATCAAGACAATGAAGAATGCCGTGTTCCTCCTGACTCATTTAAAACTGATGATGTGGTGAACAATAACTTTGACTACCACTCGTATAATCCCATGGACGATCTGCCCATCTGGAAGCCTAACAGGGAAGATCCAAGGTATCAAAGCCAACCAAAAGATGCATATCTGTTGAATAGCCCTGAAAAAGATTCATTTATTCCTTCAGAAGAATGGAGGCCTTATCTGAAAAATCCTGAATATGTCAATCATCGTCTTGATAAAGTCGCAAGAATTACTGGACAAGAGTTTATCAACTTTGCACTACCAGAGATCAATGCCATTGAAGAACATGATTCCTCGTTTCATTAGAGAACTGGGATACCTTGGAACAACCAAGTGTAGCGAGCGATTTTTTTCGGTGACGCGACCACCTTATCGCTGTGTTTTCCACACCGCAATGAGGAGGAGGGGGTGCTACTTTCTGATTTCTTATTTATCCCGTGAAGCTGGAAGGGAAAGGGAATCTATCTAAAACTAACCTTGCACGCGAATGTTTAACTGGACAAATGCTTAAAAGTGATTGGGGGGGTCCGGGGTCAGGTTAAACAATGGAGAGTTGTCAATTACCCATCCTATATGTGGTTATCCACAGGATATTTGCTTTAGGTTTCGCTATGTACTTGACAGTGTTTATCTGTTAATGGGTTGGGAAAGTTTCTTGGGAAATATGAGAGAGTGAGTTTTTATTGGTGTTCGGGTTACTCCCGATGTTTTTGGTAAGGTAGTGGACCTAAGTTTTGATTGATGTGTGAAGGTACTGAACCTAGAGTTTTTGTTTAGTATGCTCGCTAGGATTTCGCAATCTTATGCCTACGTATTCCCGTTTAAATGAAACAGGGAAATCAGAGCAATCGTAGTTCCCCCTATTCTAAGGGAGGAAAATGATGTTTTGGTCAGGCTTTGAAGCTAAAAAGGTTTATTTGTGTCTTGTTCAAAGCCCAAGATTGAAGCTGAAAGGTTTGACTGAGAGAGAATTTGTCATCTCTAAAGAGGGATTGGACTTCTTTTGAGGGGATTGTTGATTTTTGTGTGCGTTGATCGAAGCCCAAGGTTGAAGCTAAGAGGTTGATTGACTCCACTAGGGAAGTCCTTATACAAAGCCTAAGAGGAGGCTGGAAATGACCAACTCAACAAGAGAGTGTTTTATCTGTCTTGTACGAAGCCCAAGATTGAGGCTAAAAAAGATACTGACTCTTTGGGGATATCATTATACGAAGCCTAAGAGGAGGCTATAAGTTTGATTTTCCAGGGAAAATGGTCTATCTATCTTGTACAAAGCCCAATATTGAGGCTAAAAGGGGATTTCGACTCCGCTGGGGAGGTTTGTATGTGTCTTGTACAAAGCCCAAGATTGAGGCTGAAATGGGAAATTTAACTGACTCGGGTGAGGATATTCTTATGTGTCTTGTACAAAGCCCGAGAGGGAGGCTAAAAGGATTTAACTCTGCTGGAGAGTATAATTTGTCTTGTAGTAAGCCCAAGACGGAGGCTGAAAAGAGTTTGACTCTGCTTGGGAAATCATTCCTCAAAGCCTAAAAGAAGGCTGGGAGGAAGTGACTTCGTTGGGGAAGATATCTTTCCCAGGCTTAAGAGAAGGTTTTGAAGATTTATGTCTTGTACAAAGCCCAAGATTGAGGCTAAAAGGGTTGACTCAACAAGAGAGTGCTAAAAGGTGATTGACTCAACAAGAGAGTTGGAAAGGTTGATCGACTCAACAAGAGAGTCTGAAAAGTGATTGACTCAACAAGAGAGTCTAAAAAGTGGGTAGACTCAACAAGAGAGTATGAAAAGGTTAGCTCCGCTGGGGAGAATCATTTGTACAAAGCCCAAGAGGAGGCTAACTTCGCTGAGGAAGGATCATTATACAAAGCCTAAGAGGAGGCTAGCTTTCTGCTGAGGATTATTGAGATCCCTAGGCCGGTCCAAGTGGGGAAATCAGCTCTTGCTGAGGTTTACAGAAGAGTTGAGATATCAGAAACCCTGAGGTTCTGATTTGGGATTTTTAGGAGACTGACTAAGTTTCAGCTCTACTGGAGTTTGATCCAGGGTGACCGGGGTTTCTCCTATGTTTGTAGGGAACTTGAGAATTTCTTTGAGACTCAAGAGGATTAGACCATCCAAGCCTACTGGTGCGGAAGAGTTTTATCTTTTGTATGATGCCCAAGAGGAGGCAGGTGTTTTTAAAGGATGAGAATCAACCCTAAATTGGTCTGTGATTTGACACTGGAAAGGCTGCTCTATCAAAGGATGACTAAGTTCTGTCTTATACCTTTAAGAGGTATTCAGGGTCCTTGTATTAAGCTCAAGAGAAGGCATGAGAACTTCTAGGAAGTCGAAGGGTCCTTGTACAAAGCCCAAGAGGAGGCGGGGATGCTTTTAGGAAGCCCATGGGTCCCAAACCAAGAAAAGTTCAAAGAAATGCTATTCATAGAGAATAGACCATTTAGTGAAAGTTCCGAGGTTTGAAGAAACTCAAGAGATGCTATTCACCAAGAATAGATCAACTCCGGGGAGTAGAATTTCTTTGACGATTTATAATACTGACAACTTGAGAAAAGGTTCACGAAGAATACTACCTTTCTCTTTGTTCCATATTGTTTAAGCCCAAGAGAAGGCAAGACTGTATCTGGAAATCCTAAGGGGATCTAGTTTTGATTGTATTTAAAGAGCGACCAACATGGCTTTACCTAGTTCTAGACCTAGTTCCCGGGGAAAACTCTAAATAGTTATACTAGTATATATATAGTTGATATATGACACGTATCTAAAGGGGGTATGAAAGAAGGCTTACCGTGCGCAGCTTCCCACAATACAGTTATATACATATGAAAGCGAGTAAATGAAAGCTATTAAAACTTACAGGTAAGCAAGCTTCTATGCTGCATTGTTAGTTGTTCAAAGAAATTAAAGAAAGTTTTGATAACAACATGTATATTTGAATCTAAATCAAAAGAGGAGTTGTTTTTGAAAAGATTGTTGGGGCTTATACTCAAGGAGAGGCCCAAGGTTTAACAATGATCATACCGTTGTTTTAAAATGTACAGAGGGACTTATACAATGTGTGAGGCCCAAAAAGGTTTTTGTACAAAGGGATGGGTCTTACAACTCAAGGAGAAGCCCAAGGATGTTTTAAAAAAAGAAAGATGGGACTTACAACACGAGGGTAGGCCCAAATAAAAATGTTTTGAAAAGTGACGATCGCGCCGAGATTTTGAAAACACAGTGGGACTTATACAATGACTGAGGCCCAAATTATTTTTGTACAAAAAGGATTGGGTCTTACACTCTATTAGAGGCCCAAAAGTGTTTTGAAAAAGATTTGTGAGAGTGAAAATAATCAAAACCCTAATTTGATTTTAAAATGCATTTTAATTGAATAAAAATTCAGTTAAAATGAACAAAATTACCAAACATGTGTGAAAAACAAGTTGTGATCTTGGATCAATGTTTCAAAAATCATGTTTTTATCCGCAAAATGATTGAAAACCATTTAAGTTTGAAAAATCAAGAGAAAGAAAATTTTTAAAATGTTGAAAAACAAATAAAAATTAATTATTTGCAAAAATATCAAATATATGAAATAAATAATATTTTTGGGAAATTTTTGTAAAATAAAATATTTTAACATTTTTGTGAATTTTTAAAAAAATAATCAACTCAAAATCATTAAAATTCAGAGGGAAATTAATTTTTGAATCAATTAAATAAAAATAACAAAATTCAAAAATTCAAAAATTTGAAAAAGGGCGCCAAGAACACCTTGTTCTTGCCCGCGTGCCCTATTTTTGTTTGATTTTCATTTTCTCATCAATCTCACTGAATACTTGGTTAAATCACACAATCCACATATCAATCTGCTCGTTTTCAACTCACGATCATGTCTATGGACTTTAATTTCATTTATTTTAAGTATGGAATGAGAAATCAAAGAGAAACCTCACGAACCCTAATTTCTACATGAAGGCTAAGAAATTCCATACACGATTCATACAAAGCAATCAATTAAGGGGAAACACTCCATACATGATTATGAACATATGGCAAAATTATTGTGCGAGGAAATATGCATAAATCATGAGATGACCAAGTTTAGGCTTACTTGTATGTCGTGGCAGCAAGAGTAATTTGATTTTCAAGTTGGGGGTGTTACAGATGAGTTGTGATTATCTGAACAGCTTCCCTACACCATATGGAGTGTGTTTGAATGCTTGGAGTGGATTGAATTCAGCTGGAACATGATTTGGCACCTCAATTGCAAATCTGTCAAAGGCTTGTGCAGATGGCTGGTGATTTTGAGAATCTGGTGTTCCATATGTGTTTTTGTGTTATGGATCACTTCTATATGTTATATGTGAGGTGTGTGTTTGATTGGTTTGGTTGGACTTGCTCTCAAACTCAAAACCCGATGGTGACTTGAGTTTGAAGGCAAATTTGGAGTGAAAGAGGTGATTTTGAGGAAAGCATCAGTTTGGGTGCTTTGGTGTACTCAAACTGATCACAAATGAGCTCTATTTATAATGGAGAAAGTTTGTTTTGCCAGCAATAGGGAATGGCAACTGCAGCAGGCCTTTGGCCAATGTGGATCAAATGGAATCTCAAGTCTCCTCTAGCCATTGACTTGAGATTAGAGCACAGGCCTATGGCTCTCAGTTGTGTGAGCTTATCTTGACTCAATTGGTTGATCATGGACTAATACATGCCAACTCTATGCATCCATTGAATGCCTCAAAGCAAAATTGGAGTCTTGAGGCATCTTTTGCTTTTAGGGGTGCCAAACCTATATGTAGTTCCAAAGACTTGGGAGGCTTATGGATCAGTGCTTGTCCCTTGGTTGTTCCCCCTTGAGGTGTGCAGATGGATACCCATTCCTGAAGTTGCACAATTTGATCGAATCGAGCCCTAATGCACAAATATGCCTTGCAAAACAGTTTGCAGCAAGGCATGTTGCAGCTGTCATAACCTCTAGCTCAGGTGGAGTTTCATGGAGTTCTTGGACATTTTGGAAAGCTGATATATCCAATTTAAACATAATGTCCAACTTTAGTTTTGAATCAACTTGAATTACAATGAAAATGCCTATACATTTGGGAAAAAATAAGGCAGATTCTGACTTAGTGAAAATTTCACTAAGTGTTGGAAAATGTCATTTTCATGTTTTTTGTGATTTTGATCACTCCATAACTTAAAATCCATGAGGAATTGGAATGAGCTGTAGTTGAAGGTTTTAAAGTGTGCCATGAGAGCTACAGATCCATCTTTGGACCATCCAAAATGGTTGCTTGGATCTCAAGTTATGGTCCTTGGAAGTTGGTACCCTAGCCACTTTGTTCCATAACTTAGAAAATTTCTAAGTTTTTTATGGTTACCCCTTTTACAAGTTAACTCACTTTCTTTGATTTTATTGATAAATGATGATTCAAATCACATATTAGAATTGTTTTAGGGTCAAAGAACCATAATTGTGAAAAATCCCAAAAAGTCAAACTTGATTTTGTGCACAGTTGACTTTTCATCGGATGAAATCCAAACTGTACGATCCTTGATGAAATCAAGTCCTTGACCTAAATCAAACCTAATGGATATATTCCATAGGGGTTGTAGGGTGTATTGAATCATGTCCCAAAGTTTGGGAGCATGTCTTGGTCAAAAGTCAAAGGTACAGTTGACTTTTTCCTCGAAACTCTAATTGTGGTCCTGATGAAATTGAAACTTGTGGATCAAGCTTCTTGGATCAATCCATTGTTGTAAATGGATCAATGTAGTGTATTGGAGACCCTCAAATCATGTCTAGAGGTCTTGGCTCATGTTTTGTACCAAAAGTCAACATAGGGGTGAATTAGGTCAAGAAACCCTAATTCTTGATTTTTTGATGAATGCTTCCCCTGAGGCTAAAATTGACTTGATGATTGAGTCCATTAGGTCCCTTGGAGTATCTTAAGTTGTGCTTTGAAGAAATGGGTCATGCCTAGAGGAAAAATTCCATCTGGAGGCCTTGGTCGACCAAAACCCTAATTTGGTGACACTGGCGATCTTAAGGCTTGATCCACTTGGAATGTTGCAACCTTGTGCTTGATTCTTGATGTGGGAGTCCTCTTGATCCTTTATGTGGATGTTTTGAGAGAATAGACAAGTTCAAGATCATGTCATTTCTTGATTGATCCTTTGTCTAAGTGCCCTGAGAGGGCTTGAAACCCTAATCCTTGATTGTGGTGAATGCTCAAACATCTCTGAGGAGATTGATGAGGCATGAAAGTACATCCATATTGTGATGATGATTTGCACAATGATGGGAAATCTTAGTGGTCAAAATTTGGGGTATGACAGATGTCCCTATTTAATCTTCTTGAACCCGAAGGTGTGAACGGAGAAAATATTCAGGCATTCGGGGTGCAAGAGGATTAAATATCGGAATACCAGAAATTTTGATGGTGGTTATGAATGGTAGTTTGCTCATCCATCTTCTTTTGCAAAGCAATGATGCTTAGGAAATGTAAAAACTTCCCCTCAATCCTGGTTTTTAGCCACGGAACTGGTCTTAGCTTCTTTTGTAGGTTTCCTACCAAGGAACTGGTCTAAGTTTATGAAATAAACTTCCCCTCGATCCTGGTCTTCAGCCAAGGAACTAGTCTTAGTTTCTGATATAAACTTCCCCTCGATCCTGGTCTTCATCCAAGGAACTGGTCTCAATTTCTTTTGTCAATTATCTTTCTTGACAAGGGACACTGTTTGTAGCAGTTTTCCTTAAACTTCTCGCCAAATTTTCCTGGGGAGATGCCATTTGATGGAAAAGGTTTTGATGTCAGACTTGCTGGGGAAACCCGTTTGTCTAAGATGTAGAGGTGTACAAACTTCTCTGTTGGAGATGCCATATATTGACTCTACTGGGGAAAACGAGTCTCTTGAAAGACTATTTTCTGCTTGGGGAGATTACATCATACTTTTCCTCGAGATCTTCTCGGAGAAATGCCATGTGATGTAATCCAATTTGGAGGTGCTGATGACCTTTTTGTCAGTGAATTTTCCGAAGAAGAATTGTTGTATAGCCGAATCTTTGATTAAGAGGCTTTCTCTAGGGATTTTCCTTAATCCGGGAAAGCGAATATATCATCTTCAATGGCGTAGAGTGATATTTGTCGAATGCCTTCTTTCGTGTTGGAGGTTCAAGTTATCAAAGTGGTCGAGGACCGTCTCTAATCCAGAAATAAACTGGGAGAGAGATTGCTTAGATGATTCACTTCCTGACGAGGACAGAACTGACAACTCGATTGAGAGGACTTTTATCACTAGGGGGATAAGACCGACCGGAGTGATAGTGATGGAATATGAATATGAATGTAAACCAATAATGCATGATGTATATATGTTTATGCTGACAAAACGGACACGATATACAGATTAATAGATGAACACGACTGGATACTCGGCTACTGTGGGGAACGAGGAAGTACCATTTGGTCTAAAATAGCAATTTTGCCTTGCTTAGGAGAGATTGTCCCCGGTGGAAAAACTTTGGTCGGGCTTAGGAGGTAAGAACTCGGCCGGGGATGTCAGACGGAATATTTGTATCTGACACAGCTGATATTTCATTCAGGTGCACTAGTTTAGAAGGAGTACTTTGATTCTGTACTTTGAAGCCTAATTGCCTTTGGAGTAGCGATTGATGTTCTTTCGATCTTCAACCGTCAAAAGAATTGCCATCTTTAATTTAAAAGCAGAAAAAGTTTGTGACAAGTATATTCATTTTTTTGTTTTATTTCAAGAATCGTTGATCATATCAAAATGTCGTTCTGTAAAGCTAAAACAAATAAGATTTACAAACAAAAGCATTAAGGCTCAAATTTTATTGATAGGATGAAAATCAGCCAAGTGCGTGATCCCATAGAGTATTTACAAAGTTATAAAATGGTAATTTAAGGGAAAAGGGCTACATTGAAACATAACGACCACTATCCTTCTACCAACTTTGAATTCTGGACATCCCGAGCTTCCGTCGAAGATGACCTTAACTGTAGTTTCTTCTGATGGATGGCATTACTGTTGCTGGGGGATTTTCCCCTTTGCTGGACGTAGTTACTTGCCATTTTCCCTAACTTTTGCCTGGATTGTACTTTGAGATTTCCAATCCACCGAGATGATTTTTGCTTGTGTCTCTAATTTTTGCCTGGATCGCCCTTTCGGGTTTGCAATCCACCGAGACAATGTTTTTTTTAGGCGAAGTATTTCTTGACTACGTCAACATTTATGGGGTAGGAAAATTCTTCTCCATTCATGGTTGCAAGTCACAAGGCGCTGCCTGGGAAAGCTTTCTTGACCACATAGGGGCCGTCATAATTCAGAGTCCATTTGCCCCGAGAATCAATGAGAAATGATTGTATCTTTTTGAGCACAAGGTCTCCTTTTCTAAAGACACGGGGTCAGACCTTATTGTCAAACGCCTTCTTCATTCTTGCTGATACAACTGACCATGGCATAGTGCCGTTATTCACTTTTCTTCGATCAGATTGAGTTCGTCGGGTCGACTTTGACACCATTTAGCTTCTGTTAGCTTAACTTCCACCAATACCCTGATTGATGGGATCTCTACCTCTATGGGGAGCACTGCTTCTATGATATATACTAGAGAGAAAGGGGTTGCCCCTGGTGAATTGCGGAAAGATGTGCGATAACCATGCAGGGCAAAGGGTAGCATCTCGTTCCAGTCTTTGTAGGTTACAACCATATTTGAACGATCTTCTTGATGTTCTTGTTAGCCGCTTCTACTGCTCCGTTCATCTTAGGTCGGTAGGGAGATGAGTTATGGTGTTCGATCTTGAACTCAACGTACAACTCTTTCATCGTCTTGTTGTTCAAGTTGGATCCATTATCAGTAATGATCTAGTTTAGAATGCCATAACGGCAGATGAGATTGTTTTTTATAAAGCGGACCACGACTTTTAGGGTTACATTGGTGTATGACGCTGCTTCGAACCACTTGGTGAAGTAGTCAATGGCTACCAGGATGAACCGATGTCTGTTCGAAGTCTTAGGTTCAATCATGCCAATCATGTCGATTCCCCATATGGATAAAGGCCATGGGGAAGAGAGAACTTTGAGATGTGTTGGCGGTACATGGATTTTGTCTGAGTATATCTAACACTTGTGACATCTCCTCATGTACTTGTAGCAATCGGATTCCATGGTCAACCTATAGTACCTGGCTCTCAGAATTTTTTTTGCCATTGTGCATCCGTTGGTATGAGTGCCAAAGGATCCTTCATGAATTTCTTTCATCAGCATGTTTGCTTCTGGTCTGTCTACGCATCGGAGAAAAACCATGTCAAAGTTTCTCTTATAAAGTGTATCACCGCTCAGAAAGAAGATGCATGCCAATCTTCTGAGAGTCTTTCTGTCTTTTCTTAATGCCCCAGGTGGGTACTCTTGTTTCTGAAGGAAGCATTTGATATCGTGATACCAAGGTTTGTCGTCTATGACTGCTTCAATCGTGAAGAAGTAAGCGGGTCGTTCAAGGCGTATTATGTCAATCTTAGGTATGTCATTCCATTGACCTACACTAATCATGGAAGATAGAGTGACCAATGCATCAGCCATGTGATTCTCTTCACGAGGGATGTGATGAAACTCGATTCTGTTGAAGAATGGTAACAACCTCCTCGTGTAGTCCTTGTAAGGGATCAGTCCTGATTGGTATGTATTCCAATCTCCTTTGATTTGATGGATAACTAGGGCTGAGTCGCCATATACATCCAAGTTCTTGATCCTTAAGTCAATCGCTTCTTCGAGACCCATGATACAAGCTTCGTACTCAGCCTCGTTGTTTGTACACTTGAATGTCAGTCGGGCGGTGAAAGGAATGTGGGTACCCAGAGGTGTTATGATGATTGCCCCAATTCCGTTTCCATAATGACTGACAGCTCCGTCAAAGATAAGTCCCCATTAGGAACCTGGTTCTAGCCCTTCACTGGGTAGCAGTTCATCGTAGTCTTTCATTTTCAAATACATGACATCTTTGTCTGGGAAGTCAAACCCGACTGATTCCTGATCGTCAATTGGTTGATGAGCCAAATGATCGGCTAAAATACTTCCTTCGACGACTTTCTGAGCATGGTATTCGATGTCATATTCTGATAACAACATCTGCCAACGGGCGATCCTTCCCGTGAGATCAGGCTTTTCAAAGACATACTTGATTGGATCCATTTCGGAGATAAACCAAGTAGTGTGACGAATCATATACTGGCGAAGACGTTTGGCTGCCCAAGCCAGAGCACAGCAAGTTTTCTCAAGCATAGTATACCGAGTCTCGTAGTCGGTGAATTTCTTGCTCAAATAGTAAATGGAAGACTCTTTCCTTTTTGTTTCATCTTGTTGGCTAAGTACACATCCCATGGAGTCTTCCAAGACTGTTAGGTATATAATCAACGGTCTTCCCTCTACTGGAGGTGACTGGATAGGTGGATTCAACAGGTAATCTTTGATACTGTCGAAGGAAGTTTGGCAGTCTTCTGTCCAAACGCAGTCCTGATTCTTTTTGAGTAATTTGAAGATTGGAGCACACGTCGCGGTCATGAGGAATATAAATCTGGAAATGTAATTCAAACGTCCCAAGAATCCCCTAACTTGTTTTTCAGTCTTTGGAGAAGGCATTTCTTGAATGGCCTTGACCTTGTCCGGATCAACCTCAATTCCTTTATGGCTGACGATAAACCCTTGTAGTTTTCCTGAACGAACACCGAATGTGCATTTATTGGGATTCAAGCGGAGTTTGTATTTTCTCAGACGCTCTAATAGTTTTGACAGGTGGGTCACATACTCCTCTTCTGTCTTAGATTTGGAAATCATATCATCGACATACACTTCTATTTCTTTGTGTATCATGTCATGAAACAGAGTAGTCATGGCCCTTTGATAGGTTGCCCCGACGTTCTTCAAACCGAACGGTATTACCTTGTAACAAAAAGTGCCCCATGGGGTGATGAACGAAGTTTTCTCCATATCTTTCGGCGCCATTTTGATTTGGTTATAGCCCGAGAATCCATCCATGAAGGAGGATACTTTGAATTTCGTTGTACTGTCAATGTGTGGTAGAGGAAAGTCATCCTTTGGACTGGCCTTGTTCAGATCCCTGTAGTCTACACACATTCTGACCTTTCCATCCTTTTTTGGAACTGGCACTATGTTGGCTAGCCATTGAGGATATTCTGATGTGGCGAGGAAACTCGCGTCAATATGTTTCTGTACTACCTCTTTGATTTTGACGGCCATGTCTGGGTGAGTCCGTCTTAGCCTCTGTTTTACCGGCGATCATTCTGATCTTAACGGTAGATGATGTTCCACGATGCTGGTATCCAACCCTGGCATATCCTGATAAGACCAAGAGAATACATCGGGAAACTCTTTGAGAAGCTTTATCAAACTTTCTTTGACAGTCGGACTGAGCAGTGCCCCAATTTTGACTTTTTTTCTCTCTTCTTCTGAACCCAAGTTGACTGTTTATAGTGGCTCTCTGTGAGGTTCAATGGACCTTTCCTCTTGTCTGAGTAATCGGGAGATCTCTTCTGGAATTTCTTCGTCATTTTCTTCTTCATCCTCAAATACCGGGAATTCAAAGTTGGGATAAGGCATTGGATCGTATGTTTCAATAGGGTTTAAAACAAGCAATCTGCATGATGTGATGATTGTTTTTTAGAAGAGATAGAGAGAATGAAAGAGTGTGGTGCAGTGTAATTTCTGAAAAACGCTTATTTTTATTATTTTATTTGTTTTCAGGATTACCATTTTCTGAAAAAGCGAAAAGAGAAAACAACAATAAATGCGAAAATTACAGAACGCCATTATTTTATTTATGATCTTTTTGATTCTTGAAACTACAGCCCTATAAAACAAAACTCAGTCGCTTTGGGCGAAGCAAAGAGAGACATTTATAGAAAGTGAGCCCTATCAAAACATCTGATTCACATGGGAAGGGTGAAAGGTTAAAGTAAAGATGGCAATTACTTAGACTTATGGACGACTTTCGGGACATCGACAATGAACCATTGGCGGCGAACTCCTCGGTGAATCATAAAGTCTGATACCTTCCTTTTTGATTTGTCTTCAGAAATAATGCTGATTTCTGGTGGAGCAGGATCGTTGGAATCTGTCTCCCAGGTAGAGTTGTCGTAGGAGGATTCTTCAGCTGTATCTTGCACAGTGTTTGGACTCTCAGGTAGATCTCCCCATCCAATTGGCTGGATGTCTTCGAGCCTGATGCGAGAGCTTTCAGGAGCGGTGTATTTGACCAAGAAGTCGTACTTGCCACTCAGTTGTCCTAGGCTGTCCCACACTTCTTTGGAACTGGAGGAGTCATCTTTCTCGATGACGTTGACCTTGGGAAAAGCATAGTTAAAGAACTTTTGTCCTGCAATCCTTGAAAATTCATCGCCGTATTGGATACTTTCTGAATGCCCTGAGTAATGATCCCATGATTCTGTAGGGACACAGGTATTCTTTTCAATGATGCTCAGCTGATATGCATCATTCAGCTGACTCTTTTGCCCCAAGTCTCCTGGGTACGGCTGCCAGATAGGCAGGACATCCATTGGGCCATAATAGTCATGGTCAAAGTTGTCTTTCATCAGAGTGTCCTCCTCTAATGAGTTTGGTGGAGCACGGCATCCTTCCAGATCACAATCTTTGTATATCATTTTGACATCTGACCTCGGTATATATCTCGGACTTTGTCCGGGATAACTAAATGGCGTAGGCACCTCTCTCTGAGACATATAACCGTCCTCGTCGAGATAAGACTTCCATTCTTCATCTGTATCGGAGGAGTCACCCTCGTTGATGGTATGTACTGCTTGAGATACTGGGTGAAAGAAACCTCCACCCTGGAAGATGTCCTGAATGGGATGAAGGCTTTCATCGTTAGTAGCAGTCTGGGTACAGGTTGAGGAAAAACCAAGACCTTTCTTCGCCTTGTTATCAGTAGGAATGACAAGCTATCCCCATCCTTTTGCGCTATTATTTTTTATCGCTTTGAGAGCATCTCTGTATGAGGAAATTGATGTTCCTCTTTCCGATTGATTGTCATTGCTCACTAAAAGTGCTTGGAACTGGGTTCCAACAACCTCTTCTGGTTCAACACAAGTGGATGACGATAAGTTACTCACGATCAAGGCTTGCTCTCCACAGACTGTGACTAGTTGGTCGTTTTTGACAAACTTTAGCTTTTGGTGAAGGGTTGAAGTGACTGCCCCAGCCTCGTGTATCCAAGGTCTTCCTAACAAACAGCTGTATACTTCTCGAATGTCCATGACCTAGAAAGTGACTAGGAAAGTGTGAGGACCAATAGTTATGGGAAGGTCGATTTCGTCGATAACTGGTTTTCAGGATCCGTCAAATGCTTTGGCGATGACCTCATTGCCTCTCATCGGAGATCCTTTAAAGGATAGTCGCATTAGAGTGGACTTCGGCATAACATTTAGAGCCGATCCGGTATCTACCAGTACGCTGGCTAAAGCATCATTCTGGCAGTTGACTATACTGTTGAGCGCCATATTATGATTATGGCCCTCTTTCGGCAATTCCTCCTCACTAAACCCCAAGTTGTTGCAGGAAGTGATGTTGGAGATGATGTTGTCGAATTGTCTTATTGTCACATCTTGTCCCACAAAGCCCTGCTCTAAGACTTTCTGTAGAGCCTCCCTGTGAGCTTCAGAACTGAGTAAAAGAGATAGCACAGAGATTTTTGAAGGAGTTTGTAACAGTCGATCAACAATGTTGTATTCACTCTTCTGGATGAGCTTCAGCATCTCATTGTTGTTCTTTGAAATGTCGCGAGTACTGGACTGACCGACTGGTTGATTGGGAACTTCTGTTTGAGGTTCCCTTTCTCTGCTGAGTTCTCCAACTCCTCGGTTGAAGATTCAACCGCTCCGTGTTACTCGACTGATGTCTGCAATATTCACGATGGAGGGTAATGGAGTTTCCTTTCCATTCTCAATTGTTGTTGCACCGTATTTGTAAGGGATAACTTTATCAGACTTATACGGTATTGGTCCCGGCAGATAGATAACTACAGGAGCCTTTTGATTTTTCTGACCATCATAGCTGGCCTCGATTGGTTCGAGTTTAAGAATCCTTCCACCATCAAGAGGAATTCTTGATTCATGGAGTAGAGGGATTATGGCGCACACATCTTTGGCCACTTCTCGTTTAAGGATTAAGACAACATCTTTGCCTTGATTAGGATGATAGTATGACATTGAACCAGAGCTTGACCATGGTTGAACCTCTCTGTGGTCCAACTGACCTTGAAGGGATGCTCGCACGAGGTAGCATCCTTGATTATTCTCTGATCAAACTCTACAACGCTCGTAGTTGTGTGGTGGCACCCGGCCACGTCCGCTTTGTATGCAATGTAACCTCACTAGATCTGTTTCCATTGATCGAACATCCTGATTTTGATGCCTAGTAGGGTTCCCGTTAATCAGGATGACTTGCTGTGTATCTTCATCTAGATAGATCGGAAGCCACCAGTGGTTTAACAAGTGTTGCAGTGTCCTCTGAACGAGTGCACATCCTTGGTCACTCTCACAACACCCTTTATAGTTCTGATATTCGTGCGAAGTCAGAAAACCGAGCTGGACTTTTGTAGCGTGTAACTCCACCAAGCTGGTATTCATCAAGTGAATATCAAAGATTTGAATCATATTCACTTGATAATGACTTCTGTCGCGGTAATTCTGAATCCATCCAAGATCCATCTGACGCTGGAGGGCCTCTTATATAAAAGAGCATCCCTGATTATTTACCGAGCAAATCAGACAGGAATCATAATCGTGTCGTGGCAGATCATGATGTTGGCTTTGCCTTGAGTGCATTGCCACCAAGTTGACATTCATCGCACGGATGTCATGGTTTTGAATGATGTTGGAATTCGTATAAGTCATGTTGACCTCACAGATTCGGTGATCTTGGATCCACCCGAGATCCATCTGTTCCTGTAGAGCTGATTGCACCACAAAACATCCTTGATTATTTTTAGTGCAGATATCACACTGGTGATAATTATGAGACGGTATATGCCCGTATTCGCTCTGTTTGCAATGCATCTTGACCAGGTTGGTTCCTAATAAGAGTACATCATGAATTTGATAGCTGTGCTTAGACTCATCTTTTATCAAATTTACCGCAGGTTTCTCGTGTTGAGGCAGCGGGTTCATCTAAACATTCAGATTTGTATCCTTGAAGGATAAGATCCCACTCCTGACAAGCTTCTGCACATCAGATTTAAAGCTGAGACAGTTTTCTATGTTATGCCCCGGTCCTCCTTGATGGTAAGGGCAAGTCTGATCCGCTTTGAACCAAAAAGGCGGATTTTTCGGCACTGTAAGAGGAGACCTGGTTTGGACGTGCCCCTTGACCAATAGTAACGGAAACAGTTCTGCGTACAACATGGGTATAGGATCGAACCCTGGCGGTCGCGTTGTACGGTTGGTGTTGTACTGAGGACGAGCCTGCTGAAGAGGTTGTTGTGTCCTTTGCTGATATTGTTGTTGATTTGGTTGGCTCTGAGCAACCTGAGGTTGATACGTTGGAACAGGCGTAGGGTTAAGAGTATGAGTTACAGCTGCTACTGGCTGGTACCATCACCTTTGCTTTCCGATAGAGATATTACCATTATCTTGCTCTTTTTTTTAGGTAAAGCACTACCGTATCTTTTGGTACTGCTTGATGATCCAGTGTCTTTAACTAAACGTCCTTCTCGGCCTGCATCCTCAAGACGAACTCCCATGCCCACCATCTCAGTAAAGTCACCAAGTGCACTGGCAACCATTCTGTCATAGGAAAATGAGCTCAAGGTTTTCAAGAAGATCTTTGTCATCTCTTTCTCCTCAAGAGGTGGACAAATCTGGGCGGCAACTTCACGCCATCATTGAGCGTATTCCTTGAAGGTTTCCTTATCCTTCTGCAACATGGCTCTGAGTTGATCTCTGCGCCAAGATCTCTGAAAGTGACGATCTTAGTGTGGTTTAAACCCATGTACAATTTGATTACGGCACCGGTTAAACTATCTTGGAAATAGTGGATCAGTAGCTGTTGGTTCTCATGTCTGAGTTGACATCCTCTGAGCATACATCACCAAATGACTTTGAGGGCAAGAGTTACCCTTGTACTTTTCAAATTCGGGCACCTTGAATTTGTGCGAAACTTTCACATTGGGGACCAGACAAAGGTCTGCGACGTCCTTTCCGAATATATCCTGACCACAAATGGCTTGCAGTTCTTTCTGCATTTCCAAGAATTGCTCTTGGAATTCCTTCATTATGTCATCCATACTTTCGTTTCCACGAGAAGGTATCTGTGGAATCTGTCCTCCCGGGACAATGTGTACCCTTGGTGCTTCCCTCTCCCAAAGTTTGTAACCTTTAGGAGTTTCTGTCATGCCCCTCGCATCATCGCTTTTCCGAAGTTTGTAACCTTCAGGCCCAGCGGTTCCTGCTGCAGTTTCCAGATCTTCGATGATCAGCAGAATATATCCTTCAGGGATATAGTTGGGTGGTATGCCCCAGGAACGATCTTTAGGCATGTTGTACCGAGGATCATACTTTTCCACTATGGGTGTAGATGTGATCTCTGAGATCACAGTCCTTTGTTGTTGCATCTGAGCTGCTGCCAGAGATTGTATGTCATTGTGAAGCTTTTTAGATCCTCTTTCATAGTGTCGAGTTCTTCTCTCAACCCTCTATTCTCTTCCTCGAGATTATCCATCTTCTTTTGTTAACTGGCCCGAGTATTGTATGAATGAGACAGTTTGACTCTAGAATCGAGACATAAACGTGAGATTCGTAGGTAAGAAGAATGCGTTATGTGAGAATGATGAATGATATGCAATGATTATATTAATTATTTTTTGTTTAATCAAAAGAAACTTTGACAATTGGATTGCAAATATCATACAGTGGGGAAACCCCGTTTTATTGAATTCAAAGATTGCGGAAATGGAAATACAGTAATTACAAAGTGATGTAAAAGGAAAAGTCTAAACTTATGGCTCCTGAGTCCTCTCTGAGGGGAGCTCAGGTGTTGGTTCTGGTACTTTCCTTTTCTTTGACCGGGGCTCTGTAGCCGTTGTCGGGTTGTCATTCCTTTGCCAAGTGAAAGGAGCGAGCAAATTTCTTTGGTCTTCTTGATTTTCCACAGCGTGTTGCTCTAAAATCTCGATCAGAGCGTCTTTTTCTTTTAACAATTGCTGTATTTTGTTACACTCCACATTGAGAATGTGGTACTTGTTCTTCCAAGATTTCTTCTCCTGTTGAACTTTGTTGAGAGCAACCTGAAGCTTTTCCGTATCTGACATAAAATAAAGGACAGATTCCTTTAACGGAAGAACTCCTTGACGAGGGTAAGGCATCCTCAGTTTGAGAGCTCTAGTTTGTACCCAGTGGAGATAAGGTTCCACAGAGACACAATCTGGTTTTCCTAGAGACTCTCTTCCTTTCCTGTGATCATGTTTCTAGGCATGCACTATTTCTGTCATTAGTGCCCTGTCATTTTCTCCTTCCTTGAAGAAAATACCTTCCAGATGAACACTACGCGGGACGTGTCTCACCGGGTATCCAATTTGACGATAAACCAAAACTGGATGATAGTTGATTCCTCCTTTAATTCCTATAAGGGGTACATTAGGGAAATTTCCACAACGGTCAATGATTCTTATCCTGTCATAGATCTGATTGTACCAATCGATGTCAGAGTTGGTAAGAGACATGATTCTCTGTGACCAACGTAAAGTGCTCTTATGATCCCAAAATTTAGCAGACTTGGGTAAGTGGGAAATGAACCATTTGTATAGCAAGTGGTCTCCCTTCAACTGGAGGCATTAGAATCGGAGGTTCCTGCAAGTATTCTTTTATCTTATCGAATGCCAATTGGCAATCGTCATTCCACCTGACCGTTTGATCTTTCCTTAACAATTTAAATATTGGTTCACACGTGGCTGTTAGGTGAGATATGAACCTTGCAATGTAGTTCAATCTACCCAAGAAACCACGAACCTCTTTTTCTGTTCTCGGTTCAGGCATTTCTTGTATTGCTTTCACCTTGGCAGGATCAACCTCGATTCCTCTTTCGCTCACAATGAAACCTAGCAACTTTCCAGAACGTACCCCAAACGTGCACTTGTTTGGATTTAATCTCAGACGGAACTTTCTCAACCTTTCAAACAGCTTTTTCAGGTTAACCAGATGTTCCTCTTCTGTTCTCGACTTGGCAATCATATCATCTACATAACATTCGATCTCCTTATGAATCAAGTCATGAAACAATGTCACCATCGCCCGCTGGTACGTTGCCCCTGCGTTTTTCAACCCAAAAGGCATTACTTTATAACAATATGTACCCCACGGAGTAATGAACGTGGTCTTCTCCATGTCTTCAGGTGCCATCTTGATCTGGTTGTACCCGGAGAAACCGTCCATAAATGAGAACACTGAAAACTGAGCTGTATTATCGACCAACACATCAATATGAGGTAGTGGAAAATCATCTTTCGGGCTAGCTTTATTAAGATCTCGATAATCCACACACATTCTCACTTTTCCATCTTTCTTCGGTACTGGCACGATGTTGGCTACCCATGGCGGATACTTTGTCACAGCAAGAAAACCAGCGTCCCACTGCTTCTGGACTTCCTCCTTAATCTTTAAAGCCATGTCGGGGTGAGTCCGACGAAGTTTCTGCTTGACTGGCGGACATTCTTCTCAATGGTAGCCTGTGCACGACAATATCCGTATCCAACCCCGGCATGTCTTGATACGACCAGGCGAAGACGTCAACATACTCGCGCAACATTTCCGTCAAAATTTGCTTCACATCTGCTTGCAAGCTGGCACCAATCCTGATCTCTTTCTTGGCGTCCTTGGTACCAATATTGATGATTTCTACAGTCTCCTGATGAGGCTGGATGACCCTTTCCTCTTGTTTCAACAATCTGGCCAGTTCTTCAGAAAGTTCACAATCTTTCCCATCCCCTTCTTCGGCTTGATAAATCGGATTGTCAAAGTCATACATGGCCATATCAAAATCGTTATCAGTGGTATCCGGAGGATCAAGTCTGCATGAACGGGTTCATGCCTTATTTTAGAATTTATTTTTAAGCAAAACAAAAGAAAATGAAACATTGCCATTTTATTTTTTTGTGCAAAAATAAAAACTGAAAGACAGAGAACAAAATTTGATTGCAAAACGTCCTTTATTAATGATTAAACATTGCAAATGCAACCATGGTGGCCCTACAAATGAATCTATACGCCTTGGGCAGAGCGCAAGATTTTGTCATGCATTATGGTTAGAAAAAACAAAGAAAAATTACTCTGTCTGAAGAGTAACCCGGATGACTTCTTCAACGAACCAGTTCTGCACTTGTTGTCCCGAAGCATGAGGGCGTACCCAGTTGTCCAGGTCACAATTACTGTCAACACTATCCTCCGTGGCTGCACAAGACTGGTCCATGTAGATAATTCCCCCACTATTGAAAGTAATGGGTCCCCTGCTCCCCGCATCTGAAGTTGTAGAGGGATGATAACCAATACCAAATTTGTCTTCCTTCATTGGGGTCTCTATCAACCTGCCCCAACCTTGGGCGTTGCCTGCCCTAACGACTTCGACAGCTTGTTTGTAAGATGAAATGGAGGTACCAGCCCCAACTGGTACAGAAGAAGACTCAGGTGCATCGTCAATATTGACTGCTTCAAATGATTGGCACAGCATCTCATGAATTTCCCCATCCATTTCAATGTACTTGAACGTGGACAAGTGACTCACAAAGATGTCTTCTTCTCCACACACTGTCACAACCTGCCCTTCAAACTCATACTTCAGCTTTTGATGTAGAGTAGAAGTAACAGCCCCGGCTCCGTGAATCCAAGGGCGTCCCAATAGGCAGCTATATGCAGGTTGTATGTCCATTACATGGAACGTGGATTTGAATACCTGTGGTCCAATTTGTACGGGCAATTCCACCTCACCAAACACAGATCGTCTAGTTCCATCGAATGCTCTGACCACCAATTCACTAGGCCTTAAGATCAAACCGTCAACTTCCAGCTTCATTAATGCCTTCTTGGGCAAGACATTGAGTGATGAACCAGTGTCTACCAGTACATGAGATAACACTGCGCCCTTACACTCCATCGTGATATGCAAAGCCTTATTATGGTTTCTTCCTTCAACAGTCAAATCTCTACTTGTAAAGCCCAAGCCATGGCTGACATTAACATTGGAGATTATGCCCTCGAGCTGATTAACAGTAATTTCTTGCGGCACGTACGCACTCTTCAACACTTTCAACAACGCCTGCCGGTGCGCATCAGAGCACATCAATAGTGACAGGATTGAAATCTTTGAAGGGGTCTGATTCAGTTGGTCCACAATCTTATAATCGCTTTTCTTGATTATCTTCATAAATTCTTCCATTTCCTTATCAAAAGTAATCTTTGTCTCTGCTTCAGGTGTAGGCGCACTTTCAACCACCTGTTTACCCTTAGCCTTTGCTGCAGCTTCTGCCTCTTTATCACTTCTCAAGGTTTGGGGAGCGAACAACCTTCCACTCCTTGTAAAGCCCCCTACGCCCCCTACGTTATCAACATTTGGGCTGACTGACGACTCAACTTCCTGTTTTTTACCTTCGTAATATACATCTGCCCCATAGTGCCATGGGATAGCCTTCGTAGACGTGAACGGAATTGGTCCTGGCACCGTGATAGTGACAGGACTGGGCCTTTCTGGCGCAACACTCGCCACGGGAACTGCATTGACCGGCATTTGAATCTCAGCGGGAGTGTAATAGATGGTCACGGTTGATATCTCATCAGTGTCTTTCACGACTCTGTCGAACTGTAGACATCCTTCATCGATCAGATTCTGTAAACCCATCTTCAACTTATCACAGCCGTTCTCCTGATTCATACACTCAAAGCAATCTTGATTACAGCCCGGGAACACCTGTCCCTTCAATAAACGATCTTTTACAACCAACAAAGAAGTTTTCACTTGACGGATATCTGTCAGCAGATTCAATCTCCTCCCATCTTCAATAGCGTACACATTTGCTGCGCTATGATCAGGCATGGGATGCTGAGTAATATTAGGAGCGGGAGAGAAATTAATGGCTTTAGCATCAATCAAATCTTGTACTTTATGATGGAAAGCCCAGCATTTTTCAATGGAGTGCCCCTGAGCACCTGAGTGGAACTCACAACGAGCATTAGCATCGAAGTTAGGTGGCAGGTTTCCAGCAACCGGAGCTTTCATAGTACGGAGTTCTACCAACTTTAACTCGAGTAGCCGGGGCAACAGCGCGGCATAAGTCATAGGGAGAGGATCCATCTTACGATCCCTCTGTCTAGACCTTTGCTGGAAAAAAGGTTGTTGCTGTGGAACTTGTTGTTGGGGTTGTTGTTTCTGAACAGACGGTGTGGGGATTGTTACAGCATCTACCTGATAATAAGCTCGAGAACGCCCTCTGCCTCGTCCTCTAAACACAGCATTCGTATCACCTTCTCTTCTTTTCTGGTTACTAGCAAACGGTTTCTTCGTCCCCGAAGAGCCAGCCCCACTCACATCCTGGATCTTTCCAAGCTTTAACAGACTTTCTATTCTTTCTCCTGCAATCACAATATCAGCAAATCCAGTTGACGGACAAGCAGCTAATCTATCCAGATAGGCCCCTTGCAATGTGCCCATGAACATATCTGCCATTTCTCTGTCTGACAAGGGAGGTTGAACCTGGGCAGCCATTTCCCTCCACCTCTGTGCATATTCTTTGAAACTCTCCTTGGCATTTTGTGACAACCCCTGCAATTGGGTGCGGTTGGGCGCCATGTCAATATTATACTGGTATTGCTTCAGGAACGCTTCTGCCAGATCTTTCCAGTTCTTCACAGCAGCTCTATTCAACTTCATGTACCAGGTCAAGGATGCCCCAGCCAGACTGTCCTGAAAATAGTGCATCCATAGCTTCTCGTCATCCGTATGGGCTGAAATCTTCCCAAAGTAAGCTTGAAGATGCGTTTGGGGACACGCATTGCCGTGATACTTATCAAAAGTGGGAGGCTTGAATTTAGGGGGAATTCTGACTCCTGAGACCAGCCCCAAGCTAGTAACATCAATACCCATAGAGTTCTTGCATTCTATGGCCCTGATCTTTTCTGCTAACTCCTCATACCTTCGATCACCTTGATTACCCACATCAGCGTCTAGTAGAGTAAATTGGTCTTCCAGAGTATCCTCAAGAGTAACACCAGCATGCCTACCATTCCCATTACCCCGATTGTTACCACCAGGAGGAGGGTTGCCACCGGGAGGAGGAATGCCATGTCCCTGTGAATTGTCATGATGATCACCTTCGGGCCCATTGTCGGGACGCTCTACCAGAAGCCTCAGTCTCTCCTGATTTTGCGCCATGCCAGTCATGAGGGTCATGAACTGGTCCATACGCGCCCTCATTTCCGCCAAATCACTTTGCACTTGATCCATGATTCTTACTTGATTCCTTCGCGTCGAATATCGGTGAATATGATTCTCCGCTATACTGCCTGAAACCAAATAAAGGTTAGAGACCCTGCAACGAGTACCTGAAAAGCAAGTAACAAAAATGCAAAATGATATGCAATGCCATGCAATGCTATGTTTGTCATTTCCGAGGTGCTTTATACCCTGATTCCAATCCAACCACAGAAATCTGAAGACCAGAAATTGTGATATAAAGAGACGTGTCGTGGTCATGTGCTTGTGCGCAGCTATCTGATAAAGAATAATTCTGAATAAAACTGCTCATACTCATTCAACAAAATATTCAAGTACATTTAAGAAAGGTTCAGCCGCAAATGCAATACAAGGAAAAATGGATCCATCAACAAGCCTGATGGTAACCATTAACAACAAAATATAAGGAAAAGAACATCAGTCTGACAATTCCACACCCTTCAGCTTATCACTTGAGTATTTGATCTCCTCAAAAAGTATACGGGTACGCTGGTGATTCGGCTTTTCAATCATTTCTTTGATCAAGACATCCCTTTTCTCAAGAGCTTCAGTTAAAGAACCCATGTGCAGCATCAGAGCCTCGTCATCACACACTCCTTTGTGTCTCTTTATGCCAGCTTGCGTCTTGAGTATCTCCCTTTCTATCATGACTTCTTCAAGCTCTTTCTTGGTATTCTTCAACTGGCTTCTAACTTCTTCTAACTGCTCTTGACTCTTACCGAGGCTTTCCCGATACTTTCTCCTCTGCTCATGTGCCTTTTTAAGCTCCTCGTCTTTAGTCTTCGACTGATCCTTTAACTCGGCATTTTCAATTCTGACTTCATCCCAAGCTTGACGAAGTTGAGCTAATGAATCCTTGCTTCGGGCTAAAGCCTGTTTTGTAATCTTGTGAGCCTGACTAGTGTCATCTGCTCCCAAAGTAAGTTTCCGAAAGTACCGAGCTCGGTCATCAAAATCTTCCTCTTTGTCAGCCAAGGTTTTTTCCGCTTTCAAGGCTCTCTTTTCCAATTCTTTGTTGTCAGCTAGAGCTTTCTGAAGGCATCTGCTCATTCCAGAATTCTCTATCTGCAACTCTCTGACCATTTTCTTCCACTTCTCACATTCTTCAATAGCCACCATAGTGGGTTGTTCTGGCTGCACTGCACATAAAAGAGGTCCCCTTGAAAAGGGTAAAAGCAATTCCTTTACTTTCGTTTCAATCCACCTGTCATATTCAGGATAAGATCTACAATCTCCTTTTCCAAAAACTGCTTTTCCAATTTTGTGCTTATCTTTCCAAGCATTCACTACTTCTACCACCTTCGCATCTTTAGTTCCTGTAAAGAATAAAGATTCTTCCACATCTTGCTCTGTAGGAGGATATCTGGAAGCATACCCAAACTGTCGGATGGCCAAAACTGGATTATAATTAATCCCTCCTTTTCTGCCAATCAAAGGCACATTTGGAAAATTTCCGCATCTTGTGACAAGCTCTATTCTCAATAACCGGTGATCAAACCATACAATGTTATCAGCAGTTAAACTCATCAATCGTTTAGACCATTTCGCCACATCTTTGGTTTCCACAAAGGCACCTGTCTGAGGCAAATGTTTGAAAAACCAATGACTCAGCAGTGGAGTACAACAACTGACAGATCCTCCCCTCCTTTTCTCATTCTTATAGTGCACAGAATGATAAAAATCTCCTAACAAAGTAGGGACTGGATTTTTAAGAACGAAAACTCTCGTTGCTTGCATATCCACAAAGTCTTGCTGATTGGGAAAGAAAACTAGGCCATATATGCAGAGAGCCAGAATGGAATTGTAAACCGTCCAATTTTTAGCACTTGCAGCCTCTTGGGCCTGTCCAGCCAGAAATTCTAAATGAAATCCGCTAACTCCATTTTTACTGCTCACACCACTCTTTATCACTGCCTGATCCATTTGTAAAGCAGCAGCAATTTCTTTTACGCTGGGAGAACTACCAGAGAAGAATGGTATTGCCGACGTGATCGGAATTCCCAAAATAAATGAGAATTCTTCCAGTGTTGGCATCAAAATGTAATCTGGAAAAAGAAAACATCTCAACGAAGGCTCGTAGAACTGCAGCAGAGTGTGCAAAGCATCATGTTCATACTTGGTGATTGTACGGACCATCCCAACCAAATTCCCGTAACTCTTCTGAAACCTATCAAGAATACCCGGACCAGCCATATCTATAACCTTGAGCAATGAATCCAAGACAGGATCTGGAAACTTGTAAGACACATTGTTCTTTCTCTCGGCGACGATCTCTGTTGAACCCATGGATCGGAATCAGAAATGTATTATGCACCTGAAAATGACAAACATAACTGTTATGATATGATAATGCAATGCAAAAGGGCATGTGATCAGGTAATCAAGTGTCGGTGTCTGTATTGAACTGTGTGCACTGTGTCTCTGTACTGAATCTGGCAATATCTGAGATGAACACTTAAATCACTGTCATAGGATACAATGTCTGAAATCATCATAGAATCACAAGTAAGGTAGGTAGGAGGCTGGGTTTCCTGCAAACCTGTAAACATCCCGCCCATGCTCACATGTGGTTCTTAGAAAATAAGGCTTGTCAGCTTCGGAGGTTTGAGAAGCAATAGCACATTCAGCCCGTAGGATACAATGCTATGCCAATCAAAGAGGTCGTCCACTGACTCCCCTTAGAAAATAAAGGTCATCCTATGCAAGTTCCAAAGTGGGCCCTCGGGTGCGAATGGGTTTGCCACAGAATGTGGTCTGCCATTGTCACCACTAAAGAGGGATATTTCCACTAAGGTTCTCATGATCGGTCACTAGAGTCGACAGCTCTCTAGATCTACATCCTGGAATACGCAAGATGCGTATGCCACGACGTGTCCCAAGATAGCCTCGTCTAGCTGTGAATTTCGTGAACACCCAACGCACTCCAAACGGCACGTAGGTCCCACTACTCTCCACTCTAATTCTAAGTGTATACTCAAGCCTGTGTAATGGGCTTATCTCTCAGAAATCCCGCCCGCCAAACAGAAAACAACACAGTCCAGTATAGCATAATATATCATATGAAATGAAAATGCTAAAATACGGTAAATACAATAATGTACAGTAAAGCAGTAAATAACCATACAATAAAACAGTAAATACAACACAACAGTAAACACCCAATGAAAGAAAAGCAGACAAGCGCTAGGATTGACTCGCTAAGGAAACCAGAGATTCTGGGTTCGTTCCCCAGCAGAGTCGCCAGCTGTCGCTCCCGGGATTTTCATCCTAGTACAAACGCGAAAGTGGCACCGAAACAGAGTCGCCAGCAATGTGTATTTATCCCAAGAGAGGGAAAGGAAACACCGCATAAACCTGAAGGAAAGGATAGAGCATGGTCTTACGACCAAAAGAAATGGGTTCGGGAGTCGGTTACGCGAGAGGAAGGTATTAGCACCCCCTCGCGTCCATCGTACCCGATGGGATCCACGCTTGCTTGTCTCGATCAAAGGGTGATAGAAAAGAATACTGGAAAGGAACTGCTAATGGAAGGGAAAGAGAAAGAGAAACAAATGTAGGGAAAATAAAAGAAGTGCTCGAATGGGCCCTACCCCACTGCCTACGTATCTCATCGGGACCATGAGAATCAGAGCGACGTAGTTCCCCTCACTAGGGATGAATTGTTTGTGTTTTTTAAGGAACGGATAACGTTCTAGCTCAGGTGTTGCAGGCTCGCTGGTCCGAGTGCGTTACCATCTTGCAAGAGAACGAGTAGAAGCGCGTTCGTGCGTTGAGAGTGAATGAGGTGAGAAAAGAATTCCCGAAGGAAAGACGTTATTGTTTGTTTTTGTCTTTTAAGAGTTTTTTCATTTGTTTGCATATGATAGTGTATCTGAATCTTAGTCATTGGAATGTGTACATCCTCACATTCCAAGATGGAATGGGTAAGAAAACACACTAAGAGTGAAGAAGACCCCCACACTTAGTTCCAATTGTCAAGGTTCAAACACACTAGCATACTTGTGTTTATTAAGTGTTTTGTTGATTAAGAAATGAAGAAGTGTTTTTTATTATTTGCACCTTCAACAAGTATTGCATTTAAGTCCCTCATACAAGATCAAATGTTTAACACATTGACCCAAGATGGGCTATATGCTATACATTCTAAAATTATAAGAGAAGACCCCTTATAACCTTTTCTTTATATGAAAGGCCTAAATGCAATAAATGCCTACCTTTATTAGATATTTTGAATTTTCTTTGAGATGAGAAAAGAGACTCAAGGGAGGAGAAAAGGTAAAACCTATATGGACTAAGACTCAATCCTAATTGAAGATTAAAGAGAGTGATCCTAAAGTTTGTGAGGTTTCAACCTAAAGTCTAAAGAAAGAAAGAATTAAACAATTCACTTCCAAAATGGAAGATGAATTGTAATTCAAAAGGGAAAGTAATGAGTTATTAAAAGAAAGCACATAAGTGCTTAACAAAACACAAAATGAAATTGTAAAAGAGAAAGGATAGAAGTTGAATGTGGGTTCCTTATCCACACTCAATTGAAACTTACCAAAGCCCCTACATGGTTAGCACAATCACTTACAAGTAAAGTAAGAAGGTATAATGAACAAATCAAATTCAAACAAGTTGACAAACAAAGTGAAATGAGATTAAATGCTATACATGCTTCCAAGTCAGAATGTAACTCATATTTACACAACCTAATGTTATCCTAAATGAGCATACCAAATCATGCAAACAAAATCTCAATCCAACAAGAAGCAAAGAAGAAAAGGTGAAGTGATGTGAATGTGGTTCATACTTGTGAAACAAGTGACTTAAGGTGCAAGATAAACATCAAACATGCAAAGATGAAACCCAAATGTCACAATCAGAAGTCAATTAACATATTATACATCCTCAAACAAAACCACAACTCATGGCACAAGTGCCTTCATGATCAAGCAAACCAAACATGAGGCATGCATTCACAAAATGAACAAGTTAAACTTCATGCTTCAAACAAATAGCAAACATGCTTCAAAAATTATGACTTCCACCAATCAAACACCTTAAACACATGCCATTAACATATCAAGTCCACAAGCAATGAATCAGAACCAAAGTCACTCAACAATTAGGTCAAAGTCTCATGGAAGTTTCATGTATTCATGCTCAAAGCAAC
Source organism: Lathyrus tuberosus (assembly GCA_022829125.1). NCBI lineage: Eukaryota > Viridiplantae > Streptophyta > Magnoliopsida > Fabales > Fabaceae > Lathyrus > Lathyrus tuberosus. Next base: position 5,196,949 of record JALAZF010000365.1, read on the forward strand.
ACATCAAAAGTCATCCAAAAAAAGACTTAAAAATCATCTCATAAATCCCAAACATACCCCAACATATTGTGACCACAATGCAAAAAGAAAGGCATCAAAATCATTTTTTATGATCAAGAACAAAAATGCACAAAATCATATGTCACATTAAGTATGCATACAAATGGAAATTCAAAAAAAATAATGGAACAGGGGCAAAATGGTCATAAAATCAGAAAATAAAATCATAGAAAATTTCCTAAATGTTTTAAGAATACACATGAATTTTTGTGGAATTTTACAATATGTTTTGGTATTTTTAAAAATTAATTATGAAACGTGTATGTAAAAATGAAAATAAAATATGAAATGCAATATGAATGGGGGTGCAACCATAGCAAATCCATAGTTCAATTTAATTGGGCTTGAAAACATGGGAGGTGTGGATAGTATTCTGACTAAGTCCATTACACGCGCAAAACACCATAACTAGCATGTTCTTCAGTCAACAAAATTGACTTATTAATAGCCACTAGATTGAGTCAAGGTCAAGCCAAAGTCAAAGTAATCAGATCAAACGCTCACACACGCATGTCCACGCTCCATACCATATGCCACAACACACAATGTTTAAAATGGAATCAGAAGCCACACGTGAGAGGCATGTGAGTTTTTTATGTGCTGGCGCGTTTTGGATCGTTAGATCAACAACATCATGTGGCTGACATTCATTCTGGCCAAAAAACCCTAACATAAAGACCACCGGCCGGAGAGGGACCTCCGGTCACCTTCTCCGGTCAATTACCACCGTCTGCAACTTCACATGTTCACAGAAATGTACAATACGCATACCAAAATGAAGCTGAGCTCATGTAGATCAAGAATGCACACTTATTTTTCACATATCAAGCACGTGCACAAAGAACAGAAGAGATCAAGTCCTGCCCTAAGTTTTCAACTATGCCTCTAAAGGCCTATCAACTAGCCAGACAAATTCTTGAGCTTATAAGAAGCCTCAAGAACCTGAAAACCACTTCAAATCAAGTCTACAATGGTGGAAATTCGTACCTGAAGATTTGAGACCTTGAGATGTCCTTCAGAAAACCAGAGATGCTGCTTCCTCTTTGAGCTTCTTTTGGCCAAATAAAGGCTTAGATGCAGTGGTGGATGATGATTCAATGGAGAAGAAATGAAATCCAAGCTTCAAAACCAGTTGCAAGGTAGTGAAATTGAGAAAGAATCAGAGAGATTCTGAAGTGAATGTGTGAAATGAACAAGGTGAAGCTCGAGAATCAATGGCAATGGTAAGATTGAGAGAGAAGAAGAGCAAGTTTCTGAAGTGAATGTGTGAAAAATGAAGTTGGAAATGAAATTTGAGAGTGAAGTCTTTATTTATAGTGTGAGCTAACCAAGGTTTAATGAGTTGAGTTAGATGAGTCACAGTGGTTAGACTGAGTGCACCCTAACTAACTGAGTCAAGTTAGTTAGGGGCGAGTTATTGAGGCTGAGTTATGGTGATGGCGGTTCACAATGTGTTATGGTGAGGTTCAATTGAATAAAGCAAGCTCACATCTGCTGCTGCCACAGAAACTTGTTCAACAAGCTTTCCCTTTCCATTTCCATGTATAGTGAGGCACGTGAGGTGTTGTTCATGAAAAGTGTTTGGTTAAATGAAGCAAAGGTTGGAGAGTGAGCAATACATGAGCAAGCTGGTACAATAACACCAACCTTTATTTCTTTTTCTGGTTTTATGTGACAGTTTGGAACCAATGCAACAGTGATTGTTTGAAGATAATTTTCTCTCTTGTTAGTGAATGATTTAATGAGGCATTGAGGGCATTGGAAAGATGGTGCACCAGAGAACAACATTGGTGTGAGAATTGTATTGAATTGAGGCCTCAAACACACCTAAAAATAGCTATGAACACAATGGTTCAAAACTGGTTGGTGAGCGTGGCAAGAGGTTGGCTGGCAAGGCAACTTGGCACACGAAATTTCAGCACAATCAACCTAACTTGAGACCAAAATTTATCCCTCATAAATTGATCAAATGGAATTTTGTCCAACATGAATATTGAAAATGACATTGCAATGAACAACTTTCATGTTGAAAACTTTTCCATTTGGGGCCTTTAATTATGAGAAAAATGAGTGGACATTTGGCTCACCAACTGTTTGAGAAAATGACCGCGCGCGTGCCCTGAAAATCTTGGTCATGACCTAGTTTTGAACCTACTTTGCTCAAACTTTGATCAATCATATCTCACTCAATTTTTATCCAATGGAGATGTTCCACACATGGATTTGAAGCTTAAAACAAGATCTTTCATTGAGGCAGAGTGGATTTTTCATTTGGTGCTCCAAATTTAAATGGCCTTGGTTCAAACTCTGATGCAAAATGGCCAAAACTTGCTATTTTTAGTAACCCTTCTTCATCCAAAAATGGCAACTTTCTACACCTTGAATTTTTCATGATTCCTTTGGAATTTCTTGACCAAATTTTGTACATTGGACACATGTAACATGAATTTCATGAATTTGGGCTCAAAAAGTCAAGAGTTGACTTTTTCCTCTGATTATTTGACTTTGCCCCAATTTCTCTGATTCTTGATCTTTCTTCCAATTGAACCACTTCTAAAACCAATTGAGATGCAATTTTACACATACATACACTTAAGAACATGTGGAATACCATGACATCAAGTTTTGTCCAAAAAATCAGAGATATCCTGATTTTATTAGAAACCCTAATTTTGACCCTCTCTGGTTAGGAGGAAATTGCACATCTTCCAAATCCAAATTCCTCAGAGTATGTTGTGTATCCTCTTAAAGGATGATGAGAAATGCCACTTGAGAATGATTTTGAATCAATGAGCTATCTCTTTTGAGGGTTTTCCTTCAATTTTTGAATCTCTTGCATAGTGTAGGATGTAATGCTTCAATCTCCCATTGAATCTCACTTCCTTGAGGTTGTGGATGATCAATTGAGGTAGTATGAGACATGAGAGACCTCTTGGCTTGTCTAGAGCCAACTTGATTGACCTTTTTGTGCTTTGAATGATCCCTTGATTGTCCACCTTCCACCTGATCACATGCCCTGATGGTAAGAAGGATGCCATGCTTCATTTTTCTATGTTAAATGCAATGCAATGCTAATGAGGTGGATATGATATGATAAATGATAATGCCATGCTATGATGCCAAAAGGGAAGAGCAAATTTTGGGGTATTACAGCTGCCCCTATTCAAGCGCTGTAGACCTGAATGCCTGAAAGCAATTGCTTTCGGACTTTCAAGGTATATAGTGATTGAATACCAAATATAACCAAAAATTTGCTCTGGATGATGAAGAAAAGGGATATAAACCCAACGAGACTGCTGGATTGAATCCTCGATGAAACGTCGGAGAGATCTGTGTTTTGAACGATGCCAGACGACTACTGGCTTGCCACGTTGATGGTGGACTTTAATACTGTCTTTTGAACGACGCCAGACGACTACTGGCTTGCCACGCTACTGGTGGACTTTAATAATGTCTTTTTGAACGACGCCAGACGACTACTGGCTTGCCACACTACTGGTGGACTTTAATAATGTCTTTTATGCAATTCCAGACGACTACTGGCCTGCCACACTACTGGTGGACTTTAATAATGTCTTTTATGCAACTCCAGACGACTACTGGCCAGCCACGCTACTGGTGGACTTTGCAGCTTCGTGCCACCCGAAGATGGACTTTTGCCAATCCACTGTTGGACTTTTAGAATATGCCACCCTTAGATGGACCTTTCGCCAATCCACTGTTGGACTTTTGCCACCCGAAGACGGACTTTTGCCAATCCACTGTTGGACTTTTAGCTGCTTTGCCACCCGAAGATGGACTTTTGCCAATCCACTGTTGGACTTTTAGAATATGCCACCCTTAGATGGACCTTTCGCCAATCCACTGTTGGACTTTTGCCACCCGAAGACGGACTTTTGCCAATCCACTGTTGGACTTTTAGAATATGCCACCCTTAGATGGACCTTTCGCCAATCCACTGTTGGACTTTTGCCACCCGAAGACGGACTTTTGCCAATCCACTGTTGGACTTTTAGCTGCTTTGCCACCCGAAGATGGACTTTTGCCAATCCACTGTTGGACTTTTAGAATATGCCACCCTTAGATGGACCTTTCGCCAATCCACTGTTGGACTTTTGCCACCCGAAGACGGACTTTTGCCAATCCACTGTTGGACTTTTGGAATATGCAACATTGCATTACTCTCTGCATCTGTGTCAGACATCTATGCTGACTCTGCTGAGGAGCAAAGACCAATGAAATGACTTGACTTTAGAGGTTCCTGAGAGGATAATATCTCTGCTGGCGAATGGATGAACAATCCGTCTGCTTCGAATTGTCAAGCTTGCCAACAATAAATTGGACTTTAAGATATGAGGGAATGACGACTCTGCCAGGAATTATTCCATCTGCTTGGGGGAACGAATTCTGGTCACAGCGATTCCGCTGGGGATGAGAATTTTTAAATGACGTCCTGCTGGGGAAATGAGCCATTAAAACTCTGCTTGGGGATTTATTCAACCCAAGATCCTTTATAGGGATTATCAACCTTCTGACCCGGCTAGGGAAAGGCTGTACCATCCTTGTTGAGGAATAGATTCTGTCGATCTGATAAACCTCTGCGGGGAGAACGACAACTCAGCTGGGGAGTATTGCTGACAAGATTCGATGCTGACCTTTGTGGGGATACCATGACCAGAGATACGATCTTGCTGGATATCAGGGCTACTCTGCCAGGGATATGCAAATCCTGGTTAGAACATTCCCCTGCAACTTGCTAGGAAGAGTCATTAGAGATTTGTTGGGGAAACCCAAAGCAAATCCACAGTAGTCTGCTGAAGAATATGACCGTCGAGCTTAGGATAAGTACTACAATGCCCCATGTTAGGCGAGCTTCCCTTTAGACAATTCCGTTAGGGATGACGGGTTTATAACAAACTCTGCTGGAGAAAACTGCTTTAAAGCGTCTCGTGTTGGGGAATGCCTTTTGAGAGAATTTTACAGAAGACCAACTGTCCTCAAACTCTACTGGGGGTGACCAACACTTCATGCTGGGGAAACAATCATGCCCCATGCTTGGACAACACAACAATTCGTCCCCGCAAAGGATGTCATAAGAGGATTTTACAGAAGATCTAGCCTCTTCAAACTCTTGTGACTTCGCTGGGGATAATGACCATCAGTTTCGGTGTCGACGAGACCACTCTTTTGGGGAACCTGTGACCGTTATCGATATAGAAAAGCTTGTAGCTGTTGGAAGTACTGAATGAGAGAATCGACTTAATAAGATGCAACGGTACCCAGTTGAACTTAATTCACTGAGATCGACCCGATAAACGCCGATCTCCTTACCCATAATTGCCCCAGTCTTTTGCGTGGGGTGATTTATTGCTGGTCTTGTGCTTAAAATCATCTGCACCTGCTACCTGCAACAAAAGAATATGCCCACATGCTCCGAATATTGCGTGGCTAGAATCCACCATCCGGGAGTATTCAACATTCGAAGTAATTTCAAATGTTTTTTCTGCGCATGTTATTGCAAGGCTGCCATGTTTTCAAATGCAATGTTTTATCAAAAATTAGGACGTTTTTGCAAACAAAGCAATAAAACAAAAATAGAGAGCTTTTTATTGAAATTCAATTTATTGACTGAGAGCCCAGAATAGGCAATTACATCCGGAAGCAATCCCTGGAAAGAGGTGATCGCTGAAAATTGAGAAAAGAAATTATCCTAACGGCAATGTGAAAACGGAATTCCACTGAGTTTCCATTCTGTTATGACCAGTATGTCTTCAAAACTACCCGACCTTGCCTTCTGAGGAATGATCAGACCGATTCCTATCCTTCAGAACGTCAGTTGTTCAAACGGTAATGGGGTACAGATAACTCAAACCGTAGTCATTCGCTTAAATCCCTCTTTTGTGTGGACCGCCCTTTCAGGTTTTCGATCCACCGGAATACCCTTTTTTGCCTAAGTTGCCCTTTCGGGTTTTCAACTTACCGGGTGTACAAAATTTTTTCAATTATATCCCTAATTTTTGCCCGAACCTTATTCTGTTTTTGGTTCACCGGGATGCCCTTTTTTGCCTGGATTTTTTTTATTTTTATTATCCAGCGGGTCTATTCATGCGAAGTATTTTTTGACTACGTCCGAGTTGACAGGGGATGAAAAGTCTTCGCCATCCATGGTTGTAAGCAATAAAGCTCCGCCCGAAAAGACCTTTTTAACCACGAATGGACCTTCATAATTAGGAGTCCATTTGCCCCTGTGATCTGTATTGGGAGGAAGGATCCTTTTGAGTACCACATCTCCGACTTTATAAACCCGAGGACGCACCTTTTGGTCAAATGCCTGTTTCATTCTGCGCTGATATAGTTGCCCATGACATACAGCCGCCAATCGCTTTTCCTCAATAAGGCTCAGCTGATCAAATCTGGCTCGTACCCATTCAGCCTCATCTAGCTTAACATCCATCATAACTCTGAGGGACGGAATCTCTACTTCAACCGGTAGCACTGCCTCCATACCATATACAAGTGAGAATGGGGTTGCCCCAGTGGACGTGCGTACCGACGTTCGATACCCATGCAAAGCAAATGGTAACATCTCATGCCAATCTTTGTACGTGACAACCATTTTCTGCACAATCTTCTTGATATTTTTGTTGGCCGCTTCGACCGCGCCATTCATCTTTGGGCGGTACGGAGAAGAATTGTGGTGTTCGATTTTGAAGTCCCGGCATAATTCAGCCATCATCTTATTGTTCAAATTAGAACCATTATCAGTAATGATTCTTTCGGGAACTCCATATCGGCAAATGATATCCCGTTTTAAGAAACGAGCGACCACTTGTTTTGTAACATTGGCATAGGATGCGGCTTCAACCCATTTGGTGAAGTAATCAATTGCCACCAAGATGAAACGGTGACCATTGGAAGCTGTAGGCTCAATCTTTCCGATCATATCAATGCCCCACATGGCAAACGGCCAAGGCGACGACATGATGCTCAACGGATTTGGAGGCGCATGCACCTTGTCTGCATAGATCTGGCATTTATGGCATTTGCGGGCATATTTGCAACAATCTGACTCCATAGTCAACCAATAATATCCCGACCTTAACAACTTTTTAGCCATTGCATGCCCTCCGGCATGGGTACCGAAAGAGCCTTCGTGCACTTCAATCATCAACAAGTCTGCTTCATATCTATCCACACATCTAAGCAGGACCGTGTCAAAATTTCTTTTATACAGCACGCCATCTTTGTTCAAGAAGAAACTACCAGCTAACCTTCTCAACGTCTTCCTGTCTTTGGACGATGCCCCGGGCGGGTACTCTTGACTTTTCAAGAAACACTTAATATCATGAAACCATGGCTTGTCATCAGACGTTGCATCGACCGCAAACACAAATGCTGGTCTGTCAAGGCGGGATACCTCAATCTTAGGTACATGGTTCCATCCTTGCACTTTGATCATGGAAGACAAAGTGGCCAAGGCATCAGCGAACCTATTCTCATCTCGAGGAATGTGGTACAGTTTCACTGTTGCGAAAAATGTCAGCAATCTCCTCGTATAATCTCTATACGGCACTAGATTTGCTTGGTGCGTGTACCAACTCCCTTTCACTTGATTGATTACCAAAGCTGAATCACCGAATATATCAAGGGTTTTAATCCGTAGATTAATCGCCTCCTCGATCCCCATTATACAAGCTTCGTACTCTGCTTCATTGTTGGTGCATCCGAAAGTTATTCGGGCAGTGAACGGCATATGAACACCTTCCGGCGTGATAAGAACTGCTCCAACTCCGCACCCATTCATATTGACAGCCCCATCAAACATCAGACTCCATTTGGATTCAGGGTCTGGCCCCTCCTCCGGAAGTGGTTCCTCGCAGTCTTTAGCTTTGAGAAACATGATGTCTTCATCAGGGAAGTCAAACTTCATGGGTTGGTAATCATCAATCGGCTGTTGCGCAAGATAGTCAGACAAGATACTTCCTTTGATGGCCTTTTGTGAAGTGTACTGAATGTCATACTCTGTCAAGACCATTTGCCACCGTGCAACTCTGCCTGTCAATGCTGGTTTCTCGAAAATGTACTTGATAGGATCCATTTTTGAAATCAACAAGGTTGTGTGCCTAACCATATATTGCCTCAATCGCTTAGCGGCCCATGCCAGTGCACAGCATGTCTTTTCAAGTATTGAGTATCGGGACTCACAATCATTGAACTTTCTGCTCAGGTAGTAAATAGCATGCTCCTTCCTACCTGTCTCGTCATGTTGACCGAGAACACAACCCATGGAACCTTCAAGCACTGTCAGATACATTATCAGTGGTCTCCCTTCAACTGGAGGCATTAGAATCGGAGGTTCCTGCAAGTATTCTTTTATCTTATCGAATGCCAATTGGCAATCGTCATTCCACCTGACCGTTTGATCTTTCCTTAACAATTTAAATATTGGTTCACACGTGGCTGTTAGGTGAGATATGAACCTTGCAATGTAGTTCAATCTACCCAAGAAACCACGAACCTCTTTTTCTGTTCTCGGTTCAGGCATTTCTTGTATTGCTTTCACCTTGGCAGGATCAACCTCGATTCCTCTTTCGCTCACAATGAAACCTAGCAACTTTCCAGAACGTACCCCAAACGTGCACTTGTTTGGATTTAATCTCAGACGGAACTTTCTCAACCTTTCAAACAGCTTTTTCAGGTTAACCAGATGTTCCTCTTCTGTTCTCGACTTGGCAATCATATCATCTACATAACATTCGATCTCCTTATGAATCAAGTCATGAAACAATGTCACCATCGCCCGCTGGTACGTTGCCCCTGCGTTTTTCAACCCAAAAGGCATTACTTTATAACAATATGTACCCCACGGAGTAATGAACGTGGTCTTCTCCATGTCTTCAGGTGCCATCTTGATCTGGTTGTACCCGGAGAAACCGTCCATAAATGAGAACACTGAAAACTGAGCTGTATTATCGACCAGCACATCAATATGAGGTAGTGGAAAATCATCTTTCGGGCTAGCTTTATTAAGATCTCGATAATCCACACACATTCTCACTTTTCCATCTTTCTTCGGTACTGGCACGATGTTGGCTACCCATGGCGGATACTTTGTCACAGCAAGAAAACCAGCGTCCCACTGCTTCTGGACTTCCTCCTTAATCTTTAAAGCCATGTCGGGGTGAGTCCGACGAAGTTTCTGCTTGACTGGCGGACATTCTTCTCTCAATGGTAGCCTGTGCACGACAATATCCGTATCCAACCCCGGCATGTCTTGATACGACCAGGCGAAGACGTCAACATACTCGCGCAACATTTCCGTCAAAATTTGCTTCACATCTGCTTGCAAGCTGGCACCAATCCTGATCTCTTTCTTGGCGTCCTTGGTACCAATATTGATGATTTCTACAGTCTCCTGATGAGGCTGGATGACCCTTTCCTCTTGTTTCAACAATCTGGCCAGTTCTTCAGAAAGTTCACAATCTTTCCCATCCCCTTCTTCGGCTTGATAAATCGGATTGTCAAAGTCATACATGGCCATATCAAAATCGTTATCAGTGGTATCCGGAGGATCAAGTCTGCATGAACGGGTTCATGCCTTATTTTAGAATTTATTTTTAAGCAAAACAAAAGAAAATGAAACATTGCCATTTTATTTTTTTGTGCAAAAATAAAAACTGAAAGACAGAGAACAAAATTTGATTGCAAAACGTCCTTTATTAATGATTAAACATTGCAAATGCAACCATGGTGGCCCTACAAATGAATCTATACGCCTTGGGCAGAGCGCAAGATTTTGTCATGCATTATGGTTAGAAAAAACAAAGAAAAATTACTCTGTCTGAAGAGTAACCCGGATGACTTCTTCAACGAACCAGTTCTGCACTTGTTGTCCCGAAGCATGAGGGCGTACCCAGTTGTCCAGGTCACAATTACTGTCAACACTATCCTCCGTGGCTGCACAAGACTGGTCCATGTAGATAATTCCCCCACTATTGAAAGTAATGGGTCCCCTGCTCCCCGCATCTGAAGTTGTAGAGGGATGATAACCAATACCAAATTTGTCTTCCTTCATTGGGGTCTCTATCAACCTGCCCCAACCTTGGGCGTTGCCTGCCCTAACGACTTCGACAGCTTGTTTGTAAGATGAAATGGAGGTACCAGCCCCAACTGGTACAGAAGAAGACTCAGGTGCATCGTCAATATTGACTGCTTCAAATGATTGGCACAGCATCTCATGAATTTCCCCATCCATTTCAATGTACTTGAACGTGGACAAGTGACTCACAAAGATGTCTTCTTCTCCACACACTGTCACAACCTGCCCTTCAAACTCATACTTCAGCTTTTGATGTAGAGTAGAAGTAACAGCCCCGGCTCCGTGAATCCAAGGGCGTCCCAATAGGCAGCTATATGCAGGTTGTATGTCCATTACATGGAACGTGGATTTGAATACCTGTGGTCCAATTTGTACGGGCAATTCCACCTCACCAAACACAGATCGTCTAGTTCCATCGAATGCTCTGACCACCAATTCACTAGGCCTTAAGATCAAACCGTCAACTTCCAGCTTCATTAATGCCTTCTTGGGCAAGACATTGAGTGATGAACCAGTGTCTACCAGTACATGAGATAACACTGCGCCCTTACACTCCATCGTGATATGCAAAGCCTTATTATGGTTTCTTCCTTCAACAGTCAAATCTCTACTTGTAAAGCCCAAGCCATGGCTGACATTAACATTGGAGATTATGCCCTCGAGCTGATTAACAGTAATTTCTTGCGGCACGTACGCACTCTTCAACACTTTCAACAACGCCTGCCGGTGCGCATCAGAGCACATCAATAGTGACAGGATTGAAATCTTTGAAGGGGTCTGATTCAGTTGGTCCACAATCTTATAATCGCTTTTCTTGATTATCTTCATAAATTCTTCCATTTCCTTATCAAAAGTAATCTTTGTCTCTGCTTCAGGTGTAGGCGCACTTTCAACCACCTGTTTACCCTTAGCCTTTGCTGCAGCTTCTGCCTCTTTATCACTTCTCAAGGTTTGGGGAGCGAACAACCTTCCACTCCTTGTAAAGCCCCCTACGCCCCCTACGTTATCAACATTTGGGCTGACTGACGACTCAACTTCCTGTTTTTTACCTTCGTAATATACATCTGCCCCATAGTGCCATGGGATAGCCTTCGTAGACGTGAACGGAATTGGTCCTGGCACCGTGATAGTGACAGGACTGGGCCTTTCTGGCGCAACACTCGCCACGGGAACTGCATTGACCGGCATTTGAATCTCAGCGGGAGTGTAATAGATGGTCACGGTTGATATCTCATCAGTGTCTTTCACGACTCTGTCGAACTGTAGACATCCTTCATCGATCAGATTCTGTAAACCCATCTTCAACTTATCACAGCCGTTCTCCTAATTCATACACTCAAAGCAATCTTGATTACAGCCCGGGAACACCTGTCCCTTCAATAAACGATCTTTTACAACCAACAAAGAAGTTTTCACTTGACGGATATCTGTCAGCAGATTCAATCTCCTCCCATCTTCAATAGCGTACACATTTGCTGCGCTATGATCAGGCATGGGATGCTGAGTAATATTAGGAGCGGGAGAGAAATTGATGGCTTTAGCATCAATCAAATCTTGTACTTTATGATGGAAAGCCCAGCATTTTTCAATGGAGTGCCCCTGAGCACCTGAGTGGAACTCACAACGAGCATTAGCATCGAAGTTAGGTGGCAGGTTTCCAGCAACCGGAGCTTTCATAGTACGGAGTTCTACCAACTTTAACTCGAGTAGCCGGGGCAACAGCGCGGCATAAGTCATAGGGAGAGGATCCATCTTACGATCCCTCTGTCTAGACCTTTGCTGGAAAAAAGGTTGTTGCTGTGGAACTTGTTGTTGGGGTTGTTGTTTCTGAACAGACGGTGTGGGGATTGTTACAGCATCTACCTGATAATAAGCTCGAGAACGCCCTCTGCCTCGTCCTCTAAACACAGCATTCGTATCACCTTCTCTTCTTTTCTGGTTACTAGCAAACGGTTTCTTCGTCCCCGAAGAGCCAGCCCCACTCACATCCTGGATCTTTCCAAGCTTTAACAGACTTTCTATTCTTTCTCCTGCAATCACAATATCAGCAAATCCAGTTGACGGACAAGCAGCTAATCTATCCAGATAGGCCCCTTGCAATGTGCCCATGAACATATCTGCCATTTCTCTGTCTGACAAGGGAGGTTGAACCTGGGCAGCCATTTCCCTCCACCTCTGTGCATATTCTTTGAAACTCTCCTTGGCATTTTGTGACAACCCCTGCAATTGGGTGCGGTTGGGCGCCATGTCAATATTATACTGGTATTGCTTCAGGAACGCTTCTGCCAGATCTTTCCAGTTCTTCACAGCAGCTCTATTCAACTTCATGTACCAGGTCAAGGATGCCCCAGCCAGACTGTCCTGAAAATAGTGCATCCATAGCTTCTCGTCATCCGTATGGGCTGAAATCTTCCCAAAGTAAGCTTGAAGATGCGTTTGGGGACACGCATTGCCGTGATACTTATCAAAAGTGGGAGGCTTGAATTTAGGGGGAATTCTGACTCCTGAGACCAGCCCCAAGCTAGTAACATCAATACCCATAGAGTTCTTGCATTCTATGGCCCTGATCTTTTCTGCTAACTCCTCATACCTTCGATCACCTTGATTACCCACATCAGCGTCTAGTAGAGTAAATTGGTCTTCCAGAGTATCCTCAAGAGTAACACCAGCATGCCTACCATTCCCATTACCCCGATTGTTACCACCAGGAGGAGGGTTGCCACCGGGAGGAGGAATGCCATGTCCCTGTGAATTGTCATGATGATCACCTTCGGGCCCATTGTCGGGACGCTCTACCAGAAGCCTCAGTCTCTCCTGATTTTGCGCCATGCCAGTCATGAGGGTCATGAACTGGTCCATACGCGCCCTCATTTCCGCCAAATCACTTTGCACTTGATCCATGATTCTTACTTGATTCCTTCGCGTCGAATATCGGTGAATATGATTCTCCGCTATACTGCCTGAAACCAAATAAAGGTTAGAGACCCTGCAACGAGTACCTGAAAAGCAAGTAACAAAAATGCAAAATGATATGCAATGCCATGCAATGCTATGTTTGTCATTTCCGAGGTGCTTTATACCCTGATTCCAATCCAACCACAGAAATCTGAAGACCAGAAATTGTGATATAAAGAGACGTGTCGTGGTCATGTGCTTGTGCGCAGCTATCTGATAAAGAATAATTCTGAATAAAACTGCTCATACTCATTCAACAAAATATTCAAGTACATTTAAGAAAGGTTCAGCCGCAAATGCAATACAAGGAAAAATGGATCCATCAACAAGCCTGATGGTAACCATTAACAACAAAATATAAGGAAAAGAACATCAGTCTGACAATTCCACACCCTTCAGCTTATCACTTGAGTATTTGATCTCCTCAAAAAGTATACGGGTACGCTGGTGATTCGGCTTTTCAATCATTTCTTTGATCAAGACATCCCTTTTCTCAAGAGCTTCAGTTAAAGAACCCATGTGCAGCATCAGAGCCTCGTCATCACACACTCCTTTGTGTCTCTTTATGCCAGCTTGCGTCTTGAGTATCTCCCTTTCTATCATGACTTCTTCAAGCTCTTTCTTGGTATTCTTCAACTGGCTTCTAACTTCTTCTAACTGCTCTTGACTCTTACCGAGGCTTTCCCGATACTTTCTCCTCTGCTCATGTGCCTTTTTAAGCTCCTCGTCTTTAGTCTTCGACTGATCCTTTAACTCGGCATTTTCAATTCTGACTTCATCCCAAGCTTGACGAAGTTGAGCTAATGAATCCTTGCTTCGGGCTAAAGCCTGTTTTGTAATCTTGTGAGCCTGACTAGTGTCATCTGCTCCCAAAGTAAGTTTCCGAAAGTACCGAGCTCGGTCATCAAAATCTTCCTCTTTGTCAGCCAAGGTTTTTTCCGCTTTCAAGGCTCTCTTTTCCAATTCTTTGTTGTCAGCTAGAGGTTTCTGAAGGCATCTGCTCATTCCAGAATTCTCTATCTGCAACTCTCTGACCATTTTCTTCCACTTCTCACATTCTTCAATAGCCACCATAGTGGGTTGTTCTGGCTGCACTGCACATAAAAGAGGTCCCCTTGAAAAGGGTAAAAGCAATTCCTTTACTTTCGTTTCAATCCACCTGTCATATTCAGGATAAGATCTACAATCTCCTTTTCCAAAAACTGCTTTTCCAATTTTGTGCTTATCTTTCCAAGCATTCACTACTTCTACCACCTTCGCATCTTTAGTTCCTGTAAAGAATAAAGATTCTTCCACATCTTGCTCTGTAGGAGGATATCTGGAAGCATACCCAAACTGTCGGATGGCCAAAACTGGATTATAATTAATCCCTCCTTTTCTGCCAATCAAAGGCACATTTGGAAAATTTCCGCATCTTGTGACAAGCTCTATTCTCAATAACCGGTGATCAAACCATACAATGTTATCAGCAGTTAAACTCATCAATCGTTTAGACCATTTCGCCACATCTTTGGTTTCCACAAAGGCACCTGTCTGAGGCAAATGTTTGAAAAACCAATGACTCAGCAGTGGAGTACAACAACTGACAGATCCTCCCCTCCTTTTCTCATTCTTATAGTGCACAGAATGATAAAAATCTCCTAACAAAGTAGGGACTGGATTTTTAAGAACGAAAACTCTCGTTGCTTGCATATCCACAAAGTCTTGCTGATTGGGAAAGAAAACTAGGCCATATATGCAGAGAGCCAGAATGGAATTGTAAACCGTCCAATTTTTAGCACTTGCAGCCTCTTGGGCCTGTCCAGCCAGAAATTCTAAATGAAATCCGCTAACTCCATTTTTACTGCTCACACCACTCTTTATCACTGCCTGATCCATTTGTAAAGCAGCAGCAATTTCTTTTACGCTGGGAGAACTACCAGAGAAGAATGGTATTGCCGACGTGATCGGAATTCCCAAAATAAATGAGAATTCTTCCAGTGTTGGCATCAAAATGTAATCTGGAAAAAGAAAACATCTCAACGAAGGCTCGTAGAACTGCAGCAGAGTGTGCAAAGCATCATGTTCATACTTGGTGATTGTACGGACCATCCCAACCAAATTCCCGTAACTCTTCTGAAACCTATCAAGAATACCCGGACCAGCCATATCTATAACCTTGAGCAATGAATCCAAGACAGGATCTGGAAACTTGTAAGACACATTGTTCTTTCTCTCGGCGACGATCTCTGTTGAACCCATGGATCGGAATCAGAAATGTATTATGCACCTGAAAATGACAAACATAACTGTTATGATATGATAATGCAATGCAAAAGGGCATGTGATCAGGTAATCAAGTGTCGGTGTCTGTATTGAACTGTGTGCACTGTGTCTCTGTACTGAATCTGGCAATATCTGAGATGAACACTTAAATCACTGTCATAGGATACAATGTCTGAAATCATCATAGAATCACAAGTAAGGTAGGTAGGAGGCTGGGTTTCCTGCAAACCTGTAAACATCCCGCCCATGCTCACATGTGGTTCTTAGAAAATAAGGCTTGTCAGCTTCGGAGGTTTGAGAAGCAATAGCACATTCAGCCCGTAGGATACAATGCTATGCCAATCAAAGAGGTCGTCCACTGACTCCCCTTAGAAAATAAAGGTCATCCTATGCAAGTTCCAAAGTGGGCCCTCGGGTGCGAATGGGTTTGCCACAGAATGTGGTCTGCCATTGTCACCACTAAAGAGGGATATTTCCACTAAGGTTCTCATGATCGGTCACTAGAGTCGACAGCTCTCTAGATCTACATCCTGGAATACGCAAGATGCGTATGCCACGACGTGTCCCAAGATAGCCTCGTCTAGCTGTGAATTTCGTGAACACCCAACGCACTCCAAACGGCACGTAGGTCCCACTACTCTCCACTCTAATTCTAAGTGTATACTCAAGCCTGTGTAATGGGCTTATCTCTCAGAAATCCCGCCCGCCAAACAGAAAACAACACAGTCCAGTATAGCATAATATATCATATGAAATGAAAATGCTAAAATACGGTAAATACAATAATGTACAGTAAAGCAGTAAATAACCATACAATAAAACAGTAAATACAACACAACAGTAAACACCCAATGAAAGAAAAGCAGACAAGCGCTAGGATTGACTCGCTAAGGAAACCAGAGATTCTGGGTTCGTTCCCCAGCAGAGTCGCCAGCTGTCGCTCCCGGGATTTTCATCCTAGTACAAACGCGAAAGTGGCACCGAAACAGAGTCGCCAGCAATGTGTATTTATCCCAAGAGAGGGAAAGGAAACACCGCATAAACCTGAAGGAAAGGATAGAGCATGGTCTTACGACCAAAAGAAATGGGTTCGGGAGTCGGTTACGCGAGAGGAAGGTATTAGCACCCCCTCGCGTCCATCGTACCCGATGGGATCCACGCTTGCTTGTCTCGATCAAAGGGTGATAGAAAAGAATACTGGAAAGGAACTGCTAATGGAAGGGAAAGAGAAAGAGAAACAAATGTAGGGAAAATAAAAGAAGTGCTCGAATGGGCCCTACCCCACTGCCTACGTATCTCATCGGGACCATGAGAATCAGAGCGACGTAGTTCCCCTCACTAGGGATGAATTGTTTGTGTTTTTTAAGGAACGGATAACGTTCTAGCTCAGGTGTTGCAGGCTCGCTGGTCCGAGTGCGTTACCATCTTGCAAGAGAACGAGTAGAAGCGCGTTCGTGCGTTGAGAGTGAATGAGGTGAGAAAAGAATTCCCGAAGGAAAGACGTTATTGTTTGTTTTTGTCTTTTAAGAGTTTTTTCATTTGTTTGCATATGATAGTGTATCTGAATCTTAGTCATTGGAATGTGTACATCCTCACATTCCAAGATGGAATGGGTAAGAAAACACACTAAGAGTGAAGAAGACCCCCACACTTAGTTCCAATTGTCAAGGTTCAAACACACTAGCATACTTGTGTTTATTAAGTGTTTTGTTGATTAAGAAATGAAGAAGTGTTTTTTATTATTTGCACCTTCAACAAGTATTGCATTTAAGTCCCTCATACAAGATCAAATGTTTAACACATTGACCCAAGATGGGCTATATGCTATACATTCTAAAATTATAAGAGAAGACCCCTTATAACCTTTTCTTTATATGAAAGGCCTAAATGCAATAAATGCCTACCTTTATTAGATATTTTGAATTTTCTTTGAGATGAGAAAAGAGACTCAAGGGAGGAGAAAAGGTAAAACCTATATGGACTAAGACTCAATCCTAATTGAAGATTAAAGAGAGTGATCCTAAAGTTTGTGAGGTTTCAACCTAAAGTCTAAAGAAAGAAAGAATTAAACAATTCACTTCCAAAATGGAAGATGAATTGTAATTCAAAAGGGAAAGTAATGAGTTATTAAAAGAAAGCACATAAGTGCTTAACAAAACACAAAATGAAATTGTAAAAGAGAAAGGATAGAAGTTGAATGTGGGTTCCTTATCCACACTCAATTGAAACTTACCAAAGCCCCTACATGGTTAGCACAATCACTTACAAGTAAAGTAAGAAGGTATAATGAACAAATCAAATTCAAACAAGTTGACAAACAAAGTGAAATGAGATTAAATGCTATACATGCTTCCAAGTCAGAATGTAACTCATATTTACACAACCTAATGTTATCCTAAATGAGCATACCAAATCATGCAAACAAAATCTCAATCCAACAAGAAGCAAAGAAGAAAAGGTGAAGTGATGTGAATGTGGTTCATACTTGTGAAACAAGTGACTTAAGGTGCAAGATAAACATCAAACATGCAAAGATGAAACCCAAATGTCACAATCAGAAGTCAATTAACATATTATACATCCTCAAACAAAACCACAACTCATGGCACAAGTGCCTTCATGATCAAGCAAACCAAACATGAGGCATGCATTCACAAAATGAACAAGTTAAACTTCATGCTTCAAACAAATAGCAAACATGCTTCAAAAATTATGACTTCCACCAATCAAACACCTTAAACACATGCCATTAACATATCAAGTCCACAAGCAATGAATCAGAACCAAAGTCACTCAACAATTAGGTCAAAGTCTCATGGAAGTTTCATGTATTCATGCTCAAAGCAACACATCAAAAGTCATCCAAAAAAAGACTTAAAAATCATCTCATAAATCCCAAACATACCCCAACATATTGTGACCACAATGCAAAAAGAAAGGCATCAAAATCATTTTTTATGATCAAGAACAAAAATGCACAAAATCATATGTCACATTAAGTATGCATACAAATGGAAATTCAAAAAAAATAATGGAACAGGGGCAAAATGGTCATAAAATCAGAAAATAAAATCATAGAAAATTTCCTAAATGTTTTAAGAATACACATGAATTTTTGTGGAATTTTACAATATGTTTTGGTATTTTTAAAAATTAATTATGAAACGTGTATGTAAAAATGAAAATAAAATATGAAATGCAATATGAATGGGGGTGCAACCATAGCAAATCCATAGTTCAATTTAATTGGGCTTGAAAACATGGGAGGTGTGGATAGTATTCTGACTAAGTCCATTACACGCGCAAAACACCATAACTAGCATGTTCTTCAGTCAACAAAATTGACTTATTAATAGCCACTAGATTGAGTCAAGGTCAAGCCAAAGTCAAAGTAATCAGATCAAACGCTCACACACGCATGTCCACGCTCCATACCATATGCCACAACACACAATGTTTAAAATGGAATCAGAAGCCACACGTGAGAGGCATGTGAGTTTTTTATGTGCTGGCGCGTTTTGGATCGTTAGATCAACAACATCATGTGGCTGACATTCATTCTGGCCAAAAAACCCTAACATAAAGACCACCGGCCGGAGAGGGACCTCCGGTCACCTTCTCCGGTCAATTACCACCGTCTGCAACTTCACATGTTCACAGAAATGTACAATACGCATACCAAAATGAAGCTGAGCTCATGTAGATCAAGAATGCACACTTATTTTTCACATATCAAGCACGTGCACAAAGAACAGAAGAGATCAAGTCCTGCCCTAAGTTTTCAACTATGCCTCTAAAGGCCTATCAACTAGCCAGACAAATTCTTGAGCTTATAAGAAGCCTCAAGAACCTGAAAACCACTTCAAATCAAGTCTACAATGGTGGAAATTCGTACCTGAAGATTTGAGACCTTGAGATGTCCTTCAGAAAACCAGAGATGCTGCTTCCTCTTTGAGCTTCTTTTGGCCAAATAAAGGCTTAGATGCAGTGGTGGATGATGATTCAATGGAGAAGAAATGAAATCCAAGCTTCAAAACCAGTTGCAAGGTAGTGAAATTGAGAAAGAATCAGAGAGATTCTGAAGTGAATGTGTGAAATGAACAAGGTGAAGCTCGAGAATCAATGGCAATGGTAAGATTGAGAGAGAAGAAGAGCAAGTTTCTGAAGTGAATGTGTGAAAAATGAAGTTGGAAATGAAATTTGAGAGTGAAGTCTTTATTTATAGTGTGAGCTAACCAAGGTTTAATGAGTTGAGTTAGATGAGTCACAGTGGTTAGACTGAGTGCACCCTAACTAACTGAGTCAAGTTAGTTAGGGGCGAGTTATTGAGGCTGAGTTATGGTGATGGCGGTTCACAATGTGTTATGGTGAGGTTCAATTGAATAAAGCAAGCTCACATCTGCTGCTGCCACAGAAACTTGTTCAACAAGCTTTCCCTTTCCATTTCCATGTATAGTGAGGCACGTGAGGTGTTGTTCATGAAAAGTGTTTGGTTAAATGAAGCAAAGGTTGGAGAGTGAGCAATACATGAGCAAGCTGGTACAATAACACCAACCTTTATTTCTTTTTCTGGTTTTATGTGACAGTTTGGAACCAATGCAACAGTGATTGTTTGAAGATAATTTTCTCTCTTGTTAGTGAATGATTTAATGAGGCATTGAGGGCATTGGAAAGATGGTGCACCAGAGAACAACATTGGTGTGAGAATTGTATTGAATTGAGGCCTCAAACACACCTAAAAATAGCTATGAACACAATGGTTCAAAACTGGTTGGTGAGCGTGGCAAGAGGTTGGCTGGCAAGGCAACTTGGCACACGAAATTTCAGCACAATCAACCTAACTTGAGACCAAAATTTATCCCTCATAAATTGATCAAATGGAATTTTGTCCAACATGAATATTGAAAATGACATTGCAATGAACAACTTTCATGTTGAAAACTTTTCCATTTGGGGCCTTTAATTATGAGAAAAATGAGTGGACATTTGGCTCACCAACTGTTTGAGAAAATGACCGCGCGCGTGCCCTGAAAATCTTGGTCATGACCTAGTTTTGAACCTACTTTGCTCAAACTTTGATCAATCATATCTCACTCAATTTTTATCCAATGGAGATGTTCCACACATGGATTTGAAGCTTAAAACAAGATCTTTCATTGAGGCAGAGTGGATTTTTCATTTGGTGCTCCAAATTTAAATGGCCTTGGTTCAAACTCTGATGCAAAATGGCCAAAACTTGCTATTTTTAGTAACCCTTCTTCATCCAAAAATGGCAACTTTCTACACCTTGAATTTTTCATGATTCCTTTGGAATTTCTTGACCAAATTTTGTACATTGGACACATGTAACATGAATTTCATGAATTTGGGCTCAAAAAGTCAAGAGTTGACTTTTTCCTCTGATTATTTGACTTTGCCCCAATTTCTCTGATTCTTGATCTTTCTTCCAATTGAACCACTTCTAAAACCAATTGAGATGCAATTTTACACATACATACACTTAAGAACATGTGGAATACCATGACATCATGTTTTGTCCAAAAAATCAGAGATATCCTGATTTTATTAGAAACCCTAATTTTGACCCTCTCTGGTTAGGAGGAAATTGCACATCTTCCAAATCCAAATTCCTCAGAGTATGTTGTGTATCCTCTTAAAGGATGATGAGAAATGCCACTTGAGAATGATTTTGAATCAATGAGCTATCTCTTTTGAGGGTTTTCCTTCAATTTTTGAATCTCTTGCATAGTGTAGGATGTAATGCTTCAATCTCCCATTGAATCTCACTTCCTTGAGGTTGTGGATGATCAATTGAGGTAGTATGAGACATGAGAGACCTCTTGGCTTGTCTAGAGCCAACTTGATTGACCTTTTTGTGCTTTGAATGATCCCTTGATTGTCCACCTTCCACCTGATCACATGCCCTGATGGTAAGAAGGATGCCATGCTTCATTTTTCTATGTTAAATGCAATGCAATGCTAATGAGGTGGATATGATATGATAAATGATAATGCCATGCTATGATGCCAAAAGGGAAGAGCAAATTTTGGGGTATTACAGCGTGTTGCTCTAAAATCTCGATCAGAGCGTCTTTTTCTTTTAACAATTGCTGTATTTTGTTACACTCCACATTGAGAATGTGGTACTTGTTCTTCCAAGATTTCTTCTCCTGTTGAACTTTGTTGAGAGCAACCTGAAGCTTTTCCGTATCTGACATAAAATAAAGGACAGATTCCTTTAACGGAAGAACTCCTTGATGAGGGTAAGGCATCCTCAGTTTGAGAGCTCTAGTTTGTACCCAGTGGAGATAAGGTTCCACAGAGACACAATCTGGTTTTCCTAGAGACTCTCTTCCTTTCCTGTGATCATGTTTCTAGGCATGCACTATTTCTGTCATTAGTGCCCTGTCATTTTCTCCTTCCTTGAAGAAAATACCTTCCAGATGAACACTACGCGGGACGTGTCTCACCGGGTATCCAATTTGACGATAAACCAAAACTGGATGATAGTTGATTCCTCCTTTAATTCCTATAAGGGGTACATTAGGGAAATTTCCACAACGGTCAATGATTCTTATCCTGTCATAGATCTGATTGTACCAATCGATGTCAGAGTTGGTAAGAGACATGATTCTCTGTGACCAACGTAAAGTGCTCTTATGATCCCAAAATTTAGCAGACTTGGGTAAGTGGGAAATGAACCATTTGTATAGCAAGGGTACACAGCTTGTGATCATTCCTCTGCTGTATAAATTCCTTAAGTGTACAGAATGATAAGCATCTGCGAGCAAGGTCGGTACAGGGTTTCCAATTAGAAAAATCTTAATGGCATTGATATCAATGAAGTCATCAATGTTGGGAAACATAAATAACCCGTAGGTGAGAAAAACAATGGTGCTCTCGAAAGCAATCACGTTCCCTATACTAGCAAAGTACAGAGCCTTCTTTATCAAAAACTTGGTTGGTAAACCTTGGATTCCACCCTTTGTGGTCATGTGAGTCTTGACTTCTGACTCATCCAAATAGATTGCTCTTGCAATGGTTTGATCCTTTGGAATTTCTTCTAGTCTAGAAAAGGGAGCTTGGTCAGTGATGGGTAAATCAGTCAGGTGAGAATACACCTCTAGTGTTGGTGCTAGTTGATAATCTGGGAACGTAAAACAGTGATAAACCAGATCATAAAACTGAATCAGAGTAGACAGTATTCCTTCAATTACATAGACCCTTAACAGAGAGCAGTCCTCCATACTTAGCTCTGAAAGCATCAGGGTTGGTGATCATCTTTTCCAGCCCTCTCAAATCCTCTAGTTT
This sequence comes from Lathyrus tuberosus, assembly GCA_022829125.1. NCBI lineage: Eukaryota > Viridiplantae > Streptophyta > Magnoliopsida > Fabales > Fabaceae > Lathyrus > Lathyrus tuberosus. The sequence goes on from JALAZF010000365.1 coordinate 5,219,639, forward strand.
GGGAACCTTGAAGGTGTACTTGTGAGTCTTCCTTCTACAGAAATCTATAACGTAATCTTTTTTTCTCTGACATTTGCAATCATTGTCTTAGTTTAATTTGAAAAAGAGAGACTAGAAAAGAAAATTTTTCTTTGTTTAAAGTTTTTTAATGAAATTAATGCATGAATGCAGCACACGAAAACATAGAAAAAACATAGGGTCAAAGGTTCGGTGTCATGAAGTCATGGCTCTACCCATCCCCAAAGGTTATACTGGTGATTTTTTGTACATGTCCTCACAATCATTGACCCCCCTTTGGATAACAACAGCAGGCTGGTTCACCCGAGCGAGATGATGTATCTTAGAATAATCTCAAATGAGGGTAGTATCGCGTGACAACTATTTCTGATAGTTTCCGCACTACAAAATAGTAACATGGTCTTAGCCTACTAAATCCTCAGTTTCTCGGACACCATAATCGAATAATCTACTTTCAACAACCGAAGTCGTATAGGCATTGAATCCGCAAAGGGTCTCTCCACTAATTCGATGGTCTATCGAGACCTCTTATTTGGGAGTCACTCCCTGTAAGATTACCCGTCTAATGCCATCACTTATCTTAGGTTTCACTCAAACTTTCCAGATGTGGCATCACCCGTAGTCCCATTAGCAGAAAAATAAACACGAATATCAATTAGGAAAAGCGATATATATATTTATTCCTAAAACTAACATCCTAGACCTCTTAAGAGCTATAATCCTAGTCCTATACAGACAATGACTCCCTAGCAGAGTTGCCATTTTACTGTAGCGAGCGATTTTTGTCGGTGACGCGACCACCTTATCGCTGGGTTTTTCTCACCGCAATGAGGAGGAGGGGGTGCTACTTTCTGATTTCTTATTTATCCTGTGAAGCTGGAAGGGAAAGGGAAGCTATCTAAAACTAACCGTGCACACAAATGTTTAATTGGAAAAACACATAAAAGAGATTGGGGGTCCGGGGTCAGGTTATACAATGGGGAGTTGTCAATTCCCATCCTATATGTGGTTATCCACAGGATATTAGCTTTAGGTTTCGCTTTGTACTTGATGGTGTTTATCTGTTAATGGGTTAGGAAAGTTTCTTGGGAAATATGAGAAAGTGAGTTTTTATTGGTGTTCGGGTTACTCCCGATGTTTTTGATAAGGTACTGGACCTAAGTTTTGATTGATGTGAGAAGGTTTTGAACCTAGAGTTTTTTTTTTGTATGCTCGCTAAGATTTCGGAATCTTATGCCTACGTATTCCCGTTTAAATGAAACAGGGAAATCAGAACAATCGTAGTTCCCCCTATTCTAAGGGAGGAAAATGATGTTTTGGTGTCTTATTCCAAGGCCAAGATTGAAGCTAAAAAGGTTTATTTGTGTCTTGTTCAAAGCCCAAGATTGAAGCTAAAAGGTTTGACTGAGAGAGAATTTGTCATCTCTAAAGAGGGATTGGACTTCTTCTGAGGGGATTGTTGATTTTTGTGTGCCTTGATCGAAGCCCAAGGTTGAAGCTAAGGGGTTGATTGACTCCACTAGGAAAGTCTTTATACAAAGCCTAAGAGGAGGCTGGAAATGACCAACTCAACAAGAGAGTGTTTTATCTGTCTTGTACGAAGCCCAAGATTGAGGCTAAAAAAGAGACTGACTCTTTGGGGATATCATTATATGAAGCCTAAGAGGAGGCTATAATTTTAACTTTTGCAGGGAAAATGGTCTATCTGTCTTGTACAAAGCCCAAGATTGAGGCTAAAAGGGGATTTCGACTCCGTCGGGGAGGGTTGTATGTGTCTTGTACAAAGCCGAAGATTGAGGCTGAAATGGGAAATTTAACTGACTCGGGTGAGGATATTCTTATGTGTCTTGTACAAAGCCCGAGACGGAGGCTAAAAGGATTTAACTCTGCTGGAGAGTATTATATGTCTTGTACAAAGCCCAAGACGGAGGCTGAAAAGGGTTTGACTCTGCTTGGGAAATCATTCCTCAAAGCTTAAACGAAGGCTGGGAGGAAGTGACTTCGCTGGGTAAGATATATGTCCCAGGCTTAAGAGAAGGTTTTGAAGATTTATGTCTTGTACAAAGCCCAAGATTGAGGCTAAAAGGGTTGACTCAACAAGAGAGTGTTAAAAGGTGATTGACTCAACAAGAGAGTCGGAAAGGTTGATCGACTCAACAAGAGAGTCTGAAAAGTGATTGACTCAAAAAGAGAGACTAAAAAGTGGGTGGTGTCATACCCCAAATTTTGACCACTAAGATTTCCCATCATTGTGAAAATCAACATCACAATATGGATGGACCATCATGCCTCATCAGTCTCCCCAAAGATGGGTGAGCATTCACTACTATCAGAACTTAGGGTTTCAAGCCCTCTCAGAGCTTTTAAAAAAGGATCAATCAAGAAATGACATGATCTTCAACTTGTCTAAACCTCTCCAACACCCACAAAGGATCAAGAGGACTCCCACATCAAGAATCAAGCACAAGGCTGCAACATTCTGAGTGGATCAAGCCTCAAGATCGCCAGTGTCACCAAATTAGGGTTTGGTCGACCAGGGCCTCCAAATGGAAATTATCCTCTAGGCATGAGCCAATGCTTCAAAGCATAACCTATGATGCTCCAAGGGACATCATGAACCCAATCATCAAGTCAATTTTGCCTCAGGGGATGCATTCATAAAAAATCAGGAATTAGGGATTCTTGACCTAATTCACCCCTAAATTGACTTTTGGGACAAATCATGAGCCAAGACCTCAAGAGAAGATTTAAGGGTCTCTAATACACCAAATTGATCCATTTTCAATAATGGATTGGTCCAAGAAGCTTGATCAACAAGTTTCAAATTCATCAGAACCACATTTAGGGTTTCGCGGAAAAAAGTCAACTGTGCATTTGACTTTTGACCCAGGCATGCTCCCAAACCCTAGGACATGATTCAATACACCCTATAACACCTATGAAATCAATCCATCAAGTTTGATTTATGTCAAGGACTTGATTTCATAAAGGATCGCACAGTTTGGAATTCATCTGACAAAAAGTCAACTTTGACTTTTTGAGAGTTTTCACAATTATGGTTCCTTGACCCTAAAATGATGTTAATGTGTGGTTGGAATCATCATTAATCAAGAAAAATCAAGAAAAGTGGGATAACTTGTAAAAGGGGTAACCTTAAAAATCTTAGAAATTTTTCTAAGTTATGGAACAACGTGGCTAGGGTACCAACTTTGGAGGATCATAACTCCTAAACCACAAGGCCATTTTTCCCCATCCAAAGCTGGATTTGTAGCTCTCATGGCCCTCTACAAAAGCTTCTAACACAACTCATTCCAATTCCTCATGGATTTTAAGTTATGGAATGATCAAAATCAAAAAAGTGAAAATGTCACTTTTTTCCAACACTTAGTGAAATTTTCACTAAGTCAGAATCTGCCTTCACTTTTTTCCAAATGTAGGGGCATTTTTCACTTGGATCCAAAAAGTATCAAAACCAATTATGATCAAATAGTTGTTGTATCATATGAGGGCTTTCCAAAATGGCCAAGAACTCCATCAAATTCAACTTGAGCCATGAGATATGACAATGGCAACATGCCTTGCTGAAAACTGCCAAAGCAAGGCAGATTTGTGCATTTTTCTCGATTTGCCAAATTTGTGCAAATCACAAACACACTTATCCATCTGAACACCTCAAGGGGAGACCAAGGAGGAACCAACTCTGATCCCAAGCCTCCCAAGTCCTTGGAACTAAAAATAGCATGCCAAACCTAGAAATCCCTAAAGAGGGGACAAGTCTCCAATTTTGTTTTGGAGCATTTAATGGATGCACCAAGGTGGCATGGACTGAGCCATTTCCAACTGAATTCAGTCAAGACTTATCCAAGACCAAGGGAACCAGTAGCCTGTGCCCTAACCTCTAGTCAATGGCTAGAGGAGACTTGGATTCTCATTGCTCATCATTGGCCAAACCTCTGCTGCAGTTGTCGTTCACTATTCCTTACAAAACAAACTTGCTATACTATAAATAGAGCTCATTTGTGATTAGATTGAGTACACAAAAGCCATCAAACAGATGCTTTCCTCAAAATCTCCTTCTTCACTCCAAAATTGCCTTCCAAAGTAAGTCATTATCGGGTTTTGAGTTTGAGAGAAATTATAACCAAACCAATCACACGCACACCTCAAAAACATCATATAGAAGTGATCCAAACACTCACATAACATCTGGAACACCAGATTCTCAAAATCACCAGCCATCTGCACAAGCCATTGACAGATTTGCAATTGAGGTGCCAAATCAAGTTCCAGCTCAATTCAATCCACTCCAAGCATCCAGACACACTCCATAGCACCTAGGGAAGTTGTCCATATACTTGGAACCAAGCTGCAACACCTCTAACACAAAACACGATCACCAGCTGCAACAGGTAAGGATGATCTCTTCTAACTCTATGATCCATGCATTTTTTGCTGCACAATAATTTGGCCATATGTTCATAATCATGCATGGAGTGTTTTCCCTCAATCAATTGCTTTGTTTGAATCGTGTATGAAATTTCTGAACCTTCATGCAAATTTTAGGGTTCTTGAGGTTTCTCTTTGATTTCTTATTCCATGCTTAAAATAAATGAAATTAAAGACCATAGACATGATCGTGAGGTGAAAACGAGTAGATTGATATGTAGATTGCATGATATAATCAAGTATTCAGTGATATTGGATAGAAAACGCAAATCTGCAGAAACAGATGGTGGCGCGTGTTCTTGCCATGTTCTTGGTGCCCTTTTTGAAAATTCAAATATTTGAATATTGTGATTTTATTTAATTGATTCAAAAATTAATTTCTCTCTGAATTTTAATGATTTTGAGTTGATTCCTTTTTTAATAATTTACAAAAATGTTAAAATATTTTATTTTCCCAAAAAATCCCAAAAATATTATTTACTTCATATGTTTGATATTTTTGCAAAGAATTAATATTTTATTTGTTTTTAACATTTAAAATATTTTTTCCTCCTTGATTTTCCAAATTTAATTGGTTTCCAATCATTTTGTGGATAGAAACTTGATTTTTGAAACATTAATCCAAGATCACAATTTGTTTTCCTTATGTTTAACAATTTTGATCATTTTAATTGAATTTTTTATTCAATTAAAATACATTTTGAAAACAAACTAGGGTTTTTGATTAATTCAACTCTCATCAAACTTTTTCAAACACTTTGGGCCTCTAATAGAGTGTAAGACCCAATCCCCCTTTGAAAACCAAAACACTTTTGGGCCTCAGACATTGTATAAGACCCACTGCGTTTTCAAAAACCTCGACATAATCGTCGTTTTCAAACAAACCAAATGGGCCTCTCCTCGAGCTGTAAGCCCCACCACTTGTACAAAAATAACAATTTTGGGCCTCTAATAGAGTATAAGATCCAATCCCCTTTTAACCAAAATCATTTTGGGCCTCAATGCATTGTATAAGTCCCTCTGCGTTAAAAGAAATCTCGGCGCGATCGCCAATTCAAAAATCAAATCATCTGGGCCTACCCTCGTGTTATAAGCCCCATTCTTTTTCTTTAATAACCTTTGGGCCTCTTGAGAGAGTGTAAGACCCATCCCTTAGTACATAAAACCTTTTTGGGCCTCAGTAACTTGTATAAGTCCCTATACTAATTCAAAACAACAGTGCAATCACTGATAAATCCTTGGGCCTCTCCTTGAGCTGTAAGCCCCAACAACCTGTTCAAAGTACTTTCTCCTTTGATTTTGAATATAATATTGTTATCAAAGCTTTCTTTGTTGAACAACTAACCAAACAACATGGAATCTCTACAACCCAGTAAGTGTTTACCCGCTTTCATATATATATAACTGTATTGTGGGGCTGCTCACTGTAAGTCTTCTTTCACAAACTTTTATATACTTGTCAAATATCAACTGTGTAATACTAGTATAGTTATTTAGAGTTTTCTCCAGCAACTACGTGTAGCAATAGGTAAAGCCCTGTTGGTCACTCTTAAATACAAACAAAACTAGATCCCCATAGGATTACCAGACACAGTCTTCCCTCCTCTTGGGGTTAAACAATATGGAGACGTGAAAGGAAGCATTCTCAGTGAACCCTTTCTCAGACTGTCACCCTTAGACATTGTCAAAGAGACTATACTCCCCAGAGATGATCTTTTCTCTGTGAATGGCATCTCTTGAGTTTCTTCCAAATTCTCAGACTTTCCTGGCTTAATCTATTCTCGATGAATGGCATGTCTTGAACTTCTCAAGGTTTGGGGACCCACAGGCTTCTTAAAAGCATCCCCGCCTCCTCTTGGGCATTGTACAAGGACCCTTCGGCTTCTTAAAAGCTCGCATGCCTTCATCTTGGGCTTAGTACAAGGACCCAGAGACCTCTACAGGTATAGGAACATAACCTAGTCATCAATTTGCTAGAGCTGTCTTTCTGAGTCAAGTGTCAGACCAGTTGATGGGTTGACCTTCATCCCTTAACATACCGGCCTTCTCTTGGGAATTATATAAAGATCATTCACTTACCTGAGAATCGACTTCTCAAAACACCAGTAGACTTGGATAGTCTCAATACCCTTTGGATTTCCCATTTCCTTAAAGAACAGGAAATAACCCTGATCCTCTAATCAATCCCAAAGCACAACAATACCTTTAATCGTTCCCTTCATAAGAACTGATTTTCTCTTTTATCCAACATACTGAACCTGTCACTAAACTGAAACAGTCACCAGCATAAGTAGCCTCCATCTCGGGCTTTGTACGAGATACTAAATTGACTCTCTTGTTCAGTCAATTTTCTTTTAGTCTCCTCTTGGGCTTTATACAATTATTCTCCCCAGCGGAGCTAACCTTTTCACACTCTCTTGTTGAGTATAAAAGACTCTATTGTTTAGTCAAACCTTTCTTAGCCTCCATCTCGGGCTTCGTACGAGATACAAAATCACTCTCTTGTTGAGTATAAAAGACTCTCTTATTGAGTCACCCACTTTTAGCCTCTATCTCGGGCTTCGTACGAGATACCAAATCACTCTAATGTTTAGTATAAATGACTCTCTTGTTGAGTCAATCACCCTTGAGCCTCCGTGCTAGTATAGGGAATGTGGCCGCTTTCGAGAGCATCTTTGTTTTTCTCACCTACGGGTTATTTTTGTTTCCCAACATCGATAGCTTTGTAGATATCAACGCCATTAAGATTTTCCTGATTGGAAACCCCGTATCGACCTTACTCGCAGATACGTATCATTCGGTACACTTAAGGAATTTATACAGCAAAGGAATGATCATGTGCTGTGTACCCTTGCTTTACAAATGGTTCACTTCCCATTTGCCCAAGTCTACTGCATTTTGGGATCAAAAGAATACTTTACTTTGGTCGCAGAGAGTCGTGTCTCTTACCAACTCTGACATCGATTGGTACAATCGAATCTATGACGGGATCAGAATCATCGACCGTTGTGGAAATTTCCCAACTGAACCCCTTATAGGAACTAAGGGGAGAATCAACTATCATCCGGTGTTAGTTTTGTTGTCAATTTGGATACCCAATGAGGCATGTCCCGCGCAATGCTCATCTGGAAGGTCTTTTCTTCAAGGAAGGAGAAAACGACAGGGCACTAAAGACAAAAATAGTGCATGCTTGGAAACACGTTCACAGGAAAGGAAGAGAGTCTCTATGAAAACCAGACTGTGTCTCGATGGAGCCTTATCTCCACTAGGTACAAACTAGAGCTCTCAAGCTGAGGATGCCTTACCCTCGCCAGGAAGTTCTTCCATTAAGGGACTCTGCCCTTTATTTTATGTTTGAGACGGAAAAACTTCAAGTTACTCTCAGCAAAGTTCAGCAGGAGAAGAGGTCTTGGAGGAACAAGTACCGTATTCTCAATGTGGAGTGTAAGAAAATACAGCAGCTATTGAGAGAAAAGGATGCTCTGATTGAGATTTTAGAGCAACATGCTGTAGAAAATCAGGATGACCAAAGGAATTTGCTCGCTCCTTTCACTTGGCAAAGGAATGACAACCCAACAACGGCCGAAGAGCCTCGGTCAAAGAAGAGGAAAGTACTGGAACCAGCACCTGAGCTCTCTTCAGAGAGGACTCAGCATCCATTAGTTTAGGTTTCCTTTTTCAGCACTTTGTAATCTACTGTATTTCCATTTTCGCAATCCTTTGAATTCAATAAAACGGAGTTTCCCCGCTGTTTGATATTTGCAATCTAATTGTCAAAGTTTACTTTGAATAAACAAAAATAATTAATAATCATTGCATTCATCATTCTCATAAACGCGTTCTTCTTACCTACGAATCTCATGTTTGCGTCTCGATTCTAGAGTCAAACTGTCTCATTCGTACAATACTCGGTCTAATCGTCAGAAAAAGATGGATGATCTCGAGGAAGAGAACAGAGAGTTGAGAGAAGAGATCGACACTCGGAAAGAGGATCTGAGAAAGCTTCATAATGACATGCAAGCTCTAGCAGAAGCTCAAATGCAACAACAAAAGACTGTGATCTCAGAGATCACATCAACGCCAATAGTGGAGAAGTATGATCCTAGGTACAAAATGCCGAAAGATCGTCCCTGGGGCATGCCTATTAACTATATCCTGGAAGGATATGTTCCGCCGATCGTTGAGGACCAGGGAACCGCAACAGGAACCACTGGGCCTGAAGGTTACAAACTTCGGGAAAGCGAAGATGCCAGGGGAATGACAACAACTCGTGAAGGTTACAAACTTCGGGAGACACCGAGAGTCTTGGCCATAATGACTATACCACTGCCCGTGGTACACACTGTCCCAGAAGGATAGATTCCACAGATACCTTCTGGTGGAAGCGACAACATGTTCGACAGAATAAACGAGTTCCAGGAATAGTTGCTGGAAATGCAGAAAGAACTGCAGGCCCTTCGCAGTCAGGATCTATTTGGAAAGGACGCCGCGGACCTCTGCTTGGTCCCCAATGTGAAAGTTCCACACAAGTTCCAAGTGCCCGACTTTGAAAAGTACAAGGGTAACTCTTGCTCTCAGAGCCTTTTAGTGATGTACGCTCGGCGAATGTCAGCTCAGACAAAGAATCAGGAGCTGCTCATTCACTACATTCAGGATAGTTTAACAGGTGCCGCATTAAAATGGTACATGGGTTTAAACTGCGCTACGATCGACACGTTCAGAGATCTTGGCGCTGCCTTCGTTCAACAATATAAATACAATTTGGACATGCCACCGGACAAAGATCAACTCAGATCAATGTCACAAAAGGACAAGGAAACCTTTAAGGAGTATGCTCAGAGATGGCGTGAAATTGCCACCCAAATTTGTCCACCTCTTATGGAAAAAGAGATGACAAAGATCTTCTTAAAGACCTTGAGCTCATTTTACTATGACAGAATGGTTGCCAGTGCACCCAGTGACTTCACCGAGACGGTGGGAATGGGAGTTTATCTTGAGGAAGCCGTCCGAGAAGGACGTTTAATAAAAAACGCTGGATCATCAAGTAGTACAAAATGATACGGTAGTGCTCTCCCTAAGAAAAAAAAGCAGGATATTGGGAATATCTCTCTCAGAAAGCAAAGGCGACGTTATCAACCAGTAGCAGCTGTAACTCCTGCTATCAACCCCGTGCCTATTCCTACGTATAAACCTCAGGTTGCACAGAGCCAACCTAGTCAACAGCAATATCAGCAAAGGACACAACAACCTCTTCAGCAGGCTCGTCCTTCGTACAACAACAACCGCACTACACGACAACCAGGGTTTAACCCTATACCAATGTTGTACGCAGAATTAATTCCATTACAACTGGTCAAGGGGCATGTCCAAACTAAGTCTCCTCTTATAGTACCAGAAAATCCTCCTTTTTGGTTCAAAAGGGATCAGACTTGTCCTTACCATCAAGGAGGACCAGGGCATAACATAGAAAACTGTCTCAGTTTCAAGTTCGATGTACAAAAGCTTGTTAGGAGCGGGGTCTTATCTTTCAAAGATAAGAATCCTAATGTTCTCACAAACCCGCTGCCTCAACATGGGAAAGCCGCAGTAAATTTGATAGAGGGAGAGTCTAACGACAGCTATCAAATTCATGATGTACTCTTATTGAGGACCAATCTGGTCAAGATGCATTGTAGACAGAGTGGATATGGCCATGTGCCACCTCATAATTATCACCAGTGTGATATCTACTCTAAAAACAATCAGGGATGTTCTGTGGTCCAATCAGCTCTACAGGAACAATTGGATCTCGGGTGGATCCAAGAGCATCGAGTTCGTGGAGTCAACATGACCTATACGAATTCCAACATCATTCAGAACCACGACATTCATGCAATGAATGCCAACTTAGTGGCAATGCACTCAAGGCAAAGCCAGTATCATAATCTACTGCGGCACGATTACAATTCCTGTCTGACTTGCTCGGTAAACAAACAGGGATGCTCTTTTGTACAAGAGGCCCTCCAGCGTCAGATGGATCTTGGATGGATCCAGGACTACCATGATAGAAATCCTTATCATATCAACATGATTCAAATCTTTGATATTCTTCTGATGAATACCAGCTTGGTGGAGTTACATTCCAGGCAGGTCCAACTCGGTTTTATCACTTCACATGATTACCAGAACTTTAAAGGATGTTGTGAGAGTAACCAAGGGTGCGCTCTCGTTCAGAGAACTTTACAACACTTGTTAAACCACTGGTGGCTTCCAATCTATCTGGATGAAGACACGAAACAAATCAATGTGCTTAATGGAAACCCAACTCGGCGTCAAAGTCAGGATTTTCGATCTATGGAAACAAACCTGGTAAGGTTGCATTGCATTCAAAGCGGGCGTGGCCAGGTGCCACCACACAACTATGAACATTGTAGAGTCTGCTCGGAGAGTAACCAAGGATGCTACCTTGTGCGGGCCGCTTTTCAAGGTCAGTTGGACCGCAAGAAGATTCACCCATACCTAGCATCGGGGTCCGTTGACTGGATGCCAGATTACTTCGCTGATCAAATCAGAGACGTGGTTGTAATATCTGACCCTGAGAGGAACAAGGATGTTTATACCATCATCCCTCTACTGTAAGAATCAAAGGTTCTTAGCCAGGAACTGATTGAAGTTACTTACGACAGTCAGAAAAATCAAAAGGCTCCTATAGTTATCTATCTACCAGGACCATTACCGTATGAATCAGCTAAGGCAATCCCTTACAAATATGGTGCAACAATAATTGAGAATGGAAAGTAAATTCCATTACCCTCCGTCGTGAACATTGCAGACATCAGTTGAGTAACACGGAGCGATTGAATCTTCAACCGAGGAGTTGGAGAACCTAACAATGAAAAGGAACTTCAGACAGAAGCGCCTGATCCACCGGTCAGTCAATCCAGTAATCCCGACCTTTCGAAAAACAATGATGAGATGCTGAAGCTCATCCAAAGGAGTGAATACAACATTGTTGATCAGCTATTACAAACTCCTTCAAAGATCCTTGTGTTATCACTTTTACTCAATTCCGAAGCCCACAGAGAGGCTCTACAGAAAGTCTTAGAGCAGGCCTTTGTGGAACAGGATGTGTCAATACGACAGTTCGATAGCATCATCTCTAACAGCACTTCCTGCAACAACTTAGGATTCAATGATGAGGATTTGCCAGAGGGGGGAAAAAGTCACAACATGGCGCTCAATATCACAGTTAACTGCCAGGACGATGCTTTAGCCAGTGTACTGGTAGATACCGGATCGGCCATGAACGTAATGCCAAAGTCCACTTTAAAGCGAATATCATTCAAAGGGTCCCCGATGAGGGGTAGTGAGGTCATCGTCAAAGCATTTGACGGGTCTCGGAAAGCAGTTATTGGCAAAGTCGACATTCCCATAACTATCGGTCCTCACACTTTCCTAATCACTTTCTAGGTCATGGACGTCCGGGCAGCGTACATCTGTTTATTAGGAAGACCTTAGATACACCAGGTTGGGACAGTCACTTCGACGCTGCACCAAAAACTGAAGTTCGTCAAGAACGATCAACTCGTCACGGTCTGTGGGGAGCAAGCCTTGCTCGTGAGCAACTTGTCATCATCTACTTGTGTAGAACCTGAGGAGGCTGTTGGGACTCAGTTCCAAGCACTTTTGGTGAGCAATGAGAATCAATCAGAGAAAAGAACCTCAATTTTCACATACAGAGATGCTCTCGAAGTGATCGAGAATAACAATGCAAAAGGATGGGGACAACTTGTCATTCCTACTGATAATAAAACAAAGAAGGGTCTTGGTTTTTCTGCAACCTGCACCCAGACAGCTGCTAACAATGAAAGTCTTCATCCCATCCAGGACTTCTTCCACAGTGGAGGTTTCCTTCACCCAGTGCCTCAAGCAGTCCACACCATCAACGAGGAAGATGCCTCTGACACAGACGAGGAATGGAAGTCCTATCTTAATAAGGACGGTTATATGTCTCAGGAAGAGATGCCTACGCCGTTTTGCTATCCCGCACAGAGTCCGAGATTTATACCGAGGTCAGACGTTAAAAATGATATACGGAGATTGTGATCCGAAAGGATGCTGTGCTCCACCAAACTAATTAGAGGAGGACACTCTAATGAAAGACAACTTTGACCATGACTATTATGGCCCAATGGATGGCCTGCCTATCTGGCAGCCGAATCCAGGAGACTTGGGCCAAGAAAATCAGCCAAACAATGAAAATCAGCTGAGCATCATTAAAGGGAATACCTGTATCCCCACCATGTCATGGGATCATTACTCAGGTCATTCAGGAAATATCCAGCACGACGATGAATTGGCAAAGCTTGCCGGACTAGAATTCATCAACTATGCTTTTCCTGAGGTCAACGTCATCGAGAGAGATGACTCCTCCAGCTCCAAAGACGTGTGGGACACCTTGGGACAACCGAGTGGAAAATTTGACTTTATGGTCAAGTACACCGCTCCTGAAAGCTCTCGTATAAGGCTCGAAGACATCCAACCAACTGGATGGGGAGATTTGCCTGAGGGCACAAATACTCTGCAAATTACAACAGAGAAATCCTCCTACGGCAACTCTGCCTGGGAGACAGATTCCAATGATCCTGCTCCGCTAGAAATCAGCGTTATTTCTGAAGACAAATCAAAGAAAGTACCAGACTTTGTGATTCACCGAGGAGTTCGCCGCCAGTGGGTCGCAGTCAATGTTTCGATGATCATTCATAAGTCAAAGTAATTGCCGTCTTTATTCTAACCTTTCACCCTGCCTAGGTGAAATGGATGTTTTGATAGGGATCGCTTTCTGTAAATATCCCTCTTCACTTTGCCTAAAGCGACAGAGTTTTGTTTTATAGGGCTGTAATTTTAAGAATTGACTTCTTCATAAATAAAATAACGTCGTTCTGTAATCTCCGCATTAATTGTTGTTTTTCTTTTCACTTTTCTCAGAAAATGGTAATCCTAAAAAACAAATAATAATAAACAAGCAGTTTTTCAAAAAAAAATACACTGTACACACTTGCATTTTCTCTAGCTCTTCTAAACACAAATCATCACGTCATGCAGATTGCTTGTTTTAAACCCCACTGAAACATACGATCCGATGCCTTCTCCCAACTTTGGTTCCCGGTATTTGGGGCTGAAGAAGAAGTTGACGACGAAATTCCAGAAGTGATCTCCCGATTACTCAGACAAGAGGAAAGGTCCATTGAACCTCACAAAGAGCCATTGGAAATGATCAACGTGGGTTCAGAAAAAGAGAGAAAAGAAATCAGGATTAGGGAACTACTCAGTCCAACTGCCAAAGAGAGTTTGACAAAGCTTCTTAGAGAATTCCCCGATGTATTTGCTTGGTCCTACCAGGACATGCCAGGGTTGGATACCAGCATCGTGGAACATCAATTACCATTGAAATCGGAATGTCCGCCAGTAAAATAGAGGTTGAGACGGACTCACCCAGACATGGCCATCAAAATCAAAGAGGAGGTACAGAAACAGATTAACGCGGGTTTTCTCGCTACGTCTGAATATCCTCAATGGTTAGCCAACATCGTACCCATTCCAAAAAAGGACAGAAATGTCAAGATGTGTGTCGATTACAGAGATCTAAACAAGGTTAGTCCAAAAGACGACTTTCCCTTGCCGCACATATACATGCTGGTAGACAGTACAACAAAGTTCAAAGTTTTCTCCTTCATGGATGGATTCTCGGGCTATAATCAGATTAAAATGGCGCCGAAATACATGGAGAAAACTTCGTTCATTACCCCATGGGGTACCTTTTGTTACAGGGTTATGCCGTTCGGTTTGAAGAACGTCGGGGCAACCTATCAAAGGGCCATGACTACTCTGTTTCATGATATGATACACAAGGAAATCGAGGTATATGTCGATGATATGATTGCCAAATCTAAGACAGAATAGGAGCATGTGTAACACCTGCCAAAGCTGTTCGAGCGGTTGAGAAAATACAAACTTCGCTTGAATCCCAACAAGTGCACCTTTGGTGTCCATTCAGGGAAACTATTAGGGTTCATCGTCAGCCAGAAAGGAATTGAGGTTGATCCTGACAAGGTCAAGGCCATTCAAGAAATGCTTTCTCCGAAAACTGAAAAATAAGTCAGAGGATTCCTGGGACGTTTGAACTACATCTCCAGATTCATATTCCTCATGACCGCGACATGCGCGCCGATTTTCAAATTACTCAAAAAGAATCAGAATTGTGTTTGGACAGAAGATTGCCAAACCGCCTTCGACAGTATTATGGAATACCTGTTGAATCCGCCGATTCTATCACCTCCAGTGGAAGGAAGACCACTGATCATCTACCTCACAGTCTTAGAGGACTCAATGGGATGTGTACTTGGCCAACAAGACAAAACCAAAAGGAAAGAGTCTACCATCTACTATTTAAGCAAGAAATTCACCGACTGCGAGACTCGGTACACTATGCTTGAGAAAACTTGCTGCACTTTGGCTTGGGCAGCCAAACGTCTTTGCCAGTACATGATTCGTCACACTACTTGGTTGATCTCAGAAATGGCTCCAATTAAGTACGTCTTTGAAAAACCTGCTCTCACGGGAAGGATTGCCCGTTGGCAGATGTTGTTATCAGAATATGACATAGAGTACCACGCTCAGAAAGCCGTTAAAGGGAGTATTTTAGCCGATCATTTGGCTCATCAACCGATTGATGATCAAGAATTAATCGGGTTTGACTTCCCAGACGAAGATGTCATGTATCTAAAAATGAAAGAGTGCGATGAACCGTTACCCAGTGAAGGGCCAGAACCAGGTTCCCAGTGGGGACTTATCTTTGACAGAGCAGTTAATCGTTACGGAAACGGAATTGGGGCAATCATCATAACACCTCCGGGTATCCACATTCCTTTCACCGCCAGACTTACGTTCAAGTGCACAAACAACGAGGCCGAATACGAAGCTTGTATTACGGGTCTCGAAGAAGCGATCGACTTAAGGATCAAAAACTTGGATGTATATGGCGACTCAGCCCTGGTTATCAATCAGATCAAAGTAGATTGGAACACATACCAATCAGGTTTGATTCCTTATAAAGATTATGCAAGAAGGTTGTGTCATACCCCAAATTTTGACCACTAACATTTCCCATCATTGTGCAAATCATCATCACAATATGGATGAACCATTAGTCTCCCCAAAGATGGGTGAGCGTCCACTACAATCAGACTTAGGGTTTCAAGCCCTCTCAGAGCTCTTAGACAAAGGATCAATCAAGAAATGACATGATCTTCAGCTGGTCTAGCCTCTCAAACATCCACGAAGGATCAAGAGGACTCCCACTTCAAGGATTAAGCACAAGGCTTCTTCTTTCTAGGTGGATCAAGCCTTAAGATCGCCAGTGTCACCAAATTAGGGTTTGGTCGACCAGGGCCTCCAGATGGAAATTTTCCTCTGGGCATGAGCCAATGCTTCAAAACATAACCTATGATTCTCCAAGGGATCTCATGAACCCAATCATCAAGTCAATTTAGCCTCAGGGGATGCATACATCAAAAATCAGGAATTAGGGTTTCTTGACCTAATTCACCCCTAAGTTGACTTTTGGGACAAAACATGAGCCAAGACCTCAAGACATGATTTGAGGGTCTCTAACACACCACATTGATCCATTTGCAACAATGGATTGATCCAAGAAGCTTGAGCAACAAGTTTCAATTTTATCTGAACCACAATTAGGGTTTCGCGAGAAAAGTCAACTGTATCTTTGACTTTTGACCAGGACATGCTCCCAAACCCTAGGATATGATTCAATACACCCTATAATACCAATGAAATCAATCCATCTCGTTTGATTTAGGTCAAGGACTTGATTTCATAGAGGATCACACAGTTTGGAATTCATCTAATAAAAAGTCAACTGTGCACAAAAGTCAAACTTTGACTTTTTGAGATTTTTCACAATTATGGTTCTTTGACCCCAAAATGATGTTAATGTATGATTGGAATCATCATTCATCAAGAAAAATCAAGAAAAGTGGGATAACTTGTAAAAGGGGTAACCATAAAAGACTTAGAAATTTTTCTAAGTTATGGAACAAAGTGGCTAGGGTACCATCTTTGGAGGATCATAACTCCTAAACCGCAAGGCCATTTTTTCCCAACCAAAGCTGGATTTGTAGCTCTCATTACCCTCTTCAAAAGATTCAACTATCACTCATTCCAATTCCCCATGGATTTCAAGTTATGGAATGGTCAAAATCAAGAAAAGTGAAAATGTCACTTTTTTCCAACACTTAGTGAAATTTTCATTAAGTCAGAATCTGCCTTCACTTTTTTCCAAATGTAGGGGCATTTTTCACTTGGATCCAAAAAGTATCAAAACCAATTATGATCAAACAATTATTGTATCATATGAGGGCTTTCCAAAATGGCCAAGAACTCCAACAATTTCCACTTGAGCCATGAGATATGACAATGGCAATATGCCTTGCTGAAAATTGCCAAGGCTAGGCAGAATTTGCACTTTTGCTCGATTTGAAAAAATCAGATAATTCCAAGCCTTGTCATCACTTTGGACACATCTGAGGATCAAATCTAAAGGGAACAAACACTAGTCCAAGCCTCCAAAGTCTTTGGAACAAGAAGTAGCATGCCAAACCTAGAAATCCCTAAAAGAGGGACAAGACTCCAATTTTGGATTGGAGCATTTAATGGATGCACCAAGGTGGGATGGACTGACACATTTGCAACTGAATTCAGTCAAGAATGATCCAACAACTAGGGAACCGCAACTCTGTGCTCTAACCTCTAGTCAATGGCTAGAGGAGACTTGGATTCTCATTGGACAACATTTGCCAAACCTCTGCTGCAGTTGCCATTCACTATTGCTTGCAAAACAAACTTGCTCTACTATAAATAGAGCTCATTTGTGCTCAGTTTGAGTACACCAAAGCCATCAAACAGAAGCTTTCCTCAAAATCACTTTCTTTAGGCAAAAATACCTTCTTTAGCAAGGTAACTCTGAGTTTTTGAGTTAGAGAGCATTTCCATCACAGCTCATGATCCAAACACATCTAATATGTCATATATAAGCCGTCCAAACTCACACAAGTGACCTGTAATCCTTAGATCTCAAAGTCACCTCTCAAAACATCAAAATATGCTTTTTTTTGCATTTTTCAAGCCATATCTTGATTCAGTCACTTTCCAAACCAGATAAAACCTCAAACACACTCCAAATATCATCCTTGAACTGTCCCAAATGGCTCCCAACATCTGGAACACCATTTGAGAGAGTTGTTATTTTGGCCATTTTAACCCCTTTTGCAAGAAAGGGCCAGTTTTTGTTTTTGCAAGTTCCAGCTGATTCCAATCATCCTAAAAGCTTCTAAGGGATCATTTGAGAATTTCCAAAGCATCAAACCATTTCTGGAACAGGAAACTTGGCAGATTGCACAAAAAACTCCAAAAGCTCAAAAAGAGGTAAGCATCATGACTTGAACTTTCCAAAATATGCATTGCTTTGAAGTCCACTGATCATGGACATCTTGTACATGTTATATGTGTTGTGTTTGCACCAAATTGTCATGCAATCCTTGCCTGTATCATGAGATAGCACAGAAAATGCAATTAAAGGACAATTTCAAAACCACTATTGGGTTTTAAAATAGGGACATGATATGAAAAAAACACCACCACCATTGGATTCCTTGTGAAATTCTAGGCAGGATAGACCTAAATTTTGTCTCAATCCATGGAGAAATGAGAAAGTTATGGCCTTCACGTTTCTGAGCCAAAACTTGCCTTGCCTTGCCTTGGCCAGGCCTAGGACATAAGGCAAGCCTTATGTATTTGTAGGTTTGTTTCAATCAACGGATGTATCACCACCCCAGTGGTAAGGCGCACGTCCTATAACCTTGAGGTCGTGGGTTCAAACCCCACCCAGACCATTTTGTGTTTTCTCACATTTTTACTATTTTTCCAATATTTTCATGTTTTATTACTTAATTGGAAAATTAATAACTCCCTCAATTTTAATTATTTTTGATTGGTTTTTTTTTGCAAAAAATCATAAAAATGTTTAAATATTTTATTCCCCAAAAAAATCAGATTTATATTATTTTTTTAATATAATTAGTATTTTTGTGAATAAATTCCTTTTTTATTTTTTTTTTTACATTTAAAAGTGAATATTTACTTGGAAAATCAAAACCAAATGAGTTTTAATTCATCTTGTTATTAATCCCTCATTTTTCAAACCTTAAACAAAAATCACAAATGGTTTATTCAAACTTATTTGGTATTTTTATTGGATTTTCTTTAAATATTTACTTTTAAAGAAAGGCAAAATTAGGGTTTATTTGATTTTCACCCGCACAAAACATTTTCAAACCTTGGGCCTCTAATAGAGTGTAAGACCCAATCCGTTGTAAATACAAAACAATTTTGGGCCTCAAATGTTGTATAAGTCTCGTTGTATTTCAAAAGTTCGGCGCGATCATCGCCCGTTTAAAACAAACCATCTGGGCCTCTCCTTGAGCTATAAGACCCATTCAAAACCATTTTTGGGCCACTAATAGAGTGTAAGACCCAATCCCCTTTTGAAACCAAAAACCTTTGGGCCTCAGTCATTATATAAGACCCACGGTGTTTTCAAAACCTTTGCGCGATCATCACCCTTTTCAAAATTAACCATTGGGCTTCTCCTTGAGCTATAAGACCCTTCTTTGTTCACTTTCAATCATTTTGGGCCTCTTGAGAGAGTGTAAGACCCATCCCCTTGTACAGAAAACCTTTCTTGGGCCTCAGTCAATTGTATAAGTCCCTGTACAAAGCGACAGTGCGATCACTGATTAAACCCTGGGCCTCTCCTTGAGCTGTAAGCCCCAATTTTCATTTCAAAAACAATTTCTCCTTTGATTTTGTAACATACTGTTATTTTCAATTTCTTTGTTGAGCAAGTAACAATACAGTATGGAAGCTCTACAACCAAGTAAGTGTTTACCCGCTTTCATTTACCGCTTTCATATGTATATAACTGTATTGTGGGGCTGTTTCACTGTAAGTCTTCTTTCATAAACTCATATCGACTGTGTAATACTAGTATAGATATTTAGAGTTTCCCCAGCAACTACGTCTAGCACTAGGTAAAACCCTGTTGGTCACTCTTAAGTACAAACAAAACTAGATCCCCTTAGGATTACCAGACACAGTCTTCCCTCCTCTTGGGGTTAAACAATATGGAGAAGTGAAAGGTAGCATTCTCGGTGATCCCTTTCACAGACTGTCACCCTTAGACATTGTCAAAGAAACTCTACACCCCAGAGATGATCTTTTCTCCATGAATGGCATCTCTTGAGTTTCTTCCAAATTCTCGGACTTTCCTGGCTTGATCTATTCTCTGTGAATGGCATGTCTTGAACTTCTCGGGGTTTGGGGACCCACAGGCTTCCTAAAAGCATCCCCGCCTCCTCTTGGGCGTTGTACAAGGACCTGTCGGCTTCTTAGAAGTTTTCACAGCCTCCTCTTAGGCTTCGTATAATGATTCTTCCTTCGGGATGATAGCCTCCTCTTGGGCTTCGTACAAATTATCCCGACGACCTCTTAAAGGTATAGGAACAAAAATTAGTCATCTTAATAGAACAGTCTTTCAAAGAGTCTAGATCTTCCTACGGCGAAGATACTGTCTCTTGATCTCTCTTAAGCATAGTACAAAAGATAAAACTCTAGACTTGGACATTCTAATCTCCTTGAGTCTCGAAGACATTCTCAGGTTCCTTTCAAAAATAGGAAAAAATACCCGTAGACTTGGACAGTCTCAATACCCTTCGGATTCCCTGTTTCCTTAAAGAACAGAAAATAATCCCGGTCCTCAGATCAAATCCATGAGTACAACATTACCCATATAAAGACTGATTTTCTCTTTTAACCAACATACTGGACCTGTCACCCGACTGAAACAATAACCCTAGCCTCCTCTTGGGCTTTGTACAATGATTCTCCCCAGCAGAGTTAACCTTTGCAACCTCCATCTCGGGCTTCGTACGAGATACAAAATCACTCTCTTGTTGAGAATAAAAGACTCTCTTGTTGAGTCAAACATTTTTAGCCTTCATCTCGGGCTTTGTACGAGATACAAAACACTCTCTTGTTGAGTATAAAAGACTCTCTTGTTGAGTCAATCCTCTTTTAGCCTCTATCTCGGGCTTCTACGAGATACAAATCACTCTCTTGGTGAGTATAAAAGACTCTCTTGTTGAGTCAAACCCTTTTAGCCTCCGTCTTAGGCTTCGTACAAGACACATATAAAAACACTCTCTTGTTGTGTCAACCCTTATAGCCTCTATCTCGGGCTTCGTACGAGACACAAAAGCATCCTCTTGTTGGGTCAATAGCCTCCTCTTAGGGTTTATATAAAGAAATCCCCGTTTGATTCAATCAACCTTTTAGCATCAAATCATGCTTTGGTCACAACATACAAACATCAACAATTACTTTTCCCTCGTCTAATTGTTGTAAGTACCAAGCCTCTGGATTATTTACATCTACGCCACTGTCCCTCTTTTAGCATGAGAAATTCCTAAGGAAAGATGGAATTGCTCTAAACTGAGTTAAAGTCTTCTCCTTCAGGTTGAAAATCTTCTATAAAGGGAATTATAGCATTGCTGGATTCGTATATCCTAGTTAAAGTAATTCTCCTTTATAATCAGTCACCCAATAGTTGTGCCAAACAGACCAAATGTTCCCCTTTAGAGATGACAAATTCTCTCTAAAGTCAGCACCCTTTTAGCTTCACATCTTGGGCTTCGAACAAGATACAAATAAACCCTTCAGCTTCACATCTTGGGCTTTGAACAAGATACAAACCACCTTTAGCTTCATGTCTTGGGCTTTGGACAAGACACCAAAACACCATTTCCTCCCATAGAATAGGAGGAACTACGTTCGCTCTGATTTCCCTATCCCGGGAATACGTAGGCATTAGATTGCAAAAGAATCTTAGCGAGCACACTAATCAAAAAACCCAAAGCCCCCTACCTTCATCCAACCTGGCGCAGTATCCTAACAAATTCCCCATGAACAGTCCCAGTATTTCGTTCTGAACAAAATAAGCAGAGAGAGGCCCACGAACTAAAACCGCATCTATAAACCAACAGGTTTGACTGTTTAACCTCAGTTTGCAAGCAGGGTTAGTTGGAGACATCTATTTCCCTTCCTTCATCAGCTTCAATAGGATAAAAAATGAATTGACCTGTAGTACCCCAGAGCGACAGTGCTTTAGAACCACGTCCAAAATCTCTCGCTACAGAAAAAATGGCGCTCACCGTGGGGCTCTTCTCATCTTTCTTTCTTACAATTTAAGGTGGAAACCTTGGACAAGTCATTTTCACGGCGGTGGCCGCCACAGAAAAAATGGCGCCCACCTTGGGGCCAAACAAAGGAATCTTGTCTCTCTTATCTCTCTGGTTGAAACCTTCACTTAGGACGAGTCCTTGGGTTCACAAGGTATGACGGTTCCATCGGGGAATGTCATTGTTGCTAGGATCGGCCCTCACTAGGATCTTAGGTCAAAAACCTTTAAGTTGGGAAGGTACCACAGAATGGCGACTCCGCCAGGGAGCCTTTTTCTGTTAGGATCATAGGATTCATAGCTCTTAAAAATTCTAGGACATTAGGACAAATATATATACTGCTTTTCCTAATTGATATCTGTGTTTATTTTTCTGCTAATGGGAATGCGTGTGATGCCGCATGCGGAAAGATTGAGTATACACCTAGGAAAAACCTCTTTCAGTAGTGCGGAAGCTATCGGAAATAGTTGTCATGCGATACTACCCTCTTTTGAGATTCTTCGAAATACATCACCTAGCACGGTTCCAGGCCGGCTGATGTTATCTCGATAAGAATCAATGATTTTGAGAGACAGGTACAAAAACACTAGTATACACCTTTGGGATGGCTAGAGCCTTGACTTCATGACACCGACCCTTTGACCCCATGTTTTTTCTATGTTTTTGTGTGCTGCATTCATGCATTCATTTTAAAAACATTAAGCAAAGAAAAATTTTCTCTTCTAGTCTCCCTTTTTCAAATTAAACTAAAACAATGATTGCAAATATCAGAGAGAAAAGGATTGCGCTAATGGATTTCGGTAGAAGAAAAACTCACAAGTATACCTTCAAGGTTCCAAACTTAGAGGATTTGAGAGGATTAGCAAGGATGATCACTAACCCTGACGCTTTCAGAGCCAAGTACAGAAGTCTGCTACCTCTGTTAAGGGTCCATGTAATTGAGGGAATCCTGGAGGCACTCATTCATTTTTACGATCCGGTCTATCACTTTTCACATTCCCGGATTACCAGCTCGCACCACCGCTGGAGGAGTATTCTCATCTGATTGATCTACTCATTACTGATCAAGCTCCCTTTCCTGGACTGGAAGAAATTCCAAAGGATCAAATCATTGCAAGAGCAATCTATTTGGATGAGTCAGAAGTGAAGACTCACATGATCACCAAAGGAGGAATCCCAGGTTTACCAGCCAAGTTTCTGGTAAAGAAATCTCTATACTTTTCTAGTATAGGGAACGTGATTACTTTTGAAAGCATCTTTGTTTTACTCACCTACGGGTTATTTCTGTTTCCCAACATTGATATCAACGCCATTAAGGATTTTCTCATTGGAAACGCCGTACCAACCTTGCTCGCAGATGCGTATCATTCTGTACACCTAAGGAATTTATACAGTGGAGGAATGATCACGTGATGTGTACCCCTGCTATATAAATGGTTTATCTCCCATTTGCCTAAGTCTGCTGCTTTTTGGGATCATAAGAGTGCCTTACGTTGGTCGCAGAAAATCATGTCTCTTACCAACTCTGACAAAGATTGGTACAATCGAATCTATGACGGGATCAGGATCATTGGCCGTTATGAAAATTTCCCAAATGTACACCTTATAGGAACTAAGGGGGGAATCAACAATCATCCAATTCTCGTTCGACGTCAATTTGGATACACAATGAGGCATGTCCCGCACAATGCTCATCTGGAAGGTCTTTTCTTCAAGGAAGGAGAAAATGGTAGGGCACTAAAGATGGAAATAGTGAACGCTTGGAAAAATGTTCATAAGAAAGGACAGGAGTCTCTAGGAAAACCAGACTGTGTCTCGGTGGAGCCTTATCTCCACTGGGTACAAACTAGAGCTCTCAAGCTAAAGATGCCTTATCCTCGTCACGGAGTTCTTCCTCCAAGGGAATCTGTCATGTACTTCATGACTGAAACGGAGAAACTTCAGGTTACTCTCAACAAAGATTAACAGGAGAGGAGGTCTTGGAAGAACAAGTACTGCATTCTCAATGTGGAGTGTACCAAAATACATCAACTGCTAAAAGATAAGGATACTCTAATTGAGATTTTGGAGCAACATGCTGTAGACAGTCAGGATGACCAAAGGAATTTGCTCGCTCCTTTCACTTGGCAAAGGAATGACAACCCGACAACGGCCCAAGAGCCCCGGTCCAAGAAAAGGAAAGTACCAGAATCAGCACCCGAGTTCTCCTCAGAGAGGACTCGGGACCCATTAGCTTAGGTTTCTGTTTTCGCACCTTGTAATTTACTGTATTTCAATTTCCGCAATCCTTTGAATTCAATAAAATGGGGGTGTCCCCACTGTTTGATATTTGCAATCTAATTGTCGAAGTTTATTTTGATTAAACAAAAAAAACAATTAATATAATCATTGCATTCATCATTCTCACGTCACGTATTCTTCTTACCTACGAATCTCACGTTTGTGTCTCGGTTTTAGAGTCAAACTGTCTCATTCGTACAATACTCGAGCCAATCGTCAAAAAAAGATGGATGATCTGGAGGAAGAGAACAGAGAGTTGAAAGAAGAGATCGACGCTCTGAGAGAGGATATGAGAAAGCTTCGTAACAACATGCAAGCCATGGCAGAAGCTCAGCTACAAAGAACTGTGATCTCAGAGATCACCTCAATGCCCATAGTGGAGAAGTATGATCCTAAGTATCAAATGCTGAAAGATCGCCCCTGGGGCATGCCTGTTTACTATATCCCGGAAGGATATGTCCCGCCGATCACTGAAGAGCAGGGAATCATAGCAGAAGCCGCTGGGCCTAAAGGTTACAAACTTCGGGAAAGCGAGGATGCCAGAGGCATAATGAGGACTCCTGAAGGTTACAAACTTCGGGAAATGCCAAGATTCACTGCCGTAGTAACGGTACCACCCCTTGTGGTGCACACTGTCCCGGAAGGACAGATTCCACGGATACCTTCTAGTAGAAAGGAAAGTATGTTCGATAGAATGGATGAATTCCAGGAGCAGTTCCTAGAAATGGAGAAAGAACTGCAGGCCCTTCGCGGTTAGGATCTATTTGTAAAGGACACCGCGGACCTCTGCTTGGTCCCCAATGTGAAAATTCCACATAAGTTCCAAGTAGCCGATTTTGAAAAGAACAAGGGTAACTCTTGCCCTCAAAGCCATTTGGTGATGTATGCTCGGCGAATGTCAGCTCTGACAGAGAACCAGGATCTACTGATTCATTACTTTCAGGATAGTTTAACTGGTGCCGCATTAAAATGGTACATGGGTTTAAACCGCGCTACGATTAGCACTTTCAGAGATCTTGGCACTGCCTTCGTCCAACAATATAAATACAATTTGGACATGCCACCAGACAGAGATCAACTCAGATCAATGTCGCAAAAAGACAAGGAAACCTTTAAGGAATACGCTCAGAGATGGCGTGAAATTGTCGCTCAAATTTGTCCACCTCTTGAGGAAAAACAGATGACAAAGATTTTCTTAAAGACCTTGAGCTCGTTTTACTATGACAGAATGGTTTCCAGTGCGCCCAGCGACTTTACCAAAATGGTCGGTATGGGAGTGTGTCTCGAGGAAGCCGTTTAAGAAGGACATCTAGTCAAAGACACTGGGTCGACAAGCAGTACTAAAAAATACGGTAGTGCTCTCCCTAAGAAAAAGGAGCAAGATATTGGGAATATCTCTCTCGGAAAGCAAAGGCGACGGTACCAATCGGTTGTAGCTGTAACTCCTGCTATCAACCCCGCGCCTGTTTCTACGTATCAACCTCAGGTTGTTCAAATCCAACCGCATTCGTAGGAATTTCAGTAAAGGACACAATAGCCTCTTCAGCAGGCTTGTCCTCAATACAACAACAACCGTACAACGCGGCCACTAGGATTTGATCCTATACCCGTATCGTACGCAGAACTATTTCTGTTACTACTGGCCAAGGGGCATGTCCAGACTAAATCTCCTCTTACCGTACCGGAAAATCCGCCTTTTTGGTTTAAGGTGGATCAGACTTACCCTTACCATCAAGGAGGACCAGGGCATAACAGAGAGAACTGTCTCAGTTTCAAATCCGACGTGCAAAAGCTTGTTAGGAGTGGGGTTTTATCTTTTAAAGATACGAATTCGAATGTTCTCACGAACCCGCTGCCTCAACACAAGAAGGCTACAGTCAATTTCATAGAGGGAAATGCACGATGTACTCTTATTGAGGGCCAACTTGGTCAAGATGCATTGTAGACAGAGTGGATATGGCCATGTGCCACCTCATAATTATCACCAGTGTGATATCTGCTCTAAAAGCAATCGAGGATGTTTTGTGGTGCAATCAGCTCTACAGGAATAGATGGATCTCTGATGGATCCAAGAGCACCGAGTTCGTGGAGTTAACTTGGTTTATACGAATTCCAACATCATTCAAAACCACGATATTCGTGCAATGAATGTCAACCTGGTGGCAATGCACTCAAGGCAAAGCCAATATCATAATCTGCCACGACACGATTATAATTCCTGTCTGACTTGCTTGGTAAACAAACAGGGATGCTCTTTGTACAAGAGGCCCTCTAGCGTCAGATGGATCTTGGATGGATTCAAGACTACCATGATAGGAATCATTATCAAATCAACATGATTCAAATCTTCGATATTCGCTTGATGAATACCAGCCTGGTGGAGTTACATGCTAAACAGGTCTGGCTCGGGTTCCTGGTATCACATGATTATCAGGGCTGTAAAGTGGGTACCAAAGACGATCAGGGTTGTGCCCTTGTCCAGGAAACACTTCAGCACTTGTTGAACCACTGGTGGCTTCCAATCTATATGGATGAAGACACCCAGCAAATTAGTATCACTAACGGGAAACCTACTAGATATCAAAGTCAGGATGTCGGTTGATGGAAATAGATCTAGTAAGGTTACACTGTATTCAAAGCGGACGTGGCCAGGTACCACTACACAACTATGAGCGGTGTGGAGTTTGCTCAATGGATAATCAAGGATGCTACCTCGTGCGAGCAGCCCTTCAAAGTCAGTTGGACTGCAAAGAGATTCAACCATGGTCAAGTTCTGGACCAGTCAACTATTTTGCTGATCAAATCGAGGACGTCATCGTAATCTCTGATCATCAGAGGACTAGGGATGTTTGTACCATTATCCCTCTACTTGACGAATCAAGAGTCCCCAACCGGGAATAGATCGAAATTACTTACGATGGTCAGAAAAATCTGAAGGCTCCCATGGTCATCTATCTACCGGGACCGCTACCGTATGAATCAACTAAGGCTATCCCTTACAAATATGGTGCAACAACAATTGAGAATGGAAAGGAAATTCTGTTACCCTCCGTCATGAATATTGCAGACATCAGTCGAGTAACACAGAGTGGTAAATTCTTCAACAGAGGAGTTGGAGAACCCAACAAAGAAAAGGAACCTCAGACAGAAGTTCCCAATCCACCAATCGGTCAATCAAGTAATCCCGACCTTTCAAAAAATGATGATGAGATACTAAAGCTCATCCAAAGGAGTGAATACAACATTATTGATTAGCTGTTACAAACTCCTTCAAAGATCTCGTTATTATCACTGTTACTTAGTTCAGAAGCGCACAGGGAGGCTCTACAGAAAGTCTTGGAGAAAGCCTTTGTGGAACATTAGACAGTTCGATAGCATTGTCTCTAACATCACTTTCTGCAATAACTTGGGATTTAGTGATGAGGAATTACCTGAAAATGGTCGTCGTCATAACATGGCGCTCAACATTACAGTCAACTGCTAGGACGATGCTTTAGCCAGCGTACTGGTAGACACAGGGTCAGCCCTGAATGTTATGCCGAAGTCCACTTTAATACAATTATCATTCAAAGGACCTCCGATGAGAACCAGCGAGGTCGTCGTCAAAGCATTTGACGGATCCAGAAAACCGGTTATCGGCAAAGTCGACCTTCCCATAACTATCGGTCCTCACACTTTCCAAGTCACTTTCCAGGTCATGGACATCCAGGCAACATACAATTGTTTATTAGGAAGACCTTGGATACATCAGGCTGGGGCGGTCACTTCAACCCTCCACCAAAAGCTAAAGTTTGTCCAGAACGGCCAACTCATCACAGTCTGTGGAGAACAGGCCTTGCTCCTAAGCAACTTATCGTCATCCACTTATGTAGAACCGGAGGGGGTAATTGGAACCCAGTTCCAAACGCTTTCGCTACACAAGGACAATCAATTCGAAGGGGGAACTTCAATTTCCTCGTATAAAGATGCTATCAAAGCGGTCGACAATACCAATACAACAGGATGGGTGCAGCTTGTCATTCCTACAGACAATAAGAAAAATAAAGGTCTTTGCTTTTCCTCAACCTGTACTCAGACGCCTGCGAACAATAAAAGCTTTCATCCCATTCAGAACTTCTTCCACAGTGGAGGCTTCCTTCACCCAGTGACTCGAGAAGTGCATACCATCAATAAAGATGATTCCTCCGATACGGAGGAAGAATGGAAGTCCTATCTCAATGAGGACGGTTACACATCTCAGGGCGAAACGCAGACTCCCTTTTGCCATCCCGCACAGAGTCCGAGATTTATACCGAGGTCAGATGTCAAAATGATATACGGAGATTGTGATCCTGAAGGATGTCGCGCTCCCCCAAACTCATTAGAGGAGGACACTCTGATGAAAGACAGCTTTGACCCCGACTACTATGGCCCGATGGATGGCCTGCCAATGTGGCAGCCTTACCCAGGAGACACTGGGCAAGAAAATTAGCCGAACAATGAAAATCAGCTGAGCATCATTGAAAAGAATACCTGCGTCCCCACCATGTCATGGGATCAACACCCAGGTTATCCTGAAAATACCCAGCACGACGATGAATTCGCAACGTTTGCAGGACTAGAATTCATCAACTATGCTTTTCCCGAGGTCAACGTCATCGAGAAAGATGACTCCTCCAGTTCCAAAGAAGTGTGGGATACCTTGGGACAACCAAGTGGAAAATTTGACCTCAAGGTCAAGTACACCGCTCCTGAAAGCTCTCGTATCAGGCTCAAAGACATCCAGCCAACTGGATGGGGAGATTTACCTGAGAGAACAAATACTCTGCAAAATACAACTGAGGAATCCTCCTACGACGACTCTGCCTGGGAGACAGATTCTAATGATCCTGCTCCGCCAGAAATCAGCGTTATTTCTAAAGACAAATCAAGGAAGGTACCAGACTTTGTGATTCACCAAGGAGTTCGCCGCCAATGGGTTGCTGTCGAAGTTCCGAAGATTGTTCATAAGTCAAAGTAATATTCGTCTTTAACCTTTCACCCTGCCCAGGTGAAACGGATGTTTTGATAGGGCTCACTTTCTGTAAATATCCCTCTTCATTTTGCCCAAAGCGACAGAGTTTTGTTTTATAGGGTTGTAGCTTCAAGAATCGACTTGTTCATAAATAAAATAACGTCGTTATGTAATTTCTGCATTAATTGTAGTTTTCTCTTTTCGTTTTTTCAGAAAATGGTAATCCTAAAAAACAAAAAATAAATAAAAATGAGCATTGTCCAAAAAAAAAATAAAACACTGCACACACTCGTGCGTTCTCAATCTCTTCTAAACACAAATCATCACGTCATGCAGATTGCTTGTTTTAAACCCCGTTGAAACATACGATCCAATGCCTTCTCCCAACTTTGAGTTCTCGGTATTTTAGGCTGAAGAAGAAAATGACGACGAAATTCCAGAGGAGATCTCTCGACTACTTCACCAACTGGGTCGAAGCAGCGTCATACGCCAATGTAACCCGACAAGTGGTAGTCCGATTTATCAAAAACAATATCATCTGCCGTTATGGTGTTCCGAGCCAGATTATTACTGATAATGGATCTAACTTAAACAATAAGACGATGAAGGAGTTGTGTGCAGAGTTCAAGATCGAACACCATAACTCATCTCCCTACCGACCCAAGATGAACGGAGCGAAAGAAGCGGCTAACAAGAACATCAAGAAGATCATTCAAAAGATGGTTGTAACCTACAAAGACTGGCACGAAATGCAACCCTTTGCTCTTCACGGTTATCGCACATCTGTCCGCACTTCAACAGGGGCAACCCCTTTTTCTCTAGTATATGGCATGGAGGCAGTGCTCCCCATAGAATTAGAGATACCATCAATCAGGGTATTGATGGAAGCTAAGTTAACAGAAGCTGAATGGTGTCAAAGTCGACACGACGAACTGAATCTGATCGAAGAAAAGAGAATCATGACACTATGCCACGGTCAGTTGTATCAGCAAAGAATGAAGAGGGCGTTCGACAAAAAGGTTCGACCTCGCGTCTTCAGAAAAGGAGACCCTGTGCTCAAGAAGATACAATCATTTTCCCTGATTCTCGGGGCAAGTGGACTCCGAATTATGACGGCCCCTATGTGGTCAAGAAAACTTTCTCAGGCGGTGCCTTGAGACTTGATACCATGGACGGAGAGGAATTTTCCTACCCCACAAATGTTGACGTAGTCAAGAAATACTTCGCCTAAAAAAAAAAACATCTCGGTGGATTGAAAACCCGAAAGGGCGGTCCAGGCAAAAATTAGAGACATGATCAAAAATCATCCCGGTGGATTGGAAACCTCAAAGTACAATCCAGGCAAAAATTAGGGATAATGGAAAGTAACTACGTTCGACAAAAGGGCAAGTCCCTCGACAGCAGTAACATCATCCGTCAGGAAAACTCCAGTCAAGGTCATCTTCGACAGAAGCTCAGGATGCCCCGAAGTCAAAGTTGGTAGAAGGATAGTGGTCGTTATGTTTCAATGTAGCCCTTTTCCCTTAAATTACCATTTTCTAACTTTGTAAATACTCTATGGAATCACGCGTTTGGTTGATTTCCATCCTATCAATAAAATTTGAGCCCTTGTGCTTTTGTTTGCAATTCTTATTTGTTTTAGCTTTACAGGACGACATTTTAACATGATCAATGATTCTTGAAATAAAACAAAAATGAATTTACTTGTAAAAATTTTTCTACTTTTAACATAAAGATGGCAATTCTTTTGACTATTGAACATCGAAAGAACATCGATCGCTTCTCCAGAAGTAAGCGAGCTTCAAAGTACAGAATCAAAGTACTCCTTCTAAACCAGTGCACCTGAATGAAGGATCAGTTGTGTTAGAGACCATTGTTTCATCTGACACCCCCGACAGAGTTCTTATCTCCTAAGCCCGACCAACGTAGCTCCCCACGAGGACTACTTCTCATAAGCAAGGCAGAATTGCTATCTTGAACCAGCGATACCTCTTCGTCCCCAGCAGTGGCTGAGTATCCAGTCGTGTTTATCTATTAGTTTGTATGCCATGTCAGTTTTGTCAGCATATACACACATACATCATGCATTACTACTTTGCGTTCATATTCATGTTGCATCACTATCACTCTGGTCGGTCTTATCCCCAAGTGATAACAGTCCTCTCAATCGAGTTGTCAGTTCTTTCCTCGTCAGGAAATGTTGCATCTGAAGTACCTCTCTCCTCCAGTTTATTTCTGGGATGAAGTCGGCCTTTGACCACTTTGATAACTTGAACCTTTGAAAAACCAGAGAACCCTCAGCCAGCATCACTCTTCGCCATGGAAGATGATATCTTCGCTTTCCCGGATTAAGGAAAATCCCTGGAGAAAGCCTCTCAACTAAAGACTTTCAGCAACACATTGGTCCTTCTCTCCAGAATGTCCATGTCAACAAAGTCATTGGCACCTCAAAATTGGGGTACATCGTATGGCATTTCTCTGAGAATATCTCGAGAAAAGTATGATATAATATCCCCAAACGAAAGCAGTCTATCAAGAAGACTCATTTTCCCCAGTAGAGTCAACAAATGACGTCTCCCACAGAGAAGTTTGTGCCTCTCTACAATCAAAACTTTTTCCATCAAATGTCATCTCCCCAGGAAAATTCGGCGAGAAGTTTGAGGAGAACCGCTACAAATAGCATCCCTTGTCAATAGAGTTTATTAACAGAAGAAACTAAGACCAGATCCTTGGTAGGAAACCAAGATCGAGGGGAGGTTTATATTGGAAACTGAGACCAGTTCCTTAGTAGGAAACTAGGATCGAGGGGAAGTTTATTTCAGAAATTGGGACCAGTTCCTTGGTGGGAAACCAGGATTGAGGGGAAGTTTAAATCAGAAACTGACACCAGTTCCTTCGTAGGAAACCAGAATCAAGGGGAAGTTTATTTCAGAAATTGAGACCAGATCCTTGCTAGGAAACCAGGATCGAGGGGAAGTTTATTTCAGAAATTGAGACCAGTTCCTTGGTGGGAAACCAGGATCGAGGGGAAGTTTAAATCAGAAACAGATACCAGTTCCTTGGTAGGAAACCAAGATCAAGGGGAAGTTTACCTTTTCTAAGCATCATTGCTTAGCAAAAGAGGAAGGATGCGCGAACTGCCATTCATAACCACCATCAAAATTTCGGGTATTCCGATATTTAATCCTCTTGCACCCCGAATGCCCGAATAACTTCTCCATTCACACCTTCTGGTCCAAGAAGATTAAATAGGGGCATCTTTCATACCCCAAATTTTGACCACTAAGATTTCCCATCATTGTGCAAATCATCATCACACTATGGATGAACCATTAGTCTCCCCAAAGATGGGTGAGCATCCACTACAATCAGACTTAGGGTTTCAAGCCCTCTCAGAGCTCTTAGACAAAGGATCAATCAAGAAATGACATGATCTTCAACTGGTCTAGCCTATCAAACATCCACAAAGGATCAAGAGGACTCCCACTTCAAGGATAAAGCACAAGGCTTCTCCCTTCTAGGTGGATCCAGCCTTAAGATCGCCAGTGTCACCAAATTCGGGTTTGGTCGACCAGGGCCTCCAGATGGAAATTTTCCTCCGGGCATGAGCCAATGCTTCAAAGCATAACCTACGATGCTCCAAGGGGTCTCATGAACCCAATCATCAAGTCAATTTAGCCTCATGGGATGCATTCATTAAAAAATTAGGAATTAGGGTTTCTTGACCTAATTCACCCCTAAGTTGACTTTTGGGATAAAACATGAGCCAAGGCCTCAAGAGGGGATTTTAGGGTCTCAAATACATCACATTGATCTATTTGCAATAATGGATTTATCCAATAAGCTTGAGCAACAAGTTTCAATTTCATCAGAACCACAGTTAGGGTTTCGCGGAAAAAGTTAACTGTATCTTTGACTTTTGACCAGGACATGCTCCCAAACCCTAAGACATGATTCAATACACCCTATAACACCTAGGAAATCAATCCATCAAGTTTAATTTAGGTCAAGGACTTGATTTCATAGAGGATCGCACAGTTTGGAATTCATCTGACAAAAAGTCAACTATGCACAAAAGTCAAACTTTGACTTTTTGATATTTTTCACAATTATGGTTCCTTAACCCTAAAATGATGTTAATGTGTGATGGGAATAATCATTCATCAAGAAAAATCAAGAAAAGTGGGATAACTTGTAAAAGGGGTAACCATAAAAAACTTAGAAAATTTTCCAAGTTATGGAACAAAGTGGATAGGGTACCAACTTTGGAGGATCACAACTCCTAAACCAAAAGGCCATTTTTCCCATCCAAAGCTGGATTTGTAGCTTTCATTGCCCTCTACAAAAGCTTCAACTACCACTCATTCCAATTCCCCATGGATTTCAAGTTATGGAATGATCAAAATCAAGAAAAGTGAAAATGTCATTTTTTCCAACACTTAGTGAAGTTTTCACTAAATCAGAATCTGCCTTCACTTTTTTCCAAATGTAGGGGCATTTTTCATTTGGATCCAAAAAGTATCAAAACCAATTATGATTAAACAGTTATTGTATCATATGGGGGCTTTCCAAAATGGCCAAGAACTCCATCAAATTCCACTTGAGCCATGAGATATGACAATGGCAATATGCCTTGCTGAAAACTGCCAAGGCTAGGCAAAATTTTGCACTTTTGCTCGATTTGGCAAAATCAGATAATTCCAAGCCTTGTCATCACTTTCGACACATATGAGGATTAAATCTAAAGGGAACAAACACTGATCCAAGCCTCCAAAGTCTTTGGAACAAGAAGTAGCTTGCCAAACCTAGAAATCCCTAAAAGAAGGACAAGACTCCAATTTTGGATTAGAGCATTTAATGGATGCACTAAGGTGGCATGGACTGACATATTTGCAACTGAATTCAGTCAAGATTCATCCAACAACTAGGGAACCACAGCTCTGTGCTCTATCCTCTAGTCAATAGCTAGAGGAGACTTAGATTCCTATTGATCAACATTGACCAAACCTCTGCTGCAGTTGCCATTCACTATTGATCCCAAAACAAACTTGCTCTACTATAAATAGAGCTAATTTGTGCTCAGTTTGAGTACACCAAAGCCAACAAACAGATGCTTTCCTCAAAATCACTTTCTTTAGGCAAAAATACCTTCTTTAGCAAGGTAACTCTGAGTTTTTGAGTTAGAGAGCATTTCCATCACAGCTCATGATCCAAACACATCCAATATGTCATATCTAAGTTGTCCAAACTCACACAAGTGACCTGTAATCCTTAAATCTCAAAGTCACCTCTCAAAATCTCAAAATAGGATTTTTTTGCATTTTTCAAGCCATGTCTTAATTCAGTCAATTTCCAAACCAGATAAAGCCTCAAACACACTCCAAATATCATCCTTGAACTGTCCCAAATGGTTCACCCCATCTGGAACACCATTTGAGAGAGTTGCTATTTTGGCCATTTTAACCCCTTTTGCAAGAAAGGGCCAGTTTTTGTTTTTGCAGGTTCCAGCTGATTCCAATCATCCTAAAAGCTTCGAAGGGATCATTTGAGTGTGTCTAAAGCATCAAACCATTTCTGGAACAAGAAACTTGGCAGATTGCACAAAAAACTCCAAAAGTTCAAAAAGAGGTAAGCATCATGACTTGAACTTTCCAAAATATGCATTGCTTGGAAGTCCACTGATCATGCATCTCTTCTACATGTCATATGTGTTGTGTTTGCATCAATTTATCATGTAATTCATACCTGTACCAAGATGTAGCACAGAAAGTACAAAATATGGTCTATTTCAAAACCACTATCGGATTTTGAGGAGGGATCATGATCTGAAAAAAAATACAACCATCATTGGATTCCTTGTGAAATTCTAGGCCAGATGCAAATAAATTTTGTCCCCAAACATGGAGAAATGAGAAAGTTATGGACCTTCTCGTTTCTTGCCAAAACTTGTCTTGCCTTGCCTTGGGCCCGGCCAAAAGCAAGGCAAGCCTTGTATATTTATGGTTGTGTTTCAATCAACGGATGTATCACCACCCAAGTGGTAAGGCGCGCGCCCTATACACAAGAGGTCTTGGGTTCGAATCCCCCTCGCCCCAGATCCTCTTTTTGCTATTTTTCCCACTTTTTGCTATTTTCCATATTATTTTTAATAGTTTGAAAAATTAATAACTCCCTCAATTTTAATTATTTTTTATTGGTTCTTTTTGCAAAAAGTCACAAAAATGTTGAAATATTGTATTCCCCAAAAAAATTAGATTTATATTATTTAGTTAATATAATTAGTATTTTTGTGAATAAATGTCTTTTATTTGTTTTTAAACCTTTTAAAAATAAATATCCATTTTGGAAAATCAAAACCAAGTAGGTTTTAATTTATCTTGTGATGAAAGCCTCATTTTTTAAACCTAAAACCAAAATCACAAGTTGTTTATTCAAACTTATTTGGAATTTTTATCATTTGTATTAATTTTCTTTGAATAATTATATTAAAAAATGATGAAATTAGGGTTTTATTGATTTTCACCCTAACAAACTTTTCCGAACACTCATGGGCCTCTAATAGAGTGTAAGACCCAAAATTTTGTAAATACAAACCTATTTTGGGCCTCAAATGTTGTATAAGTCCCGTTGTATTTCAAAAGTTCGGCGTGATCGTCGCCTGTTTAAAACAAACCATCTCGGCCTCTCCTTGAGCTATAAGACCCATTCAAAACCATTTTGGGCCTCTAATAGAGTGTAAGACCCAATCCCCTTTTGAAACCAAAAACTTTTGGGCCTCAGTCATTCTATAAGACCCACGGTGTTTTCAAAACCTCGGCGCGATCGTCGCCCTTTTCAAAATAAACCCTGGGCTTCTCCTTGAGCTATAAGACCCATATTTGTTCACTTCCAATCATTTTGGGCCTCTTGAGAGAGTGTAAGACCCATCCCCTTGTACAGAAAACCTTTCTCGGGCCTCAGTCACTTGTATAAGTTCCTGTACAAAATGACAGTGCGATCACTGATAAAACCCTGGGCCTCTCCTTGAGCTGTAAGCCCCAATTTTCCTTTCAAAAGATTTTTCTCCTTTGATTTTTTAACATACTGTTATTTTCAATTTCTTTGTTGAACAACTAACAATACAGTATGGAAGCTCTACAACCGAGTAAGTGTTTACCCGCTTTCATTTAGCGCTTTCATATGTATATAATTGTACTGTGGGGCAGTTTCACCGTAAGTCTTCTTTCATAAACTCATATCGACTGTGTAATACTAGTATAGATATTTAGAGTTTCCCCGGCAACTATGTCTAGAACTAGACAAAACCTCGTCTCCTTACCTCCGACGTTCTCCCGGATATTTCAACATAACCTAAACCATGAGAAATTTCTTTTACAACAATTTTAGATAACTAGATCTAAGAAATCTCCCCTTGAATAATTCATATACAGAAGGCCAATGTTCCAAGTGAAACCCCTTCTGGAACTGTTCATCAGCCTCCTCTTGGGCTTAGTACAAGGACCCACCAGCTTCCTAAAAGCACCCCCGCCTCCTCTTGGGCGTTGTACAAGGACTCGTCGGCTTCTTAGAAGTTTTCACAACCTCCTCTTAAGCTTCGTATAATGATTCTTCCTCCAGGAAGATAACCTCCTCTTGGGCTTCGTACAAATTGTCCCTTCGGCTTCTTAAAATTTTTTCTCGCCTCCTCTTGGGCTTCGTACAAATTGTCCCGACGACCTCTTAAAGGTATAGGAACAGAAATTAGTCATCTTAATAGAACAGTCTTTCAAAGAGTCTAGATCTTCCTACGGCGAACATACTGTCTCTTGATCTCTCTTAAGCATAGTACAAAAGATAAAACTCTAGACTTGGACATTCTAATCTCCTTGAGTCTCGAAGACATTCTCAAATTCCTTTCAAAAATAGGAAAAAAACACCCGTAGACTTGGGCAGTCTCAATACCCTTCGGATTCCCCGTTTCCTTAAAGAACAGGAAATAATCCCGGTCCTCAAATCAAATCCATGAGTACAACATTACCCATATAAGAACTGATTTTCTCTTTTAACCAACATACTGGACCTGTCACTCAACTGAAACAATAACCTTAGCCTCCTCTTGGGCTTTGTACAATGATTCTCCCCAGCAGAGTTAACCTTTGCAGCCTCCATCTCGGGCTTCGTACGAGATACAAAATCACTCTCTTGTTGAGTATAAATGACTCTCTTGTTGAGTCAAACATTTTTAGCCTTCATCTCGGGCTTTGTACGAGATACAAAACACTCTCTTGTTGAGTATAAAAAGACTCTCTTGTTTAGTCGATCACCTTTAGCCTCCATCTCGGGCTTCGTACGAGATACAAATCACTCTCTTGGTGAGTATAAAAGACTCTCTTGTTGAGTCAAACCCTTTTAGCCTCCGTCTTGGGCTTCGTACAAGACACATATAAAAACACTCTCTTGTTGAATCAACCCTTTTAGCCTCTATCTCGGGCTTCGTACGAGACACAAAAGCATCCTCTTGTTGGGTCAATAGCCTCCTCTTAGGCATTGTATAAAGAAATCCCCGTTTGATTCAATCAACCTTTTAGCATCAATTCATGCTTTGGTCACAACATACAAACATCAACAACTCCTTTTCCTTCGTCTAATTGCTGTAAGCAGCATGCCTCTAGATTTTTTACATCCACGCCATTGTCCCTCTTTTAGCATGAGAAATTCCTAAGGAAAGATGGAATTGCTCTAAACTGAGTTAAAGTCTTCTCCTTCAGGTTGAGAATCCCCTATAAAGGAAATTATGGCATTGATGGATTCACATATCCCAATTAAAGTAATTCTCCTTTATAATCAGTAACCCAACAATTGTGACAAGCAGACCCCTTTAGAGATGACAAATTCTCTCTAAAGTCAACACCCTTTTAGCTTCACATCTTGGGCTTCGAACAAGATACAAATAGACCCTTCAGCTTCACATCTTGGGCATTGAACAAGATACAAACCACATTTAGCTTCATGTCTTGGGCTTTGAACAAGACACCAAAACACCATTTCCTCCCATTGAATAGGAGGAACTACAATCGCTCTGATTTCCCTATCCCGGGAATACGTAGGCATAAGATCGAAAAAGAATCTTAGCGAGCACATTAATCAAAAAACACTAAAGTCCCCTACCTCCATCCAATCTGGCGCAGGATCCCAACAAATTCCCCATGAACAATCCCGATATTTCATTCTGGACAAAATAAGCAGAGAGAGGCCCACGAACTAAAACCGCATCTGTAAACCAACAGTTTTGACTGTTTAACCTCAGTTTGCAAGCAGGGTTAGTTGGAGACATCTATTTCCCTTCCTTCATCAGCTTCAATAGGATAAAAAATGAATCGACCTGTAG
Source organism: Lathyrus tuberosus (assembly GCA_022829125.1). Classification (NCBI taxonomy): domain Eukaryota; kingdom Viridiplantae; phylum Streptophyta; class Magnoliopsida; order Fabales; family Fabaceae; genus Lathyrus; species Lathyrus tuberosus. The sequence goes on from JALAZF010000365.1 coordinate 5,258,094, forward strand.
TACCCCAGAGGGACAGTGCTTAAGAACCAAGTCCAAAATCGCTCATTACAGAAAAAATGGCACCCACCATGGGGCCAAACAAAGGAATCATGTCTCTCTTATCTCTCTGGTTGAAACCTTCTCTTAGGATGAGTCCTTGGGTTCACAAGGTATCACCGAATGAAGGTTCCATTGGGGAATGTCATTATTTCTAGGATTGGCCCTCACTAGGATCTTAGGTCAAAAACCTTTAAGTTGGGAAGGTACCACAGAATGGCGACTCCGCCGGGGAGCCATTTTCTGTTAGGATTATAGGATTCATAGCTCTTAAAAAGTCTAGGACATTAGGACAAATATATATACTGCTTTTCCTAATTGATATCTGTGTTTATTTTTCTGCTAATGGGAATGCGTATGATGCCGCATGTGGAAAGATTGAGTATACACCTAGGAAAAACCTCTTTCAGTAGTGTGGAAGCTATCAGAAATAGTTGTCACGCGATACTACCCTCTTCTAAGATTCTTCGAAATACATCACCTAGCATGGTTCCCAACCCGCTGATGTTATCTCGACAAGAATCAATGATTTTGAGAGACAGGTACAAAAATCACTAGTATAAACTGTTGGGATGGGTAGAACCTTGACTTCATGACACCGACCCTTTGACCCCATGTTTTTTCTATGTTTTTGTGTGTTGCATTCATGCATTCATCTAAAATACATCAAAACAAATAAAAATCTTATCTTCTAGTCTCTCTTTTTCAAATTAAACTAAGACAATGATTGCAAATGTCAAATAAAGAGATTGCGCTAATGGATTTCGGTAGAAGGAAAACTCACAAGTACACCTTCAAGGTTCCAAAACTAGAGGATTTAAGAGGTCTGGCGAGAATGATCACCAACCCCGTGGCTTTCAGAGCCAAGTATGGAGGACTGCTATCTCTGTTAAGGGTTCATGTAATCGAAGGAATCCTGTCCACACTAATCCAGTTCTACGATCCGGTCTATCACTGTTTCACATTCCCGGATTATCAGCTAGCACCAACACTGAAGGAGTACTCTCACCTGACTGATTTGCATATTACTGACCAAGCTCCGTTTTCTGGACTGGAAGAAATTCCAAAGGATCAAACCATTGTGGGAGCAATCTATTTGGACGAGTCAGAAGTCAGGACTCACATGACCACTAAGGGGGGAATCCAGGGTTTGCCAGCCCAGTTCTTGACAAAGAAATCCCTGTACTTTGCCAGCATAGGGAACGTGGCCGCTTTCGAGCGCATCTTTTTTTTGCACACCTACGGGTTATTTTTGTTTCCCAACATCGATTACTTTGTAGATATCAATGCCATTAAGGTTTTTCTGATTGGAAACACTGTACCAACCTTACTCGCAGATGTGTATCATTTTGTACACTTAAGGAATTTATACAACTGAGGAATGATCACATGCTGTGTACCCCTGCTATAAAAATGGTTCACTTCCCACTTACCCAAGTCTGCTGCATTTTGGGATCAAAAGAATACCTTACGTTGGTCGTAGAAAATCATGTCTCTTACCAACTCGGATATAGATTGGTACAATAGGATTTATGACGGGATCAGAATCATTGACCGTTGTGGAAACTTCCCCAACGTACCCCTCATAGGAATTAAAGGAGGAATCAATTATCATCTAGTTTTAGTTCGTCGTTAATTTGGATACCCGATGAGGCATGTCCCGTGTAATGCTCATCAGGAAGGTATTTTCTTCAAGGAGGGAGAAAATGACAGGGCACTAAAGATGGAAATAGTGCACGCTTGGAAACATGTTCATAAGAAAGGACGGGAGTCTCTAGGAAAACCGGACTATGTCTCAGTGGAGCCTTATCTCCACTGGGTACAAACTAGAGCTCTCAAGCTAAAGATGCCTTATCCTCGTCACGGAGTTCTTCCGCCAAGGGAATATGTCATGTACTTCATGACTTAAACGGAAAAACTTCAGGTTACTCTCAACAAAGTTCAACAGGAGAGGAGGTCTTGGAAGAACAAGTACCGCATTCTCAATATGGAGTGCAACAAAATACAGCAACTGCTAAAAGATAAGGATGCTCTAATTGATATTTTGGAGCAACATGCTGTAGAAAATCAGATGACCAAAGGAATTTGCTTACTCCTTTCACTTGACAAAGGAATGACAACCCGACAACGACCCAAGAGCCCCGGTCCATGAAAAGGAAAATACCAGAATCAGCACCCGAGTTCTCCTCAGAGAGGACTCGGGACCAATTAGCTTAGGTTTCTATTTTCGCACCTTGTAATTTACTGTATTTCCATTTCCGCAATCCTTTGAATTCAATAAAACGGGGGTGTCCCCACTGTTTGATATTTGCAATATAATTGTCGAAGTTTATTTTGATTAAACCAAAAAAACAATTAATATAATCATTACATTCATCATTCTCACGTCACGTATTCTTCTTACCTACGAATCTCACGTTTGTGTCTCGGTTCTAGAGTCAAACTGTCTCATTCGTATAATACTCGGGCTAATCGTTAGAAAAAGATGGATGATCTCGAGGAAGAGAACAGAGAGTTGAAAGAAGAGATCGACGCTCTGAGAGAGGATATGAGAAAGCTTCGTAATGACATGCAAGCCATGGCAGAAGCTCAGCTACAAAGAACTATGATCTCAGAGATCACCTCAATGGCCATAGTAGAGAAGTATGATCCTAGGTGAAATTTTAGCACAGATATCAGATGTCCTATACGGATGTTGAGACACTGATATCCAACGCAATGAACAAGATAAAAAATAAAAATAACAGTGCAGAAAGTAAATAACACAGCGATATGTTTACCCAGTTCGGTCTAACACACCTACTCTGGGGGCTACCAAGCCAGGGACGAAATCAATATGCGATAGTATCAATTCACAGATCATACAAACACCGGATAATCTGCTCACTTAATCACTACCCTTCCTATGACTTCTACCTAAGACTCACCTAGGTATGAGGCCCTCCTTAAATCCCTCTACAACCACAACCCGTGATTGGTACCTTTCCACACAAGAAACAAAAACGAAAGACACACTTTCAAAACACACAATCCTCAATACTTCACAGCTTATGAGGATTGACACACAAGAAACTCAATGCTTAAAAGCTTATGAGTAACTTGACAGAACTTACAACATAAGAAATCAGTCCTTATACTGTTATCAGAATGATACCAGTTAGGCTCACAAAATACACTCGAAAACCCTAAAAAACACAAGTAAGTTCCACACCTAAAACTAGGTTTACATCAGTCAATATATAGCAATTAATCTGTGAAATTCTGGCCTGTATATATCAGATGTCCTATCGAGATGTCGTGACACTGATATACAACAACAATGAACAAGTTCAAAATAAAAGTGTGCATAAAATTAAAGAACACCAGAAATTGTTAACCCAGTTCGGATCTAACTATCCTACATCTGGGGGCTACCAAGCCAGGGATGAAATCAATATTCGATAGTATCAATTAACTGATAACCACACCCGGTTCAATCAGCTCACTTAATCACTACCCTTCCTATGACTTCTACCTAAGACTCCCCTAGGTATGAGGCCCTCCTCAAATCCCTCTTCAATCACAACCCGTGACTGGTTCCTTACAAGACAAATAACAATGGTCGAGACATAAATTCTCAATACTTCACAGCTTATGAGAATTAACACTCAGCTACTCAATGCTTAAAAGCTTATGAGCAACCTTACACAACTTACACTACAGTCCTTATACTGTTATCATAAGATACCAGTTAGGCTCACAAAACACAAGCACACAACCCTAAAAATACATGTAAGTTCGACACCTAAAACTAGGTTTACATCAGTCTATTTATAGCTTGAAATCTGGACTGAATTTGGGCTTCAAAGACGCAGCAATTAGGCTGCTCACAAATCTGCAAAATTAACTCCAATAAAATAGGTCTTTAATCCAAAGTTTCCTATTATATCTCCATAATTAGAAACAGCAGCAAATCCGAAAACCAACAAGTAACCCTAATCCAACAAATGCTTTGGATGCCACATAGGATAACCAAATATTCACATAATATTCAGTTACAAATATTTGTAACAGAATCTGCAATAAAACCTGACTTCACAGCGCGATGTCCTATGAGCAGTCATGGAACATCTTCATTCGACATGTTGAACAAAGAGTAGTGAAACATATTTTTAGACATCTTCATTCAACATCTGCTGCTACATGAGTTTTAGCAAAATAATGCCAACCATAAAACCAAGGAAATAACAATCTCCCCCTTTGGCTTATTTTTGGCTAAAACTCCACACACACTTAAACACCATCAGTATCAGCAGCGGAAAAAAACATCATTAATAGCACCAAAAAAAACTCCCCCTCAGCTGCACACACAGTCCATCAGTAGCAGCAAAAAAAAACTCCCCCTCAACAGCAGCAACTCACCATCCATCTGTAGCACACACACTCTACCTGCAATAGCACAAGCACACATAATCTACCTGCAGCACTCCCCCTCAACAGCACAAGCACTTACTAATGCTGCTCCCCCTCACACTTACTACTCCCCCTTTTTAGCCACAAATATGACAAAGAGAGGTCATAGACAAATGTAACCAAATCACATTATATTGTTCAACACCAAACCAGAATTAAGTTGTCTAAAAGGAAAGAGAAAAAAAACTTGCAGACAAAAATGAAGATAAACATGCAGACAAAAATAGACAAAAGCAGAAGATAAACTTGCAGACAGCCTAGTTAATCAGCATTGTCCTCTTCATCAGCAACCTCATCACCTTCAGATCCAGAGGCACCATTCTCAGAACCGGAATCATCAGACTGCTGGACACTCCTTCTATCAGACTCAGTAGATTCACCTTGTCCATCATCTTCAGTCAGCTCTTGATCTTTAGCAGCATTTCTCTTTTCAACCAAGGCTTTAATCAGCTGTTCTAGCTTTGTCTTCCTTGCTGTATCTCTTTTGATAGATTCTTCCAGCTCCTTGCAGGTTTCTTGCAGCTGAGCAATGGCTTCATCATCAAGATTAGCAGGACCAGGTGTCTGTGTAGATGTCCCAACAATGTCTGGGACATATGCTCCACCCAGTAGCTTGTAGTGAAGGGACAGAGGAGGTTTCCTTTTGAGTGCAGTGTCACCCCTCAACACAAGATTAGGACACTGTTCTAGAATAATACCACAGATCAAGGAAGGGAAACCAAAAGGCATCTTGACAGCAGGTGAGCTAGCTTGTTTCAAGATCTGCTCAAAGATGTATGATCCAAAATCAAAGGAAATCTTCTTCCCTATAGCATATATGAATCTGCCAAGTGTAGACGAGATAGTAGATGTGTGATTTGTAGGAACCCAATTTACCACGGCAATCCTGTGGAGGATGGCATATTTGACACTTAGTTTACCAGACGACAGCTTCTTTGCATTTGGCCAATGTCTCATACAGCCACCTGTTATCTCCTTGCAAACAGTATTATCATTAACCTCTAACTCGGGTTGAGGTTCATTACTCCTGCCCAGATAGTTGTTGATAATTTCAGGTGAAAAGGTGACAGCTTCTCCTCTTACACATACTTGTCTGGGATTGTTGCCCCTGTTCTCATCACCCTCTTCAGACATATTTACCACAAATTCTTTGACTAGATTTCCATCACAGGGTCCTAACTTGGACACTGTTCTCATCAATCCAGCCACAGCAATGAGCTCCACTATTTCTTTGTACTTTTTGAAGTCCTTCCCCAACTCTCTCTCCAGAGCAATCCTTCTTTGATCAACAATCTTCCATCTATCTGTATTTCTCATAGAGCTTCAGTAGAAGCCTTCTTGCAGGTGGAGTTTTTTATACCAATGATGTCCTGGACATCTGTTTCAACTTCATAGTCAGAATCACTTTGATCAGTAATTTTTCTTTTCTTAGTGGGCACTACAACCTTGCTCCATTGCTTAGGCGGCCCTGCTTGAACTTTTCTTTCCCCACCTCCAGATTTACCACGTAATTTCGAAGACTTGGAGCCTTCACTTATTACATTTTTTTCTCTTCTTCTCTGAATTCTTCTCAGCATTCTAGCAATAGTTTCCTCATCAGAAGTGAGGTCATCAACATTAATAACATCGCCAGTCCTTACATCAGCTTTCCTTTTACTTCTTCTCTCACGGTCCACAAGCATGGAAACATCACCATCCGTCCTATCAGTAGGGCTGCTATTGATATTTTCTATTACTGATGTTGGAGCATTAGACTCGACATTTGCCTTAATTCCACTCAGAATCGAGGTAACAACCCTTCTAATTTCCTTATCCTTTCTGACAGCATCATCATCAGTGGAATTCTTGTTCACATCACAAGATTTAGTACCCTTCCGCTTCTCAACTATGCTTGATTTAGATCCCTTTTCAGCCACGTCTTTCTTAGGGCTTACTTGGTTAGCATACAAATTGGTCATGGAGTGGACTTTCTTCTTAGGTGAGAAGGGTTTAGATTTCTTACCTTGAATGTTGACATTCGTTGTGTGAGAAGCTTGCTGGTTGCCTTTTGGGTCAGCCGACATAACTTTCAACGGAGCAATGTCGAGCACTAGGTCAGAGAGGTTTATCATCTGCAGTGATTCTTCATCTCCAGTGTTGATTCGTGGAGAACCAGTGTTATCAGGGGAGCCGTGCATGGAATCGGAGTTAGGATGTTGAGACATGTTTAGTTGATCATGATGTTGAGACATTTTTTGTTGCTTACAAAATGCAGTATTGAAGAGAGTAAGAGCAAACCCTAGCGAAGAAGTGTTTTGAGAGAGTAGGTCAGATGAAGTTTTCGCACTGTAGGATTGAAGTTGGAATGTGTTAGCTGGGCTGTTTATAAGTTTTGGAAATGGGTCCTTATACACGTGCCATTCACAAGTTCTTTGGTTTAACACTTCCACAATTGTGCTTTCGTTTTTCCACAAATAGCAATTTTCTGAGGTTCTTTCACCTCTCATAACAACAACATTCTTTTCATCCATTATTAAACATTCATGGGTTGTAAAAATGACCTTAAGACCTTGATCACACAGCTGGCTTATGCTTATTAGGTTGGTATCTAACCCTTCAACAAGTAATACTTCTTCCAGAATTGGCTGTCCTGGACCATCCACTCTTCCAACATCAAGCACTTTTCCTTTCGATCCATTACCAAAAATCACCTCATTAGGAGCATGATACTTAACATGTGACATATATCCACTAATGCCTGTCATATGTCGAGAACATCCACTATCAAAGAACCATTTTTCATTTGTAGAGACTCTGAAAGACTTGTAGTCCCTATGTTCTTTTTCACTATCCTTTGAAGTCCATATCCTTTTTGTTTCAACCCAGCTCTTTTTCCTACTATACTGTTGCATGGGTTTGGGATAACCATGTAGCTTGTAGCAAAAAGCTTTTGTATGACCAAACTTCCCACAATGGTAGCATGTCCACCTTTGATTCTTTTTCTTTATGAACTTCTTCTGATGCCTGGGAGGAAGTTACAGCATGTTATTCAACATCTTCAAACTTCTCTTATCTTGAGCGGGTACTTCCTCAGATTCATTTGTACCTTTAAATCCAATACCACTGACATTTCCAGTATCTCTTCCTGACTTTAGAATTTCATCAAGTACATCCGAACTCCTATTTAACATTCTGACATTTTTGATCATGTTGTCCAGTTTTGAATTCAAATGATTTACTTCACTTTGTAGATCAGCTATAGTAGACATATACTCAATATTCTCAGCTTCTAAATGAACAATAACACCTGCTTGTTCTTCTTTCTGCTGACATACTTCTTCATGTTCAAAGCACAATTTCTTATAGGAGATAGCCAGCTCTTTAAAAGTAAGCTCTTCAGATTCATCATCTGATTCACATACTCCTGTTAATGCTGTCACCAACTTTGCAAATTTCTCATCAGTGTCAGTTTCAGAATCATCTTCTGACCATGTCACAGATAATCCCTTCTTCTATCTTTTGAGATAAGTGGGACACTCAGTTTTTACGTGCCCAAATCCTTCACATTCATAGCATTGAACTCTCTTCCCTTGATTAGAGTCTTCTTCAGTTCTGGATCTTCTACCTCCTTCCTGGTCTTTGTTGATGTCGAGAGACTTGTTCCGAACATTTTCTCTTGACTTCCAGTCCATCCTTTTCAACACTTTATTAAATTGTTTTCCAAGCAACACTAGCTCTTTGGACACATCTTCATCTTTGACCAGTTTTCCTTCATCATCTGAGTCATCAGCACTTGACACAAGTGCTATACTCTTCTTTTTTTCAGCTTTTTCACTGAATCCTAACTCAAAAGTTTGGAGTGATCCCATAAGCTCATCCACCTTCATCTTGTCAATGTCCTGAGCTTCCTCTATAGCAGTAACCTTTATATCAAATCTCCTAGGAAGAGACCTGAGAATCTTCCTTACCAGCTTGCTGTCAGACATCTTTTCTCCTAAGGCACTAGAGGCATTAGCTATCTCAATAATGTTCATATGAAAATCATGAATGCTCTCATCCTCTTTCATCTTCAAACTCTCAAACTTTCTAGTGAGAAGCTGAAGCTTTGACATTTTCACCTTTGAGGTCCCTTCATGAGCAACTTTCAAGACCTGCCAAGCCTCTTTGGCAATAGTACAATGCTCAATCAGTCTGAAGATATTTCTGTTGACACCATTGAACAATGCATTCATGGCTTTAGAATTTCCAACAGATCCTTTGTAGTCAGCATCATCCCAGTCCTCTTCTTCCTTCAGAACATCAGTAAGATTTCCTTCTCCATCTCTTACCTTTGGAGGCTCCCAACCTTTGAGAACAGCTTTCCATGCTTGATCATCCATGGACTTGATGAAAGCTATCATCCTAGGTTTCCAATACTCATAGTTAGAACCATCCAGCAGAGGTGGTTTGTTCAGAGCTCCTCCATCCTTGTCCATTGTACCAGAAAGTACCTTCCCTGAATCTCACACAGAAACAACAAAGGGTGCCTGCTCTTGATGCCAATTGAAATTATGGCCTGTATATATCAGATGTCCTATCGAGATGTCGTGACACTGATATACAACAACAATGAACAAGTTCAAAATAAAAGTGTGCATAAAATGTAAAGAACACCAGAAATTGTTAACCAAGTTCGGATCTAACTATCCTACATCTGGGGGCTACCAAGCCAGGGATGAAATCAATATTCGATAGTATCAATTCACTGATAACCACACCCGGTTCAATCAGCTCACTTAATCACTACCCTTCCTATAACTTCTACCTAAGACTCCCCTAGGTATGAGGCCCTCCTCAAATCTCTCTTCAATCACAACCCGTGACTGGTTCCTTACAAGACAAATAACAATGGTCGAGACACAAATTCTCAATACTTCACAGCTTATGAGAATTAACACTCAGCTACCCAATGCTTAAAAGCTTATGAGCAACCTTACACAACTTACACTACAGTCCTTATACTGTTATCATAAGATACCAGTTAGGCTCACAAAACACAAGCACACAACCCTAAAAATACATGTAAGTTCGACACCTAAAACTAGGTTTACATCAGTCTATTTATAGCTTGAAATCTGGACTGAATTTGGGCTTCAAAGACGCAGCAATTAGGCTGCTCACAAATCTGAAAAATTAACTCCAATAAAAAAGGACTTCAATCCAAAGTTTCCTATTATGTCTCCATAATTAGAAACAGCAGCAAATCCGAAAACCAACAAGTAACCCTAATCCAAAAATGCTTTGGATGCCACATAGGATAACCAAATATTCACAGAATATTCAGTTACAAATCTTTGTAACAGAATCTGCAATAAAACCTGACTTCACAGCGCGATGTCCTATGAGCAGTCATGGAACATCTTCATTCGACATGTTGAACAAAGAGTAGTGAAACATATTTTTAGACATCTTCATTCAACATCTGCTGCTACATGAGTTTTAGCAAAATAATGCCAACCATAAAACCAAGGAAATAACAATCTGGATTGAATTGGGCTTAAAAAACGCAGCAAATAGACTGCTCACAAATCTGCAAAATTAACTCCAACAAACTAGGTCTTCAATTCAAAGTTTCCTATTATGTCTCCATAATTAGAAACAGCAGCAAATCCGAAATCAACAAATAACCACAATCCAAAAATGATTTGGATGCCACATAGGATAACCAAATATTCACAGAATATTCAGTAACAGATCATAGTAACAGATCTGCATTAAAACTTAATTCACAGCGCGATGTCCTTTGAGCTTGCATGGAACATCTTCATTCCACATGTTGAAAGCAGCCACTTAGAACATTATGATTCAACATCTTGCTGCTATAATAGTTTTAGCAAAATAAATGCCAACCTCAAAAGCACAGAAATAACAATCTCCCCCTTTGGCTTATTTTGGCTAAAACTACACACACACAAACAAACTTGTAAAGAGGCACAACAAAAAATTATCCAAATATCCAAATATCAGATAGTAGCGAAAACATCAACAGTACACAGTAAAAATTATTCATCATAGCAGCACTGCCCTTTAGATGCATACAAACCCTCAGAACAGCAGACAACTCATCATAGCAAAACCCCCCTCAACAGCAGCAACATTCCACATTCTCCCCCTCAACTACCGCAGCAACACAAGCACACAACACTCCCCACACACCATACTACTCCCTCTTTTTAGCCATAAATATGACAAAGGCAAGTAGAACAAGTTAAGATAAAAATAAACCAGAGTAAAGTTCAGAAGAGATACAAAGCAAAGTTAGTCAGGTATCCAGACAAAAACAACAAAAGCAAAATAAAACATCTGCAGAAGTTAAGCTATTATTCTGCAGCAGCATCATCGTCAGATTCAGCAATGTCTTCACTCTCTCCATCAGCAACAACATCAGTATCAGTATCAGTATCACCACTCCCAGAGTCATCTGAACTCTGCTCACATTCTCTATCAGATTCTACAAAAGCAACATCTTCAGCAGTTCCTTGGTCCTTACCAGTTGTCCCAGCATAAGCATTCCATCTCTCCATGAAGGTTTTGATCAACTGTTCCAGTTTGGCCTTCCGATCAGTGTCTCTTCTAATGGATTCTTCTAGTTCCTTGCAAGTTTCTTGCAACTGAGCAACAACTTCATCATCAAGATTAGCAGGACTAGGAGTCTGTGTAGATGTCCCAACAATGTCTGAGACATGTGCTCCACCCAGTAGCTTGTAGTGAAGGGATAGAGGAGGTTTCCTTTTGAGTGCAGTGTCACCCCTCAACACAAGATTAGGACACTGTTCTAGAATAATACCACAGATCAAGGAAGGGAAACAGATAGGCATCTTGATAGCAGGAGAGCTGGCTTGTTTCAAAATCAACTCAAAGATGTATGATCCAAAATCAAAGGAATTCTTCTTCCCTATAGCATATATGAATCTGCCAAGTGTAGAGGAAATAGTAGATGTGTGATTTGTAGGAACCCAATTTACCACAGAAATCCTGTGGAGGATGGCTTATTTGACACTTAGTTTTCCAGACGACAACTTCTTTGCATTTGGCCAATGTCTCATACAGCCACCTGTAATCTCCTTGCAAATAGTATTATCAGTAACCTCTAACTCAGGTTGAGGTTCATTACTCCTGCCGAGATAGGTATTGATAATTTCAGGTGAAAAGGTGATAGCTTCTCCTCTCACAGATTCTTTCCTGAGATTGTTGCCCCTGTTCTCATCACACTCTTCAGATATATTCACCACAAATTCTTTGACAAGATTTCCATAGCAGGGTCCAAACTTGGACACTGTTCTCATCAATCTAGCCGCTGCAATGAGCTCCATGATTTCTTTGTACTTTTCGAAATCCTTCCCCAATTCTCTCTCAAGAGCAATCCTCCTTTGATCTACAATTTTCCATCTATATGTATTTCTCATAGAACTTTCAGTAGCAGCCTTCTTACAGGTGGAGGTTTTCATACCAATGATGTCCTAGACATCTGTTTCAACTTCATAGTCAGGTTCACTTTGATCAGTAATTTTTCTCTTCTTAGTGGGCACTACAACCTTGCTCAGTGTTTAGAAGGTCCTGCTCGAACTTTTCCTTCCCCTCCTTCAGATTTTCCATGCAGTTTCGAAGACTTGGAGCCTTCACTTATCACCATTTTATCTCTTCTTCTCTTAATCTTTCTCAGCATTCCAGCAATAGGTTCCTCGTCAGATGTGAGGTCATCAACATTAATAACATCATCAGTCCTTCTTACATCCGCTCTCTTCTTACTTCTTCTTTCACTGTCCACATGCACGGGAATACCAGTCCTATCAGTAGGACTGCTATTGATATCTTCTGTCACGGATGTTGGGACATCAGACCCGACATTTGCCTTAATTCCACTCAGAATAGTGGCAACAACCCTTCAAAGTTCCTTATCCTTTTTAACAACATCATCATTAGTGGAATTCTTATTTACATTTCGTGATTTAGAATCTTTTTCCTTCTCAACTAAGGCAGATTTGGACCCCTTTTCAGCCACGTTTTTCTTAGGGCTTACTTGGTCAGCATACAAACTAGTCATGGAGTGGACTTTCTTCCTTGGTGAGAAAGGTTTAGACTTCTTACCTGGAATGTTGACATTCGTTGTGTGAGGAGCTCGCTGTTTGCCTTTAGGGTCAGCCGGCATCACATTCAAAGGAGCAATGTCGAGCACTAGGTCAGAGAGATTTATCATCCGCAGTGATTCTTCATCTCCAGCATTGATTTGTGGAGAACCAGTGTTATCAGGGGAGCCGTGCATGGATTCGGAGTTAGGATGTTGAGACATGTTTAATCGATCACACGGTACAGTCTTGAGAATGTTGGGAGAAAAGCCTAAGACGTGAGAGCTTTGATGAGAGGGTGCAAGAGGAATTTGTGTAGAGTAAGTTTGCTGAAAATATGGTGTGTTTGCCCGCCTATTTATACTTTTGAGGACTGGGCCCAGAGTAGAGCGGTATTCACAGAATTTGATTACCCGACTCGCCTCAATTGCACATTTATCAAATTCTCCTTCTAAACTTACCTTGCTGGCATACTTACTAAGTTTAAGCTCATTATTACATTTCACCAAGCAAACATCATGAGTTGCTTTACAATTTATCAGCACCTGTTCTAACTTGACAATCTTCCCAATATCTTTCTTAGTCTCCAAGCTTCTTTTAGTGTTCTCAGAACTCCACAAATAGCAACTATCTGACGCTCTCTTACCTCTCATGATAACCTTACCCTTCTTGTTTGTTATCTAACATTCAGAATTGGTAAAGTTGACCTTGAGACCTTGATCACATAATTGACTTATGCTGATCAAGTTTGCATCTAGACCTTCAACAAGTAATACCTCATCCAGATTGGGTTGTCCTGCACAGTCCAGTTTTCCAACACCTATTACTCTCCCTTTTGATCCATTGCCAAAAGTCACATACTTAACAGGATAAGACTTAACATCTGACAGACATCCCATGATACCAGTCATGTGCTTGGAACATCCACTGTCGAAGTACCACTTCTCCCTTGCAAAGACACTGAAGGACTTATGAGCTAAGTGTTCCTCTGCAATACTCTTAGGAGTCCACACTTTTGTTGCCCCACCCCACTCTTGTTTCCTACTAGACTGTAAGCCAGTCTTGGGGTAGCCATATAATCTGTAGCAGAAGGGTTTTATATGGCCAAGCCTTCCACAATAGTGGCATTTCCATTTTTGATTCTTTCTTCTTGTGACATTCTTCTGATGTCTATGAGGATGTTGCAACATGTTATACGACATCTTTGATTCTTTCTCAGGTTGAGCAGGTGTCACTTCAGGCCATTTTCCCTTGTCTATCTCGCTGGAACTTTCAAACCCGAGACCCCTAACATCTCCAACATCTCTTCCTGACTTCAGAATCTCATCAAGCACATCAGAGCTGCTATTAAGCATTCTGACTGTCTTGATGACATTATCCAGTTTAGAGTTCAGAATAACCACTTCACTTTTTAGATTAGAGATAGTAGCCAAATGCTCTAACTTTTCAGCTTTTAGATGAGCAATGATTTTCTTTTGTTCTTCTTTCTGCTGACACACTTCTTCACTTTTAATGCATAAGTTCTTATAGGAAGCAGCTAGGTCTTCAAAAGTAAGATCATCACTGACTGATTCTTCATCAGACTCACACACACCTGTTAAAGTTGTGACCCTCTTTCCAGACTTCTCATCAGTTTCAGTTTCAGAATCATCTTCTGACCATGAGACTGATAGCCCCTTCTTTTCCCTCTTGAGATATGTGGGGCACTCAGACTTTATATGCCCAAAACCTTCACACTCATGACACTGAGCTCCTCTCTCTTGGTTAGAATTACCTTCTGTACTGGTATTTCTCCCAGCATTCTGATTTTTACTGATGTCAGATGCCTTGTCCTAAACATTTGATCTTGACTTCCAATCCACCTTTCTGAGTACTTTGTTAAATTATTTGCCTAGTAACACCAAATCTTCTGAGAGGCCTTCATCTCTGTCCAGATTACTTTCCCTTTCTGAATCACTTGCCTTTGACACAAAAGCTATACTCTTCTTCTTTTCAGTCTTTTCACTGATCCCCAATTCAAATGTTTGAAGTGATCCCATAAGTTCATCCACTTTCATTTTATCTATGTCCTGAGTCTCCTCAATAGCAGTCACTTTCATGTCAAACCTCTTAGGTAGAGATTTGAGGATTTTTCTTACCAGTTTGCTGTCAGACATCTTCTCACCTAGAGCACTTGAAGCATTAGCTATCTCAATAATGTTCATGTGAAAGTCATGAATGCTCTCATTTTCCTTCATCTTCAAATTTTCAAACCTGGTAGTGAGAATTTGAAGTTTTGACATCTTTACTTTAGAGGTCCCTTCATGAGCAGTCTTCAAGACCTGCCAAGCCTCTTTAGCAATGGTGCAGTGTTCAATCAACCTGAAGATATTCTTGTTAACACCATTAAACAATGCATTCATGGCTTTGGAATTCCCTACGGACCCTTTGTAATCTGCATCATCCCAGTCTTCCTCTTCCTTCACCACATCAGTAGGGGTACCTTTTTCATCTTTAACCTTAGGGGGCTCCCATCCTATTATAACAGCTTTCCATGCTTGATCATCCATGGATTTGATGAAAGCTATCATCCTTGGTTTCCAATAGTCATAGTTGGAACCATCAAGCAGAGGTGGTTTGTTCAGAAATCCTCCATCCTTGTCCATTGTACCAGAAAGTACCTTCCCTGAATCTCACCCAGAACCAAATAAGGGTGCAAGTTCTTGATGCCAATTGAAATTCTGGAACAGATATCAGATGTCCTATACGGATGTTGAGACACTGATATCCAACACAATGAACAAGATAACAAATAAAAATAATAGTGCAGAAAGTAAATAACACAGCGATATGTTTACCCAGTTCGGTCTAACACACCTACTCTGGGGGCTACCAAGCCAGGGACAAAATCAATATGCGATAGTATCAATTCACAGATCATATAAACACCGGATAATCTGCTCACTTAATCACTACCCTTCCTATGACTTCTACCTAAGACTCACCTAGGTATGAGGCCCTCCTCAAATCCCTCTACAACCACAACCCTTGATTGGTACCTTTCCACACAAGAAACAAAAACGAAAGACACACTTTCAAAACACACAATCCTTAATACTTCACAACTTATGAGGATTGACACACAAGAAACTCAATGCTTAAAAGCTTATGAGTAACTTGACAGAACTTACTACACAAGAAATCAGTCCTTATACTGTTATCAGAATGATACCAGTTAGGCTCACAAAATACACTTGAAAACCCTAAAAAACACAAGTAAGTTCCACACCTAAAACTAGGTTTACATCAGTCAATATATAGCAATTAATCTGGATTGAATTGGGCTTCAAAAACACAGTAAATAGACTGCTCACAAATCTGCAAAATTAACTCCAACAAAATAGGTCTTCAATCCAAAGTTTCCTATTATGTCTCCATAATTAGAAACAACAGCAAATCTGAAAATAAAAAAATTACCACAATCCAAAAATGCTTTGCATGCCACATAGGATAACCAAATATTCACAGAATATTCAGTAACAAATCATAGTAACAGAATCTGCATTAAAACTTAATTCACAGCGCGATGTTCTATGAGCTTGGATGGAACATCTTTATTCGACATGTTGAAAGCAGCCACTTAGAACATTATGATTCAACATCTTGCTGCTATAATAGTTTTAGTAAAATAAATGCCAACCTCAAAAGCACAGAAATAACACAAGGTATCAAATGCTGAAAGATCGTCCCCGGGGCATGCATGTTAACTATATCCCGGAAGGATATGTTCCGCCGATCACTGAAGATCATGGAATCATAGCAGAAGTCGCTGGGCCTGAAGGTTACAAACTTCGGGAAATCGAGGATGCCAGAGGCATAATGAGGACTCCTGAAGGTTACAAACTTCGGGAAATGCCAAGATTCACTGCTGTAGTAACGGTTCCACCCCCTGTGGTGCACACTGTCCCGGAAGAACAGATTCCACAGATACCTTCTGGTAGAAAGGAAAGTATGTTCGATAGAATGGATGAATTCCAGGAGCAGTTCCTGGAAATGCAGAAGGAACTGCAGGCTATTCGCGATCAGGATTTATTTGGAAAGGACGCCGCAGACCTTTGTTTGGTCCCCAATGTGAAAGTCCCGCACAAGTTCCAAGTACCCGATTTTGAAAAGTACAAGGGTAACTCTTGCCCTCAAAGCCATCTGGTGATGTACGCTCGGCAAATGTCAGCTCAGACAGAGAACCAGGATCTACTGATTCACTACTTTTAGGATAGTTTAACTAGTGCCGCATTAAAATGGTACATGGGTTTAAACCGCGCTACGATTATCACTTTCAGAGATCTTGGCACTGCCTTCGTCCAACAATATAAATACAAATACAATTTAGACATGGCACCAGACAGAGATCAACTCAGATCAATGTCGCAAAAGGACAAGGAAACCTTTAAGGAATACGCTTAGAGATGGCGTGAAATTGCCGCTCAAATTTGTCAACCTCTTGAGGAAAAAGAGATGAAAAAGATTTTCTTAAAGACCTTGAGCTCATTTTACTACGACAGAATGGTTTCCAGTGCGCCCAGCGACTTCACCGAAATGGTCGGTATGGGAGTGCGTCTCGAGGAAGCCGTTTGAGAAGAACGTCTAGTCAAAGACACTAGGTCGACAAGCGGTACTAAAAAATACGGTAGTGCTCTCCCTAAGAAAAAGGAGAAAGATATTGGGAATATCTCTCTCAGAAAGCAAAGGCGACGGTACCAACCAGTAGCAGCTGTAACTCCTGCTATTAGCCCTGCGCCTGTTTCTACGTATCAACCTCAGGTTGCTCAAAGCCAACCGTATTTGCAACAATTTCAGCAAAGGACACAACAGCCTCTTCAGCAGACTCGTCCTCAATACAACAACAACCGTACAACGCGGCCACCAGGATTTGATCCTATACCCGTATCGTACGCAGAACTATTTTCGTTACTACTGGCCAAGGGGCATGTCCAGACTAAGTCTCCTCTTACAGTACCAGAAAATCCGCCTTTTTAGTTTAAGGTGGATCAGACTTGCCCTTACCATCAAGGAGGACCAGGGCATAACATAGAAAACTGTCTCAGTTTTAAATCTGACGTGCAAAAGCTTGTTAGGAGCGAGGTCTTATCATTCAAAGATACGAATCCAAATATTCTCACGAACCCGCTGCCTCAACACGAGAAGGCTACAGTCAATTTGATAGAGGGAGAGTCTAACAATATCTATCAAATTCAGGATGTACTCTAGTTAAGGGCCAACTTGGTCAAGATGCATTGTAGACAGAGTGGATATGGCCATGTGCCACCTCATAATTATCACTAGTGTGATATCTGCTCTAAAAGCAATCGAGGATGTTCTGTGGCGCAATCAGCTCTATAGGAACATATGGATCTCGGATGGATCCAAGAGCACCGAGTTCGTGGAGTTAACATGGTTTATACGAATTCCAACATCATTCAAAACCACGATATCCGTGCGATGAATGTCAACTTGGTGGCAATGCACTCAAGGGAAAGCCAGTATCATAATCTGCCACGACACGATTACAATTCTTGTCTGACTTGCTCGGTAAACAAACAGGGATGCTCTTTCATATAGGAGGCCCTCCAGCATCAGATGGATCTTGGATGGATCCAGGACTACCATGATAGGAATCATTATCAAATCAACATGATTCAAATCTTTGATATTCGCTTGATGAATACCAACCTGGTGGAGTTACATGCTAAACGGGGCCGGCTCGGGTTCCTGGTATGACATGATTATCAGGGCTGTAAAGCGGGTTGCAAAGACGATCAGGGTTGTGCCCTTGTCCAGGAAACACTTCAGCGCTTGTTGAACCACTGGTGGCTTCCAATCTATATGGATGAAGACACCCAGCAAATTGGTATCACTAACGGGAATCCTACTAGATTTCAAAGTCAGGATGTTCGGTCGATGGAAACAGATCTAGTAAGGTTACACTGTATTCAAAGCGGACGTGGACAGGTGCCACTACACAACTATGAGCGGTGTGGAATTTGCTCTGTGGATAATCAAGGATATTACCTCGTGCGAGCAGCCCTTCAAAGTCAGTTGGACCGCAAAGAGATTCAACCATGGTCAAGTTCTGGATCAGTCAACTACTTCGCTGATCAAATCAAGGACGTTGTCGCAATCTCTGGTTATCAGAGGGCTAGGGATGTTTGTGCCATCATCCCTCTACTTGACGAATCGAGAGTTCCCAACCAGGAATGGATCGAAATTACTTACGATGGTCGGAAAAATCAGAAGGCTCCCATATGAATCAACTAAGGCTATCCCTTACAAATACGGTGCAACAATAATTGATAATGGAAAGGAAATTCCGTTACCCTCCGTCGTGAATATTGCAGACATCAGTCGAGTAACACGGAGTGTTAGAATCTTCAACAGAGGAGTTGGAGAACCCAACAAAGAAAAGGAACTTCAGACAGACGTTCCCAATCCACCAGTCGGTCAATCCAATAATCCCGACCTTTCAAAAAATGATGATAAGATGCTAAAGCTCATCCAAAGGAGTGCATACAACATTGTTGATCAGCTGTTACAAACCCCTTCAAAGATCTCGGTATTATCACTGTTACTTAGTTCAGAAGCGCACAGGGAGGCTCTATAGAAAGTCTTGGAGCAAGCCTTTGTAGACCAGGATGTAACAATCAGACAGTTCAATAGCATTGTCTCTAACATCACTTCCTGCAATAACTTGGGATTTAGTGATGAGGAATTACCTGAAGAAGGTCGTCGTCATAACATGGCGCTCAACATTACAGTCAACTGCCAGGACGATGCTTTAGCCAGCATACTAGTAGACACAGGATCAACCATCAATGTTATGCCGAAGTCCACTTTAATGCGACTATCATTCAAAGGACCTCCGATGAGAACCAACGAGGTCGTCGTCAAAGCATTTGACGGATCCAGAAAAATGGACAGACAGGAAGCAACACAAGATGAGCTTCACTGGGGAAGGAGGAAACTTAGCATCCATGAGAAACACCTCACTAGGGATACAAGCTAACCAACAAAAGAGGCCTGCCGGGGAGACTCCAAAGAAACACTGAGGAAAATACCACAGACAATCTTCACTGGGAAAGATCTGGGGAGATAGACTACTGGGGACAAAACAAACCCACATTCTTCCTGGGCATGAAACCAGAAAGAAGAACCTGTTCATTAGGGATCAGTCAAAAGGACAGACAACCAAGCAAAGACTTCCTGGGAATCTTATACTGAAGAGTTCAAAATGGGATCTTCAAGAAAAGCCAGGAAGACAGAGACAAACCCTGCGCACCAACTAGGAGTCTTATAAGGTTGAAGAAATTTGTTCCAAGAAGCTTAGCTTAAAGCAAGTTTTCAAAAATCCAAGGTAAGGGTTCAATGTCCGACACGATTCAAACAAGAACGGTTTTAAAACAAGAAGACAGTTCTTGACACGATTCAAACAAAGTCCAAGTTCAAGTTTGACACGATTCAAACAAGAACAAGTTTTAAAACACAAGACAATGCTTGACACGATTCAAACAAAGTCCAAGTTCAAGTTTGACACGATTCAAACAAGAACAGTTTTAAAACAAGAGGCAGTATCCGACACGATTCGAACAAAGACTCTGTTCAGGTTTGACATGATTCAAACAAGAACAGTTTTAAAACAAGAAGACAGTGCTTGACACGATTCAAACAAAGTCCAAGTTCAAGTTTGACATGATTCAAACGAGAACAAGTTTTAAAATGAGCAGACAATGCTTGACACGATTCAAACAAAGTCCAAGTTCAAGTTTGACACGATTCAAACAAGAACAGTTTTATAACGAGAGGCAGTGTCCGACACGATTCGAACAAAGACTCTGTTCAGGTTTGACACGATTCAAACAAGAACAAGTTTCAAAACAAGCAGACAGTGCTTGACACGATTCAAACAAAGTCCAAGTTCAAGTTTGACACGATTCAAACAAGAACAAGTTTTAAAACACAAGACAATGCTTGACATGATTCAAACAAAGTCCAAGTTCAAGTTTGACATGATTCAAACAAGAACAGTTTTAAAATAAGAGGCAGTGTCCGACACGATTCGAACAAAGACTCTGTTCAGGTTTGACATGATTCAAACAAGAACAAGTTCAAGTTTGACACGATTCAAACGAGAACAGTTTTAAAACACAAGAAAATGCTTGACACGATTCAAACAAAGTCCAAGTTCAAGTTTGACACGATTCAAACGAGAACAGTTTTAAAACAAGAGGCAATGTCCGACACGATTCGAACAAATACTCTGTTCAGGTTTGACACGATTCAAACAAGAACAGTTTTAAAACAAGAAGACAGTGCTTGACACGATTCAAACAAAGTCCAAGTTCAAGTTTGACACGATTCAAACAATAACAGTTTTACAAAATATTTAATGTTAAACTTCTTGGGGAATAGTAAAAGGTTTAAAGATTCAAATCTGGCGCGCAAAGATTAAGACCGAACAAGCAAGACACAAAGCAAACCGGGAATGTCTTTACTTCACTGGGGAAATAATGACAGACACCAATAAAAGATCACAAGCAAAACAGAGCACAAAGATGCGAAGATGCTAGGGTATGATGCATATGCTTAGCTATATGCTAGAAACGACGCGAACGACGCAAAACAGGAAAGAAGAAAGGATAACACAAGCCAACACCCTGAAACCCAAACATCAAGGATAACCGGGGCAATCTTCTTTTCACTGGAGATGGCAAATCCAAGCCAAAGATACAATACTACTAACTCTTCCTGTACCAACTTGATTCCATAAAACATCTTGATACTAGAGTAAAACTTAGTTAATCTTTGTGTTTTCTTAAAACTTTTCCGCTTCCAAGAATCAGATGAAAATGACGAAGTTATTGTATTCAAAGACCAATAACAACTCTAGTGACTAAGAATTCTGTCGTCTAACAGCTGACTTCTCTGGGGATTCCTGCATAAAGAGCTGGGGTCTGGTACTCAGAGGTGAAAACTAAAGCATAAGCCTAGCTTAGACAAATGTTTTGGATATATTGGGAAAGTTCTTCTTCTTTGTTGGGGAAATAAATCCATTGGGAATTTGTCAAAATCAGCTGATGTAGCAACTTGATAGGGAACTAACAAAGTAATTATGCATTCCACTGGCATAACTACCATCATCAAATCTTATCTGCCCCAGGCTAGATGGTCTAGACGATAACAAGAGGATTTTATAGAAGAATTGGCATACAGGGTGTTTCAATATCTTCAAACTCTTAGAGAGATCTCGGCATAACTGTCCCAGATTAGGGGATGAATAGTCAAAAGAATTTTACAGAAGGATTGAAATACCAGATACTTCAATATCTTCCAACTTGAATAATCAAAAGAATTTTGCGGAAGACTTGAAATACCAGGTGCTTCAATATCTTCCAACTTGAATAATCAAAAGAATTTTACAGAAGAAATGAAATACCAGATGATTCAATATCTTCCAACTTGAATAATCAAAGGAATTTTACGGAAGAAATGAAATACCAGATGATTCAATATCTTACAACTTGAATAATCAAAAGAATTTTACGGAAGACTTGAAATACCAGGTGCTTCAATATCTTCCAACTTGAATAATCAAAAGAATTTTACAAAAGAAATGAAATACCAGATGATTCAATATCTTCCAACTTTTGAATCTTGACGTAGCTGTTTCTGTTAAGTTATACTCGAGATACTCAAATTGTAGTAGAAATTACTGGGGAACGGATTTGCCCCTGTTGATGGGTAACTGAAGTCAAAACTTGTCATAAGATGATCTCAAGAATATTTGCCCCAATATTCTGAATTTGCAGAATTCTGCCTCTGATTTGTCAACTCACACTTGGTTGCCCCTGGCTGAGTCAAATTTCCTTTATCAAGTTCAATTTCTTGACTGACCGCGTTTGTTGGGATTCCTTGATATCGAATGGTATTGCAAACAAGTGTTGTTCATTAAAATTGGCAAAATTTAATGCAAAGTTAATGCAAAGTTTGAAAGCAAAGCTTTGATAAAAAACGCACAGCGAAATGATTAAATAGTCAAAAACAATGGTGGGTCTTAGTCATTAAGGAAGTGACCAAACACGCGAGTAACAAAGATTATTAGGAGTCAGGTTACTCAACCTTACTGTAGTATGCTTTTCAAAACAACCTTACCTCAATTAGGTCTTTTAGGGGTTGTAATGTGGTATGGTTCATGGTTTATGAAACAAAGGATGAATTCCAATCCTACGCTCAGTTAACTCAAGTTATACATTCAAGTTTCCAAAAGCTAGGAAGTCACTTGGTTTAAGAGAGCTGACTGACGCCTTACACGAAGCGTTAGCATTTGATTGCATAACCAAGTTAAACTAAGAACTACCTTGCCCCAAGATTTGAGATTTAAGGGTTTTTTTGTGCAAGAAAAGAAAACTCCTACTTCTAGGCTCGAAGGGTTAACGAGGGATTATCTTTCTTATTTCTCCAGTGTTTAGGAATTGAAACAATGCCTTATATCATCGGCAGCATACCACCGCAATTATGAACACGAGGTTTTCATCTTCCTCCCTAAACTTTGTTTTTAACAATAGTTTGAAAAAGGTGTAAAGCAGGGTAAAGATATATTTGTTTTGTGAACACAAGAATAAATGAGTGAAACGAATGGACTTAACCAAAAGATACACAAACATTTCACTAATCTTGCCAATTTGAAAGTACAATACTGCTTATAAGCAAAACAGATTCAAATATGCAAAGAAAATACAACAAAAATGCTGAAACAGTCTAAAGTTTGCCAGCCTCAGGGAACTGGGATTTCCTTCTCGACTTGCCAAACGGAGATAGTCATCTTCAAAATTGATTGTCGAAATTCGTCTGAGAATTATTTTCACATCCACTCTCGACAATTTCTTCCTCTTCAGGGTCTGATGAATCTGCTCGATTAGGTAAAGGACTGTTGATTTGAATTCCTTGAGGCGTGAATGAGATCATCTCAGAATCAAGCAACGTCTGAACCTTGGTTCTGAGTACCTTACAGTCTTCGGTCGAATTCCCCTGTGCCCCAGCGTGGTAGTCACATCGGGCGTTGGCATCAAAGCCTGGTGGGTATGGAGGGATCACTGGATTTATCCCTTTTGGCACTATCAATCCCCCTTTGATTAAATATGGCAGGAACTGACTGTATGGTATTTGCAACAGAGTGAAATTCCTCTCTGGCTTCCTTGATCTTTGTCGTCTATGCTGATGTGGCGAACGAGTGCTCTTGAAAGCTGGTCTGACGGGATGAATGCGATTCTCCTTTTTAAACAGAGTTTCCAGAACCCAATTCATCTGGCACTTGAGGATTCTGACTCCTCTCTCATTTCCTCCTGGTACTCCCAAATTTCCTTCATCGTTGCTAGCGTGACCTTCATAGTTTCCAGAAACTGCCCCATTCCTCCTCGGAGTTCTCTCAATTCATGGTTGACTCTGTCCATTTCATAGTATTGTTCAGACATCCTTTGTCGAGTTTGGACTTGGGTATTGGCGTTTGGAAAATCAAGGTGATGGGTTTTGAAGAGAACGATACGACAATAAGACGAAGAAGAATGCACATGCACATGTAAAAATGAAAATGAGATGCTAGTGCAAGCTAAATGCAAGCTAAATGGTGGGCGTAATTCAAGGGACTCAACATTGTATTTTGCAAATTTTAAGGAACACTTTTCTTAGAAGAAAATCTCATTTCATTTCATTGATGATAAAGTTTTTGGATTACAAAAAGAGATGATTACACCTTCAAAAGTCAAAATACAGAGTACGAAATAAAGAAAACTAAGTTCTAAACCATCCAATCAGTCTTCTCCCATCAATCTCATGGCGAGCTTCTGGTTTTCCTTCTGCAACCTCTCATTCTCAACAGCGAGCTTGACCAACTGTGACTTCCATGGTTCTGGTGGAGATGATGTCCTAGGAGAAAATAAATCTCCTTGCTCCTTCCTCTTTCTGACAGACTCTTCTTCCTTCCTTCTGAGATTCTTCTGAAGTTCATTCATCTCAAAGTCAAGAATCTGATACTTGTTTATCCATGCATTCCTTTCTCGTTCTGCTTGAGCCAGCCGGATCTTCAATTCATCTTCATTGCTTGTGAAGAAAAGAACCGGATCTCTGGGAGCTAGTGGAATATGATCATGACGATCATACGGCATCTTCAACTCAACGGCTCTCTTTTGCACCCACTGAGTGTAGGATTCTAAAGCTAAACACTCAGGTTTTCCCAAAGCAGAGATTCCTCTTGTGCGAACATGACGCCAAGCGTGAGCCATCTTTTCCCTAAGCACAGGGTCCTTATCTTCCTCAAAGAACAAACCTTCCAAATAGATGTTGTTAGGCTTAGCTTCCATAGAGTAACCATGTTGACGACAAGCCAAGGCTGGATTATAGCTTATGTCTCCTTTCGTACCAAGAAGAGGTACGCTAGCGAATCCTCCACAGCTAACAATCATATCTTTGCCTTTAAGTGTTGGGTTGTACCACTCTAGATCAGTGTTCGTGAGAGACATGATCTTTTCTGACCAAAGAAACCCATCTTGGAGATCCCAGAAGGTCTTAGAGCGGGGTAAGTGTGAAATAAACCACTTATACAATAATGTGGCACAACAGGTTACCATTCCTCCCTTATGAGCAGTCCTTAAATGCACCGAATGGTAGGTGTCAGCAGGCAGAGTAGGAACTGGGTTTCCAAGGATGAAAATCTTGATTGCCTTCATGTCAACAAAGTTCTCAATGTTGGGAAACAGAAATAACCCATAAATGAGAAGGGCCATAACAGCTTCATAATCCACCATATTCTTCATGTTAACATAATAACTGGCTTTCTCAATTAGAAACTTGGCAGGCAACCCAAAAAGTCCTCCCTTGACAACCAAGTAAGCCTTGACTTCTGACAGCTTGAGATGAGCCACTTTTGCAATGTCCTTTTCCTTAGGTGTCTTTTCCAAACCAGAGTAAGGAAGGTTTGGGGTAATAGGAATACCAACCAGAATAGCATACTCCTCGAGCGTGGGCATTAACTGATAATCGGGGAAAGTGAAACAATGGTACACGGGATCATAAAACTGCATAAGAGTGGGGAGCAACCCATCTACCATTCTTGACTTCATCAAAGAGAAAATCCTCCCATACTTGATTTGGAATGTTGATGATTCATTGATTGGCTTACCCAGACTCTTTAAATCTTCCAATTTTAGACTGATGAAGGTGTACTTCTTTGTTTTTCATTTTTCAAAATCCATCCTATGAAGTTTGCAAATCGAAGTTGAATTCCTTGAATATACCCAATGCATATGATACAAGGATGAATGCAACAAACATACATAGACAGATAAGCACAAAGCATACAGAGAAACCTAAGTTAAGGTCAAGAGCATGGAGCCAAAGGTCTACCCATCCCAAATAGTGTGTACTATGGGTTTTCCAACGATAGAACATGGTTCTTACAAGTTCCCAGAGTCGATAACCCATCTTTCGGATTTTATCGACTTCCCAATTGCTCGGTAATCAATAAAATTCTCAAGAGAGTCTCGTCTGAGTGTAGTATCTCGTAACAACCATTTAGGATTACTCCCTCATAGCCATCGTATTACGTCTTAAATAGGCCAAGTGGGGTAAAAGGGTAACTAAAGGTTATCAGTATCACGGGCACCCAGGTCGAAAGTAGTAACGCATTCAAGATTGCTCGTTCAACATATACCACTTCTGAGAGGGCCTCAACTGAGTGTGGACTTCAAGTTCCCTACTTTGGGATTTCTCCCTAGAAGTTCTCTTGACTATGCCCACGGTTCCTAAACATATGTGTTCTCTCAAGCCCGAGTTAGGACTTATCTTACCACTCCAAAAGTAGCACATCCAACCCAAAGAAAAAATCAAAGAGAGATACAGATATACAGATATCACAGATATACATAAGTAAGCAAAGCATAAATAAAACAAATAAAGCAAGGTGGGCTTAACCCTCAAAATCGCTTCATCCCTAGTGAAGTCGCCATTTCTGTTACGGTGAAAATCGGATAACAAGCTATTAATTAACTTGCATCATTTTCTTTTACAACCGACTTTGATTTATCCAAAGGAAAGGTTCAAGATCGTTAGAAAAAACTAAAGGGGGGAGATCTAAGGTTCGGGGGTTGGTTACGCCTAGGGAAAGTATCAGCACCCTAAACGTCCGTAGTACTCTACGGGAGCCTCTTGTTTTACTTGTTATATCTCACTCGCTTGCTAAGGGTGCTATGCTAAAGGTTGAAACCCTAGGGGTTTGTTTCTAAGTATACTTGACAAAGCATCGCACTTTGCGCCTACGTATCCTTACGGTAGCGGAATCAGAGTATCCGTAGTTCACCGATCTAACGGTGAAGGATAAGAACCATTGACTATGGCCAAAGTTCCAAGGGGAAAATGAGTATGACTCATTTTTAGAGTTCACGATAACTCTCTAAGTCTACGTTATAGGGGAAAGTGAGTTCTCATGATGATGAGAATCACATGGAGTGTAAGAACTCCAACCTACTTCTAGTTATGATTTCAGTGACTCACGATAGTCAAGAAATATGGGTGAACCTAGAAGGATAAGGTAAGATGACTTTGAAAGTCAATTTAAGGTATTCTCCCTTTGGAATGGGGGGAAAGATAACAGTTGATAAGATACTAAAAAACAAGCTAATGATTCAAATAAAATGATGCAATAATACGTGCATAGGGTAATGTGATGAGGTAAAATCATGATATCAATAAAAAGTGAGAATTAAACACATTAGACAAAGATCAACCATGATGGATAAAGATAATATGACAAGATTCATCAAGAAGTGCAATAAAGACCTAATAAACATTTATAAACCAAACATGCATAAAGGTCTCAAAAATAAATATTTTTGTCAATTTCTTTTTATATCTAGAAAGTAGATTGAATTTGAAAGTCATAGCAAAAAGAAGGGCAGAAAAAGGATTAAAAATGAATAAGTTATGATAGGTTAATAACAAAATAAATAGGTGATAAAAATAAGGAAATGGCTACTCTAGGATTTGAACTCAAGACATTCTGCTTGCAGCCTAAAACCATGCCAACTGAACCAGCGCGCACATTTGAACATATAAGGCAAACACAAATATATATTAGAAACAAGCGAAATAAAATAAAAAAACACAAAATGGGTTGATCCGCAGGATCGAACCCAAGTATGGTGCGTGAAAGGGAAAGGCATGGCAAGTGTGCTACCGTTGGGACGGCTGCTTCATCCAAACAAAATGCGCCTTCAATAATACATAAAACAAAACGTGCTCTGTGACGCCCCCAATCTAAACCCCAAAACAATTAAAGCAATAAAAGAAAAATTCAAAATTTCATCATAGTATATCTAAAAACACGGCATAGACCGAAGGGGTCACATCAATAGAAAACAAAATACAGATAACATACAACACCTACTCATAAAGATATGCAACAGTGGGGTAGCAATCAAACAGAGGAAACTCAGTTCCTTACACCCACTTTTCAGAAATTAAAATAAAAGCAGAAAATCTAAAATCTGAATAACATATATACATATATCATATAAAAAGTCTGTCTGTATCATACATCCATTCATATATGTACAAATCCAAAATATAACATCACATATACAAAATAATCATAAACGGCCACTCTAGCTACCCGGTGTCACATATCAGAGCCGACCGA
The DNA here is from genome assembly GCA_022829125.1 of Lathyrus tuberosus. Taxonomy (NCBI): domain Eukaryota; kingdom Viridiplantae; phylum Streptophyta; class Magnoliopsida; order Fabales; family Fabaceae; genus Lathyrus; species Lathyrus tuberosus. The sequence goes on from JALAZF010000365.1 coordinate 5,286,384, forward strand.
CAAAAGAATGGAGACGCGAAGCTTCACAAAAAGAATACCTCCAGCAACTCTAATCTGCAATGCCTCATAGAGCATTATAAAATAGCAGAAGGGTGAGAAAAACAACCATAATATGCTTGCATAAAATTATATATATTAACACAAAAATACTCAAGTAGGCATATTCTCACCACCATTGCACAACAATCAAACATAACACAATACGGTACAATTTTCACGTATTAAATACCATTGCACTTCAATCATTCACAATTCAATTACACATATTCCTTCTCATCATATCACAATCACAAATCCATGCACAATTAATTCATGATTTATGCAAATGCACAGAGACCGACACAACGACTCTATGCACATGCTATGCGGGTACCGACTTCCAATGTCTCATCATCAGTTCATTCAGGAACTACTGGAACCATCGGTTGTTACTGAGGATCGCTCAATAACTCCCCGTCGGGCCTACGATGTTCACCCGTCGCTTTAGGTCTCCACATGAGCACACGAAGTTATGGATTGCTTTAGGTCTCCACATGAGCACACAATCCGATCGCTTTAGGTCCCCACATGGGCACACGATCATCTATAACCATCGCTTTAGGTCCTCACATAGGCACACGATGTTATAGCAGATTCCCTCTGGAACCAAACCGTCACTCAGGACGTCACAACAATGCATATCATGATGCTTGGTATACAATGACTCATGACATTTAGTATGCACACATATATGCAATCATCACACTTATCATAACTCATGTTTGCAATTTAATCCCAAAATAATACATTTTTGTACCATACAACAGCACACAATCATATGCACACATATATACAATCATACCATATCCATATTAACAACACATTGCATAAAACACACCAATTGCACACAATCATAACCACAAAAGTCGACAAAACGACACTATTCCGATTTCCCGACAAAATAAAATCAGCTAATAAATTCCAAAAACCATTTTAATAAGAAAGAACATTTTAGTAGCTTCCCAACGCTTCGAACGGCGACCAAAACGGACTTACGGTTTGAAAATTATGAAGAAAACAAAATAGAAAATATGCCACGTTCGCTCCAGTGTTCGCTAGGCGAACCCTAGCGAACCGAGGTAGTAGAAACCAGGTAAAAAGTTCGCTAAGCGAGCCTATGGGCGAACATTCGCCTTCCGCTCGCCCCGGGGTTCGCTAGGCGAACCCTCGACCAAACCTTCGCTTTCGCATTCGCCAGGTTCGCTAGGCGAACAAAGCAGAATTTTGAAATTCGCAGCTGTGCGAACCTAGAAACATTTGGGTCCAAAAACCCAATTCTTCACCCAAAACACTTCCAAACAGCACAACCAAGCATAATCAATGATCATATGCATAATACCATTACACTACGCAATTTATATCGATTTTCAACCGCAAAAACATCGATTTCTCACAATCCGACCTAAAATCAAAAGCTATAAAACAGCACCAAAACACACACACACACACATACATAACCATACACAAGTATAATATAATCGAGTTTCGCACCCTTACCCGATTAAATCGACTCTAGAAGTTGTTTTCCTTGATTTTCCAAACTTTCTTACTATTTCTCTTCTTCTTCTCTTTTCTCCACTTTTTCTTTCTTCTCCTTTCCTTTCTCTCTATTTTCTCTCTTTCCAATTCTATCTTACTAACTTAATTAAAAAAATATTATGAAATGACCAAAATACCCCCACACTCAAATATCTCGCAAACGATCCCAAAACCCGATAAAATATCACAACAATGAAAAATGACATTTTCACATAAAAGTCAAAAATAAAATAATATAATAATAAAATAATCAAAAACGACTCAATTAAATAAAAATACAAAAACTGGGGCGTTACAATTCTCCCCCACTTAGAAATTTTCGTCCTCAAAAATCTTACCTGAAACAAACAACTCTGGATACGACTCCCGCATCCGACTCTCCAACTCCCATGTCAAATTGCCCTCAGCAGCGCCTCCCCACGCCACTTTCACAAGTGCAATATCCTTGCCCCTCAACTGCTTCACCCCGCGATCCAAAATCCTAACAGGTAAAGCCTCAACCGTAAGGTTCTCCCTTACCTCAACCTCATCCATCAGAATCACATGTGACGGATCCGGAACATACTTCCGAAGCTGTGAAACATGAAACACATCATGCAAATTCGACAGATTCGGCGGTAACGCCACCCGATACGCCACAGCACCAACTCTCACAGATATCTGGTAAGGACCAATAAATCGAGAAGTAAGCTTCTTAGATTTCAATGCACGACCAACACCCGTTACCGGCGTAACTCTCAAAAATACATGGTCACCCTCTTGAAACTCAAGATCCTTCCGTCTCCGATCATGATAACTCTTTTGTCTACTCTGAGAAGCCTTCATTTTCTCACGAATAAACTTTACCTTTTCCGTCGTTTGTTGCACCAACTCCGGTCCAACCACCGAACTTTCACCAGATTTGTGCCAACACAACGGTGTTCGACATCTCCGTCCATATAAAGCCTCAAAAGGTGCCATTCCAATAATAGAATGGAAACTATTATTATACGTGAATTCAATCAATGCAAGATAACTATCCCACGCACCACCTTGCTCAAGAACACAAGCCCTCAACAGATCTTCCAACGACTGAATCGTTCTCTCGGTCTGACCATCCGTCTATGGATGATAAGCAGAACTCAACCTCAGCTTAGAACCCAAAGCCTTCTGTAAACTCTCCCAAAATCTAGAAGTAAACCTCGGATCACGATCTGAAACAATACTCAATGGAATACCATGTAACTTCACAATCACACTGATATAAATATCAGCCAATCTCTCCAAAGAAAAACTGATGTCAATCGGAATGAAATGCGCCGATTTAGTTAGCCTATCCATAACCACCCAAATAGCATTATGCCCTCGCTGAGTATTTGGCAACCCTGTCACAAAATCCATAGAAATGCTATCCCATTTCCACTCCGGAATATCCAACGGTTGCAACAAACCACTAGGCCTCAGATGTTCCACCTTCGACTTCTGACAAGTCAAACATGCATACACAAACTGAGCCACATCTCTTTTCAAACCAGACCACCAGAAAATATTCTTCAAATCTTGGTACATCTTATTCGCTCACGGATGTATACTCAAATTACTCCGGTGTCCTTCCTCCAAAATCATTCTTTTCAACTCTGCATCATCAGGAATGCAAATTCTACCTCGGAACCTCAAAACACCATTAACATCCACTTTAAAATCCTCATTCACACTTTTCTCTCACACCGTCATCAAGTCCACAAATTTCGCATCCAACTTTTGTTTCTCACTAACCGTCAACAAAAATTCATTAGTAACTTTCAACATTCCAAGCCTTACACTATCCGACGTCACTTCACATACCAAACTCAAATCTCTAAACGATTCCAAAAGTTCCCACTCCTTAACCATCAATGCGGGCATATGCAAAGATTTCTGGCTCAATGCATCGGCTACCACATTAGCTTTACCAGGATGGTAATTCAAGCCAAAGTCGTAGTCTTTCAAAAATTCCAACCATCTCCGTTGCCTCATGTTCAACTTTTTCTGATCAAATAAATATTTCAAGCTTTTATAATCACTAAAGACTTCGAACCTTGCACCATAGAGATAATGCCTCCAAATCTTCAACACAAAAACCACAGCCGCTAATTCAAGATCATGAGTAGGATAGTTTTTCTCATGAACTCTTAATTGCCTTGAAGCATAAGCCACCACCTTACCTTCCTGCATCAACACACCACCTAAACCAATCAGAGACGCATCACAATACACCACAAATGGTTCATTAGGATTCGGTAAAATCAGAATCAGAGCTGTCGTCAATCTTCTCTTCAGCTCACAAAAACTTTCTTCACACTGAATATCCCAAATGAACGCTTTGCCCTTACAAGTCAACTGAGTCAAAGGAAGAGCCAACTTAGAAAAACCTTCAATGAACCTCCGATAATAACCAGCCAAACCCAAAAAGCTTCGAATTTCAGTAACGGATCTAGGAGCCTCCCATTGTAGAACTGCTTCTACTTTAGATGGATCCACAGCAATACCATTACCTGAAATTACGTGCCCAAGAAAACTCACCTCCGACAACCAGAATTCACACTTGGACAATTTGGCAAAAAGCTTCCTTTCCTTCAAAACCTGCAAAACAATATGCAAATGCTCTGCATGCTCCTCACGAGACTTAGAGTAAATTAAAATGTCATCAATAAAAACCACGACAAAACGATCCAAATGCTCGTGGAAAATACGATTCATGTATTCCATAAACACAACAGGCGCGTTAGAAACCCCGAACGGCATCACAGAATATTCATAATGACCGTAACATGTTCTAAAGGCCGTCTTCTAAATATCCTCTTCTTTCACTCTTATCTGATGATACCCCGATCTCAAATCAATCTTACTAAATACACAAGCACCAACCAACTGATCCATCAGATCATCAATCCTTGGAAGCGGATACTTATTCTTAATCGTCACCTTATTCAACTGGCGATAATCAATACATAATTGCATACTCCCATCCTTCTTTTTCACTAACAAAATTGGAGCACCCCAAGGAGAAACACTTGGCCTCACAAACCTCTTTTCCAATAATTCATTCAACTGCTTTTTCAACTCCACCAACTCAGATGCCGACATTCGATAAGGTGCCATAGATACAGGTCTAGTACCAGGAACTAGATCTATAGAAAACTCCACCTCTCTCTCTGGCGGTACATCTGAAATATCCTCAGGAAACACTTCAGGAAAATCACACACAACAGGAAACACATCAAGTGAAACTTGACAATCCACCGTCAATGATGCAAACAAACCAAACAACTGAACTTCCTCTGCCAAAAGTTTCTTCAACTCTTTGGTAGATAAGAAACCTGAGTCTTCGTCTTCCTCAAGAGAAGGAAACCTTACTAGCTTATGATAACAATCAATGTGAACCCGATTGAATTGCAACCAATTCATTCCCAAAACCACATCTAAACCTTCCAACGGTAAACACACCAAATCCATCACAAAGTCTTTACCATAAATGGTCAAAGGACAACTTAGACAAACCAAAGAAGTAGTTACTGACCCCATTGCTGGAGTATCAATAACCATCTCAAAACCCATCACAGACAACACAAGATTCAAACGCTTCGCGCACTCATACGAAATAAACGAATGAGTCGCTCCAGTATCAATAATAGCAATTAAAGGCGTATTATTAATAAAGCAAGTACCTCTGCTTAGACGGTCTGCACTTGAAGTCTGAGTTCCTGCCAATGAAAACACTTTCCCACTAGTCCGAGCTTTCTTCGGATTAGGACACTTCGTGCTAATGTGACCAGGTTCCCCACAACTGTAACACTTCACCACATTCTTCCTTTTACAATCAGCTAAGACATGTCCGATACCACCACAATTAGAACACTTATCCAACTTCTTCCCACATTCAGTCTGGCGATGACCCAATTCACCACACCTAAAACACCTAGGAGAATTAGACATACCTCTTCCACCTGACCTTCGATCAAAAGTACCCCTTTGTTTACCTTTATCTGCTGGTGTCACATACGGACCACCACGGAACTGTTGCTTCCCTTTCCTATCACTTACACTTTTATAGTGAGCAGAACGAGCCTTACTATCTTCATCATAAATCCTACAGCATTCCACCAAATCAGCAAACCTCCTTATCCTTTGATAACCGATAGCCTGCATAATCTCAGGACGTAATCCACTTTCATACTTCACACACTTAGAAAATTCAGCAGTCGCTTCCGCATAATGAGGATAAAACTGCACAAGTTCCACAAACTTAGCAGTATAGTCAACAACAGACATATTACCTTGTTTTAGTTCCAAAAACTCAATATCCTTCTTTCCTCGGACATCCTCGGGAAAATACTTCCTTAGAAACTCTCGGCTAAACACTTCCCAAGTGATCTCTTCTTCCTCTGCAGCTTCCAACATCTGACGAGTACCGACCCACCAGTCATCAGCCTCTTCGTGTAACATGTGAGTACCCAGTCTCACCTTATGATCATCTTCACAATCCATTACTCGGAAAATCCTTTCAATCTCTTTCAACCAAATTTGTGCACCATCCGGATCATGTTTCCCTTTAAAGACCGACGGCTTATTCTTTCTGAACTCATCATTTCCTGCAGCATTCGGTGCACCCTGCACAGCTCGTGCCATCGCTTGCATCGCAGCAGCCAAAGCAGCATCATTTCGACCAGCCATATTCTGTTCGTCCAAATACAGAGACTATGGTTAAACAAACAACTCACCAGAACACAACTGCCGCACAACGACAACTCGCCCAAAATGACAGACACAACAAACACAAACGACACAACTAACACGGACTGGCTCTGATACAACTTAATGTGACGCCCCCAATCTAAACCCCAAAACAATTAAAGCAATAAAAGAAAAATTCAAAATTTCATCAGAGTATATCTAAAAACACGGCATAGACCGAATGGGTCACATCAATAGAAAACAAAATACAGATAACATACAACACCTGCTCATAAAGATATGCAACAGTGGGGTAGCAATCAAACAGAGGAAACTCAGTTCCTTACACCCACTTTTCAGAAATTAGAATAAAAGCGGAAAATCTAAAATCTGAATAACATATATACATATATCATATAAAAAGTCTGTCTGTATCATATATCCATTCATATATGTACAAATCCAAAATATAACATCACATATACAAAATAATCATAAACGGCCACTCTAGCTACCCAGTGTCACATATCAGAGCCGACCGACAAAAGAATGAAGACGCGAAGCTTCACAAAAAGAATACCTCCAGCAACTCTAATCTGCAATGCCTCATAGAGCATTATAAAACAGCAGAAGGGTGAGAAAAACAACCATAATATGCTTGCATAAAATTATATATATTAACACAAAAATACTCAAGTAGGCATATTCTCACCACCATTGCACAACAATCAAACATAACACAATACGGTACAATTTTCACGTATTAAATACCACTGCACTTCAATCATTCACAATTCAATTACACATATTCCATCTCATCATATCACAATCACAAATCCATGCGCAATTAATTCATGATTTATGCAAATGCACTGAGACCGACACAATGACTCTATGCACATGCTATGCGGTACCGACTTTCAATGTCTCATCATCAGTTCACTCAGGAACTACTAGAACCATCGCTCGTTACTGAGGATCACTCAATAAATCCCCGTCGGGCCTACGATGTTCACCTGTCGCTTTAGGTCTCCACATGAGCACACGACGTTATGGATTGCTTTAGGTCTCCATATGAGCACACAATCCGATCGCTTTAGGTCCCCACATGGGCACACGATCGTCTATAACCATCGCTTTAGGTCCTCACATAGGCACACGATGTTATAGCAGATTCCCTCTGGAACCAAACCGTCACTCAAGACGTCACAACAATGCATATCATGATGCTTGGCATACAAAGACTCATGACATTTAGTATGCACACATATATGCAATCATCACACTTATCATAACTCATGTTTGCAATTTAATCCCAAAACAATACATTTTTGTACCATACAACAGCACACAATCATATGCACACATATATGCAATCATACCATATCGATATTAACAGCACATTGCATAAAACACACCAATTACACACAATCATAACCACAAAAGTCGACAAAACGACATTATTCCGATTTCCCGACAAAATAAAATCGGCTAATAAATTCCAAAAACCATTTTAATAAGAAAGAGCATTTTAGTAGCTTCCCAGCGCTTTGGAAGGCGACCAAAACGGACTTACGGTTTGAAAATTATGAAGAAAACAAAATAGAAAATATGCCACGTTCGCTCCAGTGTTCGCTAGGCGAACCCTAGCGAACCGAGGCAGTAGAAACCAGGTAAAAAGTTCGTTAAGCGAGCCTATGGGCGAACATTCGCCTTCCGCTCGCCCCGGGGTTCGCTAGGCGAACCCTCGACCAAACCTTCGCTTTCGCATTCGCCAGGTTCGCTAGGCGAACAAAGCAGAATTTTGAAATTCGCAGCTGTGCGAACCTAGAAACATTTGGGTCCAAAAACCCAATTCTTCACCCAAAACACTTCCAAACAGCACAACCAAGCATAATCAATGATCATATGCATAATACCATTACACTACGCAATTTATATCGATTTTCAACCGCAAAAACATCGATTTCTCACAATCCGACCTAAAATCAAAAGCTATAAAACACCACCAAAACACACACACACACATACATAACCATACACAAGTATAATATAATCGAGTTTCGCACCCTTACCCGATTAAATCGATTCTAGAAGTTGTTTTCCTTGATTTTCCAAACTTTCTTACTATTTCTCTTCTTCTTCTCTTTTCTCCTCTTTTTCTTTCTTCTCCTTTCCTTTCTCTCTATTTTCTCTCTTTCCAATTCTATCTTACTAACTTAATTAAAAAAATATTATGAAATGACCAAAATACCCCCACACTCAAATATCTCGCAAACGATCCCAAAACCCGATAAAATATCACAACAATGAAAAATGACATATTTTCACATAAAAGTCGAAAATAAAATAATATAATAATAAAATAATCAAAAACGACTCAATTAAATAAAAATACAAAAACTGGGGCGTTACATGCTCTAAATGCCCAATTAACCAAAACATGCGCACACATCCTTGCCCACTGATTCCAAATGCTCACTTTCCCAACCAAGATCAAACAGTCACAAGCAAAGTAGGTTGAAGACAAATCTAATTCAATATGTTTTCCAAAACCACAAGGCATCAATAACTTAAACTAGTATTTGGCGAAGCACACGATATAAGTTCAAGAATTACTCAATGATCACAAATGCATAAAATAGGAATAAGATCATGTTATCCTCAAATTAAAACTCCTATATCATCTAAATTCAGGATTTAGCAAAGCACACAATGGAAGATCAAACACATAATTCCAAAAAAGGCAGCCATGGTAGCAATAATAGTCATGATATGGTGAGCAATGTGTCGCTCCCGGGATTTTCATCTAAGTACAAACGCGAAAGTGGCACCGAAACAGAGTTGCCAGCAATGTGTATTTATCCCAAGAGAGGGAAAGGAAACATCGCATAAACCTGAAGGGGAAGGAAAAAGCATGGTCTTGCGACCAAGAGAACTGGGTTCGGGAGTCGGTTACGCGCGAGGAAGGTATTAGCACCCCCACGCATCCATCGTACCAGATGGGATCCACGCTTGCTAGTCTCGATCAAAGGGTGTCATCGTCTGGAGCTCCGCTGCTACTGGAAAAGGAAGAAACAGGAAAAAGGAAAAGGAAAAGAGAGAGAAAAAGAAACAAATGTAGGGAAAATAAAAGAAGTGCTTGAATGGGCCCTACCCCACTGCCTACGTATCTCATCGGGAACATGAGAATCAGAGCAACGTAGTTCCCCTAACTAGGGACGCTTTGTTTGTGTTTTTAGGGAACGACTAACGTTCTAGCTCAGGTGTTGCAGGCTCGCTGGTCCGAGTGCGTTACCATCTTGCAAGAGAACGAGTAGGAGCACGTTCGTACGCTGAGAGTGAATGAGATGAGAAGAGAATTCCTGAAGGAAAGACGTTATTATTTGTTTGAAGTTTTTTAGAAAGAAGTGTTTTGATTGTTTTGTGTTTTGTAACGCACATTGTATTTAGGTCCCTCATGTAAGATCGAATGCCTCGCATAACGACCTGAGATGGGACGCACGCTAAACATTCCAAGAAAATGAGAGAAGATCCCTCACTATCTTATTCTTACATGAAAGGCCTAAATACAATGTTTGTTTTGCCTTTATTAAGTATTTTTTACCTTTGTTTGAAGATAAGAAGAGAGAAAACGCAAAGGAAACTCTAAAGGGAGACTAAGAGTCCTAATGTTATCATGCATGGATGTCCTATGGTTAGTGAGGTTTGGGAGAAAAGACTACCTAAAACCTAATGCTAATCCTACTCCAAGCTTAATAAAAAATTAAGTTGGATTAGGTAGCTCTAAAGGGAAAGAATCCAAGACTTGAACAAAATCTTGAGATTCATGGGATGAGAAAGAGTGAAAGAGAAGAAAAGAGAAAGAGAAGAGGAGAGATGAGATGCAATAAGTGGCAGCAAGCACAAAATATCATAAATGTCCAACTCAAATCAATAATCATGTTTCAAAGATCAATGCAAAACAACTCAAGTGAGCATGCAAAGATAAACATGGAAGGATGCAAGCATACTTGTATGAAATGCACAATGAAGCACACATGGACTTCATGACAAAGTGAAATGAGAAAGGCAAGATGAAAATGAAGACAAGTCAGAACTAATATCAAATGATCATCAACAATTCATGTGTGCAAAAGTGATTCAAAACATGAAGCATTAAGATCCAAAGAAGTTCACAAAAGGAAAGGTAATGGTATTCATCATACAATTCAAGCCAAATGCATTCAACTATGCTCAAGCAACATGAAAACCAAGTATAGAACTCAAGAGGCAGTAGCATATGCATCAATATCATATCAAAACCAAACTCAAGTCATACAAGTTCAAACATCAATCAACAACTTCAAAACATGCACCAAAGCAAACTACAAAAAGAGGACAAAGTTCCAACACTTAGGCATACACAAACATGATCCAAACATGATCCACAAATTGCAAAAGTTGGTCACAAAGGACCTCAACCTGGGGTAGGAATTATATCAAAAGCACATACAAAGAGCCAGCAAGAAACTCAAGCAAATGGACATGGTAAATCAACTTGTGCAAAGAAGTGTCAAGATATGGTCATGCATAATTCACTTAAGCACAAAAAATCAAACATGCATCAAATAACATTAAACAATTGTGAAATTTAAACTCAAATGATATATATCAGAAGACAATCACATGTTAAAAGATCTCCCAAAAATTAACAAGTTAAACCATTCAAACAAATAAGCAAGGATCAAGTGAGAAACATGTATCAATATGCAAAAGAGGGGAACCAAAATGTAATATGAAAAGGTTTAAAAAATAAAACAAAAATGTTTGTATGTAATTCAGAATGCTATCTAACAAATGCAAAAGGAATGGATTGAAAATGTTTTATAGATGATGAGAAATAAATTCTACAAGTTAAAGTGTGCAAGTGAAACAATTAAAAAAAGAAAATTAGGCAATTAATTAAATCAGATGCCAAAAATAAAATAAAATGAGAAAATAAAATATGGAAAAATTTTATAAAACTAAAAACAAGCTTCATGAATTTTTTTATGATTTTTAGATGGATTAAAATGATTTTAAAAAATTAAAATGCAAAACAACAATTAAATGAAACAAAAAGAAAATAAAAAAACAAGTAGGGTGCAAACAGCAACAAAAATGCGTGGAAAATGGAAGATGGGCTGAAAAAGAGGGTGCAAATATCAAAGCCCAAAGCTAAAGTCCAAAGGCGCAGGTCAATGATCTCATAGAATTCAGTCAAATGTTCAGATTCAATCACAACCAAAGGATTAATCCTACGCATGCCAAAAGTCAAAGCAATCAACAATTACTCATGATTAACAGCTCAGATTCACATGCACACCATAGCTAAATGAACACGCACACACACAATTAATCAGAAAATTAAAATTAAAAAAAAAAACACCACGTGACAAGCACACGCATTTTTAATGCGCTGTCACCATCCCACTCACACGATGCATCAGACGTTGGAGATTAAATCCACAATTCAAAAATTAAACCAAATCAAAGGCTGTGACATGATGAACACAATAACAACCATGGTCCAACACACATGCAAACATTAAAATAAAAACAAAAATAAAGAAACGTGGCATAACAAGGAACGTTGGATCTAGCACATCAACGGCTCAGCCTTCGTCTTCTTCCCTTAAACCCTTGGCCGGACTGAACCACCACCAGCCGCCGGAGCTAGGGCTCCGGTCACCCTCTCCGGTGAGCTGTAACCAAATCTTTTCCAGAAATTGCGCATAGGTACATCACTTTGACCAGAAAATACGAGGATCAAGAATATCACATCCATTTTATCAAACAACCAACAAACATTGAGAATCGAACGAAAACATATTTAGATCCAAAAATTTAAATCCACAATACACACATGTTGCACGTCTAAAATCAAAATAAAATAGATCATCATGCTCAGTTAAGTTCACAGATCATTATGCACACTTAGAATTTGAGTTCTATGATGGTGAAAATTACACTAACCTGAACTTTGAAGAGCTTAAAATACACCAAGAAATCCCTCCAAAAACTGCAGATCTACTCCTTGGAACCTCTAGATGCAAAATAAATGCAACTAGAGCTTGAAATCGTGCTAGATCTTGAGATTTAAGTTTGAATCCTCTTGAATGGAACTTGGTGAAATCCTCAGTATGAGCTCAAAATAGCAGTTGATTCTTGCTCTATTCTCTTCACTGATCAAGAATGTGAAGAGGAATCTCCAAGAAACTCCAAGGAAAGTGAGATTCAAAGAGAGAAAGTGTGAGAGCAAAAAACCAAAACTGTGTAAATGAGAGTCTCTGACCTAGCTGTGAGGGTATGAGTAAGCTTATATACTCTCCCTTAGTTCACTGATTAGGATTAAGAAGTGATTAGAACCTTGGTTAATGAGATTTGGGTGGAATTGCAAAAATGCATTTTGTGCTTAAACCCTTAAACCACATGTGCACATTCCTTGTAACAAGCATGATTCACCTCCAATTTACTCATGTATCACCTCTGAATTGAATTTGGGCCTTGTACTTGCTTGGTTTGTAAGTTTTGAATCAATTTGCAAATTTGCATAATGTGAAAATAATGAGAAATATGGCATGGAATGAATTGATTCAAAAGCCAAAAATGATTCTCTTGACTTGTATTTTGATGTTGTAATATAACATGAACCAATAAAATCAAATACAAGTCCATTTGTGCCAAAATGCCAAAGGTGGAAAAATGGAACCAAATGAAAACCTCAAAATGCACCTTTCCACAAATGATATGGAGATGTTCTAGTACTTTTTGGAAATGGGAGAGAAAGATCTTAAACTTTCATGTTGGAGGAAAATTCATTTGGAGCTTCCATGGTGATGAAAAGTCAAGTTGAATGTGGTGGAAAAATTGCCAAAAATGAAAAGTTTTCATTATAGGTCATTTTCCAAATTTAGTAACTTTTGCACAAACTCTTGATTTTTGATGAATGATGCCATCCATGCCATTCCTTGACCAAATAAAGGTATATGGACTTGAGAATCATGATTTGAACCTTTGTAAACCAATGGTTGACTTTCCTTTTGAACTGTTGACTTTTGCTTATTTCACCAGTAACTGATCCATTGAACATCTTCCCCAAAAAACCAATGACCAAAATTCCATCCATGAACACTTAAGAACATAAGGAATACCATGGGATCAAGTCTTGCCCAAGAAATCAGAAATAAACTGATTTTAGGTCAAACCTTGATTTTGGCAGCCCCTGGTTAGGAGGAAATAGCACATCCTCCAAATCCGAATTCCTCTGAATATGATGTGTATCTTCTCAAACAATGATGAGATATGTCCTTTGGAGATGATAAAAGCTCAAAGAGCTTGCCCATTTGGGGGTCAGATCCTAACTTTGACTGCCTTGTGTAGGAGATCATGCACTGTCCAATTTTCTTGAGGAATTCTCCTCTTCCCATGACTTGTGAGATCAAATGGAGATGATACATGATGTAAGAGATCCTTGAGGCTTGTGAGAAACACTTGGTCTTCTTCTTTAGCTTTCGATGATTAACACCTTGGATCACCTGATCACATGCCCTTATGCAAGATGCAATGCTAGATGCTTGATGTTTTATTTTTCTATGCTTAAATGCAATGCAATGCAATGAAAGCTCATGCTAAAAGACATGAAGAAAAGAGAGGGAAAATTTTGGGGTATTACAGCTGCCCCTATTCAATCACTGTAGACCTGAACGGATGATAGCGATTGCTGTCAGCCTTTCAAGGTATGGAGGGATTGAATACCAGAAATAACCAAAAGATTTGCACTCTGCAGGGAAGAAGAAAAGGGATATAAACCCGACCAAACAAACTCTGCTTGAACAAAACTCTGATGGAAATAAAACCACTGGGAAGATGTCTTTTATACAACGCCAGACGACTTCTGGCTTGCCACACTATGGGTGGACTTTAGCAACGCCTTTTGTACAACGCCAGACGACTACTGGCTTGCCACACTACGGGTGGACTTTAGCAATGTCTTTTGTACAACGCCAGACGACTACTGGCTTGCCACACTACGGGTGGACTTTAACAATGTCTTTTGTACAACGCCAGATGACTACTGGCCTGCCACACTACGGGTGGACTTTAACAACGTCTTTTGCACAACGCCAGATGACTACTGGCCTGCCACACTACGTGTGGACTTTTGCCAATCTACGGTTGGACTTTGCAGCTGCATTGCCACACTACGGGGGACTTTTGCCAATCTACGGTTGTAGCGAGCGATTTTGGATGCTGTTCTTAAGCGCGGTCGCTCTCTGCGGTTGAGTTTACTACAGGTCGATTCATTTTTTATCCTATTAAAGCTGATGAAGGAAGGGAAATAGATGTCTCCAATTAACCCTGCTTTGCATACTGAGTTTAAACAGCGGTCTGTTAGGTTACGAATGTTATCAACAGCGGTCTGAGTTTAACATGGCAAGGGAAAAAAATATAGAGAACTTGTTGGATTTTCTGAGAATGGCGCCATGGCCATCTTCTTCCTCTAGCTCGTGCATGAAGCCCTCTATCTCACTCATCTCTCAACCATTTGACATGATTTAAACACCAAACTCATGCGTTTTTTCACAAGGAAGAAGATGGCAATACCCAATTTCATTCATTTTCAGTGTATAGCAAATTATATCATTGTGGCCGTATGAACCCTAATTTTGCAAAAGCAATCGAGTAGGCATGATTATGAGTGCTATGATCAAATTTTTTTAAGGAAAACAATCAACATATGATGGCAAGCAATTGGCAAAAATATCATGCGAGGAAATATGCATGGATCATGGAGTTTGAGTTTTGAGGCTTACCTTGATGCAAGCTGAAATGGAACTCTGCACAAACTTTGTTCCAGTTGTGAATTAATGATCCCTACAGCTTTAATGGATGTTATGGAGTGTGTTGCAAGCTTTGGAACACTTTGAAACTCTTTGGATCAAGCTGGAGACCTCCAACTGCATAATTGAGGCATAATGGCTTGGTTGAAGGGTGATTTTGAGCCTGAGGTGTTACAGTCAGTGTTTAAGTGTTTGGACACCTCACATACATCATATGTGATGTGTTTGAGCAATTGGAATTGATTGCTTGAGGCTGCAACTCAAAACCCGATAGTGGTTACTCAAAAACTAAGAAACTTGAGGTTTAAGGAAGAATGAGAGAAAGCAGTGTTGTAACTGCCTTTGGTGTGAGTTGAATGATCCATTGGAACCTCTATTTATAGGTGATCAACTTTTGTCTTGGAGGAATAATGAATGGCTGCTGGATCAGATCACATTTGCATGGATTGGCTTGGAGGATTTCTTCTCAAGCAAGGCAAACTAGCCATTCCCAAGAGCAGGGCTATGCCTTGACCAAAATCACATTCCTCAGATGTTTTTATTGTTGTTTAATTAGAGAACTTGACTGAGTAGAGTGAATTTGTTGAAAATGTACTATTCCACATTAATGCCCTTTGAATTCAAGGCAAAAATGTGCCAAAGTGGATGAATTTCAAGTTGGAAGATTCCTTGGCTTTTTGACTCAACCCTATCAGTTGGATCAGTTGGTTCATGATCAGATTGAAGGCATGTGGCATAGTGATCACTCCTTTTGACTCAGAAATCGTGGATGGCACAAAACTCCCGAACTGATTTTTCATGGCAGCCTTGGCATGGCATGTTGTGGCAGCCATAATTCTTGGCACAAGTGGATTGGTTTCATGCTATTGAGTTGCTTGGATTCTTGGAAACATTTGCAACAACATTGATGTTTATCTTTGGAACTGATTCAGCTTGTAACTGTTTGAAAAAACCTCACAAGTTTTGGTGTTTCCAACAAAATATGTCTTGGACAGAATTTTTTCTAAGTGTTGGAAAAGTGGTACTTTCATGTTTTTAGCCATTTTGGCTCACTCATAGCTCAAAATCCATCATGAATTAGAGTTAGGTCTAGTTGAAGTTTTTGTAGAGGCCAATGATATCTACAAATCAAACCTTGGATGGGAGAAAATGGCTTGGTGGTTTAGGAGTTATGACCCTCCAAAGTTGGTACCCTAGCCACTTTATTTTTAACTTAGAAAATTTTCTAAGTTTTTATGGTTACCCCTTTTACAAGTTATCCAACTCTTCTTGATTTTTCTTGATGAATGATGATTCAAATCATACATTAACATCATTTTAGGGTAAAAAAAGCATTTTGGTGAAAAATCTCAAAAAGTTAAAGTTGACTTTTGTGCACAGTTGACTTTTTATCAGATGAATTCCAAACTGTGCAATTCTTCATGAAATCATGTCCTTGACCTAAATTAAACTTGATGGACATGTTCCATGGGTGTCATAGGGTATATTGATGCATGTCATAGGGCTTGGGAGCATGTCCTGGTCAAAAGTCAAAGTTACAGTTGACTTTTTCCTTAAAACCCTAATTGTGGTGCAGATGAAATGGAGACTTGTTGCTCAAACTTCTTGGATTAATCCATTGTTCCAAATGGATCAATATAGTTCATTAGAGACCCTCAAACCTCTTCTTGAGGTCTTGGCTCATGATTTTCCCTAAAAGTCAACTTAGGGGTGAATTAGGTCAAGAAACCCTAATTCCTGATTTTTGATGAATGCATCCCCTGAGGCAAAACTGACTTGATGAATGGGTCCATGAGGTTCCATGGAGTATATTAGGTTGTGTTTTGGATCTTTGGCTCATTCCCAGAGGAAATTCTCCACCTGGAGGCCCTGGTCGACCAAAACCCTAATTTGGTTACACTGGCGATCTTGAGACTTGATCCACCTAGAAGGGAGCAGCCTTGTGCTTAATCCTTGAAGTGGGAGTCCTCTTGATCCATTGTGGATGTTTGAGAGGTTAGACAAGTTGAAGATCATGTCATTCCTTGATTGATCCTTTGTCAAAAGCTCTGAGAGGGCTTGAAACCCTAAATTTGATTGCAGTGGATGCTCACCCATCTTTGGGGAGACTAATGAGGCAAGATGGCTCCCCCATATTGTGATGATGATTTTCACAATGATGGGAAATCTTAGTGGTCAAAATTTGGGGTATGACAGATGCCCCTATTTAATCTTCTTGGACACGAAGGTGTGAATGACGAAGGTATTTGGGCATTCGGGGTGCAAGAGGATTAAATATCGGAATATCCGAAATTTTGACAGCTATGAATGGCAACTTGCGCATTCATCTTTTTTTGATAAGCAATGATGCTTAGAAAAGGTAGAAATTTCCCCTCGATCCTGGTCTTCAGCCATGGAACTGGTCTTAGTTTATGATTTAAACTTCCCCTCGATCCTGGTTTCCTACCGAGGAACTGGTCTAAGTTTCTTTTGTCAATAAACTTTATTGACAAGGGACGCAATTCGTAGCAGTTTTCCTCAAACTTCTCGCTGAATTTTCCTGGGGAGATGCCATTTGACGGAAAAACTATTGATGTCAGACTTGCTGGGGAACCCAGTCGTCTGAGTTGTAGAGTTGTGTCGCTCCCGGGATTTTCATCCTAGTACAAACGCGAAAGTGGCACCGAACAGAGTCGCCAGCAATGTGTATTTATCCCAAGAGAGGGAAAGGAAACACCGCATAAACCTGAGGGAAAGGAAAGAACAGGGTCTTACGACCAAGAGAAAGGGTAAGGGAGTCGGTTACGCGAAGGGAAGGTATTAGCACCCCCTCGCGTCCATCGTACCCGATGGGATCCACGCTTGCTTGTTTCGATCAAAGGGTGTAAGAAAAGGATATTGGAAAAGGAAACTGCTAGCTGGAGAACTGGAAAAGGAAAGGAGAGAGAAAGAGAAACAAATGTAGGGAAAATAAAAGAAGTGCTCGAATGGGCCCTACCCCACTGCCTACGTATCTCATCGGGAACATGAGAATCAGAGCGACGTAGTTCCCCTCAATAGGGATGGATTGTTTGTGTTTTTTAGGGAACGGCTGACGTTCTAGCTCAGGTGTTGCAGGCTCGCTGGTCCGAGTGCATTACCATCTTGCAAGAGAACGAGTAGGAAGCACGTTCGTGCGTTGAGAATGAATGAGATGAGAAAAGAATTCCCGAAGGAAAAGACGTTATTGTTTGTTTTTATCTTTTAAGAGTTTTTTTCATTTGTTTACATATGATAGTGTATCTGAATCTTAGTCATTAGAATGCGTACATTCTCACATTCCAAGATGGAATGGGTAAGAAAGCACACTAAGAGTGAAGAAGACCCCCACACTTAGTTCCAATTGTCAAGGTTCAAACACACTAGCATACTTGTGTTTATTAAGTGTTTTTGTTGACTAAGAAATGAAGAAGTGTTTTTTATTTGTACCTTCAACAAGTATTGCATTGAAGTCCCTCATACAAGATCGAATGTTTAACACATTGACCCAAGATGGGCTATAATGCTATACATTCTAAGATTATAAGAGAAAACCCCTTTATAATCTTTTCTTTATATGAAAGGCCTAGATGCAATAAATGCTTACCTTTATTGGATGTTTTTGGATCTTCTTTGAGATGAGAAGATGAAAGACTCAAGAGAGGAGAAAAGGTAAAACCTATGTGGACTAAGACTCAATCCTAATTGAAGATTAAAGGGAGTGATCCTAATGGTTTGTGAGGTTTCAACCTAAAGTCTAAGGAAAGAAAGAATTAAACAATTCACTTCTAAAGTAGAAGATGAATTGTAACTCAAAAAGGGGAAGTGATGAGTTATTAAAAGAAAGCACATAAGTACTTAACAAAACACAAAATGGAATTGTAAAAGAGATGAAAGGAAAGAAATTTGAATGTGGATTCCTTATCCACACTCAATTGCAACTTACCAAAGCCCCTACATGGTTAGTAAACATGTATAAGAAGTATAAGAAGTAAAAGAACATGTAATGCACCCTAAAACTCAAAAGAATTAAATGAGAAATCAAATCCTAGAACCACAACCAGAATGTACATCACATGGCAAACAAATGATCATTATCATGCAAGTCCAAGTGAATAGGCAACAAACATCATCCATGACATTAGAACATGCTACCATAGGAAAAGGGAGAATGAAAGATGAAAAGAAGTGGAAGAAACATGCCTAAATGGAACATGTAATCCAAGGATCAGAATTGAAATGAAATAAAAAAAATTCACAAACATCTCACAAGTATTCATGCATGACACATCAAAACATTTAAGAAGTGATAGAAGCAGTAGAATTGAAATGGAAGTTCCAAACAAAGGAAAATGCAAACACAACATGTTAACGGTGCACAAGGTTCAAATGATAATCAACATGCAAAGATGACATATGATATGTATCAATGACCTATAATGTCAAGTGAGTAGTTCACAAAATAGGCAAATGATCATGCAAGTATACACAAAAGAAAACATGTAAACATGCACAAAAGATTACAATGATGTGACATGTTGTAATGCTTCAAATGAAATGCATTAAACACAAATTAAATGGCCTCATGAAAATTATGAAAACATGGTATTTAAGTTCACTAATCAGAGATGAATCACATATCAAAGTAGCATGCAAGGAACCAAGGCAAAATGATATCAAACAATGCACTTAGGTCAAGTAGACATATCATACAAAGTAGCACAAAAATGAACACCAAACATGCCATAAACTAACCTAGAAAAATCAAATAAAAAACACTTAACATATCTCAAGATGATAATGACTCAATGCAAAAAGAAGAGCATCAAAACAATTTTTAATGATCAAGAACAAAATTAAACAAGATCATGTACCACATTAAGAATGCACACCAAAGAAATTCAAATTAAATTATGGAGCAGGGGTAAAAAGGTCATAAAATCAGAAAATAAAATCACCAAAAATTTTCTAAATGTTTAATGATTCTCATGAATTTTTGTGGAATTTTATGATGCTATTTAGTATTTTTAAAAATTAAAAAGCAAACGTGTAGAAAAATGGAAAAATAAAATGCAATGCAAAAAGGAATGGGGGTGCATGACTAGTAATTACTCAGTTCAATTCATTTGGGCTTTAAAAAAGAGGAGGTGTGAATAGGAAAATAGTCTAGGTCCATTAAGCGCGCAGTACACATTAATAACCATGCACTTCAGTCAAACCAAGTCAACACAATAACAACCATCGGATTGAGTCAGGTCAACAAACAAGTCAAAGTAAGCAAGATCAAGGCGCACATGTGAGGGAACACATTAACTAGCACGCACTGCACCACACTATGTTTAAGTGAAATCAGAAATAATGCACGTGAGGTGCATGTGTGTTTTAATGCGCTGGCAGTTCCTCCACCCTTGGATTACACAAATCAGACGGCTGACATTAAAACTGAACATAAAACCCTAAAATGAGACCACCGGCTGGAGAGGGACCTCCGGTCACCCTCTCCGGCGAGAACCACCACCTGCAACTTTCACATCACCACAGAAATGCACGATATTCATACCAAAATGAAGCTGAAGTTGAGCAGGTCATGAATACACACTTATTTTTCACATAGCAATCACACACATAGAGAAACGAAGAGATGAAATCATGCCCTAACTTTTCAAACTATGCCTTTAGAAGGCCTATCAACTAGCCGGAGTAAGCAGAGCTTCTATCAAGCTTATATTAACAAAAATAAGTCAAAATTAAGGGGAATCGAATGGAAAAAGGTTGAGTGATAAAACCTGAAAGTATGGAGAAATTGGAGATGCTGAGAAAACCAGAGATTCTTGCTTCCTTTTTGAGCTTCACTTGGCCAAATAAAGGCTTTCAAACTCTGAAGAGTGATAATGGAGATGGATTTGCAGTGTGCTTACTTCAACAATCCAAAGCTGCTTCAAGTTCAGAGATGATTGAAGATGAAACTTGAAGGGGGAATTATAGGAGAATGATGAACTCGTGCAATGGAGAGAGATTTGATGAAAAAGAGTGGGAGAGTCAGAGAGAAAATTAGAGAGTGTTTGGGAGTGAAATGAGAAGAATGGAGTTAGAAACTGAGATTTGTGAGTTAGATTTTCTTTTATAGTGTGAGTTAACTAAGGTTTAATGAGTTGAGTTAGATGAGTCACAGTGGTTAGACTGAGTGCACCCTAACTAACTGAGTCAAGTTAGTTAGGGGCGAGTTATTGAGGCTGAGTTATGGTGATGGCGGTTCACAATGTGTTATGGTGAGGTTCAATTGAATAAAGCAAGCTCACATCTGCTGCTGCCACAGAAACTTGTTCAACAAGCTTTCCCTTTCCATTTCCATGTATAGTGAGGCACGTGAGGTGGTGTTCATGAAAAGTGTTTGGTTAAATGAAGCAAAGGTTGGAGAGTGAGCAATACATGAGCAAGCTGGTACAATAACAACAACCTTTATTTATTTTTCTGGTTTTATGTGACAGATTGGAACCAATGCAACAGTGGTTGTTTGAAGATGATTTTCTCTCTTGTTAGTGAATGATTTAATGAGGCATTGAGGGCATTGGAAAGATGGTGCACCAGAGAACAACATTGGTGTGAGAATTGTATTGAATTGAGGCCTCAAACACACCTAAAAAAAACTATGAACACAATGGTTCAAAACTGGTTGGTGAGCGTGGCAAGAGGTTGGCTGGCAAGGCAACTTGGCACACGAAATTTCAGCACAATCAACCTAACTTGAGACCAAAATTTATCCCTCATAAATTGATCAAATGGAATTTTGTCCAACACAACACCAATGTTGAAAACTTTCCCATTTGAAGCTTTTAACCAAGAGAAAAATGAGTGGACATTTGGCCCACCACATGTTTGTGGAAATGACATGCGCGTGACCTGCAACTTGACCAAGCTGACTTGCATTTTGCCCTAGTTTTCCCCAACTTTGATCATCCATATCTCACTCAATTTTTATCCAATGGAGATGTTCTACACATGGATTTGAAGCTTGAAACAAGATCTTTTGTTATGGCCGAGTGGAATTTTCATTTGATGCCCCAATTTTAAATGGCCTTGACTCAAACTCTGATGCAAAATGGCCAAAACTTGCCATATTTAGTAACCCTTCTTCATCCAAAAATGGCAACTTTCCACATCTTGATTTTTTCATGATTCCTTTGGAGTTTCTTGACCAAATTTTGTACATTGGACACATATAACATGAATTTTATGGATTTGGCCCCAAAAAGTCAAGAGTTGACTTTTTCCTCTGATTATTTGACTTGGCCCCAATTTTCCTGATTTTTTATCTTTCTTCCAATTGAACCACTTCTAAAACCAATTGAGAGCACTTCTCCATACACATACACTTAAGAACATGTAGAATACCATGACATCAAGTTTTGTCCAAAAAACAAAGATTCCCTGATTTAATGGGAAACCCTAGTTTTGGTGCCCACCTCCTAGGAGAAAAATGTGCAGTCTTCAATTTCAAGTTCCTCAGAGTATGTTGTGTATCCTCTTAAAGGATGATGAGATATACCATTTGAGGATGATTTTGGATCAATGAGCTATCTCTTTTGAGGGTTTTCCTTCATTTTTTGAACCTCTTGCATAGTGAAAGATGTAGTGCTTCAATCTCCCATTGTATCTCTCATCCTTGAGGTTGTGGATGATCAATTGAGATGGTATGAGACATGAAAGACCTCTTGGCTTGCCTTGAGGAAACTTGATTGACCTTTTTGTGCTTTGAATCATCCCTTGATTGTCCACCTTCCACCTGATCACATGCCCTGATGGTAAGAAGGATGCCATGCGTCATTTTTCTATGTTAAATGCAATGCAATGCTAATGAGATGGATATGATATGATAAATGATAATGCCATGCTATGATGACAAAGAGGGAGAGCAAATTTTGGGGTATCACAAGTTGCACAAACTTCTCTGTTGGAGACGCCATTTGTTTCTACAGGGGGAAAGCAGGTCTCTTGAGAGACTACTGTTGCTTGGGATCTTACATCATATTTTTCTCGGGATCTTCCCGAAGAAATGCCATATGATGGGGTCCAATTTTGAGGTGCCGATGACCTTTTCATCGGCGATCTTCTCGGAGCGAAACTGGCATGCTGCCAAATCTCTAACTACGAGGCTTTCTCTGTGGATTTTCCTTAATCCGGGAAAGCAAGGATATCATCTTCAATGGCGAAGAGTGATGTTGGCTGAAAGTTCCTCTGGTTTTTCAGAGGTTCAAGTTATCAAAGTGGTCAAGGGCCAATTTCAATCCTGAAATAAACTGGAAGTGAGATTGTTCAGACATAATATTTCCTGAAGAGGAAAGAACTAGGTACTCGATTGAGAGAACTCCTATCACTAGGGGACAAGACCGACTAGAGTGATGGTGATGCAATATGAAATGTGAATGCAAATCAATAATGCATGATGTATGTATGTATATGCTGACAAAACTGACGCGACACACAAACTAAAAGATGAACATGACTGGATACTCGGTCATCGCGGGGCGAAGAAGTACCGTTGGTTCAAAATAGCAATTCCACCTTGCTTAGGAGAGATAGTCCCTGTTGGGAGTTATGTTGGTCGGGCTGAGGAGATAAGAACTCGGCCGAGGCGTGTCAGACGAAACAAGGTCTCTGACACAGTTGATCCCTTCATTCAGGCGTACTGGGTTAGAAGGAGTACTTTGATTCCGTACTTTGAGGTTCGATTACTTCTGGAGAAGCGACCGATGTTCTTCTGATGTTCAACAGTCAAAAGAAATTGTCGTTTTTATTAAAAAAGCAGAAAAAGTTTTAACAAGTAAATTCATTTTTGTTTTATTTCAAGAATCGTTAATCATGTTAACAACGTCGCTCTGTAAAGCTAAAACAAATAAGAATTACAAACAAAAGCACAAAGGCTCAAATTTCATTGATAAGATGGAGATCAGCCGAACGCGTGATTCCCAAGAGTATATACAAAGCTAGAAAATGGTAATTTACAGGGAAAAGGGCTACGTTGAAACATAACGACCACTATCCTTCTACCAACTTTGAATTCTAGGCATCCTGAGCTTCTGTCGAAGACGACCTTGACTGGCGTCTTCTGACGGATGATGTAACTGCTGCTGCTGAGGGATTTTCCTATGTTGTACTATGATGTTTCCAATCCATCGGGATGATTTTTTTCTTTTGTATCTAACTTTTGCCTGGACCGCCCTTTCGGGTTTTCAATCCACCGAGACGTTTTTTTTTTTTTTTTTTTTTTTTTTTTTTAGTTTAGGCGAAGTATTTCTTGACTACATCAACATTTGTGGGGTAGGCAAATTCCTCTCCGTCCATGGTTGCAAGTCTCAAGGCGCCGCCTGAGAAAGCTTTCGTGACCACATAGGGTCCATCATAATTTGGGGTCCACTTGCCCCGAGAATCAGTGAGAAATGATTGTATCTTCTTGAGCACCAGGTCTCCTTTCCTGAAGATGCGAGGTCAAACCTTTTTGTTGAACGCCCTCTTCATTCTATGTTGATACAACTGACCGTGACATAAAGCCGTAATTCGTTTTTCTTCGATCAGGTTCAGTTCGCAGTGTCGACTTTGACACCACTCAGCTTCGGTGAGCTTAGCTTCCATCAATACTCAGATTGAAGGGATCTCTACTTCTATGGGGAGCACTGCTTCCATGCCATACACTAGAGAGAAAGGGGTAGCCCCTGTTGAAGTGCGGACAGATGTGCGATAACCATGAAGAGCAAAGGGTAGCATCTCGTGCCAGTCTTTGTAGGTTAAAACCATCTTTTGAACGATCTTCTTGATGTTCTTGTTAGCCGCTTCCACCGCTCCGTTCATCTTTGGTCGGTAGGGAGATGAGTTATGGTGTTCGATCTTGAACTCGGCACACAACTCTTTCATCATCCTATTGTTCAAGTTAAATCCATTATCAGTAATGATCTCGCTTGGAACACCATAAGGATAGATGATATTATTTTTAATAAATCGGACCACCACTTGTCGGGTTACATTAGCGAATGACGCTGCTTTGACCCACTTGGTGAAGTAGTCAATGGCTACTAGGATGAACCGATGTCCGTTTGAAGCTTTGGGCTCAATCAAGCCAATCATGTCGATTCCCCATATGGAAAAAGGCCATGGGGAAAAGAGAACTTTGAGATGTGATGGCGGTACATGAATTTTTTCGGAGTATATCTGACATTTGTGACACCTCCTCATGTACTTGTAGCAGTCGGATTCCATGGTCAACCAATAGTACCCTGCTCTTAGAATTTTTCTCGCCATTGTGTGTCCGTTGGCATGAGTGCCAAAGGACCCTTCATGAATTTCTTGCATAAGCATGTCTGCTTCTGGTCTGTCTACGCATCGGAGCAAGACCATGTCAAAATTTCGCTTATACAGCGTGTAACACCCTTCTACCCCACAATCAGTTTTAGAGAAATAAATCATATTATCAGAGTAAAATCCACAACCAAGGGTGTACATATTCAAAAACGTCATAAAATTCTCATAGTTATGTCCCGTAACACGGGTTGTTCAAACATCGTCAAAAGAAATCATAATCTCGCAGCGGAATCAACTTGTCATTTTAAATTCAATTAAACATTTCATAAGAAACTTATCCAATCTAGAACAACATCATTAGTATAAAATTCCAACATGAATCAAAAGAACACGAAGTTCGCAATTCATCCCAACCCGATGTTACATGACACAGAGCAGGACACCGCTAAACTTAAACAACATAGACGAGACACTCCAAAGCTACCTCCTTCGTCACCTCGAAGCTACTCTGGGTTATCTGCAAGTTACCCACATAAGAGGCAACATTTCCAAGCAGGCAGGGTGAGAAAACATAATTCGATATAGTAATAAAAGACATGGAAATTAAATAAATTAAGCAGCAACAACAACAGATCATCATCCGCCTTCATTCACATCATCATCAACTTAAAAATACATAATACGACTCATCACAACTACTTCATAAGAAAATGCAATGTCAACTTCAATGAAAATGCAACTTATGCAATGCGGTACCGACTTTTCTCCATGTGATGGACACTGGCCATCAACCTTCCCCAATGGGAGCACAACATAACAACATATCACTCCAATCCGCACTATGGGATTGAAGCTACCAATAGGCCGAAGCCCCAACATAAAATATGCCATGAAATGCAATGATGCTAAACTCCTCATTCCATTCAATTATCAACATGTGCATCATTCATTTCATCTCAACAATATTCATCATAAAATCATGTTTCATCAATTATGTATCATCAACACCTCGACTCCAAGTAAACAACACGAGAAAACATCAAGAAACTTCAAGAAAACAGCAAAATATAAAATAACCAGCAGTCTGACGTGGCCGCCTGTGTCCTGTGACACGGCCCGTTTCAGAAGACCTGAGACACGATTCCAAAACATAAAAAAAAAGTAGCAAGTCAGCAGCCTGACACGGCCACCCGTGTCCTGTGACAATGCCCGTGTCAGAAAGTCTGGGACCAATTTTCCAAAAAATCAATTTTTATACGAGACCAGAAAGCTGACACGGCCGCCCGTGTCCTGTGACACGGCCCGTGTCAGAGTGCGACAAAACCCACTTTTCCAAAAATATGATTTTTCTGCAATTTTGATCCCCATATCCCCCAAAACCAGTGTTCTACACGAAATTTGATCAAAATACTCATAAGACACACATATATCAACACATACCAGTGAAGTTCCTCATATTATCATCATATCATACAGTTCACATCAAAATCATCAAAATCAAACACAATTCCACACAGTCCTAATTTATTCAATCCCCAATTTCATAACTACAAGGAATTAGGAATTCTCCCCATACCTTAGAGTAATCAGAATCCTTTCTTTTCCTTCTTCAAGATTCTTCTCGAAGCTCCTCAGCCCCTTAGGTTTCCTCTTCCTCTTCTCTGCTTCAATTTCCTTCACCCAAAACACGATCAGTTAAAATGATCGTTCCTTTTCTCTTTTAGTCATATATTCCAGTTTATGAACTTCCCATCCTATCCCTACTTATTCTCCAATAAGACCACCTCGTCCTTTCTCATTTTATTTTTAAATAATAATAGTAATAATATAAATAACACATGCTCATTTATTTTATTAAATTATTCAAAAGTGCCTTCTTTCTCCAAAATTCTCCAAAATTATCAAAAATCTCTTAATTCCTTCTAAATCAATTAAATAAATAATTAAATAATTGATTTAGATTTTTCGGGTCGTTACAACTCTCCCCTACTTTAAGAATTTTCGTCCTCGAAAATTACCTAAAGTAAACAGAGTCGGATACGACTCCTTCATCTGATCTTCACGCTCCCAAGTCCAACTATCACCAGCTGACCCGCCCCACAGTACTTTCACTAAAGCAATCTCTTTACCTCGTAGTTGCTTCAACTCTCGACCATCAATCCTCACAGGCAAAGCTTCCACTGTCAGGTTATCCCTTACCTGCACATCATCCATTTGAATCACATGCGACGGATCCAGAATATACTTTCTCAACTGCGACACATGAAACACATCTTGCAAATTTGCAAGTGACGGTGGTAAAGCCACCCGATAGGCAACTTCTCCTATCCTCTGCATAATCTGATACGGACCAACAAAGCACGGAGTGAGCTTTCTAGACTTCAAAGCTTGTCCCACCCCAGTCATCGGTGTAACTCTTAAGAACACGTGGTCTCCCTCTTGGAATTCCAGTACTTTTCTTCTCTTATCATGGTAACTCTTCTGACGACTCTGCGACGTCTTCATTTTATCCCGAATCATTTTAATCTTCTTCGTTGTCTCTTGCACAATCTCAAGTCCAAGTACAGAACTCTCTCCCGACTCATACCAACACAATGGAGTTCGACAACGTCCACCATACAACGCCTCATATGGGGCCATCCCAATACTAGCATGAAAACTGTTGTTGTATGTAAACTCGATCAACGGCAAGTGACTATCCCAAAATCCTCCTTGATCCAGCACACAAGCTCTCAACAAATCTTCTAAAGATTGGATTGTTCTTTCCGTCTGACCATCTGTCTGTGGGTGATAAGCGGAACTCATCCTCAACTTAGTACCCAAAGCATCTTGTAGACTCTTCCAAAACCTTGACGTAAACCGCAGATCTCTATCCGATACAATACTCGAAGGTGTTCCATGCAACTTCACAATCTCATCAATATAAATCTCAGCTAACTTCTGCATAGAATAATTAATCCTCATTGGCAAGAAATGCGCCGACTTGGTTAACCTATCCACAATCACCCATATCGAGTCATTACCTCTTGCAGTCTTCGGTAACCCAGTCACAAAATCCATGGAAATGCTATCCCATTTCCATTCAGGAACATTCAATGGCTGCATCATACCTGAAGGCTTCTGATATTCAATCTTGGACTTCTGGCAAGTCAAACATGCATACACAAATTCAGCAATATCTCTTTTCATACCTGGCCACCAAAACAATCTACGCAGGTCTTGATACATCTTCATAGCACCAGGATGAATACTCAATCGACTTCTATGTCCTTCCTCCAAAATACTCTTTTTGATTCCAGAAATATCCGGAATACATACTCTATCTCGAAATCTCAAAACTCCATCTTCACCAATTCGGAACTCGCCTCCATTACCTTGATTAATCTTCATTAATTGGTCCACTAACTTCAAATCAGATTTCTGACCTTCCCGAATTTCCTCCAAAATTCCATTGGTCAGCTTTAGCATGCCCAATTTCACACTATCAGCGGTCGTCTCACACAACAAACTCATGTCTCTGAATTGCTCAATCATTTCAAGTTCCCTCACCATAAGCATTGAAATATGCAATGACTTTCTACTCAAAGCATCAGCCACTACATTTGCTTTACCGGGGTGATAATTCAAATCGAACTCAAAATCCTTTAACAATTCTAGCCACCTCCTCTGCCTCATGTTTAACTCTTTCTGATCGAACAAGTATTTCAAACTTTTATGATCACTGAATACCTCAAATTTCGAACCAAAAAGATAATGCCTCCAAATCTTCAGCACGAATACTATAGCAGCCAACTCTAAGTCGTGTGTAGGGTAATTCCTCTCATGGACTCTTAACTGCCTATAAGCATAAGCGACCACTTTACCATTTTGCATCAGAACTCCACCCAGGCCCATCTTTGAAGCATCACAATAAACCACAAAGGACTCATTCGGGTCTGGCAAAACCAACACTGGAGCAGTTGTCAACTTTTTCTTTAGTTCCACCAAACTTTCTTCACACGCGACATCCCATACATACGCTTGTCCTTTTCGAGTCAATTGCGTCAACGACAAAGCCAACTTAGAAAAACCTTCAATGAATTTACGATAATAAACAGCCAATCCAAGAAAACTACGAATCTCCGTAGCAGACTTCGGAGTCTCCCACTGCAACACCGCATCAATCTTTGAGGGATCCACAGAAATTCCACCACTTGAAATCACATGGCCTAGGAAACTCACTTCCTTCAACCAAAACTCACACTTTGACAACTTAGCATAAAATTTCTTTTCCCTCAACACTTGTAACACAATCTTCAAATGTTCCGTATGTTCTTCTTCTGACTTAGAATATACCAAGATGTCATCTATGAAAACCACCATAAACTTATCAAGATATTCATGAAAGATCCTGTTCATATACTCCATGAACACACCAGGCGCATTAGAAACTCCAAATGGCATCACCGTATATTCATAATGACCATACCTCGTTCTGAAAGCTGTTTTCGGAATATCATCAGCCTTAACTCTAATCTGATGATAACCAGACCTCAGATCAATCTTACTGAACACACAAGCACCTACGAGTTGATCCATTAAATCGTCGATTCTCGGAAGCGGATACTTATTCTTGATGGTCACCTTATTCAACTGCCGATAATCGACACACAATCTCATACTACCATCTTTCTTCTTAACAAGCAACACTGGAGCACCCCACGGAGAAACACTAGGATGAATAAACTTCTTCTCTAATAATTCTTCTAGTTGTTTCTTCAACTCACTCAATTCTGAAGCAGACATCCGATAAGGAGCCATCGACACTGGACTCATACCTGGTATTAAGTCCACAGCAAACTCAATTCCACGTTCCGGAGGTAAATCACTTATATCCTCAGGAAACACATCTTGAAACTCACAAACCACAGGCAACTCAGCACTGACGGCTTCACCATCGACTTGCAATGATGCAAACACTGCGAACATCAACGCTTCATCTAACAAATGTTCATCCACTTGTTTAGCAGATAAGAACATCAGTTCACCATCCTCGCCTATCTCTGGAAACTCCACAGTCTTGCTATAGCAATTAATATGAATGTAGTTAAACTCCAACCAGTTCATACCAAGGATAACATCGATTTGGTGCAAAGGTAAGCACACCAAATCCATCACAAAATTCTTCTCAAAGATTGTCAAAGGACACTTCAAACAAACAAGCATGGTAGTCACCGAACCATTAGCCGGAGTCTCTATTATCATACTACCATTCATGTTAGACAAATTTAAACCCAATTTAGTAGCACACTCAAGAGAGATAAATGAATGCGTAGCTCCAGTATCAATAATAGGAATCAACTCAACATTGTTAATAAAACAAGTACCTCGAATCAAGTTGTCCTTCTTGGGAACTTCTGAGCCAGCCAAAGCAAACACTATTCCCGTAGTCTGGGCAGCAGTAGCAGTCTTCTTTGGTTTCTGGCATTGAGTACTGATATGCCCCTGTTCACCACAGTTGAAACAGGTCGGACCCTCATTCGGACAATCACCAATTCTATGCCCAGTCTTACCACAATGGTAACATTTCAGAACTTTGTTAGTACACACATCAGCTTTGTGACCTGCCTCTCCACACTTATAACACTTAGTAGGTGCATTAACGGCTCCCCTACTTGACTTCTTATCATCTGATACCTTCTATTTCCCTTTATCACCTGGGGTCGCATAAGGTTTTCCTCTGAACTAACCCTTATCTTTCTTTTCACTTAGCTGTTTGTAGTGAGCATATCGAGCTCGACTATCTTCATCATAGATCCTACTCTTATCCACCAGTTCCGCATACCTGCGAATCTGTTGGCATCCAATCCCTTGCTTAATCTCTGGTCTCAGCCAATTCTTAAACTTGAGACACTTAGAAAGTTCAGCATCTGCACGGTTGTAATGAGGACAAAACTTCACAAGCCTCTCAAATTTGGCAGCATACTCCGCCACAGTCATATTTCCTTGTTTCAATTCAATGAATTCCACTTCCATCTTACCACGAGCATCTTCAGGAAAATACTTGCCCAGAAATTATTGCTTGAATACATTCCAAGTCACCACAGTGCCAACATCTTCCAGTCTCTGACAGGTGTTATCCCACCAGTCCTCGGCCTGTTCTTCCAGCATATGCGTTCCGAACTGCACTTGCTGTGCATCAGAGCACACCATCACTCTAAAAATCTTCTCAATTGCCTTGAGCCACTTTTGTACGCTCGCCGGGTTATGAGTTCCTTCAAACTTCGGTGGGTTGTTCCTCTGAAACTTCTCCAATGCACGAAACTCATCAGGAGCATGGTTCCGAGCAAGAGCTGCAATAGCATCAGCTAGAGCGCGCGTGTTGTTCCCAGCCATTCTGTACAACACTCACCATGTCAGAAAACAAATAATCGTTAACAAGTAACGACTGACAACAGACTGACAACACAAAACTTGGTCGGACAGATCGACCTGCTCTGATACCACTCATATAAGACCCTTCTACCCCACAATCAGTTTTAAAGAAATAAATCATATTATCAGAGTAAAATCCACAACCAAGGGTGTACATATTCAAAAACATCATATAATTCTCATAGTCCTGTCCCGTAACACGGGTTGTTCAAACATCGTCAAAAGAAATCATAATCTCGCAGCGGAATCAACTTGTCATTTTAAATTTAATTAAACATTTCATAAGAAAATTATCCAATCAAGAACAACATCATCAGTATAAAATTCCAACATGAATCAAAAGAACACGAAGTTCGCAATTCATCCTAACCCGATGTTACATGACACAGAGCAGGACACCGCTAAACTTAAACAACATAGACGAGACACTCCAAAGCTACCTCCTTCGTCACCTCGAAGCTACTCTGGGTTATCTCCAAGTTACCCACATAAGAGGCAACATTTCCAAGCAGGCAGGGTGAGAAAACATAATTCGATATAGTAATAAAAGACATGGAAATTAAATAAATTAAGCAGCAACAACAACAGATCATCATCTGCCTTCATTCACATCATCATCAACTTAAAAATACATAATACGACTCATCACAACTACTTCATAAGAAAATGCAATGTCAACTTCAATGAAAATGCAACGTATGCAATGCGGTACCGACTTTTCTCCGTGTGATGGACACTGGCCATCAACCCTCCCCAATGGGAGCACAACATAACAACATATCACTCCAATCCGCACTATGTGATTGAAGCTACCAATAGGCCGAAGCCCCAACATAAAATATGCCATGAAATGCAATGATGCTAAACTCCTCATTCCATTCAATTATCAACATGTGCATCATTCATTTCATCTCAACAATATTCATCATAAAATCATGTTTCATCAATTATGTATCATCAACACCTCAACTCCAATCAAACAACACGAGAAAACATCGAGAAACTTTAAGAAAATAGCAAAATATAAAACAACCAGCAGTCTGACACGGCCGCCCGAGTCCTGTGACACGACCCGTGTCAGAAGAACTGAGACACGATTCCAAAACATCAAAAAAAAGTAGCAAGTCAGCAGCCTGACACGACCACCCGTGTCCTGTGACACGGCCCGTGTCAGAAAGTCTGGGACCAATTTTCCAAAAAATCAATTTTTATACGAGACCAGAAAGCTAACACGGCCGCCCGTGTCCTGTGACACGGCCCGTGTCAGAGTGCGACAAAACCCACTTTTCCAAAAATCTGATTTTTTTGCAATTTTGATCCCCATATCCCCCAAAACCAGTGTTCTACACGAAATTTGATCAAAATACTCATAAGACACACATATATCAACACATACCAGTTAAGTTCCTCATACTATCATCATATCATATAGTTCACATCAAAATCATCAAAATCAAACACAATTCCACACAGTCCTAATCTATTCAATCCCCAATTTCATAACTACAAGGAATTAGGAATTCTTCCCATACCTTAGAGTAATCAGAAACCTTTCTTTTCCTTCTTCAAGATTCTTCTCGAAGCTCCTCAGCCCCTTAGGTTTCCTCTTCCTCTTCTCTGCTTCAGTTTCCTTCACCCAAAACACGATCAGTTAGAATGATCGTTCCTTTTCTCTTTTAGTCATATATTCCTGTTTATGAACTTCCCATCCTATCCCTACTTATTCTCCAATAAGACCACCTCGCCCTTTCTCATTTTATTTTTAAATAATAATAATAATAATAATATAAATAACACATGCTCATTTATTTTATTAAATTATTCAAAAGTGCCTTCTTTCTCAAAAATTCTCCAAAATTATAAAAAATCTCTTAATTCCTTCTAAATCATTTAAATAAATAATTAAATAATTGATTTAGATTTTTCGGGTCGTTACACAGCGTGTCACCGCTCAGAAAGAAGTTTCCAGCCAGTCTTCTGAGGGTTTTCCTGTCTTTTCTGAGTGCCCCAGATGGGTACTCTTGTTTCTGAAGGAAGCGTTTGATATCGTGATACCAAGGTTTATCGTCTATGATTGCTTCGATTGTGAAGATGTAGGCGCCTTTTTCACAAATTCAAATATTTGAATTTTGTGATTTTATTTAATTGATTCAAAAATTAATTTCTTTCTGAGTTTTAATGATTTTGAGTTGATTCTTTTTTTAATAATTCACAAAAATGTTAAAATATTTTATTTTATCAAAAAAATCCCAAAAATATTATTTATTTCATATAATTGATATTTTTGCAAAGAATTAATATTTTAATTGTTTTTGACATTTTAAATATTTTTTCTACATTGATTTTGCAACTTTTAATGCTTTCTAATTATTTTGTAGCTCAATACTTAATTTTTGAAGCATTAATCCAAAATCACAATTTGTTTTTCATATGTTAAACAATTTTGATCATTTTTAATTGAATTTTTATTCAATTAAATACATTTTTGAAAACAAATTAGGGTTTTTGGATTAATTCAACCCTCATAAATCATTTTCAAAACACTTTGGGCCTCTTGAGGGAGTGTAAGACCCAACCCACTTGTACAGAAACATTTTGGGACTCATTCGTTGTATAAGTCCCTCTGTACATTTTGAAATAAACGGCACGATCATTGCCTTTTGAAAAATAACTTTGGGCCTCTCCTTGAGCTATAAGACCTATTCAAAAACACTTTGGGCCTCTATTAGAGTGTAAGACCCAATACCCTTTTAACCAAAACATTTTGGGGCCTCACTTATTGTATAAGTCCCTCTGCGTTAAAAGAAAATCTCGGCGCGATCGCCATTTTTAACGAAAAATCAACTGGGCCTACCCTCGTGTTATAAGCCCTACTCTTTTTCTTTAAAACTTTTTGGGCCTCTTGAAAGAGTTTAAGACCCATCCCTTTGTACAGAAAAACATTTTGGGCCTCAGTCACTTGTATAAGTCTCACTGTACAAATTCAAACAGTGCGCTCACTGATAAAACCCTGGGCCTCTCCTTGAGCTGTAAGCCCCAAAATCTTTCTTTTTCAAAGCACTTTCTCCTTTGATTTTTTATATATTGTTGTTTTCAATCTTTCTTTGTTGAACAACTAACCAAACAGCATGGAAGCTCTACAACCGAGTAAGTGGTTATTGCTTTCATTTACCGCTTTCATATACATATAACTGTATTGTGGGGCTGTTCCACTGTAAGTCTTCTTTCATAAACTCATATCAACTGTGTAATAATAGTATAAATATTTAGAGTTTCCCCGGCAACTAAGTCAAGAACTAGGTGACGCCGTTTCGTTTATTCGTAGAAATAGACAACTAGATCCCCAATAGGATCACCAGATACAGTCTTCTCTCAGGCTGTCCTCATTAAGAATTGTCAAGAAACTCTACTCCCAGAGATGAATGTATTCTCCGTGAATGGCATCTTTGAGTTTCTTCCAAATTCTCGAACTTTCCTGACTTTGATCTATTCTCGGTGAATAGCATTGCCTTGAATTTCTCGGGGTTTGGGGACCCACGGGCTTCTTAAAAGCATCGGCCTCCTCTTGGGCATCATACAAGGACCCACAGGCTTCCTAAAAGCAACCCCGCCTCCTCTTGGGCTTGGTACAAGGACCCTACGACTTCTTAGAAGTATTCACAGCCTCCTCTTAGGCTTCGTATAATGATCTCTTCCTCCGGGAATGATAGCCTCCTCTTGGGCTTAGTTCAAGGACCGATCGGCTTCTTAAAAGTTTCCAGCCTCCTCTTGGGCTTCGTACAAATTGTCCCGACGACCTCCTAGAGGTATAGGAACAAAACTTAATCATCTGCATAGAACAGTCCTTTCATAGAGTCTACTACTGTTTCTCAAAGCATAGTACAAAGAGATAAAACTCTAGACTTGGACGATCTAAATCTCCTTGAGTCTCAAAGACATTCTCAAGTGACCCCTTCGTTAAATAGGAAGGAAACCCGTAGACTCGGACAGTCTCAATACCCTTCGGATTTCCCGCTTCCTCAAAGAAAAGGAAATATCCCGGATCCTTGAATCAAACCCTTGAGTACCACATTGCTCATATAAGAACTGATTTTCTCTTTAAAATCAGTATACTGGACCTGTCACTTAACTGAAACAGTCACCATAGCCTCTCTCTTGGGCTTTGTACAATGATTCTCCCCAGCAGAGTAAAACAACGTTTAGCCTCTCTCTCGGGCTTTGTACGAGACACATAAAGAGACTCCCTCGGTGAGTCAATCACCCTTTTAGCCTTCATCTCGGGCTTTATACGAGATACAAAAAGGTTCTTATTGAGCCAAACAAACAACAGCCTCCATCTCGGGCTTCATACGAGATACAAAAAAAAAACTCCCTTGTTGAGTCAAGTAGCCTCCATCTCGGGCTTTATACGAGATACCAAAAGATTCCATTGTTGAGTCAAAACCTTTTAGCCTCTCTCTGAGGCTTTGTACGAGACACATAATAGCCTCCTCTTAGGCTTTATATAAGAAAACCACTGGTTAATCCAATTAACCTTTTAGCATCAAAGTTGTGCCTCGTTCACAGTACACAAACATCAACAACTCCTTCCCCTTTCATCTAATCGCTGTAAGTGGCAAGCCTCTGGATCATCTACATCCATGCCATTGTCCCTCTTTTAGCATGAGCAATTCCTAAGGAAAGATAGCATTGCTCTACACTGAGTTAAAGTCTTCTCCTTCAGGTTAAAATCCCCTATATAGGAAATTATGGCATTGCTAGGATTCACATATCCCGGTTAAAGTAATTCTCCTTTATAAACAGTTGTGACATACAACCCCCTCTTTAGAGATGACAAATTCTCTCTAAAGTTGGGACCTTTTAGCTTCATATCTTGGGCGTTGAACAAGATACAAATAGACTTTTCAGCTTCCCATCTTGGGCTTTGAACAAGATACAAACCACCTTTCGCTGCACGTCTTGGGCTTTGAACAAGACACCCAAAACAACCATTTCCTCCCATAGACTAGGAGGAACTACGAACGCTCTGATTTCCCTGTTTCGGTAAACGGGAATACGTAGGCATAAGATTGAAAGAAAAATCTTAGCGAGCACAATCAACAAAAAACCCAAATCCCATACTCTCACATACCTATCAAAAAGCATCAGTCCTAACATCCTAATCCTTGTTCCCCGCCAGAAACCTTATGTTAAGTCCTAGAAAGAAACCAGTATTGGCGAAAATACAAATAACCAGTACAAAGGCCCCCCCACATTGATAGCATCTGTAACCTAACAGACCGCTGTTTAAACTCAGTATGCAAAGCAGGGTTAATTGGAGACATTTATTTCCCTTCCTTCATCAGCTCACAATAGGATAAAAAATGAATCGACCTGTAGTTTTAAGCTCAACCACAGAGAGCGACCAACGCTTAAGAACCGCGTCCAAAATCGCTCGCTACAGAAAAATGGCGCCCACCGTGGGGCCTTTCAAAGTTAGATCTAGGCACGGTCTTCCTTTTCTTCACTTGTGTGAATACCACAGATTGGGGCTTCCGCCGGGGAACCCATTTTCTGTCAGGAACTTAGGATTCTTAGCTTTATAAGTCTAGGATGTTTAGGACAAATATATATACTGCTTTTCCTAGTTGCTATCCGTGTTTATTTTTCTGCTAATGGGAATGCAGTTGATGCCGTATGTGGAAAGATCGAGTATACACTTAAGATAAGTGATGGCGACGGGGTCGACCATCAACCTCAGTGGAGGCTGACCAACACAACCCATTCTCTCACCTAGACAATGGGCCGGTTGTAAAGTCTGAGAAGCTGAGGAGCCAAACCCTTTCGTAGTGCGGAAACTATCGGAAATAGTTGTTACGCTATACTACCCTCATTTGAGGCTGGTGATCTATTCTAGGTGAATGTCACTTACTCTAAGATTGCTTTACAACTCGCTGGCGATCCGCTTGTTGTTTTGCTTTCCTGGGAGGAGCTGATGATAATGAGTACAGGTACAAAAATCACCCTAGTATAAACCTTTGGGGATGGGTAGAGCCTTGACTTCATGACAACGACCCTTTGACCCCATGTTTTTTCCATGTTTTTGTGTGCTGCATTCATGCATTCATCTAAAAAAACATTAAAACATTAAAAAAATCTTCTCTTCTAGTCTCTCTGTTTTTCAAATTAAACTATGACTGTGATTGCAAATATCAGAGAAAAGGATTGCACTAATGGATTTCGGTAGAAGGAGAACTCACTAGTATACCTTCAAGGTTCCAAAACTAGAGGATTTGAGAAGGTTAGCAAGGATGATCACTAACCCTGAGGCTTTCAGAGCTAACCACGGAGGTTTGCTACCACTGTTAAGAGTCTATGTGATTGAGGGAATCATGGATACGCTCATTCAGTTTTATGATCCGGTTTATCACTGTTTCACATTCCTGGATTACCAGCTCGCACCAACGTTGGAGGAGTATTCTCATCTGATCGATCTACACATTACGGATCGAGCTCCATTTTCTGGACTGGAAGAAATTCCAAAGAATCATACAATTGCAAGAGCAATTCATTTGGACGAGTCTGAGGTCAGGACTTACATGACCACTAAGGGTGGCATACAAGGTTTTCCAGCCCAGTTCTTGACAAAGAAAGCCCTGTATTTTGCCAGTATAGGAAACGTAACTGCTTTTGAAAGCATCTTTGTCTTGCTCACCTACGGGTTATTTTTGTTTCCAAACATCAATAACTTCGTCGATATTAACTCCATTAAGGTTTTTCTCATTGGAAATCCTGTGCCGACTTTGCTCGCAGATGCGTATCATTCTGTACACTTGGGGAATTTGTACAGCGGAGGGGAGATCACATGCTGTGTACCTTTGCTTTACAAATGGTTTATCTCTCACTTGCCCAAGTCGGCTGCTTTTTGGGATTGTAAGAGTGCCCTACGCTGGTCGCAGAAGATCATGTCTCTTACCAACTCTGATATAGATTGGTGTAATAGGATTTATGATGGAATCAGGATCATTGATCGTTGTGGAAGCTTCCCCAACGTACCCCTCATAGGAACTAAAGGAGGAATCAACTACCATCCGATATTGGTTCGCCGTCAATTTGGATACCCGATGAGACACATCCCACTGGGTGTTCATCTGGAAGGTCTTTTCTTCAAGGGAGGAGAAAATGACAGAGCACTGAAGATGGAAATAGTGCAAGCTTGGAAGCATGTTCATAAGAAAGGACGAGAGTCTCTAGGAAAACCGGATTGTGTCTCAGTGGAGCCTTATCTCCATTGGGTACAAACTAGAGCTCTCAAGCTAAAAATGCCTTATCCTCGTTACGGAATTCTTCCGCAAAGGGAATCTGTCATGTACTTCATGACGGAAACTGAAAAGCTTCAGGTTACTCTCAACAAAATTCAAAAGGAGAGAAGGTCTTGGAAGAACAAGTACCGCACCCTCGACATAGAGTGCATCAAAATACAGCAATTACTGAAGGAGAAAGACGCTCTGATCAAAATTTTGGAGCAACATGCTGTAGATAATCAGGATGACCAAAGGAATTTGCTCGCTCCTTTCACCTGGAAAAGGAGTGACAACCCGACAACGGCCCAAGTGCCCCGGTTAAAGAAAAGGAAGATACCGGAATCTGCACCTGATTTCTCTTCAGAGAGAACTCAGGACCCATTAGCTTAGGTTTCTGTTTCTGCACTTTGTAATTTACTGTATTTCCACTTCTGTAATCCTTTGAATTTCAATAAAAAGGGGTTTCCCCACCGTTTGATATTTGCAATCTAATTGTCGAAGTTTATTTTGATTAAACCTTAAACAATTAATATAATCATTGCATTCATCATTCTCACATCGCGTATTCTTCTTACCTACGAATCTCACGTTTGTGTCTCGGTTCTAGAGTCAAACTGTCTCATTCGTATAATACTCGGGCCAATCGCCAGAAAAGGATGGATGATCTTGAGGAAGAAAACAGAGAGTTGAAAGAAGAGATCGACGCTCTGAGAGAGGATATGAGAAAGCTTCGTAACGACATGCAAGCCATGGCAGAAGCTCAGCTACAACGAACTGTGATCTCAGAGATCACCTCAACGCCCATAGTGGAGAGGTATGATCCTAGGTATCAGATACCGAAAGATCGTCCTTGGGGCATGCCTGTTAACTATATCCCAGAAGGATATGTTCCGCCGATCACTGAAGATCGGGGAATCACAACAGAAGCTGCTGGGCCTAAAGGTTACAAATTTCGGGAGAGCGAAGATGCCAGGGGCATGTTGAAGACTCCTGAAGGTTACAAACTTTGGGAAATGCCAAGACTCACTGTCGTAGTCACGGTGCCACCCCCTGTGGTGCACACTGTCCCAGAAGGACAGATTCCACCAACACCTTCTGGTAAGAAGGAAACTATGTTCGATAAAATGGATGAATTCCAGGAGTAATTCTTGGAAATGTAGAAGGAGCTGCAAGCCATTCGTGGTCAGGATCTATTTGGAAAGGACACCGCAGATCTCTGCTTGATCCCAAATGTGAAAGTCCCACACAAATTTCAAGTGCCCGACTTTGAAAAGTACAAGGGTAACTCTTGCCCTCAAAGCCATCTGGTGATGTACGCTCGGTGGATGTCAGCTCAGACGGAGAATCAGGACCTACTGATTCACTACTTCCAGGATAGTTTAACCGGTGCCGCACTCAAATGGTACATGGTTTTAAACCATACTACGATCAGTACATTCAGAGATCTTGGTACTGCCTTCGTCCAACAATACAAATACAATTTGGACATGGCACCCGACAGAGATCAACTCAGATCAATGTCACAAAAGGACAAGGAAACCTTTAAGGAGTACGCTCAAAGGTGGCGTGAAATTTCCGCTCAAATTTGTCCACCTCTTGAGGAAAAAGAGATGACAAAGATCTTCTTAAAGACCTTAAGCTCATTTTGCTATGACCGAATGGTTGCCAGTGCGCCCAGTGATTTCACCAAAATGGTCGGCATGGGCGTACGTCTTGAGGAAGCCGTCCGAGAAGGACGTTTGGTAAAAGACACTGGATCGACGAGCGGTACTAAAAAATACGGTAGTACTCTCCCTAAGAAAAAAGAGCAACATATTGGGAATATCTCTCTCGGAAAGCAAAGACGGCGTTATCAACCGGTAGCAGCTGTGTCTCCTCCTATCAACCCTGCGTCTATCCCTACGTATCAACCTCAGGTTGCGCAGAGCCAACCTGACAAGCAAAGGACACAACAGCCTCTTCAGCAGGCTCTTCCTCCATATAACAACAACCGTACAACACGGCCACCAGGATTTGATCCTATACCCGTAACGTATGCAAAACTGTTTCCATTACTACTGCCTAAGGGGCACATTCAGACTAAATCTCCTCTTACAGTACCGGAAAATCCTCCTTTTTGGTTTAAGGTGGATCAAACATGCCCTTATCATCAAGGAGGTTCAGGGCATAACATTGGGACTTGTCTCAATTTCAAGTCCGACGTGCAAAAACTTGTTAGGAGCGGAGTTTTATCCTTCAAGGATACAAATCCTAATGTTCTCACGAATCTACTGCCTCAACACGAGAAGGCTGCAGTCAATTTGATAGAAGGAGAGACTAATGATGTCTATCAAATTCACGATGTACTCTTGTTGAAAATCAATCTGGTCAAGATGCATTGTAGACAGAGTGGATATGGCCATGTGCCACCTCATAACTATCATCAA
Organism: Lathyrus tuberosus; assembly: GCA_022829125.1. Classification (NCBI taxonomy): domain Eukaryota; kingdom Viridiplantae; phylum Streptophyta; class Magnoliopsida; order Fabales; family Fabaceae; genus Lathyrus; species Lathyrus tuberosus. The sequence goes on from JALAZF010000365.1 coordinate 5,327,931, forward strand.
TGTGGTATCTGCTCTAAAGACAATCAAGGATGTTCTGTAGTGCAATCAGCTCTACAAGAACAGATGGATCTCGGATGGATCCAAGAGCACCGAGTTCGTGGAGTTAACATTGTTTACACGAATTCTAACGTCATTCAAAACCACGACATTTGTGCAATGAATGTCAACTTGGTGGTGATGCACTCAAGGCAAAGCCAGTATCATAATCTGCCGCGGCACGATTACAGTTCTTATCTGACTTGCTCGGTAAACAAACAGGGATGCTCTTTCATACAAGAGGCCCTCCAGCGTTAGATGGATCTTGGATGGATCCAAGACTACCATGATAAGAACCCTTATCAGATCAATATGGTTCAGATCTTCGATATTCGCGTGATGAATACCAACCTGGTAGAGTTACATGCTGAGCAGGTCCGACTCGGATTCTTAATATCACATGACTATCAAAGCTGTAAAGCGGGTTGCGAAAACGATCGAGGTTGTACCCTTGTCCAGGAGGCACTTCAGCACTTGTTAAATCATTGGTGGATGCCAATTTATATGGATGAAGATACTCAGTAGATTAGTATCAGTAACAGGAATCCTACCCGGCGTCAAAGTCAGGATGTCCGATCAGTGGAAGCTAACCTAGTGAGGTTACATTGTATTCAAAGTGGGCGTGGCCAGGTGCCACCACACAACTATGATAGTTGTAGCGTCTGTTAGGAAAGTAACCAAGGGTGTTACCTTGTGAAAACAACTCTTCAGGGTCAGGTCGATCGTGGAGAAATTCGTCCATATCCGGGTTCTGGACCCATCAACTGGACGCCGAACTACCTTGCCGAGCGATTTGAGGATGTTGTCACGATCTCTGGTCATCACAGGACCAGGGATGTTTTTGCCATTATTCCTCTACTTGACGAATCTAAAGTTTCCAACCGGGAACGGATCGAGATTACTTATGATGGTCAGAAAAATCAGAAGGCTCCTATAGTCATCTATCTACTAGGACCGCTACCGTATGAATCAGCTAAGGCGATCCCTTACAAATACGGTGCAACAATAATTGAAAATGGAAAGGAAATTCCATTACCCTCCGTTGTGAACATTGCAGACATCAGTCGAGTAACACGGAGTGGTAGAATCTTCAACCGAGGGGTTGGGGAAGTTAACAAAGAAAAGGAACTTCAGACGGAAACTCCTGATCGACCAGTCGATCAATCCAGTAATCCCGACCTTTCGAAAAACAATGATGAGATGCTGAAGCTCATCCAAAGGAGTGAATACAACATTGTCGATCAACTGTTACAGACTCCTTCAAAGATCTCGGTATTATCACTGTTACTCAGTTCAGAAGCGCACAGGGAGGCTCTACAGAAAGTCTTGGAGCAAGCCTTTGTGGAACAGGATGTAACAATTAGACAGTTCGATAACATTGTCTCTAACATCACTTCCTGCAATAATTTGGGATTTAGTGATGAGGAATTACCCGAAGAGGGTCGCCATCATAACATGGCGCTCAATATCACAGTTAACTGCCAGGACGATGCTTTAGCCAGCGTACTGGTAGACACAGGGTCAGCCCTGAATGTTATGTCAAAGTCTACTTTGATGCAATTATCATTCAAAGGCCCCCTGATGAGAGTCAGTGAGGTTGTCGTCAAAGCATTCGACGGATCCAGAAAAATAGTTATCGGCGAGGTTGATCTTCCCATAACTATCGGTCCTCACACTTTCCAAATCACTTTCCAGGTCATGGATATCCGGGCAACGTACAGTTGTTTATTAGGAAGACCTTGGATACATCAGGGTGGAGCGGTTACTTCGACCCTCCACCAAAAGTTAAAGTTCGTCATGAACGATCAACTTGTCACGGTTTGTGGGGAACAAGCCTTGCTTGTAAGCAACTTGTCATCATCTACGGGTATAAAACCCGAGGAGGTTATTGGAACTCAGTTCCAAGCACTATCGGTGAGCAAGAACAATTAGTTCGAAGGAGGAACCTCGATTTCCTCATACAAAGATGCTATCAAAGCGATCGAGAGTACCGATACGAAAGGATGGGGACAACTTGTCATTCCTATTGGCAATAAAACAAAGGAGGGTCTTGGTTTTTCTGCAACCTGTACCCAGACAGCTGCCAGCAATGAAATTCTTCATCCCCTTCAAAACTTATTCCACAGTGGAGGTTTCCTTCACCCAGTGTCTCAGACAGTTCATGCTATCAATGAGGAAGATCCCTCTGACACGGATGAAGAATGACAGTCCTACCTTAACAAGGACGGTTATATGTCTCAGGAAGAGGTGCCTATGCCTTTTTGCTTTCCTACAGAAAGTCTGAGATTTATACCAAGATCAGATGTCGAAATGATCTATGGGGATTGTGATCCAGAAGGATGCCGCGCTCCGCCAAATTTATTAGAGGAAGACACTCCAATGAAAGACAATTTTGACTACACCTACTATGGCCCAATGGATGGTCTGCCAATGTGGCAACCTTATCCAGGAAACTTAGGGCAAGAAAGTCAGCCGAGTAATGAAACTCAGCTGAGCATCATTAAACGGAATACCTGTGTCCCCACCATGTCATGGGATCAACACTCGGGTCATTCCGAAACTACTCAACATGACGATGAATTTGCAACGTTTGCAGGACTTGAATTTATCAACTATGCTTTTCCCGAGGTCAACGTCTTCGAGAGAAATGACTCCTCCAGTTCCAAAGAAGTGTGGGACACCTTGGGACAACCAAGTGGAAAATACGACTTCATGGTCAAGTACACTGCGCCCGGAAGCTCTCGTATCAGGCTCGAAGATATCCAGCCAACTGGATGGGGAGATGCAGCTGAGACCACAAATACTATGCAAAATGCAACTGAGGAATCCTCCTATGACAACTCTGCCTGGGAGATAGATTCTAATGATCCTGCTCCACTAGAAATCAGCGTCATTTCTGAAGACAAATCAAGGAAGGTGCCAGACTTTGTGATTCACCGAGGAGTTCGCCGCCAATGGGTTGTTGTCGAGGTTCCGAAGGTCGTTCATCAGTCAAAGTAATTTCCATCTTTAGTCTTTCACCCTGCCCAGGTGAAACAAATGTTTTGATAGGGCTCGCTTTCTGTAAATTTCCCTCTTCGCTTTGCCCGAAGTGACAGAGTTTTGTTTTATAGGGCTGTAGTTTCAAGGATCGACTTGTTCATCAATAAAATAACGTCGTTCTGTAATTTCCGCATTAATTGCTGTTTTCTCTTTTTGATTTTTCAAAAAATGGTAATCCTAAAAAACAATTCAAATAAAAACAAGCAGTAAAATAAATACACTGCACACACTTTTGCATTTTCTCTATCTCTTCTAAACACGAATCATCACGTCATGCAGATTGCTTGTTTTAAACCCAGTTGAAACATACGATCAGATGCCTTCTCCCAACTTTGAGTTCTCGGTATTCGAGGCTGAAGAAGAAAATGACAACGAAATTCCAGAAGAGATTTCTCGACTACTCAGACAAGAGGAAAGGTCCATTGAACCTCACAAAGAACCGTTGGAAGCGGTAAACTTGGGTTCAGAGCAAGAGAGAAAAGAAATCAGGGTTGGGGCACTGCTCAGTCCAACTGCCAGAGAGGGTTTGATAAAGCTTCTCAAAGAATTTCCCGATGTATTCGCTTGGTCCTATCAGGATATGCCAGGGTTGGATACCAGCATCGTGGAACATCACTTACCATTGAGATCGGAATGTCCGCCAGTAAAGCAAAGGTTGAGACGGACTCATCCGGACATGGCCATCAAAATCAAGGAGGAAGTACAGAAATAGATCGACGGGGGTTTTCTCGCTACATATGAATATCATCAATGGTTAGCCAACATCGTACCTGTTCCGAAAAAGGACGGAAAGGTCAGAATGTGTGTCGACTACCGAGATCTGAACAAGGCTAGTCCAAAGGACGACTTTCCTTTGCCACACATTGACATGCTGGTTGACAGTACAGCAAAGTTCAAAGTTTTCTCCTTCATGGATGGATTCTCGGGCTATAATCAAATCAAAATGGCGCCGAAAGACATGGAGAAAACTTCGTTCATTACCCCATGGGGTACCTTTTGTTACAAGGTAATGCCGTTCGGTTTGAAGAATGCCGGGGCAACCTATCAAAGGGCCATGACTACTCTGTTTCATGACATGATACACAAAGAAATCGAGGTATATGTCGATGATATGATCGCTAAATCTAGAACAGAAGAGGAGCATGTGACCCACCTGTCAAAACTATTCGAGCGGTTGAGAAAGTACAAACTCCGCTTGAATCCCAACAAGTGCACCTTCGGTGTCCGTTCAGGGAAACTACTAGGGTTGATGGTCAGCCAGAAAGGAATTGAAGTTAATCCTGACAAGGTCAAGGCCATTCAAGAAATGCCTTCTCCGAAAACTGAAAAACAAGTCAGAGGATTCCTGGGACATTTGAACTACATCTCCAGATTCATATTCCTTATGACTGCCACTTGTGTGCCGATCTTCAAATTACTGAGAAAGAACCAGGATTACGTTTGGACAGAAGATTGCCAAACTGCCTTCGACAGTATTAAGGGATACCTGTTGAATCCTCCGATTCTATCACCTCCAGTGGAAGGAAGACCACTGATCATTTACCTCACAGTCCTAGAGGACTCGATGGGATGTGTACTTGGCCAACAAGACAAAACTAAAAGGAAGGAGTCTGCCATCTACTATCTAAGCAAGAAGTTCACCGACTATGAAACTCGGTACACAATGCTCGAGAAAACTTGCTGCGCTTTGGCTTGGGCAGCCAAACGTCTTCGCCAGTACATGATTCGTCATACTACTTGGTTGATCTCAGAAATGAATCCAATCAAGTATGTCTTTGAAAAGCCTGCTCTCACGGGAAGGATTGCCCGTTAGCAGATGTTGTTATTAGAATATGACATAGAGTACAACGCTCATAAAGCCGTTAAAGGAAGTATTTTAGCCGATCATTTGGCTCATCAACCGATTGGCGATCAAGAATCAATCGGGTTTGACTTCCCAGACGAAGATGTCATGTATCTAAAAATGAAAGATTGTGATGAACCATTACCCAGTGAAGGGCCAGAACCAGGTTCCCAATGGGGGCTTATCTTTGACGGAGCAGTTAATCATTATGGAAACGGAATTGGGGCAATCATTGTTACCCCTCAGGGTACCCACATTCCTTTCACTGCCAGACTTACATTCAAATGTACGAACAACGAGGCCGAAAACGAAGCTTGTATTATGGGTCTCGAAGAAGCAATTGATTTAAGGATCAAAAACTTGGACGTATACGGCGACTCAGCCCTGGTTATCAATCAGATAAAAGGAGATTGGAACACTTACCAGTCAGGACTGATTCTTACAAAGACTATGCAAGAAGGTTGTTACCTTTCTTCAACAGAATTGAGTTTCATCACATCCCTCATGATGAGAATCACATGGCTAACACTTTAGCCACTATCTCTTCCATGATTAGTGTAGGTCAATGGAATGACATACCTAAGATCGACATAATGCGCCTTGAACGGCCCGCTTACATCTTCACGATCGAAGTAGTCATAGACGATAAACCTTGGTATCACGATATCAAATGCTTCCTTCAAAAACAAGAGTACCCATCTGGGGCACTCAGAAAAGACAGGAAAACCCTCAGAAGATTGACTGGAAACTTCTTCCTGAGAGGTGACACTCTCTATAAGAGAAATTTTGACATGATCTTGCTCCGATGCGTAGACAGACCAGAAGCAGACATGCTTATGAAAGAAATTCATGAAGGATCCTTTGGCACTCATGCCAACGGACACACAATGGCGAGAAAAATTCTAAGAGCAGGGTACTACTGGTTGACCATGGAATCTGACTGCTACAAGTACATGAGGAGGTGTCACAAGTGTCAGATATACTCCGACAAAATTCATGTACCGCCATCACATCTCAAAGTTCTCTCTTCCCCATGGCCATTTTCCATATGGGGAATCGACATGATTGGCATGACTGAGCCCAAGGCTTCAAACGGATATCGGTTCATCCTGGTAGCCATTGACTATTTCACCAAGTGGGTCGAAGCAGCATCATACGCTAATGTAAACCGACAAGTGGTGGTCTGATTTATCAAAAACAATATCATCTGCCGTTATGGTGTTCCAAGAGAGATCATTACTGATAATGGATCTAACTTGAACAATAAGATGATGAAAGAAGTTGTGCGTAGAGTTCAAGATCGGACATCATAACTCATCTCCCTACCGACCCAAGATGAACGGAGCGATAGAAGCGGCTAACAAGAACATCAAGAAGATCGTTCAAAAGATGGTTGTAACCTACAAAGATTGGCACGAGATGCTACCCTTTGCTCTTCACGGTTATCGCACATCTATCTGCACATCAACAGGGGCAACCCCTTTCTCTCTAGTATATGGCATGGAGGCAGTGCTTCCCATAGAAGTAGAGCTCCCATCAATTCGAGTATCGATGGAAGCTAAGCTCACCGAAGCTGAATGGTATCAAAGTCGACACGACGAACTGAATCTGATCAAAGAAAAGAGAATAACGACACTATGCCACGGTGAGTTGTATCAACAGAGAATGAAGAGGGCGTTTGACAAAAAGGTCCGACCTCGGGTCTTCAGAAGAGGGGACCTCGTGCTCAAGAAGATACAATCGTTTCTCACTGACTCTCGGGGCAAGTGGACTCCGAATTATGATGGCCCCTATGTGGTCACGAATGCTTTCTCAAGCGGCGCCTTGAGACTTGCAACCATGGACGGAGAGGAATTTGCCTACCCCACGAATGTTGATGTAGTCAAGAAATACTTCGCCTAAAAAAACGTCTCGGTGGATTGAAAACTCGAAAGGGCGGTCCAGGCAAAAGTTAGAGACAAAAAAAAAAAAAAAACATCCCGGTGGATTGGAAACATCATAGTACAATCCAGGAAAAAATTAGGGATAATGGCAAGTAACTATGTTCAACAGAGGCAAGTCCCTCAGCAGCAGCAGTTACATCATCCATCAGAGGAAAACTCCAGTCAAGGTCATCTTCGACAGAAGCTCAGGATGCCCCCGAATTCAAAGTTGGTAGAAGGATAGTGGTCGTTATGTTTCAACGTAGTCCTTTTCCCTTTAAATTACCATTTTCAAACTTTGTATATACTCTTTGGAATCACGCGTTTGGCTGATCTCCATCCTATCAATAAAATTTGAGCCCTTGTGCTTTTGTTTGTAATTCTTACTTGTTTTAGCTTTACAGAACGACATTTTAACATGATCAACGATTCTTGAAATAAAAAAAAATGAATTTACTTGTTAAAACTTTTTATGCTTTTTAATAAAGACGGCAATTTCTTTTGACTGTTGAACATCAAAGAACATCAACCGCTTCTCCAAAGGTAAGTGAACTTCAAAGTGCAGAATCAGAGTACTTCTTCTACGCCAGTACGCCTGAATAAAGGGATCAACTGTGTCAGAGACCTTGTATCGTCTGATATGCCACGGCAGAGTTTTTACCTCCTAAGCCCGATCAACGGTAGCTCCCAGCAGGGACTATCCCTCCTAAGCAAGGTGGAATTGCTATCTTGAACCAGCGATATCTCTACACGCCCTGCGATGGCCGAGTATCCTGTCTTGTTCATCTTTTAATTTGTGTGTCGCGTCAATTTTATCCGCATATACATACATACATCATGCATTATTGATTTGCATTCACATCTCATATTGCATCGCTATCACTCTAGCCGATCTTATCCCTTAGTGATAGGAGTTCTCTCAATCGAGTTGTCAGTTCTTTCCTTGTCAGGAAACGTTGTTTCTGAACAATCTCGCCACCAGTGTATCTTTAGATCAGAGTCGGCACTCGACCATTTTGATTACTTGAACCTCTGAAGAGCCAGAGAACCTTCAACAGATGTCACTCTTCGCCATTGAAGATGATATCCTTGCTTTCCCAGATTAAAGAAAATCCCCAGAGAAAGCCTCTTAAGCAAAGGTTCGGCAGTACATCAGTATTTCTCCGAAAATCCGCTGATGAAAAGGTCATCGGCACCTCAAAATTGGATCACATCATATGGTATTTCTCCGAGAAAAGAATGATGTAAAGACCCCAAGCGGAAGAGGTCTCTCAAGAGACTCGCTTTTCCCAGTAGAATCGACAAATGGCGTCTCCAACAGAGAAGTTTGTGTACCTCTACAACTCAGATGACTAGGTTCCCCCAGCAAGTCTAACCTCATACCTTTTTCCGTCAAATGGCATCTCCCCAGGAAAATTCGGCGAGAAGTTTGAGGGAAAGCCGCTACGCATAACGTCCCTTGTCAATAAAGTTTATTGACAAAAGAAACTAAGACCAATTCCTTGGTAGGAAACCAGGATCGAGGGGAAGTTTAAATAAGAAACTAAGACCAGTTCCTTGGTAGGAAACCAGGATCGAGGGGAAGTTTAAATCAGAAACTAAGACTAGTTCCTTGGTAGGAAACCAGGATCGAGGGGAAGTTTACCTTTTCTAAGCATCATTGCTTAGCAAAAGAAGATGAGTGCGCAAGCTACCATTCATAACCACCATCAAAATTCCGGGTATTCCGATATTTAATCCTATTGCACCCCGAATGCCCGAATACCTTCGTCATTCACACCTTCGGGTCCAAGAAGATTAAATAGGGGCGTCTGTAATACCTCAAATTTTGACCAATAAAGTTTCCCATCATTGTGAAAATCATCATCACAATATGGATGAATCATCATGCCTCATCAAATGCCTCAAGGGTTGTTGAGCATGCACTACAATCAAAATTAGGGTTTTAAGCCCTCTCAGAGCCTTAGACAAAGGATCAGTTAAGGAATGACTTGATCTTCAACTTGTCTAACCTCTCAAACATACACAAAGGATCAAAAAGGACTCCCACTTTAAGGATTAAGCACAAGGCTGCTCCCTTCTAGGTGGATCAAGTCTCAAGATCGCCAGTATCACCAAATTAGGGTTTTGGTCGACCAGGGCCTCCAGATGGAAAGTTTCATCTGGGCACAAGCCAAAGATCCAAAACACAACCTAATGTACTCCATGGAACCTCATGGACCCATTCATCAAGTCAATTTTTCCTCAGGGGATGCATACATCAAAAATCAGGAATTAGGGTTTCTTGACCTAATTCACCCCTAAGTTGACTTTTAGGGCAAATAAAGAGCCAAGACCTCAAGAGAGGGTTTGAGGGTCTCTAATAAGCTATATTGATCCATTTGTAACAATGGATTAATCCAAGAAGCTTGAGCAACAAGTCTCAATTTCATCTACACCACAATTAGGGTTTTTAGGAAAAAGTCAACTGCAACTTTGACTTTTGACTAGGACATGCTCCCAAGCCCTAGGAAATGCCCCAATATTCCCTATGACACCCTTGGAACATGTCCATCAAGTTTGATTTAGGTCAAGGACATGATTTCCTGAAGAATTGCACAGTTTGGAATTCATCTGATAAAAATTCAACTGTGCACAAAAGTCAACTTTGACTTTTTGAGATTTTTCACCAAAATGGATTTTTAACCCTAAAATGATGTTAATGTATGATTTGAATCATCATTCATCAAGAAAAATCAAAGGAAATGGGATAACTTGTAAAAGGGGTAACCATAAAACTTAGAAATTTTTCTAAGTTATGGAAAAAGTACCACTAATGCACCAACTTTGGAGGACCATAACTCCTAAACCACAAGGCCAATTTTTTCATCCAAAGATGGATTTGTAGCCCTCATTACCCTCTACAAAAACTTCAACTAGACCTAAGTCCAATTCATTAAGGATTTTGAGTTATGGACTGATCAAAATCAAGAAATCACACTTTGTTCCAACACTTAGTGAAAATTTCACTAAGAGTGATTTTGCTTCACTTTTTGCCAAATGTAGAGGGATTTTTCACTTGGAATCAGAAGAGATCAAAATCAAACATGTTTAAACAATTGTTGTATCATGTAAGGGCTTTCCAAAATGGCCAAGAACATTGCCAAATTCAACTTACACCATGAGATATGACATTGTCAAGTTGCCTTGTTGAAATCTGTCAAAGGCAAGGCAGATTTTGCATTTTGGCTCGATTTACCAAAATTAGCCAAATTCAAATGCTCCTATCCACTTGGACACATCTGAGGATTGAATCTAAAGGGGACAATCACTGAGCCAAGCCTCCAAAGTCCATGGAACAAGAAATAGCATGTTGAACCTAGAATGGCCAAAATAGGGACAAGACTCCAAATTTGGATTGAAGCATTCAATGGAAGCATCAAGGTGGCATGGACTAAGCCATTCTCATCTGAAATCAATCAAGACTTATCCAAGACCAAGGGAACCAAAGCTCTGTGCGCTAACCTCTAGTCATTGACTAGAGGAGACTTGCATTTCCATTGGACAACATTGGTCAAACCTACTTACCAGCTGCCATTCACTATTCCTTGCAAAACAAACTTGCTCTACTATAAATAGAGCTCAATTGTGATCAGTTTGAGTACACCAAAGCCATCTAACAGATGCTTTCCTCAAAATCTCTTTCTCTTGGCAAAAATGCCTTTCTTAGCAAGGTAGCTATCGGGTTTTGAGTTTGAGAGCTTTTCCAATCAAACCAATCACTCACACACCTCATATACATCACATATGAGCTGATCAAACACTTAGATCACTTCTGAAACACCAATTTCACACAATCACCAGCTGGTTGCTCAAATTTTCAATCAAGTTGCAGCTGAGATGCCATGAATTGATCCAGCCAATTTCAATCAAGTCCAAGCATTCAAACACACTCCATAGGGTGTAGGGAAGCTGTTCAGATCATCACCACACATCTGTAACACCTCCAAATCAAAAATCACATTGCACTTGCTGTCACGACCTAGAGGTAAGCCTAAACTTGGGCATCTCTCAATCTATGCATAGTTCCTCGCACAATAATTTGGCCATATGTTCATAATCATGCATGGAATGTTTCCCCTCAATTAATTGCATTGTTTGAATCGTGTATCAAAAATCCTAGCCTTCATGCATAAATTAGGGTTCTTGAGGATTTTTCGTGATTTCTTGTTATATGTTTAATTTAAATGAAATTAATGGACATAGACATGATCGTGAGGTTGAGACGAGCATAATGATATGTGGATTGCATGATATGATTACGTATTCAGTGAGATTGGATGGAAAACGCAAATCAGCCAAACCCAGAAAAACGCGCGTGTTCTTGCTTGTGTTCTTGGCGCCTTTTTCACAAATTCAAATATTTGAATTTTGTGATTTTATTTAATTGATTCAAAAATTAATTTCTCTCTGAGTTTTAATGATTTTGAGTTGATTCTTTTTTTAATATTCACAAAAATGTTAAAATATTTTATTTTATCAAAAAAATCACAAAAATATTATTTATTTCATATAATTGATATTTTTGCAAAGAATTAATATTTTAATTGTTTTTGACATTTTAAACATTTTTTCTACATTGATTTTGCAACTTTTAATGCTTTCTAATTATTTTGTAGGTCAATACTTAATTTTTGAAGCATTAATCCAAAATCACAATTTGTTTTTCATATGTTAAACAATTTTGATCATTTTTAATTGAATTTTTATTCAATTAAATACATTTTTGAAAACAAATTAGGGTTTTTGGATTAATTCAACCCTCATAAATCATTTTCAAAACACTTTGGGCCTCTCGAGAGAGTGTAAGACCCAACCCACTTGTACAGAAACATTTTGGGTCTCATTCATTGTATAAGTCCCTCTGTACATTTTTAAATAAACGGCACGATCATTGCCTTTTGAAAAATAACTTTGGGCATCTCCTTGAGCTATAAGACCCATTCAAAAACACTTTAGGCCTCTATTAGAGTGTAAGACCCAATCCCCTTTTAACCAAAACATTTTGGGGCCTCACTTATTGTATAAGTCCCTCTGCGTTAAAAAAAAATCTCAGCGCGATCGCCATTTTTAACAAAAAATCAACTGGGCCTACCCTCATGTTATAAGCCCCACTCTTTTTCTTTAAAACCTTTTGGGCCTCTTGAAAGAGTGTAAGACCCATCCCTTTGTACAGAAAAACATTTTGGGCCTCAGTCACTTATATAAGTCCCTCTGTACAAATTCAAACAGTGCGCTCACTGATAAAACCCTGGGCCTCTCCTTGAGCTGTAAGCCCCAAAATCTTTCTTTTTCAAAGCATTTTCTCCTTTGATTTTGAATATACTGTTGTTTTCAATCTTTCTTTGTTGAACAACTAACTGTAATACCCCAAATTTTTACCACTAAAGTTTCCCATCATTGTGCAAATCATCATCACAATATGGATGAGTCATCATGCCTCATCAAATGCCTCAAGGGTTGTTGAGCATTCACTACAATCAAAATTAGGGTTTTAAGCCCTCTCAGAGCCTTAGACAAAGGATCAGTCAAGGAATGACTTGATCTTCAACTTGTCTAACCTCTAAAACATACACAAAGGATCAAAAAGGACTCCCACTTTAAGAATTAAGCATAAGGCTGCTCCCTTCTAGGTGGATCAAGTCTCAAGATCGCCAGTATCACGAAATTAGGGTTTTGGTCGACCAGGGCCTCCAGATGGAAAGTTTCATCTGGGCACAAGCCAAAGATCCAAAACACAACCTAATGTACTCCATGGAACCTCATGGACCCATTCATCAAGTCAATTTTGCCTCAGGGGATGCATACATCAAAAATCAGGAATTAGGGTTTCTTGACCTAATTCACCCCTAAGTTGACTTTTAGGGCAAATCAAGAGCCAAGACCTCAAGAGAGGGTTTGAGGGTCTCTAATAAGCTATATTGATCCATTTGTAACAATGGATTAATCCAAGAAGCTTGAGCAACAAGTCTCAATTTCATCTACACCACAATTAGGGTTTTAAGGAAAAAGTCAACTGCAACTTTGACTTTTGACCAGGACATGCTCCCAAGCCCTAGGACATGCCCCAATATACCCTATGACACCCTTGGAACATGTCCATCAAGTTTGATTTAGGTCAAGGACATGATTTCCTTAAGAATTGCACAGTTTGGAATTCATCTAATAAAAAGTCAACTGTGCACAAAAGTCAACTTTGACTTTTGAGATTTTTCACCAAAATGGATTTTTAACCCTAAAATGATGTTAATGTATGATTTGAATCATCATTCATCAAGAAAAATCAAAGGAAATGGGATAACTTGTAAAAGGGGGTAACCATAAATCTTAGAAATTTTTCTAAGTTATGGAAAAAGTACCACTAATGCACCAACTTTGGAGGACCATAACTCCTAAACCACAAGGCCAATTTTTTTCATCCAAAGATGGATTTGTAGCCCTCATTACCCTCTACAAAAACTTCAACTAGACCTAAGTCCAACTCATTAAGGATTTTGAGTTATGGAGTGATCAAAATCAAGAAATCACACTTTGTTCCAACACTTAGTGAAAATTTCACTAAGTCAGATTTTGCTTCACTTTTTGCCAAATGTAGAGGGATTTTTCACTTGGAATCAGAAGAGATCAAAATCAAACATATTCAAACAGTTGTTGTATCATGTAAGGGCTTTCCAAAATGGCCAAGAACATTGCCAAATTCAACTTACACCATGAGATATGACATTGTCAAGTTGCCTTGCTGAAATCTGTCAAAGGCAAGGAAGATTTTGCATTTTGGCTCGATTTACCAAAATCAGTCAAATTCAAATGCTCCTATCCACTTGGACACATCTGAGGATTGAATCTAAAGGGGACAATCACTGAGCCAAGCCTCCAAAGTCCATGGAACAAGAAATAGCATGTTGAACCTAGAATGGCCAAAATAGGGACAAGACTCCAAATTTGGATTGAAGCATTCAATGGAAGCATCAAGGTGGCATGGACTGAGCCATTCTCATCTGAAATCAGTCAAGACTTATCCAAGACCAAGGGAACCAAAGCTCTGTGCCCTAACCTCTAGTCAATGACTAGAGGAGACTTGCATTTCCATTGGATAACATTGGCCAAACCTACTTACCAGCTGCCATTCACTATTCCTTGCAAAACAAACTTGCTCTACTATAAATAGAGCTCAATTGTGATCAGTTTGAGTACACCAAAGCCATCTAACAGATGCTTTCCTCAAAATCTCTTTCTCTTGGAAAAAATTCCTTTCTTAGCAAGGTAGCTATCGGATTTTGAGTTTGAGAGCTTTTCCAATCAAACTAATCACTCACACACCTCATATACATCACATATGAGCTGATCAAACACTTAGATCACTTCTGAAACACCAATTTCACACAATCACCAGCTGGTTGCTCAAATTTTCAATCAAGTTGCAGCTGAGATGCCATGAATTGATCCATCCAATTTCAATCAAGTCCAAGCATTCAAACACATTCCATAGGGTGTAGGGAAGCTGTTCAGATCATCACCACTCATCTGTAACACCTCGAAATCAAAAATCACATTGCACTTGCTGTCACGACCTAGAGGTAAGCCTAAACTTGGGCATCTCTCAATCTATGCATAGTTCCTCACACAATAATTTGGCCATATGTTCATAATCATGCATGGAATGTTTCCCCTCAATTAATTGCATTGTTTGAATCGTGTATCAAAAATCCTAGCCTTCATGCAGAAATTAGGGTTCTTCAGGATTTTTCGTGATTTCTTGTTATATGTTTAATTTAAATGAAATTAATGGACATAGACATGATCGTGAGGTTGAGACGAGCATAATGATATGTGGATTGCATGATATGATTACGTATTCAGTGAGATTGGATGGAAAACGCAAATCAGCCAAACCCAAAAAAACGCGCGTGTTCTTGCTTGTGTTCTTGGCGCCTTTTTCACAAATTCAAATATTTGAATTTTGTGATTTTATTTAATTGATTCAAAAATTAATTTCTCTCTGAGTTTTAATGATTTTGAGTTGATTCTTTTTTTAATAATTCACAAAAATGTTAAAATATTTTATTTTATCATAAAAATCACAAAAATATTATTTATTTCATATAATTGATATTTTTGCAAAGAATTAATATTTTAATTGTTTTTGACATTTTAAACATTTTTTCTACATTGATTTTGCAACTTTTAATGCTTTCTAATTATTTCGTAGGTCAATACTTAATTTTTGAAGCATTAATCCAAAATCACAATTTGTTTTTCATATGTTAAACAATTTTGATCATTTTTAATTGATTTTTTATTCAATTAAATACATTTTTGAAAACAAATTAGGGTTTTTGGATTAATTCAACCCTCATAAATCATTTTGAAAACAATTTGGGCCTCTTGAGAGAGTGTAAGACCCAACCCACTTGTACAGAAACATTTTGGGTCTCATTCGTTGTATAAGTCCCTCTGTACATTTTTAAATAAACGGCACGATCATTGCCTTTTGACAAATAACTTTGGGCCTCTCCTTGAGCTATAATACCCATTCAAAAACACTTTGGGTCTCTATTAGAGTGTAAGACCCAATCCCCTTTTAACCAAAACATTTTGGGGCCTCACTTATTGTATAAGTCCCTCTGCGTTAAAAGAAAATCTCGGCGCGATCGCCATTTTTAACGAAAAATCAACTGGGCCTACCCTCATGTTATAAGCCCCTCTCTTTTTCTTTAAAACTTTTTGGGACTCTTGAAAGAGTGTAAGACCCATCCCTTTGTAGAGAAAAACATTTTGAGCCTCAGTCACTTGTATCAGTCCCTCTGTACAAATTCAAATAGTGCGCTCACTGATAAAACCCAGGGCCTCTCCTTGAGCTGTAAGCCCCAAAATCTTTCTTTTTCAAAGCACTTTCTCCTTTGATTTTGAATATACTATTGTTTTCAATCTTTCTTTGTTGAACAACTAACTGTAATACCCCAAATTTTTACCAATAAAGTTTCCCATCATTGTGCAAATCATCATCACAATATGGATGAGTCATCATGCCTCATCAAATGCCTCAAGGGTTGTTGAGCATTCAATACAATCAAAATTAGGGTTTTAAGCCCTCTCAGAGCCTTAGACAAAGGATCAGTCAAGGAATGACTTGATCTTCAACTTGTCTAACCTCTTAAACATACACAAAGGATCAAAAAGGATTAAGCACAAGGTTGCTCCCTTCTAGGTGGATCAAGTCTCAAGATCGCCAGTATCACGAAATTAGGGTTTTGGTCGACCAGGGCCTCCAGATGGAAAGTTTCATCTGGGCACATGCCAAAGATCCAAAACACAGCCTAATGTACTCCTTGGAACCTCATGGGCCCATTCATCAAGTCAATTTTGCCTCAGGGGATGCATACATCAAAAATCAGGAATTAGGGTTTCTTGACCTAATTCACCCCTAAGTTGACTTTTAGGGCAAATCAAGAGCCAAGACCTCAAGAGAGGGTTTGAGGGTCTCTAATAAGCTATATTGATCCATTTGTAACAATGGATTAATCCAAGAAGCTTGAGCAACAAGTCTCAATTTCATCTACACCACAATTAGGGTTTTAAGGAAAAAGTCAACTGCAACTTTGACTTTTGACCAGGACATGCTCCCAAGCCCTAGGACATGCCCCAATATACCCTATGACACCCTTGGAACATGTCCATCAAGTTTGATTTAGGTCAAGGACATGATTTCCTTAAGAATTGCACAGTTTGGAATTCATCTAATAAAAAGTCAACTGTGCACAAAAGTCAACTTTGACTTTTTGAGATTTTTCACCAAAATGGATTTTTAACCCTAAAATGATGTTAATGTATGATTTGAATCATCATTCTACAAGAAAAATCAAAGGAAATGGGATAACTTGTAAAAGGGGTAACCATAAATCTTAGAAATTTTTCTAAGTTATGGAAAAAGTACCACTAATGCACCAACTTTGGAGGACCATAACTCCTAAACCACAAGGCTCTACAAAAACTTCAACTAGACCTAAGTCCAACTCATTAAGGATTTTGAGTTATGGAGTGATCAAAATCAAGAAATCACACTTTGTTCCAACACTTAGTGAAAATTTCACTAAGTCAGATTTTGCTTCACTTTTTGCCAAATGTAGAGGGATTTTTCACTTGGAATCAGAAGAGATCAAAATCAAACATGTTCAAACAGTTGTTGTATCATGTAAGGGCTTTCCAAAATGGCCAAGAACATTGCCAAATTCAACTTACACCATGAGATATGACATTGTCAAGTTGCCTTGCTGAAATCTGTCAAAGGCAAGGCAGATTTTGCATTTTGGCTCGGTTTACCAAAATCAGCCAAATTCAAATGCTCCTATCCACTTGGACACATCTGAGGATTGAATCTAAAGGGGACAATCACTGAGCCAAGCCTCCAAAGTCCATGGAACAAGAAATAGCATGTTGAACCTAGAATGGCCAAAATAGGGACAAGACTCCAAATTTGGATTGAAGCATTCAATGGAAGCATCAAGGTGGCATGGACTAAGCCATTCTCATCTGAAATCAGTCAAGACTTATCCAAGACCAAGGGAACCAAAGCTCTGTGCCCTAACCTCAAGTCATTGACTAGAGGAGACTTGCATTTCCATTGGACAACATTGGCCAAACCTACTTACCAGCTGCCATTCACTATTCCTTGCAAAACAAACTTGCTCTACTATAAATAGAGCTCAATTGTGATCAGTTTGAGTACACCAAAGCCATCTAACAGATGCTTTCCTCAAAATCTCTTTCTCTTGGCAAAAATGCCTTTCTTAGCAAGGTAGCTATCGGGTTTTGAGTTTGAGAGCTTTTCCAATCAAACCAATCACTCACACACCTCATATACATCACATATGAGCTGATCAAACACTTAGATCACTTCTGAAACACCAATTTCACACAATCACCTGCTGGTTGCTCAAATTTTCAATCAAGTTGCAGCTGAGATGCCATGAATTGATCCATCCAATTTCAATCAAGTCCAAGCATTCAAACACATTCCATAGGGTGTAGGGAAGCTGTTCAGATCATCACCACTCATCTGTAACACCTCGAAATCAAAAATCACATTGCACTTGCTGTCACGACCTAGAGGTAAGCCTAAACTTGGGCATCTCTCAATCTATGCATAGTTCCTCGCACAATAATTTGGCCATATGTTCATAATCATGCATGGAATGTTTCCCCTCAATTAATTGCATTGTTTGAATCGTGTATCAAAAATCCTAGCCTTCATGCAGAAATTAGGGTTCTTGAGGATTTTTCGTGATTTCTTGTTATATGTTTAATTTAAATAAAATTAATGGACATAGACATGATCGTGAGGTTGAGACGAGCATAATGATATGTGGATTGCATGATATGATTACGTATTCAGTGAGATTGGATGGAAAACGCAAATCAGCCAAACCCAGAAAAACGCGCGTGTTCTTGCTTGTGTTCTTGGCGCCTTTTTCACAAATTCAAATATTTGAATTTTGTGATTTTATTTAATTGATTCAAAAATTAATTTCTCTCTGAGTTTTAATGATTTTGAGTTGATTCTTTTTTTAATAATTCACAAAAATGTTAAAATATTATATTTTATCAAAAAAATCACAAAAATATTATTTATTTCATATAATTGATATTTTTGCAAAGAATTAATATTTTAATTATTTTTGACATTTTAAACATTTTTTCTACATTGATTTTGCAACTTTTAATGCTTTCTAATTATTTTGTAGGTCAATACTTAATTTTTGAAGCATTAATCCAAAATCACAATTTGTTTTTCATATGTTAAACAATTTTGATCATTTTTAATTGAATTTTTATTCAATTAAATACATTTTTGAAAACAAATTAGGGTTTTTGGATTAATTCAACCCTCATAAATCATTTTCAAAACAATTTGGGCCTCTTGAGAGAGTGTAAGACCCAACCCACTTGTACAGAAACATTTTGGGTCTCATTCGTTGTATAAGTCCCTTTGTACATTTTTAAATAAACGGCACGATCATTGCCTTTTGACAAATAACTTTGGGCCTCTCCTTGAGCTATAATACCCATTCAAAAACACTTTGGGTCTCTATTAGAGTGTAAGACCCAATCCCCTTTTAACCAAAACATTTTGGGGCCTCACTTATTGTATAAGTCCCTCTGCGTTAAAAGAAAATCTCGGCGCGATCGCCATTTTTAACGAAAAATAACTGGGCCTACCCTCATGTTATAAGCCCCACTCTTTTTCTTTAAAACTTTTTGGGACTCTTGAAAGAGTG
Source organism: Lathyrus tuberosus (assembly GCA_022829125.1). Lineage (NCBI taxonomy): Eukaryota > Viridiplantae > Streptophyta > Magnoliopsida > Fabales > Fabaceae > Lathyrus > Lathyrus tuberosus. The sequence goes on from JALAZF010000365.1 coordinate 5,347,088, forward strand.
TAAGACCCATCCCTTTGTACAGAAAAACATTTTGGGCCCCAGTCACTTGTATCAGTCCCTCTGTACAAATTTAAATAGTGCGCTCACTGATAAAACTCTAGGCCTCTCCTTGAGCTGTAAGCCCCAAAATCTTTCTTTTTCAAAACACTTTCTCCTTTGATTTTGAATATACTATTGTTTTCAATCTTTCTTTGTTGAACAACTAACTGTAATACCCCAAATTTTTACTACTAAAGTTTCCCATCATTGTGCAAATCATCATCACAATATGGATGAGTCATCATGCCTCATCAAATGCCTCAAGGGTTGTTGAGCATTCACTACAATCAAAATTAGGGTTTTAAGCCCTCTCAGAGCCTTAGACAAAGGATCAGTCAAGGAATGACTTGATCTTCAACTTGTCTAACCTCTCAAACATACACAAAGGATCAAAAAGGATTAAGCACAAGGTTGCTCCCTTCTAGGTGGATCAAGTCTCAAGATCGCTAGTATCACGAAATTAGGGTTTTGGTCGACCAGGGCCTCCAGATGGAAAGTTTCATCTGGGCACATGGCAAAGATCCAAAACACAACCTAATGTACTCCATGGAACCTCATGGGCCCATTCATCAAGTCAATTTTGCCTCAGGGGATGCATACATCAAAAATCAGGAATTAGGGTTTCTTGACCTAATTCACCCCTAAGTTGACTTTTAGGGCAAATCAAGAGCCAAGACCTCAAGAGAGGGTTTGAGGGTCTCTAATAAGCTATATTGATCCATTTGTAACAATGGATTAATCCAAGAAGCTTGAGCAACAAGTCTCAATTTCATCTACACCACAATTAGGGTTTTTAGGAAAAAGTCAACTGCAACTTTGACTTTTGACCAGGACATGCTCCCAAGCCCTAGGACATGCCCCAATATACCCTATGACACCCTTGGAACATGTCCATCAAGTTTAATTTAGGTCAAGGACATGATTTCCTTAAGAATTGCACAGTTTGGAATTCATCTAATAAAAAGTCAACTGTGCACAAAAGTCAACTTTGACTTTTTGAGATTTTTCACCAAAATGGATTTTTAACCCTAAAATGATGTTAATGTATGATTTGAATCATCATTCATCAAGAAAAATCAAAGGAAATGGGATAACTTGTAAAAGGGGTAACCATAAATCTTAGAAATTTTTCTAAGTTATGGAAAAAGTACCACTAATGCACCAACTTTGGAGGACCATAACTCCTAATCCACAAGGCTCTACAAAAACTTCAACTAGACCTAAGTCCAACTCATTAAGGATTTTGAGTTATGGAGTGATCAAAATCAAGAAATCACACTTTGTTCCAACACTTAGTGAAAATTTCACTAAGTCAGATTTTGCTTCACTTTTTGCCAAATGTAGAGGGATTTTTCACTTGGAATCAGAAGAGATCAAAATCAAACATGTTCAAACAGTTGTTGTATCATGTAAGGGCTTTCCAAAATGGCCAAGAACATTGCCAAATTCAACTTACACCATGAGATATGACATTGTCAAGTTGCCTTGCTGAAATCTGTCAAAGGCAAGGCAGATTTTGCATTTTGGCTCGATTTACCAAAATCAGCCAAATTCAAATGCTCCTATCCACTTGGACACATCTGAGGATTGAATCTAAAGGGGACAATCACTGAGCCAAGCCTCCAAAGTCCATGGAACAAGAAATAGCATGTTGAACCTAGAGTGGCCAAAATAGGGACAAGACTCCAAATTTGGATTGAAGCATTCAATGGAAGCATCAAGGTGGCATGGACTGAGCCATTCTCATCTGAAATCAGTCAAGACTTATCCAAGACCAAGGGAACCAAAGCTCTGTGCCCTAACCTCTAGTCATTGACTAGAGGAGACTTGCATTTCCATTGGACAACATTGGCCAAACCTACTTACCAGCTGCCATTCACTATTCCTTGCAAAACAAACTTGCTCTACTATAAATAGAGCTCAATTGTGATCAGTTTGAGTACACCAAAGCCATCTAACAGATGCTTTCCTCAAAATTTCTTTCTCTTGGCAAAAATGCCTTTCTTAGCAAGGTAGCTATCGGGTTTGAGTTTGAGAGCTTTTCCAATCAAACCAATCACTCACACACCTCATATACATCACATATGAGCTGATCAAACACTTAGATCACTTCTGAAACACCAATTTCACACAATCACCAGCTGGTTGCTCAAATTTTCAATCAAGTTGCAGCTGAGATGCCATGAATTGATCCAGCCAATTTCAACAAGTCCAAGCATTCAAACACACTCCATAGGGTGTAGGGAAGCTGTTCAGATCATCACCACTCATCTGTAACACCTCCAAATCAAAAATCACATTGCAGTTGCTGTCACGACCTAGAGGTAAGCCTAAACTTGGGCATCTCTCAATCTATGCATAGTTCCTCGCACAATAATTTGGCCATATGTTCATAATCATGCATGGAATGTTTCCCCTCAATTAATTGCATTGTTTGAATCGTGTATCAAAAATCCTAGCCTTCATGCAGAAATTAGGGTTCTTGAGGATTTTTTGTGATTTCTTGTTATATGTTTAATTTAAATAAAATTAATGGACATAGACATGATCGTGAGGTTGAGACGAGCATAATGATATGTGGATTGCATGATATGATTACGTATTCAGTGAGATTGGATGGAAAACGCAAATCAGCCAAACCCAGAAAAACGCGCGTGTTCTTGCTTGTGTTCTTGGCGCCTTTTTCACAAATTCAAATATTTGAATTTTGTGATTTTATTTAATTGATTCAAAAATTAATTTCTCTCTGAGTTTTAATGATTTTGAGTTGATTCTTTTTTTAATAATTCACAAAAATGTTAAAATATTTTATTTTATCATAAAAATCACAAAAATATTATTTATTTCATATAATTGATATTTTTGCAAAGAATTAATATTTTAATTGTTTTTGACATTTTAAACATTTTTTCTACATTGATTTTGCAACTTTTAATGCTTTCTAATTATTTCGTAGGTCAATACTTAATTTTTGAAGCATTAATCCAAAATCACAATTTGTTTTTCATATGTTAAACAATTTTGATCATTTTTAATTGATTTTTTATTCAATTAAATACATTTTTGAAAACAAATTAGGGTTTTTGGATTAATTCAACCCTCATAAATCATTTTGAAAACAATTTGGGCCTCTTGAGAGAGTGTAAGACCCAACCCACTTGTACAGAAACATTTTGGGTCTCATTCGTTGTATAAGTCCCTCTGTACATTTTTAAATAAACGGCACGATCATTGCCTTTTGACAAATAACTTTGGGCCTCTCCTTGAGCTATAATACCCATTCAAAAACACTTTGGGTCTCTATTAGAGTGTAAGACCCAATCCCCTTTTAACCAAAACATTTTGGGGCCTCACTTATTGTATAAGTCCCTCTGCGTTAAAAGAAAATCTCGGCGCGATCGCCATTTTTAACGAAAAATCAACTGGGCCTACCCTCATGTTATAAGCCCCTCTCTTTTTCTTTAAAACTTTTTGGGACTCTTGAAAGAGTGTAAGACCCATCCCTTTGTACAGAAAAACATTTTGGGCCTCAGTCACTTGTATCAGTCCCTCTGTACAAATTCAAATAGTGCGCTCACTGATAAAACCCAGGGCCTCTCCTTGAGCTGTAAGCCCCAAAATCTTTCTTTTTCAAAGCACTTTCTCCTTTGATTTTGAATATACTATTGTTTTCAATCTTTCTTTGTTGAACAACTAACTGTAATACCCCAAATTTTTACCAATAAAGTTTCCCATCATTGTGCAAATCATCATCACAATATGGATGAGTCATCATGCCTCATCAAATGCCTCAAGGGTTGTTGAGCATTCAATACAATCAAAATTAGGGTTTTAAGCCCTCTCAGAGCCTTAGACAAAGGATCAGTCAAGGAATGACTTGATCTTCAACTTGTCTAACCTCTTAAACATACACAAAGGATCAAAAAGGATTAAGCACAAGGTTGCTCCCTTCTAGGTGGATCAAGTCTCAAGATCGCCAGTATCACGAAATTAGGGTTTTGGTCGACCAGGGCCTCCAGATGGAAAGTTTCATCTGGGCACATGCCAAAGATCCAAAACACAGCCTAATGTACTCCTTGGAACCTCATGGGCCCATTCATCAAGTCAATTTTGCCTCAGGGGATGCATACATCAAAAATCAGGAATTAGGGTTTCTTGACCTAATTCACCCCTAAGTTGACTTTTAGGGCAAATCAAGAGCCAAGACCTCAAGAGAGGGTTTGAGGGTCTCTAATAAGCTATATTGATCCATTTGTAACAATGGATTAATCCAAGAAGCTTGAGCAACAAGTCTCAATTTCATCTACACCACAATTAGGGTTTTAAGGAAAAAGTCAACTGCAACTTTGACTTTTGACCAGGACATGCTCCCAAGCCCTAGGACATGCCCCAATATACCCTATGACACCCTTGGAACATGTCCATCAAGTTTGATTTAGGTCAAGGACATGATTTCCTTAAGAATTGCACAGTTTGGAATTCATCTAATAAAAAGTCAACTGTGCACAAAAGTCAACTTTGACTTTTTGAGATTTTTCACCAAAATGGATTTTTAACCCTAAAATGATGTTAATGTATGATTTGAATCATCATTCATCAAGAAAAATCAAAGGAAATGGGATAACTTGTAAAAGGGGGTAACCATAAATCTTAGAAATTTTTCTAAGTTATGGAAAAAGTACCACTAATGCACCAACTTTGGAGGACCATAACTCCTAAACCACAAGGCTCTACAAAAACTTCAACTAGACCTAAGTCCAACTCATTAAGGATTTTGAGTTATGGAGTGATCAAAATCAAGAAATCACACTTTGTTCCAACACTTAGTGAAAATTTCACTAAGTCAGATTTTGCTTCACTTTTTGCCAAATGTAGAGGGATTTTTCACTTGGAATCAGAAGAGATCAAAATCAAACATGTTCAAACAGTTGTTGTATCATGTAAGGGCTTTCCAAAATGGCCAAGAACATTGCCAAATTCAACTTACACCATGAGATATGACATTGTCAAGTTGCCTTGCTGAAATCTGTCAAAGGCAAGGCAGATTTTGCATTTTGGCTCGATTTACCAAAATCAGCCAAATTCAAATGCTCCTATCCACTTGGACACATCTGAGGATTGAATCTAAAGGGGACAATCACTGAGCCAAGCCTCCAAAGTCCATGGAACAAGAAATAGCATGTTGAACCTAGAATGGCCAAAATAGGGACAAGACTCCAAATTTGGATTGAAGCATTCAATGGAAGCATCAAGGTGGCATGGACTAAGCCATTCTCATCTGAAATCAGTCAAGACTTATCCAAGACCAAGGGAACCAAAGCTCTGTGCCCTAACCTCAAGTCATTGACTAGAGGAGACTTGCATTTCCATTGGACAACATTGGCCAAACCTACTTACCAGCTGCCATTCACTATTCCTTGCAAAACAAACTTGCTCTACTATAAATAGAGCTCAATTGTGATCAGTTTGAGTACACCAAAGCCATCTAACAGATGCTTTCCTCAAAATCTCTTTCTCTTGGCAAAAATGCCTTTCTTAGCAAGGTAGCTATCGGGTTTTGAGTTTGAGAGCTTTTCCAATCAAACCAATCACTCACACACCTCATATACATCACATATGAGCTGATCAAACACTTAGATCACTTCTGAAACACCAATTTCACACAATCACCTGCTGGTTGCTCAAATTTTCAATCAAGTTGCAGCTGAGATGCCATGAATTGATCCATCCAATTTCAATCAAGTCCAAGCATTCAAACACATTCCATAGGGTGTAGGGAAGCTGTTCAGATCATCACCACTCATCTGTAACACCTCGAAATCAAAAATCACATTGCACTTGCTGTCACGACCTAGAGGTAAGCCTAAACTTGGGCATCTCTCAATCTATGCATAGTTCCTCGCACAATAATTTGGCCATATGTTCATAATCATGCATGGAATGTTTCCCCTCAATTAATTGCATTGTTTGAATCGTGTATCAAAAATCCTAGCCTTCATGCAGAAATTAGGGTTCTTGAGGATTTTTCGTGATTTCTTGTTATATGTTTAATTTAAATAAAATTAATGGACATAGACATGATCGTGAGGTTGAGACGAGCATAATGATATGTGGATTGCATGATATGATTACGTATTCAGTGAGATTGGATGGAAAACGCAAATCAGCCAAACCCAGAAAAACGCGCGTGTTCTTGCTTGTGTTCTTGGCGCCTTTTTCACAAATTCAAATATTTGAATTTTGTGATTTTATTTAATTGATTCAAAAATTAATTTCTCTCTGAGTTTTAATGATTTTGAGTTGATTCTTTTTTTAATAATTCACAAAAATGTTAAAATATTATATTTTATCAAAAAAATCACAAAAATATTATTTATTTCATATAATTGATATTTTTGCAAAGAATTAATATTTTAATTATTTTTGACATTTTAAACATTTTTTCTACATTGATTTTGCAACTTTTAATGCTTTCTAATTATTTTGTAGGTCAATACTTAATTTTTGAAGCATTAATCCAAAATCACAATTTGTTTTTCATATGTTAAACAATTTTGATCATTTTTAATTGAATTTTTATTCAATTAAATACATTTTTGAAAACAAATTAGGGTTTTTGGATTAATTCAACCCTCATAAATCATTTTCAAAACAATTTGGGCCTCTTGAGAGAGTGTAAGACCCAACCCACTTGTACAGAAACATTTTGGGTCTCATTCGTTGTATAAGTCCCTTTGTACATTTTTAAATAAACGGCACGATCATTGCCTTTTGACAAATAACTTTGGGCCTCTCCTTGAGCTATAATACCCATTCAAAAACACTTTGGGTCTCTATTAGAGTGTAAGACCCAATCCCCTTTTAACCAAAACATTTTGGGGCCTCACTTATTGTATAAGTCCCTCTGCGTTAAAAGAAAATCTCGGCGCGATCGCCATTTTTAACGAAAAATAACTGGGCCTACCCTCATGTTATAAGCCCCACTCTTTTTCTTTAAAACTTTTTGGGACTCTTGAAAGAGTGTAAGACCCATCCCTTTGTACAGAAAAACATTTTGGGCCCCAGTCACTTGTATCAGTCCCTCTGTACAAATTTAAATAGTGCGCTCACTGATAAAACTCTAGGCCTCTCCTTGAGCTGTAAGCCCCAAAATCTTTCTTTTTCAAAACACTTTCTCCTTTGATTTTGAATATACTATTGTTTTCAATCTTTCTTTGTTGAACAACTAACTGTAATACCCCAAATTTTTACTACTAAAGTTTCCCATCATTGTGCAAATCATCATCACAATATGGATGAGTCATCATGCCTCATCAAATGCCTCAAGGGTTGTTGAGCATTCACTACAATCAAAATTAGGGTTTTAAGCCCTCTCAGAGCCTTAGACAAAGGATCAGTCAAGGAATGACTTGATCTTCAACTTGTCTAACCTCTCAAACATACACAAAGGATCAAAAAGGATTAAGCACAAGGTTGCTCCCTTCTAGGTGGATCAAGTCTCAAGATCGCTAGTATCACGAAATTAGGGTTTTGGTCGACCAGGGCCTCCAGATGGAAAGTTTCATCTGGGCACATGGCAAAGATCCAAAACACAACCTAATGTACTCCATGGAACCTCATGGGCCCATTCATCAAGTCAATTTTGCCTCAGGGGATGCATACATCAAAAATCAGGAATCAGGGTTTCTTGACCTAATTCACCCCTAAGTTGACTTTTAGGGCAAATCAAGAGCCAATACCTCAAGAGAGGGTTTGAGGGTCTCTAATAAGCTATATTGATCCATTTGTAACAATGGATTAATCCAAGAAGCTTGAGCAACAAGTCTCAATTTCATCTACACCACAATTAGGGTTTTTAGGAAAAAGTCAACTGCAACTTTGACTTTTGACCAGGACATGCTCCCAAGCCCTAGGACATGCCCCAATATACCCTATGACACCCTTGGAACATGTCCATCAAGTTTAATTTAGGTCAAGGACATGATTTCCTTAAGAATTGCACAGTTTGGAATTCATCTAATAAAAAGTCAACTGTGCACAAAAGTCAACTTTGACTTTTTGAGATTTTTCACCAAAATGGATTTTTAACCCTAAAATGATGTTAATGTATGATTTGAATCATCATTCATCAAGAAAAATCAAAGGAAATGGGATAACTTGTAAAAGGGGTAACCATAAATCTTAGAAATTTTTCTAAGTTATGGAAAAAGTACCACTAATGCACCAACTTTGGAGGACCATAACTCCTAATCCACAAGGCTCTACAAAAACTTCAACTAGACCTAAGTCCAACTCATTAAGGATTTTGAGTTATGGAGTGATCAAAATCAAGAAATCACACTTTGTTCCAACACTTAGTGAAAATTTCACTAAGTCAGATTTTGCTTCACTTTTTGCCAAATGTAGAGGGATTTTTCATTTGGAATCAGAAGAGATCAAAATCAAACATGTTCAAACAGTTGTTGTATCATGTAAGGGCTTTCCAAAATGGCCAAGAACATTGCCAAATTCAACTTACACCATGAGATATGACATTGTCAAGTTGCCTTGCTGAAATCTGTCAAAGGCAAGGCAGATTTTGCATTTTGGCTCGATTTACCAAAATCAGCCAAATTCAAATGCTCCTATCCACTTGGACACATCTGAGGATTGAATCTAAAGGGGACAATCACTGAGCCAAGCCTCCAAAGTCCATGGAACAAGAAATAGCATGTTGAACCTAGAGTGGCCAAAATAGGGACAAGACTCCAAATTTGGATTGAAGCATTCAATGGAAGCATCAAGGTGGCATGGACTGAGCCATTCTCATCTGAAATCAGTCAAGACTTATCCAAGACCAAGGGAACCAAAGCTCTGTGCCCTAACCTCTAGTCAATGACTAGAGGAGACTTGCATTTCCATTGGACAACATTGGCCAAACCTACTTACCAGCTGCCATTCACTATTCCTTGCAAAACAAACTTGCTCTACTATAAATAGAGCTCAATTGTGATCAGTTTGAGTACACCAAAGCCATCTAACAGATGCTTTCCTCAAAATTTCTTTCTCTTGGCAAAAATGCCTTTCTTAGCAAGGTAGCTATCGGGTTTTGAGTTTGAGAGCTTTTCCAATCAAACCAATCACTCACACACCTCATATACATCACATATGAGCTGATCAAACACTTAGATCACTTCTGAAACACCAATTTCACACAATCACCAGCTGGTTGCTCAAATTTTCAATCAAGTTGCAGCTGAGATGCCATGAATTGATCCAGCCAATTTCAACAAGTCCAAGCATTCAAACACACTCCATAGGGTGTAGGGAAGCTGTTCAGATCATCACCACTCATCTGTAACACCTCCAAATCAAAAATCACATTGCAGTTGCTGTCACGACCTAGAGGTAAGCCTAAACTTGGGCATCTCTCAATCTATGCATAGTTCCTCGCACAATAATTTGGCCATATGTTCATAATCATGCATGGAATGTTTCCCCTCAATTAATTGCATTGTTTGAATCGTGTATCAAAAATCCTAGCCTTCATGCAGAAATTAGGGTTCTTGAGGATTTTTTGTGATTTCTTGTTATATGTTTAATTTAAATAAAATTAATGGACATAGACATGATCGTGAGGTTGAGACGAGCATAATGATATGTGGATTGCATGATATGATTACGTATTCAGTGAGATTGGATGGAAAACGCAAATCAGCCAAACCCAGAAAAACGCGCGTGTTCTTGCTTGTGTTCTTGGCGCCTTTTTCACAAATTCAAATATTTGAATTTTGTGATTTTATTTAATTGATTCAAAAATTAATTTCTCTCTGAGTTTTAATGATTTTGAGTTGATTCTTTTTTTAATAATTCACAAAAATGTTAAAATATTTTATTTTATTAAAAAAATCACAAAAATATTATTTATTTCATATAATTGATATTTTTGCAAAGAATTAATATTTTAATTGTTTTTGACATTTTAAACATTTTTTCTACATTGATTTTGCAACTTTTAATGCTTTCTAATTATTTTGTAGGTCAATACTTAATTTTTGAAGCATTAATCCAAAATTACAATTTGTTTTTCATATGTTAAACAATTTTGATCATTTTTAATTGAATTTTTATTCAATTAAATACATTTTTGAAAACAAATTAGGGTTTTTGGATTAATTCAACCCTCATAAATCATTTTCAAAACAATTTGGGCCTCTTGAGAGAGTGTAAGACCCAACCCACTTGTACAGAAACATTTTGGGTCTCATTCGTTGTATAAGTCCCTCTGTACATTTTTAAATAAACGGCACGATCATTGCCTTTTGAAAAATAACTTTGGGCCTCTCCTTGCGCTATAATACCCATTCAAAAACACTTTGGGCCTCTATTAGAGTGTAAGACCCAATCCCCTTTTAACCAAAACATTTTGGGGCCTCACTTAGTGTATAAGTCCCTCTGCGTTAAAAGAAAATCTCGGCGCGATCGCCATTTTTAACGAAAAATCAACTGGGCCTACCCTCATGTTATAAGCCCCACTCTTTTTCTTTAAAACTTTTTGGGACTCTTGAAAGAGTGTAAGACCCATCCCTTTGTACAGAAAAACATTTTGGGCCTCAGTCACTTGTATAAGTCCCTCTGTACAATTTCAAATAGTGCGCTCACTGATAAAACCCTGGGCCTCTCCTTGAGCTGTAAGCCCCAAAATCTTTCTTTTTCAAAGCACTTTCTCCTTTGATTTTGAATATACTGTTGTTTTCAATCTTTCTTTGTTGAACAACTAACTGTAATACCCCAAATTTTTACCACTAAAGTTTCCCATCAGTGTGCAAATCATCATCACAATATGGATGAGTCATCATGCCTCATCAAATGCCTCAAGGGTTGTTGAGCATTCACTACAATCAAAATTAGGGTTTTAAGCCCTCTCAGAGCCTTAGACAAAGGATCAGTCAAGGAATGACTTGATCTTCAACTTGTCTAACCTCTCAAACATACACAAAGGATCAAAAAGGATTAAGCACAAGGTTGCTCCCTTCTAGGTGGATCAAGTCTCAAGATCGCCAGTATCACGAAATTAGGGTTTTGGTCGACCAGGGCCTCCAGATGGAAAGTTTCATCTGGGCACATGCCAAAGATCCAAAACACAACCTAATGTACTCCATGGAACCTCATGGACCCATTCATCAAGTAAATTTTGCCTCAGGGGATGCATACATCAAAAATCAGGAATTAGGGTTTCTTGACCTAATTCACCCCTAAGTTGACTTTTAGGGAAAATCAAGAGCCAAGACCTCAAGAGAGGGATTGAGGGTCTCTAATAAGCTATATTGATCCATTTGTAACAATGGATTAATCCAAGAAGCTTGAGCAACAAGTCTCAATTTCATCTACACCACAATTAGGGTTTTAAGGAAAAAGTCAACTGCAACTTTGACTTTTGACCAGGACATGCTCCCAAGCCCTAGGACATGCCCCAATATACCCTATGACACCCTTGGAACATGTCCATCAAGTTTGATTTAGGTCAAGGACATGATTTCCTTAAGAATTGCACAGTTTGGAATTCATCTGATAAAAAGTCAACTGTGCACAAAAGTCAACTTTGACTTTTTGAGATTTTTCACCAAAATGGATTTTTAACCCTTAAATGATGTTAATGTATGATTTGAATCATCATTCATCAAGAAAAATCAAAGGAAATGGGATAACTTGTAAAAGGGGTAACCATAAAACTTAGAAATTTTTCTAAGTTATGGAAAAAGTACCACTAATGCACCAACTTTGGAGGACCATAACTCCTAAACCACAAGGCCAATTTTTTTCATCCAAAGATGGATTTGTATCCCTCATTACCCTCTACAAAAACTTCAACTAGACCTAAGTCCAACTCATTAAGGATTTTGAGTTATGGAGTGATCAAAATCAAGAAATCACACTTTGTTCCAACACTTAGTGAAAATTTCACTAAGTCAGATTTTGCTTCACTTTTTGCCAAATGTAGAGGGATTTTTCACTTGGAATCAGAAGAGATCAAAATCAAACATGTTCAAACAGTTGTTGTATCATGTAAGGGCTTTCCAAAATGGCCAAGAACATTGCCAAATTCAACTTACACCATGAGATATGACATTGTCAAGTTGCCTTGCTGAAATCTGTCAAAGGCAAGGCAGATTTTGCATTTTTGCTCGATTTACCAAAATCAGCCAAATTCAAATGCTCCTATCCACTTGGACACATCTGAGGATTGAATCTAAAGGGGACAATCACTGAGCCAAGCCTCCAAAGTCCATGGAACAAGAAATAGCATGTTGAACCTAGAATGGCCAAAATAGGGACAAGACTCCAAATTTGGATTGAAGCATTCAATGGAAGCATCAAGGTGGCATGGACTGAGCCATTCTCATCTGAAATCAGTCAAGACTTATCCAAGACCAAGGGAACCAAAGCTCTGTGCCCTAACCTCTAGTCAATGACTAGAGGAGACTTGCATTTCCATTGGACAACATTGGCCAAACCTACTTACCAGCTGCCATTCATTATTCCTTGCAAAACAAACTTGCTCTACTATAAATAGAGCTCAATTGTGATCAGTTTGAGTACACCAAAGCCATCTAACAGATGCTTTCCTCAAAATCTCTTTCTCTTGGCAAAAATGCCTTTCTTAGCAAGGTAGCTATCGAGTTTTGAGTTTGAGAGCTTTTCCAATCAAACCAATCACTCACACACCTCATATACATCACATATGAGCTGATCAAACACTTAGATCACTTCTGAAACACCAATTTCACAAAATCACCAGCTGGTTGCTCAAATTTTCAATCAAGTTGCAGCTGAGATGCCATGAATTTATCCATCCAATTTCAATCAAGTCCAAGCATTCAAACACACTCCATAGGGTGTAGGGAAGCTGTTCAGATTATCACCACTCATCTGTAACACCTCCAAATCAAAAATCACATTGCACTTGCTGTCACGACCTAGAGGTAAGCCTAAACATGGGCATCTCTCAATCTATACATATTTCCTCGCACAATAATTTGGCCATATGTTCATAATCATGCATGGAATGTTTCCCCTCAATTAATTGCATTGTTTGGATCGTGTATCAAAAATCCTAGCCTTCATGCAAAAATTAGGGTTCTTGAGGATTTTTCGTGATTTCTTGTTATAAGTTTAATTTAAATGAAATTAATGGACATAGACATGATCGTGAGGTTGAGACGAGCATATTGATATGTGGATTGCATGATATAATTACGTATTCAGTGAGATTGGATGGAAAACGCAAATCAGCCAAACCCAGAAAAACGCGCGTGTTCTTGCTTGTGTTCTTGGCGCCTTTTTCACAAATTCGAATATTTGAATTTTGTGATTTTATTTAATTGATTCAAAAATTAATTTCTCTCTGAGTTTTAATGATTTTGAGTTGATTCTTTAATTAATAATTCACAAAAATGTTAAAATATTTTATTTTATCAAAAAATCCCAAAATTATTATTTATTTCATATAATTGATATTTTTGCAAAGAATTAATATTTTAATTGTTTTTGACATTTTAAATATTTTTTCTACATTGATTTTGCAACTTTTAATGCTTTCAAATTATTTTGCAGGTCAATACTTAATTTTTGAAGCATTAATCCAAAATCACAATTTGTTTTTCATATGTTAAACAATTTTGATCATTTTTAATTGAATTTTTATTCAATTAAATACATTTTTGAAAACAAATTAGGGTTTTTAGATTAATTCAACCCTCATAAATCATTTTCAAAACACTTTGGGCCTCTTGAGAGAGTGTAAGACCCAACCCACTTGTACAGAAACATTTTGGGCCTCATTCGTTGTATAAGTCCCTCTGTATATTTTTAAATAAACGACACGATCATTGCATTTTGAAAAATAACCTTGGGCCTCTCCTTGAGCTATAAGACCCATTCAAAAACACTTTGGGCCTCTATTAGAGTGTAAGATCCAATCCCCTTTTAACCAAAACATTTTAGGGCCTCACTTATTGTATAAGTCCCTCTGTGTTAAAAGAAAATCTCGGCGCGATCGCCATTTTTAACGAAAAATCAACTGGGCCTACCCTCGTGTTATAAGCCCCACTCTTTTTCTTTAAAACTTTTTGGGCCTCTTGAAAGAGTGTAAGACCCATCCCTTTGTACAGAAAAACATTTTTGGGCCTCAGTCACTTGTATAAGTCCCTCTGTACAAAATTCAAACAGTGCGCTCACTGATAAAACCCTGGGCCTCTCCTTGAGCTGTAAGCCCCAAAATCTTTATTTTTTCAAAGCACTTTCTCCTTTGATTTTGAATATACTGTCGTTTTCAATCTTTCTTTGTTGAACAACTAACCAAACACCATGGAAGCTCTACAGCCGAGTACGTGGTTATTGCTTTCATTTACCGTTTTCATATACATATAACTGTATTGTGGGGCTGTTCCACTGTAAGTCTTCTTTCATAAACTCATATCAACTGTGTAATAATAGTATAGATATTTAGAGTTTCCCCGGCAACTACGTCTAGGACTAGGTGACGCCGTTTCGTTTATTCGTAGAAATAGACAACTAGATCCCCAATAGGATCACCATATAATGTTTTCTCTCAGGCTGTCCTCATTAAGAATTGTCAAGAAACTCTACTCCTAGAGATGAATGTATTCTCCGTGAATGGCATCTTTGAGTTTCTTCCAAATTCTCGAACTTTCCTGACTTTGATCTATTCTCGGTGAATAGCATTGCCTTGAATTTCTCGGGGTTTGGGGACCCACGGGCTTCTTAAAAGCATCGGCCTCCTCTGGGGCATCGTACAAGGACCCACAGGCTTCCTAAAAGCAACCCCGCCTCCTCTTGGGCTTGGTACAAGGACCCTACGGCTTCTTAGAAGTAATCACAGCCTCCTCTTAGGCTTCGTATAATGATCTCTTCCTCCGGGAATGATAGCCTCCTCTTGGGCTTAGTACAAGGACCGATCGGCTTCTTAAAAGTTTCCAGCCTCCTCTTGGGCTTAGTACAAGGACCGATCGGCTTCTTAAAAGTTTCCAGCCTCCTCTTGGGCTTCGTACAAATTGTCCCGACGACCTCTTAGAGGTATAGGAACATAACTTAATCATCTGCATAGAACAGTCCTTTCATAGAGTCTACTACTGTTTCTCAAAGCATAGTACAAATAGATAAAACTCTAGACTTGGACGATCTAAATCTCCTTGAGTCTCAAAGACATTCTCAAGTGACCCCTTCGTTAAATAGGAAGGAAACCCGTAGACTCAGACAGTCTCAATACCCTTCAGATTTCCCGCTTCCTCAAAGAAAAGGAAATATCCCGGATCCTTGAATCAAACCCTTGAGTACCACATTGCTCATATAAGAACTGATTTTCTCTTTAAAATCAGTATACTGGACCTGTCACTTAACTGAAACAGTCACCATAGCCTCCTCTTAGGCTTTGTATAATGACCCTTCTTCAATGAAGTTAGCCTCTCTCTTGGGCTTTGTACAATGATTCTCCCCAGCGGAGTCAAACAACGTTTAGCCTCTCTCTCGGGCATTGTACGAGACACATAAAGAGACTCCCTCGGTGAGCCAATCACCCCTTTAGCCTTCATCTCGGGCTTTATACGAGATACAAAAAGGTTCTTATTGAGCCAAACAAACAACAGCCTCCATCTCGGGCTTCATACGAGATACAAAAAAAAAACTCCCTTGTTGAGTCAAGTAGCCTCCATCTCGGGCTTTATACGAGATACCAAAAGATTCCATCCTTGAGTCAAAACCTTTTAGCCTCTCTCTCGGGCTTTGTACGAGACACATAATAGCCTCCTCTTAGGCTTTGTATAAGAAAACCACTGGTTAATCTAATTAACCTTTTAGCATCAAAGCTGTGCCTCGTTTACAGTACACAAACATCAACAACTCCTTCCCCTTTCATCTAATTACTGTAAGCGGCAAGCCTCTGGATCATCTACATCCTTGCCACTGTCCCTCTTTTAGCATGAGCAATTCCTAAGGAAAGATAGCATTGCTCTACACTGAGTTAAAGTCTTCTCCTTCAGGTTAAAATCCATTATAAAGGAAATTATGGCATTGCTAGGATTCACATATCCCGGTTAAAGTAATTCTCCTTTATAAACAGTTGTGACATACAACCCCCTCTTTAGAGATGACAAATTCTCTCTAAAGTTGGGACCTTTTAGCTTCATATCTTGGGCCTTGAACAAGACACAAATAGACTTTTCAGCTTCCCATCTTGGGCTTTGAACAAGATACAAACCACCTTTCGCTTCACGTCTTGGGCTTTGAACAAGACACCCAAAACAACCATTTCCTCCCATAGACTAGGAGGAACTACGAACGTTCTGATTTCCCTGTTTCGGTAAACGGGAATACGTAGGCATAAGATTGAAAGAAAAATCTTCGCGAGCACAATCAACAAAAAGTCCAAATCCCATACTCTCATATACCTATCAAAAAGCATCAGTCCTAACATCCTAATCCTTGTTCCCCGCCA
Source organism: Lathyrus tuberosus (assembly GCA_022829125.1). Lineage (NCBI taxonomy): Eukaryota > Viridiplantae > Streptophyta > Magnoliopsida > Fabales > Fabaceae > Lathyrus > Lathyrus tuberosus. The sequence continues at coordinate 5,363,619 of JALAZF010000365.1, forward strand.
GAAACCTTCTGTCAAGTCCTAGAAAGAAACCAGTATTGGCAAAAATACAAATAACCAGTACAAAGGCCCCCCCCCCACATTGATAGCATCCGTAACCTAACAGACCGCTGTTTAAACTCAGTATACAAAGCAGGGTTAATTGGAGACATCTATTTCCCTTCCTTCATCAGCTCACAATATGATAAAAAATGAATCGACCTGTAGTTTTAAGCTCAACCGCAGAGAGCGACCAACGCTTAAGAAACGCGTCCAAAATTGCTCGCTACACTAACCAAACAACATGGAAGCTCTACAACCGAGTAAGTGGTTATTGCTTTCATTTATCGCTTTCATATACATATAACTGTATTATGGGGTTATTCCACTGTAAGTCTTATTTCCTAAACTCATATCAAATGTGTAATAATAGTATAGATATTTAGAGTTTCCCCGGCAACTACGTCTAGAACTAGGTGACGCCGTTTCGTTTATTCGTAGAAATAGACAACTAGATCCCCAATAGGATCACCAGATACAGTTTTCTCTCAGGCTGTCCTCATTAAGAATTGTCAAGAAACTCTACTCCCAGAGATGAATGTATTCTCCGTGAATGGCATCTTTGAGTTTCTTCCAAATTCTCGAACTTTCCTGACTTTGATCTATTATCGGTGAATAGCATTGCCTTGAAATTCTCGGGGTTTGGGGACCCACGGGCTTCTTAAAAGCATCGCCCTCCTCTTGGGCATCGTACAAGGACCCACAGGCTTCCTAAAAGCAACCCCGTCTCCTCTTGGGCTTAGTACAAGGACCCTACGACTTCTTAGAAGTATTCACAGCCTCCTCTTAGGCTTCGTATAATGATCTCTTCCTCCGGGAAGTTTCCAGCCTCCTCTTGGGCTTAGTACAAGGACCGATCGGCTTCTTAAAAGTTTCCAGCCTCCTCTTGGGCTTCGTACAAATTGTCCCGACAACCTCCTAGAGGTATAGGAACAGAACTTAATCATCTGCATAGAACAGTCCTTTCATAGAGTTTACTACTGTTTCTCAAAGCATAGTACAAAGAGATAAAACTCTTGACTTGGACGATCTAAATCTCCTTGAGTCTCAAAGACATTCTCAAGTGACCCCTTCGTTAAATGGGAAGGAAACCCGTAGACTCAGACAGTCTCAATACCCTTCAGATTTCCCGCTTCCTCAAAGAAAAGGAAATATCCCAGATCCTTGAATCAAACCCTTGAGTACCACATTGCTCATATAAGAACTGATTTTCTCTTTAAAATCAGTATACTAGACCTGTCACTTAACTGAAACAGTCACCATAGCCTCCTCTTAGACTTTGTATAATGATCCTTCTCCAATGAAGTTAGCCTCTCTCTTGGGCTTTGTACAATGATTCTCCCCAGCGGAGTCAAACAACGTTTAGCGTCTCTCTCGGGCTTTGTACGAGACACATAAAGAGACTCCCTCGGTGAGTCAATCACCCTTTTAGCCTTCATCTCGGGCTTTATACGAGATACAAAAAGGTTCTTATTGAGCCAAACAAACAACAGCCTCCATCTCGGGCTTCATACGAGATACAAAAAAAAAACTCCCTTGTTGAGTCAAGTAGCCTCCATCTCGGGCTTTATACGAGATACCAAAAGATTCCATCTTTGAGTCAAAACCTTTTAGCCTCTCTCTCGGGCTTTGTACGAGACACATAATAGCCTCCTCTTAGGCTTTGTATAAGAAAACCACTGGTTAATCCAATTAACCTTTTAGCATCAAAGCTGTGCCTCGTTCACAGTACACAAACATCAACAACTCCTTCCCCTTTCATCTAATCGCTGTAAGCGGCAAGCCTCTGGATCATCTACATCCATGCCACTGTCCCTCTTTTAGCATGAGAAATTCCTAAGGAAAGATAGCATTGCTCTACACTGAGTTAAAGTCTTCTCCTTCAGGTTAAAATCCCCTATAAAGGAAATTATGGCATTGCTAGGATTCACATATCCCGGTTAAAGTAATTCTCCTTTATAAACAGTTGTGACATACAACCCCCTCTTTAGAGATGACAAATTCTCTCTAAAGTTGGGACCTTTTAGCTTCATATCTTGGGCCTTGAACAAGATACAAATAGACTTTTCAGCTTCCCATCTTGGGCTTTGAACAAGATACAACCCACCTTTCGCTTCACGTCTTGGGCTTTGTACAAGACACCCAAAACAACCATTTCCTCCCATAGACTAGGAGGAACTACGAACGCTCTGATTTCCCTGTTTCGGTAAACGGGAATACGTAGGCATAAGATTGAAAGAAAAATCTTAGCGAGCACAATCAACAAAAAACCCAAATCCCATACTCTCACATACCTATCAAAAAGCATCAGTCTTAACATCCTAATCCTTGTTCCCCGCCAGAAACCTTCTGTCAAGTCCTAGAAAGAAACCAGTATTGGCGAAAATACAAATAACCAGTACAAAGGCCCCCCCCCCCCACATTGATAGCATCCGTAACCTAACAGACCGCTGTTTAAACTCAGTATACAAAGCAGGGTTAATTGGAGACATCTATTTCCCTTCCTTCATCAGCTCACAATAGGATAAAAAATGAATCGAACTGTAGTTTTAAGCTCAACCGCAGAGAGCGACCAGCGCTTAAGAACCGCGTCCAAAATCGCTCGCTACACCAGGTACGGAGGTCTGTTACCTCTGTAAGGGTCCAGGTAATTGAAAGAATCATGGAGGCACTCGTTCAGTTTTATGATACGGTCTATCACTGTTTCACATTCCCGAATTACCAGCTCGCACCAACACTGGAGGAATATTCTCACTTGACTGATTTACACATTACTGATGAAGCTCCCTTTTCGGGTCTGGAAGAAATTCCAAAGGACCAGACCATTGTAAGAGCAATTTATTTGAACGAGTCAGAAGTCAAGACTCACATGACCACCAAGGGAGGAATCCCAGGTTTACCAGCCAAGTTTCTGATAAAGAAGGCTCTATACTTTGCTAGTATAGGGAACGTGGCCGCTTTCGAGAGCATCTTTGTTTTGCTCACGTACGGGTTATTTTTGTTTCCCAACATTGATAACTTTGTAGATATCAACGCCATTAAGGTTTTTCTCATTGGAAACCCTGTACCGACTTTGCTCGCAGATGCGTATCATTCTGTACACTTAGGGAATTTGTACAGCGGAGGGATGATCACATGCTGTGTACCCCTGCTATATAAGTGGTTTATTTCCCATTTGCCTAAGTCTGCCGCTTTTTGGGATCAAAAAAGTGCCTTACGTTGGTCGCAGAAAATCATGTCTCTTACCAACTCTGACATAGATTGGTATAATAGGATTTATGACAGGATCAGAATCATTGACCGTTGTGGAAACTTCCCCAACGTACCCCTTATAGGAACTAAAGGAGGAATCAATTACCATCCAGTTTTAGTTCGTCGTCAATTTGGATACCCGATGAGGCATGTCCCGCATAATGCTCATCTGGAAGGTCTTTTCTTCAAGGAAGGAGAAAATGACAGGGCACTAAAGACGGAAATAGTGCACGCTTGGAAACATGTTCATAAGAAAGGACGGGAGTCTCTAGGAAAACCGGACTGTGTCTCGGTGGAGCCTTAACTCCACTGGGTACAAACTAGAGCTCTCAAGCTAAATATGCCTTATCCTCGTCACAGAGTTCTTCCTCCAAGGGAATCTGTCATGTACTTCATGACTAAAACAGAAAAACTTCAGGTTACTCTTAATAAAGTTCAACAGGAGAGGAGGTCTTGGAAGAACAAGTACCGCATTCTCAATGTGGAGGGTACCAAAATACAACAACTGTTAAAAGATAAGGATGCTCTAATTGAGATATTGGAGCAACATGCTGTAGAAAATCAGGATGACATGCAAGTCATGGCAGAAGCTCAACTACAAAGAATTGTGATCTCAGAGATCACCTCAACACCCATAGTGGAGAGGTATGATCCTAGGTATCAAATGCCGAAAGATCGTCCCTGGGGCATGCTTGTTAAATATATACTAGAAGGATATGTTCCACCATCACTGAAGATTAGGGAATCATAGCAGAAGCCGTTGGGCCTGAAGGTTACAAACTTCGGGAAAGCGAGGATGCCAGAGGCATAATGAGGACTGCTGAAGGTTACAAACTTCGGGAAACGCCAAGATTCACTGCCGTAGTAACGGTACCACCCCTTGTGGTGCACACTGTCCTGGAAGGACAGATTCGATAGATACCTTCTGGTGGAAACGAAAGCATGTTCGAAAGAATGAATGAGTTCCAGGAACAGTTCCTGGAAATTCAGAAGGAACTGCAAGCTATTCACAGTCAGGATTTATTTGGAAAGGACGCCGCAGATCTCTGCTTGGTCCCCAATGTGAAAGTTCCGTACAAGTTCCAAGTACCTGATTTTGAAAAGTACAAGGGTAACTCTTGCTCTCAAAGCCATTTGGTGATGTACGCTCGACGAATGTCAGCTCAGACAGAGAACCATGATCTACTGATTCATTACTTTCAGGATAGTTTAACCGGTGCCGCATTAAAATGGTACATGGGTTTAAACCGCACTACGATTAGCACTTTCAGAGATCTTGGCACTGCCTTCGTCCAACAATATAAATACAATTTGGACATGGCACCAGACAGAGATCAACTTAGATCAATGTCGCAAAAGAACAAGGAAACCTTTAAGGAGTACGCTCAGAGATGGCGTGAAATTACCGCTCAAATTTTTCCGCCTCTTGAGGAAAAAGAGATGACAAAGATTTTCTTAAAGACCTTGAGCTCATTTTACTACGACAGAATGGTTGCCAGTGCGCCCAGCGACTTCACCGAAATGGTCGGTATGGGAGTACGTCTCGAGGAAGTCGTTCGAGAAGGACGTCTAGTCAAAGACATTGGGTCGACAAGCGGTACTAAGAAATACGGTAGTGCTCTCCCTAAGAAAAAAGAGCAAGATATTGGGAATATCTCTCTCGAAAAGCAAAGGCAACCGTACCAACCAGTAGCAGCTGTAACTCCTGCTATCAGCCCTACGCCTATTTCTACGTATCAACCTCAGGTTGCTCAAAGCTAATCGCATTCGCAGCAATTTCAGCAAAAGACACAATAACCTCTTCAGCAGGCTCGTCCTTAATACAGCAACAACCGTACAACGCGGCCACCAGGATTTGATCCTATACCCGTATTGTACGCAGAACTATTTTCGTTACTATTAGCCAAGGGGCATGTCCAGACCAAGGCTCCTCTTACGGTACCAGAAAATCCGCCTTTTTGGTTTAAGGTGGATCAGACTTACCCTTACCATCAAGGAGGACTAGGGCATAACATAGAGAACTGTCTCAGTTTCAAATCCGATGTGAAAAAGCTTGTTAGGAGCAGGGTCTTATCTTTCAAGGATATGAATCCAAATGTTCTCACGAACCCGCTGCCTCAACACGAGAAAGCTGCAGTCAATCTGATAGAGGGAGAGTCTAACAACGTCTATCAAATTCACGATGTACTCTTGTTGAGGGCCAACTTGGTTAAGATGCATTGTAGATAGAGTGGATATGGCCATGTGCCACCTCACAATTAACACCAGTGTGATGTCTGCTCTAAAAGAAATCAAGGATGTTCTGTGGTACAATAAGCTCTACAGGAACAGATGGATCTCGGATGGATCCAAGAGCACCGAGTTCGTGGAGTTAACATGGTTTATACGAATTCCAACATCATTCAAAACCACGATATCCGTGCGATGAATGTCAACTTGGTGGCAATGCACTCAAGGAAAAGCCAGTACCATAATCGGCCACGGCACGATTACAATTCATGTCTGACTTGCTCGGTAAACAAACAGGGATGCTCTTTTGTACAAGAGGCCCTCCAACGTCAGATGGATCTTGGATGGATTCAAGACTACCATGATAGGAATCATTATCAAATCAACATAATCCAGATCTTCGATATTTGCTTGATGAATACCAGCTTGGTGGAGTTACATGGTAAACAGGTCCGGCTCGGGTTCCTGGTATCACATGATTATCAGAGCTGTGAGGCGGGTTGCGAAAATGATCAAGGTTGTGCCCTTGTCCAGGAAACACTTCAGCACCTGTTGAACCACTGGTGGCTTCCAATCTATATGGATGAAGACACCCAGCAAATTAGTATCACTAACGGGAATCCTACTAGATATCAAAGTCAGGGTGTTCGGTCGATGGAAACAGACCTAGTAAGGTTACACTGTATTCAAAGTGGACGTGGCCAGGTGCCACTACACAACTATGAGCGGTGTGGAGTTTGCTCAGTGGATAATCAAGGATGCTACCTCGTGCGAGCAGTCCTTCAAAGTCAGTTGGACCGCAAAGAGATTCAACCATGCTCAAGTTCTGGATCAGTTAACTACCTCGCTGATCAAATCGAGGATGTTGTCGTAATCTCTGATCATCAGAGGGCTAGGGATGTTTGTGCCATCATCCCTCTTCTTGACAAATTGAGATTTCCCAATTGGGAACGGATCGAAATTACGTACGATGGTCAGAAAAATTAGAAGGCTCCCATTGTCATCTATCTACCGGGACCACTACCGTATGAATCAACTAAGGCTATCCCTTACAAGTACGGTGCAACCACAGTCGAGAATGGAAAGGAAATTCTGTTACCCTCCATTGTGAACATTGCAGACATCAGTCGAGTAACACAGAGTGGTAGAATCTTCAACAGAGGGGTTGGAGAACCCAGCAGAGAAAAGGAACCTCAGACAGAAGTTCCTGATCCACCAGTCGGTCAATCCAGTAACCCCGACCTTTCAAAAAACAACGATGAGATGCTGAAGCTCATCCAAAGGAGTGAATATAACATTGTTGATCAGCTGTTACAGACTCCTTCAAAGATCTCGGTATTATCACTGTTACTTAGTTCAGAAGCGCACAGGGAGGCTCTACAGAAAGTCTTGGAGCAAGCCTTTGTGGAATAGGATGTGTCAATACGACAGTTCGATAGTATTGTCTCTAACATCACTTCCTGCAATAACTTGGGATTTAGTGATGAGGAATTACCTGAAGAAGGTACCCATCATAACATGGCGCTCAATATTACAGTTAACTGCCAGGACAATGCTTTAGCCAGCGTACTGGTAGACACAGGGTCAGCCCTGAATGTTATGCCAAAGTCCACTTTGATGCAGTTATCATTCCAAGGCCCTTCGATGAGAACCAGCGAGGTCGTCGTCAAAGCGTTTGACGGATCCAGAAAAACGGTTATCGGCGAAGTCAACCTTCCCATTACTATCGGTCCTCACACTTTCCAAGTCATGGACATCCGGGCAACATACAGTTGTTTATTAGGAAGTCCTTGGATACATCAGGCCGGGGCGGTGTCATACCCCAAATTTTGACCACTAAGATTTCCCATCATGGTGCAAATCATCAGCATAATATGGATGTACGTTTGTGCCTCATCAATCTCCTCAAGGAATTGTTGAGCATTCACTACAATCAAGGTTAGGGTTTCAAACCCTCTCAGAGCTTTTAGACAAATGATCAATCAAGGAATGACATGATCTTCAACTTGTCTAACCTCTTAAACATCCACAAAGGATCAAGAGGACTCCCACATCAAGAATTAAGCACAAGAGTGCAACATTTCAAGTGGATCAAGCCTCAAGTTCATATAATACAAAGTCAACTGACGCAGAAAGTCAAAGTTTGACTTTTTGGTCAACTATGAGCTTCACAAGCCATTACTCAAGAAAATATGATGGATGATTTAATTTGATCAAATTTAAATCAAGAAATCATACAAAATTGCAAAATTGATCAAATTGAAAGAAACTTAGAAATTTTTTCTAAGTTAAAATCATGTTCAAGTGCACAACTTTTCAAGGTTGTAACTATTGATCCAAGTATCCATTGATTTTGAGTAAGAGCTACTTTTAAAGAGGGTATTTGATACTTCAACATTGTAGAAGGAATCAATTCAAAATATCATAAGGATTAAAAGATATAAGTGATCAAAGTTGGGAATTCTTAATGTCCAATGTTCTGACATTGCATAGGACATCATTAATATTTTTTCAGCAAGAATGTCACAACTTCAAGGATGTTTTTCTCCATGATCCAAGTTGAACCAGGTCTGGGGTCAAACATGAAAGTTGAAGTACATCATCTCAGCTTTCCAGAAAGTCCTAGAACGTCCTTGTAGCATACTCGAGCAAGGAGATATGATTTTTGTAAAAAGCATTGATAAAGCAGAATTTTCATGACAGCTTTTAGGACAGATTTGACTACACAAGTTCAAGACCATTTTTGATGACTTTGCATGCTGAACCAAGACCAAAGTCAAACATCAAAGTTAAAGTATGTCATTAGGGCTTTCCAAAATGTATAAGAACTCCCATTAATTCAACTTGAGCAAGGAGTTATGAACCTCACAACAGGCCTTGCTCGAGCTGATTTTTTAGGACAGATTTTGTGCACTTTTCTTGTGCCACCCAATTTTCAAGCTTTGTCACCATGCAAGACAAGCATCAGAGATGCAATTCACTTCAACTCAAAATATCATAGTGGATTAAAATATACAAGTGATTAAAGTTTGGAATTATTAATGTTCAAAGTTGTCTGATGTTCCAACATTGCATAGGACATCACTAATATTTTTCCAGCAAGAATGTCCCAACTTCAAGGTTGTTTTTCTCCATGATCCAAGTTGAACCAGGTCTGGGGTCAAACATGAAAGTTGAATTACATCATCTCAGCTTTCCAAAAAGTCCTAGAACGTCCATGTAGCATACTCGAGGAAGGAGTTATGGATTTTACAAAAAGGCTTGCTGCAGCTAAATTTTTCATGGGGCAGATTTGCACATTTCTTGTGCCACAAGAATTTTTAAGCCTTGTCATCATTTTGAACACATCTGAGGATAAAATCTAAAGGGGACAATCACTGAGCCAAGCCTCCAAAGTCCTTGGAACAAGAAGTCGCATGTCAAACCTAGAAATGCCTAAAAGAGGGACAAAACTCCAATTTTGGATTGAAGCATTTAATGGATGCTTAGAGGTGGCATGGACTGACACATTTGCAACTGAATTTAGTCAAGATTCCTCCAACAACTAGGGAACCAGCAGCCTGTGCCTTAACCTCTAGTCAATGGCTAGAGGAGACTTGGATTTTCATTGGACAACATTAGCCAAACCTCTGCTGCAGTTGCCATTCATTGTGGATCCCAAAACAAACTTGCTCTACTATAAATAGAGCTCATTTGTGCTCAGTTTGAGTACACCAAAGCCATCAAACAGATGCTTTCCTCAAAATCTCTTCTTTCACCTCAAATTTTCCTTCCAAAGCAAGTAATTCTGAGTTTTTGAGTTAGAGAGCAATTCAACTCAAACTAATCACACACACACCTCACATATATCATATGTAAGCTGTCCAAACTATCAAAAGTGACCTGTAATCACAACATCACAAAGTCACCTCTCAAAACCTCAAAATTGGACTTTTTTTGCATTTTTCAAGCCATGTCTTGATTCAGTCACTTTCCAAACCAGATAAAACCTCAAACACACTCCAAATATCATCCTTGAATTATCCCAAATGGTGCCACACATCTGGAACACCATTTGAGAGAGTTGGCATTTTGGCCACTTTAACCCCTTTTGCAAGAAAGGGCCAGTTTGTGTTTTTGCAGGTACCAGCTGATTCCAATCATCCTAAAAGCATCCAAGAGGTCATTTGAGCGTGTCCAAAGCATCAAATCATTTATGGAACAAAGCACTTGGTAGGTTGCACAAAATCTCCAAAAAAGAGGTAAAATTCACAACTTGAATTCTTTGAATCATGCTTTCCTTTGTTGTCCACATACATGCATCATATTGAACAATTCTTGAAGCAAAAATGTAGTCCTTAATGTGTATGTTATGATCCTCCTACTATTTGCACTTTAACATGTTTATATGTGGAGTTTATGTTGTTTTAAACTTAAGGTGCAGATCTGGTTTTTTGCCTTGTGTGTGCTGTACATTAAGTTTCAGTATGTATGAGTGATACCATTGGATTCCTTGCGAAAAATTGGTCAAGATAGGTTCTTACGGATTTTAATTTCGTTAAAAATTGAGAGAGTTATGAATGTTTGAAGTTTGATAGCAAAGATGTTGAAAAACCAAGGTGCAGTTCTGATGTCAAATGTGATGTTGTGACATCTTCCCTTTTTCTCTTATCTTTAAAACTCATGAGTGATGTCGAATGTGATGTTGTGACATTAGTTTATTCTCAAAAAAAAAAACTCAACCAATTCTTTTACATAGCAAAAATCATCATTTTCCAATTCTGTTTTACACACTTCTTATTCATACTTCAAAATATTTTATTCCACAAAAAAATTAGTTTTATATTATTTATTTAATATAATTAGTATTTTTGTGAATAAATTCCTTTTTAATGTTTTTAAAACATTTTAAAAGTGAATTCTCATATTGAAAATCAAGACCAAATGAATTTTATTTCATCTTGTGATTAAAACATCATTTTTCAAACCCCAACCAAAAATCACAAGTTGCTTATTTGGTATTTTTATCATTTTGTATTGATTTTCTTTTAAGAATTTACTTTTAAAATGATAAAATTAGGATTTCTTCGATTTTCACCATCATAAAATTTTTTCAAACACTCATGGGCCGCTAATAAAGTGTAAGACCCAATCCTTTTTTTTGACCGAATCATTTTTGGGCCTCAGTATATTGTATAAGTCCCGATACCGTAAAAAACAAACGGCGCGATCGTCGCCTTTTCAAAACAAAATAACTTTGGGCCTACCCTCGAGTAGTAAGACCCATTTCTTTTCTTAAAACTTTTTGGCCTTTAATAGAGTGCAAGACCCAACCCCCCTTGTACAAACCATTTTGGGCCTCACTTATTGTATAAGTCCCTCTGTACAAGTAAACGGCGCGATCATCGCCTTTTAAAAAATCAACTAGGCCTCTCCTCGAGCTATAAGACCCATTCAAAACTTTTGGGCCTCTATTAGAGTGTAAGACCCAATCCCCTTTTAAACAAAACATTTTGGGCCTCAGATATTATATAAGCCCCTTCGCGTTAAAAGAAAATCTCGGCGTGATCGCCATTTCAAACGGAAAAACAAACTTTTGGCCTACCCTCGTGTTATAAGCCCCACTCTTTTTCTTTAAACCTTTTGGGCCTCTTGAGAGAGTGTAAGACCCATCCCTTTGTACAGCAAATAATTTTTGGGCCTCAGTCACTTGTATAAGTCCCTCTGTACAAAACAACAGTGCGCTCGCTGATAAAACCCTGGGCCTCTCCTTGAGCTGTAAGCCCCAAAATCTTTCTTTTTCAAAGCACTTTCTCCTTTTATTTTGAATATACTGTTGTTTTTCAATCTTTCTTTGTTGAACAACTAACCGAATAGCATGGAAGCTCTACAACCGAGTAAGTGTTTACACGCTTTCATTTACCGCTTTCATATACATATAACTGTATTGTGGGACTGTTTTGCTGTAAGTCTTCTTTCATAAACTCATATCAACTGTGTAATAATAGTATAGATATTTAGAGTTTCCCCGGCAACTACGTCTAGCACTAGGTAAATCCGTTTCGATCATTCTCTTAAATAGTCAAAACTAGATCCCCATAGGATTACCAGACACAGTCTTCCCTCCTCTTGGGGTTAAACAATATGGAGACATGAAAGGCAACATTCTCGGTGAACCCTTTCATAGACTGTCACTCGTAGAAGTTGTCAAAGAAACTCTATTCCCCAGAGATGATCTCTTCTCCGTGAATTGCATCTCTTGAGTTTCTTCCAAATTCTCGGACTTTCCTGGCTTGATCTATTCCTCGTGAATAGCCTGTCTTGAACTTCTCGGGGTTTGGGGACCCATAGGCTTCTTAAAAGCACTTGTCAAGAAACTCTATTCCCCAGAGATGATCTTTTCTCCGTGAATGGTATCTCTTGAGTTTCTTCCAAATTCTCGAACTTTCCTGGCTTGATCTATTCCTCGTGAATGGCCTGTCTTGAATTTCTTGGGGTTTGGGGACCCATCGGCTTCTTAAAAGCATCGGCCTCCTCTTGGGCATTGTTCAAGGACCCACGGACTTCCTAAAAGCATCCACGCCTCCTCTTGGGCGTTGTACAAGGACCCGTCGGCTTCTTAGAAGTATTCACAGCCTCCTCTTAGGCTTCGTATAATGATTCTTCCTTCGGGAATGATAGCCTTCTCTTGGGCTTCATACAAGGACCTATCGGCTTCTTAAAAGTTTCCAGCCTCCTCTTGGGCTTCGTACAAATTGTACCGACGACCTCCTAGAGGTATAGGAACAGAAATCAGTCATCTTAATAGAGCAGTCTTTCCAAGAGTCTACTACTGTTTCTTAAAGCATAGTATAAAAGATGACACTCTTGACTTGGACAGTCTAATTTCCTTGAGTCTCCAAGACATTCTCAAGCACCCTTCAAGAATAGGAAGGAACCCCGTGGACTCGGACAGTCTCAATACCCTTGGATTCCCCCTTTCCTTACAGAACAGGAAATAACCTTGATCCTCGAATCAAAAATCCCTGAGTGCAAACATTACTCATATAAGAACTAATTTTCTCTTTAAATCAGCATACTGGACCTGTCACTCAACTGAAACAGCACCATAGCCTCCTCTTGGGGCTTTGTTCAATGATTCTCCCCAGCGGAGCTAACAATTTTAGCCTCCATCTCGGGCTTCATACGAGATACCAAAAAAAACTCTCTTGTTGAGTCAAATAGCCTCCATCTCGGGCTTTATACGAGATACCATAAAAGACTCCATCGTCGAGTCAAAACCTTTCAGCCTCCATCTCGGGCTTTGTACGAGATACAAAAGACTCTCTTGTTGAGTCAGCTCCCTTTTAGCCTCCGTCTTAGGCTTTGTACAAGACACAAATCACTCCCTTGTTGAGTATAAAATAACCCTTTTAGCCTCTCTCTCGGGCTTTGTACGAGACACACAAAAACTCCCTCTTGTTGGGCCAATAGCCTCCTCTTAGGCTTTATATAAGAAAACCACTGGTTGATCCAATCAACCTTTTAGCATCAAATATGTGCCTCGTTCACAGTACACAAACATCAACAACTCTTTCCCCTTCATCTAATCGCTGTAAGCGGCAAGCCTCTGGATCATCTACATCCATGCCACTGTCCCTCTTTTAGCATAAGAAATTCCTAAGGAAAGATGGCATTGCTCTAAACTGAGTTAAAGTCTTCCCCTTCAGGTTGGAAATCCCCTATAAAGGAAATTATGGCATTGCCGAATTCACAAATCCCAGTTAAAGTAATTCTCCTTTATAAACAGTTGTGACAAAACAAACCCCTCTCTAGAGATGACAAACTATCTCTAAAGGCAAACCCTTTCAGCTTCACATCTTGGGCTTTGAACAAGATACAAACCACCTTTTAGCTTCACGTCTTGGGCTTTGAACAAGACACCAAAACACCATTTCCTCCCATAGAATAGGAGGAACTATGATCGCTCTGATTTCCCTGTTTCGGAAAAAAACGGGAATACGTAGGCATAAGATTGAAAGAAAAATCTTAGCGAGCACACTAAACAAAAACCCAAAATCCCATATTTCATATATCTGTCCTAACATCTCAACCGATAGCCTAAAGCACCCCTTTTCAACAAAATAACCTAGAAGAGACCCCGAATCTTTGTAGCATCTGTAAACCAACAGTTTTGACTATTTAACCTCAGTATGCAAGCAGGGTTAATTGGAGACATCTATTTCCCTTCCTTCATCAGCTTTAATAGGATAAAAAATGAATCGAGCTGTAGTACTAGAGCGATCGTGCTTCGCAACCACATCCAAAAATCTCTCGCTACAGAAAAATGGCGACTCTGCTGGGGACTCTTTAGGGATCTCGTTCTCTTCTCGTATCTTAGGTAGAAATCTTGAAAGGGGGTACCACAAAAATGGTGCCTTTCAAGGCACTTTGTTCCTCTTATCTCTTGAAACCTTGACGTCACTAGGATCTTAGGTCAAAACGCCGTTAATTTGGAATGAAACCACAGGATAGTGACTCCGCCGGGAAACCATTTTCTGTCAGGAACTTAAGATTCTTAGCTTTTAAAAGTCTAGGACATTAGGACAAATATATATACTGTTTTTCCTAATTGATATCTGTGTTTATTTTTCTGCTAATGGGAATGCGTGTGATGCCGCATGTGGAAAGATTGAGTATACACCTAAGATAAGTGATGGCGACGAGGTCGACCATCAACCTCAGTGGAGGCTTCCCAATGCAACCCATTCCCTCTCATAGGCAATGGGCCGATTGTGACGTTTGAGAAGCTGAGGAGCTAACCCTTTTGTAGTGCGGAAGTTATCGGAAATAGTTGTCACGCGATACTACCCTCATTTGAGGCTGATGATCTATTCTCGGTGAATAGCATTTACTCTAAGATTTCATACAGCTCGCTGGCTATCCGCTTGCTGTTTGTTATCCTGGGAGGAGCTGATGATTTTGAGTACAGGTACAAAAAATCACCCTAGTATAAACCTTTGGGGATGGGTAGAGCCTTGACTCCATGCCAACGAGCCTTTGACCCCATGTTTTTTCTATGTTTTTGTGTGCTGCATTCATGCATTCATTTAAAAAACATTAAAACATTCAAAAAAATTCTCTTCTAGTCTCTCTGTTTTTCAAATTAAATTAAGACTGTGATTATAAATATCAGAGAAAAGGATTACGCTAATGGATTTCGGTAGAAGGAGAACTCATAAGTATACCTTCAAGATTCCAAAACTAGAGGATTTAAGAGGTTTGGCGAGGATGATTACAAACCAAGAGGCTTTTAGAGCCAAGTACGGAGGTTTGCTATCTCTGCTAAGATTCCATGTGATTGAGGGAATCATGGATGCGCTCATTCAGTTCTACGATCCGGTCTATCATTGTTTCACCTTCCCGAATTACCAGCTAGCACCAACGCTGGAGGAATACTCTCATCTGATTGATCTACACATTACAGATCAAGCTCCATTTTCTGGACTGGAAGAAATTCCAAAGAATCAGACCATTGCAAGAGCAATTCATTTGGACGAGTCTGAGGTCAGGACTCACATGCCCACTAAGGGTGGCATACAAGGTTTGCCAGCCCAGTTCTTGACAAAGAAAGCCCTGTACTTCGCTAGTATCGGGAACATGACTGCTTTCGAAAGCATCTTTGTTTTACTCACCTACGGGTTATTTCTGTTGCCCAACATTAATAACTTCGTTGATATCAACTCCATTAAGGTTTTTCTCATTGGAAACCTTGTGCCAACTTTGCTCGCAGATGCGTATCATTCTGTACACTTGGGAAATTTATACAGCGGAGGGGAGATCACATGTTGTGTACCTCTGCTTTATAAATGGTTTATTTCCCATTTGCCTAAGTCTGCTGCTTTTTGGGATCACAAGAGTGCCTTACGTTGGTCGCAAAAAATCATGTCCCTCACCAACTTTGACATTGATTGGTGTAATAGGATTTATGACGGAATCAGGATCATTGGCCGTTATGGAAACTTCCCCAACGTACCCGTTATAGGAACTAAGGGAGGAATCAATTACCATCCAGTTCTCGTTCGTCGTCAATTTGGATACCCGATGAGGCACGTCCCACGGAGTGTTCATCTGGAATGTCTTTTCTTCAAGGAAGGAGAAAGGGATAGAGCACTAAAGACAGAAATAGTGCACGCTTGGAAACATGTTCATAAGAAAGGACGGGAGTCTCTAGAAAAACCGGACTATGTCTCGGTGGAGCCTTATCTCCAATGGGTACAAACTAGAGCTCTCAAGCTAAAGATGCCTTATCCTCGTCATGGAGTTCTTCCGCCGAGGGAGTCTATCATGTACTTCATGACTGAGACTGAAAAGCTTCAAGTTACTCTCAACAAAGTTCAACGGGAGAAGAGGTCTTGGAAGAACAAGTACCGCACCCTCAACATGGAGTGCATCAAAATACAACAACTACTAAAAGATAAGGACGCTCTGATTGAAATTTTGGAGCAACATGCTGTGGAGAATCAAGATGACCAAAGGAATTTGCTCGCTCCTTTCACCTGGCAAAGGAATGACAACCCGACAACGGCCCAAGAGCCCCGGTCAAAGAAAAGGAAAGTACCAAAGTCAGCACTCGATTTCTCTTCAGAGAGGACTCGGGACCCATTAGCTTAGGTTTCTGTTTCTGCACCTTGTAATCTACTGTATTTCCATTTCTGTAATCCTTTGAATTCAATAAAAAGGGGTTTCCCCACTGTTTGATATTTGCAATCTAATTGTCGAAGTTAATTTTGATTAAACCAAAAAACAATTAATATAATTATTGCATTCATCAATCTCACATCGCGTATTCTTTTTACCTACGAGTCTCATGTTTGTGTCTCAGTTCTAGAGTCAAATTGTCACATTCGTACAATACTTGGGCCAATCGTCAGAAAAAGATGGATGATCTTGAGGAAGAAAACAGAGAGTTGAAAGAAGAGATCGACGCTCTAAGAGAGGATATGAGAAAGCTTCGTAACGACATGCAAGCCATGGCAGAAGCTCAGCTATAAAGGACTATGATCTCAGAGATCACCTCAACGCCCATAGTGGAGAAGTATGATCCTAGGTATCAAATGTCGAAGGATCGTTCTTGGGGCATGCCTGTTAACTATATCCCGGAAGGATATGTTCCACCGATCACTGCAGATCAGGGAATCATAACAGAAGCCACTGGGCCTGAAGGTTACAAACTTCGGGAAAGCGAAGATACCAGGGGCATATTGAAGACTCCTGAAGGTTACAAACTTCGAGAAATGCCAAGATTCACTGTCGTAGTCACGGTCCCACCCCCTGTGGTGCACACTATCCCGAAAGGATAGATTCCACTAATACCTTCTGGTAAGAAGGAAACTATGTTCGACAGAATGGATGAATTCCAGGAACAGTTCTTGGAAATGCAAAAAGAACTGCAAGCCATCCGCGGTCAGGATATATTTAGAAAGGACGCCGCAGACCTCTACTTGGTCCCCAATGTGAAAGTTCCGCACAAATTTCAAGTTCCCGACTTTGAAAAATACAAGGGTAACTCTTGCCCTCAGAGCCATCTGGTGATGTACGCTCGACGAATGTCAGCTCAGACGGAGAATCAGGACCTACTGATTCACTACTTTCAGGATAGTTTAACCGGTTCCGCACTCAAATGGTACATGGGTTTAAACCGTGCTATGATTAGCACATTCAGAGATCTTGGTACTGCCTTCGTCCAACAATACAAATATAATTTGGACATGGCACCGGACAGAGATCAGCTCAGATCAATGTAACAAAAGGACAAAGAAACCTTTAAGGAGCACGCTCAGAGATGGCGCGAGATTGCCGCTCAGATTTGTCCACCTCTTGAGGAAAAAAAGATGACAAAGATCTTCTTAAAGACCTTAAGCTCATTTTACTATAACAAAATGATTGCCAGTGCGCCCAGTGATTTCACCGAGATGGTGGGCATGGGGGTTCATCTTGAGGAAGCCGTCCGAGAAGGACGTTTGATAAAAGACACTGGATCATCAAGTAGTACAAAACGATAAGGTAGTGCTCTCCCTAAGAAAAAAGAGCAAGATATTGGGAATATCTCTCTCAGAAAGCAAAGGCGATGTTATCAACCGCTAGCAGCTGTAACTCTTGCTATCAATCCTGCGCCTATTCCTACATATCAGCCTCAGGTTGCGCAGAGCCAACCTAATCAGTAAAGGACACAACAGCCTCTTCAGCAGACTCGTCCTCCATACAATAACAACCGTACAACACGGCCATCAGGGTTTGATCCTATACCCATGTTGTACACAGAACTATTTCTGTTACTACTGGCTAAGGGGCACATCCAGACTAAGTCTCCTCTTACAATACTAGAAAATCCGCCTTTTTGGTTTAAGGTGGATCAGACGTGCCCTTATCATCAAGGAGGATCAGGGCATAACATAGAAAACTGTCTCAATTTCAAATCTGACGTGCAAATGCTTGTTAGGAGCGGGCTCTTATCTTTCAAAGATACGAATTCCAATGTTATCACGAACCCGCTGCCTCAACATGAGAAAGCTGCAGTCAACTTGATTGAGAAAGAATTTAACAACATCTATCAAATTCACGATGTACTATTGTTAAGGACCAATCTGGTCAAGATGCATTGTAGACAGAGTGGGTACGGCCATGTGCCACGTCATAATTATCATCAATGTGATATCTGCTCTAAAAGTAATCAAGCATGTTCTGTGGTGCAAGCAGCCCTATAGGAATAGATGGATCTCGGATGGATCCAAGAGCACCGAGTTCGTGGAGTTAACATGGTCTATACGAATTCCAACGTCATTCAGAACCACGACATCCGTGCGATGAATGTCAACCCGGTGGCAATGCATTCAAGACAAAGCTAGTATCATAATCTACCGCGGCACGATTACAGTTCCTATCTGACTTGCTCGGTAAACAAACAGGGATGCTCTTTCATATAGGAGGCCCTCTAGCGTCAGATGGATCTTGGATGGATCCAGGACTACCATGATAGGAATCCCTACCAGATCAATATGGTTCAAATCTTCGACATTCGTTTGATGAATACCAACTTGGTAGAGTTGCATGCTGAGCAGGTCCGACTCGAATTCCTAATATCACATAATTATCACAGCTGTAAAGCGGGTTGCGAAAACGATCAGGGATGTGCCCTTGTCCATGAAGCACTTCAGCACTTGTTAATAACAGAAACCCCACTCGGCATCAAAGTCAGGATGTCCGACTCGTGGAAGCTAACCTAGTGAGGTTACATTGTATTTAAAGTGGGCGTGGCCAGGTGCCACCACACAATTATGAAAGTTGTGGAGTCTGTTCGGAAAGTAACCAAGGGTGCTACCTTGTGCGAGCAGCTCTCCAGGGGCAAGTGGATCATGGAGAGATCCGCCCATATCTAGGTTTCGGACCCATCAATTGGTCGCCGAACTACCTTGCCAGTCAAATTGAGGACGTTGTTGTAATCTCTGATCATCAAAGAACTAGGGATGTTTTTACCATTATCCCTCTGCTTGACGAATCAAGAACTCCCAACCGGGAACGGATCGAGATTGCCTACGATGGTCAAAAAAACCAGAAGGTTCCCATAGTCGTCTATCTACCGGGAGCACTACCGTATGAATCAGCTAAGGCAATCCCTTACAAATACGGTGCAATGATAATTGAAAATGGAAAGGAAATTCCATTACCCTCCGTCATGAATATTGCAAACATCAGTCGTGTAACACGGAGTGGTAGAATCTTCAACAGAGGAGTTGAAGAATCCAACAAAGAAAAGGAACTTCAGACAGAAGCTCCCGATCCACCAGTCGGTCAATCCAGTAATCCCGACCTTTCGAAAAACGATGATGAGATGCTGAAGCTCATCCAAAGGAGTGAATACAACATTGTTGATCAGCTATTACAAACTCCTTCAAAGATCTCTATGCTGTCACTTTTACTCAGTTCAGAAGCGCACAGGGAGGCTCTACAGAAAGTCTTGGAGCAAGCCTTTGTGGAATAGGATGTAACAATCAGACAGTTCGATAGTATTGTCTCTAACATCACTTCTTGCAATAATTTGGGATTTAGTGATGAGGAATTACCGGAAGAAGGTCGCCGTCATAACATGGCACTCAATATCACAATCAACTGCCAAGACGATGCTTTATCCAGCGTACTGGTAGACACAGGGTCAGCCCTGAATGTTATGCCGAAGTCAACTTTGACTCAATTATCATTCAAGGACCCTCCGATGAGAACCAGCGAAGTCGTCGTCAAAGCGTTCGACGAATCTAGAAAAACGGTTATCGGCGAAGTTGACCTTCCCATAACTATTGGTCCTCACACTTTCCAAGTCACCTTCCAGGTCATGGACATCCGGGCAACATACAGTTGTTTATTAGGAAGACCTTGGATACATCAGGCTGGAGCGGTCACTTCAACCCTCCACCAAAAGCTAAAGTTCGTCCATAACGGCCAACTCATCACAGTCTGGGGGGAACAGGCCTTGCTCGTCAGCAATTTATCATCATCCACTTATGTGGAACCAGAAGGGGTAATCGGAACCCAGTTCCAAGCGCTTTCGTTAAACAAGAACAAACAATCCGGATGAGGAACTTCGATTTCCTCATACAAAGATGCTATTAAAGCGGTCGAGAGTACTGATACAACAGGATGGGTACAGCTTGTCATTCCTACTAGCAATACAACAAAGAAGGGCCTTGGTTTTTTTGCAACCTGTACCCGGACAGCTACTAATGATGAAAGTCTTCATCCCATTCAGAACTTCTTCCACAATGGAGGTTTCCTTCACCCAGTGTCTCAAATAGTCCATGCTATCAATGAGGAGGACCCCTCTGACACAAATGAAGAATGGAAGTCCTATCTTAACAAGCACGGTTATATGTCTCAAGAAGAGGTGCCTACGCCATTTTTTTATCCCACACAGAGCCCGAGATTTATACCCCAGTCAGAGGTCGAAATTATACATGGAGATTGTGATCCGGAAGGATGTCGTGCTCCGCCAAATTCATTAGAGGAGGACACTCTGATGAAAGACAATTTTGACCACAATTACTATGACCCGATGGATGACCTGCCAATGTAGCAGCCTTACCCAAGAGACTTGGGGCCAGAACGTCAGTCGAGTAATGAAACTCAGCTGAGTATCATTGAATAGAATACCTGTGTCCCCACCATGTCATGGGATCAACACTCAGGTCATTCAGAAACTACTCAACATGACGATGAATTTGTAACATTTGCAGGACTTGAATTCATCAACTATGCTTTTCCCGAGGTCAACGTCATCGAGAGGGATGACTCCTCCAGTTCGAAAGAAGTGTGGGACACCTTGGGACAACCGAGTGGAAAATACGACTATATGGTCAAATACACCACTCCTGAAAGCTCTCGTATCAGGCTCGAAGATATCCAGCCAACTGGATGGGGAGATACAGCTGAGAGCACAAATGCTATGCAAAATGCAATAGAGGTATTCTCCTACAACAACTCTGTCTGGGAAACAGGTTCCAATGATCCTGCTCCACCAGAAATCGGCATTATTTCTGAAGACAAATCAAGGAAGGTTCCAGACTTTGTGATTCACCGAGGAGTTCACCGCCAATGGGCTGCTGTCGATGTTCCGAAGGTCGTTCGCCAATCAAAGTAATTGCCATCTTTAACCTTTCACCTTGCCCAGGTGAAACGGATGTTTTAATAGGGCTCGCTTTCTGTAAATTTTCCCTCTTCGCTTAGCCCAAAGTGACAGAGTTTTGTTTTATAGGGCTGTAGTTTCAAGAATCGACTTGTTCATTAATAAAATAACGTCGTTCTGTAATTTCCGCATTTATTGTTGTTTTCTCTTTTCGGTTTTCTCAGAAAATGGTAATCCTAAAAAACAATTCAATAATAAAAACAAGCAGTAATAAAAAAAATACACTGCACACACTTGCATTTTCTCTATCTCTTCTAAACACGGATCATCACGTCATGCAGATTGCTTGTTTTAAACCCCGTTGAAACATACGATCCAATGCCTTCTCCCAACTTTGAGTTCCCGGTATTTGGGGCTGAAGAAGAAGTTGACAATGAAATTCCAGAAGAGATCTCCCGATTACTCAGACAAGAGGAAAGATCCATTGAACCTCACAAAGAGCCATTGGAAACGGTAAACTTGGGTTCAGAAAAGGAGAGAAAAGACATCAGGATTGGGGCACTGCTCAGTCCAATTGCCAAAGAGAGTTTGATAAAGCTTCTCAAAGAATTCCCCGATGTATTCGCTTGTTCCTATCAGGATATGCCAGGGTTGGATACCAGCATCGTGGAACATCATTTACCATTGAGATCGGAATGTCTGCCAGTAAAGCAAAGGTTGAGACGCACTCATCCGGACATGGCCATCAAAATCAAAGAGGTGGTACAGAAACAGATTGACGCGGGTTTCCTCGCCACGTCAGAATATCCTCAATGGTTAGCCAATATCGTACCCGTTCCAAAAAAGGACGGAAAGGTCAGAATGTGTGTCGACTACAGAGATCTAAACAAGGCAAGTCCAAAGGACGACTTTCCTTTACCACACATTGACATGTTGGTAGACAGTACATCAAAGTTCAAAGTTTTCTCCTTCATGGATGGATTCTCGGGCAATAACCAAATCAAAATGGCGCCAAAAGACATGGAGAAAACTTCGTTCATTACCCCATGGGGTACCTTTTGTTACAAGGTAATGCCGTTCGGTTTGAAGACCTTCGGGGCAACCTATCAAAGGGCCATGACTACTCTGTTTCATGACATGATACACAAAGAAATCGAAGTGTATGTCGATGATATGATTGCAAAATCTAAGACAGAGGAGGAGCATGTGACCCACCTGTCAAAACTATTCGAGCGTTTGCGAAAGTACAAACTCCGCTTGAATCCCAACAAGTGCACCTTCGGTGTCCGTTCAGGGAAACTCTTAGGGTTCATCGTCAGCCAGAAAGGAATTGAGGTTGATCCTGACAAGCTCAAGGCCATTCAAGAAATGCCTTCTCTAAAAATTGAAAAGCAAGTCAGAGGATTCTTGGGACGTTTGAACTATATTTCTAGATTTTTATTCCTCATGACTGCCACATGTGCGCCGATCTTCAAACTGCTCAAGAAGATACAATCCTTTCTCACTGATTCTCGGGGCAAATGGACTCCAAATTATGATGGCCCCTATGTGGTCACGAAAGCTTTCTCAGGCGGTGCCTTGAGACTTTCCACCATGGACGAAGAAGAATTTTCCTACCACACAAATTTTGATGTAGTCAAGAAATACTTCGCCTAAACTAAAAAAAAAAACGTCTCGGTGGACTGAAAACCCGAAAGGGCGGTCCAGGCAAAAATTAGAGACATGATCAATAATCATCCCGGTGGATTGGAAACATCAAAGTACAATCCAGGCAAAAATTAGGGATAATGGCAAGTAACTATGTTCAACAGAGGCAAGTCCCTCAGCAGCAATTACACCATCCATCGGAGGAAAACTCCAGTCAAGGTCATCTTCGACAGAAGCTCAGGATGTCCTGAATTCAAAGTTGGTAGAAGGATAGTGGTCGTTATGTTTCAACGTAGCCCTTTTTCCCTGTAAATTACCATTTTCTAGCTTTGTATATACTCTTTGGAATCACACGTTCGGCTGATTTCCATCCTATCAATAAAATTTGAGCCCTTGTGCTTTTGTTTGTAATTCTCATTTGTTTTTGCTTTACAGAACGACATTTTAACATGCTCAACGATTCTTGAAATAAAACAAAAATGAATATACTTGTAAAACTTTTTCTGCTTTAAAATAAAGATGGCAATTTCTTTTGACTGTTGAACATCAAAAGAACATCAACCGCTTCTCCAAAAGTAAGCGAACCTCAAAGTGCAGAATCGAAGTACTCCTTCTACGCCAGTGCGCCTGAATGAAGGATCAACAGTGTCAGATGCGACTAATCCATCTGACATCTTCGGCAGAGTCCTTATCTCCTAAGCCCGATTAATGGCATTCCCCGTAGGGATTATTTCTCCTAAGCAAGGCAGGATTGCTATCTTGAACCAAGTGATACCTTTCATCTCCAGCAGTGGCCGAGTATCCAGTCGTGTTCATCCGTCAGTCTGTGTGTTGTGTCAAGTCTTTGTCAGCATATACATACATACATCATGCATTATTGATTTACATTTGCATTCATATTGCATCACTATCACTCTAGTCGGTCTTATCCCCTACAGATAATAGTCCTCTCAATCGAGTTGTCAGTTCTTTCCTCGTCAGGAAGTGAATCATCTGAACAATCTCGCCTCCAGCTATTTTTGAATTTAAGATAGGTCCTGGACCACTTTGATAACTTGGACCTTTGAAAAACCAGAGAACCCTTCAGTCAGCATCACTCTTCGCCATTGAAGATGATATTTTTGCTTTCCAGGATTAAGGAAAATCCCTAGAGAAAGCCCCTTAATCGGAGCTTCGGCAATACGACAGTTTTTCTCCGAAAGAACCACTGATGAAAAGGTCATTGGCACCTCAAAATTGGATCCCATCATCTGGCATTTCTCCGGGAAGATCCCGAGAAAAGTATGATATAATATCCCCAAGCGTGAAGGCAGTCTCTCAAGGGACTCGCATTCCCCAAATAGAATCAACAAATGGCATTTCCAACAGAGAAGTTTGTACACCTCTACAACTCAGACGACTGGGTTCCCCAGCAAGTCTGGCATCAAAACTTTTTCCATCGAATGGCATCTCCCCAGGAAAATTCGGCGAGAAGTTTGAGGAAAACTGCTACACATAGCGTCCCTTGTCAATAAAGTTTATTGACAAAAGAAACTAAGACCAGTTCCTTGGTAGGAAACCAGGATTGAGGGAAAGTTTAAATCAGAAACTAAGACCGGTTCCTTGGTAGGAAACCAGGATCGAGGGGAGGTTTATTTCAACTAAGACCAGTTCCTTGGTAGGAAACCAGGATCGAGGGGAAGTTTACCTTTTCTAATCATCTAGCAAAAGAAGATGAATGCGTGAACTACCATTCATAGACGCCATCAAAATTTTGGATATTCTGATATTTAATCCTCTTGCACCCCGAATGCTCGAATACCTTCGCCATTCACACCTTCGTGTCCAAGAAGATTAAATAGGGGCATCTGTCATACCCCAAATTTTGACCACTAAGATTTCCCATCATGGTGCAAATCATCAGCATAATATGGATGTACCTTTGTGCCTCATCAATCTCCTCAAGGAATTGTTGAGCATTCACTACAATCAAGCTTAGGGTTTTAAACCCTCTCAGAGCTTTTAGACAAATGATCAATCAAGGAATGACATGATCTTCAACTTGTCTAACCTCTTAAACATCCACAAAGGATCAAGAGGACTCCCACATCAAGAATTAAGCACAAGAGTGCAACATTTCAAGTGGATCATGCCTAAAGTTCATCTAATACAAAGTCAACTGACGCAGAAAGTCAAAGTTTGACTTTTTGGTCAACTATGAGCTTCACAAGTCATTACTCAAGAAAATATGATGGATGATTTAATTTGATCAAATTTAAATCAAGAAATCATACAAAATTTCAAAATTTATCAAAGTGAAAGAAACTTGTTGCGGTGAAAATCGGATAACAAATTATTAATTAACTTGCATCATATTTCTTTTACAACCGACTTTGATTTATCCAAAGGAAAGGTTCAAGATCGTTAGAAAAACCTAAAGGTGAGAGATCTAAGGTTCGGGCGTTGGTTAGGCCTAGGGAAGGTATTAGCCCCTAAACGTCCGTAGTACTCTACGGGAACCTCTTGTTCTATTGTTATCTTATGTTTGCTAAAGGTTCTATGCTAAAGGTTGAAACCCTAGGGGTTAGTATCTAAGTATACTCGACAAAGCATCGCACTTTGCGCCTACGTATCCTCGGGAATAGAATCAGAGTATGCGTAGTTCTACTTCTACTGAATGATTGACTATGGTCAATATTCAGAGGGGAAATGAGTACAAGCTCATTGTAGAGTTTAAGAACTCTCTAAATCTAGTTGTAATGGACCTATGTTATGTTTTAGTTAATAGGGGGAAAGTGATGATTCATTATGATGAATATCACTAAGAGTTTAAGAAGTCTCTCCTAAAGCTAGTTGTAATTTCTATGGCTCTGATGAGGCCAAGAAATGAAATTTCTCCTAATAGGTTACTTAGGTTGAGATGGGGGCTAATGAATTTAAAAGTCAATGTATTTCACCTTCCTTTGGAATAGGGGAAAGATGATGATAAAAGAATAAAAGGCATAAAAGATAAACATTGATATAAGATAATATAATGAAAGCAACATAAGCATGAGGATGGCAATATGATAAACAATGAATAGACAAGAGATGAATATCAAAGAGGTCAAGTAGACAAAGACAAACCAAAGATATTAAACTTGAGGAATATATCACACAAGAAACAAATCATAAGTCAAGACAAAGTCATGAATAAAAGATCAATCAAGATGATATTCAAAGTTGAATAATACCAATCACAAATTAAATCAACATCCATATGACAAGATAAATTAAAGATGAGTTAAACCAAACATTCAAAATATCAATAAGGTCATAAATAATTGTTTAACAATTTAATCAAGATAAAGAGAGTGGAAACTAACATTAATAATAAATCAACTTAAAGAACTATTTAGGAAAATAAATTACTAATAAAATAAATATTTTTTGGAGTTTTAGAATAAAACTATGATTTTCTAAAAGATAAATAAACTGTTTTTGAATTTTAATAAGCTTTAAATAAAAGGAAATGATTTTTACTAAAAAGAAAGGAAGTGTCACATGTAGGGTTTGAACCCATGCCCTTGGATTCAGCAACACAAAACCAAGACCAGCTGGGCTGCGCGCGCGGTTGAACATAAAATGCAAACACAAATATATATATAAAAACAAGCGAAATCAGAAGAAAGAAAAAAAAAGGGTTGGGCGAGGGGATCGAACCCCAGTCCCCTTGCTTGCAAACACTTATAGCTCTCTCCATGGACCAGCGGTACTACGCTCTCATCCATGAATTATGTGATTCAAAAATAATATAAAGCAAACAAATTCCATAAATTCCAAATAACCAAAACAAACACGCGCCAGCCATGCTCAACTTTCCAACCAAACTCATCTTGCCCAGCCATGCTCTCATGATCATAACTCAGTCAACACCCAACCAAACAAAACAAAACTCTAAAAATGATTAGCAATAAAGGGAAAATCATAGGGCACTTTGTTTAAACTAAACCCTAACGCATACAAGTCATCAATAAGGGCAGTACCATAAAAGCGTAGAAATTCTCAACATAAAGACCTACAGAGCTACAACAACATTTTAAGCCAACTTCACATGATTAAGACTTCATCATGGTATTGAATGTAAGCAAAGGCACATAATATGGTGACATAGGTGTCAACAAGGTTAAAGTGAAACAAAAATTAGGTCCAAGGCACTGAGATGATAGCATGATTTCAAAATGACAGGAGTGAATACAGGTTGCATAGATGAGAAAAACATGGCCTTGATGAGGATTCATTCAGTTTCTTTTAGTTCCAAACATCAATTGGTTTATCATGAACCGGCCTTAAACTTCATCTAAAAACCATAACAGCATAGTGTATATGTAACAAAATTTGGCAAGGTCAAGCATTTCAAGCATAAGTTGTTCACAAAATCAGGAAGGCAATAAAGAATACATGTCATGCAGTATGGTTTCTTTCGAAACAAGTAAAGTTCAATATGACAGACAAGTAAGATAGGTTCTCATTTTAAGCTTGGCATTTGTTGACATACAAGGAGACATCAAACACATCAACTAATTGTAAACATGCAAGGACCACAACGCAACCAACTTCAACAGTCCACACATTTAATATTAAGTGCAGTAAAGACATACATAACGAAGACACTTTATACACACTGGCAGTAAGAAAAGATACAGGTTACCAAAGTGAACACAACCAGCAGACATGGCTTCAATATGAGTAGCATACAAAATGAGTGTAAGTTAATGTTTCAACTTCAGGTCAAGATTACAAACGCACGAATTAAACCTCATGTCAAAGAAAGTTTGTATTTAGTCCTAATATCCTAGTAGCAGAAGACATAAGCTCACGGCCTTCTACATACACAAATGATCATACATTCCAAAACAGAATTGCATATATTGTGGTCAATGATATTCAAGTTAAATGGCAATTAAGCATGAACATATATAACTTGAATGCAACATAAATGACATAATGGCAGCAAGAAAATTAATCAGTAATGACCAAACTCAAATCCAATGTATAGTTACTCATGAGCAGTTAATGTGCAAATCCAAGAGTATATGACATAGTAAACAAGCAGTTAATGTGCAAAGCAGCTAGACCAAGTAATATTGACAGGAAATTCCAAAAAATCATATTAGACATACATACCTAAACATAGACAGAAGAGAAAAAAAAACCTAGCTTTAGTATGAATGACAATTTGGATAATGATCAATCAATGAGAAAGTTTCAACCAGGCAGCCATACATAAAACACTTATTGGCAACATTCAAATCAAATTGACACACATATAGCATACCTCAGGCCTGACAGAACAAAGCATCACTACCAAAAACTAAAGAAAAAACAAAATGAACATGTCTAATTTAAACCAGAAAATAGCAGCATGAGAACACATTTGTGATTGGTGTGTGGTTGTGTAATCAGTGGGCATATATATAATATGAAGTGACATAGCACTAAGGGATAACAATGATCAATATAGTACCTCATTATCACACGGACAGAATTTCCAAATGAAGACAATCTTGGACAGGCAAACATACATACACTTATGGACAGAGTTTTAATTTGCACACATACTAAGAGTATAAGGTTTAGGAAAGAAAACTATGTAAGTAACAACTTGATAGCCAAAGGCCTCCTAAACTACAATATATATTCAGGGCAAAAACAGGGCATATGACATATAGCAATCAACATTTACTCAGGTATTATCATTTAATAACAGACAATGGCATAGCTTAGGAATCATGTTAAAACACATCAAGGTTAACATACACATCATGAATATAGTGTTGACATTAAGAACAAAATCCAGATATCAGAAAAATAACTTCTGAGTTGATAGTCTTAATAAAAATGGTCTAAGCAAGTACAAGATGAGATAGCAGTATGACAAGCCAAAGAAAATTGAGGCATATGATATGTACGACCCAAGACAACATAATCCAAATCATTCATAAACAAAATCCTTAAACAAAAGTCATTCCTCAAAGATGTAAAATAGGTCAGTGACTTGCATATGTTGACAACTTAAGCAATCCAAATTCAAGCACATAATCAATCATCAACAATGACAGTGGTGCATACAAGTGAACAAAAACTAACGACGTTAAACTGTAAACATCCATAATGACAAAACCCAAAACCATGACTGAGTAAGACCAAAAGATCATATGTTGGTGATAGCAGAAAAGGATTTAATACTACTTTAGCAAGACAGATTGATATCACCCAAATATCATTAAACCAACAATGAAGACAGAAAAAAAACCCAAGACTTAGGAGCATAACAGAGCTACCGACATTCATGAATCTCTTGTCTCCTAAATCAAGCATCCAACTTTGACAATACAATACCATAATGAGAGTTTATAATTGCAGCCACTCAATCAAAATCAGAAACATCATAACTTATCACAGAGAGTAGACATATGACTTGGAATGATCATGAGCAAAAAAGCATTAAATGAACATGATAAAAATGAAAAGGGAAATAGGAATGATACCAAACAGAAGCTTTGCTAATGCCTTGAGTGTTCAGAACACCTCCACAGCCACTCAGAAATTCACTTCCTCAATTCACACGAAACTTGAAAAAAATGTTTGTGAGGAAAATCGTTGATGATCAGAGCTGAATAGCTACCCTCCTTATATAGGCATAGTAATGGGTTGATGTTATGGGCCAGGTCAGGATCAACTCCCTCCTCCAAGAGTAGTAGCTAGGGTTTTGAAAAGGGACTCAAACATTGAAATTCTGAGGAGGCAAATGCTCCTCCATTCTGAGCACGCGGCAGGCATTGCAGGGTTGAAAAATGTATCATTTTCCCACCTTTCTTTTGTTGCCAGCCTATGTATGTGCTCTTTGGGAAAGCGAGAATGATGTTGCTCTGCTCCTCTCGCAGGTGGCACAACAAATGATGAAAATGGAAAGCTTCGTCCTTGCTTTATGCGATTGAAATTCCATGGAGCTTGAAGGGGCAACATTAGGGCAAAACGAAATTGAAGTTGTGGCGCCAAAGTTTGATGAAGTGAATTTGAAAATTGAGCTTGCAAAGGGTTTGAACGAATTGGAATCATTTTCTCCTTTCTGCAAAACCACAATTCACGACCAAAGGAAAAAGAGGACCAACCCAACACACATGCTATGCTCCCATTGGTTCAAGTTATCCGTTGAAAAGTCAAAGAAAGATAATGTCTTCTGATTGGCTAGTGGTTTTATTCATCCTTCAATCAAAAATTTCCATAAATCCAATAAAGACCAAATGAAAATGGTACACGTATTATTTTCTTAATCAAAATTAAATGACACTTTCAATTACCACACCTAAATTAAAATCTTAAGATTATTTTAAAAAAAAGAAAACTAATGATGATTAAATTAATTACTAATAAAATCTGACTTAATTTCAATTAATAAATTTTAAAATTAAAATTAAGGCACTTTGAATAAATTTTAACCAAAATAATAAAAGGATAATTAATTCAAAATCAAACAAATTAAACTAAAATTAAATCATCAACTAAATTAATTAATTAAGCTAAAATTAACTAAAACATTAAAAATTCAAAATAAATAAACATAAAACAAATTAAAATTAAATTAAGATAAGATAGATAAAATAAAATGCTAAATAAATTAAATCAAAATAAATGAAAAGAAATTAAGATAAAAAAAAACAAAGAAAATAAATCACATAGCATCTAGCAAAAAGATGAGGGTAAAATTTGGGGTACAACAGTTGCCCCTATTTAAATATCTTCACCTGATGACATGAGAGATGAAGATCCTCATGTAATCAACAGTGAAAGATATTTAAATAAGATAACCGAAAATTTTGCCCTCAGATGCACACACATGCAATGCAACAGACATGATGCTAAGGAGATGCAAGAAAATGCATACACAACAAGACACCAAAGGGCAGCAAGGAAACAAAAAGATCACAGAGCTTCACTGGGAAGGACGAAAGCTAGTATCCATGAGAAACACCCCACTAGGGATACAAGTTAACAAACAAAAGAGACCCACAGGGGAGACTCCAAAGAAACACTTGGGAAAAGAGCACAGACAAACTTCACCGGGGAAAGATCCGGAGAGATAGACTACTGGGAACAAAACAAACTCACATTCTTCCTGGGCATGAAACCAGAAAGAAGAACCTGATCACTAGGGATCAGTCAAAAGAGATAGGCAACCAAGCAAATATTTCCTGGGGATTCTTATACTGAAGAGTCCAAGAATGGGATCTTCAAGAAAAGCTAGAAAGACAGAGACAAACTCTGCGCACCAGATAGGAGTCTTATAAGGTTGAAGAAATTGTTCCAAGAAGCTTAACTTAAAGCAAGTTTTCAAAAATCTAAAGGTAAGGGTTCAATGTCCGACACGATTCGAACAAGAACAAGTTTTAAGACAAGAAGACAATGCTTGACACGATTCAATCAAAGTCCAAGTTCAAGTTTGACGCGTTTCAAACGAGAACAAGTTTTAAAACACAAGACAATGCTTGGCACGATTCAATCAAAGACCAAGTTCAAGTCTGACACGATTCAAACGAGAACAGTTTTAAAACAAGCAGACGATGCTTGACACGATTCAAACAAAGTCCAAGTTCAAGTTTGACATGATTCAAATGAGAACAGGTTTTAAAGCACAAGACGATGTTTGACACGATTCAAACAAAGTCCAAGTTCAAGTTTGACACGATTCAAATGAGAACAAGTTTTAAAATATAAGACAATGCTTGACACGATTCAAACAAAGTCCAAGTTCAGGTTTGACATGATTCAAACGAGAACAGTTTTAAAACAAGAGGCAATGTCTGACGCGATTCGAACAAAGACCAAGTTCAAGTCTGACACGATTCAAACGAGAACAGTTTTAAAACAAGCAGACGATGCTTGACACAATTCAAACAAAGTCCAAGTTCAAGTTTGACACGATTCAAACGAGAACAGGTTATAAAGCACAAGACGATGTTTGACACGATTCAAACAAAGTCCAAGTTCAAGTTTGACACGATTCAAACGAGAACAAGTTTTAAAACACAAGATAATGCTTGACACAATTCAAACAAAGTCCAAGTTCAAGTTTGACACGATTCAAACGAGAACATTTTTAAAACGGGCAGACAATGCTTGACACGATTCAAACAAAGTCTAAGTTCAAGTTTGACACGATTCAAACAAGAACAAGCTTACAAAAATCTTTAATGTTAGACTTCTTGGGGAACAACAGAAGGTTTAAAGATTCAAATCTGGCGCGCAAAGGTTAAGACCGAACAAGCACGACACAAGGCAAACCGGGAATGTCTTTACTTCACTGGGGAAATAAAGACAGGCACCAACAAAAGACCACAAAACAGGAAAGAAGAAAGGATAATACAAGCCAACACCCTGAAACCCAAACGTGAAGGATAACCGGGGAAATCTCCTTGTCTTTGGAGATGGCAGATCCATGCCAAAAATACAGTACTACTAACTCTTCTTGTACCAACTCGATTCCATAAAACATCTCGATACTAGAGTAAAACTTAGTTTACTTTGTGTTTTCTTAGAAATTGCAATATTTCCGTTTTCAAAAATCAAGTGAAAATGACAAAGTTTTGCAGAATAAAGATGATAGTGCAATAAATAAGAAGATGGCTCAATAGCTGATATTCATTGAAAAATGGTGACTTGCCAAATAGCAGAGTCCCAAGAAACATTACAAATTCAACAAAATGGCAAAATAGGAACAAGTACACTGTATTCAATGACCAGTAACAAACTCTATGGACTAAAACTCTAACAGCTGACTTCTCTGGGGATTCCCGGATATAGGTGAGATGTCTTTCAAGCATAATACTTTCGTACCGACATGATATCCTCGTCAGGGAAATCAAACTTGAGTGGTTCATAGTCTTCGACTGGTTGATCGGCAAGATATTCTGAAAGAACACTTCCTTTAATGGCCTTTTGAGTGACATACTAAATGTCATATTCAGATAATAACATGTGCCAGCGGGCAAGTCTACCCGTTTGAGCAGGTTTCTCAAAAATGTACTTTATCGGATCCATCTTGGAAATCAACAAGGTAGTATGACAACTCAGGTACTGTCTTAGACGTTTGGCGGCCCAAGCCAGAGCGCAACAAGTCTTTTCAAGTAGTGAGTAACGGCTTTCACTATCTGCAAATTTCTTACTCAGATAATTAATCGCATGTTCTTTCCGGCCAGTCTCATCGTGTTGTCCCAAAACACAGCCCATAGACTCTTCCAAAACAATCAAATACATAAAGAGAGGTCTTCCAGGAACCGGAGGAATTAGAATAGGAGGTTCTTGGAGATAAATTTTGAGTTTCTCGAAAGCTTGTTGACAATCAGCATTCCATTCTACTGGCTGATCCTTACTGAGTAATTTGAAAATTGGTGCACATATTGGAGTCATGTTGGAGATGAACCTGGAGATGTAATTCAAACGGCCCAAAAATCCTCTAACTTGAGACTCGGTTTGAGGAGCTGGCATTTCTTGAATCGCTCGCACTTTATCTGGATCTACTTCAATGCCCTTCTGGCTAACAATGAAACCCAATAACTTCCCTGACCTGACTCCAAAGGTACATTTTGCAGGGTTTAACCTCAACTGATACTTTTGAAGTCTCTTGAACAATTTCAGCAAGTGATCTACATGTTCCTCTTCATTTCGAGATTTGGCTATCATATCGTCCACGTACACCTCTATCTCTTTGTGGATCATATCGTGAAACAAAGTCACCATAGCCCTTTGGTATGTTGCCCAGGCATTCTTTAATCCAAAAGGCATAACCTTGTAACAATAAGTGCCCCACAGGGTAATGAAAATGGTTTTATCCATATCAACTGGATCCATTTTAATCTGGTTGTAGCTTGAAAAACCATCCATAAATGAGAACATGGCGAAACGAGCCGTGTTATCTACCAGTGTGTCGATATGGGGTAGAGGGAAATCATCCTTGGGACTAACTTTATTAAGATCCCTGTAGTCCATGCACATTCGTACCTTTCCATTCTTCTTCATAACAGGAACAATATTAGCTACCCACTTTGGGTACTTGGAAACTGCTAAAAATCCGGCATCCAACTGTCTCTTAACTTGATCTCGAATCTTGAGAGCCATGTCGGGATGACTTCTGCAAAGCTTTTGTTTTACTGGCGGGCACTCAGGCTTAAGGGGTAACTTATGGACCACAATATCTGTATTTAAACCAGGCATGTCTTGGTAGGACCAAGTAAACACGTCCACATACTCTTTAAGGAGCGAAATCAACCGCTGTCTAATTTCTGGTTTCAGTGATGCCCCAATCTTGACCTCTTTCTTCCCATCCTCAGTGCCAAGATTGATGACATCCACCTGCTCTTCATGAGGCTGGAGATCCGTATACTGGTAGTCACATATATCCGCTAGATCCTTTGGCACCTCATAATCCTCCTCCTCCTCAGCTTGATAGACAGGGGAATCGAAGTCAATGGTAAGAGCAAGGTCATTGAATATAATAGGTTTATGATTCATTCTGCATGGTAGAATGACTTATATTATTAAAATGCACAACAATTCAAGAATATGCGAGATGAAGATGCTTTTGTTTGAAAAGATTACCATTTTTTTAGAAACAGAATGCAATAAAGTAAAAACGATAAAAATTTAGCAAAAGAATCATTT
The DNA here is from genome assembly GCA_022829125.1 of Lathyrus tuberosus. Classification (NCBI taxonomy): domain Eukaryota; kingdom Viridiplantae; phylum Streptophyta; class Magnoliopsida; order Fabales; family Fabaceae; genus Lathyrus; species Lathyrus tuberosus. The sequence continues at coordinate 5,398,096 of JALAZF010000365.1, forward strand.
CATTGATTTAAAGTTTGAAAACAGAGGCCCGTACAAAACAATCCACTAGCTTTGGGCAAGACTAGGGAGATGAAAACAACAAATCTAAACAAGTTACTCTGGTTCTGGGTACAAAGTTGGGATCTCAACAGACTCCCAATTGCTTAGCACGCCTTCCTGGCGAAAGACCAAACGATCAATATCTTCCTCTTCTTCGGCACTTCCAATGATTGCATGGACCTGATGTCCACCTCTGATAAATGTCTCCTGCACAGTCTTTATCTTCATTCCTCTTCCTCTTGTACCTGAAGCAGCCTCATCTTTTGGAGTTGGTCTGTAACCCAACCCTTGGTGTCAGATCCTCTTCTCAACCTCAATAACTTCGCCCCAACTTGTGGGCACACCTTCTTGAAGGGCAGACTGGATACTCTTATACGAAGTAAAGGATGGATATTCTGGTACCACAGGCTTCTCATTGTCGATCATAACTGCATTAGCTATTTCCAGGGCTTGGAAAGAAGTCTCCAATGCATCCTCATCAACCTCAATATAACAGAAGGACGACAAGTTACTAACCATAAAGTCTTCTTCCCCATGCACGATGACCAGCTTATCATCGACCACAAATTTCATCTTCTGATGTAAGGTTGAAGTAACAGCGCCCGCCTCATGGATCCAGGGTCTTCCAAGTATGCAGCTATAGGAAGGGTTAATGTCCAAAACTTGAAACAACACGTTAAATTCCTGAGGGCCAATCAAAACTGGTAGCTTAATTTCCCCCATCACGGATCTTCGTGAGCCATCAAAAGCTTTGACAATTAACGATGTGGGTCTCATGATCCCTCCTTTGTATGCCAGCTTATCGAGGGCCCTCTTCGGTAAGACATTCAGAGAAGATCCTGTGTCTACAAGAACTCTAGCCAATGTGTCCTCTTGACACTTCATTGATATGTGCATAGCAAGATTGTGTTTCCGACCTGATTGGGTCAGTTCTTCATCACTGAATCTGAGCGTATTGCATGCAGTAATGTTAGCGATAACATGATCAAACTGTCCGGCGGTAATATCCTGAGCTACATGAGCCTAAGCCAATACTTTCTGCAGTGCTGATCGGTGAGCTGGTGAATTAATCAAAAGAGATAAAATGGAAATTTTAGACGGAGTCTGGTGGAGCTAATCAACGACCTTGTAGTCACTTCTTTTTATTATTTTGAGAAATTCTTCGTCATCCTCTTTAGAGATCACGTCTTTACCTTTGTCATTGGTAGGTATACGTACATCACCTTCCTTACCAGTCACTTCTTTGTTTACAGGGGTATAAATCCTTCCACTCCTCGTCATTCTTCCTGTTCCTACTATATTGGACACATTCTTCTCATCAGCCCCCACCTCTTTCCTTGGGACTGGTTCCTCTATAACGACCCCCACCTCTTTCCTTAGGATCATTTCCTCATTCTTCTTACCACCTATAATGTCTTCTTAGATAAATGGTAACGCTTTGGTTCCTCTGAACCTGAATGGGACTGGTCTTGGGAAATTATTTTGCCTGGCATGATTAACAGGGGAAACAACTTCAGATTTGTTGAATCTTGGAACTGATTGTTTAAACACTGGACTCACGGTACTTGCCCCTGGATTGTTGAACATAGGGACTACTGATATGCACTCTTCTTCATCAAACACTGGCACTTGCTTTGGCAAATTGAACACTGGTTCAATCACTGCTACTCTGTTTTCTTTTCTGAAAACCTGTAAGAAACCTTCATCAATCAGTCGCTGAATATCATCTTGAACCAACTGACACCCTTCACTACTACCATCACATTCTCCACAACCATCATGGCAAACTTTGACCAAACCGGCGCTGAACATCTTGGCATGAAACGTTCTCAAGGGAGTTTTAATCTTTGTTGCATCTGAGACCAATACTTCATCATTCTCGTCTTCGACGGCATTAGTTGACCCATGCGTTGGCAAGGGGTTACTCTTCACATTTGGCTGGTTATTAGCAAAAGACAGAATGTTCTTCTCTATCAAACTTTTCACTAGATTCTTTAGTGTCAAACATCCTTCTAAATCATGTCCCACCCCTCCTTGATGGAAAGCACAGGTTGCATTAGGGTTGAAGAACTGCAGAGACTTCTCAGATGGTGGCCCCAATGGCCTAGTGACAATTAATCCTTGCTCCACCAGAGAAGGATACAATGCTGTATACGTCATCGGTATGGGTGGAAAATTTGGTGTTACCGCCTGTCTTCTTGGAGGGGTATTTTGCTGTGGCGCTTGCCGCCTCGGCTGTTGGTAATTCCGATTTTGATTCTTCGGCCACTGCTGCTGGTTTTGTGGCTGGGAAACAGGAACTTGTTGCATTATCTGATGATTAAAAGTGGGCATAATAGACGCCACGTATGGTTGTTGTGCAAACTGCATAGGGTAAACTGGCTGTTGAGGAAAACTGGGACCTGGTTGTGGTTGGAATAGAGATCGTTTAGGATTCTGCCTCTTCCCTGTCATAACAGTATTAGTCTCGCCTTCCTTCTTCTTATGAAAATTACCCGGAGACTTCTTGACACTGGCGCTAGTGGCACTGTTAGGTGAACTAGCTACCTTTCCACTTTTCAGACCTGCCTCCACTTTCATGCCAATTGCAATGATATCAGAAAAATTGGCACCAACATTACTAATCATTTTCTCATAGAATTCCGGCTTTACCGTGTCTACAAACCAATCAGCTAATTCCTTCTCAGTCAGTGGTGGTTTAACTTGTGATGCAGTCTCCCTCCATCTTTGAGCATATTCTTTGAACGACTCTGTGTTCTTCTAAGTCATGGTCAATAGTTGTCTATGATCAGGAGCTAAATCCAAGTTATACTTATAGTGCTTTATGAAAACGTCCATAACATCTTGGAAACATTTAATCTGAGATTGGTCTAAGCTTAAGTACCACTTTGCGGCCGCGCCCTTCAGGCTGTCTTAGAAATAATGGATCATTAACTTATCGTTATCCATATATGCCGCCATTCTTCGGAGATACATGACCAAGTGTGCCTAAGGACACGTAGCACTAGAGTACAATTCGAAGCTTGGCAGCTTGAATTTTGGTGGAATTACTAGATCAGTGACCAGACACATATCCTTAAGGTCAGAACTGAAGACATTGTCTCCCTCCATGGCTTTCAGCTTTCTCTGCATAATCTCCATATTGGCTATTAACTTCTCATTATTGTCATCTTCTTCCATATCGTCATGGTCAAAATGATGCTGATTTTGAAAAATGGGTTGAAAATGGGTTTGCACTGCTGGTGGGGTATAAGTTGGAATAGCTTGCTGATTTCCATCAAACAGTGGTACTGCTTGTTGTGTGGATTGCGGAGCCGCGACTCTCATAAAGTCACGTGTCATTCCCAGAGTAGGGCCTTCAACAGGTATGGCGGGTGGTTCAACAGTTGTAGCTGCGACTTCTGAGACCGCAGTGACCTGTGTATCCATCTTTGCTCGTATAACATTCAGGGCTTCCATGATCTGCCCCATACCACCTTTTAGTTCGTTAAGCTCGTTGTTAACTTGATCCAAATTCTCGCAATCTACTGACATCCTTCTTCTTCAAGCCTGTGCCCGGGTATTGTAACGATGCGAGGAATTCAGGGTGACGTTTCAACAATAACTGGAGAAGATAAAACGACAATGAGACACAGAAGAAATGCACATGCACATGCAAAAATGCAGATGAGATGCGCATGCAGGCTAAACCATCAAGAACTAAAAGAGTTCGCAAACAATGTAAGTAACAGGATTACTAATAACATAACTTTCCCATTGAAAATAAGATAAGTGCTTACAGAAAGGAAATGTTACAATCATTGTTTGGATCACATTAAAAGAAATACAACTTTTAAAAAAAAGAGTTACAACAATAGATTACAACTATGGAAAATAGGGCAGCCCTTCGCCTTCCCTGATCCCTTTCATGATTTCTTTGATAAGTCGCTTGGTTTTGGCCTTCTCCAAAGTCAGCTCTCCTAATAACTCCATCCTTTTCTGTTCAGCACTTGTGGATGCCTCATAATATTGAGTGGGCTTTCTCATGCTGAGTGAAATCCCTCGTGCCCATTTCAGATGAGCTTCAGTGATGGGACCATTGGTGATCCATTTTTGATAATTAATGAAAAACCATGCTTCCCCCATCTTGAGTTTTTCATCAAATCCTTCTCCGTATCCATAGTACATCAACTCCAATTCTTCTGGTCTAGGCACCTCTTCAATTGGATGACCCAACTGGCAACGTGCGAGCACGGGGTTAAAGTTTATACAACCAAGTCGACCCATGAGTGGCACGTTAGGATAGTCTCCACAACTAACAATTATTATGGTTCCTTCAGGGTCTGTATCGTACCACTTGATGTCAGACTGCCTTAGTTCCATTAGTTTCTTGACCCAAAGAGCGTTGTCACTCACTTCCCAAAATGTTGGTGTCGTGGGTAGGTATGAAATGAACCACTTGTATAGTACTGGAGCACAGCAAACAATCACACCTTTACTCCTCATAGTTTGCGTGGTGACCGAGAAATACATGTCAGCCAGTAAAGTGGGAACAGGGTTCTGACCCATAAAGATTCTGATTGCTTGGACGTCGACAAAATCATTAACTTTGGGAAATAGGAATAACCCGTACACCAGCAAAGCAAACATTGACTCAAACATTACAGAGTTTCCTCTTTCCTGAAAGCAAAGAGCCGTCTCAATTAGAAATTGGGCGGGTAGCCCACGATGCCCTTCCCTGGTGGTCATGTTTTCTCGGATGTGTCTCTTTCGGATCCCCAATCCTGCGGCAATCTCCTGATTAATGAATTCTTTTTCCACACCGGAAAAAGGGGGATGATGCTGAATGGGTAGTCCTAGCATATGTGAATATTCTTCTATGGTTGGGACTAATTGGAAGTTTGGAAAGATGAAACATCAGTATACTGGATGATACCACTGTACCAAGGTTTCTAGCAGTCCTTATTTTACTTGCAACTTCATTAATGATAACAAGTCCCCATACTTGTCAATAAATCTTGGTGGATCTTTAATTCTTCCTCCAATTTCTATCAAATGCTCAACATCAGGGACCAGGAAAGTGACGGGCCAGTTTATGTTTTTAGTAATGTCCATTTTCCACAAATTCTGCAAAACAAAATTTAGTACCTCGATAGTTTAGCAAAAAAATGAAAAATGCAACATGATGCAAGAATGTAGATGCGAAGCTAATCTATCAAGAAACACAAAAAATTGCAAGGCTTTTGACAATGGTATTTCAAAATTCTTCTTCATTAAGCAAGTTTGGCATTCATCACATTCGGAGAAGAGTGTCTTCATGCTCTTAGTACAAAGGTGGGTTGTTCCCATAACTGAAAAGATAACAGCAACAATGAAAATAAATAACATGGGGAACCAGCAGCAATATCTTTAGAAGTTAGATCCACTGGTGGATGTTTCCCCATCCTCATCCATCTCCCTCATCAATTTTTCAATGCGTCCCTTAATCCTTTTCTTCTCGAGTAACAACCCTGTCAATGTTTCCTCCAGTCCTTGTCTAGTTCTGAGCGGCTTGTGACGGGAATAGGGTCTCCTCATCACACTAGCTATCTCATGAGACCATTCCAGATGCGCCTCATTGACGGAGCACTCCGCCTTTCACAACTACCTATTAATTTGACACCAAGCTTGCTCAAGAAGCATTTTCATTTCGTAGCCGTCTCTTTCCCCATAATACATCATGTGTAAATCCTCCTTGATTATGGGTCCCTTCCCCATATGACCCAGTTGTCGACGGGTGAGCACGGGATTGTAGTTGATGCAGCCATTTCTTCCCAACAGGGGTACATTAGGCCAATCCCCACAGCTGGTAATTATGACAATCGCTTCTTCTGTTGGGCTATGCCGTTTGACATCTGTGTGCTTCAAACTCATCAGTTTTTCAATCCATACTTGGCAATGCTCTACCTCCTAGAAAGTCGGGGTTTTTGGCAAGTAGGGACTGGGTTATGGACTCTGAAAATTTGTATTGCCTGAGTATCAACAAACTGCTTCGCGCCTGGAAACAGAACCAACCCATAGATCATTAAGGCAAGTGTTGCTTCATACAGTTCCTCCTTTCCTCTATTCTTGAAGTACATTACTTTCTCAAACAAGAATAGTGAAGATAGTCCAAGTCGTCCTTCTTTAACAACTAAATTTTCCTGGATATCGGCAAATCTGATTCCAGTAGTCGTTGCAATATCTCTAGCTGATGGCATTGATTCTAAACCGGAGAAAATTGGGGGATCTTTGACGGGAATCCGAATTATAGTAGAAAATTCCTCTAAGGTTGGAACTAATTGGAACTCAGGGAATAAGAAGCAACAGTAATTGGGGTGATACAATTGCACCAACACTTCCAATGGTCCCTCAGTCACTGGAACCCTCAGTAGTTGTGAGAGGTTTCCATATTTGTCAGCAAAGTTTGAAGGATCCTCGATCATGTCGCACATCCAGATCAGTTGTTGAAGTTCCGGGAGCTCGAAGTAATAAGGCCAAACTTGTTTTTAGATTCCATATCAACAAAGTCTGCAAAAATATCATTAGTTTCTTGATAGTTAGCAAAAAAATGCTGATGCAATGCAAAGTTTCATGGAATTCAGACGTTTGCAAAATATCAAGAGATATCAAAAGACCTCATTTTCATTGAATAAAAGGTGAATTACAATATTTGATACACTTTCAAAAGCCCAAAACATAAAGCTAAATAAAATCTAGAAAGTCCTAAGGAAATTCTCCTAGAAGCCTCGTGTTGAGTCTTCTGATTTCTTTCTCCATCTGATCTCTTTCTGCGACGAGGTTGTCAAGAATGAATTTCCAAGCGGGAGGCTGAGTGCTTGAGGGACTTGGATCTTCTTGGGCCTTTCTCTTCTTACAGGAGAGTAACTCCTCATTCTTGGTCTGCAGTTGCTTTTGGAGTTCCAGATTCTCTTCAACGACCACTTGATACTTGAGCTTCCAGGCTTCTTCTGATCTTTGGGCTTGTCTTAGAGAAATCTCCAGCTCTTCTTCTTTTGACATGAAGAACAAAACAGGCTCTTTCTTCAAAGTAATTGGCTCTTGTCTTTTGTAAGGCATCTTTAGCTCTATGGCTCTTCTTCTAACCCATTGGAGGTAAGGCTCCAAGGATACACAGTTAGGTCTTCCTAAAGAACTTCTTCCTCTTTTACGTTTGCTACCGCAAGCGTTTAAGATCAACTCCTTCTGTTCTTCGTTCTTGTCATATGTTTCGAAGTAGATACTTTCCACATGAGCACTGAGAGGTTTGTCTTCTAGAGGATACCCTAATTGGCGTCGTGCCAATACAGGGTTGTAACTGATACCACCTTTGGTGCCAAGGAGAGGCACGTTACCCTAGTTTCCACAACCATCTGTAATCAGGATTCCATCATACACCCTATTATACCAGTCAATATCTGCATGGGAGAGTGCCATAACTTTCTGAGACCACCATCCTTTCTTGGAATCCCAGAATGCTCCTGCCTTGGGTAGATGCAAAATAAACCATCTATACAGTATAGGGACACAGCAGGTAATCTGTCCATTTCTATGAGCGTTTCTTGTATGGACTGAGTGATAGACTTCAGTAAGCAAGGTAGGTACAGGATTTTGTTTCAAGAAGATTTTGATTGCATTTAGATCCACAAAGTTGTCTATGTTTGGAAACAAGAAAAGTCCATAGATAAGCAATGCAAATACAGCTTCAAAGGCATCCCTGTTGGAGTTCTTAGCAAAGTAACGAACCTTTCCAATCAAGAACTTAGCAGTTAACCCCAAAATTCCTCCCTTAGAGGTTAAATTACTTTTGATGTCAACTAACTCTAGGTGAGTCTTCTCAACTATTTCTTCTTCTTTTGGATCCTTCTCGAAGATAGGAAACAGGGATTCATCCTTGATAGGTAAACCAACTATCTGAGAGTACTCCTCAAGGGTGGGTAAGAGCTGATAGTCAGGGAACGTGAAGCAGTGATATTTTGGATCATAAAACTAAAGTAGAGTTGAAAGAAGTCCTTCATCAATGGTCTTCCTTAACAAGACCCACAACTTTCCATATCTGCTTAGGAATCCTTCAGGGTCTATTAACAAATCTCCCAATTTCCTTAGGTCATCCAATTTGGGACTCTTGAAAGTGTATTTGATGGTGTTTCTTCTTGAGCTATCCATGATATTCCTCTGATATAAGAAAAGAAGTTTGAATTCCATGAAACAGATGCAACATGAATGCTTATGCTATATGGATGCAACAAACACACATAGAGCACAAACAAACAAAGGCAAAAAGGGAATAGGTTAAGCATGGAGCTAAAGGTTCACCCTTCCCATTGGTATGTTCTATTGGTTTTCACCTGCTGAACGGGTTCTAAGAAGTTCCCAGAGTCTACAATCCATCTTTCGGATTTTAAGGATTTCCCAGATGACTTGGTAATCGATAAAACTCTTAAGAAGATCTCGTCTGAGTGTAGTATCGCGTGACAACCAATTCAGAAATAGACTCCATCATGGTCTCCGCACTACATCTAAAAGGCTTAAGTTGGGTTTGGTAACTACTGTTCTCAATATCCCGGGCTCCTAGGTCGAGAGTAGCACGCTTTCACGAATGAATTCGTTCAACATAACTAGACTCTCGAGAGGGCCTCAACTGAGTGATGGTGTTATCAATTCAACCTTTCAGGATTCAACTCCCTCAAAGCCTCCTTGAATACCATCGTCCTATAATAACTGTACGCTCAAATCCGGGTATAAGATTTATCTCACTCATAGATATCAGGTCAACCCAAATTAAACAGAAAAGTCAAGCAAGAACAGATATACAGATATATAAACAAGTATGACATACACAAGCATATACAAGTAAATAAGCAAACATGAATAACATAAAAACAAGATAGGCTTAACCCTCTTAGGAAAGGACCAGCAATAGGTCTAACTCTCCCCAGTGAAGTCGCTATTTCTGTTGCGGTGAAAATCGGATAACAAATTATTAATTAACTTGCATCATATTTCTTTTACAACCGACTTTGATTTATCCAAAGGAAAGGTTCAAGATCGTTAGAAAAACCTAAAGGGGAGAGATCTAAGGTTCGGGGGTTGGTTACGCCTAGTGAAGGTATTAGCACCCTAAACGTCCGTAGTACTCTACGGGAACCTCTTGTTCTATTGTTATCTTATGTTTGCTAAAGGTTCTATGCTAAAGGTTGAAACCCTAGGGGTTAGTATCTAAGTATACTCGACAAAGCATCGCACTTTGCGCCTACGTATCCTCGGGAATAGAATCAGAGTATGCGTAGTTCTACTTCTACTGAATGATTGACTATGGTCAATATTCAGAGGGGAAATGAGTACAAGCTCATTGTAGAGTTTAAGAACTCTCTAAATCTAGTTGTAATGGACCTATGTTATGTTTTAGTTAATAGGGGGAAGTGATGATTCATTATGATGAATATCACTAAGAGTTTAAGAACTCTCTCCTAAAGTTAGTTGTAATTTATATGGCTCTGATGAGGCCAAGAAATGAAGTTTCTCCTAAGAGGTTACTTAGGTTGAGATGGGGGCTAATGACTTTAAAATTCAATGTATTTCACCTTCCTTTGGAATAGGGGAAAGATGATGATAAAAAAATAAAAGGCATAAAAGATAAAACATTGATATAAGATAATATAATGAAAGCAACATAAGCATGAGGATGGCAATATGATAAACAATGAATAGACATGAGATGAATATCAAAGAGGTCAAGTAGACAAAGACAAACCAAAGATATTAAACTTGAGGAATATATCACACAAGAAACAAATCATAAGTCAAGACAAAGTCATGAATAAAAGATCAATCAAGATGATATTCAAAGTTGAATAATACCAATCACAAATTAAATCAACATCCATATGACAAGATAAATTAAAGATGAGTTAAACCAAACATTCAAAATATCAATAAGGTCATAAATAAAGGTTTAACAATTTAATCAAGATAAAGAGAGTGGAAACTCACATTAATAATAAATCAACTTAAAGAACTATTTAAGAAAATAAATTACTAATAAAATAAATATTTTTTGGAGTTTTAGAATAAAACTATGATTTTCTAAAAGATAAATAAACTGTTTTTGAATTTTAATAAGCTTTAAATAAAAGGAAATGATTTTTACTAAAAAGAAAGGAAGTGTCACATGTAGGGTTTGAACCCATGCCCTTGGATTCAGCAACACAAAACCAAGACTAGTTGGGTTGCGCGCGCGGTTGAACATAAAATGCAAACACAAATATATATGTAAAAACAAGCGAAATCAGAAGAAAGAAAAAAAAAGGGTTGGGCGAGGGGATCGAACCCCAGTCCCCTTGCTTGCAAACGCTTATAGCTCTCTCCATGGACCAGCGGTACTACGCTCTCATCCATGAATTATGTGATTCAAAAATAATATAAAGCAAATAAATTCCATAAATTCCAAATAACCAAAACAAACACGCGCCAGCCATGCTCAACTTTCCAACCAAACTCATCTTGCCCAACCATGCTCTCATGATCATAACTCAGTCAACACCCAACCAAACAAAACAAAACTCTAAAAATGATTAGCAATAAAGGGAAAATCATAGGGCACTTTGTTTAAACTAAACCCTAACGCATACAAGTCATCAATAAGGGCAGTACCATAAAAGCGTAGAAATTCTCAACATAAAGATCTACAGAGCTACAACAACATTTTAAGCCAACTTCACATGATTAAGACTTCATCATGGTATTGAATGTAAGCAAAGGCACATAATATGGTGACATAGGTGTCAACAAGGTTAAAGTGAAACAAAAATTAGGTCCAAGGCGCTGAGATGATAGCATGATTTCAAAATGACAGGAGTGAATACAGGTTGCAGAGATGAGAAAAACATGGCCATGATGAGGATTCATTCAGTTTCTTTTAGTTCCAAACATCAATTGGTTTATCATGAACCGGCCTTAAACTTCATCTAAAAACCATAACAGCATAGTGTATATGTAACAAAATTTGGCAAGGTCAAGCATTTCAAGCATAAGTTGTTCACAAAATCAGGAAGGCAACAAAGAATACATGTCATGCAGTATGGTTTCTTTCGAAACAAGCAAAGTTCAATGTGATAGACAAGTAAGATAGGTTCTCATGTTAAGCTTGGAATTTGTTGACATACAAGGAGACTTCAAACACATCAACATATTGTAAACAGGCAAGGGCCACAACACAACCAACTTCAACAGTCCACACATTTAATATTAAGTGCAGTAAAGACATACATAACGAAGACACTCTATACACACTGGAAGTAAGAAAAGATACAGGTTACGAAAGTGAACACAACCAGCAGACATGACTTCAATATGAGTAGCATACAAAATGAGTGTAAGTTAATGTTTCAACCTCAGGTCAAGATTACAAACGCACGAATTAAACCTCATGTCAAAGAAAGTTTGTATTTAGTCCTAATATCCTAATAGCAGAAGACATAAGCTCACGGCCTTATACATACACAAATGATCATACATTCCAAAACAGAATTGCATATATTGTGGTCAATGATATTCAATTTAAATGGCAATTAAGCATGAACATATATAACTTGAATGCAACATAAATGACATAATGGCAGCAAGAAAATTAATCAGTAATGACCAAACTCAAATCCAAGATATAGTTACTCATGATCAACATGCCAAGAGTATATGACATAGTAAACAAGCAGTTAATGTGCAAAGCAGCTAGACCAAGTAATATTGACAGGAAATTCCAAAAAAGCATATTAGACATACATACCTAAACATAGACAGAAGAGAAAAAAAAACCTAGCTTTAGTATGAATGACAACTTGGATAATGATCAATCAATGAGAAAGTTTCAACTAGGCAGTCATACATAAAACACTTATTGACAACATTCAAATCAAATTGACACACATATAGCATACCTCAGACCTGACAGAACAAAGCATCACTACCAAAAACTAAAGAAAAAACAAAATGAACATGCCTAATTTAAACCAGAAAATAGCAGCATGAGAACACATTTGTGATTGTTGTGTGATTGTGTGATCAGTGGCCATATATATAATATGAAGTGATATAGCACTAAGGGATAACAATGATCAACACAGTACCTCATTATCACACAGACAGAATTTCCAAATGAAGACAATCTTGGACAGGCAAGCATACATACACTTATGGACAGAGTTTTAATTTGCACACATACTAAGAGTATAAGGTTTAGGCAAGAAAACTACGTAAGTAACAAGTTGATAGCCAAAGGCCTCCTAAACTACAACATATATTCAGGGCGAAAACAGGGCATATGACATATAACAATCAACATTTACTCAGGTATTATCATTTAATAACAGACAATGGCATAGCTTAGGAATCATGTTAAAACACATCAAGGTTAACATACACATCATGAATACAGTGTTGACATTAAGAACAAAATCCAGATATCAGAAAAATAACTTTTGAGTTGATAGTCTCAATAAAAATGGTTTAAGCAGGTACAAGATGAGATAGCAGTATGACAAGCCAAAGAAAATTGAGGCATATGATAGGGACGATCCAAGACAACATAATCCAAATCATTCATAAACACAATCCTTAAACAAAAGTCATTCCTCAAAGATGTAAAACAGGTCAGTGACTTGCATATGTTGACAGCTCAAGCAATCCAAATTCAAGCACATAATCAATCATCAACAATGACAGTGGTGCATACAAGTGAACAAAAACTAACGACTTTAAACTGTAAACATCCATAATGATAAAACCCAAAACCATGACTGAGTAAGACCAAAAGATCATATGTTGGTGATAGCAGAAAAGGATTTAATACTACTTTAGCAAGACAGATTGATATCACCTAAATATCATTAAACCAACAATGAAGACCGAAAAAAAACCCAATACTTAGGAGCATAACAGAGCTACCGACATTCATGAATCTCTTGTCTCCTAAATCAAGCATCCAACTTTGACAATACAATACCATAATGAGAGTTTATAATTGCAGCCACTCAATCAAAATCAGAAACATCATAACTTATCACAGAGAGTAGACATATGACTTGGAATGATCATGAGCAAAAAAGCATTAAATAAACATGATAAAAATGAAAAGGGAAATAGGAAGGATACCAAACAGAAGCTTTGCTAATTCCTTGAGTGTTCAAAACACCTCCACAGCCACTCAAAAATTCACTTCCTCAATTCACACGAAACTTGAAAAAAATGTTTGTGAGGAAAATTGTTGATGATCAGAGCTGAATTGCTACCCTCCTTATATAGGCATAGTAATGGGTTGATGTTATGGGTCGGGTCAGGATCAACTCCCTCCTCCAAGAGTAGTAGCTAGGGTTTTGAAAAGGGACTCAAACATTGAAATTCTGAGGAGGCAAACGCTCCTCCATTCTGAGCACGCAGCAGGCATTGCAGGGTTGAAACAGGTAGCATTTTCCCACCTTTCTTTTGTTGTCAGCCTATGTATGTGCTCTTTGGGAAAGCGAGAGTGATGTTGCTCTGCTCCTCTCGCAGGTGGCACAGCAAATGATGAAAATGGAAAGCTTCGTCCTTGCTTTATGCGATTGAAATTCCATGGAGCTTGAAGGGGAAACATTTTGAAGTTGTGGCGCCAAAGTTTGATGAAGTGAATTTGAAAATTGAGCTGGCAAAGGGTTTGAACGAATTGGAATCATTTTCTCCTTTCTGCAAAACAACAATTCACGACAAGAGGAAGAAGAGGACCAACCCAACACACGTGCTATACTCCCATTGGTTCAAGTTGTCCGTTGAAAAGTCAAAGAAAGATAATGTCTTCTGATTGGCTAGTGGTTTTATTCATCCTCCAATAAAAAATTTCCATAAATCCAATAAAGACCAAATGAAAATGGTACACGTATTGTTTTCTTAATCAAAATTAACTGACACTTTCAATTACCACACCTAAATTAAAATCTTAAGATTATTTAAAAAAAAAAGAAAACTAATGATGATTAAATTAATTACTAATAAAATCTGACTTAATTTCAATTAATAAATTTTAAAATTAAAATTAAGGCACTTTGAATAAATTTTAACCAAAATAATAAAAGGATAATTAATTCAAAATCAAACAAATTAAACTAAAATTAAATCATCAACTAAATTAATTAATTAAACTAAAATTAATTAAAACATTAAAAATTCAAAATAAATAAACATAAAAAAAATTAAAATTAAATTAAGATAAGATAGATAAAATAAAATGCTAAATAAATTAAGTCAAAATAAATGAAAAGAAATTAAGATAAAAAAAAACAAAGAAAATAAATCACATAGCATCTAGAAAAATGATGAGGGTAAAATTTGGGGTACAACAAAACTTAGAAATTTTTTCTAAGTTAAAATCATGTTCAAGTGCACAACTTTTCAAGGTTGTAACTATTGATCCAAGTATCCATTGATTTTGAGTAAGAGCTACTTTTAAAGAGGGTATTTGATACTTCAACATTGTAGAAGGAATCAATTCAAAATGTCATAAGGATTGAAAGATATAAGTGATCAAAGTTAGGAATTCTTAATGTCCAATGTTCTGACATTGCATAGGACATCATTAATATTTTTCCAGCAAGAATGTCCCAACTTCAAGGATGTTTTTCTCCATGATCCAAGTTGAACCAAGTCTGGGGTCAAACATGAAAGTTGAAGTACATCATCTCAGCTTTCCAGAAAGTCCTAGAAATTCCTTGTAGCATACTCGAGCAAGAAGATATGATTTTTGTAAAAAGCATTGATAAAGCAGAATTTTCATGACAGCTTTTAGGACAGATTTCACTACACAAGTTCAAGACTATTTTTGATGACTTTGCAAGCTGAACCAAGACCAAAGTCAAACATCAAAGTTAAAATATGTCATTAGGGATTTCCAAAATGTATAAGAACTCCCATTAATTCAACTTGAGCAAGGAGTTATGAACCTCACAACAGGCCTTGCTCGAGCTGATTTTTTAGGACAGATTTTGTGCACTTTTCTTGTGCCACCCAATTTTCAAGCTTTGTCACCATGCAAGGCAAGCATCAAAGATGCAACTCACTTTAACTCAAAATATCATAGTGGATTAAAAGATACGAGTGATTAAAGTTTGGAATTATTAATGTTCAAAGTTGTCTGATGTTCCAACATTGCATAGGACATCACTAATATTTTTCCAGCAAGAACGTCCCAACTTCAAGGCTTTTTTTCTCCATGATCCAAGTTGAACCAGGTCTGGGGTCAAACATGAAAGTTGAAGTACATCATCTCAGCTTTCCAGAAAGTCCTAGAACGTCCATGTAGCATACTCGAGGAGGGAGTTATGGATTTTACAAAAAAGGCTTGTTGCAGCTGAATTTTTCATGGGGCAGATTTGCACATTTCTTGTGCCACACGAATTTTTAAGCCTTGTCATCTTTTTGAACACATCTGTGGATTAAATCTAAAGGGGACAATCACTAAGCCAAGCCTCCAAAGTCCTTGGAACAAGAAGTAGCATGCCAAACCTAGAAATGCCTAAAAGAGGCACAAAACTCCAATTTTGGATTGAAGCATTTAAGGGACACTTAGAGGTGGCATGGACTGACACATTTGCAACTGAATTTAGTCAAGATTCCTCCAACAACTAGGGAACCAGCAGCCTGTGCCCTAACCTCTAGTCAATGGCTAGAGGAGACTTGGATTTTCATTGGACAACATTGGCCAAACCTCTGCTGCAGTTGCCATTCAATGTGGATCCCAAAACAAACTTGCTCTACTATAAATAGAGCTCATTTGTGCTCAGTTTGAGTTCACCAAAGCCATCAAACAGATGCTTTCCTCAAAATCTCTTCTTTCACCTCAAATTTGCCTTCCAAAGCAAGTAATTCTGAGTTTTTGAGTTAGAGAGCAATTCCACTCAAACTAATCACACACACACACCTCACATATATCATATGTAAGCTGTCCAAACTATCAAAAGTGACCTGTAATCACAACATCACAAAGTCACCTCTCAAAACCTCAAAATTAGACTTTTTTGCATTTTTCAAGCCATGTCTTGATTCAGTCACTTTCCAAACCAGATAAAACCTCAAACACACTCCAAATATCATCCTTGAACTGTCCCAAATGGTGCCACACATCTGGAACACCATTTGAGAGAGTTGGCATTTTGGCCACTTTAACCCCTTTTGCAAGAAAGGGCCAGTTTGTATTTTTGCAGGTACCAGCTGATTCCAATCATCCTAAAACCATCTAAGAGGTCATTTGAGGGTGTCCAAAGCATCAAATCATTTCTGGAACAAAGCACTTGGTAGGTTGCACAAAATCTCCAAAAAATAGGTAAAATTCACAACTTGAATTCTTTGAATCATGCTTTCCTTTGTTGTCCACATACATGCATCATATTGAACAATTCTTGAAGCAAAAATGTAGTCCTTAATGTGTATGTTATGATCCTCCTACTATTTGCACTTTAACATGTTTATATGTGGAGTTTATGTTGTTTTAAACTTAAGGTGTAGATCTGGTTTTTTGCCTTGTGTGTGCTGTACATTAAGTTTCAGTATGTATGAGTGATACCATTGGATTTCTTGCAAAAAATTGGTCAAGATAGGTTCTTACGGATTTTAAGTTCGTCAAAAATTGAGAAAGTTATGAATGTTTGAAGTTTGATAGCAAAGATGTTGAAAAACCAAGGTGCAGTTCTAATGTCAAATGTGATGTTGTGACATCTTCCCTTTTTCTCTTATCTTCAAAACTCATGAGTGATGTCGAATGTGATGTTGTTACATTAGTTTATTCTCAAAAAAGAAAACTCAACCAATTCTTTTACAAAGCAAAAATCATCATTTTCCAATTCTGTTTTACACACTTCTTATTCATACTCCAAAATATTTTATTCCACAAAAAAATTATTTTTATATTATTTATTTAATATAATTAGTATTTTTGTGAATAAATTCCTTTTTAATGTTTTTAAAACATTTTAAAAGTGAATTCTCATATTGAAAATCAAGACCAAATGAATTTTATTTCATCTTGTGATTAAAACATCATTTTTCAAACCCCAACCAAAAATCACAAGTTGCTTATTTGGTATTTTTATCATTTTGTATTGATTTTCTTTTAAGAATTTACTTTTAAAATGATAAAATTAGGATTTCTTCGATTTTCACCATCATAAAACTTTTTCAAACACTCATGGGCCTCTAATAGAGTGTAAGACCCAATCCTTTTTTTTGACCAAATCATTTTTGGGCCTCAGTATATTGTATAAGTCCCGATACTGTCAAAAACAAACGGCACGATCATCGCCTTTTCAAAACAAAATAACTTTGGGCCTACCCTCGAGTAGTAAGACCCATTTCTTTTCTTAAAACTTTTAGGCCTCTAATAGAGTGTAAGACCCAACCCCCCTTGTACAAACCATTTTGGGCCTCACTTATTGTATAAGTCCCTCTGTACAAGTAAACGGAGTAAACGGTGCGATAATCGCCTTTTAAAAAATCAATTGGGCCTCTCCTCGAGCTATAAGACTCATTCAAAACTTTTGGGCCTCTCCTCGAGCTATAAGACCCATTCAAAAATTTTGGGCCTCTATTAGAGTGTAAGACTCAATCCCCTTTTAACCAAAACATTTTGGGCCTCAGATATTATATAAGCCCCTTCGCGTTAAAAGAAAATCTCGACGCGATCGCCATTTCAAACGGAAAAACAAACTTTGGGCATACCCTCGTGTTATAAGCCCCACTCTTTTTCTTTTAACCTTTTGGGCCTCTTGAGAGAGTGTAAGATCCATCCCTTTGTACAACAAACAATTTTTGGGCCTCAGTCACTTGTATAAGTCCCTCTATATAAAACAACAGTGCGCTCACTGATAAAACCCTGGGCCTCTCCTTGAGCTGTAAGCCCCAAAATCTTTCTTTTCCAAAGTACTTTCTCCTTTGATTTTGAATATACTGTTGTTTTTCAATCTTTCTTTGTTGAACAACTAACCGAACAGCATGGAAGCTCTACAACCGAGTAAGTGTTTACACACTTTCATTTATCGCTTTCATATACATATAACTGTATTGTGGGGCTGTTTCGCTGTAAGTCTTCTTTCATAAACTCATATCAACTGTGTAATAATAGTATAGATATTTAAAGTTTCCCCGACAACTACGCCTAGCACTAGGTAAAGCCGTTTCGATCATTCTCTTAAATAGTCAAAACTAGATCCCCATAGGATTACCAGACACAGTCTTCCCTCGTCTTGGGGTTAAACAATATGGAGACATGAAAGGCAGCATTCTCGGTGAACCCTTTCATAGACTGTCACTTGTAGAAGTTGTCAAAGAAACTCTATTCCCCAGAGATGATCTCTTCTCCGTGAATTACATCTCTTGAGTTTCTTCCAAATTCTCGGACTTTCCTGGCTTGATCTATTCCTCGTGAATAGCCTGTCTTGAACTTCTCGGGGTTTGGGGACCCACAGGCTTCTTAAAAGCACTTGTCAAGAAACTCTATTCCCCAGAGATGATCTTTTCTCCGTGAATGGCATCTCTTGAGTTTCTTCCAAATTCTCGAACTTTCCTGGCTTGATCTATTCCTCGTGAATGGCCTGTCTTGAATTTCTCGGGGTTTGGGGACCCATCGGCTTCTTAAAAGCATCGGCCTCCTCTTGGGCATTGTTCAAGGACCCACAGGCTTCCTAAAAGCATCCTTGCCTCCTCTTGGGCGTTGTACAAGGACCCGTCGGCTTCTTAGAAGTATTCACAGC
The DNA here is from genome assembly GCA_022829125.1 of Lathyrus tuberosus. NCBI lineage: Eukaryota > Viridiplantae > Streptophyta > Magnoliopsida > Fabales > Fabaceae > Lathyrus > Lathyrus tuberosus. Next base: position 5,416,899 of record JALAZF010000365.1, read on the forward strand.
CTCCTCTTAGGCTTCGTATAATGATTCTTCCTCCGGGAATGATAGCCTTCTCTTGGGCTTCATACAAGGACCTATCGGCTTCTTAAAAGTTTCCAGCCTTCTCTTGGGCTTCGTACAAATTGTCCCGACGACCTCCTAGAGGTATAGGAATAGAAATCAGTCATCTTAATAGTGCAGTCTTTCCAAGAGTCTACTACTGTTTCTCAAAGCATAGTACAAAAGATGACACTCTAGACTTGGACAGTCTAATTTCCTTCAGTCTCCAAGACATTCTCAAGCACCCTTCAAGAATAGGAAGGAACCCCGTGGACTCGGACAGTCTCAATAACCTTGGATTCCCCCTTTCCTTACAGAACAGGAAATAACCTTGATCCTCGAATAAAAAATCCCTGAGTGCAAACATTACTCATATAAGAACTGATTTTCTCTTTAAATCAGCATACTGGACCTGTCACTCAACTGAAACAGCACCATAGCCTCCTCTTCGGCTTTGTACAATGATTCTCCCTAGCGGAGCTAACAATTTTAGCCTCCATCTCGGGCTTCATACGAGATACCAAAAAAAACTCTCTTGTTGAGTCAAATAGCCTCCATCTCGGGCTTTATACGAGATACCATAAAAGACTCCATCGTCGAGTCAAAATCTTTCAGCCTCCATCTCGGGCTTTGTACGAGATACAAAAGACTCTCTTGTTGAGTCAACTCCTTTTTAGCCTCCGTCTTGGGCTTTGTACAAGACACAAATCACTCCCTTGTTGAGTATAAAACAACCCTTTTAGCCTCTCTCTTGGGCTTCGTACGAGACACACAAAAACTCCCTCTTGTTGGGCCAATAGCCTCCTCTTAGGCTTTATATAAGAAAACCACTGGTTGATCCAATCAACCTTTTAGCATCAAAGTTGTGCCTCGTTCACAGTACATAAACATCAACAACTCTTTCCCCTTCATCTAATCGCTGTAAGCGGCAAGCCTCTGGATCATCTACATCCATGCCGCTGTCCCTCTTTTAGCATGAGAAATTCCTAAGGAAAGATGGCATTGCTCTAAACTGAGTTAAAGTCTTCCCCTTCAGGTTGGAAATCCTCTATAAAGGAAATTATGGCATTGCCGGATTCAAAAATCCCGGTTAAAGTAATTCTCCTTTATAAACAGTTATGACAAAACAAACCCCTCTCTAGAGATTACAAACTCTCTCTAAAGGCAAACCTTTCAGCTTCACATCTTGGGCTTTGAACAAGACACAAACCACCTTTTAGCTTCACGTCTTGGGCTTTGAACAAGACACCAAAACACCATTTCCTCCCATAGAATAGGAGGAACTGCGATCGCTCTGATTTCCTTGTTTCAAAAAAAAACCGGGAATACGTAGGCATAAAATTGAAAGAAAAATCTTAGCGAGCACACTAAACAAAAACCCAAAATCCCATACTTTCATATATCTGTCCTAACATCTCAACCGATAGCCTAAAGCACCCCTTTTCAACAAAATAACCTAGGAGAGACCCCGAATCTTTGTAGCATCTGTAAACCAACAGTTTTGACTGTTTAACCTCAGTATGCAAGCAGGGTTAATTGGAGACATCTATTTCCCTTCCTTCATCAGCTTTAATAGGATAAAAAATGAATCGAGTTGTACTACTAGAGCGATCGTGCTTCGCAACCACATCCAAAAATCACTTGCTACAGGCGGTCACCTCGACCCTCCACCAAAAGCTAAAGTTGGTCCAAAACGACCAACTCGTCATGGTTTGTGGGGAGCATGCCTTGCTCGTAAGCAATTTGTCGTTATCCACTTATGTAGAACCGGAAGGGATAATCGGAACCCAGTTCCAAACGCTTTCGCTACACAAAGACAATCAATCCGAAGGGGGGACTTTGATTTCCTCGTACAAAGATGCTATCAAAGCAGTCGAGAGTACCAATACAACAGGATGGGGGCAGCTTATCATTTCTACTGATAATAAAACAAAGAAGGGTCTTGGTTTTTCTGCAACCTGTACCCAGACAGCTGCTAACGGTGAAAGTCTTCATCCTATTCAGAATTTCTTCCACAGTGGAGGTTTCCTTCACCTAGTGACTCAAGAAGTACATACCATCAATAAAGATGATTCATCCGATACAGAGGAAGAATGGAAGTCCTATCTCAACAAGGACGGTTATACGTCTCAGGACGAAATGCAGACGCCATTTTGCTATCCCACACAGAGTCCGAGATTTATACTAAGGTCAGACGTCAAAATGATATATGGAGATTGTGATCCGGAAGGATTCCATGCTCCACCAAACTCATTATAGGAGGACACTCTGATGAAAGATAACTTTGACCACGACTACTATGGCCTGATGGATGGCCTGCCAATTTGGCTGCCGTACCCAGGAAACTTGGGGCAAGAAAATCAGCTGGGCATAATTGAGAAGAATACATGTGTCCCCACCATGTTATGGGATCAACACACAGGTTATCCTGAAAATACTCAGCACGACAATGAATTCGCAACATTTGCCGAACTAGAATTAATCAACTATGCTTTCCCTGAGGTCAACGTCATCGAGAGAGATGACCCCTTAAGTTCCAAAGAAGTGTGGGACACCTTGGGATAACCAAGTGGAAAATACGACTATATGGTCAAGTACACTGCTCCTGAAAGCTCTCGTATCAGGCTCGAAGACATCCAGCCGACTGGATGGGGAGATACAGCTGAGAGTACAAATACTACGCAAAATGCAACAGAGGAATCCTCCTACGACAACTCTGCTTGGGAGACAGATTCCAATGATCCAGCTCCACCAGAAATCAGCGTTATTTCTGAGGACAAACCAAGAAAGAAGGTGCCAGACTTTGTGATTCACCGAGGAGTTCGCCGCCAATGGGTTGTTGTCGATGTTCCGAAGATTGTTCATAAGTCTAAGTAATTGCCATCTTTACTTTAACCTTTCACCTTGCCCAGGTGGAACGGATGTTTTGATAGGGCTCACTTTCTGTAAATATCTCTCTTCGTTTTGCCCAAAGCGACAGAGTTTTGTTTTATAGGGCTGTAGTTTCAAGAATCGACTTGTTCATTAATAAAATAACATCGTTCTGTAATTTCCGCATTAATTGTTGTTTTCTCTTTTTGCTTTTTTCAGAAAATGGTAATCCTAAAAAACAACTCAATAATAAAAACAAGCAGTAAAAAAATAATACACTGCACACACTCTTGCATTTTCTCTATCTCTTCTAAAAACAATCATCACGTCATGCAGATTGCTTGCTTTAAACCCCATTGAAACATGCGATCCAATGCTTTCTCCCAACTTTGAGTTCCCGGTATTTGGGGCTGAAGAAGAAAATGACGACGAAATTCCAGATGAGATCTTCCGATTACTCCGACAGGAGGAAAGGTCCATTGAACCTCACAAAGAGTCGTTGGAAATGATCAACATGGCTTCAGAAAAAGAGAGAAACGAAATCAGGATTGGGGCACTGCTCAGTCTAACTGCCAAAGAGAGTTTAACCAAGCTTCTCAAAGAGTTTCCTGATGTATTCGCTTGGTCCTATCAGGACATGCCAGGGTTGGATACCAGCATCATGGAACATCACTTACCATTGAGATCGGAATATCCGCCGATAAAACAGAGGTTAAGACGGACTCACCCGGACATGGCCATCAAAATCAAAGAGGAGTTACAAAAGCAGATCGACGCGGGTTTCCTCGCCACATCAAAATATCCTCAATGGTTAGCCAACATCGTACCCATTCCCAAAAAGGATGGAAAAGTCAGAATGTGTGTCGATTATAGAGATCTGAACAAGGCAAGTCCAAAGGACGACTTTCCCTTGCCACACATTGACATGCTGGTAGACAGTACAGTAAAGTTCAAAGTCTTCTCCTTCATGGATGGATTCTCGGGCTATAATCAGATCAAAATGGCGCCGAAAGACATGGAGAAAACTTCGTTCATTACCCCATGGGGTACCTTTTGTTACAAGGTAATGCCTTTCAGTTTGAAGAACGCCGGGGCAACCTATCAAAGGGCCAAGACTACTCTGTTTCATGACATGATACACAAAGAGATAGAGGTATATGTCGATGATATGATTGCAAAATCTAAGACAGAGGAGGAGCATGTGACCCACCTGTCAAAACTATTCGAGCGTTTGAGAAAGTAAAAACTCTGCTTGAACCCTAATAAATACACCTTCGGTGTCCGTTTAGGGAAACTCTTGGGGTTCATCGTCAGCCAGAGAGGAATTGAGGTTGATCCTGACAAGGTCAAGGCCATTCAAGAAATGCCTTCTCCAAAAACTGAAAAACAAGTCAGGGGATTCCTGGGACGTTTGAACTACATCTCCAGATTCAAATTCCTCATGACCGCGACCTATGCACTGATCTTCAAATTACTCAAAAAGAATCAGGATTGCGTTTGGACAGAGGACTGTCAAATCGCCTTCGACAGTATTAAGGAATATCTGTTGAACCCACCGATTCTATCACCTCCAGTGGAAGGAAGACCACTAATCATCTACCTCACAGTCCTAGAAGACTCAATGGGATGTGTACTTGGCCAACAAGACGAAACGAGAAGGAAAGAGTCTGCCATCTATTATTTGAGCAAGAAATTCACCGACTGCGAGACTCGGTACACTATGCTTGAGAAAACTTGTTGAGCTTTGGCTTGGGCAGCCAAACGTCTTCGCCAGTACATGATTTGTCACACCACTTGGTTAATCTCTGAAATGGATCCAATCAAGTACGTCTTCGAAAAGCCTACTCTCACGGGAAGGATTTCCCGTTGGCAAATGTTGCTATCAGAATATGATATAGAGTACCATGCTCAGAAGGCCGTCAAATGAGGTATTTTAGCAGATCATTTGGCTCATCAACCGATTGACGATCAGGAATCCATCATATTTGACTTCCCAGACGAAGATGTCATGTATCTAAAAATGAAAGATTGCGATGAACCGCTACCCAGTGAAGGGCCAGAACCAGGTTCCCAATGGGGACTTATCTTTGACGGAGCTATCAATCATTACGGAAACGGAATTGGGGCAATTATCATAACACCTCAGGGTACCCACATTCCTTTCACTGCCAGACTTACGTTCAAGTGCACAAACAACGAGGCCAAATACGAAGCTTGTATTATGGGTCTCGAAGAAGCGATCGACTTAAGGATCAAGAACTTGGACGTATATGGCGACTCAGTTTTGGTCGTCAATCAGATCAAAGGAGATTGGAACACATACCAATCTGGATTGATTCCTTTCTTCGACAGAATCGAGTTTCATCACATCCCTCGTGATAAGAATCACATGGCTAATGAATTAGCCACTCTCTCTTCCATGATTAGTGTAGGTCAACGGAACGACCTACCTAAGATCGACATAATGCGCCTTGACCGGCCCGCTTACATCTTTAGGATCGAAGCAGTCATAGACGACAAACCTTGGTATCACGATATCAAATGCTTCCTTCAGAAACAGGAATACCCACCCGGGGCATCCAGAAAAGACAGAAAGACCCTCAGAAGACTGTCTCGAAACTTCTTCCTGAGCGGTGATACACTCTATAAGCGGAACTTTGACATGGTCTTGCTCCGATGCGTAGACAGACCAGAAGCAGACATGCTGATAAGGGAAATTCACGAAGGATCCTTTGGTACTCATGCCAACGGACACATGATGGCGAGAATAATTCTAAGAGTAGGGTACTATTGGTTGAGAATGGAATCCGATTGCTACAAGTACATGAGGAAGTGTCACAAGTGTCAGATATACTCCGACAAAATCCCTGTACCGCCTACACATCTCAAAGTTCTTTCTTCCCCATGGCCTTTTTCCATATGGGGAATCGACATGATCGGCGTGATCGAACCCAAGGCTTCGAACGGACATCGGTTCATTCTAGTGGCCATTGATTACTTCACCAAGTGGGTCGAAGCAGCGTCATATGCTAATGTAACTCGTCAAGTGGTGGTCCGCTTTATCAAAAACAATCTCATCTGCCGTTATGGTGTTCCGAGACAGATCATTATGGATAGTGGCTCCAACTTGAACAATAAGATGACGAAAGAGTTGTGTGCTGAATTCAAAATCAAACACCATAACTCATCTCCCTACCGACCCAAGATGAACGGAGCGGTAGAAGCAGCTAACAAGAACATCAAGAATATTGTTCAAAAGATGGTCGTAACCTACAAAGATTGGCATGAGTTGCTACCCTTTGCTCTTCACGGTTATCGCACATCTGTCCGCACTTCAACAGGGGCAACCTCTTTCTCTCTAGTATATGGCATGGAAGCAGTTCTCCCCATAGAGGTAGAGATCCCATCAATCCGGGTATTGATGGAAGCTAAGCTTACAGAAGCTGAATGGTGTCAAAGTCAACACAACGAACTAAATCTAATTGAGGAAAAGCGAGTCACGGTACTATGCCATGGTCAGTTGTATCAGCAAAGAATGAAGAAGGCGTTCGACAAAAAGGTCTGACCTCGCGTCTTCAGGAAAGGAGACCTTGTGCTAAAAAAGATACAATCATTTCTCACTGATTCTCGGGGCAAATGGACTCCAAACTATGACGGCCCCTATGTGGTCAAGAAAGCTTTCTCAGGCGGCGCCTTGAGACTTGCAACCATGGACGGAGAGGAATTTGCCTACCCCACAAATGTTGATGTAGTCAAGAAATACTTCGCCTAAAAAAAACGTCTCGGTGGATTGAAAACCCGAAAAGGCGGTCCAGGAAAAAATTAGAGACACGATCAAAAATCATCCTGGTGGATTAGAAATCTCAAAGTAAAATCTAGGAAAAAATTAGGGATAAGGGCAAGTAACTATGTTCAACAGGGGCAAATCCCTCAGCAGTAGTTACGTCATCCGTCAGAAAAACTCCAGTCAGGGTCATCTTCGACAGAAACTCAGAATGTCCAAAGTTTCAAGTTGGTAGAAGGATAGTGGTCGTTATGTTTCGATGTAGTCCTTTTCCCCTAAATTACCATTTTCTGACTTTGTATATACTCTATGGAATCACACGATTGGCTGATTTCCATCCTATCAATAAAATTTGAGCCCTTGTGCTTTTGTTTGCAATTCTTATTTGTTTTAGCTTTACAGAACGACATTTTAACGTGATTAACGATTCTTGAAATAAAACAAAAAAAGAATTTACTTGTTAAACTTTTTCTGCTTTTAAAATAAAGATGGCAATTATTTTGACTGTTGAACATCGAAAGAACATCGCTCGCTTCTCCAAAAGTAATCGAGCTTCAAAGTGCAGAATTAAAGCACTCCTTCTAAACCAGTACGGCTGAACGAAGGATCAACTATGTCGGAGACCTGGTTTCCTCTGACACACCTCGATCGAGTTCTTACCTCCTAAGCCTGACCAACATAGTCCCCCACGGGGACTATCTCTCCTAAGCAAGGCAGAATTGCCATCTTGAACCAGCGATACTTTTTATCTCCCACTGTGGCCGAGTATCCAGTCGTGTTCATCTGCTAGTTTATATGTCGCGTCAGTTTTGTCAACATAAACATACATACATCATGCATTATTGATTTGCATTCACATTCATATTGCATCACAATCACTCGAGTCGGTCTTATCCCATAGTGATAAAAGTCCTCTCAATCGAGTTGTCAGTTCTTTCCTCGTCAGAAAGGGAATCAGCTAAGCAATCTCTCCCCAGTTTATTTCTGGGATGAAGTTGGTCCTCGACCACTTTGATAACTTGAACCTCTGAAAGACCAGAAGGCATTCAACGAATGTCACTCTTCACCATTGATGATGATATCTTCGCTTTCCCGTACTAAGGAAAATCCCAAGAGAAAGCCTCTTAATTAGAGAATCGGCAATGCCACCGTTTTTCTCCGAAAAAACCGCTGACGAAAAGGTCATCAGCACCTCAAAATTGGATCACATCATATGGCATTTCTCCAAGAAGATTCCCGAGAAAACTATGATGTAATATCCCTAAGCCGGAAGCCGTCTCTCGAGAGACTCGTTTTCCCCAGTAGAGTTGACAAATGGCGTCTCCAACAGAGAAGTTTGTGCACCTCTACAACTCAGACGAATGGGTTCCCCAGCAACTCTGACATCAAAATTTTTCTATCAAATGGCATCTCCCCAGGAAAATTCGGCGAGAAGTTTGAGGAAAACCGTTACAAATAGCGTCACTTGTGAAGAAATTTTATTGACAAAAGAAACTTAGACCAGTTCCTTGGTAGGAAACCAGGATCGAGGGGAAGTTTATTTCAGAAACTGAGACCAGTTCCATGGTAGGAAACCAGGATCAAGGGGAAGTTTATTTCAGAAACTGAGACCAGTTCCTTGGTAGGAAACCGGGATCGAGGGGAAGTTTATTTCAGAAACTGAGACCAGTTCCTTGGTAGGAAACCAGGATCGAGGGGAAGTTTATTTCAGAAACTACGACCAGTTCCTTGGCTGGAAACCAGGATCGAGGGGATGTTTTTACCTTTTTGGAGCGTCATTGCTTAGAAAAAGAAGAAGGATGTGTGAACTACCATTCTTAATCATCATCAAAATTTTGGGTATTCTGATATTTAATCCTCTTGCACCCCGAATGCCCGAATACCTTTGTCATTCACACCTTCGGGTCCAAGAAGATTAAATAGGGGCATTTATCATACCCCAAATTTTGACCACTAATATTTCCCATCATTGTGCAAATCATCATCACAATATGGATGAACCATTAGTCTCCCCGAAGATGGGTGAGCATCCACTACAATCAAAATTAGGGTTTCAAGCTCTCTTTGAGCCTCAGCCAAAAGATCAGATCAAGGAATGACATGATCTTCAACTTGTCTAAACCTCTCAAGCATCCACAAAGGATCAAGAGGACTCCCACTTCAAGGATTAAGCACAAGACTGCTCCCTTCTAGGTGGATTAAGCCTCGAGATCGCCAGTGTCACCAAATTAGGGTTTTGGTCGACCAGGGCCTCCAGATGGAATTTTTCCTCTGGGCATGAGCCAATGCTTCAAAGCATAACCTATGATGCTCCAAGGGACCTCATGGACCCGATAATCAAGTCAATTTAGCCTCAGGGGATGCATTCATAAAAAATCAGGAATTAGGTTTCTTGACCTAATTCACCCCTAAGTTGACTTTTGGGACAAATCATGAGCCAAGACCTCAAGACATGGTTTAAGGGTCTCTAGCACACTACATTGATCCATTTGCAACAATGGATTGATCCAAGAAGCATGAGCAACAAGTTTCAATTTCACATGAACCACTGTTAGGGTTTCGCGAGAAAAGTCAACTGTAGCTTTGACTTTTGACCAGGACATGCTCCCTAACCCTAGGACATGATTCAATATACCCTATAATACCTATTAAATCAATCCATCAAGTTTGATTTAGGTCAAGGACTTGATTTCATAGAGGATCGCACAGTTTGGAATTCATCTGACAAAAAGTCAACTGTGCACAAAAGTCAAACTTTGACTTTTTGAGATTTTTCATAATTATGGTTCCTTAACCCTAAAATGATGTTAATGTGTGGTTGGGATCATCATTCATCAAGAAAAATCAAGAAAAGTGGGATAACTTGTAAAAGGGGTAACCATAAAAACTTAGAAATTTTTCTAAGTTATGGAACAAAGTCGCTAGGGTACCAACTTTAGAGGATCATAACTCCTAAACCACAAGGCCATTTTTCCCCATCCAAAGCTGGATTTGTAGCTCTCATTACCCTCTACAAAAGATTCAACTACACCTCACTCCAATTCATTATGGATTCTGAGTTATGATTGGGCCAAAATGACTAAAACATGAAAATACATCATTTTCCAACACTTAGAAAAATTCTGACAAAGGCAGATTTTGTTGAAAACACCAAAACTTGTGAGATTTTTTCACATAGTTGCAAGCTGAATCAAGTCCAAAGGTAAACATCAATGATCAATGTTGTTGGATATATTTCTAAGAATCCAAAGAGCCTCTCAGCATGAATTAATTCAACTTGATCCAAGAGAAATCCATGCCCAAAGTCATGCTGCTGCAAGCTGTTTTGGAAAAATTAGTTTGCATGTTTGCTTGCCACACACGATTTCTGAATCAAAACCCAGGATCATTATGCCACATGTACACAAACCAATCACAATACATCTGATTCAACCTACAAAGTTGAGTCACAAAGCCAAGGAATCTTCCAACTTGAAGTTCATGCATTGTCACATTTTACCTTGAATTCAAAGGGCATTAATGTGGAATAGTGCATTGTCAAGATTCTCACTCTCCTCAGTCAAGTTCTCTGATTAAACAACAATTAAAATGACTGAGGAATGTGATTTCACTCAAGGCATGGCTGATCTATTTGGAGCAGCTGTTACACCTAATGCAAGAGACATTTATGCCCAACCAATCCCTTTGAAGGTGATCTGATCCAGCAGCCATTCATTATTCCTCCAAGACAAGAGTTTATCACCTATAAATAGAGGTTCCAATGGATCATTCAAGGCACACCTGTCGCTCCCGGGATTTTCATCCAAGTACAAACGCGAAAGTGGCACAAAACAAAGTCGCCAGCAATGTGTATTTATCCCAAGAGAGGGAAAGGAAACATTGCGTAAACCTGAAGGAAGGAAAGAACATGGTCTTACGACCAAGAGAACTGGGTTCGGGAGTCGGTTACGCGAGAGGAAGGTATTAGCACCCCCTCGCGTCCATCGTACCCGATGGGATCCACACTTGCTTGTCTCAATCAAAGGGTGATAAAAAAAGGATACTGGAAAAGGAACTGAAAGAAAGAAAGGAGAAAGAATGGAAAAGGAACGAGAAACAAATGTAGGGAAAATAAAAGAAGTGCTCGAATGGGCCCTCTCCCACTGCCTACATATCTAATCGGGAACATGAGAATCAGAGCGACGTAGTTCCCCTCACTAGGGATGGATTGTTTGTGTTTTTTAGGGAACGGCTAACGTTCTAGCTCAGGTGTTGCAGGCCCACTGGTCCGAGTGCGTTACCATCTTGCAAGAGAACGAGGAGGAGCACGTTCGTACGCTAAGAATGAGTGAGATGAGAAGAGAATTCACGAAGGAAAGACGTTCATTGTTTGTTTTTGTCTTTTAAGAGTTTTTTCATTTGTTTGCATATGTTAGTGTATCTAAATCTTAATCATTGGAATGTATACATCCTCACATTCCAAGATGGAATGAATAAGAAAGTACCTTAAGAGTGAAGAAGACCCTCACACTTAGTTCCAATTATTAAGGTTCAAACACACTAGCATACTGGTATTTATTAAGTGTTTTTGTTGATTATGAAATGAAGAAATGTTTTTCTTTATTCGTACCTTCAACAAGTATTGCATTTAAGTCCCTCATACAAGATCAAATGTTTAACACATTGACCCAAGATGGGGCATATGCTACACATTCTAAGATTATAAGAGAAGACCCCTTTATAATCTTTTCTTTATATGAAAGGCCTAAATGCAATAAATGCCTACCTTTATTAGATATTTTGAATTTTCTTTGAGATGAGAAGATGAAAGACTCAAGAGGGAAAAAAAAGGTAAAATCTATGTGAACTAAGACTCAATCTAATTGATTATTCAAGGGAGTGATCCTAAAGGTTTGTGAGGTTTCAAAACCTAAAATCTAAAGAAGGAATGAATTAAACAATTCACTTCTAAAGTAGAAGATGAATTGTAACTCAAAAGGGAAAGTAATGAGTTAATCAAAGAAAGCACATAAGTGCTTAACAAAACACAAAGTTGAATTGTAAAAGAAATGAAAGGAAAGAAGTTTGAATGTGGATTCCTTATCCACACTCAATTTCAACTTACCAAAGCCCCTACATGGTTAGCAAACATGGAAACATGTATAAGAAGTAAAAAACACTTAATACACTTTAAAGTTCAAAAGAACAAGATGAAGAATCAAATCCTAATATCACAACCAGAATGTGAATCATATTGACAACAATTGATTATCATCATACAAGTTCAAATGAACAAGCAACAATCATCATCCATAGCATTTAACATGTTATCTTAAGAAAGGATAGATGAAAGATGAAAAGAAATAAAAACAGAACATGCATCAATGGAACATGTAATCCAAAGATCAGAATTGAAACTAAGTGAAAAATGGTTTATAAACATCTCAAAAGTATTCATGAATCAACAATCAAGACATTCAAGAAGTAATAGAAGAAGACATGAGGTGAAAGTTCAAAAGGAAAATGCAAACAAATACATGTTAAAGATGCACAAAGTTCAATTTGAAATGAACATGTAAAGATGACCTATAATATGTACCAAAGACCTATAATATCACTTGAATGGCTCATACCAATATGCAAATGTTCATACAAATATGCACAAAAGAATTCATGTAAAACATGCACTAAAGTTAGAATGATATGACATGTATTATGCTTCAAATGTAATGCATCAAATAAAAATCAAATGGACTCATGAAAATTATGCAAGCATGGTATTGAATGGTCTAAGTCATAAGAAAATCATACATCAAGATAGCATGTCAAAATTCAAGGCAAAGTGACTTTAAACAAAGCAATTAGGTCAAGTTGAAACATCATGCAAAGTGGTGCAAAGATAAGCATCAAAACATGTCATAAAATGACCTAAAAAATAAAAAAAAAATCATCTAACATACTTCAAGGTATTAGTGAATCAATTCAAAAAGAATAAAGTCAAAACAATTTTTAATGATCAAGAACAAAATTTTACAAACTCATGTATCACATTTGGAATGCATACAAATGAAATTCAAAGAAAATTATGAGACAGGGGTAAAAATGTCATAAAATCATGAAATAAAAATATCAAAAAAATTTTAAATGTCTTAATAACACTCATGAATTTTTCTAGAATTTTATGATGTTGTTTTGGTATTTTAAAAATTAAAGATGAAACGTGTACAAAATGAAGAAAATAAAAAGAAATGAAAATAAGAGAGGGGTGTATGCATAGCAAACCAACAGTTCAAAATTTTCTTGGGCTTTAAAACGCAAGGTGTAAATAGCAATGATCCAGTCTAATTCCAAGCGCAATCCATACCAACTATTGTACACTCTCAGCCAAATAAAGTCAAACAATACACACCATTGGATCAAGTCCAGTCAACACAATAGTCAAAGTAAACAAAATCAATGCACATGCGTGAAGGCACACACTCATTACCATGCACTACACCACACAATGTTTCAAATGAAATTAGAATTGAGCACGTGATATGCATGTGTGTTTTAATGTGTTGGCACGTTTTTCACCACACGATTGGAACAAATCAACAGTCACGATTAAAACACAAAACCCTAGCATTTACAGCCACCGGCCGGAGAAGGACCTCCGGTCATCTTCTCTGGCCAACAACCACCACCTGTAAATCTCACATGTTCACCAAAATACACAATGCGCATACCAAAACGAAGCTGAGGTAATGGAGATCATGAATACACCACTATTTTTCAGAGAACCACAACATACAAAGAGAACAGAGAGGATTGAAACATGCCCTAACTTTTGGATCTAAGCCTCTACAAGGCCTATCAACTAGCCGGAGTAAGCAGAGCTTCTATCAAGCTTATATTAACAAAAACAAGTCAAAATTAATGAAAATCAACTGAAATAAAGTTGAATGATGAAACCTGAAAATATGGAGAAATTGGAGATGTTGAGAAAACCAGAGATTCTTGCTTCCTCTTTGAGCTTCACTTGGCCAAATAAAGGCTTTCAAATTCTGAAGAATGATGATGGAAATGGATTTGCAATGTGTTTACTTCAATAATCCAATGCTGCTTCAAGTTCAGTGATGATTGAAGATGAAGCTTGAAGGTGGAATTAGAGGAAAATGATGATGGATTCGTGCAACTCAGAGAGAAAATGGAGAGAAAAAGAGAGAGAGTTTGAAGTGTTTGAGAGGGAGAGTGAAAAAATGAAGCTGAAAATGGAAATGTGAGTGAAGCTTGCTATTTATAGGGAGCTCTAACCATGGTTAACCTGAGTTGGTTAACTGAGTCATGATGGTTTAGGTGAGTCATCCCTAACTAACTGAGTCAAGTTAGTTAGGGAGAGCAAAGATATGGTGCAGATGGTTCATGGTGTGCTATGGTAGAGATGATGAGAGTGAAGCCAACTCGTGTATGCTGCAATAAGCAAGCTTGTTCTACAAGTTTCATTCTTTCCACTTCCATGTAATGAGCATGAGCAGCACGTGCAAGTAAGGACAATGTTGGTTCTAAAATGGCAAAGTGTCATGAAGTGTGGAATATGTGCATACACTTTGAAATAACAACAGAAACAACACTTATTTTTGGTTTGGTGACAGTTTAGAACAATGGAAATAAACAAGTTTGAGAAGGAAATTCTCCATGTTCATGGCATGGAATTGTATGCTTTTGGAATTATTGGAAAGAAGACACATAGTAGAACAAGTTTGGTACAAGAAATGAATTGAATTGAGGTGTATAGGATAGTGTAAAATAGCTTAGTACACCCATGTTTGAAACTGGTGGAAGGGCGAGGCATATGGTCGGCTTGCAAGGCAAGCATGGCATGGAATTTCAGCAAGATCACCCTAACTTGAGACCACTATTTCTACCTCATAACTTGGCCAAATGAAATTTTGTCCAACATGAACATTGAAGAGGGCATTGCAAGGAACAATTTTGATGTTGAAAAGTTTTTCAAATGAAGACTCTAACCATGAGAAAAATGGGTGAACATTTGGTACACCACCTATTTGTAAAAAGGATGGCGCGTGGGCCTAGGAATTCTTGGTCATGACCTGATTTTGGACCTACTTTCCTCCAACTTTGATCAGTCATATCTCACTCAATTTTTATCCAATGGAAATGCTCTACACATGGATTTGAAGCTTGAAACAAGATCTTTTGTTGTGGCCGAGTGGAATTTTCATTTGATGTCTCAAATTTGAATGGCCTTGGTTCAGAGTCTGGTGCAAAATGGTCCAAAATTACTATTTTTGGAAACCCTACTTCTTCCAAAAATGGCAACTTTTCAAATCTTGATTTTTCATGATCCTTTTGGAGTTTCTTGATCAAATTTTGTACATTGGTCACATATAACATGAATTTCATGAATTTGGCCTCAAAAAGTTAAGAGTTGACTTTTTCCTCTGATTATTTGACTTAGCCCCAATTTTCCTGATTTTGATCCTTCTTCCAATTGAACCACTTCTAAAACCAATTGAGATGCAATTTTCCACACACATACACTTAAGGACATGTAGAATACCATGACATCAAGTTTTGTCCAAAAAATCAGAGATACACTGATTTAATTGGAAACCCTAGTTTTTGCCCCTTCTGGTTAGGAGGAAATTGCACATCTTCCAAATCCAAATTCCTCTGAATATGTTGTGTATCTTCTTAAAGGATGATGAGATATGCCACTTGAGGGTGACTTTGAACCAATAAGCTATCTCTTTTGAGGGTTTTTCTTCAGTTTTTTGGACCTCTTGCATAGTGAAGAATGTAGTGCTTCAATCTCCTATTGAATCTCACTTTCTTGAGGTTTTGGATGATCAATTGAGATAGTATGAGACATGAAAGACCTCTTGGCTTGCCTTGAGGCAACTTGTTTAACCTTTTGTGCCTTGAATGATTCCTTGATTGTCCACCTTTCACTTGATCACATGCCTTGATGGTAAGAGGGATGCTATGCTTCATTTTTCTGTGTTAAAGATGCAATACAATGCTAATGAGATGGATATGATATGCTATATGATAATGCTATGCTATGATGACAAAAGAGAGAGCAAATTTTGGGGTATTACAGCTGCCCCTATTCAAACGCTGTAGACCTGAATGCCTGAAAGCGATTGCTTTTAGACTTTCAAGGTATATAGTGATTGAGTACCAAATATAACCAAAAAATTTGCTTTGGATGATGAAGAACAAAAGAGATATAAACCCAACGAGACTGCTGGATTGAATCTTCAATGAAACGTTGTCGAAGAGATCTGTCTTTTGAACGATGCCAGACGACTACTGGCTTGCCACTCTATGGATGGACTTTCAATAATGTCTTTTTGAACGACGCCAGACGACTACTGGCTTGCCACTCTGCGGGTGGACATTCAACAATGTCTTTTTGAACGACGCCAGACGACTACTGGCTTGCCACTCTGTGGGTGGACTTTAGCTGCTCTGCCATTCTAAACAATGGACTTTTACCAATTCATGTTAGATTTCTGCCAATCTGTCGTTGGACTTCAATGATTACCAAACCGGCTTTGGAATCTCAAACTTGCCATCTTCAGATGGAGTTTTGCAGCTTTACCAAATTAACATTGGACTTCGATGCTTACCAAACCGGCTTTGGAAGCTTTGCCAAATGATCATCCCACCTACTAGAACAACCATCTGCGATACTATCCCACCTGCTGGAATAATATGAACGAACTGTCTGTATGATCATCCCACCTGCTGGAACAATCATCTGCAATACTATCCCACCTTCTGGAATAATACGAACAAACTGTATATAATGATCATCCCACCTGCTGGAACAATCATCCGTAATACTATCCCACCGGCTAGAATAATATGCACAAACTGTATATAATGATCATCCCACCTGCTGGAACAATCATCCACAATACTATCCCACCGGCTGGAATAATATGAACAAACTGTATATAATGATCATCCCACCTGCTGGAACAATCATCCGCAATACTATCCCACCGGCTGGAATAATATGAACAAACTGTCTGTATGCCAAAAATAAATTGGGCTTTGAGTTGTAAATGAGCAATGCTGAGAATTACACCCCCGGCTGGGTAATACCACATGCTGACACTTTGCTGAGGAAGAGATTTTGTTGATCCATATGCATCTTGCGGGGAGAACCACAACTCAGCTGGGGAGTATAGCTAACAAGATTCAATGCTGAACACTGTGGGGATACCATTATCAGAGGTACGATCTTGCTGGGGATCCGGGCTACTCTGTCGGGGATGTGCAAATCCTGGTTAGAGGACGTTCTTCTGCAACATACTGGGAGAGAGTCCTTAGAGGTCTGCTGGGGAAACCCAGGGCAATTCCACTGTAGTCTGCTGAGGAATACGACTGTCAAGCTTAGGATAAGTGTCACAATGCCCCATGTTAGGCGAACTTTCCGTTTGACGACTTCGCATGGGATAATGAGTTTACAATAAACTCTGCTGGGGAGAAAGATGCTAATCATCTCGTACTGGGGAATGCCTTTTTAAGAGGATTTTACAGAAGACCAAACGTCTTCTAACCCTACTGGGGATAATAGATCTGGAACATCTTCTGTCGAGGACGTTCAATATGCCCCGTGCTTGGGAGAGTCAACAATCTTGCTTTTTGTTCCATAACACAAGACTTGTCTGAAGAAAAACCATAAGAGGATTTTACAGAAGATTAAGCATCTTCAAACTCCTGGTGACTTCACTGGGGATTGACCACTAACTTCGGTGTCTATGAAGCAACCCTACTGGGAAATTCGCAACTGTTATCAACACAGAAAAGCTTGTAGCTGTTGGAAGTACTGAATGAGAGAATCTACTTAATAAGATACAACAGTATCAAGTCAAACTCAATTCACCGATATCGGAATGTCATGCCCGACCGTCGACTGAATGGTGGACTCCATTAGTAAACGTTGTGACAAAAAGGTGTCAAGTGAACCCTTCCCATCGTCTGCGAAGTACCAGAAGATTTGCACTCGTTATGGACATGGAGTGCTCACTGCATTAATAACCGTTATCAACACAGAAGAATTCAATCTTCGACAACCGTAGTCGTCCCAAAACTCGGTGGGAAATCTTGAATGAGAGAATCGATACAACAGTATCAAGTCATAGCAAATATCTGTTGGTGCTGAGAGATGACTTTCGCTCTGCTCGAATCGATCGTACTCATTACCTGTAACAGAAAAAGTATATGCACATGCCCCAGGATATTGCGTGGTTTTTTTGAATCCACCATCCAAGGTTGTCTAACAAGCAAAGTAATTTCAATTGTCCTTTTTTGTGTGCATGTTTTTGTAAGGCCATGATATTGTCCAAACAATGTTTTATTATCAAAAATCGGACGTTTTTGCAAACAAAGCAGTAAAATGAAAATAAAAGCTAGTGACTGAATATTCAATTTTTTTGATGAAATGCCAAAATCGGCGAATTTACAATCGGAAGCAAACCCCTGAAAGAGTTGATTGCCATAAAATTGAGAAAAGAAATCTATCCTAATGATAATGCGAAAATTGGATTCCAACTGATTTCTGATTCGGGTATAACTAGTATGTATTCCAACTCTCTTGATTATCTTCGCCTTCGGAAGCTCGTGGTCAGAACAATTCCTCCTTCGGAAACTTTGCTAGTTTGCTGAAGAGTAGAGAACGTACAGATTAATTCAGATTGCAGTCATTCGCTTAAATCCCTCTTCTGCGTGGATCGCCTTTTCAGGTTTTCAATCCACCGGGATACCCATTTTTGCCTAAGTTACCCTTTCGGGTTTTCAACTTACCGGGTGTACAATTCTTTTCAATTATATCCCTAATTTTTGCCCGAACCTTTATTCTATTTTTGGTTCGCCGGGATGCCCTTTTTTGCCTGGATTTTTTTCTTTTCCTCTTCTTTTTTTTTATCCAGCAGGTCTATTCATGCGAAGTATTTTTTAACTGCATCTGAATTAACAGGGGATGAAAAGTCTTCACCATCCATGGTTGTCAGCAATAAGGCTCCACCTGAGAAAACCTTTTTAACCACGAATGAACCTTCATAGTTAGGAGTCCATTTGCCCCTGTGATCTGTACTTGGAGGAAGTATTCTCTTGATTACCACATCTCCGACCTTGTAAACTTGAGGTCGAACCTTCTGGTCGAATGCCCTCTTCATTCTGTGCTGGTATTGTTGGCCATGACATATTGCGGCTAATCGCTTCTCCTCAATAAGGCTCAACTGATCAAATCTGACTCGTACCCATTCAGCTTCATCTAGTTTAACTTCCATCAATACTCGGAGAGAGGGAATCTCAACTTCGATCGGTAAAACTGCCTCCATACCGTATACAAGTGAGTATGGCGTTGCCCCAGTGGACGTGCGGACTGATGTTCGGTACTCATGCAAAGCAAATGGTAACATCTCATGCCAATCTTTGTACGTGACAACCATCTTCTGCACAATCTTCTTGATATTTTTGTTGGCCGCTTCGACCGCGCCATTCATCTTCGGGCGGTACGGAGAAGAATTGTGATGTTCGATTTTGAAGTCCCGGCATAGCTCAGCCATCATCTTATTATTCAAATTAGAATCATTATCAGTAATGATTCTTTCGGGAACTCCATATCGACAAATGATATCTCGTTTCAAGAAACGAGCTACTACTTGCTTAACCACATTGGCATAAGATGCTGCTTCAACCCATTTAGTGAAGTAATCAATGGCGACCAAGATGAAACGATGGCCGTTTGAAGCAGTAGGCTCAATTTTCCCGATCATATCAATGCCCCACATTGCAAAGGGCCACAGAGAGGACATGATACTCAACGGATTTGGAGGAACATGTACTTTGTCTGCATAGATCTGGCATTTGTGACACTTGCGGGCATACTTGCAGCAATCTAACTCCATTGTCAACCAATAATAACCCGATCTCAACAATTTCTTAGCCATCGCATGTCCTCCGGCATGGGTACCAAAAGAGCCTTCGTGCACTTCAATCATCAACAGGTCTGCCTCGTGTCTATCCACGCATCTGAGCAGAACCATATCAAAATTTCTTTTATACAGCACGCCATCTTTGTTCAAGAAGAAACTACCGGCTAGCCTTCTTAATGTCTTCTTGTCTTTGGAAGATGCCCCAGGCGGGTATTCTTGATTTTCCAAGAAGCATTTAATGTCATGGTACCAAGGCTTGTCGTCAGACACTGCATCAACATCAAACACAAAAGCAGGTCTATCAAGACGAGATACATCAATCCTGGGTACAAAGTTCCAACCATGCACTTTGATCATCGAAGATATAGTGGCCAAGGCGTCTGCAAACT
Source organism: Lathyrus tuberosus (assembly GCA_022829125.1). Lineage (NCBI taxonomy): Eukaryota > Viridiplantae > Streptophyta > Magnoliopsida > Fabales > Fabaceae > Lathyrus > Lathyrus tuberosus. The sequence continues at coordinate 5,436,914 of JALAZF010000365.1, forward strand.
TATTTTCATCTCTGGGAACATGGTACAACTTGACAGTTGTAAAGAATGTCAGCAATCTCCTTGTATAATCTCTATACGGAATCAAATTCTGCTGATGTGTGTGCCACGTTCCCTTTACTTGGTTGATTACCAGCGCTGAATTACCAAAGATATCGAGGGTCTTGATTTGTAAATCAATAGCTTCCTCAATCCCTAGTATGCAAGCTTCGTATTCTGCTTCATTGTTGGTACATCCGAAAGTTACTCGGGCAGTGAAGGGCATGTGAACGCCTTCTGGCGTAATGAGAACTGCACCAACTCCGCACCCATTCATATTAACTGCCCCATCAAACATCAAACTCCATTTGGATTCAGGGTCAGGCCCCTCCTCCAGAAGTGGTTCCTCACAGTCTTTCGCTTTGAGAAACATGATGTCCTCATCAGGGAAATCAAACTTCATGGGATGGTAATCATCGAGAGGCTGTTGTGCAAGATACTCTGACAGTATACTTCCTTTGATTGCTTTTTGCGAAGTATATTGAATATCATACTCTGTCAGCGCCATCTGCCACCTTGCAACTCTGCCTGAAAGTGCTGGTTTCTCAAAGATATACTTGACCGGATCCATTTTTGAGATCAACAGGGTTGTATGTGTGAGCTTATATTGTCTCAATCGCTTTGCGGCCCATGCGAGTGCACAGCATGTCTTCTCAAGCATTGAATAACGCGATTCACAATCTGTAATTTTCTTGCTCAGGTAGTAGATAACATGTTCTTTCCTACCTGTCTCATCGTGTTGACCGAGAACACAACCCATGGATCCTTCGAGCATTGTCAAGTACATAATCAGTGGTCTCCCTTGAACCGGAGGTTCCTGTAAATATCTTTTTATTTTATCGAATGCATTTTGACAATCCTCATTCCACCTGACCGTTTGATCTTTTCTTAGCATTTTGAATATCGGCTCGCAGGTGGCAGTTAGGTGAGATATGAACCTTGAAATGTAGTTCAATCTCCCTAGAAAGTCGCAAACTTCTTTCTCAGTTCTCGGTACAGGCATATCTTGTATAGCTTTCACTTTAGCAGGATCAACCTCTATTCCTTTTTCACTGACCATGAAACCAAGCAATTTTCTGGACCGCACGCCGAAAGTACACTTGTTAGGATTCAGTCTCAACCTGAATTTCCTCAAACTCTCAAACAACTTCCTCAAGTTGATTAGATGTTCCTCTTCTGTCTTTGATTTAGCAATCATGTCATCCACATAGCACTCGATCTCTTTGTGAATTAGATCATGGAATAACGTCACCATTGCTCTTTGATAAGTTGCCCCTGCGTTTTTCAACCCAAAAGGCATTACTTTGTAACAGAAGGTACCCCACGGGGTAATGAATGTCGTCTTCTCCATGTCTTCAGGCGCCATCTTTATCTGATTGTACCCGGAGAATCCATCCATAAATGAGAACACTGAAAACTGAGCAGTATTGTCAACCAGCACATCAATATGAGGGAATGGAAAGTCATCTTTAGGGCTCGCCCTGTTGAGATCTCTGTAATCCACACACATTCTGACTTTGCCATCTTTCTTCGGCACCGGTACTATATTGGCCACCCAGGGAGGATAGTTGGTTACTACCAGAAAACCTGCATCCAACTGTTTATGTACTTCTTCCTTGATCTTCAAAGCCATTTCTGGTTTCGTTCTGCGCAGCTTCTGCTTGACCAGTGGACATTCCTCTTTCAATGGTAGTCTATGCAGAAACTATGTCTGTATCTAAACCTGGCATATCTTGGTATGAACAAGCAAAGATGTCAACGTATTCACGTAGCATGACTATCAGCTCTTGCTTTACATCAGCCCGCAGACTTGCACCGATCTTGATCTCTTTCATGCTTTCTTCTGAACCAATATTGATAACCTCAAGCTCTTCCTGATGAGGCTGAATGGTCTTCTCTTCCTGTTTTAACATCCTAGCCAACCCTTCCGGGAGTTCATAGTCCTCATCACTTTCCTCCTCAGCTTGATAGATCGGATTGTCGAAATCATACGTGAGCATAACAGACTCATTTTCAAAGGAATCCACAAAATCAAGTCTGCATGATTGGATTGATGCCTTATTTTAGATTATTTTTGCTTGAAAACAAAAGAAAAGAAATTGCATTATCATTTTTAATTTTCTTTGTGCAAAAATAAAAATAAGGAAGAAATAAAGGAACACAAATTTGTAAACAAAAATGTCCTTTTTATTGATGTTTGAACATTATATGAGAAAATATGGTGGCCCAACAAATGGATCCTCACACCTTGGGCAGAGTGTGGGATTTTATGCATTATGAAAGACAAGAATTATTACTCTGAATGGTGTACAACATAAATGACTTCTTCACTAGACCAGTTTTGCAATGCCTCGCCTGGAGCCAATGAATACACCCATCTGTCCAGATAATCTGAGCTTTTAGCGCCATCTTCTATTGCTGAGCAGGACTGATTAGGGTTGATAATTCCTCCACTGTTGAAATGGATTGGCCCACGGAATCGGGGAACTGGCGCCTAGCCCGGCTGATATCCAATGCCGAACTTATCTTCTTTCACAAACACGTCGATAGCGTTACCCCAACCTTGGGCATTTCCACTTTCAACCACTTCTCGGGCCTGCTTGTAGGACGCAATCGATGCACTCGGCCCAACTGGCACACTTGACACCACTGATGTTGGAGTAAGTTCTAGGGATTTGTTGATGTTCAGGGCTTCAAAAGACTGGCACAGAGTTTCATGAATTTCTCCATCCATTTCCACAAATTTGAAAGTGGAAAGATGACTCACAAATATATCTTCTTCACTGCAAACAGTAACCACTTGACCCTCGAACACGTATTTGAGCTTCTGATGTAGTGTGGAGGTAACTGCACCTGCTGCGTGAATCCACGGCCGGCCCAACAAACAGCTGTAGGCAGGCTGAATGTCCATAACGTGAAAGATTGTCTTGAATATCTGTGGACCAACCTGTATTGGTAATTCTACCTCTCCAAACACCGATCTTTGGGATCCATCGAAAGGTCTCATGATCAGATCGTTGGGTCTAAGAATCAATCCATCTACTTCAATTTTCATCAGAGCCTTTTTGGGTAACACATTCAAGGAAGAACCTGTGTCGACCAGCACATGCGACAAAACAGCTCCTTTGCATTCAAGTGTGATGTGCAACGCTTTGTTGTGATTACGCCCATCTGGAGTCAAATCCTTATTCGTAAACCCCAAACCGTGGCTCACATTGACATTCAAAATTACTCCCTCCAACTGATTCATCGTAATCTCTTGGGGAACGTATGCCATATTCAAAACCTTTAACAAAGCAGCCCGGTGTGCATCTGAACTCATTAACAGGGATAATATTGAGATTTTAGAGGGTGTCTGATTGAGCTGATCAATGATCTTGTAATCGCTCTTTTTGATAATCCTCATAAATTCCTCAACATCATTATCAAAATTGACTTTAGGGTCCTCTTCCTGAACAGGCACCTTGTCATCAAAAACCTGTTTTCCTTTTGTTCTTGCGACGGCTTCAGCTTCTTTATCACTCCTTGGAGTCTGGGGAGCAAACAGTCGACCACTCCTAGTGAAACCACTTGGTCCACTGACATTCTCAACACTGGTACCAACAACAGCCTCTGCTTTCTGTTGACTTCCTCCTTGATGAGTATTAGTTCCATATTGCCATGGGACTTCCCTATTAGACACGTAAGAAGCAGATTCAGGAACTATAATCGTAACTGGTCTCGACCTCTTATGCATGATGATAGCAACAGGATCTTCAACGGGCACCTGTATTTCAACTGGATTATAATAAATGGTAACGACTGAAACATCTTTTTCCTTCTCTACTTTATCAAACTGAAGTCTTCCTTCGTCCATAAGATCCTGCAGCCTAACTTTCAACTTACTGCAGCCATTAATCTGTTTTGGACAATCCTCACAATCAAAGCCACATCCAGGAAATACCTTTCCTTTTAACAAACGCTCTTTTACAATCAACAGCGGAGTCTTTACCAACTTAACATCAATAATCAGATTCAATTTCTAACCATCAGAAATAGCATTCGTGCCTGCACCTCCATGATGGGGCATTGGATTATCACGAACATTCGGTGGCTTAGAGAAATTAATAGCTTTTGCGTTAATCAAATCTTGAACCTTATGTTGAAAGGCCCAGCACCTTTCTATCGAGTGACCCGGCGCACCAGAATGATATTCACATCGAACATTAGCATCATAATTTTGAGGCAATTTTCCAGCATCCGGCGGCCTCATAGTCCGAAGTTCAACCAACTTCTCTTTGAGCAATTGTGGTAACAAAGCAGCATATGTCATAGGCAAGGGATCAAACTTACGGTCCCTTTGTCTATTAGTCTGGAATCGGGGTCTAGCTTGCTGATCTGGAACTTGCTGTCCTGCTAGAACCGGAATGGTTACAGCATCCACCTGGTGGTAGGATTGAGTCCTGTCTCTGCCTTTTCCTCTATACACAGCACTGGACTCCCCTTCTCTTTTCCTTGGTCCATTAGCAAAGGGTTTCCTCGAACTCGAAGCACCAGTCCCACTGACGTCTTGAATCTTACCCAACTTCAGCAAACTCTCTATTCGTTCCCCAGCAATAACAATGTTGGCAAACCCTGTTGAGGGACACACAACCAATCTATCCAAATACGGCCCTTGGAGTGTGCTCATGAACATATCAGCCATCTCACGATCAGCCAAAGGTGGTTGAACTCGAGCAGCCAATTCTCTCCATCTCTGTGCGTACTGCTTAAAGCCCTCCTTGTGATCCTGAGTCATACTCTGCAGTTGAGTACGATTAGGTGCCATGCCCAAATTATATTGATACTGTTTCAGAAACACAGCGCACAAATCTTTCCAGTTCTTTATATGAACCCTGTCCATCTTAATGTACCATTCCAGGGAGGCGCCTGACAGGCTATCCTGGAAAAAATACATCCAGAGCTTTTGGTCTTCAGTTTAAGCGGTAATCTTGCGATTGTAAGCTTGCAAATGTGTTTTGGGACAGGTACTTCCATTGTACTTATCCAATGTAGGGAGCTTGAATTTGGGAGGGATTATTACACCCTGCACGAGACCCATGTCTTCTACGTCAATCCCCAGAGGATTTTGGCTCTCAATAGCCTTGAGTCTTTCATCTAACCCTTCATACTTCTGATCTTCATTGTAGAACCCCATGTCGTTGTTGAATGCGGTAAACTGGTCATCTTGACCATCCTCTAAACCATTATTATCAAATCCCAGATGTACCCCACCAGCGGGGATGTTGACGATAGGAGGAGTGGGCACATTGCGATTTGGGATTTCAGTCTCCAGCCTCTGAATAGTGACTCTCATGGCATCTTGACCAACCCTCATGGTCTCCTGACCGGCCCTCAGCTCCTGCTGACCTTGAGCAATCCCTTGCATAAGGTTCATGAACTACTCCATCCTCCCCCTCAAATCAGCTAATTCAGTCTGAACTTGTTCCATGACTCTGGCTTGATTGCGTCGGGTAGATGTAATACCCCAAATTTTGACCACTTAGATTTCCCATCATTGTGAAAATCATCATCACAATATGGATGAACCATCATGCTTCATCAGTCTCCCCAAAGATGGGTGAGCATCCAATACAATCAAAATTAGGGTTTCAAGCCCTCTCTGAGTGCTTAGACAAAGGATCAATCAAGAAATGACATGATCTTCAACTTGTCTAATCTCTCAAACATCCACAATGGATCAAAACGGACTCCCACTTCAAGGATTAAGCACAAGGCTGCTCCCTTCTAGGTGGATCAAGTCTCAAGATCGACAGTATCACCAAATTAGGGTTTTGGTCGACCAGGGCCTCCAGATGGAAATTTTCATCTGGGCACAAGGCAATGATCCAAAACATAACCTAATATGCTTCATGGAACCTCATGAACCCATGCATCAAGTCAATTTTGCCTCAGGGGATGCATTCATCAAAAATCAGGAATTAGGGTTTCTTGACCTAATTCACCCCTAAGTTGACTTTTGGGACAAACCATGAGCCAAGACCTCAAGAGATGATTTGAGGGTCTCTAATATACCATATTGATCCATTTGGAACAATGGATTGATCCAAGAAGCTTGAGCAACAAGTCTCATTTTCATCTGCACCACAATTAGGGTTTTAAGGGAAAAGTCAACTGTAACTTTGACTTTTGACCAGGACATGCTCCCAAACCCTAATACATGATTGAATATACCCTATGACACCCATGGAATATGTCCATCAAGTTTGATTTAGGTCAAGGACATGATTTCCTGAAGAATTGCACAGTTTGGAATTCATCTGATAAAAAGTCAACTGTGCACAAAAAGTCAACTTTGACTTTTTGAGATTTTTCACCAAAATGGATTTTTAACCCTAAAATAATGTTAATGTATGATTTGAATCATCATTCATCAAGAAAAATCAAGAAAAGTGAGATAACTTGTAAAAGGGGTAACCATAAAACTTAGAAAATTTTCTAAGTTAAAAATAAAGTGGCAAAGGTACCAACTTTGGAGGACCATAACTCCTAAACCACAAGGCCATTTTTTCTCATCCAAAGATGGATTTGTAGCCCTCATTATCACCTACAAAAACTTCAACTACAAGTCATTCCAATTCATTAAGGATTTTGAGTTATGGAGTGATCAAAGTGGCTAAAAAGTGAAAATGTCACTTTTTCCAACACTTAGTGAAATTTTCACTAAGTCAGATTCTGCCTCACTTTTTGCCAAATGTAGGGGGATTTTTCACTTGGAATCAAAAGAGATCAAAAACAAACTTGTTCAAACAGTTGTTGTATCATGTAAGAGCTTTCCAAAATGGCCAAGAACATTGCCAAATTCAACCTACACCATGAGATACAACATTGCCAAGTTGCCTTGCTGAAATCTGTCAAGGCAAGGCAGAATTTGCAACTTTGGTCGATTTTCCAAAATCAGCCAAATTCAATTGCTCCTATCCACTTGGACACCTCAGAGGATTGAATCTAAAGGGGACAATCACTGAGCCAAGCCTCCAAAGTCCATGGAACAAGAAATAGCATGTTGAACCTAGAATGGCCAAAATAGGGACAAGACTTCAAATTTGGAATGAGGCATTCAATGGAACCATCAAGGTGGCATGGACTGAGCCATTCTCATCTGAAATCAGTCAAGACATATCCAAGACCAAGGGGACCAAAGCTCTGTGCCCTAACCTCTACTCAATGGCTAGAGGAGACTTGGATTTTCATTTGCCAACATTGGCCAAACCTACTTACCAGCTGCCATGCACTATTCCTTGTAAAACAAACTTGCTCTACTATAAATAGAGCTCAATTGTGGTCAGTTTGAGTACACCAAAGCCATCTAACAGATGCTTTCCTCAAAATCTCTTTCTCTTGGCAAAAATGCCTTTCTTAGCAAGGTAGCTATCGGGTTTTGAGTTTGAGAGCAATTCTGCACAAACCAATCACTCACACACCTCACATACATCACATATGAGCTGATCAAACACTCACATAACATCTGGAGCATCAAAATCTCAAAATCACTTGCCATCCACACAAGTTTGAAGTGAAGTTGCAGCTGAGATGCCATAAACTGATCCAGTCCATTTCAATTTAATCCAAGTGTTCAAACACACTCCATATGGTGTAGGGAAGCTGTCCAGATCATCACAACTTGTCTGTAACACCTCCAACTCAAAATCACATCTGCTCTTGCTGTCACGACTTGGAGGTAAGCCTAAACTTGGGCATCTCTCAATCTATGCATATTTCCTCGCACAATAATTTGGCCATATGTTCATAATCATGCATGGAATGTTTTCCCTCAATTAATTGCATTGTTTGAATCGTGAATCAAAAATCCTAGCCTTCATGCAGAAATTAGGGTTCTTGAGGTCTCTTCGTGATTTCTTGTTGTATGTTTAATTTAAATGAAATTAAAGTACATAGACATAATCATGAGGTTGAAACGAGCATAATGATATGTGGATTGCATGATATGATTACGTATTCATGGAGATTGGATAGAAAATGCAAATCTGAGAAACCCAGAAAAACGCGCGTGTTCTTGGTGTTGTTCTTGGCGCCATTTTCATAAATTCAAATATTTGAATTTTGTGATTTTGTTTAATTGATTCAAAAATTAATTTCTCTCTGAGTTTTAATGATTTTGAGTTGATTCTTTTTTTAATAATTCACAAAAATGTTAAAATATTTTATTTTATCAAAAAATCCCAAAAATATTATTTATTTCATATAATTGATATTTTTGCAAAGAATTAATATTTTCATTGTTTTTGGCATTTTAAATATTTTTTCTACATTGATTTTGCAATTTTTAATGCTTTCTAATTATTTTGTAGGTCAATACTTAATTTTTGAAGCATTAATCCAAGGTCACAATTTGTTTTCCATGTGTTAAACAATTTTTGATCATTTTAATTGAATTTTTATTCAATTAAATACATTTTGAAAACAAATTAGGGTTTTGGGTTAATTCAACCTTCATAAATCATTTTCAAAACCTCTTTGGGCCTCTTGAGAGAGTGTAAGACCCATCCCCCCTTGTACAAAAACTTTTTGGGCCTCACTCATTGTATAAGTTCCTCTGTACAAGTAAACGGCGCGATCGTCGCCCGTTTAAAAATAAAAATCATTTGGGTCTCTCCTTGAGCTATAAGACCCATTCAAAACACTTTGGGCCTCTATTAGAGTGTAAGACCCAATCCCCCTTTTAACCAAAACATTTTGGGCCTCACTTATTGTATAAGTCCCTCTGCGTTAAAAGAAAACCTCGGCGCGATCGCCATTTTTAAACGAAAAATCATTTGGGCCTACCCTCGTGTTATAAGCCCCACTCTTTTCTTTAAACCTTTTTGGGCCTCTTGAGAGAGTGTAAGACCCATCCCTTTGTACAGAAAACCATTTTGGGCCCCAGTCACTTGTATAAGTCCCGCTGTACAAAGTCAAACAGTGCGCTCACTGATAAAACCCTGGGCCTCTCCTTGAGCTGTAAGCCCCAAATCTTTCTTTTTCAAAGCACTTTCTCCTTTGATTTTGAACATACTGTTGTTTTTAATCTTTCTTTGTTGAACAACTAACCAAACAGCATGGAAGCACTCCAACCGAGTAAGTGGTTATCGCTTTCATGTACTGCTTTCATATTATAAACTGTATTGTGGGGCTGCTCACTGTAAGTCTCCTTTCATAAACTCATATCTACTGTGTAATAATAGTATAGATATTTCGAGTCTCCCCGGCAACTACGTCTAGAACTAGGTGACGCCGTTTCATTTATTCGTAGAAATAGACGCCTAGATCCCCAATAGGAGCACCAGATACAGTCTTCTCTTCGGCTGTCCTCCTTAGGAATCGTCAAGAAGCTCTACTCCCCAAGATGAATGTATTCTCCGTGAATGGCATCTTTGAGTTTCTCCTAAATTCTCGAACTTTCCTGACTTGATCTATTCCTTGTGGATAGCTTGCCTTGAATGTCTCGGGGTTTGGGTACCCACTACAGTCATAATCTTGGACCTTAACTAAGGAACCCTCTGTAAAGGTTAAAAGTCGCTGGATAGTAAACCTCGCACATTTACCAGTGGTTTTTATCTTTAAAAGAGTTATCTCTCCTAATGGAAAGGAGATGATAAGACCCACGGGCTTCTTAAAAGCATCGACCTCCTCTTGGGCATTATTGAAGGACACTACGGCTTCTTAGAAGTATTCACAGCCTCCTCTTAGGCTTCGTATAATGATCTCTTCCTCCGGGAATGATAGCCTCCTCTTGGGCTTCGTACAAGGACCCGTCGGCTTCTTAAAAGTTTCCAGCCTCCTCTTGGGCTTCGTACAAATTGTCCCGACGACCTCCTAGAGGTATAAGAACAGAACCTAGTCATCCTCATAGAACAGTCCTTTCATAGAGTCTACTACTATTTCTCACAGCATAGTACAAAAGATAAAACTCTAGACACGGACAATCTAACTTCCTTGAGTCTCAAAGACATTCTCAAGCACCCTTCGTTAAATAGGAAGGAAACCGCCAGACTCGGACAGTCTCGACACCCCTTTGGATTTCCTGTTTCCTCAAAGAGAAGGAAATATCCCTGATCCTCAAATCAAACCCCTGGGTATAGTGTTACTCATATAAGAACTGATTTTCTCTTTTAAAATCAGTATATTGGATCTGTCACTCAACTGAAACAGTTACAATAGCCTCCATCTCGGGCTTCGTACGAGATACCAAAATTCTCCCCAGTGGAGTCAAAACAACCTTTTCGCCTCTCTCTCAAGCTTTGTACGAGATACAAAAACACTCTCTTACTGAGTATAAAAGATTCTCCAACTGAGTCAACTCTTTGCTAGCCTCCTCTTAGGCTTTGTATAACGATATGCCCCACTGGGTCGAACCCTTTTAGCCTCTCTCTCGGGCTTTGTACGAGACACAAAATAGCCTCCTCTTAGGCTTTGTATAATGATTTTCCTAGCAGAAAATAGCCTCCTCTTAGGCTTTGTACAAGAAAACCACTGGTTAATCCAATTAACCTTTTAGCATCAAAGTTGTGCCTCGTTCACAGTGTACAAACATCAACAACTCCTTTCCCTTCATCTAATCGCTGTAAGCGGCAAGCCTCTGGATCATCTACATCCATGGCACTGTCCCTCTTTTAGCATGAGAAATTCCTAAGGAAAGATGGCATTGCTCTATACTGAGTTAAAGTCTTCTCCTTCAGGTTAAAACCCTTTCTTCAGAAATTATGGCATTGCTCGGATCCGCGTATCCCAGTTAAAGTAATTCTTCTTCTCCCCTCTTTAGAGATGACAAATTCTCTCTAAAGTCGAGGTCATTCAGCTTCACGTCTTGGGCTTTGAACAAGACACAAATAGACCATTCAGCTTCACATCTTGGGCTTTGAACAAGATACAAATCACCTTTCGCTTCAAGTCTTGGGCTTTGAACAAGACACCAAAAACCAATTACCTCCCATAGAATAGGAGGAACTACGAACGCTCTGATTTCCCTGTTTCGGTAAACGGGAATACGTAGGCATAAGATCGAAAGAAAAGATCTTAGAGAGCGCAATCAACAAAAAACCCAAATCCCATATCTCAGTCAATCAAAAGCAGTAACTCAAAAACATCAGTCCAACATCCTAATCCTTGTTCCCCGCCAGAAACCTTCTGCCTAGGTAAAAGAAAGAAAACAGTATTGGTGAAAATACAAATAACCAGTACAAAGGCCACCCCACATTGATAGCATCCGTAACCTAACAGACCGCTGTTTAAACTCAGTATGCAAAGCAGGGTTAATTGGAGACATCTATTTCCCTTCCTTATTCAGCTCACAATAGGATAAAAAATGAATCGACCTGTAGTTTAAGCTCAAACCGTAGAGAGCGACCAACGCTTAAGAACCGCGTCCAAAATCGCTCGCTACAGAAAAGTGGCGCCCACCGTGGGGCCCGTTCCTTTCTTTCTACTTCTCTTGTGTGAAAAATTACACAAATGGCGACTCTGCTGGGGAGTCTCCTTTTCTACCTTAGGGCATCATCCCCGTTTTCTACGGAAAATGGGAACTCTACCGAAGAGAAAGATTGACCTATGCTGGTCCATCTCTTAGGCAGGGAACCACAGATTGGGGCTTCCGCCGGGGAACCCATTTCTGTCAGGAACTTAGGATTCTTAGCTTTAAAAGTCTAGGATGATTAGGACAAATATATATACTGCTTTTCCTAATTCCTATACGTGTTTATTTTTCTGCTAATGGGAATGCGTGTGATGCCGCATGTGGTGAGAATGAGTATACACCTAGAAAAGCCAAACCCTTTCGTAGTGCGGAAGCTATCGGAAATAGCTGTTATGCGATACTACCCTCATTTGAGGCTGGTGATCTATTCTCGGTGAATAGCACTTACTCTAAGATTGCACACAACTCGCTGGCGATCCGCTTGTTGTCTTGCCTTCCTGGGAGGAGCTGATGATAATGAGTACAGGTACAAAAATCACCTTAGTGTAAACCTTTGGGGATGGGTAGAGCCTTGACTTCATGACAACGACCCTCTGATCCCATGTTTTTTCTATGTTTTTGTGTGTTGCATTCATGCATTCATCTAAAAAACATTAAAACATTCAAAAAACTTTCTCTTCTAGTCTCTCTATTTTTCAAATTAAACTAAGACTGTGATTGCAAATATCAGAGAAGAGGATTACGCTAATGGATTTCAGTAGAAGGAGAACTCACCAGTATACCTTCAAGGTTCCAAAATTAGGGGATTTGAGAAAGTTAGCAAGGATGATCGTTAACCCAGAGGCTTTCAGAGCCAAGCACGGTGGTTTGCTACCATTGTTAAGAGTCCATGTGATTAAGGGGATCATGGACATGCTCATTCAATTCTACGATCCGGTTTATCACTGTTTCACATTCCCGGATTACCAGCTTGCACCAACGCTGGAGGAGTATTCTCATCTGACTGATTTACATATCACTGATCGAGCTCCATTTTCTGGACTGGGAGAAATTCCAAAGAATCAGACTATTGCAATAGCAATTCATTTGGACGAGTCTGAGGTCAGGACTCACATGACCACTAAGGGTGGCATCCAAGGTTTGCCAGCCCAGTTCTTGACAAAGAAAGCCTTGTACTACGCTAGTATAGGGAACACGACTGCTTTTGAAAGCATCTTTGTCTTGCTCACCTACGAGTTATTTTTGTTTCCCAACATTAATAACTTCGTCGATATCAACGCTATTAAAGTTTTTCTCATTGGAAACCCTGTGCCGACTTTGCTTGCAGATGCGTATCATTCTGTACACTTGGGAAATTTGTACAGCGGAGAGGAGATCACATGCTGTGTACCTTTGCTCTACAAATGGTTTATCTCTCACTTGCCCAAGTCTGCTGCTTTTTGGGATTGCAAGAGTGTCTTATGTTGGTCACAGAAGATCATGTCTCTCACCAATTCCGATATAGATTGGTGTAATAGGATTTATGAGGGAATTAGAATCATTGATCGTTGTGGAAACTTCCCCAGCGTACCCCTCATAGGAATTAAAGGAGGAATCAACTATCATCCGATATTAGTTCTTCGTCAATTTGGATACCCGATGAGACACATCCCACTGGGTGTTCATCTGGAAGGTCTTTTCTTCAAGGAAGGAGAAAACGACAGAGCACTAAAGATGGAAATAGTGCAAGCTTGGAAACATATTCATAAGATAGGACGAGAGTCTCTGGGAAAACCGGACTGTGTCTCGGTGGAGCCTTATCTCCACTGGGTACAAACTAGAGCTCTCAAGCTAAGGATGCCTTATCCTCGTTACAGAATTCTTCCGCCGAGGGAAACTGTCATGTACTTCATGACGGAAACTAAAAAGCTTCGGGTTACTCTCAACAAAGTTCAAAAGGAAAGAAGGTCTTGGAAGAACAAGTACCGCACCCTCGACGGAGAGTGTATCCAAATACAGCAACTACTAAAAGAGAAAGATGCTCTGATTGAAATTTTGGAGCAGCATGCTGTAGAGAATCAAGATGACCAAAGGAATTTGCTCGCTCCTTTCACCTGGCAAAGGAATGACAACCCGACAACGGCCCAAGCGCCCCGGTCAAAGAAGAGGACTCGGGACCCATTAGTTTAGGTTTCTGTTTCTGCACTTTGTAATCTACTGTATTTCCATTTCTGTAATCCTTTGGAATTCAATAAAAAGGGGTTTCCCCACTGTTTGATATTTGCAATCTAATTGTCGAAGTTTATTTTGATTAAACCAAAAAAACAATTAATATAATCATTGCATTCATCATTCTCACATCGCGTATTCTCCTTACCTACGAATCTCACGTTTGTGTCTCGGTTCTAGATTCAAACTGTCTCATTCGTATAATACTCGGGCCAATCGTCAGAAAAGGATGGATGATCTTGAGGAAGAAAACAGAGAGTTGAAAGAAGAGATCGACGCTCTGAGAGAGGATATGAGAAAGCTTCGTAACGACATGCAAGCCATGGCAGAAGCTCAGCTACAAAGAACCATGATCTCAGAGATCACCTCAACGCCCATCATAGAAAAGTATGATCCTAGGTATCAAATGCCGAAAGATCGTCCTTGGGGCATGCCTGTTAACTATATCCCGGAAGGATATGTTCCGCCGATCACTGAAGATCAGGGAATCGCAACAGAAGCCGCTGGGCCTGAAGGTTACAAACTTCGGGAAAGCGAAGATGCCAGGGGCATACTCAAGACTCCTGAAGGTTACAAACTTCGGGAGGCGCCAAGACTTACTGCCGTAGTCACGGTACCACCCCCTGTGGTGCACACTGTCCCGGAAGGACAGATTCCACAGACACCTTCTGGTAAGAAGGAAACTATGTTTGACAGAATGGAGGAATTCCAGGAGCAGTTCTTGGAAATGCAGAAAGAGCTGCAAGCCATTCGCGGTCAGGATCTATTTGGAAAGGACGCCGCAGACCTCTGCTTGGTCCCAAATGTGAAAGTCCCGCACAAATTTCAAGTGCCCGACTTTGAAAAATACAAGGGTAACTCTTGCCCTCAGAGCCATCTGGTGATGTACGCTCGGCGGATGTCAGCTCAGACGGAGAATCAGGACCTGCTGATTCATTACTTTCAGGATAGTTTAACCGGTGCCGCACTCAAATGGTACATGGGTTTAAACCGTACTACGATCAGTACATTCAGAGATCTTGGTACTGCTTTCGTCCAACAATACAAGTACAATTTGGACATGGCACCCGACAGAGATCAACTCAGATCAATGTCGCAAAAGGACAAGGAAACCTTTAAGGAGTATGCTCATAGGTGGCGTGAAATTGCCGCTCAAATTTGTCCACCTCTTGAGGAAAAAGAGATGACAAAAATCTTCTTAAAGACCTTAAGCTCATTTTGCTATGACCGAATGGTTGCCAGTGCGTCCAGTGATTTCACCGAGATGGTCGGCATGGGCGTACGTCTTGATGAAGCCGTCCGAGAAGGACGTTTGGTAAAAGACACTGGATCGATGAGCGGTACTAAAAAATATGGTAGTGCTCTCCCTAAGAAAAATGAGCAAGATATTGGGAATATCTCTCTCGGAAAGCAAAGGCGGCGTTATCAGCCAGTAGCAGCTGTAACTCCCGCTATCGGCCCCGCGCTTGTTCCTATGTATCAACCTCAGGTTGCGCAGAGCCAACCTGACCAACAAAGGACACAACAGCCTCTTCAACAGGCTCGTCCTCCATATAACAACAACCGTACAACACGGCCACCAGGATTTGATCCTATACCCGTAACGTACGCAGAGCTGTTTCCGTTACTGCTAGCTAAGGGGCACATTCAGACTAAGTCTCCCCTTTCAGTTCCGGAAAATCCGCCTTTTTGGTTTAAAGAGGAACAGACATGCCCTTATCATCAAGGAGGTTCAGGGCATAACATTGAGACTTGCCTTAATTTCAAATCCGACGTGCAAAAGCTTGTTAGGAGCGGGCTCTTATCTTTCAAAGATACGAATCCTAATGTTCTTACGAACCCACTGCCTCAACATGGGAAAGCTGCAGTCAACCTGATTGAGAAAGAGACTAACAATGTCTATCAAATTCATGATGTACTCTTATTGGAGACCAATCTGGTCAAGATGCATTGTAGACAGAGTGGATATGGCCATGTGCCACCTCATAATTATCACCAGTGTGATATCTGCTCTAAAGACAACCAGGGATGTTCTGTAGTACAAGCAGCTCTACAGGAACAGATGGATCTTGGATGGATCCAAGAGCACCGAGTTCGTGGAGTTAACATGGTTTACACGAATTCCAACGTCATTCAAAACCACGACATCCGTGTGATGAATTTCAACTGGTGGCGATGCACTCAAGGCAAAGCCAGTATCATAATCTGCCGCGGCACGATTATAGTTCCTGTCCGATTTGCTCGGTAAACAAACAGGGATGCTCTTTCATACAAGAGACCCTCCAGCGTCAGATGGATCTTGGATGGATCCAAGACTACCATGATAGGAACTCCTATCAAATCAACATGGTTCAGATCTTTGACATTCGTGTGATGAGTACCAACCTGGTAGAGTTACATGCTGAGCAGGTCCGACTTGGATTCTTAATATCACATGATTATCAAAGCTGTAAAGCGGGTTGCGAAAACGATCGAGGTTGTACCCTTGTCCAGGAGGCACTTCAGCACTTGTTAAATCACTGGTGGATGCCAATCTATATGGACGAAGATACTCAGCAGATTAGTATCAATAACAGGAATCCTACTCGTCGTCAAAGTCAGGATGTCCGATCAATGGAAGGTAACCTAGTGAGGTTACATTGTATTCAAAGTGGGCGTGGCCAGGTGCCTCCACACAACTATGACAGTTGTAGCGTCTGTTCGGAAAGTAACCAAGGGTGTTACCTTGTGAAAGCAGCTCTTCAGGATCAGGTCGATCACGGAGAAATTCGTCCATATCCAGGTTCAGAACCCATCATTTGGTCGCCGAATTACCTTGCCGATCAAGTTGAGGAGGTTGTCACCATCTCTGGTCGTCACCAGACCAGGGATGTTTTTGCCATCATCCCTCTACTTGATGAATCTAGAGTTCCCAACCGGGAACGGATCGAGATTACTTATGATGGTCAGAAAAATCAGAAGGTTCCCATAGTCATCTATCTACCGGGGCCACTACCGTATGAATCAGCTAAGGCAATCCCTTACAAATACGGTGCAACAATAATCGAGAATGGAAAGGAAATTCCATTACCCTCCGTCGTGAATATTGCAGACATCAGTCGTGTAACACGGAGCGGTCGAATCTTCAACCGAGGGGTTGGAGAATCCAACAAAGAAAAGGAACTTCAGGCAGAAATTCCTGATCCACCAGTCGGTCAATCTGGTAATTCCGACCTTTCAAAAGACAAAGATGAGATGCTAAAACTCATCCAAAGGAGTGAATATAACATTGTTGATCAACTGTTACAGACTCCTTCAAAGATCTCAGTATTATCACTGTTACTCAGTTCAGAAGCCCACAGGGAGGCTCTACAGAAAGTCTTGGAGCAAGCCTTTGTGGAACAGGATGTAACAATCAGACAGTTCGATAGTATTGTCCCTAACATCACTTCCTGCAATAATTTGGGATTTAGTGATGAAGAATTACCTGAAGAGGGTCGCCGTCATAACATGGCGCTCAACATTACAGTTAACTGCCAGGGCGATGCTTTAGCCAACGTACTGGTAGACACAGGGTCAGCCCTGAATGTTATGCCGAAGTCCACTTTGATGCAATTATCATTCAAGGGCCCTCCGATGAGAGTCAGCGAGGTCGTCGTCAAAGTATTCGACGGATCCAGAAAAACAGTTATCGGCGAAGTGGATCTTCCCATAGCTATTGGTCCTCACACTTTCCAAATCACTTTCCAGGTCATGGACATCCGGGCAATATACAGTTGTTTATTAGGAAGACCTTGGATACATCAGGCTGGAGCGGTTACTTCAACCCTCCACCAGAAGCTAAAGTTCGTCGAGAATGATCAACTTGTCACAGTTTGTGGGGAACAAGCCTTGCTTGTGAGCAACTTATCATCATCTACTTGTGTTGAACCCGAGGAGGTTATTGGAACTCAGTTCCAAGCACTATCGGTGAGCAAGGACAATCAGTCCAAAGAAGGAACTTCAATTTCTTCATACAAAGATGCTATCAAAGCGGTCGAGAGTACCGATACGACAGGATGGGGACGGCTTGTCATTCCTATTGACAATAAAACAAAGAAGGGTCTTGGTTTTTCTGCAACCTGTACCCAGACAGCCGCCAACGATGAAAGTCTTCATCCCCTTCAAAACTTCTTCCACAGTGGAGGTTTTCTTCACCCAGCGTCTCAGACAATTCATGCTATCAATGAGGAAGATCCCTCTGACACAGATGAAGAATGGAAGTCCTACCTTAACAAGGACGGTTATATGTCTCAGGAAGAGGTGCCTATGCCTTTTTGCTTTCCTACAGAAAGTCCGAGATTTATACCAAGATCAGATGTCGAAAGGATCTACGGAGATTGTGATCCGGAAGGATACCGTGCTCTGCCAAATTCATTAGAGGAAGACACTCCGATTAAAGACAGCTTTGATCATAATTACTATGGCCCGATGGATGGCCTGCCAATGTGGCAGCCTTACCCAGGAAACTTGGGGCAAGAAAGTCAGCCGAGTAATGAAGCTCAGCTGAGCGTCATTGAACAGAATACCTGTGTCCCCACTATGTCATGGGATCAACACTCAGGTCATTCAGAAACTACTCAACATGAAGATGAATTCGCAACATTTGCAGGACTTGAATTCATCAACTATGCTTTTCCCGAAGTCAACGTCATCGAGAGGGATGATTCCTCCAGTTCCACAAAAGTGTGGGACACCCTGGGACAACCAAGTGGAAAATACGACTATATGGTCAAGTACACCGCTCCCAAAAGCTCTCGTATCAGGCTCGAAGACATCCAGCCGACTGGATGGGGAGATACAGCTGAGAGCACAAATGCTATGCAAAATGCAACAGAGGAATCCTCCTACGACAATTCTGCCTGGGAGACAGATTCCAATGATCCTGCTCCACCAGAAATCAGCGTCATTTCTGAAGACAAATCAAGGAAGGTGCCAGACTTTGTGATTCACCAAGGAGTTCGCCGCCAATGGGTTGCCGTCGATGTTCCGAAGGTCGTTCGTCAGTCAAAGTAATTGCCATCTTTAACCTTTCACCCTGCCCAGGTGAAACGGATATTTTGATAGGGCTCGCTTTCTGTAAATTTCCCTCTTCGCTTTGCCCGAAGCGACAGAGTTTTGTTTTATAGGGCTGTAGTTTCAAGATTCGGCTTGTTCATTAATAAAATAATGTCGTTCTGTAATTTCCGCATTAATTGTTGTTTTCTCTTTTTGCTTTTTCAGAAAATGGTAATCCTAAAAAACATTCAATAATAAAAACAAGCAGTAAAATCAAAACACTGCACACACTTACATTTTCTCTATCTCTTCTAAACACGAATCATCACGTCATGCAGATTGCTTGTTTTATACCCCGTTGAAACATACGATTCGATGCCTTCTTCCAACTTTGAGTTCCCGGTATTCGAGGCTGAAGAAGAAAATGACAACGAAATTCCAGAAGAGATCTCCCGACTACTCAGACAATAGGAAAGGTCCATCGAACCTCACAAAGAGCCGTTGGAAACGGTAAACTTGGGTTCAGAAAAAGAGAGAAAAGAAATCAGGATCGGAGCATTGCTCAGTCCAACTGCCAGAGAGGGTTTGATAAAGCTTCTCAAAGAATTCCCCGATGTGTTCGCTTGGTCCTATCAGGATATGCCAGGGTTGGATACCAGCATCGTGGAACATCACTTACCGTTGAGATCGGAATGTCCGCCAGTAAAGCAAAGGTTGAGACGGACTCACCCGGACATGACCATCAAAATCAAAGAGGAGGTACAGAAACAGATTGACGCGAGTTTCCTCGCTACATCTGAATATCCTCAATGGTTAGCCAACATCGTGCCCATTCCCAAAAAGGACGGAAGGGTCAGAATGTGTGTCGATTACAGAGATCTGAACAAGGCAAGTCCAAAGGACGACTTTCCTTTACCACATATTGACATGTTGGTTAACAGCACAGCAAAGTTCAAAGTATTCTCCTTTATGGATGGATTCTCGGGCTATAACCAGATCAAAATGGTGCAGAAAGACATGGAGAAAACTTCGTTCATTACCCCATGGGGTACCTTTTGTTACAAGGTAATGCCGTTCGGTTTGAAGAACGCCGGGGCAACCTATCAAAGGGCCATGACTACTCTGTTTCATGACATGATACACAAGGAAATCGAAGTGTATGTCGATGATTTGATTGCAAAATCAAGAACAGAGGATGAGAACGTTGAACATCTGTCAAAATTGTTCGAACGTCTAAGAAAATTCAAGCTCCGTTTGAATCCCAACAAGTGCACCTTCGGTGTCCGTTCAGGGAAACTACTAGGGTTCGTCGTCAGCCAGAAAGGAATTGAAGTTGATCCTGACAAGGTCAAGGCCATTCAAGAAATACCTTCTCTGAAAACTGAAAAAAAAGTCAGAGGATTCCTGGGACGTTTGAACTACATCTCCAGATTCATATTCCTTATGACCGCCACATGCGCGCCGATTTTCAAATTACTCAAAAAGAACCAGGATTGCGTTTGGTCAGATGATTGCCAAATCGCCTTCGACAGTATCAAGGAATATCTGTTGAATCCTCCGATTCTATCACCTCCAGTGGAAGGAAGACCACTAATCATTTACCTCACAGTCCTAGAGGACTCAATGGGATGTGTACTTGGCCAACAAGACGAAACTAAACGGAAAGAGTCTGCGATTTACTATCTAAGCAAGAAATTAACCGACTGCGAAACTCGGTACACAATGCTTGAGAAAACTTGTCGCGCTTTGGCTTGGGCAGCCAAACGTCTTCGCCAGTACATGATTCGTCATACTACTTGGTTGGTCCCCGAAATGGATCCAATCAAGTACGTTTTGGAAAAACCTGCTCTCACGGGAAGGATTGCCCGTTGGCAGATGTTACTATCAGAATATGACGTAGAGTACCACGCTCAAAAAGCCATTAAAGGAAGTATTTTAGCCGATCATTTGGCTCATCAACCGGTTGACGATCAAGAATCAATCGGGTTTGACTTCCCAGACGAAGATGTCATGTATCTAAAGATGAAAGATTACGATAAACCGCTACCTAGTGAAGGGCCAGAACCAGGTTCCCAGTGGGGACTTATCTTTGACGGAGCAGTCAATCATTATGGAAACGGAATTGGGGCAATCATTGTTACCCCTCAGGGTTCCCACATTCCTTTCACTGCCAGACTTACGTTCAAATGTACGAACAACGAGGCCGAATACGAAGCATGTATCATGGGTCTCGAAGAAGCGATTGATTTAAGGATCAAAAACTTGGACGTATATGGCGACTCAGCCTTGGTTATTAACCAGATAAAAGGAGATTGGAACACATACCAATCAGGATTGATTTCTTACAAAGACTATGCAAGAAGGTTGTTACCCTTCTTCAACAGAGTTGACTTTCATCACATCCCTCGTGGTGAGAATCACATGGCTGATGCTTTAGCCACTCTATCTTCCATGATTAGCGTAGGCCAATGGAACGACCTACCTAAGATTGACGTAATGCGCCTTGAACGGCCCGCCTACATCTTCGCGATCGAAGCAGTCATAGACGACAGACCTTGGTATCACGATATCAAATGTTTCCTTCAGAAACAAGAGTACCCATCTGGGGCACTCAGAAAAGACAGGAAAACCCTCAGAAGATTGGCTGGAAACTTCTTCCTGAGCGGTGACACTCTCTATAAGAGAAATTTTGACATGGTCTTACTCCGATGCGTAGACAGACCAGAAACAGACATGCTCATGAAAGAAATTCATGAAGGATCCTTTGGCACTCATGCCAACGGACACACAATGGCGAGAAAAATTCTCAGGGCCGGGTATTATTGGTTGACAATGGAATCCGACTGCTACAAGTACATGAGGAGGTGTCACAAGTGTCAGATATACTCCGACAAAATTCATGTACCGCCATCACATCTCAAAGTTCTCTCTTCCCCATGGCCTTTTTCTATATGGGGAATCGACATGATTGGTTTGATTGAACCTAAGGCTTCAAACGGACATCGGTTCATCTTGGTAGCCATTGACTATTTCACCAAGTGGGTTGAAGCAGTGTCATTCGCCAATGTAACCCGACAAGTGGTGGTCCGATTTATCAAAAACAATATCATCTGCCGATATGGTGTTCCAAGTGAGATCATTACTGATAATGGATCTAACTTGAACAATAAGATGATGAAAGAGTTGTGAGCTAAATTCAAGATCGAACACCATAACTCATCTCCCTATCGACCCAAGATGAACGGAGCGGTAGAAGCGGCTAACAAGAACATCAAGAAGATTGTTCAAAAGATGGTTGTGACCTACAAAGACTGGCACGAAATGCTACCCTTTGCTCTTCATGGTTATCGCACATCTGTCCGTACTTCAACAGGGGCAACCCCTTTCTCTCTAGTATACGGCATGGAGGCAGTTCTCCCCATAGAAGTAGAGATCCCATCAATCCGGGTATTGATGGAAGCTAAGCTCACCGAAGCTGAATGGTGTCAAAGTCGACACGATGACCTGAACCTGATCGAAGAGAAACGAATCACGGCACTATGCCACGGTCAGTTGTACCAACAAAGAATGAAGAGGGCGTTTGACAAAAAAGTCTGACCTCGTGTCTTCAAGAAAGGAGACCTTGTGCTCAAGAAGATACAATCATTTCTCACTGATTCTCGGGGCAAATGGACCCCAAATTATGATGGCCCCTATGTGGTCACGAAAGCTTTCTCAGGCGGCGCCTTGAGACTTGCAACCATGGACGGAGAAGAATTTGCCTACCCCACGAATGTTGATGTAGTCAAGAAATACTTCGCCTAAACTAAAAAAAAAAAAACGTCTCGGTGGATTGAAAACCCGAAAGGGCGGTCCAGGCAAAAGTTAGAGACATGAAAAAAAAATCATCATCCCGATGGATTGGAAATCTCATAGTACAATCCAGGCAAAAATTAGGGATAATGGCAAATAACTATGTTCAACAGAGGCAAGTCCCTCAGCAGTAGTTACATCATCTATCGGAGGAAATCTCCGGTCAGAGGTCATCTTCGACAGAAGCTCAGGATGTCCCGAACTCAAAGTTGGTAGAAGGATAGTGGTCGTTATGTTTCAACGTAGCCCTTTTCCCTGTAAATTACCATTTTCTAACTTTGTATGTACTCTTTGGAATCACGCGTTTGGCTTATCTCCATCTTATCAATAAAATTTGAGCCATTGTGCTTTTGTTTGTAATTCTTTACTTGTTTTAGCTTTACAGCACGACGTTGTTTAAACTTAATCAGCGATTTTTGAAATAAAACAAAAAAACGAATTTACTTGTTAAACTTTTTCTGCTTTTAAATTAAAGATGGCATTTCTTTTGACTGTTGAACATCAGAAGAACATCGATCGCTTCTCCCGAAGTAAGCGAACTTCAAAGTGCAGAATCAAAGTACTCCTTCTAAGCCAGTATGCCTAAATGAAGGGATCAATTGTGTCAGAGACCTTGTTTCGTCTGACACGCCTCGGCCGAGTTCTCATCTCCTAAGCCCGATTAACATAGCTCCTAACGGGACTATCTCTCCTAAGCAAGGTGGAATTGCTATTTTGAATCAACGGTACTTCTTCGCCCCGCGATGGCCTAGTGTCCAATTGTGTTCATCCATTAGTCTGTATGTCGCGTCTGTTTTGTCAGCATATACATACATACATCATGCATTTTTTATTTGCGTTCGCATTTCATATTGCATCACTATCACTCTAGTCGGTCTTGTCCCCTAGTGATAACAGTTTTCTCAATCGAGTTTGTCAGCTCTTTCCTCGTCAGGAAACGTTGTGTCTGAACAATCTCGCCACCAGTGTATCGTTAGATCAGAGTCGGCACTCGACCACTTTGATAACTTGAACCTCTGAAAAGCCAGAGAAAACTTTCAATAAACATCACTCTTCGCCATTGAAGATGATATCCTTGCTTTCCCGGATTAAGAAAAATCCACAGAGAAAGCCTCGTGATCAGAGATTCGGCAGCACGCCAGGTTTGCTCCGAAAAACCACTGATGAGAAGGTCATTGGCACCTCAAAATTGGATCCAATCATATGGAATTTCTCCGGGAAGATCCCGAGAAAAGTATGATGTAACCCCAAACGAAAACAGTCTCCCAAGAGACTCGCTTTCCCCAGTAAAATCGACAAATGGCATCTCTCCAGGAAAATTCGGCGAGAAGTTTGAAGGAAAACCGCTACAAATAGCGTCCCTTGTCAGTAAAGTTTATTGACAAAAGAAACTAAGACCAGTTCCTTGGTAGGAAACTAGGATCGAGGGGAAGTTTAAATCAGAAACTAAGACCAGTTCCTTGGTAGGAAACCAGGATCGAGGGGAAGTTTAAATCAGAAACTAAGATCAGTTCCTTGGTAGGAAACCAGGATCGAGGGGAAGTTTAAATCATAAACTAAGACCAGTTCCTTGGTAGGAAACCAGGATCGAGGGGAAGTTTAAATCAGAGACTAAGACCAGTTCCTTGGTAGGAAACCAAGAACGAGGGGAGGTTTATTTCAAAAGAAAACTGAGACCAGTTCCTTGGCTGAAGACCAGGATCGAGGGGTAGTTTACCTTTTCTAAGCATCATTGCTTAGCTAAAGAAGATGAATGCTTAAGCTACCATTCATAACCACCATCAAAATTTTGGATATTCCGATATTTAATCCTCTTGCACCCCGAATGCTCGAATCCCTTCGTCATTCACACCTTCGGGTCCAAGAAGATTAAATAGGGGCATCTGTAATACCCCAAATTTTGACCACTTAGATTTCCCATCATTGTGAAAATCATCATCACAATATGGATGAACCATCATGCTTCATCAGTCTCCCCAAAGATGGGTGAGCATCCAATACAATCAAAATTAGGGTTTCAAGCCCTCTCTGAGTGCTTAGACAAAGGATCAATCAAGAAATGACATGATCTTCAACTTGTCTAATCTCTCAAACATCCACAATGGATCAAAAAGGACTCCCACTTCAAGGATTAAGCACAAGGCTGCTCCCTTCTAGGTGGATCAAGTCTCAAGATC
Source organism: Lathyrus tuberosus (assembly GCA_022829125.1). Lineage (NCBI taxonomy): Eukaryota > Viridiplantae > Streptophyta > Magnoliopsida > Fabales > Fabaceae > Lathyrus > Lathyrus tuberosus. The sequence continues at coordinate 5,461,655 of JALAZF010000365.1, forward strand.
GACAGTATCACCAAATTAGGGTTTTGGTCGACCAGGGCCTCCAGATGGAAATTTTCATCTGGGCACAAGGCAATGATCCAAAACATAACCTAATATGCTTCATGGAACCTCATGAACCCATGCATCAAGTCAATTTTGCCTCAGGGGATGCATTCATCAAAAATCAGGAATTAGGGTTTCTTGACCTAATTCACCCCTAAGTTGACTTTTGGGACAAACCATGAGCCAAGACCTCAAGAGATTATTTGAGGGTCTCTAATATACCATATTGATCCATTTGGAACAATGGACTGATCCAAGAAGCTTGAGCAACAAGTCTCATTTTCATCTGCACCACAATTAGGGTTTTAAGGGAAAAGTCAACCGTAACTTTGACTTTTGACCAGGACATGCTCCCAAACCCTAATACATGATTGAATATACCCTATGACACCCATGGAACATGTCCATCAAGTTTGATTTAGGTCAAGGACATGATTTCCTGAAGAATTGCACAGTTTGGAATTCATCTGATAAAAAGTCAACTGTGCACAAAAAGTCAACTTTGACTTTTTGAGATTTTTCACCAAAATGGATTTTTAACCCTAAAATGATGTTAATGTGTGATTTGAATCATCATTCATCAAGAAAAATCAAGAAAAGTGAGATAACTTGTAAAAGGGGTAACCATAAAACTTAGAAAATTTTCTAAGTTAAAAATAAAGTGGCAAAGGTACCAACTTTGGAGGACCATAACTCCTAAACCACAAGGCCATTTTTTCTCATCCAAAGATGGATTTGTAGCCCTCATTATCACCTACAAAAACTTCAACTACAAGTCATTCAAATTCATTAAGGATTTTGAGTTATGGAGTGATCAAAGTGGCTAAAAAGTGAAAATGTCACTTTTTCCAACACTTAGTGAAATTTTCACTAAGTCAGATTCTGCCTCACTTTTTGCCAAATGTAGGGGGATTTTTCACTTGGAATCAAAAGAGATCAAAACCAAACTTGTTCAAACAATTGTTGTATCATGTAAGAGCTTTCCAAAATGGCCAAGAACATTGCCAAATTCAACCTACACCATGAGATACAACATTGCCAAGTTGCCTTGCTGAAATCTGTCAAGGCAAGGCAGAATTTGCAACTTTGGTCGATTTGCCAAAATTAGCCAAATTCAATTGCTCCTATCCACTTGGACACCTCAGAGGATTGAATCTAAAGGGGACAATCACTGAGCCAAGCCTCCAAAGTCCATGGAACAAGAAATAGCATGTTAAACCTAGAATGGCCAAAATAGGGACAAGACTTCAAATTTGGAATGAGGCATTCAATGGAACCATCAAGGTGGCATGGACTGAACCATTCTCATCTGAAATCAGTCAAGACTTATCCAAGACCAATGGGACCAAAGCTCTGTGCCCTAACCTCTAGTCAATGGCTAGAGGAGACTTGGATTTTCATTTGCCAACATTGGCCAAACCTACTTACCAGCTGCCATGCACTATTCCTTGCAAAACAAACTTGCTCTACTATAAATAGAGCTCAATTGTGGTCAGTTTGAGTACACCAAAGCCATCTAACAGATGCTTTCCTCAAAATCTCTTTCTCTTGGCAAAAATGCCTTTCTTAGCAAGGTAGCTATCGGGTTTTGAGTTTGAGAGCAATTCTGCACAAACCAATCACTCACACACCTCACATACATCACATATGAGCTGATCAAACACTCACATAACATCTGGAGCATCAAAATCTCAAAATCACTTGCCATCCACACAAGTTTGAAGTGAAGTTGCAGCTGAGATGCCATAAACTGATCCAGTCCATTTCAATTCAATCCAAGTGTTCAAACACACTCCATATGGTGTAGGGAAGCTGTCCAGATCATCACAACTTGTCTGTAACACCTCCAACTCAAAATCACATCTGCTCTTGCTGTCACGACTTGGAGGTAAGCCTAAACTTGGGCATCTCTCAATCTATGCATATTTCCTCGCACAATAATTTGGCCATATGTTCATAATCATGCATGGAATGTTTTCCCTCAATTAATTGCATTGTTTGAATCGTGTATCAAAAATCCTAGCCTTCATGCAGAAATTAGGGTTCTTGAGGTCTCTTCGTGATTTCTTATTGTATGTTTAATTTAAATGAAATTAAAGTACATAGACATGATCGTGAGGTTGAAACGAGCATAATGATATGTGGATTGCATGATATGATTACGTATTCATGGAGATTGGATAGAAAATGCAAATCTGAGAAACCCAAAAAAACGCGCGTGTTCTTGGTGTTGTTCTTGGCGCCATTTTCATAAATTCAAATATTTGAATTTTGTGATTTTGTTTAATTGATTCAAAAATTAATTTCTCTCTGAGTTTTAATGATTTTGAGTTGATTCTTTTTTTAATAATTCACAAAAATGTTAAAATATTTTATTTTATCAAAAAATCCCAAAAATATTATTTATTTCATATAATTGATATTTTTGCAAAGAATTAATATTTTCATTGTTTTTGGCATTTTAAATATTTTTTCTACATTGATTTTGCAAATTTTAATGCTTTTTAATTATTTTGTAGGTCAATACTTAATTTTTTAAGCATTAATCCAAGGTCACAATTTGTTTTCCATGTGTTAAACAATTTTTGATCATTTTAATTGAATTTTTATTCAATTAAATACATTTTGAAAACAAATTAGGGTTTTGGGTTAATTCAACCTTCATAAATCATTTTCAAAACCTCTTTGGGCCTCTTGAGAGAGTGTAAGACCCATCCCCCCTTGTACAAAAACTTTTTGGGCCTCACTCATTGTATAAGTCCCTCTGTACAAGTAAACGGCGTGATCGTCGCCCGTTTAAAAATAAAAATCATTTGGGCCTCTCCTTGAGCTATAAGACCCATTCAAAACACTTTGGGCCTCTATTAGAGTGTAAGACCCAATCCCCCTTTTAACCAAAACATTTTGGGCCTCACTTATTGTATAAGTCCCTCTGCGTTAAAAGAAAACTTCGGCGCGATCGCCATTTTTAAACGAAAAATCATTTCGGCCTACCCTCGTGTTATAAGCCCCACTCTTTTCTTTAAACCTTTTTGGGCCTCTTGAGAGAGTGTAAGACCCATCCCTTTGTACAGAAAACCATTTTGGGCCCCAGTCACTTGTATAAGTCCCGCTGTACAAAGTCAAATAGTGCGCTCACTGATAAAACCCTGGGCCTCTCCTTGAGCTGTAAGCCCCAAATCTTTCTTTTTCAAAGCACTTTCTCCTTTGATTTTGAACATACTGTTGTTTTTAATCTTTCTTTGTTGAACAACTAACAAAACAGCATGGAAGCACTCAAACCGAGTAAGTGGTTATCGCTTTCATTTACTGCTTTCATATTATAATCTGTATTGTGGGGCTGCTCACTGTAAGTCTCCTTTCATAAACTCATATCTACTGTGTAATAATAGTATAGATATTTCAAGTTTCCCCGGCAACTACGTCTAGAACTAGGTGACGTCGTTTCATTTATTGTTAGAAATAGACGCCTAGATCCCCAATAGGAGCACCAGATACAATCTTCTCTTCGGCTGTCCTCCTTAGGAATCGTCAAGAAGCTCTACTCCCCAAGATGAATGTATTCTCCGTGAATGGCATCTTTGAGTTTCTCCCAAATTCTCGAACTTTCCTGACTTGATCTATTCCTTGTGGATAGCTTGCCTTGAATGTCTCGGGGTTTGGGTACCCACTACGGTCATAATCTTGGACCTTAACTAAGGAACCCTCTGTAAAGGTTAAAAGTCGCTGGATAGTAAACCTCGCACGTTTACCAGTGGTTTTTATCTTTAAAAGATTTATCTCTCCTAATGGAAAGGAGATGATAAGACCCACGGGCTTCTTAAAAGCATCGGCCTCCTCTTGGGCATTATTCAAGGACACTACGGCTTCTTAGAAGTATTCACAGCCTCCTCTTAGGCTTCGTATAATGATCTCTTCCTCCGGGAATGATAGCCTCCTCTTGGGCTTCGTACAAGGACCCGTCGGCTTCTTAAAAGTTTCCAGCCTCCTCTTGGGCTTCGTACAAATTGTCCCGACGACCTCCTAGAGGTATAAGAACAGAACCTAGTCATCCTCATAGAACAGTCCTTTCATAGAGTCTACTACTGTTTCTCACAGCATAGTACAAAAGATAAAACTCTAGACACGGACAGTCTAACTTCCTTGAGTCTCAAAGACATTCTCAAGCACCCTTCGTTAAATAGGAAGGAAACCGCCAGACTCGGACAGTCTCGACACCCCTTTGGATTTCCTGTTTCCTCAAAGAGAAGGAAATATCCCTGATCCTCAAATCAAACCCCTGGGTACAGTGTTACTCATATAAGAACTGATTTTCTCTTTTAAAATCAGTATATTGGATCTGTCACTCAACTGAAACAGTTACAATAGCCTCCATCTCGGGCTTCGTACGAGATACCAAAATTCTCCCCAGTGGAGTCAAAACAACCTTTTCGCCTCTCTCTCGGGCTTTGTACGAGATACAAAAACACTCTCTTACTGAGTATAAAAGATTCTCCAACTGAGTCAACTCTTTGCTAGCCTCCTCTTAGGCTTTGTATAACGATATGCCCCACTGGGTCGAACCCTTTTAGCCTCTCTCTCGGGCTTTGTACGAGACACAAAATAGCCTCCTCTTAGGCTTTGTATAATGATTTTCCTAGCGGAAAATAGCCTCCTCTTAGGCTTTTTATAAGAAAACCACCGGTTAATCCAATTAACCTTTTAGCATCAAAGTTGTGCCTCGTTCACAGTGTACAAACATCAACAACTCCTTTCCCTTCATCTAATCGCTGTAAGCGGCAAGCCTCTGGATCATCTACATCCATGCCACTGTCCCTCTTTTAGCATGAGAAATTCCTAAGGAAATATGGCATTGCTCTATACTGAGTTAAAGTCTTCTCCTTCAGGTTAAAACCCCTTCTTCGGAAATTATGGCATTTCTCGGATCCGCATATCCCAGTTAAAGTAATTCTCCTTCTCCCCTCTTTAGAGATGACAAATTCTCTCTAAAGTCGAGGTCATTCAGCTTCACGTCTTGGGCTTAGAACAAGACACAAATAGACCTTTCAGCTTCACATCTTGGGCTTTGAAGAAGATACAAATCACCTTTCGCTTCACGTCTTGGGCTTTGAACAAGACACCAAAAACCAATTTCCTCCCATAGAATAGGAGGAACTACGAACGCTCTGATTTCCCTGTTTCGGTAAACGGGAATACGTAGGCATAAGATCGAAAGAAAAGATCTTAGCGAGCGCAATCAACAAAAAATCCAAATCCCATATCTCAGTCAATCAAAAGCAGTAACTCAAAAACATCAGTCCAAACATCCTAATCCTTGTTCCCCGCCAGAAAGCTTCTGCCTAGGTAAAAGAAAGAAAGAAAACAGTATTGGTGAAAATACAAATAACCAGTACAAAGGCCCCCCCACATTGATAGCATCCGTAACCTAACAGACCGCTGTTTAAACTCAGTATGCAAAGCAGGGTTAATTGGAGACATCTATTTCCCTTCCTTATTCAGCTCACAATAGGATAAAAAATGAATCAACCTGTAGTTTAAGCTCAAACCGCAGAGAGCGACCAGCGCTTAAGAACCACGTCCAAAATCGCTCGTTACAGTAGAGTATCGGTGAACTGGGGTATCATCTATCGTGCCTGAAAACCAAATAAAGATTAGCAGGCGCCTGCAAAAAGAACCTGCAGTGCAAAAATGATATGCTATGCAAATGCAAATGCACAATTATGTTTGTCATTTCAAGATACTTTTCATATCCTGATTCCAATCGTAACCACGAATTCCTGACGACCAGAAATCATGATTATTGAGTTTTGCCTTGAAGAGATATTTATATACGCCAATCACAAATATCTGATGACCAGAAATAGTGATTTTGTAGTGTGCCAGTGTGCAGATATCTTATCGTGTCACATATATCTGAAGACTAGAAATTGTGAACAGAAATAGCTCATTTCATACAAATTCCCAAAAGTTTTCAAGCACATTTGTCATAGTTTCAGCAACAGAAAAAAGAAACAAGCAGTCAAATGGATCCATCAACAATTCTGATGGTAACCATTGCAAATTACACAAAAATAACAAAAATCATTAATCTGATAGCTCTACGTCTTTCAGCTTCTGGCTGGAATACTTAATCTCTTCGAACAGGATGCGGGTACGCTGATGATGTGGCTTCTCAATCAATTCTTTGATTACGACGTCCCTTTTCTCCAATGCATCAGATAATGAGCCCATGTGCATCAGCAAGGCTTCATCTTCACTGGCTCCTTTGCGCCTCTTAATTCCAGCTTGAATTTTAACCAGCTTCAAATCCGCCGTGACATCTTCAAGCTCTTTGTTGGCAATTTTCAGCTTATCTTCAGTATTCCTTACCTGTTCTTGGCTCTTGCCAAGGTCCTCTCGATACTTTCTTCTTTCTACATGTGCTTTCTTCAGCTCTTCATCTTTATCTCTTAACTGGGTCAGCAATTCAGAGTTTTCAATTCTGACTTCATCCCAAGCTTGACGAAGTTTAGCTAATGAATCCCTGCTTCGGGCTAAAGCCTGCTTTATAGTCTTGTGAGACTGACTAGTATCATCTGCTCCCAAAGTATGTTTCCAGAAATACCGAGCTCTATCATCAAAATCTTCTTCTTTGTCTGCCAAGATTTTCTCCGCTTTCAATGCTCTCTTCTCCAACTCTTTGTTGTCAGCCAAAGCTTTCTGAAGACATCTGCTCATTCCAGAGTTCTCTATCTGCAACTCTCTAACCATTTTCTTCCATTTCTCGCACTCTTCAGCCGGTACCATGGAATGTTGATTTGGACATAAGAGAATCTCTCTTGAAAAGGGTAGCAACAGCTCTTTGACCTTCATCTCAATCCAAGCATCGTAGTCAGGGTATGATCTACAGTCTCCTTTGCCAAAAGTTAACTTTCCCTCTCTTTGCCTAAATTTCCAGGCATTTATTACTTCTGGCACTCTTTCATTCTTGGTTCCCACGAAAAACAGAGAAGCACTAATCTCTTCATCAGCAGGAGGATTTCTAGAAGCATAACCAAATTGTCTAACAGCCAACACCGGGTTGTAATTAATCCCACCTCTTCTTCCAAGTAGAGGCACATTCAGAAAACTTCCACATTTAACAGTAAGCTCTATTGTCAGTAATTTGGGATCAAACCAAATGATGTTACTGGCAGTCAAACCTATCAATCTCTTGGACCATTTCATTGTCTCAATAGTTTCTAGGAAAGCACCAGTTTGAGGTAAATGTTTGAAGAGCTAATGACATAACAATTGGGTACAACAACTAACTAGACTTCCTCTTCCCTTCTCATTTTTGTAGTGTACTGAGTAATAAAAATCCCCTAGCAGGGTAGGAATCGGATTCTTCAAAACGAACACTTTCATTGCCTGCATATCAATAAAGTCAGGTTGACCGGGGAAAAGCACCAAACCATAGATACAAAGAGCTAACACAACATTGTAAGTAGTCCAGTTTCTAGCCTTGGCAGCCTCCTGAGCTTGTTGGAAAAGAAACTCCACATGAAATCCTTCATCTTCTTTGAGTTTACTCAGGCCACTTTTTACAACAAACAGGTCCAGATGTAGAACAGCAGCAACTACTTCGGGGGTAAGAGCACCTCCAGAAAAATACGGTATAGAAGACGTGACTGGAATTCCCAAAATAAATGACAATTCCTCCAAAGTAGGCATCAAGATGTAGTCAGGGAATAGGAAACATCACATTGATGGTTCATAGAACTGTAAGAAAGTGTGCAACCCATCCTTCTGAAAAGTGCTGAGAACACCAGAACCAGCCATGCCTATAATCTTGTTCAATGAATCCAACTTAGGATCAGGGAATTTATATGACACATTATTCTTCCTTTTAACCTCAACTTCTTGGCAACTCATGATTGGAATCATACAATATGGTTGGTACCTGAAAATGACAAACATAACCTGTTATGATATGAGTATGCAAATGCAAAAGGCATGTGATCAAGTATCCAGATGGCTGTGTCTGTGTTGAACTGTGTGCACTGTGTATCTGTACTGAATCTGGCAATAAATACTCAAACCACTGTCATAGGATACACTGTATGTAACAATCATAGAATCACAAGTAAGGTATGTAGGAGGCTAGGTTACCTGCAAACCTGTAAACATCCCACCCATACTCACGTGTGGTTCCTAGAAAACAAGGTTTGTCAGCTTCGTAGGTTTGAGAAGCGATAGCACATTCAGCCCGTAGGATACAATGCTATGCCAATCAAAGAGGTCGTCGACTGACTCACCTTAGAAAATAAAGGTCATCCTATGCAAGTTCCAAAGTGGGCTCTCGGGTGCGAGTGGGTTTGCCACAGAATGTGGTCTGCCACTGTCACCACTAAAGAGAGATGTTTCCACTAAGGTCCTCATGATCGGTCACTAGAGTCGACAGCTCTCTAGATCGACATCCTGGAATACGCAAGATGCGTACGCCATGATGGGTCCCAAGATAGCCTCGTCTAGCTGTGAATTTTGTGATTACCCAACGTACACAGATGGCACGTAGGTCCCACTACTCTCCACTCTAAATCTAAGTGTATACTCGAGCCTGTGTACTGAGCACATCTCTCAGAAATCCTGTAACGCCCCAGTTTTTGTCAGTTTTAGTCCGTTTTATTTATTTGAGTCGTTTTTTATTATTCTATTATTATTTTATTTTTATTTCTGACTTTTATCTGAGAAAATGTTATTTTTAGTCGAGATTATATTTTATCGGGTTTTGGGAGCGTTTGCGAGATATTTGGGTGTAGGGGTATTTTGGGCGTTTTGATTTATTTGGTTAAGTTAAGAATAGAAAGAAAAAGAGAGAAAAAATAGTAAGAAGAGAAAAGAAAAGAAGAGAAGAGAAGAGAAAAGAAGAAAAGAGAGAAAAACTTGAGAAAGAAGAAATCAATCAACCGATTTTTCTACGCGCTATTTAATCGGGTAAGGGTGCAAAACTCGATTATGCTATGTTTGTGTATGATTATGTATGTGTTTGCTTGGATGTTTCTTGTCTTTCCATGGCTTTTGAGTTCTAGGTCGAAAATGATAAAATGATTGAGAATCGATGTTTGCGCGGTCGGAAATCGATATAATTTGCGTCGTGTGATCACCATGTGTTTATGAGTCATTACTGAAAATTGTTTTTGTGTTGGAATTGATTTGGAATGAAAAATGAGGTTTTTGGATAGTGTAACCCGTAACAGCATTTTTTTGGTTCTGGCGTGATTCGCCAGGCGAATTTGGGATTCGCCAGGCGAATTGAGTAAGTCGCCACTAGCTCGCCAGGCGAACTGCTGGCGAATGGGATTTGCCAGGCGAATTCGTAAGTCGCTAGGCGAAATAGGAATTACAGAAAGGGGGTAGCATCTGTAACTCTTGGTTTTTTTTCTAATTGGTGACTTGCCACTAGCTCGCTAGGCGAACTACTGGCGAATGGGATTCGCTAGGCGAAATCCATTGCGAATGGCTGGCGAATTCTCAAGTTGCCAGGAGAATTTGGCTGTATCTCAATAAATTATTTTCTTTGAAAATTCATACCTTTTGATATGTGGTTCGGTTTGAGGCGTGGTTTGATGCGTTAGAAAGCTCATAAAATGTACTTTATATTGATGATGGTTTTGAGAATTTTTGGCCGATTATATTATGTCAAAAATTAGAAAATGTTTTGTTTTGTTATCGACTTTTGCCATTTAATTGTGTGAACTTGATGTGTATGTGCAATATGTTGTTGGTGTGGATATTTTATGACTTGTGTACTGTTGAGTGATGTAATTGCATGAAATACATATCGTAATGATGATTGGTGGCCTCATGGCAAGAAATTTCAATGTGTTGTAATTGTTGAGTTATGCATGATTATGGATGAGTAAATGTGTGCATATGAATGTTATGAGTCATCGTATGCCAAGCATCATAATATGCATATTGTGAAGTCGAGTACCATGAGGGTACGAGCGACGGATAGATTCTAATGGGAATCCGCTATAACATCGTGAGCCTTAAAAATAAGAGGACCTAAAGCGATTTGATATATCGTGAGCCTTAAAAATAAGAGGACCGAAAGCGATGGTTATAGACGATCGTGTGCCCTTGTAGGGTGTGAGCGATCGGATTGTGTGCCTTATACAAAGAGGACCGAAAGCAATCCATAAACGTCGTGAGCCTTATACAAAGAGGACCGAAAGCAATCCATAAAAATCGTGAGCCTTATACAAAGAGTACCGAAAGCGACGGGGAACATCGTATGCCCGACAGGGAGTTACACTAAGTAACGAGCGATGGTTCCAATAGTTCCTGAGTGAACTGGTTCTGAGATGTGATGAGTCGGTACCCGCATGTGCATTGCATGGAGTCGTTGTGTCGGTCTCGGTGCATTGGCATAAATCATGGATTAATTGTGTATGGAATTGTGAATGTGACTGATGAGATGAAATATGTATATTTATGTGGTTTGTATATGATTGATATGCATCGGCGACGTATATATAGAATATGTGTTGTATTTGATTGTGGTGCAATTGTGGTAAAAATATTTTATATGTGCATTTTGTGTTAATATATGATTATATGCAACTGTGTTATGATTGTGTTTCTCACCCTTCTGCTGTTTTATAATGCTCTATGAGGCATTGCAGATTAGAGTTGCTGGAGGTCTTTTTGTGAAGCTTTGCGTCTTCATTATTTTGTCGGTCGGCTCTGATATGTGACGCCGGGTAGTTAGGGTGGCCGTTTGTGATTAGTTTGTATTATGTATATGTATCTTTTGAATTGTACATGTATGGTTGTATATGACAAACAAACTTTCATGATATATATATATATATATATATATATATATATATATATGAGATTTAGTTGCAGATTTTCCACTATTATTCTGTTTCTGATTCGTGGGTGTATTACTACCTGAATTGTTGCATATCTGTATGAGCAGGTGTTGTATGTTTGTTTCAAATTGATGTGGTGTCTCCGGTCTATGCCGTGCATGTTTTAATTATACTCTGATGAAATTTTGAATTTTCTTTTACCGCTTTAATAGCTTGGGGGTATAGATTGGGGGTGTTACAAATCCCATCCCGCCAAACAGACAGAACAGTGCAACACAGTATAATATATGAAATGTAAATGCTAACATGCTGTAAATATGGTACAAGTAATAAAATATAGTAAACAACAAATACAGGATAACAGTAAACACCCAATGAAAGAAAAGCAAACAAGCGCTAGGATTGACTCGCTTAGGATGGACCAGCAAGAGGTCAACCTATCCCCAGCAGAGTCGCCAGCTGTTGCTCCCGGGATTTTCATCCTAGTACAAACGCGAAAGTGGCACAAAACAGAGTCGCCAGCAATGTGTATTTATCCCAAGAGAGGGAAAGGAAACACTGCGTAAACCTGTAGGAAGGAAAGAACACGGTCTTACGACCAAGAGAACTGGGTTCAGGAGTCGGTTACGCGAGAGGAAGGTATTAGCACCCCCTCGCGTCCATCGTACCCGATGGGATCCACGCTTGCTTGTCTCAATCAAAGGGTGATAAAAAAATGATACTGGAAAAGGAACTGAAAGAAAGAAAGGAGAAAGAATGGAAAAGGGACGAGAAACAAATGTAGGGAAAATAAAAGAAGTGCTCGAATGGGCCCTACCCCACTGCCTACGTATCTCATCGGGAACATGAGAATCAGAGCGACGTAGTTCCCCTCACTAGGGATGGATTGTTTGTGTTTTTTAGGGAACGGCTAACGTTCTAGCTCAGGTGTTGCAGGCTCGCTGGTCCGAGTGTGTTACCATCTTGCAAGAGAACGAGGAGGAGCACGTTCGTACGCTAAGAATGAGTGAGATGAGAAGAGAATTCCCGAAGGAAAGACGTATATTGTTTGTTTTTGTCTTTTAAGAGTTTTTTCATTTGTTTGCATATGATAGTGTATCTAAATCTTAATCATTCGAATGTATACATCCTCACATTCCAAGATGGAATGAATAAGAAAGTACCCTAAGAGTGAAGAAGACCCTCACACTTAGTTCCAATTATTAAGGTTCAAACACACTAGCATACTGGTATTTATAAAGTGTTTTTGTTGATTATGAAATGAAGAAATGTTTTTCTTTATTCGTACCTTCAACAAGTATTGCATTTAAGTCCCTCATACAAGATCAAATGTTTAACACATTGACCCAAGATGGGGCATATGCTACACATTCTAAGATTATAAGAGAAGACCCCTTTATAATCTTTTCTTTATATGAAAGGCCTAAATGCAATAAATGCCTACCTTTATTAGATATTTTGAATTTTCTTTGAGATGAGAAGATGAAAGACTCAAGAGGGAAAAAAAAGGTAAAATCTATGTGAACTAAGACTCAATCTAATTGATTATTCAAGGGAGTGATCCTAAAGGTTTGTGAGGTTTCAAAACCTAAAATCTAAAGAAGGAATGAATTAAACAATTCACTTCTAAAGTAGAAGATGAATTGTAACTCAAAAGGGAAAGTAATGAGTTAATCAAAGACCTATAATATCTAAAGATGCACAAAGTTCAATTTGAAATGAACATGTAAAGATGACCTATAATATGTACCAAAGACCTATAATATCACTTGAATGGCTCATACCAATATGCAAATGCTCATACAAATATGCACAAAAGAATTCATGTAAAACATGCACTAAAGTTAGAATGATATGACATGTATTATGCTTCAAATGTAATGCATCAAATAAAAATCAAATGGACTCATGAAAATTATGCAAGCATTGTATTGAATGGTCTAAGTCAGAAGCAAATCATACATCAAGATAGCATGTCAAAATTCAAGGCAAAGTGACTTCAAACAAAGCAATTAGGTAAAGTTGAAACATCATGCAAAGTGGTGCAAAGATAAGCATCAAAACATGTCATAAATTGACCTAAAAAATCAAATAAAAATCATCTAACATACTTCAAGGTATTAGTGAATCAATTCAAAAAGAATCAAGTCAAAACAATTTGTAATGATCAAGAACAAAATTTTACAAACTCATGTATCACATTTGGAATGTATACAAATGAAATTCAAAGAAAATTATGAGACAGGGGTAAAAATGTCATAAAATCATGAAATAAAAATATCAAAAATTTCCTAAATGTCTTAATAACACTCATGAATTTTTCTAGAATTTTATGATGTTGTTTTGGTATTTTAAAAATTAAAGATGAAACGTGTACAAAATGAAGAAAATAAAAAGAAATGAAAATAAGAGAGGGGTGTAGGCATAGCAAACCAACAGTTCAAAATTTGCTTGGGCTTTAAAACGCAAGGTGTAAATAGCAATGATCCAGTCCAATTCCAAGCGCAATCCATACCAACTATTGTACACTCTCAGTCAAATAAAGTCAAACAATACACACCATTGGATCAAGTCCATTCAACACAATAGTCAAAGTAAACAAAATCAATGCACATGCGTGAAGGCACACACTCATTACCATGCACTACACCACACAATGTTTAAAATGAAATCAGAATTGAGCACGTGAGATGCATGTGTGTTTTAATGTGCTGGCACGTTTTTCACCACACGATTGGAACAAATCAACGGTCACGATTAAAACACAAAACCCTAGCATTTACAGCCACCGGCCGGAGAAGGACCTCAGGTCATCTTCTCCGGCCAACAACCACCACCTGCAAATCTCACATGTTCACCAAAATACACAATGCGCATACCAAAACGAAGCTGAGGTAATGGAGATCATGAATACACCACTATTTTTCAGAGAACCACAACATACAAAGAGAACAGAGAGGATTGAAACATGCCCTAACTTTTGGATCTAAGCCTCTACAAGGCCTATCAACTAGCCGGAGTAAGTAGAGCTTCTATCAAGCTTATATTAACAAAAACAAGTCAAAATTAATGAAAATCAACTGAAATAAAGTTGAATGATGAAACCTGAAAATATGGAGAAATTGGAGATGTTGAGAAAACCAGAGATTTTTGCTTCCTCTTTGAGCTTCACTTGGCCAAATAAAGGCTTTCAAATTCTGAAGAATGATGATGGAAATGGATTTGCAGTGTGTTTACTTCAACAATCCAATGTTGCTTCAAGTTCAGTGATGATTGAAGATGAAGCTTGAAGGTGGAATTAGAGGAAAATGATGATGGATTCGTGCAACTCAGAGAGAAAATGGAGAGAAAAAGAGAGAGAGTTTGAAGTGTTTGAGAGGGAGAGTGAAAAAATGAAGCTGAAAATGGAAATGTGAGTGAAGCTTGCTATTTATAGGGAGCTCTAACCATGGTTAACCTGAGTTGGTTAACTGAGTCATGATGGTTTAGGTGAGTCATCCCTAACTAACTGAGTCAAGTTAGTTAGGGAGAGCAAAGATATGGTGCAGATGGTTCATGGTGTGCTATGGTAGAGATGATGAGAGTGAAGCCAACTCGTGTATGCTGCAGCAAGCAAGCTTGTTCTACAAGTTTCATTCTTTCCACTTCCATGTAATGAGCATGAGCAGCACGTGCAAGTAAGGACAATGTTGGTTCTAAAATGGCAAAGTGTCATAAGGTGTGGAATATGTGCATACACTTTGAAATAACAACAGCAACAACACTTATTTTTGGTTTGGTGACAGTTTAGAACAATGGAAATAAGCAAGTTTGAGAAGGAAATTCTCCATGTTCATGGCATGGAATTGTATGCTTTTGGAATTATTAGAAAGAAGACACATAGTAGAACAAGTTTGGTGCAAGAAATGAATTGAATTGAGGTGTATAGGATAGTGTAAAATAGCTTAGAACACCCATGTTTGAAACTGGTGGAAGGGCGAGGCATATGGTCAGCTGGCAAGGCAAGCATGGCATGGATTTTCAGCAATATCACCTTAACTTGAGACCACTATTTCTACCTCATAGTTTGGCCAAATGAAAATTTGTCCAACATGAACATTGAAGAGGGCATTGCAAGGAACAATTTTGATGTTGACAAGTTTTTCAAATGAAGACTCTAACCATGAGAAAAATGGGTGAACATTTGGCACACCACCTGTTTGTAAAAAGGATGGCACGTGGGCCTAGGAATTCTTGGTCATGACCTAATTTTGGACCTACTTTCCTCCAACTTTGATCAGTTATATCTCACTCAATTTTTATCCAATGGAAATGCTCTACACATGGATTTGAAGCTTGAAACAAGATCTTTTGTTGTGGCCGAGTGGAATTTTCATTTGATATCTCAAATTTGAATGGCCTTGGTTCAGAGTCTGGTGCAAAATGGTCCAAAATTACTATTTTTGGAAACCCTACTTCTTCCAAAAATGGCAACTTTTCAAATCTTGATTTTTCATGATCCTTTTGGAGTTTCTTGATCAAATTTTGTACATTGGTCACATATAACATGAATTTCATGAATTTGGCCTCAAAAAGTCAAGAGTTGACTTTTTCCTCTGATTATTTGACTTAGCCCCAATTTTCCTGATTTTGATCATTCTTCCAATTGAACCACTTCTAAAACCAATTGAGATGCAATTTTCCACACACATACACTTAAGGACATGTAGAATACCATGACATCAAGTTTTGTCCAAAAAATGAGAGATACACTGATTTAATTGGAAACCCTAGTTTTGGCCCCTTCTGGTTAGGAGGAAATTGCACATCTTCCAAATCCAAATTCCTCTGAATATGTTGTGTATCTTCTTAAAGGATGATGAGATATGCCACCTGAGGGTGACTTTGAACCAATAAGCTATCTCTTTTGAGGGTTTTTCTTCAGTGTTTTGGACCTCTTGCATAGTGAAGAATGTAGTGCTTCAATCTCCTATTGAATCTCACTTTCTTGAGGTTTTGGATGATCAATTGAGATAGTATGAGACATGAAAGACCTCTTGGCTTGCCTTGAGGCAACTTGTTTGACCTTTTGTGCCTTGAACGATTCCTTGATTGTCCACCTTTCACTTGATCACATGCCTTGATGGTAAGAGGGATGCTATGCTTCGTTTTTCTATGTTAAAGATACAATGCAATGCTAATGAGATGGATATGATATGCTATATGATAATTCTATGCTATGATGACAAAAGAGAGAGCAAATTTTGTGGTATTACAACACCAAAGCAAGTTATAACACTGCTTTCTCTCAGTCTCTCTTAAATGCCAAGTTTCTTTATTTTTGAGAACCACCATCGGGTTTTGAGTTGCAGCCCTAAGCAATCCATTCCAATTGTTCAAACACATCACATATGATATATTTGAGGTGTCCAAACACTTAAACACCAACTGTAACACCCCTAGCTCTAAATCACCCTTCAACCAAGCCATTATGCCTCAATTATGCAGTTGGAGTTCTCCAGCTTGATCCAGAAGTCTTCAGAGTGTTCCAAAGCTTACAACACACTCCACAACATCCATTAAAGCTGTAGGGATCATCCAATCGCATCTGGAACACCATCTGTGCAGAGTTCCATTTCAGCTTGCATCAAGGTAAGCCTCAAAATTCCATCTTCATGATCCATGCATCCATTGAAGCTAAAAGGTTTGACTAAGAGAGAATTTGTCATCTCTAAGGGAGATATCTCATCTGTTTATCACCGTTGTTGGGTAACTGTTTATAAAGGAGAAATACTTTAACTAGGATATAAGAATCCAGCAATGCCATAATTTCCTTTATAGGGGATTTGTCCTGAAGGAGAAAACTTTAACTCAGTGTAGAGCAATGCCATTTTTTCTTAGGAGTCTTTCATGCTAAGATAGGGACATTGGCTTGGATGTAAATAATCCAGAGGCTTGCCACTTACAGCAATTTAGATGAAAGAAGGGGATTTACCAGGATAAGAGAAGGACTACAGCTTGGATATTTGAATCAACAAGTGTGCCACTTACAGCAGTTATCTGGAATTAAGGTTTGTTTTGGTTATCTGTTTTGATCTGTGATTGTACAGAGAAATGTCTTCCTACAGAGAGATTTTTGATTTCCTTTGAGGGGATGTTGGTTTTTGTGTGCCTTGATCAAAGCCCAAGGTTGAAGCTAAAAGGTTTACTCTATTAGGGAGTTTTATATTTGTCTTGTACAAAGCCTAAGATTGAGGCTGAAAAGAGACTGACTTTTTTGGGGAGATCATTATACAAAGCCTAAGAGGAGGCTGGAAGGAATTGACTCTTCCTGGGAAATATTTTGTCTGTCTTGTACCAAGCCCAAGATTAAGGCTAAAGGTTTTTACTCTACTAGCGAGAGGTTTATTCTGTCTTGTACAAAGCCCAAGATTTAGGCTAAAGGGTTTTGAATCCACTGGGGAAGTTTTATCGGTGTCTTATACAAAGCCCAAGATTGAGGCTAAAGGGATATTTGACTGACTCAGGGAGATCATTATACAAAGCCTAAGAAGAGGCTAAAAGGATTTGACTTCTTTGAAGAGAGTTTATATGTGTCTTGTATAAAGCCCAAGATTGAGGCTAAAAAGGATTTGACAGACTCAGCTGAGGATATTTATAGGTGTCTTGTACAAAGCCCAAGATTGAGGCTAAAAAAAGGCTGAGGGAAAATCATTATACAAAGCCTAAGAGGAGGCTGGTTGGGGAATCTCTTATATAAAGCCTTAGAGGAGGCTAGCTTCTGCTGCGGATTATTGAGATCCAGAGACAGGTCCAAATTAGGGATTCAACTCTTGCTGGGGAATAAAGAAGAGTTGAAATATCAGATGCCTTGAGGTTCTGATAAAGAGTTTATTGATAGCATTTTGACCCTAGCTGGGGAAAATTAAAGTGAGAGTTTAAAGATTGAGTTTTAAAACCTATGGAGGTTTTAACTCTGCTAGTGATTGATAAAATGATCAGAGTTTTTTCCTGTGTTTTTAGGAAACTTGAGGGTTTCTTGTGATCCAAATTGAGGCGAAACTGTCCAGGTCTGCTGGTATGAAAAGGTTAACTCTTAACTGGAGGATGATCTTTGTATGATGCCCAAGAGGAGGCTGAGACTGTCCAAGTCTACTTGTATGAAGCCCAAGAGGAGGTTGGTGTTTTAAGGGATGAGAATCAACCCTAAAATGGTCTGATGTTTTGACTCTTTGGAAGACTGCTCAAACAAATGATGACTAGGTTATGTCCTATACCTGTAGGAGGTCTTTGGGTCCTTGTACCAAGCCCAAGAGGAGGCATGAGAACTTCTAAGAAGCCTGAGGGTCCTTGTACAAAGCCCAAGAGGAGGCTGGGATGCTTTTAGGAAGCATGTGGGTCCAAACCTAAGAAAGTTCAAGAAAGGTTTCACCGGGAATAATCCTTTCTTTAGTGAACAGTTCTAGGGTTTTAAGAAATTCAAGACAGGTTTCACTGAGAATTAATCCTCTCCGGGGGAAATTAATTTCTTAGAAAAATTTCTAGATAGTGACAGTCTTGAGAAAAGTTTCACCGGGAATAATGCATTTCTCTGTTCCATATTGTATAAGCCCAAGAGGAGGCAAGATTGTATCTGGAATTTCCTATGGGGAACTAGTTTTGACTGTGTTGAAAGAGTGACCACTGGTTTGATCTAATCCTAGACCTAATTGTCGGGGAAAACTCTAAGCAGATAATATACAGGCATATATTCAGATGGAATATATATAAGCAAATATGTAAAAGAATGTGGTAGGACTTACAAGTGAGCAAGCTTCCAGCATTATAGACAAGTATATATAAACAAGTATGTAAAAGAAAGCTGTTAGAACTTATAGGTGAGCAAGCTTCCATTGTTACAACTGTATGGTTAGTTATTTAAGAAATTAAAGAAATTTTTCATAACAACTATGAATTTGAATCTAAGTCAAAAGTGGAAGTTGTTTTGAAAAGAAGATTGGGGCTTATACTAAAGGAGAGGCCCAGAAATTACAGTGATCGCACCGTTTTTCTGAAAATTGTACCGGGACTTATACAATGACTGAGGCCCAAATTATTGTTTATGTACAAAAGGGATGGGTCTTACACTCTATTAGAGGCGCAAACTGTTTATTTGAAAGAAAAATGGATGGGGCTTATAGCTCAAGGAGAGGCCCAGTTGAAAATGTTTTGAAAACAGCGATCGAACCGAGATTTTTTAACGTACTGAGACTTATACAATGACTGAGGCCCAAAAAGGTTTTAAGTGACAAGGGATGGGTCTTACACTCTATTAGAGACCCAAAGTGATTTTGTGAAGTTTGGAAAAATCAAAAATTAGAAAAAGCCCTAATTTTGAATTTAAAAGATATAATTTTCAAAGGAAATTAAATAAAAAAATGATATAAAATACCAAATATATTCAAAAACAAGTTGTATACTTTGAAAAATATTTTGAAAAATCATGTTTAATCACATGAAAGCTTGAAATTCATTTAGAATGAAAAATCAAGGTGAGAATTTCATTTTAAAAATGTTTGAAAACAAATAAAATGAAATTAATTACAAAAATTCTAATTATATTAAATAAATAATATAAATTGGATTTTTTTGTAAAATAAAATAATTTAACGTTTTTGTGACTTTAAAAAAAGAACCAATCAAAAATGATAAAAAATGAGAGAGAAATTAATTTTTGAAATCAATTAAATAAAATATCAAATATTTGAAATTTTGAATTATGGCGCCAACGGTCAAGGGAAGAACAAGTGCGACCCTATTTTTTGCAGATTTGCATTTTCTCACTTTTCTCTCTGATTACTAAATGGTTTTGCACGATTCAAACACCAATCTTGCTCGTTTTTGAACAAGGATCACAACCATATAGATTAATTGCATTTATATTAAGTGTGGAGTGAGAAATCTAAGGATAACCTCAAGAACCCTAGTTTCAGCATGAACACAATGAAATTCCATACACGATTGATTCATGGCAATTGATTGAGGGTTATCACTCTATATACATGTGGGAACAAGATGGTAACTCAAAAGTTCATTTATGATGCATGGAATATGGAGTTTAAAGGCTTCAGGCTTACCTCTTGCAGCTGGTGATCGAGCTTGATGATGGAGATGTTACAGATGCGTTCCAATGATCTGGACAGCTTCCTTAGGTGTCAAGGAATGTGTTTGAATGCTTGGAGTGGTTGGAAACTTCTTGGTCTGACTAGCTCGAATCCTTCTGCAGAGGGTTCTTGAACTTGAGCAAATGGGATACCACTTTCTGATTCTGATGTTCCAGATGTTGTTTATGTGTTTGAATCCCTTACATATGATGTATGTGAGGCGTTTGCATCATTGTTTGGGACAGAATTTTTCTCAAATGCAAAACCCGATAGTGACTTGAAAGAGAAGGTTTTTTTGGAGTGAAAGAGAGATTTTAAGTAAAGCATCAGTTTGGATGCTTTGGTGTACTCAAACTGATCACAAATGAGCTCTATTTATAGTAGAGCAAGTTTGATTTGCAAGCAATAGTGAATGGCAACTGGTACAGGTCTGTGGCCAATGGTTGCATAAAGGAATTCTAGTATTCCATGATCATTGACTTGAGATTAGAGCACAGGCCTATGGTCTTCTATTGCAAGGATAAGGCTTGACTCATTCAGTGATTAAAGACTCAGTCCATGCCACCTCAATGCACCTCTTGAATTCCTTGAAACAAAATTGGAGTTTTTGGATTTTGAACATTGAATTCTACATGCCAAAAGGGGTGGTGTCTTGACTTGCAAGGCTTGTGGATCAGAGGTACTTGCTTGGATAAGATCCTTATATGTTTTCAGAAGTGTGACAAAGCTTAAAGTTGCACAATTTGGCCAGCTCGAGCAAAAATGCACAAAACTACCTTGTACATGACAGTTGGAAAGTGCCATTTTGGGAGGATCATATCTCCTTGCTCAAATGGAGTTATAGGAAGCTCTTGTGCTGTTTAGAAAGCCCTAACATGATATAATCCATATGTGATCATAGTTTGTTTTGAAACTATTTGAATTCAACTGAAAAATCCTCATGAACATTGATGTTCAAGGCTGAAAACTCAGGCAGTTTTCACTAAGTGTTTAATCTTTGAACTTTTTACCATGCTGATCCATCCATAACTAAAAATCTATGAATAATTGGAGTTTAAGGTAGTTAAAGCTTTTGTAGAATGTAGTAAGACCTACAAATCAGGCTTTCGATCACTCAAAACGGCTACTTGGATCAAAAGTTATGGTCCTTGGAAGTTGGCACCAAAACCATTCAAATTTAGTAACTTAGAAAAATTTTCAATTTTTCAAGTTTACCCCTTTTACAAGATATCATGATTTCTTGATCAATTCTTGTTCAAATGAAATTATAAATCATATTTTATGAAAATATGAGTCATAAGGATCAATTTTGCCAAAAAACCCATGTTTTGACTTTTGGCTCCAGAGCGGCTCGGCGCGGAGAAACCCTAATTCTCGACTTTTGAGGAATGCATTCTCTGAGGGTGTTTTAACTTTTAAAAGGGACTCCAAGGGTTATCTTGAGCATATTAAATCATATTTTAAAGCCTTGGCTCAATCCCCTATGAAAATTTCACTCTGGAGGCCTCAGTCGATAAAAACCCTAATTTGGTGGCATCGGGTGTTTAGAGGCTCGAACCACTTGAAATGTGGCAACTTTGTGCTTGGTTATTGATTTGGGAGTCCTCTTGATCCCTTATGGGTGTTTGAGAGGTTAGACAAGTTGAAGATCATGTTAATTTTTAATTGATCCTTTGTCTAAGTGCTTTGAAAGGGCTTAAAACCCTAATTCTTGATTGTAGTGAATGCTCCATAATCCTTGAGGAGATTGATGAGGCATGATGGTACATCCATATTGTGGTGATGATTCTCAAAATGATGGGAAATCTTGCTGGTCAAAATTTGGGGTATGACAGATGCCCATATTTAATCTTCGTGGACCCGAAGGTGTGAATGGCCAAGGTATTTGGAAATTCAGGGTGCAAGAGGATTAAATATCGGAATACCCAAAATTTTGACTGTGGTTATGAATGGCAGTTTGGTTGTTTATCTTCTTTTGCTAAGCAATGTTACTTAGAAAAGGGTAAAACTTCCCCTAGATCCTGGTCTTTAGCCACAGAACTGGTCTAAGTTTCTATTGTAATAAACTTCTCCTCGATCCTGGTCTTCAGCCACGGAACTGGTCTCAGTTTCTTTTGAAATAAACTTCCCCTCGATCCTGGTCTTCAGCCACGGAACTGGTCTAAGTTTCTGAAATAAACTTCCCCTCGATCCTGGTCTTTAGCTACGAAACTGGTCTCAGTTTCTTTTGAAATAAACTTCCCCTCGATCCTGGTCTTTAGCCACGGAACTGGTCTCAGTTTCTTCTGGTAGCAATCTTCATCAAACTTCTCGTCGAGTTTTACTGGGGAGATTCCATCTGATGGAAAAAGATTGAGGTCAGACTTGCTGGGGGTACCCATTTGTCTAACCTGTAGAGGTGTGCAAACTTCTTTGTTGGAGATGCCATTTGTTGACTCTACTAGGGAAACGAGTCTCTTGAGAGACTGCTTTTTGCTTAGGGATTTTACATCATACTTTTCTTCGAGATCTTTTCAGAGAAATGCCATGTGATGTAATCCAATTTTGAGGTGCTGATGACTTCGTTAACATCGACTTTCCTGTGAGAAAAACTAATGTATTTCCAAGAGTCTTTGGTTGAGAAGCCTTCTCTGGAGATTTTCCTTAATCCGGGAAAACAAAGATATCATCTTCAATGGTGAAGAGTGACGTTCCAGAGGTGTCTATTGAATGTCTTCTTGCCTTTCAGAGGTTAAAATTATCAAAGCGATCCAGGACCGTCTCCAATCCAGAAATAAACTGGGGGAAGAGATTGCTCAGACAATACATTTCCTGACGAGGAAACGACTTAAACCGGGATTTTGTTTTATCCGACACGGAAAGGACAACCCGACAACTTGATTGACAATAGGACTTTATCACTTGGGAATGAGTATGACTAGAGCGATATGATTATGAATGTGAATCAATTATGCATGATGGATGTATGTTTATGCTGACAAAACTGACGCGACATACAGACTGGTGAATGAACATGACTAGATACTCAGCCACTGTGGGGGATGAAAAGTATCATTGGTCCAAGATAGCAATCCTGCCTTGCTTAGGAGAGGTAGACCCTATGGTGGATGCAAGAATCGTTCAATCGGTCTTAAGAGATACGAACTCTGTCGGGGATATCAGATGGAACATTCCATCTGACACAGTTGATCCTTCATTCAGGCGTACTGGTTTAGAAGGAGTATTTTGATTCTGCACTCTGAGGTTCAATCACCTTCGGAGAAACTATCGATGTTCTTTTTGATGTTCATCAGTCAAAAGGAATTGCCATCTTTATTTAAAAAGCAGAAAAATTTTGATAAGTAAATTCTTTTTTTTTATTTCAAGAATCGTTAATCATGTTGAAAAATGTCACTCTGAAAAGCTAAACAAATGAGAATTGCGAACAAAAGCACTAGGGCTTAAATTTTATTGATAGAATGGAAATCAGCCAAGCACATGATCCCATAAAGCATTACAAAGTTTAGAAAATGGTAATTTAAGGGAAAAAGGCTACATTGAAACATAACAAGCGCTATCCTTCTACCAACTTTGGATTCTGGACGAATAGTGTTACCGCTGGGGATTTCACCTTGTCAGACGTAGTTACTTGCCATGAATCCCTAACTTTTGCCTGGCTTATCTTTTGAGGTTCCCTAATTCATCGGGATGATTTTTGCTTGTGTCTCTAATTTTTGCCTGGACCGCCCTTTCGGGTTTTCAATCCACCGAGACGTTTTTTTTTTGTTATTTAGGCGAATTATTTCTTGACTTCATCAACATTTGTGGGGTAGGAAAATTCCTCTCCATCCATGGTTGCGAGTCTCAAGGCGCCGCCTGAAAAGGCTTTCTTGACCACATAGGGGCTGTCATAATTCGGAGTCCATTTGCCCTGGGAATCAGTGAGGAATAACTGTATCTTTCTTAGTACGACATTTCCTTTTCTGAAGACACGAGGTTAGACCTTTTTGTCGAACGCCTTCTTCATTCTCTGTTGATATAACTGACCATGGCATAGAGCCGTTATTCACTTTTTTCGATCAGATTCAGTTCATCGTGTCGACTTTGACACCATTCAGCCTCTGTTAGCTTAGCTTCCATCAATACCCGGATTGATGGGATCTCTACTTCTATGGGGAGCACTGCCTTCATGCCATATACTAGAGAGAAAGGGGTTGCCCCTATTGAAGTGCAGACAGACGTGCGATAACCGTGAAGAGAAAAGGGTAACATTCCAGGCCAATCTTTTTAGGTTATAACCATCTTTTGAACAATCTTCTTGATGTTCTTGTTAGCCGCTTCTACCGCTTCGTTCATCTTAGGTCGGTAGGGAGATGAGTTATGGTGTTCGATCTTGAACTCAGCACACAACTCTTTCATCATCTTGTTGTTCAAGTTGGATCCATTATTAGTGATGATATGGCTTGGAACACCATAACGGTAGATGAGATTATTTTTTATAAATCGGACCACGACTTATCGGGTTACATTGGCGTATGACGCAGCTTCGACCCATTTGGTGAAGTATTCAATGCCTACCAGGATGAACCATTGTCCGTTTGAAGCCTTGTGTTCAATCATTCCAATCATGTCGATTCCCCATATAGAAAAAGGCCATGGAGAAAAAAGTACTTTGAGATGCGTTGGCGGTACATGGATTTCATATGCGTATATCTGACACTTGTGACATCTCCTCGTGTACTTGTAGCAATCGAATTCCATGGTCAACCAATAGTACCCTGCTCTCAGAAATTTTCTGG
Source organism: Lathyrus tuberosus (assembly GCA_022829125.1). Taxonomy (NCBI): domain Eukaryota; kingdom Viridiplantae; phylum Streptophyta; class Magnoliopsida; order Fabales; family Fabaceae; genus Lathyrus; species Lathyrus tuberosus. The sequence goes on from JALAZF010000365.1 coordinate 5,486,438, forward strand.
CCATTGTGTGTCTGTTGTCATGAGTGCCAAAGGATCCTTCGTGAATCACTCTCATCAACATGCTTGCTTCTTGTTTGTCTATGTATCGGAGCAAGACCATGTCAAAGTTTCTCTTATAGAATGTATCACCGCTCAGGAAGAAGTTACCTGCCAGTCTTCTGAAGGTTTTCCTGTCTTTTCTTGATGCCCCAGATGGGTACTCTTGTTTTTGAAGGAAACATTTGATATCTTGATACCAAGGTTTGTCGTCTATGACTGCTTCGATCGCGAAGATGTAAGCGGACCGTTTTAGGCGTATTATGTCGATCTTAGGTACGTCCTTCCATTGAAATACACTAATCATGGAAGAGAGAGTGTCTAGTGCATCAGCCATGTGATTCTCTTCATGAGGGATATGATGAAACTCGATTCTGTTAAAGAATGGCAACAACCTTCTCGCGTAATCTTTGTAAGGAATCAGTCCGGATTAGCATGTGTTCTAATCTCCTTTGATCTGATTGATAACTAGGGCTGAGTCTTCATACACATCCAAGTTCTTAATCCTTAAGTCAATGCTTCTTCGAGACCCATGATATAAGCTTCGTATTCGGCCTCGTTGTTTGTGCACTTGAATTTCAGTCTGGCAGTGAAAGGAATGTGGGCACCCTGAGGTGTTACGATGATTGTCCCAATTCTGTTTCCATAATTGTTGACAGCTCCGTCAAAGATTAGTCCCCATTGGGAACCTGGTTCTGGCCCTTCACTGGGTAGCGGTTCATCGCAATCTTTCATTTTCAAGAACATGACATCTTTGTCTGGGAAGTCAAATCTGACTAATTCTTGATCGTCAATCAGTTGATGAGCCAAATGATCGGCTAAAATACTTCCTTTGATGGCTTTTTGAGCATGGTACTCTATGTCGTATTTCGATAATAACATCTGCCAACGGGCAATCCTTCCTGTGAGAGCAGGCTTTTCAAAGACGTACTTGATCAGATCCATTTCAGAGATTAACTAAGTAGTGTGACAAATCATATACTGGTGCAGACGTTTGGCTGCCCAAGACAGAGCGCAGCAAGTTTTCTCGAGCATAGTGTACCGAGTTTCACAATTTGTGAATTTCTTGCTTAAGTAGTAAATGGCAAACTCTTTTCTTTTTGTTTCGTCTTGTTGGCCAAGTACACAACCCATAGAGTCTTCCAAGACTGTTAGGTAGATGATTAGTGGTCTTCCCTCTACTGGAGGAGAGAGAATCGGTGGATTCAACAGATACTCTTGGATACTGTCGAAAGCTTTTTGACAATCTTCTGTCCATACACAACTTTGATTCTTTCTGAGTAGTTTGAAGATCGGGGTGCATGTCACGGTCATGAGGGATATGAATCTTGAGATATAATTCAGACGTCCCAAAAATCCTCTGACCTATTTTTCAGTCTTGGGTGAAGGCATTTCTTGAATGGCCTTGACCTTGTCAGGATCAACCTCAATTCCTTTTTGGCTGACGATGAACCCTAATAGTTTTCCCGAGCGGACACCGAATATGAATTTGTTGGGATTCAAGTGGAGTTTGTACTTCCTCAGACGCTCGAATAACTTTTACAAGTAGGTCACATGCTCCTTTTCTGTTTTAGATTTGGCAATCATGTCATCGACATACACTTCGATTTCTTTGTGCATCATGTCATGAAATAGAGTAGTCATAGCCCTTTGATAGGTTGCCCTGACGTTCTTCAAACTGAATGGCATTACCTTGTAACAAAAGGTGCCCCATGGGGTAATGAATGAAGTTTTCGCCATGTCTTCCGGCGCAATTTTGATTTGTTTATAGCCCGAGAATCCATCCATGAAGGAGACGACTTTGAATTTTGTTGTACTGTCTACCAGCATGTCAATGTGCGGTAGGGGGAAGTCGTCCTTTAGACTTGCTTTGTTCAGATCCCTGTAGTCTACACATATTCTGACTTTTCCGTCCTTTTTCGGAACTGGCACTATGTTAGCTAGCCATTGAGGATATTCTAAGGTAGCAAGTAAACCTGCGTCAATTTGTTTTTGTACTTCCTTTTTAATTTTGATGGCCATATCCAAGTGAGTTCGTCTCAGCCTTTGTTTCACCGGAGGACATTCGGTCTTTAGCGGTAAATGATGTTCCACGATGCTGGTATCCAACCCAGGCATGTCCTGATAGGACCAAGCAAACACATCTTGAAACTATTTAAGAAGTTTTATCAAGCTTTCTTTGACAGTCGGACTGAGCAGTGCCCTAATCTTAACTTCTTTCTTTTCTTCCTCTGATCCCAAGTTGACCATTTCCAACGGCTCTTTGTGAGTCTCAATGGACCTTTCCTCTTGTTTGAGTAATCGGGAAATCTCTTCTGGAATTTCTTCGTCTTCTTCTTCTTTAGCTTCAAATATCAAGAATTCAAAGTTGGGATAAGGCATTGGATCGTATGTTTCAATGGGGTTTAAAACAAGCAATTTGCATGACGTGATGATTCATTTTTTAGAAGAAATAGAGAGAATGCAAGAGTGTGTGCAGTGTATTTTTCTGAAAAATGCTTGTTATTATTTTAGGTTGTTTTAGGATTACCATTTTCTGAAAAATGAAAAGTGAAAACAGCAATAAATACGGTAATGAAAGAACGACATTATTTATTTATGACTTTGTCGATTCTTGAAACCAGCCCTATAAAGCAAAACTTTATCGCTTTGGGCGAAGCGAAGAGGAACATTTACAGAAAGGTGAGCCCTATAAAAACATCCGTTTCACCCGGGCAGGGTGAAAGGTTAAAACAAAGATGGCAGTTACTTAGACTTTTGGACGACTTTCAGGACATCGACAGCAACCCATTGGCGACGAACTCCTTGGTGAATCACAAAGTCTGGTACCTTCTTTCTTGGTTTGTCCTCAGAAATGACGCTGATTTCTGGCGGAGCAGGATCGTTGGAGTCTTCCTCCCAAGCAGAGTTGTCATAAACAAACTCTTCTGTTGTATCGTCCTTAATGTTTTCACTCTCGAGAGGATCTCCCCATCCAGTTGGATAGATATCCTCGTATCTCATGTGAGAGCTTTCAAGAGCGGTGCACTTGACCAAGAAGTCGTAGTTGCCCCTCGGTGGTCCTCAAGTGTCCTATACTTCTGTGGGGATAGAGGATTTGTCCTTCTCAATGATGTTGACCTCAGGAAAAGCATAGTTAATGAACTCTTGTCCTGTAATCTTTGTAGATTCATCGTTGTGTTGGATATCTTTGAAATGTCATGAGTAATGATCCCATGACTCGGTGGGGACGTGGGTATTCTTTTCAATATTACTCAGCTGATAAGCATCGTTGGGCTGACTGTTTTTCCCCAAGTCTTTTGGGTATGGCTTCCAGATAGGTAAGTCATCCAGAGAATCATAATAATCTTGATCGAAGTTGTTCTTCATTAGATCATCTTCTAATGAGTTAGGTGGAGCTCGGCATCCCTCAAGATCACAATCTCCATAGATCATTCGAACGTCTGATCTTGGTATATATCTCGGTCCTTGCTTGGGAAAAGAGAATGGCATGTTCGTTTCTTCCTGAGACATATAACCGTTGTCGTTGAGATAAGATTTCCATTCCTCGTCCGTATCGGAGGAGTCACTCTTGTTGATGGTGTGTACTTCTTGAGACACTAGGTGTAGGAAGCCTCCACTGTGGAAGAAGTCTTGAATGGGACAAAAACTTCATCTTTAGCAGTCTGGGTGCAGGCTGAGGAGAAACCTAGACCTTTCTTTATCTTGTTTTCAGTAGGAATTACGAGTTGTCCCCATCCTTTTATGTTGTTACTCTTGATCACTTCGAGAGCATCTTTGTATGAGGAAATCGATGTCCCTCTTTCTGATCCATTCTTATTGCTTACCGAGAGTGCTTGGAACTGGGTTCCAACAACCTCCTCGGGTTCTACACATGAGAATGATGATAAATTACTCACTATTAAGGCCTGCTCTCCGCATACTATGACTAACTTGTCATTCTTGACGAACTTCAGCTTCTGGTGAAGTGTCGAAGTGACTTCCCTAGCTTCGTGTATCCAAGGTCTTCCTAATAAACACCTATATGCTGCCCGAATATCCATGACCTGGAAAGTGACTTGGAAAGTGTGAGGACCAATTGTTTTGGGAAGATCTACTTTGCCGATAACTATTTTTCTGGATCCGTCAAAGGCTTTGACGATGACCTCACTGCCTCTCGTCGGAACTCCTTGAAATGATAGTCGTATCAAAGTTGATTTTGGCATGACATTCAGAATTGATCTTGTGTCGACTAGTACGCTGGCTAGAGCATCGTCCTGGCAATTGACTGTAATGTTAAGCGCCATGTTATGATTTTTGCCTTCTTTTGGCAGTTCTTCATCACTGAATCCTAAATTATAGCAGGAAGTGATGTTGGAAATGATGTTGTCAAACTGTCTTATCGTTACATCTTGTTCTACGAAAGCTTGCTCCAAGACTTTCTGCAGAGCTTCCATGTGAGCTTCGGAACTAAGCAAGAGAGATAGCACAGAGATTCTCGATAGAGTTTGCAACAGTTGGTCTACAATGTTGTACTCACTTTTCTGGATGAGCTTTAGCATCTCATCGCTGTTTTTTACCAGTTCTGGATTACTAGATTGACTGACTAGTTGATTAGGAACTTTTGTTTGAGGTTCCTTTTCTTTGGCGGGTTCCTCAACTCCTCTGTTGAAGATCCGACCGCTCCATGTTACTCGACTGATGTTGGCAATGTTTACGACGGAGGGTAATGGAGTTTCCTTTCCATTTTTGATGGTCATTGCACCATACTTGTAAATGATAGCCTTATCTGATTTGTATGGTACTGGTCCTGGCAGGTAGATAACCACAGGAGCTTTTTGACCTCTCTGACCGATATAGGCAACCTCGATCAGTTCCTGGTTGGGAACTTTTCTACTACCAAGAGGGATCCTTGATTCATCGAGTAGAGGGATTATGGCACAAATGTCTTTGGTCCTCCCATGATCGGAGATTATGAAAATGTCTTTGCTTTTATCAGGGAGATAGTCTGGCATTATGTTGATTGAACCAGAACTTGAACACGGTCGAATCTCTTTTTAGTCCAACTGATTTTGAAGAGCCACTCGTACGAGGTAGCATCCTTGGTTGTTCTCTGAACAAACTCTACAACGCTCATAGTTGTGGGTGGCACCTGACCACGCCCGCTTTGTATGCAGTGCAACTTTACTAGATCTATTTCCATCGAGCGGACATCCTGACTTTGATGCCTACCAGGATCCCCGTCAGTCATACTAATCTGCTGTGTAGTTTCATCCAAGAAGATTGGAAGCCACCAGTGGTCTAACAAGTGTTGAAGTGTTCTTTAGACAAGTGCACACCATTGGTCGTCTTTGCGGCATTGTTCACAATCCAGATAAACATGTGAAGCCAGAAAGCCGAACATGACTTACTTAGCATATAATTCTACCAGACTGGTATTTATCAAGCGTATGTCAAAGATCTGAACCATATTGACTTGATGGTTATTTCTCTCATGGTAGTCTTGGATCTATCCAAGATCCATCTGACGTTGGAGGGCCTCTTGTACAAAAGAGCATCCCTGATTATTTGTTGAGCAGATTGGACAAGTGTTGTAATCGTGTCGTGGCAGATTATGGTATTGACTTTGCCTTGAGTGCATTGCCACTAAGTTGACGTTCATTGCAAGAATGTTGTGGTTTTGAACAATGTTGGAATGTGTATGGGCCATGCTGATTTCACAGATTCGGTGATCCTGGATCTAGCCTAGATCCATCTGTTCTTGTAGGGCTGATTGCACTATGGAACACCCTTGGTTATTCTTTGAGCATATATCACCCTGGTGATAATTGTGAGGCGGTACATGACCGTACCCGCTCTGTCTACAATGCATCCTGACCAGATTGGTTCCAAATAAGAGTACATCGTGAATTTGATAACTACAGCTAAATTCTTCCTCTATTAAATTTACGGCAGTCTTTTCATGTTGTGGCAACGAGTTCGCCTGAACATTTGGATTAGTATCTTTGAAAGATAAGATCTCGTTCCTAACGAGCTTCAGTACATCAGACTTAAAGCTGAGGCAGTTCTTGATGTTGTGCCCCGAACCTCCTTGATGGTAAGGGTAAGTTTGATCTACTTTGAACCAAAAAGGCAGATTTTCCGGTACTGTAAGAGGAGACCTGGTTTGAACGTGCCCCTTGGCCAGTAAGAGTGGAAATAGTTCTGCGTACAACATCGTTATATGGCCAAATCCTGATGGTTGTGTCGCACGATTGTTGTTGTTGTACTATGGACGAGCCTGCTGAAGAGGCTGTTGTGGCCTTTGTTGATACTGTTGTTGACTTGGTTGGCTCTGAGTAACCTAAGGTTGATACGTCGGTGCCGGCGTTGGGTTGATTGCGGGAGTTATTGCTGCTACCAGTTGATACCTTCGTCTTTGTTTTCCAAGAGAGATATTACTAATATCTTGCTCTTTTTTCTTTTGGAAAACACTACCATATCTCTTAGTACTGCCAGATAACTCTGCATCTTTGACCAATCGTCCTTCTCGGACTGCTTCTTCAAGGCGTACTCCCATGTTCACCATCTCAGTGAAGTCACTGGGCGCACTGGCGACCATTCGGTCGTAATAGAATGAGCTTAAGGTTTTCAAAAATATATTTGTCATCTCTTTTTCCTCAAGAGGGGGACAGATCTGGGCGGCAATTTCACGTCATCTCTGAGCATATTCCTTGAAAGTTTCTTTGTCTTTTTGTGACATTGCTCTGAGTTGATCTCTATCTGGTGCCATGTCCAAATTGTATTTATACTGCTGAACAAAGGCTGCCCCAAGATCTCTGAAAGTACTGATCTTGGTGCGATTTAAACCCATATACCATTTGAGTGCGGCACCGGTTAAGCTGTCTTGGAAATAATTGATCAGTAACTGTTGATTTTCTGTCTGAGTTGATATTTTTCGAGCGTACATCACCAAATGACTTTGAGGGCAAGAGTTACCTTTGTATTTTTCAAAGTCGGGCACCTTGAATTTGTGCGGGATCTTTATGTTAGAGACCAGACATAGGTCTGCGGTGTCCTTTCCAAATAAGTCTTGACCGCGAATGGCATGCAGTTCCTTCTGCATCTCCAAGAATTATTCCTGGAACTCATTCATTCTTTCGTACATGTCTTTGTTTCCCCTAGACATTACTTGTGGAATCTGTCCTTCTGGGAAAGTGTGTACCACTGGTTGTGGTAGAGACATTACAGTGGTGATTCTTGGTGCTTCAGTGTCCTGAAGTTTGTAACCTTCAGGAGTTGCTGTTGTAAACCTTGCGTCTTCACTTTCTCGAAGTTTGTAACCTTCAGGTCCAGCGGTTCCTCCTGTAGTTTCTTTGTCTTCAGTGACCGGCGGGATATATCCTTCAGGGATAAAGTTGAGAGGCATGCCCCAGTGGCAACCTTTAGACATCTTGTACCGAGGATGATTCTCATGCTTTTCCATAATGGGCGTAGATGTAATCTCTGAGATCACAGTCCTTTGTTGTTGCTTCTGAGCTGCTGCCAGGAATTGCATATCATTGTGAAGTTTTTCCAAACTTTCCTTTAGAGCGTCAACTTCTTCTCTCAGCTCTCTATTCTCTTCCTCGAGATCGTCCATTTTGTTTTGTCGATTGGCCCGAGTATTGTATGAGTGAGGCAGTTTGACTCTAGAATCGCGACACATACGCGAGACTCGAAGATAAGATGAACGCGTTATATGAGAATGATGAATGATATGCAAAGACGTATTTTTTAGTTTTAATCAAAAAGAAACTTCAACAAATAGATTGCAAATATCATATAATGAAGGGTGGAGACCCTGTTTATTGAATTCGAAAGATTGCAGTATGTTACAAGGAAAAGTACAGTATTTTACAAAATGCTATAAGGAAAATGGCTAAGCTTATGGATCCTGAGTCCTCTCTGTAGAACGCTCAGATGTTGGTTCCGGTATTTTCCTTTTCTTTGACCGGGGCTCTCCAGCCGTTGTTGTGTTTTCATTCCTTTGCCAATTGAAAAGAGCGAGCAAATCTCTTCGGTCTTCTTAACTCTCTATAATATGCTGCTCTAATATCTTAATCAGAGCATCCTTTTCCTTTAACAGTTCCTGAATCTTGGTACACTCCACGTTGAGGATTCGGTACTTGTTTTTCCAAAAGCTCTTCTCACGTTGAACTTTGTTGAGAGCTACCTGAAGTTTTTCCGCATCAGACATTAAATAAAGGACAGACTCCTTTAACGGAAAAACTTCTTGGCGAGGGTAAGGCATCCTCAGCTTGAGGGCTCTAGTTTGCACCCAGTGGAGATAAGGTTCCATGGAGATATAGTTTGGTCTTCCTAGAGACTCTCTTCCTTTCCCGTGAATATGTTGCCAGGCATGCACTATTTACTTCTTTAGTGCCCTGTCATTTTCCCCTTCCTTGAAGAAAAGACCTTCCAGATGAACATTATGCGCGATATTCTTCATCAGGTATCCGAGTTGACAGCGAACTAAAATTTGATGATAGTTGATTCCTCCTTTAGTTCCAATGAGAGGTACATTAAGGAAATTTCCACATCTGTCGATGATCTCTATCCCTTCGTAAATCCTATTATACCAATCTATGTCAGAGTTGGTTAGGGACATAATCCTTTGTGACCAACGTAGAGTACTCTTGTGATCCCAAAAAGTAGCAGACTTGGGTAAATGGGAAATAAACCATTTGTAGAGTAAGCGTACGCAACATGTGATTATTCCTCCACTGTATAAATTCCTTAAGTGTACAGAATGATAAGCATCTGCGAGCAAGGTTGGTACGGGGTTTCCACTCAGAAATATCTTAACAGCATTGGTGTCAACGAAGTTGTCGATGTTGGGAAAGAGGAAAAACCCATATGTGAGGAGGACAAAGATATCTTCGAAAGCAGTTACGTTTCCTATACTAGCATAGTATAGAGCTTTCTCTATCAGGAATTTAGCTGGTAAACCCTGGATTCCTCCTTTGGTGGTCATGTGAGTCCTAACTTCTGACTCGTCCAAAGAGATCGCTCCTACAATGACCTGATTCTTGGGAATTTCTTCCAGTCCAGAAAATGGAGCTTGATCAGTGATAGGTAAATTAATCAGATGAGAGTACTCCTCCAGTGTTGGTGCCAGTTGGTAATCCGGAAATGTAAAGCAGTGATAAACTAGATCGTAGAACTGAATCAGCGTAGACATGATTCCTACAACTACGTGGACCCTTAATAGAGACAACATCCCTCCATGCTTAGCTCTGAAAGCATCAGGGTTGGTAATCATCCTTGTGAACCTCCTTAAATCCTCTAGTTTTGGACCCTTGAAGGTGTACTTGTGCATCTTTCTTCTACCGAAATCTATAACGCAATCTCTCTGATATTTGCAATTATTGTTTTAGGTTATTTTGAAAAAAGGAAGAAATTTTTCTTTGTTTAAGAGTTTTTTTAAATGAATGCATGAATGCAGCACACAAAAACATTAAAAAAACATAGGTTCAAGGGTTCAACGTCACGAGCATGGAGTCATGGCTCTACCCATCCCCAAGGGTTGTACTATTTTGGTTAATTTTTGTACTTGTAGAACGGGTTCCAGGTTCTCAAAATCTTTGATCCCTCCTAGGGATATCAACAGCAAGCTGGTTCACCCGAGCGAGCTGTGGCATCCTAGGATGAATCTCATTTGAGTGTAGTATCGCGTATCAACTATTCCTGATAGTCACTGCACTACCAAATGGTCATAGGGTTAATGTCTACTAAATCCTCAGGGTCACGGGTACCGCACTGAGATAACTTTGCTTTCACGACAATCGGTCGTTCGACATTTAGTATCCACACGGGTCCTCGCCTGATTTGGTGGTCTACCAGGATCGCTTGTTCGGGATTCACTCCCTACAAGTTCACCCGTCTATGCCCCCCCCCCCCTTATCTTAGGGTTCTCTCAAACTTTCCACATGCGTATCAATCGCATTCCCATCGACACGGATATCAAATAGGAAAAGCAGTAAATATATATATATATATATATATATATAGTATGTAGTATGATTGCTAACAACCTAGACCTCTTAGGAATTCTAATACTAGTTATAACTTTCCCCAACAGAGTCGCCATTTTTCTGTAGCGTGCGATTTTTGTCGGTGACGCGACCATTTTATCGCCATTGATTGGAATTGGGTGCTACTTTCTAATTTCTTATTTATCCTATGAAGCTAGAAAGGAAAGAGAAGCTATCTAAAACTAACCTTGTACGCAAATGTTTTCTTTAACAAATGCTTAAGAGATTGGGGAGTTTGGGGTCAGGTTATACAATGGGGAGTTGTCAATTACCCATCCTATATATGGTTATCCGATCGTTAGCAATTTATACTATTTTCTACTTACTGGTGTTTATCTGTCGTGGGTTGGGAAAGTTTCTCCTTTGGGAATATTTAGAGAGTATTTTTGTTAATTTTCGGGTTTTTTGATGTTTTTGGTAAGGTACTGGACCTAAGGTTTTTAATTAGTGTGCTCGCTAAGATTTCGCAATCTTATGCCTACGTATTCCCGTTAAAAAAACATGGCAACCAGAGCAATCGTAGTTCCTCTTATTCTATGGGAGGAAAAAGATGATGTTTGGTGTCTTATTCAAAGCCCAAGATTGAAGCTAAAATGTTTGACTGAGAGAGAATTTATCATCTCTAAGGGAGATATCTCATCTGTTTATCACCGTTGTTGGGTAACAGGTTATAAAGGTGAATTACCTTAACTGGGACATAAGAATCCAGCAATGCCATAATTTCCTTTATAGGGGATTTGTCCTGAAGGAGAAAACTTTAACTCAGTGTAGAGCAATGCCATTTTTCGGTAGGAGTCTTTCATGCTAAGAGAGGGACATTGGCTTGGATGTAAATAATCCAGAGGCTTACCATTCACAGCAATTTAGATGAAAGAAGGGCATTTACCAGGATAAAAGAGGGACTACAACTTGGATATTTGAATAAACAAGTGTGCCACTTACAGCAGTTATCTGGAATTAAGGTTTGTTTTGGTTATCTGTTTTGATATGTGATTGTACAGAGAAATGTCTTCCTACAGAGAGATATTTGATTTCCTCTGAGGGGATGTTGGTTTTTGTGTTCCTTGATCAAAGCGCAAGGTTGAAGCTAAAAGGTTGACTCTATTAGGGAGTTTAATATCTGTCTTGTACAAAGTCCAAGATTGAGGCTGAAAAGAGACTGACTCTTTTGGGAAGATCATTATACAAAGCCTTAGAGGAGGCTGGAAGGAATTGACTCTTCCGGGGAAATATTTTGTCTGTCTTGTACCAAGCCCAAGATTGAGGCTAAAGGTTTTGACTCTACTGGCGAGAGGTTTTATCTGTCTTGTACAAAGCCCAAGATTGAGGCTAAAGGGTTTTGACTCCACTGGGGAAGTTTTATCGGTGTCTTGTACAAAGCCCAAGATTGAGGCTAAAGGGATATTTGACTGACTCAGGGAGATCATTATACAAATCCTAAGAAGAGGCTAGAAGGATTTCACTTCTTTGGAGAGAGTTTATATGTGTCTTGTATAAAGCCCAAGATTGAGGCAAAAAAGGATTTGACTGACTCAGCTGAGGATATTTATAGGTGTCTTGTACAAAACCCAAGATTGAGGCTAAAAAAAAGGCTGAGGGAAAATCATTATAAAAAGCCTAAGAGGAGGTTGGTTGGGGAATCTCTTATATAAAGCCTAAGACGAGGCTAGCTTCTGCTGAGGATTATTGAGATCCAGAGACAGTTCCAAATTGGGGATTCAACTCTTGCTGGGGAATGAAGAAGAGTTGAAATATCAGATGCCTTGAGGTTTTGATAAAGGGTTTATTGATAGAATTTTGACCCTAGCTGGGGAAAATTAAAGTGAGAGTTTAAAGATTGAGTTTTAAAACCTATGGAGGTTTTAACTCTGCTAGTGATTGATAAAATGATCAGGGTTTTTTCCTATGTTTTTAGGAAACTTGAGGGTTTCTTGAGATCCAAAAGGAGGTGAGACTGTCCAAGTCTGCTGGTATGAAGAGGTTAACTCTTAACTGGAGGATGATCTTTGTATGATGCCCAAGAGGAGGCTGAGACTGTCCAAGTCTGCTTGTATGAGGCCCGAGAGGAGGATGGTGTTTTAAGGGATGAGAATCAACCCTAAAATGGTCTGATGTTTTGACTCTTTGGAAGAGTGCTCTAACAAATGATGACTAGGTTCTGTCCTATACCTGTAGGAGGTCTTTGGGTCCTTGTACCAAGCCCAAGAGGAGGCATGAGAACTTCTAAGAAGCCAGAGGGTCCTTGTACAAAACCCAAGAGGAGGCTGGGATGCTTTTAGGAAGCTTGTGGGTCCAAACCTAAGAAAAGTTCAAGAAAGGTTTCACCGGGAATAATCCTTTCTTTAGTGAACAGTTCTAGGGTTTGAAGAAATTCAAGAGAGGTTTCACCGAGAATTAATCCTCTCTGGGGGAAATGAATTTCTTAGACAAATTTCTAGATAGTAACAGTCTTGAGAAAAGTTTCACCGGGAATAATGCCTTTCTCTGTTCCATATTGTATAAGCCCAAGAGGAGGCAAGACTGTATCTGGAATTTCCTATGGGGAACTAGTTTTGACTGTGATGAAAGAGTGACCACTGGTTTGATCTAATCCTAGAACTGATTGCCGAGGAAAACTCGAAGCAGATAATATACATGCATATATACAGATGGAACATATATAAGCAAGTATGTAAAAGAATGTGGTAGGACTTACAGGTGAGTAAGCTTCCAGCATTATAGACAAGTATATATAAATAAGTATGTAAAATAAAGCTGTTAGAACTTACAGGTGAGCAAGCTTCCATTGTTACAGCTGTATGGTTAGTTATTCAAGAAATTATAGAAAGTTTTGATAACAACTATGAATTTGAATCTAAGTCAAAAGGGGAAGTTGTTATGAAAAGAAGATTAGGGCTTATACTAAAGGAGAGGCCTAGAAATAACAGTGATCACACCGTTGTTATGTAAATTGTACCGGGATTTATACAATGACTGAGGCCCAAATTATTGTTTATGTACAAAAGGGATGGGTCTTACACTCTATTAGAGGCGCAAAGTGTTTAATTGAAAGAAAAATGGATGGGGCTTATAGCTCAAGGAGAGGCCCAGTTGAAAATGTTTTGAAAACGGCGATCGCACCGAGAATTTTTAACGTACTGGGACTTATACAATGACTGAGCCCAAAAAGGTTTTAAGTGACAAGGGATGGGTCTTACACTCTATTAGAGACCCAAAGTGTTTTTGTTAAGTTTGAAAAAATCAAAAAATAGAGAAAGCCCTAATTTTAAATTTAAAAGATATAATTTTCAAAGGAAATTAAATAAAAAATGATATAAAATACCAAATATATTCAAAAACAAGTTGTATACTTTGAAAAATATTTTGCAAAATCATGTTTAATCACATGAAAGCTTGAAATTCATTTAGAATGAAAAATCAAGGTGAGAATTTCATTTTAAAAATGTTTGAAAACAAATAAAATGAAATTAATTACAAAAATTCTAATTATATTAAATAAATAATATAAAATGGTTTTTTTGTAAAATAAAATAATTTAACATTTTTGTGACTTTTTAAAAAAAGAACCAATAAAAATTGATAAAAAAATGAGAGAGAAATTAATTTTTGATATCAATTAAATAAAATATCAAAAATTCAAATATTTGAAAATTTGAATTATGGTGCTAACGGTCAAGGGAAGAACACGCGCGACGCTGTTTTTTGCAGATTTGCATTTTCTCACTTTTCTCTCTGATTACTCAATGGTTTTGCACGATTCAAACACCAATCTTGCTCGTTTTTGAACAAGGATCAAAACCATATAGATTAATTGCATTTATATTAAGTGTGGAGTGAGAAATCTAAGGATAACCTCAAGAACCCTAGTTTTAGCATTAACACAATGAAATTCCATACATGATTGATTCATGGCAATTGATTGAGGGTTATCACTCTATATTCATGAACAAGATGGTAACTCAAACATTCATTTATGATGCATGGAATATGGAGTTTGAAGGCTTCAGGCTTACCTCTTGCAGCTGGTGATCGAGCTTGATGATGGAGATGTTACAAATGTGTTCCAATGATCTGGACAACTTCCTTAGGTGTCAAGGAATGTGTTTTAATGCTTGGAGTGGTTGGAAACTTCTTGGTCTGACTAGCTCGAATCCTTCTGCAGAGGGTTCTTGAACTTGAGTAAATGCGATACCACTTTGTGATTCTGATGTTCCAGATGTTGTTTATGTGTTTGAATCCCTTACATATGATATATGTGAGGTGTTTGCATCATTGTTCTGGACAGAATTGTTCTCAAATGCAAAACCCGATAGTGACTTAAAAGAGAAGGTGTTTTTTGGAGTGAAAGAGAGATTTTAAGTAAAGCATCAGTTTGGGTGCTTTGGTGTACTCAAACTGATCATAAATGAGCTCTATTTATAGTAGAGTAAGTTTGTTTTGCAAGCAATAGTGAATGGCAACTGGTACAGGTCTGTGGACAATGGTTGCATAAAGGAATTCTAGTCTTCCATGATCATTGACTTGAGATTAGAGCGTAGGCCTATGGTCTTCTGTTGCAGGGATAAGGCTTGACTCATTCAGTGATTAAAGACTCAGTCCACGCCACCTCAATGCACCTCTTGAATGCCTTGAAACAAAATTGGAGTTTTTGGATTTGGAACATTGAATTCCACATGCCAAAAGGAGTGGTGTCTTGACTTGCAAGGGTTGTGGATCAGAGGTACTTGCTTGGATAAGATCCTTATATGTTTTCAGAAGTGTGACAAGGCTTAAAGTTGCACAATTTGGCCAGCTCGAGCAAAAATGCACAAAACTGCCTTGTACATGACAGTTGGAAAGTGCCATTTTGGGAGGATCAGTTCTCCTTGCTCAAATAGAGTTATGGAAAGCTCTTGTGCTTTTTAGAAATCCCTAACATGATACAAGCCATATGTGATCATAGTTTATTTTGAAACTATTTGAATCCAACTGAAAAATCCTCATGAACATTGATGTTCAAGGCTGAAAACTCAGGCAGTTTTCACTAAGTGTTTAATCTTTGAACTTTTCACCATTTTGATCCATCCATAACTAAAAATCTATGAAGAATTGGAGTTTGAGGTTGTTGAAGCTTTTGTAGAATGTAGGAAGACCTACAAATCAGACTTTGGATCACTCAAAATCGTTGTTTGGATCAAAAGTTATGGTCCTTGGAAGTTGGCACCAAAACCATTCAAATTTAGTAACTTAGCAAAATTTTCAATTTTTCAAGATTACCCCTTTTACAAGTTATCATGATTTCTTGATCAATTCTTGTTCAACTGACATTATAAATCATATTTTATGAAAATATGAATCATAAGGATCATTTTTGCCAAAAAAGCCATGTTTTGACTTTTGGCTCCAAAACGGCTCGGCGTGGAGAAACCCTAATTCCCGACTTTTGAGGAATGCATTCTCTGAGAGTGTTTTAACTTTGAAAAGGGACTCCAAGGGTTATCTTGAGCATATTAAGCAATATTTTGAAGCCTTGGCTCAATCCCCTGTGAAAATTTCACTCTAGAGGCCTCAGTCAATAAAAACCCTAATTTGGTGACATCGGGTGTTTAAAAGCTCGAACCACTTGAAATGTGGGAACTTTGTGCTTGGTTCTTGATGTGGGAGTCCTCTTGATCCCTTATGGGTGTTTGAGAGGTTGGACAAGTTGAAGATCATGTCAATTCTTGATTGATCCTTTGTCTAAGTGCTTTGAAAGGGCTTAAAACCCTAATTCTTGATTGTAGTGAATGCTCCACAATCCTTGAGGAGATTGATGAGGCATGATGGTACATCCATATTGTGGTGATGATTCTCACAATGATGGGAAATCTTGGTGGTCAAAATTTGGGGTATGACATGCACTTAACGTAGTCAGACTGCGCTCAACGAGTGCAGAGAAGTGAAAAATTCCAAAAATGCCTCAAAATGCCCGGTTTTCACCCGATTTCACCCCTGACAAACCTATACTACTACTGGAAAGCTGATAAAACTTACAAAATTGGGTTGCCTCCTAACAAGCATTTGTTGTTCTATGGCGACTTCAAGGATCGCCAAGAGGAATTGTTGTTGTCAACTGATCAATCTCACCATCAAGGTATATTTTCAACCTTTAAACATTCATTGTCCAACTTTATTTCAAAATAGGATCTTCCAACACGATTTCTCCATAATGCTTCACCTCTTTGATTTGGAAAGGACCCGACCACTTAGATTTTAATTTTCCTGGAAACAGTTTCAATCTTGAATTGAAACGTAATACCATATGTCTGGGATCAAAGTTTTTGTTGAGAATCTTCTTGTCATGATACTTTTTAAACTTTTGCTTATAGAGATTATTGGAATCATAGGCCTGAAACCTCTTCTCCTCCATCTCATGCAATTGCAACTTCCTCTTCTCTCCGGATAACTTGGGATCAAAGTTTAAAAACTTCAATGCCCAGAACCCTTTATGCCCTAATTCCACTGAAATATGATAAGCTTTACCATAAACCATCTGAAAAGGGATAAGACCAATTGGAGCTTTGTAAGCAGTACGATACGCCCATAAAGCTTTATCAAGCTTGAGAGACCAATCCTTTCTTAAAGCAGACACTGTTTTCTCCAAGATTTTCTTTACTTCTCTATTGGACACCTCAACCTGGCCATTTGACTACGGATGGTATGGTGATTTTACTTTGTGTTTAACACCATAGTTCTCCAAGGCTTTCTCTAACCCTGAATTGCAAAAGTGTGAACCTTCATCACTAATCAACACCCTCGGAGTACCAAAACAAGTGAATATATTTTTCTTTAGAAACTTGATCACCGTTTTGCCATCGGCTTTTTGTGAAGCAATCACTTCAATCCACTTGGAAACGTAATCCACCGCCACCAAAATGTACGCATTTGAGAAGGACGCAGGAAAATGACCAACAAAATAGATACCCCAACAATCAAAAACTTCCACTTCTAACATACTTTTTAAAGACATTTCATTTGTTTGCTTATTCCTCCAACCCTTTGACAACTATCACAATTCTGAGCATGCATATGTGCATCTTTGAACAAGGAATGCCAATAAAAGCCTGAATGAAGAACTTTTGTTGCCATCCTTAGACCATTATAATGATCACCATAAGGTGAATTGTGACAGTGCCATAGAATACTTCTAGCCTCCTCTTTTGTAACACACCTTCTCAGAAAGATTATCAGCTCCAAACTTGAACAAGTAAGGCTCATCTCAAACATAGTATTTTGCATCAGAAAGGAATTTATTTTTCTTGTTCCAATTCAAATCCTCCGGTATCAACTCGGTTGCTTTGAGATTTGATAGATCTAAAAACCAAGGTCTTTCCTATACCATGAGTAATTTTTTATTTGGAAACTCCTCCATAACCTCACTTTCCTGCTTGGTCACCTCAACATTCACCAACCTAGATAAATTATCCGCCACCAGATTCTCCAAACCCTTTTTATCACCTATTTTTAGATCAAATTCTTGCAACAAAAGAATCCATCTAATAAGCATCTGCTTTGAGTTATGTTTGGTGAGAAGGTAGTTTATCGCTGCATGATCAACATAAATAATAACCTTTGAACCAATGAGATAAGACCTAAATCTCTCCAATGCATATACTATAGCAAGCAACTCTTTTTTTGTGGTAGCATAATTAACTTAAGCTTCATTCAAAATCTTGCTCACATAGTGTTTAGCATGAAATTTTTTGTCTTTCTTTGACCAAGAACTGCACCAACCACATAATCACTTGCATCACACATTTGTTCAAAATCAAATTTCCAATCAAGAGCAATCATTATGGGTGCAATTATCAGTTTTTATTTTAAATCCTCAAAAGCAATTAAACAAACATTATCAAAATCAAAAGACTTATCTTTGTTGAGCAGATTTCTCAACGGTTTGGCAATTCATGATAAGTCTTTGATGAATTTCCGATAGAATTTTGCATGTCCTAAAAAGCTTCTAACTAATTTAACATTCAATGATGGTGG
This sequence comes from Lathyrus tuberosus, assembly GCA_022829125.1. Lineage (NCBI taxonomy): Eukaryota > Viridiplantae > Streptophyta > Magnoliopsida > Fabales > Fabaceae > Lathyrus > Lathyrus tuberosus. The sequence goes on from JALAZF010000365.1 coordinate 5,504,515, forward strand.
AAGCTTTTCAATAACTTAAACCTTTGCTTTGTCAACTTCAATGCGTTTTGAAGATATTTTTTAGCCGAGTACTATGCCTTCGGTCACCATGAAATTGCATTTCTCCCTATTAAGAACCAAATTAGTTTCCACACACCGCTTCAGAACGATGTCAAAAATTTTCCAACATAATTCAAAGGAATTACCAAATACAGAGAAGTCGTCCATGAATACTTCAATGCATTTCTCAATTAAATCAGAAAAGATGGCTTGCATGCATCTTTGAAAAGTTGCAGGAGCATTACACAACCCAAAAGGCATTCTTCTATAAGCAAAAATACCAAAATGACAGGTAAAGTCTTTAAAAAATTAATTGCGATTTAGTGTCGACACTCATCAATCATGATGTCTGCTGGAAGGTTGAATTATTACTTATATTCCACGAGAATATGATGTTCACAAATCACAATCGTTATCATAATTAAATGTCTTGTTTTTTTAACGTGGAAAAATATACAGGCATGGAGCTGGTCAATATGTGAGGTTATGTTCATGGATGGACCACGTTAGTTGGATATTTAATGTCCGTACTGTAGCTTATAAAATGTCTATTATTAAAAAATTTAGGATGTACAATAATTTAAGAATAATTTGGTCTAATAATATTCCATATGCTCGTTATTGTAAGAAAATATTTCGTTTATAAATTTATTCAGGACCGGTCCAATCGAGAGCCCCGTTTAAATTGCCTAAACTTAAAAAAAAAAAAAAAGCAATTATAATAATTTAAAAAACACATCAAAAATATCATTATGTATTAATCAAAAGTAAATTTAATTATAATTATTTTGAGTTTTAATCAATCTCAATTTTTATATATATTAGGTTTTTATCATATTATTTTTTTAATTTATTAGATTTTTATTATAACATTTTATTTATTTCTATTAATATTTATGAAAAAAATTGGACCTTTCAAAATTCGAGGCCTTCCAAAAGAAGGAGTCCTGTGATGTAGCGTATGTTGCACTTGCATAGGGTCGGCCCTAAATTTATTGAATAAGTATTGTATTTGATAATAAAGAAAATTTATTTTTATTAAAATATTTCATATTTTCGACTAATTATTTAAATTAACCTACTTTTTAAATTAAATCTAAATATACTTCATTTAAAAAATAAATAAATAAAAAATCTACGGTTAAAGCAATTGACAGTTTCACTTAAATTTCTAAAGCCTATACTAAAGCAATTGATATTTCTCCCTATTTATATAGGACGTGCCAATAACATTGTAATACATCTATTATATATATATTTTAAAATTTTATTTTATAATATTTGATTATTATTATTATATATTATTATAATATATTTTTAATAGGACGCATCAATTGTATTGGAGTCAACAACATGTGATTGAATTTTATATAAGTATAATTTGTTTAATGAACCATTTTCTTACACCTGCTCTTAATTTTTTCTAATTTTTTTTGTTCATTTGTTCTAACATGAGTGTTATTAGTGATGTTATTTATTCGAGGAGCAAGCCTCCTATCAAGTTCTGTTTTATGCTTCACTAGAATTTTGAGTGGTTTGAGACTTGCTTGAACCATTGGTTAAGCAGAAGAGTTTAATGGAGGTGAAAGAAAAATTAAAAGAATAGACAAGTTTGATTCATACATTTCCATTGTAAATAATGATGATATCCAATATTATTGATGACCCCGTTAAAAAAGACTTGGATGTGAGAGATATTCATGGCGAATATGATATTGTTTTTATTATTGCATACTATTAGAATATTTTGCATTGTTATGTTTTTTAATTTGGTGTTTGTCTTGTTATGTTAATGCTCTGTGTTTTGTTATAATCTAAAGTTGTTATTTATATAATATAAAGTTTGCAAGTAATTTAACAAAAAGTGAATTTTTAATTAGAACTGGTTTTAATATTGGGACAACACTTCCATGTGTCACCCGTAAGATGATATATTCCACATTTTCTTTGTATTTTATTAGTTGTGTCCATGTCAGTTCTAATACGTCTACTGTTTGGGTGACGTATTTTCTTCCTTCGCATATTTTTGTTGTGGAAAATTACATCCTCTTAATAGGTAGGCTAATATTCGTTGTAAGCTACCATTGGAAGATTTAGTTGTAGACACCAAATAGGTTTACGATCTTGTAAACTAAGGATAGATGCAAGAATACATCCTGGTGAACACTAGAATATACCGCAATGATATGGGAGCAAGGCAAATGGAAGACTGGAAATTTTCCAAAATCACACCATTGTCTGCCCCTCATTGTGGTTTATTAAACACAAAATTTGATGTTTTTATGGTCAAATATTCTAACTAGATGTGCGTTAGATTTGATAGTTTCCTCATTCATCACCTTCATGAGGTTTTCACTGAACAATTTCTCTGATTCTAACACAGAACTCCATTTTGAGCCTCTATTAGCTAATATTGTTCCCAACCTATAATAGGTTGCTCTCACCAACGTGGTTATGGGTAGGTTTAGAGTGCATTTAAAGACTGAGTTCATTTATTCTACAAGGTTTTTTGTCATGTAAGCCCATCACCGACCCTCATCAAATGCTTTTATCCACTTCTCCATTGGAATGTTATCCAACCACCTTAAAGCTTGTGCATATTGACAATCTTATTTATTCGAAGTAGTGTCTAAATGATGACAGATTTAAAGCTTACCATGCATTATAAACACAATTAATGTTAGCGCGTAGATCAATTATAGGTTGCAGTTGCAATGGAAAATAGATATACTTGACCATGTTTACAACTTTCTTATTAAGACTTTTGTCTTTAATTTTCCGCATGAAGTTTTGAGTAACGTGTCTAATGTAGTATAGACATGTGCATATGGAGAACTTTGTTAACCGTTTTCTGGATTATTGTACTCACTTTTACTAGATGCATTTCTATCTGATATCAATCAAAGGTTGGCATGTAGAGTAACATGCATTTCAAATTCCTTAGAAAGATACTTCAACCACTATCAGTTTCAACTTCCACTAGAGCAAAAATAATTGGAAAATACTAATGTTCTTGTCTTGTGACACTGTCATAAGTAAAATTTTCCCTTGTATTTATCGTATAAACATGTCCCATCAATTTGAACAACATATTTACAGTATACAAAACCTCGAATGTATGGTTGGAATGACCAAAAGAGTCAGTGAAAGATTCTAGTTCCATCAGACAAATACAATCATCTATATATGTGTGTAGTGTCTTCAAAAATACCATTATACCGAAACATATTTATGAAGTTCCACCAATTAATGTGTAAGTTCATTGTAATAAGTTTCTCAATTATCGTAAGGTCCTGTGACTTATAGCAGAATAAGCTAATTACAAACACGTTTGTCTTTATGCAGCATGCATGAAAACTTTTTGTTTCCCATTTATCCTATTCACTTAATGTTACTCTCTTAAATTAACCCAACTTCATTTCATGTTTTATGATTTTTCCAATCACCAATATTCATTGTAAATACAACTTTCCATTCAATACATCTTTTACACTACCAAAGACACTAATCACTCATATTTATCCTTTACTCACTCAAACACAACTCATCTGATAAGGTAAAATGACTTTGTTAACTATGAGAAAAAAACATCGAGGAACCACCAATAACATTACTACTTATGTAAGTTGTTTCAACTTGCTTCATATTTAAATTTTCCAACTATGATTTATAATCAATGTGATTGTAATAAATTTTGTATGCTTTATTTCTAGAAAACAATTAAATTTCATTTTTGCATCCATGAACATATCTCAGAGGATGATCACATTCAACCTTACTTTAAGCATGATAGTTTTAATCGTGTTATCAAATTCACCTTCTCATACGCAATAAAGTAACTTTCTAATTTGATAAATATATGCATTTATTTAATTGATACTATTAACTCTCACCTAATAATTTTTTTAGGTGGTCTAACTATGGGATGGATTACGAAAGATGTCCTCATCATTATATATTGGCTTATCGATCATTCATATATCACCTAGGACCAAACGATGTATCACCACTTAACTACTCATGAATTAGCATATTATTAGTAATACGAAAAATCCTTCCTTTCCTACGTAGGCGGAAAATCACTCATCTTCTTCGCTGCCTTAAAGAAGAAGGAGAGTTTTGACTGGACCCCAGAGTGTGATGAGGCTTTTACCAAGGTCAAGAAATTCCTCATATCTCCCTCATTCCTAACTCTCCCGAAATATGGATCGTCATTACTCCTCTACCTCTCAGTCACTGTAACAACCCAATAAATTTGTATATAAAATCACATAATTAGGTTACTAAACATGGTACGAAACATATTATAATAGTAAGAGATTACATCAGTACAAAAGTTATGCATCCAATACAAGGTATGCAAAAATGGTACAAATGTAACGAAATTGGATATCATAATAATGTACTCCTCCATTCTCTTTTATAAGAAAAATTTACTTTTTAAGTTCATTGAATAAATGATGTATTTGGACTATATATAGACTAAATATATCAATTATTTAATTAATCTAAAAGGTAAAATTTGTTTATAAAATAGAAGGGAGAGAGTACATCGGAACCACATCAAAATATGCTAAAGTAGAGTCTTTGAGTAAGTATCCTCAAACCTTATTGTCTTTACCTTTAACACCTGACTGATTACCTATAATCATTATAATAAAAAGGGGTGAAACCAAATATCTCAGTGGATTTATCCTCTCTTAGGAGTCCTCTCGTCCATAAGGTGTTTTTAAACATTAACTGCGACTCTAGTGAACTAATCCTTATGGGATTTCAATAATCCATAGGTACCAGGGAACCAGCCCCGTACATGAGAAAATGCTATAACAATTTCCAACTATTACGGCCAATGTATACCATATGTAGCAACTGAGGCTTATGACTACATTTACGGGCAAAGTATGAAATCATCCATTCTTTACGACCATTATACCCGGATTAATTCAGCATCAAGTTTCTTTTCCTTTTTATGATTCCTCACATTATTTCATTATTTATAACACATTCTCAATTAATTGGAATATTAATTAAGGAATTCCTTCTTTGATACTATTCATAGTATCAATGTATCCTTACGGCTCCACTTAGAAACGAGATAATTTCGTTAAATATAATCATTCTGTTGGAACTTAGTCACAATTATAATTATGACCCCACTCGGTTGGATTTAGCATATGGCATACCATTGCTAATTACAACCCTCCCTATTGGAATTTAGAATGTATAACTAATTACAACTCTGTATTACGCGCCATATATTTCCTTAACATTAATGTTGACGTACCAATCACGAGAGAGACTATCATATTATTCTGTTTTCTTTAACGTCGGAACAAACTACATGATAATTCCATTTATAAGCATGAAACATGTACATAAATGATGTATTTATTCCATTATAGGATAGCTTTTCAAATTATATTTCCAATGCATCCAACTGCCTCTCATTCCGAGTTAGGAGACTAAAGATACGCTATAATTAATATCATTAAAAACTTTGTATCAGCAGTATCGCTTAAGCGTGACAAAGCTAGGTCTAAGCGAGACAAGTTAGAATGTAAAATTTCTCAGATTTAGCTGTCTCGCTTAGCCACGATGAAGAGAGCTCAAAGATACGTCTCACTTAGCCATCCCTCCCTCGCTAAGGGATCGTAGAAGAACATAACTTGTTTTGAATCCATAATTTCCATAAAATTCACACACACACACACACACACACACCAAACATAATAATTCACAACCAAAACATGTTATGGGTAGAAGTTAGGCATGCAAGAATGTGACAACATCACAACCTTAATTCTAACATCAAATCATGAGGTCAAACATAGAATAAGCATCACATGAACATGAAAGCAATACCCTACAAAACATTTGCCCCAACATGCAATTTCCCCTTAAATTAGTTCTACCTAACTAATCTAAATAATCCCACCTGTTAAAGAACCCGAAAACATGAAAATCGAGAGGTGAAGAGGCGATGATAAAGTCCACAAATGGTGAAAGCAAAAACCTCCTTCTTTTCCTTCCCTTATGGCTTCACGTTTCTTCTTTTCTTCTTCTTCTTCTTCTTCTTCTTCTTCTTCTTCTTCTTCTTCTTCTTCTTCTTCTTTTTCTTCTTCTTCTTTATATTTTGATTTTTGGAAGATAGAGAAGTGGAAAATATGAGGAATGAGATGGAAGAAGAGATTAAGAAGCTTGTGAGGGAAAAGCATAATTTTCCCTCACTCTTACTAACTTTCCCAAAATTGCCCTTAATTCCAATTTAAGTCATGTGGTTACATCCTAATTCATAAGAATTAGAAGTTTAAACATATCAAATTAGATTGGGGTATTACATTCACAGATAACACGATTAGCTCAATCCTTGTCTAGGAAATAGATAGGACAGAAAAACATGTGTATTTCGTAAGCAAGGTGTTCAGAGGCACCGAAGCACACTATCATAAGATTGAGAAACTGGTGCTAGCCGCCGTCGTTGTGTCGAGGAAATTGAGACCATAATTTCAGAGTCTCAAGATCATGGTAAAAGTCAACTACCATGTTTGATAAATTCCAAAGAAGCTCGATCTAGTAGGGAAGATGGTATTCTGGGTGGTGGAACTCTCGGAATACGACATCCAATATGTTATGAGGAGGAGCATCAAGTCATAAGCTCTGGAAGATTTTGTGGTAGAATTCAGATTGCCAATAGAGGATGGGACATCCCCAGAATGGGCACTATCTATAGATGGCGCCTTCGACATAAAAAGGAGTGGTGTCGGGACAATCCTAGAATCACGGAGACATAATCTTCAAGCAAGCCTTAAATTTTGAGTTCACCGCTAGCAATAACTAGGTAGAGTACGAGTGTCTCATCGTCGGAATGATCCTCGCCTTAGATATGGGAGCCTCCAAATTGAAGCCCAAAAGTTACTCCTAACTAGTCTCCAACCAAGTCTCTGGGCAATACCAAACAAATGAGCCTCAACTGATAGTGTATCTGCAAAAGGTACAAAATATATCCTCTTACTTCTTCTCTTTTAAATAGAGCATGACCCCCTCCCCCCCCCCCCCCCCCCCCCCGCGCGCGAGCAAACTTCAGAGCAGAATTTCTATCCAAGCTAGCCACATCAAAGACGGTGGGGTTCAAAATAACAATTATCCAGGAGATCCACTCCTCCCTTAAATTAAGGTAGATAAGGTTTACTCCCTAGAAGTTATCCCAGAATCTAGCTGGATTTCACCCATATTGCGCTATCTATAGTCTAACAAACTTCCATTAGACAAGAGAGAAGCAAGAAATATCTGGAAACAGGCTGCCAAGTACACCATGCTATCTGAGAAAATATACAAAATGGGGAGGGCTTCTCCCATGCTACGTTGTCTGGGTGAGCATGAAACCACCCTGGTTCTTGCGGAGGTACACAAGGGTGCTTACAGCAGCCACATTGGCGGAAAAGACCATGCATACAAATTTCCAAGGGCATGGTATTATTGGCCTACCTAATGAAAGATAACATTGCCTTTGTAAATAAGTGCGATCAATGTCAAAGACATGCTGACCTTCACAACTTCCCATCATAACTTCTTCAGTCAACAACTTTACTCTATCCTTACTATTAAAGGGGCATGGATATTTTATGCATGTTCCCCTTGGCGCCAAGCCAACTAAAATTCCTGATGGTATGAGAAAGTTCACCGTTTATATTGGCATAAGATTATGTACATATACAAACTTCTTGGAGCCATTTTCTCCGATAATAGGACCTAGTTCGCCAATACTATTATTACCTACTTCTCCAATGACTTGGGACTACAAACAAAATTTGTGTATATTGTATATCCTTAAGCCAACGGTCAAGCCGAGTCAGCTAACTAAGTAATTTTGAATGGACTCAAGAAGACGCTTGACGATGCCAGGGGCTTATTGGCGGAACTACTCCCTGAGATATTATGGTCATACCACACCACTACCACCACCACCAAGGATACCCTATTTTCCATGGTCTACAGAGTGTATGCCATGCTACATGTGGAGATCAATACGTCCTCGTGGTGACGATTCCAGTTCAATGAAGATGCAAATGATATAGGATTGAAATATGCAATAGACCTGATTGTCGAGTCAAGGGAGGCCGCCCACTTCCGAGAGTTTGCTGCTAAACATAGGGCTTCCAAAAGATATAACTTCAGAGTCAAGCCGAGATGATTGTAAGAAGGTGATCTGGTCTTGAAAGAAGTGGCTCTACCCACTGTAGCAGGGAAAACTACAACCTAATTAGGAGGGATCATACCGCATATTTCAAAAACTTCCTCACAGAGCATACACGTTATAGGAACTGGAAAGAAAACTATTACCTATAACTTGGAATGCTCTCCATCTTTGATGTTATTACAATTAAATTATTTGTAATTCTCTAATAAACATCATGTTTATGTACCTATGAATGATTCTTAATCGATGTATTTCCCACAGGGATGCTTATTCTTATATGTTGGACTTCATGGTGAAGATCCTAGTCGCCCCTCGTGGAAACATTTCTTACGTTGGACTTCATGACGAATACCCTTGTTTCTCTTCAAGGCAATATTTCTTACGTTGGACTTCATTGTGAAGATCTTTGTCATCCCTCAGGGCAATTTTTCTTATGTTGGACTTCATGGTGAAGACCTTTGTCGCCCTTAGGGCAACATTTCTTACAATGAAATTCATGGTAAAGATCATTGCCTCCCCTCAGGGGCAACATTTCTCATGCTAAACTTTATGGCGAAGATTTTCTCCACCCCTCAGGGCTACATTTCTTACATTGGATTTTATGGTGAAGATCCTTGCCACCCATCAGGGCAATATTTCTTACGTTAGACTTCATGTTGAATATCCTTGTCGCCCCTCGAGGCAATATTTATTATGCTGAACTTCATGACAAAGATATTTGTCGTCCCTCGAGGCAACATTTCTTATGCTAGATTTCATGACGAATATCCTTGCCACCCCTCAAGGCAATACTTTATATGTTCGAATTCATGACAAAGATCCTTATCGCCTTATAGGGAAATACAAACAAGCTAACTAAACTCTCACTTGAAGAACGTAGTGTCTCCCCTGGTGGGAACGGACTTAAGAATCATGCCTGAGAGGCACGTAAGATATCTAAAATAAAAGACTTGATCATAAGTTATGCCTAAGGGATAGATAGAAGTCCCACCCAAGTAGGTCGAACACCTCGCTTAAGGGACATATAGTCTCATTAGCGGGTAATATACAATTCTACCTGAGGGACTAAGACTCTCCAAGCTAACTAAACTCTCGCTAGAGGGACTTAGTGTCTCCAGGGCGGGATCAGATTCAAGAATCACGCCTGAGAGGCGAGATAAATACCCAGCTCGAGTGACTTGATCACAAGTCTTGCCTAAGGGCTCGATGGAAGTCCTATCCAAGTAAGTCAAATGCCTCGTCTAAGGGACTTATAGTCTCATCAGTAGGTCTATATACAATTTTACCCGAGGAACTTAGATTTTACAGACTAACTAAACTTTTGTCTGGGGGACTTAGTGTCTCTCTGGGCGATACTAGACCTAAGAATCACACCTGAGAGGCGGGACCGATATCCAACTTGAGAGACTTGATCACAAGTCTTTCCTTAGGGCTCGATGGAAGTCCCACCCAAGTAAGTAGAACGCCTCGCTTTAGGGAGTCATAGTCCCATAATCTATGTGTTGAAAAGTATTTTCGGTGGGTTATTTTATCGTATCCACGGGGACTGTTTTATCAGATATATAGATGCTCGTCGTTCAATAGTTTAACGTTCTAAGAGAAAGGTTTTTAAAGAGTTCTTATTTTGTAACATAAGTTTTGTAGCAAAGAGTAAACTATAAAATGGATGTTTTGTTTTAAGAAAAGCATGTCAAGATTAGATCTCGATAACCCCTCTCATACGTATCCGATTAATCAAGCATGTGAAGTTAGTTTCGATCAAAACAATCGCGTATCCTCGCGAATCCGTTTATTTCTAAAGCGGCTCTATGGGTATTATTTTTTTAATTGCTAGATGATTTCTCGAAATAGCAATCAAAACAATAAACATAAGGATCGATACAAAGCAAATATTAACATTCAAATCTATGTCTAGAGTTTGTTGGTTAATAGATGAAGAAATTAGATCAAGACTTGGAAAATCTATGTCTAGAGTGATTCAAACCATAAATACAACATTAAAAGCAAATATCTTCAACATCTATTGATCATAAACCTTGTTCACATACAAAAGATAAAAAAAAATACATAATAGCAAGGTTAACTACCTCTAATCTTGACACAAAAGTGTTTAGCTACCCATCACCATGGCAGCATGATCAACAAGTAAAAAAAGAAAGCTTTACTAGCATCAAAGTCGAAGAATCGAGGATTGATGCTCCATAGATTTGATTATCACTTCTTCTTGAGTTTCTAAGCTTTTTTGACCTAAAAACCCTTTCTAATCTCTAAAATGCTGAAAATGTAAAAGTTGTAAAAGTTACTTAAAATATCTTCTATGGAAGATATTTATACAAAGTGCAAAAAGTAGCAGTAAGTGGCACCATGCTAAGCGCCATCAGGAGCGCGCTAAGCGCGGTCATCAAAACAGAGGCAAAAATCCCAGAAAGCGCGCTAAGCGCGGTAGAAGGCCGCTTAGCGCAGTTAAAGGCCTTAGCTACGACCTCAATGGTGAAGACACACTGAAATCACGCTGTAAAGCGTGCTAAGCGCAGTTTACCGACACGATCATCTCAAAAATGATCTTTTAGGCCTTCTTTCCTTCACCATAGGTTCCTATCATCAAATATAAGCAAGAAGACCTATCAAAAAGCATCAAAATGATCATAATTCACAATATTTGCAATAAAATCAGAAACTTGCATATTTACACTAAAACTAATAGATTTACTACTAAAATATCAAGGAAACCATTGGAAAGGGCCACAAAATATAATCAAAAGTATGCACAAATTGGCCCTTAACAACTCTCCCCAACTTTTTTTTTGTCCTCAAACAAAAGTGTCTCAAACCAAAAACTAACCCAAAAATCCGCACAAGAAATCATAATCAACACAATAGAACAACGAAAATTTCATGGTTCAAAATGTAGAAGTACAAAGAAGACAGCTTATCAAACTCCAAACAAATCATGGAGATGAAACTATTTCTAAGTGCAAAAACACAATTCAAAACTTCTTGAGCAATACAAGTTCAACACGAATCACACCTAAGCACATATTTATCAATGGATGACAATAATATGAGATTTTATCAGTTGCCAAACAACCCTGCAAATGCCCGAAACAAATTATGCTTTCAACAATCAACATGCATTAATAAGTGAAAAACAAGGAATCACAAGGGCTTCAAGGGTTGTAATTTTTGCTTGGCTACAAGGAAGGGTCATTTATTAAAGTCATTGAAACAAAAATGCCTATTCCTAAGAGAGCATTCAATTCTCACAATCATAGCACTTCAAGACCTTAACCTTCTTGTTTTCTTTTCTTTTAGGCATCATTACAACTTTGAGCTTTTTGTTGGCAATTCATGCCCAATTTCTTTTCTTTTTCATTTGTTTCTTTCTTTCAAGCTCTTTCATCATTCAAACCACTTTATTTTTCATGATGCCTAAATCTACCTTTTTTTCCTCAACTTTGAACAGAACCAAAACATGATATTAAGAATGCTCTCACACATCTAAGGCAAGGAACAACAAAAGTAATCATATTTAAGGTTGAGGTTCAAAAGTTTCACAACAAAAATTCAAGATCCATTTCAAAATTCATTTATTTTTCATGTACAATATTTACACGATTTGATTATTCACACGGATCTTGATACAAAGGCTCAATGAGGTTATCAAATACTCGCTCACTCATAGGGTAGATTGATCATTCTTATTTGTTCAAGTGGTTTTTCTCAAAATACACAAAAATTGCCTTGACCATTTTCTTCCTTTTGCACAAATTAACACACATGCATGATTTCAACATAATACGAACGAGTTAAACAAGAATGTTGGTATCCCGCATATATTATACTATGAAAGCTTCCTCACAAATGCAATGTTCTAAATGATTCATAATTGAACAAGTATTTCCAAAGAAGTAATGACTACAAGTTTTACACCCATCACAAGTTTCATTTCCATGTTTTGTTTAGAAAGCGATAAAAATGTACCTTGCACGGTACCTTTACTCAATCATATCATTACCACTCAATTGCTCATTGATTCATCAATCTTAGCATTCGTCACAAGGTTCATTCAAGTTTTCAAACTTAGGAAATCACAAAATCAAAAATTTTTTACCAAAACTAATAATTGCAAAAACTACTCAAAATACTAAAGCATATTATCATAAAGCCAAAATTTGCGACACCTAAAACAATGGTGCCGCACATATGTTCCTCACCCTTCCAAGGATGGTACAAAATGATCCAGAAGTACAATAAAAATAGAACAACAAAATCCAGAAAATTCAAACATAAATATAATATAAAGTAAACAAAAGATAAGAGAAACCCAAGATCAACTACTCAGAACTGGCCTCTAAACCAATCTCCCATATGCTCTCTCCGCTATCATCATCACCATCATCCACCACAGCCTCAACATCCTCTGCATCCGCATAGCATCCTTTGGCTGGGGCACCTGAGTACCCTGAGGAGGAACCTGCTCCCTCTGAAAATGGAAAGGCATGTCCCTAGGACAAGCTACATAAGCGTCAAACTCCTCCTGCGTCAGGAACAGATGCTCAACCTGTGGTTCACGAACCTGCAAATGCAAGCTCGCATGGATGAGTACAAAAAAGTAAAGGCTCTCTGATGAGCCATATGTATATCCCACATGTACATGCACGCGACACGCTCATCAAATACCTGATCATCGGGTGGAACTTCGATGTGCTGCTGTGGTGGCAAATCTGGATGAACTGGTGGTGGTGGTGGTTGATCAAGTCTTGGAATACAATGACTTTGGATCCATGTGTCCGTTACTACCCCCTTAATGGTCTTGTGGACCACACCCAGGATTGGGACACCCGCTTGCGCACACATGCCCATAATAAGTCCTGGAAATACCAAAATCGCAGGGGCCTTAGTACCCAATCGATGTCTGCTAGTAGCTATGGCTCGGATCTCATAAAAAATAATCCTAGCAACATCAACCTGCCTCTCCTCCATGATATAGTAAAGCATACACGCAATATCAACTGGGATGGAAGAGGTATGACTCCTTGGCCTGATGTTATGCAGGACAAGGGTCATTAGAACCTGAGTTATAGTGTTCATGTCTCCTTTCTTCAATATCTTTGGCCTTCCCACCGCATTCAACTCAAATCCTCGACCCGGATGTGCCAAGCTAAACACACATTCTCTAAATTCCAGTTCTTTCTAGCCACCCACCTATATTATGCACACAATTCACCTTTAGCCAAAACCAATGGGTTGCCCAGATAATCATTGATTGCATCTCTAGAGAACGACACATGTCTCCCTCTCACATAAGTCATAAAAGTGTACATTTAACCCTCTGTCGGAATGGCGTTCGCATAGAACTCATGCATTATCTCATAGTTAAGCAGGATCGGTAGAGTTAGGGGATCTTGCCAACCGTACGACTCTATTATGTTTTGACAGCCGCGAAATTCCCCTTGAGGGTTAATTCTGAAAATACGCTCAGTCCAAATACTTCTTCTGGTCAGCTCGAGGTATCGACCCTGCTACTCAGCCCCCAAAAATATGTGTGCATCATACTCCACAAGAGGCTATCTTTGTTGTGATGATTGCCCATTGCTAAAATGCCCACGCTTATGAGCCATCTGCAACCAAGAAAAACATACCAAAACAGCACCAAACAACTTAAACAACCAGCCAGGAAATTCAAGAAAAGTCATAAGAAACCCCGGGACAACACAAAATAGTCAAACAGTCGACAAAAAAGTTAAAAATCGAGAATTTTGATCACAGGGGACGCGTTTAGCACGGCCATAGTGCGCTTAGCACTGTCAGACATGCAAGCACAATTTGCTCCGCAACTAACCTGCCCTAAATACACATATCCTACACAAAAATCATAAACAGCAACATACCCAACACATTTCAATAAAAAACATCAGAGAAACAAAAATAATCAGAACAGGGCAAGAGGGGCGTGTTTAGCCGGCTCATAGCGCACTAAGCGCGCTTGCGACAACAAGCAAAAAATTTTCCTCTGCCACTAAAATGGAGCTGCACAACCAACAATTTATTCACCCCTAATCTGAACCCTAACACGCATTATCAAACTACCACATAAACAATCAATAAACAGCAAATAAACCAGTTTGTGACTTAACCCTAACATTGGTTAAAAAGGGTTCAGAACCTACTCTAGAAAAACAAACTCTACAAATCAAATTCATCTTACTCCAACAACACCCTAGCAGCATGCAATCTAATTTATCAAAATAATAATAAAAAACATTTTGCAAACCTGAGCTAGTGAATGAGAGGAAAGGGTGAAGGTGTTTGAAGACCAAGAGTTGAGTCTTGAGAGAAAGAAGTGGAAGCACAAGGGTGAAGTAGTCGTGAGAGGAAAAAATGAGGGAAATAAGGGTTTTCTGGTTTTTAACCTTTTAAAACGAAGTAGACCCACTTGGCTCACTTCCCTCTTTTTTCACTCATGCCCACAATTGATTGGTCATGTTCGCGTGACCACGCTAAGCGGCCTCAACAGCCAAAGAAGTTTGGCTTCAGGTTGTGTTCTCCCGACTTTTTTTCCCGATTAAATTCAAAATACTAAAAAACACAGTAAATACTTACAATGTTGGGGTGCCTCCCAACAAGCGCTTTGTTTAACGTCGTTTTGAGCTCGACGGTCCAATGCGACCTCAAGGATAGAAAAAAGGCACTATGGTTGTATTTCGCTCGAAATCTCCACCAAGATAAACCTTCAGCCTCTGACCATTTACAGTCTAACTCTCATTCGACAGTGTGTCTTCAATGACAATCGCCCTATAGTGTTTGATCTCCTTAATTCGAAATGGATCGAACCATTTGGATTTCAACTTCTCAGGGAACAGTTTCAATCTCAAATTAAACAATAAGACCAGGTGCCCTTCCTTATAATCTTTGGTCACAATCTTTTTGTCATGGTATGTTTTCACTCTGTCCTTGTACAGCTTGTTTGAGTCATACGCTTGAAGGCGCAATTCTTCCATTTCATGCAATTGTACCTTCCTTTTTTCACCGCTTAAAGTTGGATCGAAATCCAAAAATTTTAAGGCCCAAAATGCCTTATGTTCCAACTCCAGCGGTAAATGACAGTTTTTACCATAAACCATTTTGAAAGGTGTGAGACCAATCGGAGCTTTGAAAGTTGTCCGATAGGCCCAAAAAGCATCATCGAGCTTGTTTGACCAGTCTTTTCAAGAAGCCGACACCATTTTCTCAAGAATCTTTTTAATTTCTCGATTGATACCTCCGCTTGCCCATTTACCTGTAGATGGTATGGTGTTGCAACTTTGTGCTTTACACCATACTGCTTCAATGCTTTTTCTAGCTGAGTGTTGCAAAAGTGGGATCCTCCATCACTTATCAACACTCTCAAAGTACCAAATCAAAAAAAGTGTTTTTCTTTAAAATTTTTATCACAGCTTTTCCATTTGCTTTAGCACATGCTATCACTTCTACCCACTTGGACACATAGTCCACTGCGACTAAAATGTATTCATTGGAAAGCGATGATGGAAATGGGTCGACAAAGTCTATGCCCCAACAGTCAAATACCTCAACCTCCAGCATATTTTGTAACGGCATTTCATTCCATTTTGAATTTCCACCACTCCTTTGGCACTTGTCACAAATTTTTGTATGCGCATGCCCATCTTTGAACAAAGAAGGCCAATGAAAGCCCAATTGGAGGACTTTCATTGTCGTACTCAAACTATTAAAGTTCCCTCCATACGGAGAGTTGTGACATTGCCGAAGGATGTTATCGACACCAAGCTTAAACAAATAAGGTTCATCCCATACAAAGTACTTGGTGTCAGATAAAAATTTCTTTTTTAGGTTACGAGTTAGACCTTACGGTATTAGTCAGGCGGCTTTGTGATTTACCATGTCGGCAAACCAAGGTCTAACTTGCACCATAAACAACTTTTCATCAGGAAATTCTTCCTTGACCTCTCTTTCATTCTTGGTCACCTCAACATTAACAAGGCAGGATAAGTGATCTGCCACCAAAATCTCGAATCCCTTTTTGTCTCGAATTTCTAAATCAAACTCTTGCAACAAAAGGACCCAAAGAATTAACCTTTATTTTGAATCCGACTTGGTAAGCAAATACTTAATCGCCGCATGATCCATGTAAACCACAACCTTAGTGTCATACCCCAAATTTTGACCACTAAGATTTCCCATCATTGTGCAAATCATCAGCACAATATGGATGGACCATCATACCTCATTAGTCTCCCCAAAGGTGGGTGAGCATTCACTACAAACAGGATTTAGGGTTTCAAGCCCTCGCAGAGCTCTTAGACAAAGGATCAATCAAGGAATGACATTATCTTTAACTTTTCTAGCCTCTCAAATATCCACAATGGATCAAGAGGACTCCCACTTCAAGGATTAAGCACAAGGCTGCTCCCTTCTAGGTGGATCAAGCCTCAGGATCGCCAGTGTCACCAAATTAGGGTTTGGTCGACTAGGGCCTCCAGATGGAAATTTTCCTCTGGGCATGAGCCAATGCTTCAAAGAATAACCTAAAATGCTCCATGGAACATCATAAACCCCATCATCAAGTCAATTTACCCTCAGGGGATGCATACATCAAAAATCAGGAATTAGGGTTTCTTGGCCTAATTCACCCCTAAGTTGACTTTTGGGACAAATCATGAGGCAAGACCTCAAGACATGATTTGAGGGTCTCTAACATACCACGTTGATCCATTTGCAACAATGGATTGACCCAAGAAGCTTGAGCAACAAGTTTCAATTTCATCTGAACCACAGTTAGGGTTTCGCGAGAAAAGTCAACTGTAGCTTTGACTTTTGACCAGGACATGCTCCCAAGCCGTGGGACACGATTAAATATACCCTATAACACCCATGGAACATGTCAATCAATTTTGATTTAGGTCAAGGACATGGTTTCCTAAAGGATCGCACAGTTTGGAATTCATCTGATAAAAAGTCAACTGTGCACAAAAGCCAAACTTTGACTTTTTGAGATTTTTCATAAAAATGGTTTTTTAACCCTAAAATGATGTTAATGTGTGATTGGAATCATCATTCATCAAGAAAAATCAAAGAAAGTGGGATAACTTGTAAAAGGGGTAACCATAAAAACTTAGAAATTTTTCTAAGTTATGGAATAAAGTGGCAAGGGTACCAACTTTGGAGGATCATAACTCCTAAACCACAAAGCCATTTTTCCCCATCCAAAGATGGATTTGTAGCCCTCATGGCCCTTTACAAAAGTGTCAACTACACTTCATCCCAATTCATCATGGATTTTGAGTTATGGTTGGATCAAAATGGCTAAAAACCTAAAATTGACATTTTTCAGCACTTAGCCAAAAATCTGCCTTGTAATTTCAGCACAATGTCCCAACTTCAAGGCTATTTTTCTCCATGATCCAAGTTGAACCAGGTCTAGTGTCATACATCAAAGTTGAAGTACGTCATCTAAGCTTTCCGGAAAGTCCTAGAACATCCATGTAGCATACTCGAGCAGGGAGTTATGGATCTTACAAAAAGGCTTGCTGCAGCTGAATTTTTCAGGGCAGATTTGCACAGTTTTTATGCCACATGAATTTTCAAGCCTTGTCATCATTTTGGACACATCTAAGGATCAAATCCAAGTGGGATGATCTGATCCATGAACCTCCCAAGTCCAAGAAACCAAAAAAAGCATGCCAAAACCTAGAAATCCCTAAAAGAGGGACAAATCTCCATTTTTGGTTTGGAGCATTTAATGGATGCTTAGAGGTGGCATGAACTGATCTTCCTCCAACTGAATTCAGTCAAGATTCCTCCAACAACTAGGGAACCAGCAGCCTGTGCTATAACCTCTAGTCAATGGCTAGAGGAGACTTGGATTTTCATTGGCCAACATTGGCCAAACCTCTGCTGCAGCCACCATTCACTATTGCTTGCAAAACAGACTTGCTCTACTATAAATAGAGCTCATTTGTGCTCAGTTTGAGTACACCAAAGCCATCAAACAGATGCTTTCCTCAAATTCTCTCTTTCACTCCAAAATGCCTTCTTTAGTAAGGAAATTCTGAGTTTTTGAGTTAGAGAGCATTTCCATCACAGCTCATGATCCTAACACCTCATAAACATCATATGTAGGTGATCCAAACTCTCACAAGTGACCTATAACACCAACATCACAAAGTCACCTCTCAAAACCTCAAAATGGCACTTTTTTGCATTTTTTAAGCCATGTCTTGATTCAGTCACTTTCCAAACCAGATAAAACCTCAAACACACTCTAAATATCATCCTTGAACTGTCCCAAATGGTGCCACACATCTGGAACACCATTTGAGAGAGTTGGCATTTTGGCCACTTTTGACCATTTTGCGAGAAAGTGTTCAAACTTGCTCCAGAGGTTTCCAGCCGATTCCAACCATCCTAAAAGCTTCTAAGAGGTCATTTGAGGTTGTCCAAAGCATCAAATCATTTCTGGAACAAAGCACTTGGTAGGTTGGCCAAAATCTCCAAAAAAGAGGTAAAATTCACAACTTGAATTCTTTGAATCATGCTTTCCTTTGTTGTCCACATACATGCATCATATTGAACAATTCTTGAGGCAAAAATGTAGTCCTTAATGTGTATGTTGTGATCCTCCCACTGTTTTCATTTTAACATGTTTATATGTGGAATTTTGTTGTTTTAAAATCATGTCCAGTTCTGGTTTTTTTTATTGATGTGTTCTGTACATTAAGTTTTAGTGTGCATGAGTAACACCATTAGATTCCTTGCGAAAAATCGGTCAAGATAGGTTTTTACGGATTTCAATTCCGATGAAAATTGAGAGAGTTATGCGCGTTGGAAATTTGACGCGAAACGGCGTCGAAAACTAACGCGCAGTTCTGGTTTTTTAATTGCTGCATTTTGTAAGTTGATTTTCCATGTGCGTTAGTAATACCATTGGATTCCTTGCGAAAAATCGGTCAAGATAGGTTTTTACGGATTTCAATTCAGATAAAAATCGAGAGAGTTATGCATGTTGGAAATTCGACGCGGAACGATGTTTTCAAAACAGTGCAGTTCTGGTTTTTTTATTTCTGCGTTTTGTGTGTTGATTTTCCATGTGCGTGAGTAATACCATTGGATTCCTTGAGAAAAATTGGTCAAGATAGGTTTTTACGGATTTCAATTCGGATAAAAATCGAGAGAGTTACGCGTGTTGGAAATTCGATGCGGAACGACGTTTTCAATTAGTAGTAGTTATGGTTTTTTAATTGCTGCATTTTGTACGTTGAGTTTCAGCATGCATGTGTGATTCCATTGGATTCCTCACGAAAAATCGGTCAAGATAGGCTCTTCCGGATCTTAATTCGGTTAAAAATCGAGAGAGTTACGCGTGTTGGAAATTCGACGCGGAACGATATTTCGAATTAATAGCAGTTCTGGTTTTTCGATTTGCGTGTTTTGTATGTCGAGTTTCAGTGTGTATGTGTGGTACTATCGGATTCCTTGCGAAAAATCGGTCAAGATAGGTACTTCTGGATTTTGATTCCGATAAAAATTGAGAGAGTTATGAGTATTTGAAATTTGATAAAAAAACGTGTTGAAAATTAAAGTTTCGGTACTAGTTTTTAACCCATAAGAGATGTCGGAGATGATGTTGTGACATCTTTCCTCTTTTTCTTATTTTTTATTTTCAAAACTCAACAAATTTTTTTACATAGCAAAAAATCATCATTTTCCAATTCATACCCCATAATATTTTAATCCACAAAAAATCACAAAAAAAAGTATTATTTTTATATTATTTTTAATATATTTAAAAATAGTGTTTTAAATTGTTTTAAATGCTTTTAAAATGATTTCTTTTTTTCTTGATTTTTAAAACCAAAATGATTTTAAATATTTATGTGGATAAAATATTTTTTTCATAAACTTTAATCATTATTTAATGATTTTTATTTGATATTTTTATCATTTTTTACTTAATTTTTCTTGGAAAAATGCCTTAAAAAATGAAATTGGGGTTTTCTTTGATTTTCACCCTAACAAATCTTTTTCAAACACTTTGGGCCTCTATTAGAGTGTAAGACCCAATCCCCTTTTAACCAAAACAATTTTGGGCCTCACTTATTGTATAAGTCCCTCTGCGTTAAAAGAAAACCTCGGCGCGATCGCCATTTTCAAACGAAAATCAACTGGGCTTCTCTTTGAGCTGTAAGTCCCATTTCTTTTCATTTTTAAACACTTGGGCCTCTATTAGAGTGTAAGACCCAACTCTTTTTTAACAAAACAATTTTTGGGCCTCAGCTATTGTATAAGTCCCGATACGTTAAAAATCTCGGTGCAATCGTCATTTTCAAACTGAAAATATTTTGGGCCTCTCCCTAAGTTGTAAGCCCTATATTTTGTACAAAAATACACTTTGGGCCTCTAATAGAGTGTATGACCCAACCCCTCTTTTTTATCACTTTTTTCATATTTTCTCATTTTTCATATTATTTTTTAATGATTTGGAAAATTAATAACTCCTTCAATTTTGATTATTTTTTATTGGTTCTTTTTCTGAAAAATCACAAAAATAGTAAAATATTTTATTCTACAAAAAATCAAATTTATATTAATTATTTAATATAGTTGGTATTTTTGTGAATAAATTCATTTTTAATTGTTTTTAAACATTTTAAAAGTGAACATTCATCTTGAAAATCAAAACTAAATAAGTTTTAAATCATCTTGTGATTAAAACCTCATTTTTCAAACCTTAACCAAAAATCACAAGTGGTTTATTTAAACTTATTTGATTTTTGTCATTTTTTATTAATTTTCTTTGAAAAATTACTTTTAAAAAGTGAAAATTGGGGTTTCTTTGATATTCAATCATACTCAAATGTTTTAAGACTCTTTGGGCCTCTAATAGAGTGTAAGACCCAATCCCTTTGTAAATACCAAAATTTTGGGCCTCAGTCACTTGTATAAGTCCCACGGTGTTTCCAAAAACTCGGCGCGATCGTCGCCCTTTTCAAAATTAACCATTGGGCCTACCCTCGAGTAGTAAGACCCATTTATTTTCTTAAAACTCACTTGGGCCTCTAATAGAGTGTACCATCCCTTTGTACAGAAAACCTTTTTTGGGCCTCAGTCACTTGTATAAGTCCCTCTGTACAAATTCAACAATGCACTCACTGATAAAACCATGGGCCTCTCCTTGAGCTGTAAGCCCCAAATCTTTTTATTTCAAAGCACTTTCTCCTTTGATTTTGAATATACTATTGTTTTCAATCTTTCTTTGTTGAACAACTAACCAAACAACATGGAAGCTCTACAACCGAGTAAGTGTTTACCCGCTTTCATTTACCGCTTTCATATGTATATAACTATATTGTGGGGCATTTTCACTGTAAGTCTCCTTTCATAAACTCACATATATATAACTATATTGTGGGGCTGTTTCGCTGTAAGTCTTCTTTCATAAACTCATATCAACTGTGTAATAATAGTATAGATATTTAGAGTTTCCCCGACAACTACGTCTAGCATTAAGCCCGTTGATCACTCATAGAAATAGTCTAAACTAGATCCCCATAGGATTACCAGACACAGTCTTCCCTCCTCTTGGGGTTAAACAATACGGAGATATGAAAGGCAGCATTCTCTGTGAACCCTTTCATAGACTGTCACTCATAGAAGTTGTCAAAGAAACTATATTCCCCAGAGATGATATATTCTCCGTGAATTGCATCTCTTGAGTTTCTTCCAAATTCTCGAACTTTCCTGACTTTGATCTATTCTCGGTGAATAGCATTGCCTTGAATTTCTCGGGGTTTGGGGACCCATGGGCTTCTTAAAAGCACTTGTCAAGAAACTCTACTCCCCAGAGATGATCTTTTCTCCGTGAATGGCATCTCTTGAGTTTCTTCCAAATTCTCGAACTTTCCTGACTTGATCTATTCCTTGTGAATAGCTTGCCTTGAATTTCTCGGGGTATGGGGACCCACTGGCTTCTTAAAAGCAATCGGCCTCCTCTTGGGCATCGTACAAGGACCCACAGGCTTCCTAAAAGCACCTGCCTCCTCTTAGGCTTAGTACAAGGACCCTACGGCTTCTTAGAAGTATTCACAGCCTCCTCTTAGGCTTCGTATAATGATCTCTTCCTCCGGGAATGATAGCCTCCTCTTGGGCTTAGTACAAGGACCCGTCGGCTTCTTAAAAGTTTCCAGCCTCCTCTTGGGCTTCGTACAAATTGTCCCGACGACCTCCTAGAGGTATAGGAACATAACTTAATCATCTGCATAGAACAGTCCTTTCAAAGAGTCTACTACTGTTTCTCAAAGCATAGTACAAAAAATGAAACTCTAGACTTGGACAGTCTAACCTCCTTGAGTCTCAAAGACATTCTCAAGCACCCTTCAAGAAAAGAAAGGAAACCCGTAGACTCGGACAGTCTCAATACCCTTCGGATTTCCCACTTCCTTAAAGAACAGGAATAACCCAGATCCTTGAAACAAATCCCTGAGTACAGTGTTGCTCATATAAGAACTGATTTTCTCTTTAAAATCAGTATACTGGACCTGTCACTTAACTGAAACAGTTACCATAGCCTCCTCTTGGGCTTTGTTCAATGATTCTTCCCAGCGAAGCAAATGTTTAGCCTCCATCTCGGGCTTCGTACGAGATACCAAAATTCTCCCCAGTGGAGTCAAACAACATTTAGCCTCTCTCTCGGGCTTTATACGAGATACCAAAAGACTCCATCATTGAGTCAAAACCCCTTTTAGCCTCTCTCTCGGGCTTTGTACGAGACACATATTAGCCTCCTCTTAGGCTTTATATAAGAAAACCACTGGTTGATCCAATTAACCTTTTAGCATCAAAGCTGTGCCTCGTTCACAGTGCACAAACATCAACAACTCTTTCCCCTTCATCTAATCGCTGTAAGTGGCAAGCCTCTGGATCATCTACATCCTGCCACTGTCCCTCTTTTAGCATGAGAAATTCCTAAGGAAAGATAGCATTGCTCAACACTGAGTTAAAGTCTTCTCCTTCAGGTGGAAATCCCCTATAAAGGAAATTATGGCATTGCCGGATTCACAAATCCCGGTTAAAGTAATTCTCCTTTATAAAACAGTTGTGACATACAACCCCCTCTTTAGAGATGACAAATTCTTTCTAAAGTCAACCCTTTAGCTTCATATCTTGGGCTTTGAACCAGATACAAATAGACCCTTCAGCTTCATATCTTGGGCTTTGAACAAGATACAAACCACCTTTCGCTTCACGTGTTGGGCTTTGAACAAGACACCAAAACACCCATTTCCTCCTATAGGAGGAACTGCGAACGCTCTGATTTCCCTGTTTCGGTAAACGGGAATACGTAGGCATACGATTGAAAGAAAAATCTTAGCGAGCACACTACACAAAAACCCAAAATCCCATACTCTCATGTATCTATCAAAAGCATCAGTCCTAACATCCTAATCCTTGTTCCCCGCCAGAAATCTTCTGCCAAGATAAAAAGAAAGAAAACAGTATTGGTGAAAATACAAATAACTAGTACAAAGGCCCCCTCACATTGATAGCATCCGTAACCTAACAGACCGCTGTTTAAACTCAGTATGCAAAGCAGGGTTAATTGGAGACATCTATTTCCCTTCCTTCATCAGCTCACAATAGGATAAAAAATGAATCGACTGTAGTACGGTCAAACCACAGAGAGCGACCAGCGCTTAAGAACCGCGTCCAAAATCGCTCGCTACAGAAAAATGGCGGCCACTATGGGGCAGGTTCTTTCTTTCTTACAATTTAAACCTTGGGTAAGTCATTTTCATGGCGGTGGCCGCCAACAGAAAAATGGCGCCCACCGTGGGGCCAGTCTCTGTTTTCCTTTTTCCTTTTCATCTCTTGTGTGAATACCACAGATTGGGGCTTCCGCCGGGGAACCCATTTTCTATCAGGAACTTAGGATTCATAGCTTTAAAGGTCTAGGATGTTTAGGACAAATATATATACTGCTTTTCCTAATTGCTATACATGTTTATTTTTCTACTAATGGGAATCCGGGTGATGCCGTATGTGGAAAGATTGAGTATACACTTAAGATAAGTGATGGCGACGGGGTCGACCATCAACCTCAGTGGAGGCTGACCAATGCAACCCATTCTCTCACCTAGACAATGGGCCGATTGTTAAGTCTGAGAAGCTGAGGAGCCAAACCCTTTCGTAGTGCGGAAACTATCGGGAATAGTTGTTACGCGATACTACCCTCATTTGAGGCTGGTGATCTATTCTCGGTGAATGGCACTTACTCTAAGATTGTTCTACAACTTGCTGGCGATCCGCTTGTTGTTTTGCTTTCCTGGGAAGAGCTGATGATAATGAGTTCAGGTACAAAAATCACCCTAGTATAAACCTTTGAGGATGGGTAGAGCCTTGACTTCATGACAACGACCCTTTGGCCCCATGTTTTTTCTATGTTTTTGTGTGCTGCATTCATGCATTCATCTAAAAAACATTAAAACATTCAAAAAATTCTTCTCTTCTAGTCTCTCTGTTTTTCAAATTAAACTAAGACTGTGATTGCAAATATCAGAGAAAAGGATTGCGCTAATGGATTTCGGTAGAAAGAGAACCCATAGGTATACCTTCAAGGTTCCAAAACTAGAGGATTTGAGAAGGTTAGCAAGGATGATCACTAACCCTGAGGCTTTCAGAGCCAAGTACGGAGGTTTGTTACCACTGTTAAGAGTCCATGTGATTGAGGGAATCATTGATGCGCTCATTCAGTTTTACGATCCAGTTTATCACTGTTTCATATTCCCGGATTACCAGCTAGCACCAACGCTGGAGGAGTATTCTCACCTGATCGATCTACACATTACTGATCGAGCTCCATTTTCTGGACTAGAAGAAATTCCAAAGAATCAGACCATTGCAAGAGAAATTTATTTGGACGAGTCAGAGGTCAGGACTCACATGACCACTAAGGGTGGCATCCAAGGTTTGCCAGCCCAGTTCTTGACAAAGAAGGCCCTGTATTTTGACAGTATAGGAAACGTGACTGCTTTTGAAAGCATCTTTGTCTTGCTCACCTACGGGTTATTTTTGTTTCCCAACATCAATAACTTCGTCGATATTAACGCCATTAAGGTTTTTCTCATTGGAAACCCTGTGCCGACTTTGCTCGCAGATGCGTATCATTCTGTACACTTGGGGAATTTATACAGCGGAGGGGAGATCACATGCTATGTACCTCTGCTTTATAAATGGTTTATTTCCCACTTGCCCAAGTCTGCTGCTTTTTGGGATTGCAAGAGTGCCTTACGTTGGTCGCAGAAGATCATGTCTCTTACCAACTCTGATATAGATTGGTGCAACAGGATTTACGAGGGAATCAAAATCATTGACTGTTGTGGAAACTTCCCCAACGTACCCCTCATAGGAACTAAAGGAGGAATCAACTACCATCCGGTATTGGTTCGTCGTCAATTTGGATACCCAATGAGGCATGTCCCACTTAATGCTCATCTGGAAGGTCTTTTCTTCAAGGAGGGAGAAAACGAAAGAGCACTAAAGATAGAAATAGTGCATGCTTGGAAGCACGTTCATAAGAAAGGACGAGAGTCTCTGGGAAAACCAGACTGTGTCTCGGTGGAGCCTTATCTCCACTGGGTACAAACTAGAGCTCTCAAGCTAAAGATGCCTTATCCTCGTTACGGAATTCTTCTGCCGAGGGAATTTGTCATGTACTTCATGACGGAAACTGAAAAGCTTCAGGTTACTCTCAACAAAGTTCAACAGGAGAGGAGGTCTTGGAAGAACAAGTACCGCACCCTCGACGTCGAGTGCATCAAAATACATCAATTACTGAAAGAGAAAGATGCTCTGATTGAAATTTTGGAGCAACATGCTGTAGAGAATCAAGATGACCAAAGGAATTTGCTCGTTCCTTTCACTTGGCAAAGGAACGACAACCCGACAACGGCCCAAGAGCCCCGGTCAAAGAAAAGGAAGATATCAGAATCAACACCCGATTTCTCTTCAGAGAGGACTCGGGACCCATTAGCTTAGGTTTCTGTTTCCGCATCTTGTAATCTACTGTATTTCCATTTCCGCAATCCTTTAAATTTCAATAAAACGGGGTTTCCCCACTGTTTGATATTTGCAATCTAATTGTCGAAGTTTATTTTGATTAAACCAACAGAACAATTAATATAATCATTGCATTCATCATTCTCACGTAACGCATTCTTCTTCTCTACGAATCTCACGTTTGTGTCTCAGTTCTAGAGTCAAACTGTCTCATTCGTATAATACTCGGCCTAATCGTCAGAAAAAGATGGATGATCTTGAGGAAGAGAACAAAGAGTTGAAAGAAGAGATCGACGCTCTAAGAGAGGATATGAGAAAGCTTCGTAACGACATGCAAGCCATGGCAGAAGCTCAGCTACAAAGAACTGTGATCTCATAGATCACCTCAATGCCCATAGTGGAGAAGTATGATCCTAGGTATCAGATACCGAAAGATCGTCCTTGGGGCATGCCTGTTAACTATATCCCGAAAGGATATGTTCCGCCGATCGCTGAAGATCAGGGAATCACAACAGAAGCCGCTGGGCCTAAAGGTTACAAACTTCGGGAAAGCGAAGATGCCAGGGGCATACTGAAGACTCCTGAAGGTTACAAACTTCAGGAAATGCCAAGACTCACTGCCGTAGTCACGGTACCACCCCCTGTGGTGCACACTGTCCCAGAAGGACAGATTCCGCCAATACCTGTTGGTGAAAAGGAAACTATGTTTAACCGAATGGATGAATTCCAGGAATAGTTCTTGGAAATGCAGAAGGAGCTGCAAGCCATTCGCGATCAGGATTTATTTGGAAAGGACGCCGCAGACCTCTGCTTGGTCCCCAATGTGAAAGTCCCGCACAAGTTCTAAGTGCCCGACTTTGAAAAATACAAGGGTAACTCTTGCCCTCAGAGCCATCTGGTGATGTACGCTCGGCGGATGTCAGCTCAGACGGAGAATCAGGACCTACTGATTCACTACTTTCAGGATAGTTTAACTGGTGCCGCACTCAAATGGTACATGGGTTTAAACCGTACTACTATCAGTACATTCAGAGATCTTGGTACTTCCTTCGTCCAACAATACAAATACAATTTGGACATGGCACCCGACAGAGATCAACTCAGATCAATGTCGCAAAAGGACAAGGAAACCTTTAAGGAGTATGCTCAAAGGTGGCGTGAAATTTCCGCTCAAATTTGTCCACCTCTTGAGGAAAAAGAGATGACAAAGATCTTCTTAAAGACCTTAAGCTCATTTTACTATGACCGAATGGTTGCCAGTGCGCCCAGTGATTTCACTGAAATGGTGGGCATGAGCGTACGTCTTGAGGAAGCCGTCCGAGAAGGACGTTTGGTAAAAGACACTGGATCGACGAGCGGTACTACAAAATACGGTAGTGCTCTCCCTAAGAAAAAAGAGCAAGATATTGGGAATATCTCTCTCGGAAAGCAAAGGCGACGTTATCAACCGGTAGCAGCTGTAATTCCTGCTATCAGCCCTGCGCCTATTCCTACGTATCAACCTCAGGTTGCGCAGAGCCAACCTGATCAGCAAAGGACACAACAGCCTCTTCAGCAGGCTCGTCCTCCATATAACAACAACCGTACAACACGACCACTAGGATTTGATCCTATACCCATGTTGTACGCAGAATTATTTCCGTTACTACTGGCTAAGGGGCACATCCAGACTAAGTCTCCTCTTACAGTACCAAAAAATCTGCCTTTTTGGTTTAAGGTGGATCAGACATGCCTTTATCGTCAAGGAGGTTCAGGGCATAACATTGAGACTTGTCTCAATTTCAAGTCCGACGTGCAAAAGCTTGTTAGGAGCGGGCTCTTATCTTTCAAAGATACGAATCCCAATGTTCTCACGAACCCGCTGCCTCAACACGAGAAAGCTGCCGTCAATCTGATTGAGAGAGAATCTAACGATGTCTATCAAAGTCATGATGTACTCTTGTTAAAGGCCAATCTGGTCAAGATGCATTGTAGACAGAGTGGATATGGCCATGTGCCACCTCATAATTATCACCAGTGTGATATCTGCTCTAAAGATAACCAAGGATGTTCGGTAGTGCAATAAGCTCTACAGGAACAGATGGATCTCGGATGGATCCAAGAGCACCGAGTTCGTGGAGTTAACATGGTCTATACAAATTCTAACGTCATTCAAAACCACGACATCCGTGCGATGAATGTCAACTTGGTGGCGATGCACTCAAGGCAAAGCCAATATCATAATCTGCCACGGCACGATTACAGTTCCTGTCTGACTTGCTCGGTAAACAAACAGGGATGCTCTTTCATACAGGATACCCTCCAGCATCAGATGGATCTTAGATGGATCCAAGACTACCATGATAGGAACTCCTATCAAATCAACATGGTTCAGATCTTCGATATCCGCTTGATGAATACCAACCTGGTAGAGTTGCATGCTGAGCAGGTTCGACTCGGATTCTTAATATCACATGACTATCAAAGCTGTAAAGCAGGTTGCGAAAATGATCGACGTTGTACCCTTGTCCAGGAGGCACTTCAGCACTTGTTAAATCACTGGTGGATGCCAATCTACATGGACGAAGATACTCAGCAAATTAGTATCAGTAACAGGAATCCTACTCGTCGTCAAAGTCAGGATGTCCGATCTATGGAAGCTAACCTAGTGAGGTTACATTGTATTCAAAGTGGGCGTGGCCAGGTGTCACCACACAATTACGATCGTTGTAGCGTCTGTTCGGAAAGTAACTAAGGGTGCTACCTTGTGCGAGCAGCTCTCCAGGGGCAGGTGGACCGTGGAGAAATTTGTCCATATCCGGGTTCTGGACCCATCAACTGGATGCCGAATTACCTTGCCGATCAAGTTGAGGTTGTTGTCACCATCTCTGGTCGTCACCAGACCAGGGATGTTTTTGCCATCATCCCTCTACTTGACGAATCTAAAGTTCCCAACCGGGAACGGATCGAGATTACTTACGATGGTCAGAAAAATCAGAAGGTTCCCATAGTCATCTATCTGCCGGGACCATTACCGTATGAATCAACTAAGGCTATCCCTTACAAATACGGTGCAAGGACAGTTGAAAATGGAAAGGAAATTCCATTACCCTCCGTTGTGAACATTGCAGACATCAGTCGAGTAACACGGAGTGGTAGAATCTTCAACCGAGGGGTTGGGGAACCTAACAAGGAAAAGGAACTTCAGACAGAAGCTCCCGATCTATCAGTCAGTCAATCCAGTAATCCCTACCTTTCGAAAAATAATGATGAGATACTGAAGCTCATCCAAAGGAGTGAACATTGTTGATCAATTGTTACAGACTCCTTCAAAGATCTTGGTATTATCACTGTTACTCAGTTCAGAAGCCCACAGGGAGGCTCTATAGAAAGTCTTGGAGCAAGCCTTTGTGGAACAGGATGTAACAATCAGATAGTTCGATAGCATTGTCTCTAACATCACTTCCTACAACATGGGATTTAGTGATGAGGAATTACCTGAAGAGGGTCGTCGTCATAACATGGCGCTCAATATCACAATTAACTGCCAGGACGATGCTTTATCCGGTGTACTGGTAGACACAGGGTCAACCCTGAATGTTATGCCGAAGTCTACTTTGATGCAATTAACATTCAGAGGCCCTCCGATGAGAACCAGCGAGGTCGTCGTCAAAGCATTCGACGGATCCAGAAAAATGGTTATCGGCGAAGTTGATCTTCCCATAACTATCGGTCCTCACACTTTCCAAGTCACTTTCCAGGTCATGGACATCCGGGCAACATACAGTTGTTTATTAGGAAGACCTTGGATACATCAGGCTGGAGCGGTCACTTCGACCCTCCACCAAAAGCTAAAGTTCGTCAAGAACGATCAACTTGTCACGATTTGTGAGGAACAAGCCTTGCTTGTAAGCAACTTGTCGTCGTCTACTGGTATAGAACCCGAGGAGGTTATCGGGACGCAGTTCCAAGCACTGTCGGTGAGCAAGGACAATCAGTTCAAAGAAGGAACCTCGATTTCCTCATACAAAGATGCTATCAAAGCGGTCGAGAGTACCGATACAAAAGGATGGGGACAGCTTGTCATTCCTATTGACAATAAAACAAAGAAGGGTCTTGGTTTTTCTGCAACCTGTACCCAAACAGCTGCTACCAATGAAAGTCTTCATCCCCTTCAAAACTTATTCCACAGTGGAGGTTTCCTTCACCCAGTGCCTCAGACAGTTCATGCTATCAATGAGGAAGATCCCTCTGACACAGATGAAGAATGGAAGTCCTATCTTAACGAGGACGGTTATGTGTCTCAGAAAGAGGTGCCTACGCCATTTTGCTATCCCGCACAGAGTCCGAGATTTATACCACGGTCAGACGTTGAAATGATATATGGAGATTGTGATCCGGAAGGATGCCGTGCTCCACCAAATTCATTAGAGGAGGACACAAAGATGAAAGACAACTTTGACCACAATTACTATGGCCCAATGGATGGTCTACCAATGTGGCAACCTTACCCAGGAAACTTGGGGCAAGAAAGTCAACCGAGTAATGAAACTCAGCTGAGCATCATTGAACAGAATACCTGTGTCCCCACCATGTCATGGGATCAACACTCAGGTCATTCGGAAACTACTCAACATGAAGATGAATTCGCAACGTTCGCAGGACTTGAATTCATCAACTATGCTTTTCCTGAGGTCAACATCATCGAGAGGGATGACTCCTCCAGTTCCAAAGAAGTTTGGGACACTCTGGGAGAACCAAGTGGAAAATACGACTATATGGTCAAGTACACCGCTCTCGAAAGCTCTCGTATCAGGCTCGAAGATATCCAGCCAACTGGATGGGGAGATACAGCTGAGAGCACAACTACAATGCAAAATACAACAGAGGAATTCTCCTACGACAATTCTGCCTGGGAGATAGATTCCAATGATCCTGCTCCGCCAGAAATCAGCGTCATTTCTGAGGACAAATCAAGGAAGGTGCCAGACTTTGTGATTCACCGAGGAGTTCGCCGCCAATGGGTTGCCGTCGAGGTTCCGAAGGTCGTTCATCAGTCAAAGTAATTGCCATCTTTAACCTTTCACCCTGCCCAGGTGAAACGGATGTTTTGATAGGGCTCGCTTTCTGTAAATTTCCCTCTTCGCTTCGCCCAAAGCGACAGAGTTTTGTTTTATAGGGCTGTAGTTTCAAGAGTCGACTGATCATAAATAAAATAACGTCGTTCTGTAATTTCTGCATTAATTGCTGTTTTCTCTTTTTGCTTTTCTCAGAAAATGGTAATCCTAAAAAATAATTCAAATAAAGACAAGCAGTAAAATAAAACACTGCACACACTTGCATTTTTCTCTATCTCTTCTAAACACGAATCATCACGTCGTGTAGATTGCTTGTTTTAAACCCCGTTGAAACATACGATCCGATGCCTTCTCCCAACTTTAAGTTCCCGGTATTCGAGGCTGAAGAAGAAAATGACAACGAAATTCTAGAAGAGATCTCCTGATTACTCAGACAAGAGGAAAGGTCCATTGAACCTCACAAAGAGCCGTTGGAAACGGTAAACTTGGGTTCAGAAAAAGAGAGAAAATAAATTAGGATTGGGGCACTGCTCGGTCCAACTGCCAGAGAGGGTTTGATAAAGCTTCTCAGAGAATTTCCCGATGTATTCGCTTGGTCCTATCAGGACATGCCAGGGTTGGATACCAGCATCGTGGAACATCATTTACCGTTGAGATTATAATGTTCGCCCGTAAAGCAAAGGTTGAGACGCACTCACCCGGACATGGCCATCAAAATCAAAGAGGAGGTACAGAAACAGATCGACGCAGGTTTCCTTGCTACATCTGAATATCCTCAATGGTTAGCCAACATCGTACCCGTTCCCAAAAAGGATGGAAAGGTCAGAATGTGTGTCGACTACCGAGATCTGAACAAGGCTAGTCCAAAGGACGACTTTCCTTTACCACACATTGACATGCTGGTAGATAGTACAACAAAGTTCAAAGTCTTCTCCTTCATGGATGGATTCTCGGGCTATAATCAGATCAAAATGGCGCCGAAAGACATGGAGAAAACTTCGTTCATCACCCCATGGGGTACCTTTTGTTACAAGGTAATGCCGTTCGGTTTAAAGAACGCCGGGGCAACCTATCAAAGGGCCATGACAACTTTTTTTCATGACATGATACACAAAGAGATCGAGGTATATGTCGATGATATGATTGCAAAATCTAAGACAGAAGAGGAGCATGTGACCCACCTGTCAAAACTATTCGAGCGTTTGCGAAAGTACAAACTCCGCTTGAATCCCAACAAGTGCACCTTCGGTGTCCGTTCAGGGAAATTACTAGGGTTCATTGTCAGCCAGAAAGGAATTGAGGTTGATTCTGACAAGGTCAAGGCCATTCAAGAAATGCCTTCTCCGAAAACTGAAAAACAAGTCAGAGGATTCCTGGGACGTTTGAACTACATTTCCAGATTCATATTCCTCATGACCGCCACATGTGCGCCGATTTTCAAATTACTCAAAAAGAACCAGGATTGCGTTTGGTCAGAAGATTTCCAAACTGCCTTCGACAGTATTAAGGAATATCTGTTGAATCCTCCGATTCTATCACCTCCAGTGGAAGGAAGACCACTGATTATCTACCTCACAGTCCTAGAAGACTCAATGGGGTGTGTAGTTGGCCAACAAGACGAAACCAAACGGAAAGAGTCTGCCATTTACTATTTGAGCAAGAAATTCACCGAATGCGAAACTCGGTACACGATGCTTGAGAAAACTTGCTGTGCTTTGGCTTGGGCAGCCAAACATCTTCGCCAATACATGATTCGTCATACTACTTGGTTAATCTCAGAAATGGATCCAATCAAGTATGTCTTCAAAAAACCTGCTCTTACGGGAAGGATTGCCCGTTGGCAGATGTTACTATCAGAATATGACATAGAGTACCACGCTCAGAAAGCCGTTAAGGGGAGTATATTAGCCGATCATTTGGCTCATCAACCGATTGACGATCAAGAATCAACCGGGTTCGACTTCCCAGACGAAGATGTCATGTATCTAAAAATGAAAGATTGCGATGAACCGTTACCCAGTGAAGGGCCAGAACCGGGTTCCCAATGGGGACTTATCTTTGACGGAGCAGTTAATTATTATGGAAACGAAATTGGGGCAATCATTGTTACCCCTCAGGGTACCCACATTCCTTTCACTGCTCGACTTACGTTCAAGTGTACGAACAACGAGGCCGAATACGAGGCTTGTATTATGGGTCTCGAAGAAGCAATTGATTTAAGGATCAAAAACTTGGACGTATATGGAGACTCAGCTCTGGTTATCAATCAGATCACAGGAGATTGGAACACATACCAATCAGGATTGATTCCTTACAAAAACTATGCAAGAAGGTTGTTACCCTTCTTCAACAGAGTTGAGTTTCATCACATCCCTCGTGAAGAGAATCACATGGCTGATGCCTTAGCCACTCTCTCTTCCATGATTAGTGTAGGTCAATGGAATGACATACCTAAGATCAACATCATGCGCCTTGAACGGCCCGCTTACATCTTCACGATTGAAGCAGTCATAGACGACAAACCTTGGTATCACGATATCAAATGCTTCCTTCAGAAACAAGAGTACCCACCTAGGGCATCCAGGAAAGATAGAAAGACCCTCAGAAGATTGGCTAGAAACTTCTTCCTGAGCGGTGACACTCTCTATAAGAGAAATTTTGACATGGTCTTGCTCCGATGCGTAGACAGGCCAGAAGCAGACATGCTTATGAAAGAAATTCATGAAGGATCCTTTGGCACTCATGCCAACGGACACGCAATGGCGAGAAAAATTCTGAGAGCAGGGTACTATTGGTTGACCATGGAACCCGACTGCTACAAGTACATGAGGAGGTGTCACAAGTGTCAGATATACTCCGACAAAATTCATGTACCGCCATCACATCTCAGAGTTCTTTCTTCCCCATGGCCTTTTTCCATATGGGGAATCGACATGATTGGCATGATTGAGCCCAAGGCTTCGAACAGACATCGGTTCATCTTGGTAGCCATTGATTACTTCACCAAGTGGGTCGAAGCAGCGTCATACGCCAATGTGACCCGACAAGTGGTGGTCCGATTTATCAAAAATAATATCATCTGTCGTTATGGTGTTCCAAGCGAGATCATTACTGATATGGATCTAACTTGAACAATAAGATGATGAAAGAGTTGTGCATAGAGTTCAAGATCGAACATCATAACTCATCTCCCTACCGACCCAAGATGAACGGAGCGGTAGAAGCGGCTAATAAGAACATCAAGAAGATCATTCAAAAGATGGTTGT
This sequence comes from Lathyrus tuberosus, assembly GCA_022829125.1. Classification (NCBI taxonomy): domain Eukaryota; kingdom Viridiplantae; phylum Streptophyta; class Magnoliopsida; order Fabales; family Fabaceae; genus Lathyrus; species Lathyrus tuberosus. The sequence continues at coordinate 5,539,147 of JALAZF010000365.1, forward strand.
AACCTACAAAGATAGGCACGAGATGCTACCCTTTGCTCTTCACGGTTATCGCACATCTGTCCTCACTTCAACAGGGGCAACCCATTTCTCTCTAGTATATGGCATGGAGGTAGTTCTCCCCATAGAAGTAGAGATCCCATCAATCCGGGTATTGATGGAAGCGAAGCTCACCGAAGCTGAATGGTGTCAAAGCCGACACGACGAACTGAATCTGATCGAAGAAAAGCGAATCACGGCACTATGCCATGGTCAGTTGTATCAACAAAGAATGAAGAGAGCGTTCGACAAAAAGGTTCGACCTCGTGTCTTCAGAAAAAGAGACCTCGTGCTCAAGAAGATACAATCTTTTCTCACTGATTCTCGGGGCAAGTGGACCCCGAATTATGATGGCCCCTATGTGGTCAAGAAAGCTTTCTCAGGCGGTGCCTTGAGACTTGCCACCATGGACGGAGAGGAATTTGCCTACCCCACGAATGTTGACGTAGTCAAGAAATACTTCGCCTAAAAAAAAATAAAACGTCTCGGTGGATTGAAAACCCGAAAGGGCGGTCCAGGCAAAAATTAGCGACATGATAAAAAATCATCCCGATGGATTGGAAATCTCATAGTACAATCCAGGCAAAAATTAGGGATAATGGCAAGTAACTATGTTCAACAGAGGCAAGTCCCTCAGCAGCAGCAGCAGTTACATCATCCATCAGAGGAAAACTCCAGTCAAGGTCATCTTCGACAGAAGCTCAGGATGTCCCGAATTCAAAGTTGGTAGAAGGACAGTGGTCGTTATGTTTCAACGTAGCCCTTTTCCCTGTAAATTACCATTTTCAAACCTCTTTATATACTCTTTGGAATCACGCGTTTGGCTGATCTCCATCTTATCAATAAAATTTGAGCCCTTGTGCTTTTGTTTGTAATTCTTATTTGTTTTAGCTTTACAGAACGACATTTTAACATGATTAACGATTCTTGAAATAAAACAAAAATGAATTTACTTGTTAAAACTTTTTCTGCTTTTAAAATAAAGTTGGCAATTTCTTTTGACTGTTGAACATCAAAAGAGCATCAACCGCTTCTCCAGAAGTAAGTAAACTTCAAAGTGCAGGATCAAAGTACTCCTTCTACGCAAGTGCGCCTGAATGAAGGATCAACAGTGTCGGATGCAACTATTCCATCTGACATCTTCGGCCGAGCTCTCATCTCCTAAGCCCGACCAGCGTCACCCCAACAGGGACCATTTCTCCTAAGCAAGGCAGAATTGCTATCTTGAACCAGCGATATTTCTACGTGCCCCACTAGGGCCGAGTATCCAGTCGTGTTCATCCTTTAGTCTTTATGTTGCGTCAGTTTTGTCCGCATATACATACATACATCATGCATTATTGATTTGCATTCACATTTATATTGCATCACTATCACTCTAGTCGGTCATGTCCCCTAGTGATAAAAGTCCTCTCAATCGAGTTGTCAGCCTTTTCCTCGTCAGGAAGTGTTGCGTTTGGACAATCTCTCCTCCATTTTATTTCTGGATTAGAATTGGCCCTTGACCACTTTGATAATTTGAACCTCTGAGAAACAAGAAAACTTTCGACAAATATCACTCTTCGCCATTGAAGATGATATCCTTGCTTTCCCGGATTAAGGAAAATCCCCAGAGAAAGCCTCTTAATCAGAGATTCGGCGGTACGGCAGTTTTTCTTCGAAAAAACCACTGATGAAAAGGTCATCGGCACCTCAAAATTGGATCCCATCATATGATATTTCTCCGGAAAGATCTCGAGAAAAGTATGATGTAAGCCCCCAAACGAAAACAGTCTCTCAAGAGACTCATTTTCCCCAGTAGAATCGACAAATGGCGTCTCCAAAACAGAGAAGTTTGTGTACCTCTACAATTCAGACGAATGGGTTCCCCAGCAAGTCTGACATCAAAACTTTTTCCACTCAAATGGCATCTCCCCAGGAAAATTCGGCGAGAAGTTTGAAAGAAAACCGCTACTAACAGCGTTCCTTGTCAAGAAAGTTTATTGACAAAAGAAACTGAGACCAGTTCCTTGGTAAGAAACCAGGATCGAGGGGAAGTTTATTTCAGCAACTAAGACCAGGTCCTTGGTAGGAAATCAGGGTCGAGGGGAAGTTTATATCAGAAACCGAGACCAGATCCTTGGTAGGAAACCAGGATCGAGGGGAAGTTTACAAAAGAAACTAAGACCAGTTCCTTGGTAGAAAACCAGGATCGAGGGGAAGTTTATTTCAAAAGAAAACTGAGACCAGGTCCTTGGCTGAAGACCAGGATCGAGGGGAAGTTTACCTTTTCTAAGCATCTTCGCTTAGCTAAAGAAGATGAATGCGTAAGCTACCATTCATAACCACCATCAAAATTTCGAGTATTCCGATATTTAATCCTCTTGCACCCCGAATGCCCGAATACCTTCGTCATTCACACCTTCGGGTCCAAGAAGATTAAATAGGGGCATCTGTCATACCCCAAATTTTGACCACTAAGATTTCCCATCATTGGGCAAATCATCAGCACAATATGGATGGACCATCATACCTCATTAGTCTCCCCAAAGGTGGGTGAGCATTCACTACAAACAGGATTTAGGGTTTCAAGCCCTCGCAGAGCTCTTAGACAAAGGATCAATCAAGGAATGACATGATCTTCAACTTGTCTAGCCTCTCAAATATCCACAATGGATCAAGAGGACTCCCACTTCAAGGATTAAGCACAAGGCTGCTCCCTTCTAGGTGGATCAAGCCTCAGGATCGCCAGTGTCACCAAATTAGGGTTTGGTCGACTAGGGCCTCCAGATGGAAATTTTCCTCTGGGCATGAGCCAATGCTTCAAAGCATAACCTAAAATGCTCCATGGAACATCATAAACCCCATCATCAAGTTAATTTAGCCCCAGGGGATGCATACATCAAAAATCAGGAATTAGGGTTTCTTGACCTAATTCACCCCTAAGTTGACTTTTGGGACAAATCATGAGCCAAGACCTCAAGACATGATTTGAGGGTCTCCAACATTCAACGTTGATCCATTTGCAACAATGGATTGACCCAAGAAGCTTGAGCAACAAGTTTCAATTTCATCTGAACCACAGTTAGAGTTTCGCAAGAAAAGTCAACTGTAGCTTTGACTTTTGACCAAGACATGCTCCCAAGCCGTGGGACACGATTAAATATACCCTATAACACCCATGGAACATGTCAATCAATTTTGATTTAGGTCAAGGACATGGTTTCCTAAAGGATCGCACAGTTTGGAATTCATCTGATAAAAAGTCAACTGTGCACAAAAGCCAAACTTTGACTTTTTGAGATTTTTCATAAAAATGGTTTTTTAACCCTAAAATGATGTTAATGTGTGATTGGAATCATCATTCATCAAGAAAAATCAAAGAAAGTGGGATAACTTGTAAAAGGGGTAACCATAAAAACATAGAAATTTTTCTAAGTTATGGAATAAAGTGGCAAGGGTACCAACTTTGGAGGATCATAACTCCTAAACCACAAAGCCATTTTTCCCCATCCAAATATGGATTTGTAGCCCTCACGGCCCTCTACAAAAGTGTCAACTACACTTCATCCCAATTCATCATGGATTTTGAGTTATGGTTGGATCAAAATGGCTAAAAACCTAAAATTGACATTTTTCAGCACTTAGCCAAAAATCTGCCTTGTAATTTCAGCACAATGTCCCAACTTCAAGGATGTTTTTCTCTATGATCCAAGTTGAACCAGGTCTAGTGTCAAACATCAAAGTTGAAGTACGTCATCTAAGCTTTCCGGAAAGTCCTAGAACGTCCATGTAGCATACTCGAGCAGGGAGTTATGGATCTTACAAAAGGCTTGCTGCAGCTGAATTTTTCAGGGCAGATTTGCACATTTTTTGTGTCACAAGAATTTTCAAGCCTTGTCATCATTTTGGACACATCTAAGGATCAAATCCAAGTGGGATGATCTGATCCATGAACCTCCCAAGTCCAAGGAACCAAAAAAAGCATGCCAAAACCTAGAAATCCCTAAAAGAGGGACAAAACTCCAATTTTAGTTTGGAGCATTTAATGGATGCTTAGAGGTGGCATGAACTGATCTTCCTCCAACTGAATTCAGTCAAGATTCCTCCAACAACTAGGGAACCAGCAGCCTGTGCTCTAACCTCTAGTCAATGGCTAGAGGAGACTTGGATTTTCATTGGCCAACATTGGCCAAACCACCGCTGCAGCCACCATTCACTATTGCTTGCAAAACAAATTTGCTCTACTATAAATAGAGCTCATTTGTGCTCAGTTTGAGTACACCAAAGCCATCAAACAGATTCTTTCCTCAAATTCTCTCTTTCACTCCAAAATGCCTTCTTTAGTAAGGAAATTCTGAGTTTTTGAGTTAGAGAGCATTTCCATCACAGCGCATGATCCTAACACCTCATAAACATCATATGTAGGTGATCCAAATCTCACAAGTGACCTATAACACCAACATCACAAAGTCACCTCTCAAAACCTCAAAATGACACTTTTTTGCATTTTTTAAGCCATGTCTTGATTCAGTCACTTTCCAAACCAGATAAAACCTCAAACACACTCTAAATATCATCCTTGAACTATCCCAAATGGTGCCACACATCTGGAACACCATTTGAGAGAGTTGGCATTTTGGCCACTTTTGACCATTTTGCGAGAAAATGCTCAAACTTGCTCCAGAGGTTTCCAGCCGATTCCAACCATCCTAAAAGCTTATAAGAGGTCATTTGAGGTTGTCCAAAGCATCAAATCATTTTTGGAACAAAGCACTTGGTAGGTTGCCCAAAATCTCCAAAAAAGAGGTAAAATTCACAACTTGAATTCTTTGAATCATGCTTTCCTTTGTTGTCCACAAACATGCATCATATTGAACAATTCTTGAGGCAAAAATGTAGTCCTTAATGTGTATGTTGTGATCCTCCCACTGTTTGCATTTTAACATGTTTATATGTGGAATTTTGGTTGTTTTAAAATCATGTCCAGTTCTGGTTTTTTTGATTGATGTGTTTTGTACATTAAGTTTTAGTGTGCATGAGTAACACCATTAGATTCCTTGCAAAAAATCGGTCAAGATAGGTTTTTACGGATTTCAATTCCGATGAAAATTGAGAGAGTTACGCGCGTTAGAAATTTGACTCGAAACGGCGTCGAAAACTAACGCGCAGTTCTAGTTTTTTAATTGCTGCGTTTTGTATGTTGATTTTCCATGTGCGTGAGTAATACAATTGGATTCCTTGCGAAAAATTGGTCAAGATAGGTTTTTACGGATTTCAATTCGGATAAAAATCGAGAGAGTTACGCGTGTTGGAAATTCGACGCGGAACGATGTTTTCAAAACAGTGCAGTTTTGGTTTTTTTATTTCTGAGTTTTGTGTGTTGATTTTCCATATGCGTGAGTAATACCATTGGATTCCTTGCGAAAAATCGGTCACGATAGGTTTTTACGGATTTCAATTCGGATAAAAATCGAGAGAGTTACGCGTGTTGGAAATTCGACGCGAAACGACGTTTTCAGTTAGTAGCAGTTCTGGTTTTTTAATTGCTGCGTTTTGTACGTTGAGTTTCAGCATGCATGTGCGATACCATTGGATTCCTCGTGAAAAATCGGTCAAGATAGGCTCTTCCGGATCTTAATTCAGTTAAAAATCGATAGAGTTACGCGTGTAGAAAATTCGACGCGGAACGATATTTCGAATTAATAGCAGTTCTGGTTTTTCGATTTGCGTGTTTCGTATGTCGAGTTTCAGTGTGTATGTGTGGTACCATAGGATTCCTTGCGAAAAATCGGTCAAGATAGGTACTTCCGGATTTGATTCCGATAAAAATTGAGAGAGTTATGAGTGTTTGAAATTTGATAAAAAACGTGTTGAAAATTAAAGTTTCGGTACTAGTTTTTACCCCATAAGAGATGTCGGAGATGATGTTGTGACATCTTTCCTCTTTTTCTTATTTTTTATTTTCAAAACTCTACCAATTTTTTTACATAGCAAAAAATCATCAATTTCCAATTCATACCCCATAATATTTTAATCCACAAAAAATCACAAAAAAAAGTATTATTTTTAGATTATTTTTAATATATTTAAAAATAGTGTTTTAAATTGTTTTAAATACTTTTAAAATGATTTCTTTTTTTCTTGATTTTTAAAACCAAAATGATTTTAAATATTTATGTGGATAAAATATTTTTTTTAAACTTTAATCATTATTTAATAATTTTTATTTGATATTTTTATCATTTTTTACTTAATTTTTCTTGGAAAAATGCCTTAAAAAATGAAATTGGGGTTTTCTTTGATTTTCACCCTAACAAATATTTTTCAAACACTTTGGGCCTCTATTAGAGTGCAAGACCCAATCCCCTTTTAACCAAAACAATTTTGGGCCTCACTTATTGTATAAGTCCCTCTGCGTTAAAAGAAAACCTCGGCGCGATCTCCATTTTCAAACGAAAATCAACTGGGCTTCTCTTTGAGCTGTAAGTCCCATTTCTTTTCATTTTTAAACACTTGGGCCTCTATTAGAGTGTAAGACCCGATACGTTAAAAATCTCGGCGCAATCGTCATTTTCAAACTGAAAATATTTTGGGCCTCTCCCTGAGTTGTAAGCCCCATATTTTGTACAAAAATACACTTTGGGCCTCTAATAGAGTGTAAGACCCAACCCCTCTTTTTTATCACTTTTTTCATATTTTCTCATTTTTCATATTATTTTTTAATGATTTGGAAAATTAATAACTCCCTCAATTTTGATTATTTTTTATTGGTTCTTTTTCTGAAAAATCACAAAAATAGTAAAATATGTTATTCTACAAAAAATAAAATTTATATTAATTATTTAATATAGTTGGTATTTTTGTGAATAAATTCATTTTTAATTGTTTTTAAACATTTTAAAAGTGAACATTCATCTTGAAAATCAAAACTAAATAAGTTTTAAATCATCTTGTGATTAAAATCTCATTTTTCAAACCTTAACCAAAAATCACAAGTGGTTTATTTAAACTTATTTGATTTTTGTCATTTTTTATTAATTTTCTTTGAAAAATTACTTTTAAAAAGTGAAAATTGGGGTTTCTTTGATTTTTAATCATACTCAAATGTTTCAAGACTCTTTGGGCCTCTAATAGAGTGTAAGACCCAATCCCTTTGTAAATACCAAAATTTTGGGCCTCAGTCACTTGTATAAGTCCCACGGTGTTTCCAAAAACTCGGCGCGATCGTCGCCCTTTTCAAAATTAACCATTGGGCCTACCCTCGAGTAGTAAGACCCATTTCTTTTCTTAAAACTCACTTGGGCCTCTAATAGAGTGTAAGACCCATCCCTTTGTACAGAAAACCTATTTTGGGCCTCAGTCACTTGTATAAGTCCCTCTGTACAAATTCAACAGTGCGCTCGCTGATAAAACCCTGGGCCTCTCCTTGAGCTGTAAGCCCCAAACATTTTTATTTCAAAGCACTTTCTCCTTTGATTTTGAATATACTGTTGTTTTCAATCTTTCTTTGTTGAACAACTAACCAAACAGCATGGAAGCTCTACAACCGAGTAAGTGTTTACCCGCTTTCATTTACCGCTTTCATATGTATATAACTGTATTGTGGGGCTGTTTCACTGTAAGTCTCCTTTCATAAACTCACATATATATAACTGTATTGTGGGGCTGTTTCGCTGTAAGTCTTCTTTCACAAACTCATATCAACTGTGTAATAATAGTATAGATATTTAGAGTTTCCCCGGCAACTACGTCTAGCATTAAGCTCGTTGATCACTCTTAGAAATAGTCTAAACTAGATCGCCATAGGATTACCAGACACAGTCTTCCCTCCTCTTGGGGTTAAACAATATGGAGATATGAAAGGCAGCATTCTCTGTGAACCCTTTCATAGACTGTCACTCATAGAAGTTGTCAAAGAAAATCTATTCCCCAGAGATGATCTCTTCTCCGTGAATTGCATCTCTTGAGTTTCTTCCAAATTCTCGAACTTTCCTGACTTTGATATATTCTCGGTGAATAGCATTGCCTTGAATTTCTCGGGGTTTGGGGACCCACGGGCTTCTTAAAAGCACTTGTCAAGAAACTCTACTCCCCAGAGATGATCTCTTCTCCGTGAAAGGCATCTCTTGAGTTTCTTCCAAATTCTCGAACTTTCATGACTTGATCTATTCCTTGTGAATAGCTTGCCTTGAATTTCTCGGGGTTTGGGGACCCATCGGCTTCTTAAAAGCAATCGGCCTCCTCTTGGGCATCGTACAAGGACCCACAGGCTTCTTAAAAGCACCCGCCTCCTCTTGGGCTTAGTACAAGGACCCTACGGCTTCTGAGAAGTATTCACAGCCTCCTCTTAGGCTTCGTATAATGATCTCTTCCTTCGGGAATGATAGCCTCCTCTTGGGCTTAGTACAAGCACCCGTCGGCTTCTTAAAAGTTTCCAGCCTCCTCTTGGGCTTCGTACAAATTGTCCCGACGACCTCCTAGAGGTATAGGAACAGAACTTAATCATCTGCATAGAACAGTCCTTTCAAAGAGTTTACTACTGTTTCTCAAAGCATAGTACAAAAGATGAAATTTTAGACTTGGACAGTCTAACCTCCTTGAGTCTTAAAGACATTCTCAAGCACCCTTCAAGAAAAGAAAGGAAACTCGTAGACTCGGACAGTCTCAATACCCTTCGGATTTCCCACTTCCTTAAAGAACAGGAATAACCCGGATCCTTGAAACAAATCCCTGAGTACAGTGTTGCTCATATAAGAACTGATTTTCTCTTTAAAATCAGTATACTGGACCTGTCACTTAACTGAAACAGTTACCATAGCCTCCTCTTGGGCTTTGTTCAATGATTCTTCCCAGCGAAGCAAATGTTTAGTGTAACACCCCATTTTAATTATTTAGATGTCCTGTATTATTTTAATTGGTGGCTTTGGTTGGGTGCGTGTTTGAGTGCGTAAAGGGTGGTATTAGTAATATGAAAATATTATTATTATTATTTTAATAGTATACTTCATATTATTATTATTACTATTAGTATTATTATTGTTTTAGTTATTATAATTATTATTAAGATTATTTAGTAAATAGGACCTAATATAATTAAGTGGATATTGAGTTAATAAGATTAGTGTGGGTAATTTAGTAAATGGAGGTTAATTAAGGGAAAATTGGTAAAAGTGAGAATAGTCTGAATTTTAGAGATAGAAAGAGAAAAGGGCTAAGGAGAGGAAGAACAAGGGAGCTTTAGGGCAAGGGACATTCACCAATTTTCGCAGGAATTAAGCAATAATTCGAGGTAAGGGGGAGAAACGGGTTTAATATTGGTGTTTATTTCATGATCGGGTAGTGGGGAGTCCTTAACCCCATAGGAAATTGATGTGCAATTGTTGAATTGTTGATTGTTGTGTATGCTGGTTGTGAATCTGAGATTCGTGCATGAATTACTGTGTAGTTTCCTGAATGTTGGGTGTTGTTGCTGTTGTATGAAAACTGGTTGCAGATCTGTATTCTTGATTCGAATGTGGGTGAACGATTGGAGATTTTAGGCTTGTAATATTTGTAGTAAGTTTAGATGCAAGTGTAAAGATGAACATTGGACCTAAAATCAATGTAGAAATGATTATAGGACCGATTAGAAGTGGAAAAATGTAGAAATCGTAGCAGACTGCTGAATAGGGAGGTCTCTGGTGAAATGCGTAATAGATCTGGCCATACGCGTATGGGGCTAGGTCATACGCGTATGGGAGTGAAGGAAATGGGGCCATACGCGTAAGGGAGTAGGCAGTACGCGTAATAGAGGGTGATACGCGTATGGCATTAGAATTTGGGAAATTCAGTGGTGAAACGTTTCTGTCCGTACGCGTACGGCACAAGGCATACGCGTATTGACATTGGGCATCGTGAGGCATACGCGTACGAAAGGAAGTAATACGCGTATGAGTTGGGCGAGTGGGCTGGCATATGCGTATGGCATGGGGAAATACGCGTATGGCCTGCAGAGTTGCAGAATTTTACCGTTTCGTGAATTCTTTCCCGTTTTCGCGTTTGTTTCGGTTTCCTTCGGTTTGAGAGGTTGGGAATAGGTGCCAGGTGCTGAGAAATAAGATATTGGTGTTGGAGATATTAATTTTAATAATTTTTTTAATTAATTAATTAATTAATTTAGTATTTGGTGTATTTGAAGTAAATGGTGTAACGTAGTGTTATTGATATGTATGGTGTGATCAGGAGGATCGTGTGCATGTATTTATGTTGTATACATGTTTTGTTGTGCATTATGAGTCTTGCATATTCATGGTGATTGGTGGGATGGATCGTTGCTCAGGAGGAGTGTATGCGATTCATCCGTACTCCTATATGGAGAATGGTGGGGATAGATCATTGCCAAGTAGAGGTGTATGTGATCTATCCTGGGTTCGATTGAATGAACCAATGAGTCGGTACCGCATGCATGGTGTTGTGTCGCATTACATTCTTATTTGAAGTTGATGATGATATTGGGCAGTAGGCCGTGTTTGGTGATTGATAATTCCTGTGTGTGATGACTACCTATTTATCATGTATTTATTCACCTATAATATTTGAACGTGATTTCTCACCCCTTTGTTGTTGTTGTTGTGTCTGTGCTTCTTCGAAAGTACAGATAATCCAGGTACTTAGCTTACTTGGATATTGGTGTTGTTGATCGAGTCTATAGGAGTGCTCTGATACGTAACACGGGATTATTTTGGGGATTTTCATTTATTTGTTATTTGTTATTCTTTTTGTTACGTATCTTTCTTTTGGATGATTATTTTGGTGGACCACAATTTTATCTGGGATATTTGGTGTATTTGGCAGATGGCCGTAGATTAAATAAATGAATAAATATTTCCGCTGTTTATTTCATTTAATAAAGGAGTTTTGGTGTTGTTTTGCAAATGTGGCATCCTACTTGATTTTGGTGTAAAAACTCTGATTATTTCATTGATTATTTTGCTTATTTTAAAAGTGGGAAAAGTGGGGTGTTACAATTGGTATCAGAGCAGGTCGGTCTGTCCGGCCAGTGTAGTAGTTGAGTCTGTCCTTAGAATAGGAGTTGATTTTGGTGTTATGACCTTGTGATGATTGTTGTCCAGTATGGCAGGAAGGAATGCTGCTGCTCTTGCTGCTGCTATGCAAGCCATGGCGCAAGCTGTAGAGAATGCCAATCAGGGTGGAGGTGCTCAGTTTCGTGACTTAGCACAATTTCAGAGCAACAAGCCCCCTACATATGAGGGAGGTATCTTGGACCCAGAGGCTGCACAAAAATGGCTGAAAGCTGTGGAGAAAATATTCAGGACCATGGGATGCAGTGATGCTCAGAAGGTACGATTTGGCACTCATATGCTGGAAGGAGAGGCTGAGGCTTGGTGGGACAACAGTCGTCAAAGATTGGAAGCTGCAGGTACTGAGATTACTTGGGCTGTGTTTCAAGCTGAGTTTCTGGAAAAGTATTTTCCAGAAGACATTCGTAGTGCGAAGGAGGTTGAGTTTCTGGAGCTAAAGCAGGGTGATAAGACTGTGGCTGAGTATGCCGCTAAGTTTGAAGAGCTGGTTCAGTATTGTGCTCATTATAATACTGAAGAAGCTATGACATCGAAGTGTCTGAAGTTTGAGAACGGGCTGCGTCCCGAGATCAAATTGGGTATTGCTTGTCAGAAGATAAGAAACTATCCAGAGCTGGTAAGCAGAAGCAGAATTTATGATAATGATAACAGGGCCAGAATTGCTCATTACAAAGTGGTGAATGAGAAGAAAAATAAGTAGAGATTTGGAGGAACTCCTTATAGTGCTCCAGCTGATAAGGGGAAACAAAAAGCTGATGGGGGAAAGAAGCCAAAGGAGAAGGGAGCAAGTGCTGATACTCTCAAGTGCTTCAAATGTGGTGGTGCGGGTCACCGTGCTAACAACTGTCAGAAAGAGGTGAAGAAGTGCTTCAAGTGTGGCAAGGCAGGTTATGTTATAGCTGATTGCAGAGCCACTATGCCTACCTGTTATAATTGTGGAGAGAAGGGTCACATTAGTACTCACTGTGAGAAGCCGAAGAAGTCTCAGGCGTCTCAAACTAGTGGGAAGGTGTTTGCCTTGGTGGGAGCCCAATCCACTGAGGAGGAGCATTCCGTCAAAGGTACTTGCTTTATTAATGATGTTCCTTTGATTGCTATCATTGACACGGGTGCAATGCACTCGTTTATTTCTGTTGATTGTGTGAAGAGATTAGGGATTGTGCCATCTACTCTCGAGCAGAGGATGACGATTGAAACTCCATCTATTGGTTCAGTGGTTACTTCTTTGGTGTGTCTGAAGTGCCCGCTAACCGTGTTTGGTAGAGATTTCAGAGTGGACTTGATTTGTTTGCCACTCGGCAATCTTGATGTTATTTTGGGGATGAACTGGTTGGAATTCAACCAGGTTTAGATCGATTGCTTCAGGAAGACGTTACTGTTTCTTACTCCTGAAGAGGAAGCATTAGCAGATTCGCTATCTAGCAAAGAGTTGAGGGCGTTTTTGGAAGATGAAGCGAAGCTGTTTGCAGTATTTGCCTCGTTGTCTGTTGAAAGCAAGACTCCAGTTAATGAATTTCCTGTAGTTAATGAATTTCCTGAAGTGTTTCCAGATGATATCATAGAATTGCCTCCGACAAGGGAAGTTGAATTTGCTATTGATCTTGTACCAGGTACCAGACCTATCTCCATGGCACCGTACAGGATGTCTGCATCAGAGTTGGCAGAATTGAAATCTCAGGTCGGGGAATTGCTCGATAAGAAGTTTATCAGACCAAGTGAGTCACCATGGGGAGCTCCAGTGTTGTTGGTGAAGAAGAAGGATGGTAGTATGCGTCTGTGCATTGATTACCGTCAGTTGAATAAAGTGACCATTAAGAATAAGTATCCACTTCCTAGGATTGATGACTTAATGGATCAGTTGGTAGGAGCTCGTGTGTTCAGCAAAATTGATCTGAGGTCGGGTTACCATCAGATTAGAGTAAAGGAAGGTGATATTCAGAAGACTGCTTTCAGATCTCGCTACGGACATTATGAATATGCAGTGATGCCTTTCGGAGTGTCTAATGCGCCAGGTGTATTTATGGAATATATGAATCGTATTTTCCATTCTTATCTGGATCAGTTTATCGTGGTGTTTATTAATGATATACTGATTTATTCTAAGTCTGACGAAGAGCATGCAGGCCACTTGAGAATTGCATTGGAGGTGTTGAAAGATAATAAACTGTTTGCAAAGTTCTCGAAGTGTGAATTTTGGTTGAAGACCGTGAGTTTCTTGGGTCATGTTATTTCTGGTGATTGTATAGTGGTGGATCCCTCTAAAGTAAGTGCAGCGCTTCAGTGGGAAACTCCGAAGACCGCAACGGAGATTAGAAGCTTTTTGGGTTTGGCAGGTTACTATAGAAGATTCATCGAAGGGTTTTCTAAATTGGCATTGCCGTTGACTCAATTAACCAGAAAGAATCAAGCTTTTGTCTAGGATGCTGCCTGTGAGGAAAGTTTCGAGGAACTGAAGAAGAAGTTGACTACAGCACCAGTGTTGATTTTACCAAGTCCAAATGATTCTTTCGTAGTGTATTGCGATGCGTCTAAGATGGGATTAGGCGGTGTATTGATGCAAGGTGGCAAAGTAGTGGCTTATGCTTCAAGGAAATTAAGGGTGCATGAAAGGAACTATCCTACTCATGATCTTGAATTAGCTGCAGTAGTATTCGTGTTAAAAATTTGGAGGCATTATTTGTATGGATCGAGATTTGAAGTGTTCAGTGACCACAAGAGTTTGAAATATTTGTTCGATTAGAAGGAATTGAATATGACGCAGAGAAGATGGTTAGAATTCTTGAAAGACTATGACTTTAATTTGAGTTACCATCCGGGTAAAGCTAATGTTGTGGCAGATGCTCTGAGTCGGAAGACAATCCATATGTCTGCGTTAATGGTGAAGGAAATGGAATTGATTGAACAGTTCAGAGATTTGAGCATGGTTTGTGAAACTACACCGGGAAGTATCAGATTGGGTATGCTGAAAGTGAATAATGACTTTTTGGATGTGATTAAGGAAAATCAGAGGCTGGATGTGAAATTGGTAGATTTAATGCCTACAGGAGGAGATGACACTGATAGTGACTTTAAAGTGGATAATGTTGGTGTGCTGAGATTCCGGGGCAGAATTCGTGTGCCGGATAATGAGGAATTGAAAAAGACAATATTATAAGATAGTCATCGGAGTAGCTTGAGTATTCATCCAGGAGCTACAAAGATGTATCATGATTTGAAGAAGTTGTTTTGGTGGTCCGGTATGAAGAAGGACATAGCTCAGTTTGTCTATGCTTGTTTGACATGCCAGAAGTCAAAAGTGGAGCATCAGAAACCTTCTGGACTGATGCAACCATTGGAAGTTCCTGAGTGGAAATGGGACAATATTGCTATGGATTTTGTGACTGGGTTGCCGAATACGACGAGAGGCTTTGATGCTATTTGGGTAGTGGTGGATCGACTTACGAAGTCTGCCTATTTTATACCAATTAACATCAGCTTTCTGTGGTCGAAGCTGGCAGAAATTTATATCAGGATAATTGTGAAGTTGTATGGTGTTCCGTCAAGCATAGTGTCGGATAGGGATCCGAGGTTTACTTTAGAATTTTGGAGGAGTCTGCAGGAAGCCTTGGGTTCTAAGCTGAAGTTGAGTTCAACTTATCATCCTCAGACCGATGGTCAGTCAGAGAGGACCATTCAGTCGTTGGAGGATTTGCTGAGGGTCTGTGTATTGGAAAAAGGTGGTGCGTGGGATACTCATTTGCCATTGATTGAGTTCACGTATAATAACAGTCACCATTCTAGCATCAGAATGACACCTTTTGAAGCTTTGTGTGGTAGGAGGTGTAGAACGCCTCTGTGTTGGTATGAAACAGGTGAGAATATGGTGCTTGGACTAGAAATTGTGCAACAGACTACTGAGACGATTCAAATGATCTGTGAAAAGATGAAAGCGTCTCAGAGTACACAGAAAAGTTATCATGATAATCGGAGAAAAGAGTTGGAATTCAGTGAAGGTGATCATGTGTTTTTGAGAGTTAACCCAGTGACCAGTGTGGGTCGTGCTTTGAGATCCAAGAAGTTGGATCCTAAGTTTATTGGACCGTATCAAATCTTGCAGAGAGTTGGTGCAGTTGCTTATAGAGTGGCATTGCCACCGGAGCTTTCGAACTTGCATGACGTGTTTCACGTGTCGCAACTTCGGAAGTATGTTTCGGATCCGTCTCATGTGATTCAGAGAGACGAAGTTCAAATCAGGGAGAATCTTACCATAGAGACAATGCCGCTGAGGATCGAGGATCGTAAGATGAAACAACTCAGAGGGAAGGAGATACCTCTGGTGCGAGTAGCTTGGGGAGGTGCTGCAGGAGGCAGTGTGACCTGGGAATTGGAAAGCAGGATGCAAGAGTCATATCCAGAATTGTTTCCATCAGGTAATTTTCGAGGACGAAAATAATTTAAGTGGGGAGAGTTGTAACACCCCATTTTAATTATTTAGATGTCCTGTATTATTTTAATTGTTGGCTTTGGTTGGGTGCGTGTTTGAGTGCGTAAAGGGTGGTATTAGTAATATGAAAATATTATTATTATTATTATTTTAATAGTATACTTCATATTATTATTATTACTATTAGTATTATTATTGTTTTAGTTATTATAATTATTATTAAGATTATTTAGTAAATAGGACCTAATATAATTAAGTGGATATTGAGTTAATAAGATTAGTGAGGGTAATTTAGTAAATGGAGGTTAATTAAGGGAAAATTGGTAAAAGTGAGAATAGTCTGAATTTTAGAGATAGAAAGAGAAAAGGGCTAAGGAGAGGAAGAACAAGGGAGCTTTAGGGCAAGGGACATTCACCAATTTTCGCAGGAATTAAGCAAGAATTCGAGGTAAGGGGGAGAAACGGGTTTAATATTGGTGTTTATTTCATGATCGGGTAGTGGGGAGTCCTTAACCCCATAGGAAATTGATGTGCAATTGTTGAATTGTTGATTGTTGTGTATGTAGGTTGTGAATCTGAGATTCGTGCATGAATTACTGTGTAGTTTCCTGAATGTTGGGTGTTGTTGCTGTTGTATGAAAACTGGTTGCAGATCTGTATTCTTGATTCGAATTTGGGTGAACGATTGGAGTTTTAGGCTTGTAATATCTGTAGTAAGATTAGATGCAAGTGTAAAGATGAACATTGGACCTAAAATCAATGTAGAAATGATTATAGGACCGATTAGAAGTGGAAAAATGTAGAAATCGTAGCAGACTGCAGAATAGGGAGGTCTCTGGTGAAATGCGTAATAGATCTGGCCATACGCGTATGGGGCTAGGTCATACGCGTATGGGAGTGAAGGAAATGGGGCCATACGCGTAAGGGGGTAGGCAGTACGCGTAATAGAGGGTGATACGCATATGGTATTGGAATTTGGGAAATTCAGTGGTGAAACGTTTATGTCCGTACGCGTACGGCACAAGGCATACGCGTATTGACATTGGGCATCGTGAGGCATATGCGTACGAAAGGAAGTAATACGCGTATGAGTTGGGCGAGTGGGCTAGCATACGCGTATGTCATGGGGCAATACGCGTATGGCCTGCAGAGTTGCAGAATTTTACCGTTTCGTGAATTCTTTCCCGTTTTCGCGTCTGTTTCTGTTTCCTTCGGTTTGAGAGGTTGGGAATAGGTGCCAAGTGCTGAGAAATAAGATATTGGTGTTGGAGATATTAATTTTAATAATTTTTTTTAATTAATTAATTAATTAATTTAGTATTTGGTGTATTTGAAGTAAATGGTGTAACGTAGTGTTATTGATATGTATGGTGTGATCAGGAGGATCGTGTGCATGTATTTACGTTGTATACATGTTTTGTTGTGTATTATGAGTCTTGCATATTCATGGTGATTGGTGGGATGGATCGTTGCTCAGGAGGAGTGTATGCGATTCATCCGTACTCCTATATGGAGAATGGTGGGGATAGATCATTGCCAAGTAGAGGTGTATGTGATCTATCCTGGGTTCGATTGAATGAACCAATGAGTCGGTACCGCGTGCATGGTGTTGTGTCGCATTACATTCTTATTTGGAGTTGATGATGATATTGGGCAGTAGGCCGTGTTTGGTGATTGATAATTCCTGTGTGTGATGACTACCTATTTATCATGTATTTATTCACCTATAATATTTGAACGTGATTTCTCACCCCTTTGTTGTTGTTGTTGTGTCTGTGCTTCTTCGGAAGTACAGATAATCCAAGTACTTAGCTAACTTGGATATTGGTGTTGCTGATCGAGTCTATAGGAGTGCTCTGTTACGTAACACGGGATTATTTTGGGGATTTTCATTTATTTGTTATTTGTTATTCTTTTTGTTACGTATCTTTCTTTTGGATGATTATTTTGGTGGACTACGATTTTATGTGGGATATTTGGTGTATTTGGCAGATGGCCGTAGTTTAAATAAATGAATAAATATTTCTGCTGTTTATTTCATTTAATAAAGGAGTTTTGGTGTTGTTTTGTAAATGTGGCATCCTACTTGATTTTGGTGTAAAAACTCTGATTATTTCATTGATTATTTTGCTTATTTTAAAAGTGGGAAAAGTGGGGTGTTACATTTAGCCTCCATCTCGGGCTTCGTACGAGATACCAAAATTCTCCCCAGTGGAGTCAAACAACGTTTAGCCTCTCTCTCGGGCTTTATACGAGATACCAAAACACTCCATCATCGAGTCAAAACCCCTTTTAGCCTCTCTCTCGGGCTTTGTACGAGACACATATTAGCCTCCTCTTAGGCTTTATATAAGAAAACCACTGGTTGATCCAATTAACCTTTTAGCATCAAAGTTGTGCCTCGTTCATAGTACACAAACATCAACAACTTTTTCCCCTTCATCTAATCGCTGTAAGCGGCAAGCCTCTGGATCATCTATATCCATGCCACTGTCCCTCTTTTAGCATGAGAAATTCCTAAGTAAAGATAGCATTGCTCAACACTGAGTTAAAGTCTTCTCCTTCAGGTTGGAAATCCCCTATAAAGGAAATTATGGCATTGTTGGATTCACAAATCCCGGTTAAAGTAATTCTCCTTTATAAAACAGTTGTGACATACAACTCCCTCTTTAGAGATGACAAATTCTCTCTAAAGTTAACCCTTTAACTTCATATCTTGGGCTTTGAACAAGATACAAATAGACCCTTCAGCTTCATATCTTGGGCTTTGAACAAGATACAAACCACCTTTCGCTTCACGTCTTGGGCTTTGAACAAGACACCAAAACACCCATTTCCTCCCATAGAATAGGAGGAACTACGAAAGCTCTGATTTCCCTATTTCGGTAAACGGGAATACGTAGGCATAAGATTGAAAGAAAAATCTTAGCGAGCACACTAAACAAAAACCCAAAATCCCATACTCTCATGTATCTATCAAAAGCATCAGTCCTAACATCTTAATCCTTGTTCCCCTCCAGAAACCTTCTACGAAGATAAAAAGAAAGAAAATAGTATTGGCGAAAATACAAATAACCAATACAAAGGCCCCCCCACATTGATAGCATCCGTAACCTAACAGACCGCTGTTTAAACTCAGTATGCAAAGCAGGGTTAATTGGAGACATCTATTTCCCTTCCTTCATCAGCTCACAATAGGATAAAAAATGAATCGACCTGTAGTACACTCAAACCGCAGAGAGCGACCAGCGCTTAAGAACCACATCCAAAATCGCTCGCTACACTTAGACCCAATTAAGTATGACCAAAATTTCTCCAATGCATACACTATTACAAGCAACTCTTTTTCTGTTGTGGCATAGTTTACTTGAGCTTTATTAAAGACCTTGCTTACGTAGTGTATAACAAGAAAAAAAATTGTTCTTCGTTGACCTAGTTGTAGCTCGGTTTTTGTGACGAGACCACTACCGCAGTTAGTGCTACTTTCTGATTTCAATATTTATCCTATGAAGCTTAAAAGAAAAGGGATGATATCTCAAAATAACCATGCGTGCAAATGTTTTCCTTAACAAATGCGAAGAGATCGGGGATCAGGGGTTGGTTATACAAATGGAATCTGTTAACACCCAAAGTATCTATAGTAATCTATAGGAACCTTTATTTGCATATATTTCTACTGTTGAATTGCTTGGTTGCTTAAATTCATTTGTTGTTGAATAGGGAAAGTTTCTCCTTTGTGAAGGTTGAGGAAATGTTTTTTGTTGTTTTAGGGTTTTCTATTGTTTTTGGGAAGGTAATGGACCTAAGGTTTTTTATTAGTGTGCTCGCTAAGATTTCGCAATCTTATGCCTATGTATTCCCATAAAGAGATTTGGGGAAATTAGAGCGTTCGTAGTTCCTCCTATTCTATGGGAGGAGGAAATTGTTTGGTGTCTTGTTCAAAACCCAAGATTGAAGCTAAAAGAGTATTTGTGTCTTGTTCAAAGCCCAAGATTGAAGCTAAAGGGTGTTTTTGTCTTATTCAAAGCCCAAGATTGAAGCTAAAAGAGTATTTGTGTCTTGTTTAAAGCCCAAGATTGAAGCTAAATAGTGTTTGTGTCTTGTTCAAAGCCCAAGATTGAAGCTAAATAGTGTTTGTGTCTTGTTCAAAGCCCAAGATTGAAGCTAAAGGAGTATTTGTGTCTTGTACAAAGCTCAAGATTGAAGCTAAAGGTTTGACTGAGAGAGAATTTGTCATCTCTAAAGGGAGATGTCTCACCTATTCATCACAAACATTGAGGAATTGATTATAAGGGAAGTTGCTTTAACTGAGATGTGTGGAATCCAGCAATGCCATATCTTCCTTTATAAATCTTTGCATGCTAAGAGAGGGACATTGACTTGGATGTGTAGAATCTAGAGGTTTGCCACTTACATCACTTAGATGAAAGAGAACTTTAGCCATGATGAAGGAGGGACTCCAGCTTGGATTTTGAATCAACAAATGTGCCACTTACATCAATTATCTGGAAATGGTTTTAATTGTTTGTTTTGAAATGTGATGTATAGAGGAAATATCCTCCTACAGAGAAGACTCATGGTCTCATCTGTGGGGATGATGGATTTTCTGCCTTGATCAAAGCCCATGGTTGAAGCTAAAAAAGTTGAAAATTGACTCAACAGTGGAAGTAATATATCTGTCTTGCACAAAGGTCAAGATTGAGGCTGATTGGGAAAATCATTATATGAAGCCTAAGAGGATCCTGACTCTTGTTGGGGATTATTTAAATCCAGGAGAGGGTCTAAACTATTTTGAGGAATCAAAAGGGAAACTAACTCTTGCTGGGGATTATTAAAGAGTTGAATTATTAGATGCCATAAGGATTTGATTCCTTTGGGAATTTGTTGATGGTAACCTGGCCCTAGATGGGGATTTTAAAGTGAAAACCAAACCTTGTTGAGGATCATAAGAGGCTTAAAGGATGGGTTTGAATGCCTATGAGGTTTTGACTCTCTTGGGGACTGATGTATTGATAAAGATGACTAGGATCTATCCTATTCTTTTAGGAAGCCTAAGGATCCTTGTTTGAAGCCCAAGAGGAGGCTAGGGATGCTTCTAGGAAGCCTATGGGTCCTTGTATGAAGCCCAAGAGGAGGCTAAGGATTGAGACTTTCCAAGTCTAGGAAGAATTCAAGAAACATTTCACCAGGAAATAATCATTTCTCTATTGAACTGTTCCAGGATTAAAGGGATTAAAGAAGAATTTTCACTGGGAAATAATCCTCTCTTTATTGAACTATCTCAGGGTTGAATAAATTGAACAAAGCCCGAGAGGAGGCTAACTGTATTAGGGGAAAATTCCTTTGTACAAGAGGGAACTTGTTGTTTGAACTAAGTTATACTGGTTGAAGGGATCCTATTGTTTGAATTAGTCTAAACTAAGGATGATTTAAATGCTAAGAGAAACTTAACAAAATATGTACAAGCATATATACAGACATATGAACAAGTATATAAACAAGTATGAATTGAATTGAGAAAGGTGGTGGGTTTTACACTCGGGATAAAGGCCCAAGTGTATTGTGACTGATCAAATGTTTTCTTCAAGATTGACTTAGTGTTTACAACAATGATCGCACCGTGATTTTGAAAAGCACGATGGGACTTATACTATAGTAGAGGCCCATGAAGTGGTTTATTTATACAGAGGGTTGGGTCTCGCGCTCTAATAGAGGCCTAGAAATGTTGAAATAAAGTTTGGAAGATTGAATCAAAACAAAACCCTAATTTCATTTTTTAAGATATTTTTAAAAGGAAAATTAATAAAAAATTATATAATTTATCAAATAAAATAATTAATCATGTTATAAACAATGATTAAGGTTTATGAAAAAAAGTATTTTATCCACATGAATATTTAAAATCATTTTGATTTTAAAAAATCAAGAAAAGAAATCATTTTAAAAACATTTAAAACATTTAAAATAATATTCTTTTAATATATTAAAAATATATCAAATAAAAGTTATTTTTTGTAGATTAATATAATAAGGTATTTAAATGACATGTGTAAAAAAAATTGGGATTAAAAATAATTAATTTGATAGGAAAAATCAATATTTTGAAATTATATCAAATATAATATATTTTTTATTTTTTTGTGAATAGATTATTTAAATATATGGACAATATTTGTGCAAAAAATCATTTGAAAATAATCAAAATTGGATGTAGAAAATAATTTTTGAAAATAAATGAAAATATTAAAAATATTTTAAAAAATTCAAAAATTCAAAATATGGCGCCAAGGCCACCTTCTTCTTCCGCGTGCACCACCACCATCACTGATTTGCAAAACCTCTCATATCTCCCTCAATACGTAATGAAATTGCACGATGTAAACATGAAAGTTGTTTGTTTTCAAACAAGGAACACGATGGTACAAATTAATTTCATTTCTTTTAAGTGTGAAGTGAGTTATTATGTGATGAACAGATGAACCCTAATTTTTGCAAGAACAATATGAAATCCTATACACGATTGATACATAGCAATTGATTGAGGGAAAACATTCTATATAAGTGCAGAAACATGTTGGTAACTTGAAATATAAAAAATGATGCATGTTTTATGGAGTTTGGGAAGTTCAGGCTTACCTGTGCAAGAGAAATTTGAATCCTCAATTGTAGGTGTTACAGATGTGAAATGATGATCCTAACAGCTTCCTTGGACCTCAAGGATTGTGTGAGATACTTAGAACAAGTTGAAACCTCTTGGATTGCTTGGCTCGAATCCAACTGCAGTTGGCTTGGGGTGAGATGTGATCTTGATGAATTTGATGTTACAGATGTTGTTTAAGTATTTGGATCACTCATATATGAAGTGAAGAGTGAAACGAGAGAAAACATGTGTTGTGATGTTTTGGGGTGGTTTAAACAATCAGAATTGGCTCCTATTTATTGGAGGAGAAGTTTGTTTTGGGAGGAATAATGAATGGATGAGGGAGCATGTTGTTGTCCAATGGATTTTGTCATATAGCATGACTTAAAGTCTAAGGTACTATAAGTCTCCTCTAACATAGCTATATCTTTACTCAGTTCAAGTTTTGTAGGTTTGAACACTCATGGCTTTGGACTGAGTCTTGGCAGGTTTGTGCTTGCTTCATACAAATTTAATGTATCACTTTAATGCAACTTGCCAAAACTTAAGTTCCATGGCTTTTCATCATGATTCTCACATGCTAAGAGATAAGCCCTTGACTCTTTGGCCTTATGGTTTAGATTCCTCATCATTTATGTTGATATTAGACAGAAATCCAATGATGCAAGTGTCCAAAATTGGCTTAAGAAATCGTGGGATACAAGTCATGTACCCCAATGCTGTCAAAAACATTTTGTATCAAGGCATGTTATGATGTTCATAACTTCTTGCTCAAGTTGAATCAATGGATGTTCTTGTACTCTTTGGAAAGCTTGTATATCATACTTCAACTTTGATGTTTACATTTGGTCTTGATTCATCTTGGATCATTATGGAAAATGCCTCCAAAGTTGGACAAAACATGAGACTCATTCTGCCTAAAAAATTCTAAGTGTCAAAGTTCAAAATCTCATGAAATCCTAACTTTAATGCTTCATATCTCAAAATCTTGTTGTATGTAAGAAGATCTATCATTTGAGCTTTGGATGGAAAAGAATGGTTGCTTGGATCACAAGTTATGGCCTTGTAAAGTTGGGTAAAAACCATTATTTTCCATAACTTAGTGAAATTATAAGTTTCTAAAGGTATCCCTTTTTGCAAGTAACCTCACTTTTTTTTTTCTTGATTTATCATGATCCAAATCACAAGTTAAAATTGTTTTTTACTTAAAGAGGCCATGTTTGCTTAAAAATTCCAAAAGTCAAACTTTGTTTTGATCACAGTTGGCGTTTTATCTTAAATGAAACTTGAACTTTGTGATCCTTTATGAAATCAAGTCCTTGGGCAAAATTGAACCTAATGGATAGATTCCATAGGTGTGTTTTAGTGTCTTGAATCTTGTCCCAAGGTTTGAGATCATGTTTTGCTGAAAAGTCAAAGGTATGGTTGAGTTTTTCTCAGAAACCCTAGTTTGTGGTCCAGGGGAATTTGAATCCTTGTATTGCTTATGAATCAAGTTCTTTAAACCAAATAAATATTGTGAATGGATTAATATGATGCATTTGAGGTCCTTAAAGCATATCTTGAAGTTTTAGATCATGCCTTGCTCCGAAAGTCAACTTAGGGGCTGGATTAGGTGAAAACCCTAATTCCTGATTTTTGATGAATGCATCCCCTGACACTAGTTTGAACTTATGAATGGACTCATGAGGTTATTTTGAGCTTCTTGAATCATATATTGAAGTATTGGCTCATGTCCAGATGAAAATTTCTCTCTGGGGGCCTTGGTCGACCAAAACCCTAATTTGGTGACACTGATGATCTTGAGGCTTGATCAACTTGAAATGATGCAACCTTGTGCTTGATTCTTAATGTTGGTAACCTCTTGATACTTCATGGATGTTTGAGAGGCTTGACAAGTTGAAGATCATGTTAATTCTTGATTGATCCTTTACCTGGATGCTCTGACAGGGCTCAAAAACCCTAATCCTTGGTTAAGGTGAATACTAAAAAATCTTTGAAAAGATTGGTGAGGTATGAAAGTACATCCATATTATGGTGATGATTTGAATAATGATGTCAAGTCGTATGGTCAAAATTTAGGGTATGACAGATGCCCCTATTTAATCTTCTTGGACCTGAAGGTGTGAATGGCAAAAATATTCAGACGTTTATGGTAAAAGAGGATTAAATATCAAAATTCCCAAAATTTTGACTGTGGATGTGAATGGTAGCTGATTTGCTCATCCATCTTCTTATACTATGTAATGCCACTTAGAAAAATGGTGTAACTTCCCCTCGATCCTAGTCTTCAGCCACGGAACTGGTCTTAGTTTTTTTCTGAAATAAACCTCCCCTCGATCCTGGTCTTCAGCCACGTAACTGGTCTTAAGTTTTTTATGAAATAAAACCTCCTCTCGATCCTGGTCTTCAGCCACGGAACTGGTCTTAGTTTCTTCTTGTCGAGTTCTTCTCTTGACAAGGAATGCTATTTGTGATGGTTTTCATCAAACTTCTTGCTGAGATTTTACTGGGGAGATGTCGCCTGATGGAAAAACATGCTTCATCATATCTCTCTTTGAGACTTCTTTGGAGAGATGCCTTATGATGTAATTTAATTTTGAGGTGTTGATGACTTCCTTGAAAGCAGGACAAACTTCTTGGGGAGAGACTGCCATTTGTCGACTTATTGTGAATTCATGGGGCAAATACAGACTTCTTTGTTTTGCCGATCGGTAGAGAATTCTTGGAGGATGCAACGTCCATATTGCCAAGAGTCTTTTGTTGAGAAGCTTCCGCAGGGGATTTTCTTTAATCCGGGAAAGCAAAATATCATCTTCAATGGCGAAGAGTGAAGTTCCAAATGTCTTCTTGCCTTTCAGAGGTTCAAGTTATCAAAGTGGTCGAGGACCGATTTCAATCCAGGAATAAACTAGAGAGAGATTGTTTAGACGATACATTTCCTGATGAGGAAAGAACGCAAACTGGGATTTTATCCTATCCAAGTATGGAAAGGAAAACTGACAACTCTAATAAAGAGAGAACATTTATTACTCGGGGATAAATGTGACCAACGTGATCAAAATATGATATGCAATATGAATAAGAATATGAATATGAATATGAATATGAATATGAATATGAATTAATTATGCATTATGTACGTATGAAATGCTTATGCTGACAAAACACACATGACATATAGACTGATGATGAGTGCAACTGGATACTCGGCCACTCTGGGGGGGATAAAAAGTATCATTGATCTGTTGAAGGAACAAAATCCTGCTGCTGAACATTTCATATTCTTGGAAGTAACAAAATGCGGTTCCTGGGGAGTGATAGAAAGGATGCTCTATCTTATCAATCTGACGTAAGTGATCCTCCACTCAGGATATACTGATCACAAGGAATATTTTGATTATGCATTTTGAAGTTTGATTGCTTTCAGAGAAGCAGTTGATCTTCCCCTTGTGTTCATTGATCAAAAGGAAATTGCCATCTTTATTTTTCAAAGCAGAAGTAAATTTGAAAACAAAAGTAAATTCATTTTTGTGTTTCAAGAATGTTAATCATATAAAAAAAATTCATTTTGCAAAGCAGAATAAATGAGAATTGTAAACAAAGGGCACAAGGGCTCAAATTTTTATTGATAGAATGGTAATCAGCCTAATGCATGACTCCTTGGAGTATTACAAAGTTTAGAAAATGGTAATTTAAAGGGAAATGAGTTACATTGAAACATAATACCCACTATCCTTCTACCAACTTTGAATTCTGAGTATTCTTGGCCTTCTACTGAAGGTGACTTTGATTGAGGATTTCTTGATAGATGACGGCACTTCTGATGATCCAATCTTAGTCGGATGCAGTTACTTACCATAAATCCCTAACTTTTTCCAAGATTGCCCCTTTTTTAGGTTTTTAATCTATCGGGATAGTTATTTTCTGTTTACGTCTCTAATTTTTGCCTGGACTACCCTTTCAGGTTTTCAGTCCAACGAGACGTTTTTATTTTATTTTATTTTATTTAGGCGAAGTATTTCTTGACTGCATCAACATTTGTGGGGTGTAAACTCTTCTCCATCCATGGTTCTATGCCATATACTAGAGAGAAAGGGGTTACCCCTGTTGAAGTGCGGCGGATGTGCGACCACCGTGAAGAGCAAATGGTAGCATCTCATGCCAATCTGTGTAGGTTACAACCATTTTCTGAAATATCTTCTTGATATTTTTGTTAGCAGCTTCTACCGCTCCATTCATCTTAGGCCTGTAGGGAGATGATTTATGGTGTTCAATTTTGAACTCAACACATAATTCTTTCATCATCTTGTTATTCAGGTTCGATCCATTATCAGTAATGATCTGGCTTGGAACACCATAACGACAGATGAGATTGTTCTTGATAAATCAGACCACCACTTGTCTGGTCACATTGGTGTATGATGCCGTTACGACCCATTTGGTGAAGTAATCAATGGCTACCAGGATGAACCGATGTCCGTTTGAGGCTTTGAGCTCGATCATGCCAATCATGTCAATTCCACATATAGAAAAAGGCCATGGAGAAGAAAGAACTTTGAGATGCGTTGACGGTGCATGAATTTTGTCTGCGTATATCTGACATTTGTGACACTTCCTCATGTACTTGTAGCAATCAAATTCTATTGTCATCCAATAACATTATGCTCTCAGAATTTTTCTTGCCATTGTATGCCCATTGGCATGAGTGCCAAAGGAGCCTTCATGAATCTCTTTCATTAGCATGTTTGCTTCGTGTCTGTCTACGCATCTAAGCAAAACCATGTTGAAGTTTCTTTTGTAGAGCACATCATTGTTCAGTAAGAAGTTACCAACAAGTCTTCTGAGAGTCTTCCTATCTTTTCTTGATGCCCCAGCTGGGTATTCCTGTCTTTGAAGGAAATATTTGATATCATAATACCATGGTTTGTCATCGATAACGGCTTCCACTGCAAATATGTAAGCGTGCCTATCAAGGCGCATTATGTCAATCTTGGGTACGTCCTTCCTTCGATTCACACTAATCATGGAGGATAAGGTAGCTAGTGCATCACCCATGTGGTTTTATTCACGAGGGATGTGATGAAAATCAATCTTGTTAAAGAAGGGTAACAACCTTCTTGCATAGTCTTTGTAAGGAATCAATCACAATTAAAATGTGTTCCACTCTCCTTTGATCTGATTTATAACTAGGGCTGAGTCTCCATACACATCCAAATTCTTTATCCTTAAGTCAATCGCATATTCGAGACCCATGATCAAGCTTCATATTCGGCCTCATTGTTTGTACATTTGAATGCCAATCTGGTGGTGAAAGGAATATGGGTACCCTGAGGTGTAACAATGATTTCCCCAATTCCATTTCCATTAGCGTTGATAACTCCGTCGAATATTAATCCCCATTGGGATCCGGGTTCTAGTCCTTCGCCTGGTAGCGGTTCCTCGCAATCTTTCATTTTTAGGTACATGATATCCTCGTCTAGGAAGTCAAATTTGATTGATTCCTGATCTTTAATCAGTTGATGAGCCAGATGATCGGCTAAAACACTTCCTTTGATGACTTTCTGAGCATGGTACTCGATGTCATACTCTGATAACAACATCTTCCAACGGGCAATCCTTCCCGTTAAAGCAGACTTTTCGAAGACGTACTTGATGGGATCCATTTCGGAGATTAACCAAGTAGTGTGACAAATCATGTACTGGTGAAGACGTTCAGCTGCCCAAGCTAGAGCGTAGCAAGTTTTCTCAAGCATAGTGTATCGAGTTTCGCAGTTCGTGAACTTCTTTCTTAATTAATAAATGGCAGACTTTTTTCTTTTTGTTTCGTCTTGTTAGCCAAGCACACATCCCATGGAGTCTTCCAAGACTGTTAAGTAGATGATCAGTGGTATTCCTTCCACTAGAGGGGACATAATAGGTGGTTTTAGAAAATATTCTTTGATATTGTCAAAAGCCTTTTGGCTATCTTCTGTCCATATACAACTTTGGTTCTATCTGAGTAGTTTGAAGATTGGCGCGCATGTCGCGGTCATGAGGAATATGAATCTTGAGATGTAATTGAGACGTCCCAAAAATCCTCTTACTTTTTTTTCAATCTTTGGTGAAGGCATTTCTTGAATGGCCTTGACTTTGTCGGGATCAACCTCAAATCCCTTTTGGCTGACGATGAATCCCAAGAGCTTTCCTTAACGAACACCGAATGTGCATTTATTGGGATTCAATCGGAGTTTGTATTTTCTCAGACGCTCGAATAATTTTGATAGGTGTTCCACATGTTCTTCTTCTGTTTTAGATTTGGCAATCGTGTCATCGACATATACTTCAATTTCTTTGTGCATCATGTCGTGAAACAAAGTTGTCATATCCCTTTGATAAGTTGCTCCTGCCTTCTTCAGACCGAACGAAGTTACTTTGTAATAGAAGGTGCCCCATGGGGTGATGAATGAAGTTTTCTCCATGTCTCCTGGTGCCATTCTGATTTGATTATAGCCCGAGAATCCATCCATGAAGGAGAAGACTTTGAATTTTGTTGTGTTGTCAACTAGCATATCAATGTGTGGTAGGGGTAATCATCCTTTAGACTTTCTTTGTTTAAATCCCTGTAGTCTACACACATTTTGACTTTTCCATCTTTCTTAGGAACTAGCACTATGTTGGCTAGCCATTGAGGATATTCTGAGGTGGCAAGGAAACCCGGGTTGATCTGTATCCGCACTTCTTCCTTAATTTTGATGGCCATATCTAGGTGAGTCCTTCTCAATTTTTGTTTGACCGGAGGACATTCTGGCTTTAGTGGTAAGTGATGTTCCACGATATTGGTATCCAACCCTGGCATGTCTTGGTAGGACCAAGCAAACACATATGAAAATTCTTTGAGCACTTCTATCAAGCCTTCTTTGACAGTTGGACTGAGTAGTGCTCCGATTTTAACTTCTTTTCTCTCGTCTTCTGAACCCAAATTAACCGTTTCCAACGGTTCTTTGTAAGGTTGAATGGATTTCTCCTCATTTTTGAGTAATCTAGAGGTCTCATCTGGAATTTCTCCGTCTTCTTCTTCTTCGACTTCAAATACCGGGAACTCAAAGTCGGGAGAAGGCATTGGATAGTATGTTTCAATGGGGTTTAAAACAAATAATCTGCATAACGTGATGATCTTTTTTTAGAAAAGATGGAGAGAATGAAAAAGTGTGTGTGTAGCGAGCGATTTTGGACGTGGTTCTTAAGCACTGTCGCTCTGGGGTACTACAGGTCGATTCATTTTTTATCTTATTAAAGCTGATGAAGGAAGGGAAATAGATGTCTCGAGTTAACCCTGCTTGCATACTGAGTTTGAACAGCGGTCTGTTAGGTTACACATGCTATGTGGATGTGGGGCCCGATCTTTGGTTATTTTGCTTGAGAACACTGTGTTTAGACTATTGGTGAGGTTTTTTTGATACTGTGTTTAGATTTGATTCTTCTGGGTTGATTTGGTGGAGATACTGGGTTTTGGGTTTTTTTGATTAGTGTGCTCGCTAAGATTTTTCAATCTTATGCCTACGTATTCCCGTTTAACGAAACAGAGAAATCAGAGCGATCGTAGTTCCTCCTATTCTACGGGAGGAAAATGGTTGTTTTGGTGTCTTGTTCAAAGCCCAAGACGTGAAGCTAAAGATGGTTTGTATCTTTTTCAAAGCCCAAGATGTGAAGCGGAAGGGTTTTGACTTTTAGAGAGATTTTGTCATCTCTAAAGAGGGGTATTTGGTCCGTTTGTCACAACTGTTGCGTGACTGATTATAAAGAAGAATTACTTTAACTGGGATATGTGAATCCAGTAATGCCATAATTTCCTTTCTAGGGGATTGTTAACCTGAAGGAGGAGACTTTAACTCAGTGTAGAGCAATGCCATCTTTCCTTAGGACTTTCTCATGCTAAAAGAGGGACAGTGGCGTGGATGTAAATAATCCAGAGGCTTTCCGCATACAACAATTAGATGGGGGAAAATGAGTTATTAATGTTTATATACTGTGAACGAGGCACATATTTTTATGCTAAAAGGTTGATTGACTCAACCGGGGTTTCCTTATACAAAGCCTAAGAGGAGGCTATTGTCCCAACAAGAGGGTGTTTTTATGTGTCTCGTACGAAGCCCGAGATAGAGGCTAAAAGGGTTGAATCAACAAGAGAGTGCTAATAAGTGACTGACTCAACAAGAGAGTGCTTTTATATGTGTCTTGTATGAAGCCCAAGTCGGAGGCTCAAGGGTGATTGACTCAACAAGAGAGTCTTTTATACTTAACAAGAGAGTGATTTGGTATCTCGTACGAAGCCCGAGATATAGGCTAAAAGTGGGTGACTCAATAAGAGAGTCTTTTATACTCAACAAGAGAGTGATTTTGTATCTTGTACGAAGCCCGAGATGGAGGCTAGGAAAGGTTTGACTCAACAAGAGAGTCTTTTATACTCAACAAGAGAGTGTGAAAAGGTTAGCTCCGTTGGGGAGAATAATTGTACAAAGCCCAAGAGGAGGCTAAAAGAAAATTGACTCAACAAGAGAGTCTTTTTAGAATCTCGTACAAAGCCCGAGATGGAGGCTACTTATGCTGGTGACTATTTCAGTTTAGTGACAGGTCCAGTATGTTGGATAAAAGAGAAAATCAGTTCTTATGAAGGGAACGATTAAAGGTATTATTGTGCTTTGGGATTGATCAGAGGATCAGGGTTATTTCCTGTTCTTTAAGGTAATGGGAAATCCAAAGGGGTATTGAGACTGTCCAAGTCTACTGGTGTTTAGAGAAATTGATTCTCAGATAGTGAATGATCTTTGTATAATGCCCAAGAGAAGGCTGGTATGTTAAGGGATGAAGGTCAACCCATCAACTGGTCTGACACTTGACTCAGAAAGACATCTCTAGCAAATTGATGACTTGGTTCTGTTCCTATACCTGTAGAGGTCTCTGGGTCCTTTTACTAAGCCCAAGAGAAGGCGTGAGAGCTTTTAAGAAGCCGAAGGGTCCTTGTACAACGCCCAAGAGGAGGCGGTGATGCTTTTAAGAAGCCCGTGGGTCCCCAAAACTCGAGAAGTTCAAGACATACCATTCACCGAGAATAGATCAAGCCAGGAAAGTTCGAGAATTTGGAAGAAACTCAAGAGATGCCATTCACGGAGAAAAGATCATCTCTGGGGAGTTAGAGTTTCTTTGACAATTTCTAAGGGTGACAGTCTGAGAAAGGGTTCACTGAGAATGCTGCCTTTCACGTCTCCATATTGTTTAACCCCAAGAGGAGGGAAGACTGTGTCTGGTAATCCTATGGGGATCTAGTTTTGTTTGTGTTTAAGAGTGACCAACGAGGCTTTACCTAGTTCTAGACGTAGTTGCCGGGGAAAACTCTAAATAACGATAATAGTATTACACAGTTGATATTTGACAAGTATATAAAAGTTTGTGAAAAAAGACTTACAGTGAGCAGCCCCACAATACAGTTATATATATGAAAGCGGGTAAACACTTACTCGGTTGTAGAGCTTCCATGCTGTTTGGCTAGTTGTTCAACAAAGAAAGCTTTGATAACAATATTATATTCAAAATTAAAGGAGAAAGTACTTTGAACAGGTTGTTTGGGGCTTACAGCTCAAGGAGAGGCCCAAGGATTTATCAGTGATTACACTGTTGTTTTGAATTTGTACAGGGACTTATACAAGTGACTGAGGCCCCAAAAAGGTTTTCTGTACAAAGGGATGGGTCTTACACTCTCTCAAGAGGCCCAAAGGTTATTAAAGAAAAAGAATGGGTCTTATAACACGAGGGTAGACCTAGATGATTTGATTTTTGAATTGGCGATCGCGCCGAGATTTCTTTTAACGCAGAGGGACTTATACAATGCATTGAGGCCCAAAATGATTTTGGTTAAAAGGGGATTGGGTCTTATACTCTATTAGAGGCCCAAATTTGTTATTTTTGTACAAGTGGTGGGGCTTACAGCTCGAGGAGAGGCCCATTTGGTTTGTTTGAAAACGACGATTATGCCGAGGTTTTTGAAAACACAGTGGGTCTTATACAATGACTGAGGCCCAAAAATGTTTTGGTTTTCAAAGGGATATTGGGTCTTACACTCTATTAGAGGCCCAAAATGTTTGAAAAAGTTTGATGAGGGTTGAATTAATCAAAAAATCCTAATTTGTTTTCAAAATTTATTTTAATTGAATAAAAAATTCAATTAAAATGATCAAAATTGTTAAACATGGGGAAAACAAATTGTGATCTTGGATTAATGTTTCAAAAATCATGTTTCTATCCACAAAATGATTGGAAACCAATTAAATTTGGAAAATCAAGGAGGAACAAATATTTTAAATGTTAAAAATAAATAAAATATAAATTATTTGCAAAAATATCAAATATATGAAATAAATAATAATTTTGGGATTTTTTGGGAAAATAAAATATTTTAACATTTTTGTGAATTATTAAAAAAGGAATCAACTCAAAATCATTAAAATTCAGAGAGAAATTAATTTTTGAATCAATTAAATAAAATCACAAAATTCAAATATTTGAATTTTCAAAAAAGGCGCCAAGAACGTGGCAAGAACACGCGCCACCCTCTGTTCTGCAGATTTGCGTTTTCTATCCAATGTCACTGAATACTTGATTATATCATGCAATCTACTCGTTTTCACCTCACGATCATGTCTATGGTCTTTAATTTCATTTATTTTAAGCATGGAATAAGAAATCAAAGAGAAACCTCAAGAACCCTAAAATTAACATGAAGGTTCAGAAATTTCATACACGATTCAAATAAAGCAATTGATTGAGGGAAAACACTCCATGCATGATTATGAACATATGGCCAAATTATTGTGCAGCAAAAAATGCATGGATCATAGAGTTAGAAGAGCTCATGCTTACCTCTTCCAGCTGGTGATCATGTTTTGTGTTAAAGGTGTTGCAGCTTGGTTCCAAAGATATGGACAGCTTCCCTAGGTGCTATGGAGTGTGTCTGGATGCTTGAAGTGGATTGAATTGAGCTGGAACTTGATTTGGCATCTCAACTGCAAATCTGTCAAAGGCTTGTGCAGATGGCTGGTGATTTTGAGAATCTGGTGTTCCAGATGTTATGTGAGTGTTTGGATCACTTCTATATGATGTTTATAAGGTGTGTGTGTGTGTGTGTGTGATTGGTTTGGTTGAAATTGCTCTTAAACTCAAAACCCGATAGTGACTTGCTTTGGAAGGCAATTTTGGAGTGAAGAAGGAGATTTTGAGGAAAGCGTCTGTTTGATGGCTTTGGTGTACTCAAACTGATCACAAATGAGCTCTATTTATAGTAGAGCAAGTTTGTTTTGTAAGGAATAGTGAATGGTAACTGCTGCATAGGTTTGGCTAATGTTGAGAAATGAGAATCCAAGTTTCCTCTAGCCATTGACTAGAGGTTAGGGCACAGGCTGCTGGTTCCCTTGGTCTTGGATATGTCTTGACTAAATTCAGTTGGAAATGGCTCAGTCCATGCCACCTTGGTGCATCCATTGAATGCTCCAAAACAAAATTGGAGTCTTGTTCCCTCTTTAGGGATTTCTAGGTTTGGTATGCTATTTTTAGTTCCAAGGACTTGGGAGGCTTGGGATCAGAGTTGGTTCCTCCTTGGTCTCCCCTTGAGCTATTCAGATGGATAAGTTTGTTTATTATTTGCATAAATATGGCAAATCGAGTAAAATGCACAAATCTGCCTTGCTTTGGCAGTTTTCAGCAAGGCATGTTGCCATTGTCATATCTCATGGCTCAAGTTGAATTTGATGGAGTTCTTGGCCATTTTGGAAATCCCTCATAAGATACAACAACTGTTTGATCATAATTGGTTTTGATAATTTTTAGATCGAAGTGAAAAATGCCCCTACATTTGGAAAAAAGTGAAGGCAGATTCTGACTTAGTGAAAATTTCACTAAGTGTTGGAAAAAAGTGACATTTTCACTTTTTGTGATTTTGATCATTCCATAACTTAAAATCCATGAGGAATTGGAATGAGTTGTGTTTGAAGCTTTTGTAGAGGGCCATGAGAGCTACAAATCCAGCTTTGGATATGGAAAAGTGGCCTTGTGGTTTAGGAGTTATGATCCTCCAAAGTTGGTACCCTAGCCACTTTGTTCCATAACTTAGAAAAATTTCTAAGTTTTTAGGGTTACCCCTTTTACAAGTTATCCCACTTTTCTTGATTTTTCTTGATGAATGATGATTCCAACCACACATTAACAACATTTTAGGGTTAAAGAACCATAATTGTGAAAAATCTCAAAAAGTCAAAGTTGACTTTTGTGCACAGTTGACTTTTTGTCAAATGAATTCCAAACTATGTGATCCTCTATGAAATCAAGTCCTTACCTAAATCAAATTTGATGGATTTATTTCATAGGTGTTATAGGGTGTATTGAATCATGTCACAAGGTTTGGGAGCATGCCTGGGCCAAATGTCAAAGGCACAATTGATTTTTTTCCGTGAAACCCTAACTGTGCATTCTGATGAATTTGAAACTTATTGATCAAGCTTCTTGGACCAATCCATTGTTGTTAATGGATCAATGTGGTGTATTAGAGACCCTCAAATCTTCTCTTAAGGTCTTGGCTCATGATTTTTCCCAAAAGTCAACTTAGGGGTGAATTAGGTCAAGAAACCCTAATTCCTGATTTTTTATGAATGCATCCCCTGAGGCAAAATTGACTTGATGATTGGGTTCATGATGTCCCTTGGAGCATCATAGGTTATGCTTTGAAGCATTGGCTCATGCCCAGAGGATAATTTCCATCTGAAGGCCCTGGTCGACCAAACCCTAATTTGGTGACACTGGCGATCTTGAGGCTTGATCCACTCAGAATGTTGCAGCCTTGTGCTTGATTCTTGATGTGGGAGTCCTCTTGATCCTTTGTGGGTGTTGGAGAGGTTTAGACAAGTTGAAGATCATGTCATTTCTTGATTGATCATTTGTTTAAAAGCTCTGAGAGGGCTTGAAACCCTAAGTTCTGATAGTAGTGAATGCTCACCCATCTTTGGGGAGACTGATGAGGCATGATGGTCCAACCATATTGTGATGTTGATTTTCACAATGATGGGAAATCTCAGCGGTCAAAATTTGGGGTATGAAAGTGTGCAGTGTATTTTGAAAAATGCTTATTTTTATTTTATTTTGGGTTGTTTTTTAGGATTACCATTTTCTAAAAAAGGGAAAAGTGAAAATAGCAATAAATGCAGGAATTCAGAATGACATTCTTATTTATGATTTGTCGATTCTTGAAACACAAACCCTATAAAACAAAACTCTTTCGCCTTGGACGAAGCAAAGAGGGATATTTACAGAAAAGCAAACCCTATAAAACATCCTTTTCTCCCGGGCAAAGTAAAAGGTCAAAACAAAGACATGACAATTACTTTGATTTATGAACGATATTTGGGACATTGACCGCGACTTAATTGCGACGAACTCCTCTGTGGATCACAAAGTCTGGTATTTTTCTTCCAGGATTGTCTTCAGTAATGATAGTGATTTCTGGTGGAGTTGGATCACTAGAGTCTTCTTCCCGTGCATAGTTATCATAAGAGGACTCTTCTATTGTATCTTCACCTGTATTTTCATTTTCAAGAGGGTCTCCCCATCCTGTTCATTGGATGTCTTCATATCTAATGCGAGAACTTTCGCGAGCAGTGTACTTCACTAGAAAGTCGTATTAGTCGCTAGGCTGTCCCAAAGTATCCCAAGTTTCTGAGGGGATAGATGAGTCATCGTCTTCAATGACATTGACATGAGGAAATGCAAAGTTGATAACTTCTTGTCATGCGATCCTGGCAACTTCATCAATATGATGTTTGACATCTCCAGAATTTTCTTGGTAAGGTTCCCACGACTCTGGGAGAACAAGTGGATTTTTCTCAAGGTCATTCAGCAGATATGCATTCTCTGGCTGAGTCTAATGCCTTCAATCTTCCATGTAAGGTTTCCAAATGGGAAAATCATCAATGGGATCATATGAGTTGTAATCGAAGTTGTCTTTCATCAGAGTATCTTCTTCCAATGAGTTGGGTAGAGCACGACACCCCTCGAGATCACAATCTCCATAGATCATTCTGACATCTGGTCTTGGTATATATCTGGGACTTTGCTTTGGAGAGCAAAATGGCATGTATGTTTCTTCCTGAGGTATATATCCTTCATCGTTGAAATAGTATTTCCACTCTTCATCTGTATCAGAAGAGTTATTCTCCTCGATGGTGTGGATTTTCTGAGAAATTGGGTGGAGGAAGCCTCCACTATGGAAGAAATCTTAAATGGGACGAAAGCTTTCATCCTTTTTTGTAGTCTTGGTAAGTGTTGGAGAAAAACCGAGACCTTTTCTTATCTTGTTATCAACAGGAATTACAACTTGCCCCCATCCTTTTATGTCACTACTTCCTATTATTTGGAGAGTGTCTTTGTATGAGGAAATTGACGTTCCTTTTTCTTGATGATTCTCATTACTCACAGAGAGTGCTTGAAATTGACTTCCAATAACCTCTTCTGGTTCTAAATATGAGAATGACGATAGATTACTTACAATTAAAGCCTGTTCTCTGCATAATGTGACCAACTTGTCGTTCTTCACAAACTTCAGCTTTTGGTGAAGCGTCGAAGTGACTGCCCCTGCTTTATGTATCCAATGTCATCCCAATGGGTATGGGAAGGTCGACTTTTGCGATAACTGTCTTCCTGGATCCGTCAAAAACTTTGACTATAATCTCACTGCCTCTCACCGGAGTACCTTGAAAAGATAGCCGTACCAAAGTTAACCTTGGCATGACATTCAAGGATGAACTTGTGTCTACCAGTACGCTGGCTAAAGCATCGTCCTGGCAATTGACTGTGATATTGAGTGCCATGTTATGATTCTTTCCTTCTTCAGGACGTTCTTCATCACCGAAACCCAAATTGTTGCAGGAAGTGATGTTGGAAATAATGTTGTCAAACTGACCCACTGTCACATCTTGTTCTACAAAGGCCTATTCCAAAATTTTCTGTCGAGCTTCTCTGTGAGCTTCTGAACTGAGCAGGAGAGATAACACGGATATTTGAGAAGAAGTTTGTAATAGTTGATCCATAATGTTTTATTCACTTCTCTGGATGAGTTTTAACATTTCATCATTATTTTTCACAGGCTCTGTGCTGCTGGATTGACCAATTGGTTGATTAGGAACTTTAGCTTGAGGTTCCTTTTCTGTTGCAGGTTCCCCAACTCCTATGTTGAAGATTCGGCCACTTCAGGTGAATCGACTAATATCAGCAATGTTGACAACGGATGGCAGTGGAACTTCTTTTCAATTTTCTATTATGGTCGCACCGTATTTGTACGGAATAGCTTTCTCTGATTCGTATGGCATCGAGCCTGGAAAGTAGATGACCAAAGGGGTTATTTGGGTCTTTCAACTGTCAAAAGTAAACTCAATTGGTTCCGGCTCGGGAATATTGGAAAATTTTCCACTGTCGAAAGGGATTCCCCAGTGTTTTGGCTCTCTTTCATTGAAAACCGTGATGATTCTTCTGCCCAACAACTCTTGAATCACATTTAGGACAAGGAGGCAACCATGTCGAATTTTATGACATTTTCTGCAAACCGAATGATCATGGTGATTCAGACTAAAATAATCAAGTCTGCATAGGCATTTGTGAAATTTGACCAATGACATTTCAATGTTTTTAATGTCGTAAACTGCGTGCTGCCATGGGCAACCTTGCACCATGTTGATGGACTGAGAATTTAGGCACAATTGGGTTTCTCCTTGGCCTACTTGTTTCTGGAGAGCTGCATGCACGATGTAGCACCCTTGGCTATTATCTGAACATATTTGACACCGTTCATAACTGTGAGGTGGCACCCGGCCATATCCACTTTGTATGCAGTGCACCTTTACCAAATCTGTTTCCAGCAAGTGGATGTCACAGCTTTGGCGTCTGTCCAGATTTCCATTGGTTATGCTAACTTGTTGTGTGTTTTCATCCTGGTAGACTAGAAGCCACCAATGGTCCAACAGATATTGAAGAGTTCTTTGTACAAGCACACAACCTTGACCATTTTCGGAGCAATCTTTGCAGTCTTGATAATTATGGGCTGACAGATAACCGAGCCTGACTTGTTTGGCATGTAATTCTACCAAGCTAGTATTCATTAAACGAATGTCAAAAATCTGAACCATGTTGACCTGGTGATCATTCCTTCCATGGTAGTCTTGGATCCATCCTAGATCCATTTGAAGCTGAAGGGCTTCGTGTACAAAAGAACATCCTTGATTGTCTTTTGAACAAATTGGGCAAGCGTTGTAGTCGTGCAGCGGAAAATTGCAGTACTGACTTTGTCTTGAATGCATTGCTACCAGATTGACATTCATTGCGCGGATGTCATGATCTTGAACAATGTTTGGATGTTGATAGGCCATATTTATTCCACGAACCTTGTGATATTGGATCCAACCTATATCCATCTACTCTTGAAGAGCTGCTTGCACAATGATGCACCCTTGGTTGTTCTTGGAACAAATGTCGCATTAGTGATAGTTATGAGATGGCACATGGCCATACCCGCTTTTCCTGCAATGCATTTTTACCAGATTCATTCCTAGTAGGTGTACATCGTGAACATGATAACTGCTGCCAGATCCTTTATTCACCAAGTTTACTGAAGTTTTTTCATGTTGTGGCAACAGGTTCGTTTGAACATTCGGATTCGTATCTTTGAAAGAAAATACCCCATTTTTGACGAGCCTTTATACATCAGATCTGAAGCTGAGGAAGTTCTCGATGCTATGCCCTGGTCCTCCTTGATAATAAGCACGAGATTGATCAGCTTTGAACCAATAAGGGGGATTGTCCGACACTGTGAGAGGGGTCCTGGTTTGAACGTGCCCCTTTGCTAGCAAAAGTGGGAATAGTTCTGCATATAACATTGGTACGGGGTAAAACCCTGGCAATCATGGAAAACGATTGTTGTTATTGTATTGCGAGAGAGCCTGTTGAAGAGGCTGTTGCTACCTTTGCTGATATGGTTTTAACGTGGCGGTCCCTGAGCAACCTGTGGTTGATATGCCGGGATCGGCGGTGAACTGACAACAGGAGATACTGTTGCTACTTATCGAGGTTGATACCTTCGCCTTTGCTTACTTTGCGAAATATTACTGATATCCTATTCTTTCTTATTTTGGAAAGCACTTCCGTACCTTTTACTACTACTGGATGGTTCTAAGTCCTTAACCAATCGACCTTCTCGGAATACTTATTCAAGGCGTACCCCCATGTTTGCCATCTCGGTAAAATCACTAGGTGCGCTGGCGACCATTCGGTCATAATAAAATGAACTTAATGGTTTTAAGAAGATTTTCGTCATTTCCTTCTCCTCAAGAGGAGGAAAAATTGGGGCGGCGATTTCACGCCATCTTTGAGCGTACTCCTTGAAGGTTTCTTTATATTTTTGGGACATAGCTCTGAGTTGATCTCTGTCGGGTGCCATATCCAAATTGTACTTGTGCTGCTGAACAAAAGCTGCCCCAAGATCTCTAAAAGTACTGATCTTAGTACGGTTTAATCCCATGTACCATTTGAGTGCAACACCGGTTAAACTGTCTTAAAAGTAGTGGATTAGTAGCTGTCGATTTTCTACCTAGGTAGACATTTTCCGGGCATACATTACCAAGTGAATTTGAGGGTAAGAGTTGCCTTTGTACTTCTCAAAGTCGGGCATCTTAAACTTGTCAGGTATTTTGACAATTGGGACCAAACAGAGGTTAGCGGCATCTTTTCCAAACAAGTCTTGTTCGTGAATGGCATGCAGTTCTTTTTGCATTTCTAAGAAACGCTCTTGGAAATCATTCATTCTTTCGTAAACATCCTCATCCTTGCCAGGGGTGGTATGAAGGATTTGTTCCTCTGGGATAGTATGTATCACAAGTTATGGTATAGACATTACTGCAGTAACTCTTAGCGCTTCGGTGACCTGAAGTTTGTAACCTTCAGGTACAAGAGTCTCTGTCATAGCCCTTGCATCTTCGTTCACCTGAAGTTTGTAACCTTCAGGTCTGGAGGTTCCGCCTGTGGCTCCTAGGTCTTCAGTGACCGGTGGTATATATCCCTCAGGTATGAAATTGAAAGGCATGCCCCAGGGAAAACCTTTAGGCATGTTGTACTACAGAAGATTGACGGGTATCTCAAATGCAGGTGTAGACATAATTTTTGAGATCGCAGTCTTTTGAGGTGGTTGATCCTGAGTTGCTGCCAGGGATTCAATCATGCTGTTGAGTCTTTCCAGACTTTCCTTCAGAGTGTTGACTTCCTCTCTTAGCTCTCTGTTTTCCTCCTCAAGATCGTCCATTTTCTTTTGCTGATTGGCCCGAGTATTGTACAAATGAGACAGTTTTACTCTAAAGTGCGACACATGTGTGAGACTTTATGACAAAGATGTGTAATGCAAGGATAATGAATGATATGCAAAGAATGAGAATGATCTTTTTTCTTTCAAAAGAACTTTTAACAATTGTGTTGCAAATATCATACAGTGGTGGAAACCTTTTATTGAATTCAAAGGATTACAATATCTTACAGGGAAAAGTACATTATTTTACAAAGTGCGGGAAGGAAAACTAGGCTTATGAATCCTAAGGAATCTCTGACGAAGGTCTAGATGCTGGTTGTTGATCCCTTTTTCTCTTCTTTGATCGGGTCTCCTCAACCATTGTCGGGTCAATGATCCTTTGCCATGTGAAAAGAGAGAGCAAACTCCTCTGTTCCTCTTGAATTTCCATAGCATGTTGCTCTAATATTTCAATCAGAGCATCTTTCTCCTTTAGTAACTATTGAATCTTTGTGCACTCCAAGATGACAATCTGATACTTGTTCTTCCAAGAGTTTTTTTCACGTTGAGTTTTGTTAAAAGTGACATGCAGTTTCTCTATGTCACTCATGAAGTAGAGGATATATTATTTTAAGGGAAGTACTTACTGACGAGGATAAGGAATTTTTAACTTGAAGGCCCTAGTTTGTACCCTCTGGAGATAAGGCTCTGCGGAGATGCAATTTGGTTTTCCCAAAGATTATCTTCCTTTCTTATGAACATGATGCCAGACAAGTACAATTTCCTTTTTGACTGCTCTGTCATTTTCTCCTTCCTTGAAGAAAAGACCTTCCATATGAATGTTGTAAGGTATATCCTTCATCGGGTATCCAAGCTGACGACGAGCTAAAACTGGGTGATAATTGATCCCTCCTTTAGTACCAATGAGGGGTACATTGGGGAAACTTCCACATTTGTCAATGATTTTTATTCCGTCATAAGACCCGATTGTACCAATCTATGTTGGAATGGGTGAGAGACATAATCTTTTGCGACCATCTCAAACGAATTTTGGGATCCCAAAAAGTAGAAAATTTGGGTAAGTGGGAAATAAACTATTTGTAGAGTAATGGTACACATCATGTATTCATCCCTCCGTTGTACAAGTTCCTTAAATGTACTGAGTGGTAAGCATCAGCCAGCAAAGTTGGGACTGGGTTCCCAATTAAGAATATCTTGATAGCGTTTATGTCGACGAAATTGTTAATGTTAGGGAAAAGGAATAATCCATAAGTGTGCAAAACAAAGTTATCCTCAAAAGCAACTATGTTTCCTATACTGGCAAAGTATAGGGCTTTTTCCAATAGAAATCTAGCTGGTTGACCTTGAATTCCTCCCTTAGTGGTCTTGTGGGTTTTGATATCTGATATTTCTAAAGAGGTGATTCTTGTAATGATTTGATCCTTAGGAATTTATTCCAGTCCAGAGAATGGATCCTGATCAGTGATAGGTAAATCAATCAGATGAGAGTACTCTTCCAATGTTAGTGTAAGCTGATAATCGGGAAACGTAAAGCATTAGTACACCGGATCATAGAACTGAACCAATGTAGATAGGACTCCTTCCACCATGTTAACTTTCAAAAGAGACAAAAGTCCTCTGTACTTAGCTCTGAAAGCTTCTGGATTAGTAGTAAATCTTCCCAATCATCTCAGGTCTCAAGTTTTGGGTTTCTGAAGGTGTACTTCTGAGTTTTTCTTCTACCAAAATCCATAATGTGGTTTCTGATATTTGCAACACCCTCTTTTTTAGTTCTTTTGAAATTTTTTGAGAAAATATTTTTTTTTTGAAAGTTTTTGATGAATGCATGAATACATGAAAGAAACAAACACAAATATATGAAAACATGGGTTAAGGGTTTATCGTCAGGAGCATGAAGCCACGGGTCTACCCATCCCAAAGGTATGTAGTAGGGTTTTTTTGTACTTGTAGAACGGATTCTAACAAGGTTCCCAAAATCATTGACCCCTCTTAAGAACATTACCAACAAACTGACTGACTTATGAGACTTGTAATATCCCTAAGATATATCTCATTCGAGTGTAGTATCGTGTATCAACTATTCCTGATAGTCACCGTACTACATCCTAAAAATGGCAAAGGTTAAATATTTACTAATCCTCAATTTCACGGGTGCCCAGTGGAAAAAGTAATGTTTTGACGACTTGCTCGTTTAACATTAGTAATTCCAAAAGGGTACCTCTACTGATTTGGTAGACTTTCAAGTTAGCTTGGTCGTGATTCACTCCCTATAAGCCTTCTTGAATCTGCCACCTCCTATCTTAAAATATGCTCTCAAGCCCACTGAGGACTTTTTGACTCACCATATGTATATTAATCACATTCCCAGATAACAGTAATTTAGTCAAATATGGCAGATAAGCAGATAACAGGATGGAAAACAGTAAATAATATCAAATGAGAAAGCAAATAAAACAACAAAAAATATGCAATGCAAGGCTTAACCCTCCTAGAAAAATATAAGATAATCCCCAGCAGAGTCTCCATTTTTCTGTAGCTCGATTTTTGTGACGCGACCACTACCGCATTTAGTGCTACTTTCTGAATTCTCTATTTATCCTATGAAGCTTAAAAGGAATGGGAAGATATCTCAAACTAAACCTGCATGCAAATGTTTTCTTTAACAAATGCGAAGAGATCGGGGATCGGGGGTTGGTTATACAAAGGGAAGCTGTTAACACCCAGAGTATCTATAGTAATCTATAGGAGCCTTTATTTGCATATATTTCTATTATTGAATTGCTTGGTTGCTTAAATCCATTTGCTGTTGAATAGGGAAAGTTTCTCCTTTGTGAAGTTTTAGGAAATGTTTTTGTTGTTTTAGGGTTTTCTATTGTTTTTGGGACGGCACTGGACCTAAGTTTTTTATTAGTGTGCTCGCTAAGATTTTGCAATCTTATGCCTATGTATTCCCGTAAAGAGATTTGGGGAAATCAGAGCGTTCGTAGTTCCTCCTCTTCTATGGGAGTAGGAAATTGTTTGGTGTCTTGTTCAAAGCTCAAGATTGAAGCTAAAAGAGTATTTGTGTCTTGGTCAAAACCCAAGATTGAAGCTAATGGGTGTTTGTGTCTTATTCAAAACCCAAAATTTAAGCTAAAAGAGTATTTGTGTCTTGTTCAAAGGCCAAGATTGAAGCAAAATAGTGTTTGCATATTGTTCAAAGCCCAAGATTGAAGCTAAAGGAGTATTTGTGTCTTGTTCAAAGCCCAAGATTGAAGCTAAATAGGAATTGATTATAAGGGAAGTTGCTTTAACTGAGATGTGTGGAGTATTTGTTGAACTGTTCTAGGATTAAAGGGATTAAAGAAGA
Organism: Lathyrus tuberosus; assembly: GCA_022829125.1. NCBI lineage: Eukaryota > Viridiplantae > Streptophyta > Magnoliopsida > Fabales > Fabaceae > Lathyrus > Lathyrus tuberosus. The sequence continues at coordinate 5,583,022 of JALAZF010000365.1, forward strand.
GGTTTCACCGGGAAATAATCCTCTCTTTATTGAACTGTTTCAGGGTTGAATAAATTGAACAAAGCCCAAGAGGAGGCTAACTGTATTAGGGGAAAAATTCCTTTGTACAAGAGGGAACAAGTTGTTTGAACTAAATTATACTGGTTGAAGGGATCCTATTGTTCGAACTAGTCTAAACTAAGGATGCTTTAAATGCTAAGAGAAACTTAACAAAATATGTACACGCATATATACAGACATATGAACAAGTATATAAACAAGTATGAATTGAATTGAGAAATGTGGTGGGTCTTACACTCTGGATAGAGGCCCAGGTGTATTGTGATTGATCAGATGTTTTCTTCAAGATTGACTTAGTGTTTTGAAGAAATTGAATAAATTTTTGAATTTGATTTTGAATTTGAAGATGACTTGATCTTAAGTAAGAGAGAAGCAAAGGTGTTGGGTCTTACACTCTAAATAGAGGCCCAAATGATGTTTGTATCCTGTACATAGCCCAAGAATATATGAGGCTAAAAGATTTTCTATTTACAAAAGGGTGTTGGGTCTTACAATCTATCAGAGGCCCAGATGGTTATTTAAAACAAATTTTATGTACAAAGGGATGGGACTTATACTCCTAACAGAGGCCCAAAAATTGTTGTGAAGACAATGATCGCACTGTGATTTTGAAAAGCGCGATGGGACTTATATTATAGCAGAGGCCCATGAAATGGTTTATTTACACAGAGGGTTGGGTCTTACACTTTAATAGAGGCCTAGAAATGTTAAAATAAAGTTTGAAAGATTGAATCAAAACAAAACCCTAATTTCATTTTTTAAGATATTTTTCAAAGGAAAATTAATAAAAAAATGTATAATTTATCAAATAAAATAATTAATCATGTTATAAAGAATGATTAAGGTTTATGAAAAAAAAGTATTTTATCCACATGAATATTTAAAATCATTTTGGTTTTAAAAAATCAAGAAAAGAAATCATTTTAAAAACATTTAAAACAATTTAAAATAATGTTTTTTTAATATATTAAAAATATATCAAATAAAAGTTATATTTTGTGATTTTTTGTGGATTAAAATAATTGGGTATTTAAATGACATGTGTAAAAAAATTGGGATTAAAAATAATTAATTTGATAGGAAAAATCAATATTTTGAAATTATTTTTAAAACAAATAAAAATAATATATTAAATATATGAAAAATATATCAAATATAATATTTTTTTTATTTTTTTGTGTGAATAAATTATTTAAATATATGGACAATATTCGCGTAAAAAAACATTTGAAAATAATCAAAATTGAATGTAGAAAATAATTTTTGAAAATAAATGAAAATATTAAAAGTATTTTTAAAAATTCAAAATATGGCACCAAGGCCACCTTCTTCTTCCTCGTGCACCACCACCTTCACTGATTTGCAAAACCTCTCATATCTCCCTTAATACGTAATGAAATTGCACGATGTAAACATGAAAGTTGTTTGTTTTGAAACAAGGAACACGATGGTACCAATTAATTTCATTTCTTTTAAGTGTGGAGTAAGTTATTATGTGATGAACAAATGAACCCTAATTTTTATCACAACAATATGAAATATGTTGGTAACCTTCTATAGAAATTGATTAAGGGAAAACCTTCTATATAAGTGCAGAAACATGTTGGTAACTTGAAATATCAAAAATGATGCATGTTTCATGCAGTTTGGGAAGTTCAGGCTTACATGTGCAAGAGGAATTTGAATCCTCAATTGTAGGTGTTACAGATGTGAAATGATGATCCTAATAGCTTCCTTGGACTTCAAGGATTGTGTTGAGATGCTTAGAACAAGTTGAAACCTCTTGGATTGCTTGGCTCAAATCCACCTGCAGCTGGCTTGAGGTGAGATTTGATATTGATGAATTTGATGTTACAGATGTTGTTTAAGTGTTTGGATCACTCATATATGATGTATGTGAGGTGTTTGCATCATTGATTTGGATTGAATTGCTCTCTATTTGAAAATTCGACTCTCACCTATTAAGATTTTGGAATTTTGAAATGAAGAGTGAAATGAGAGAAAACATTTGTTGTGATGTTTTGGGGTGGTTTAAACAATCAGAAATGGCTCATATATATAGGAGGAGAAGTTTATTTTGGGAGGAATAGTGAATGCATAAGGGAGCATGCTATTGTCTAGTGGATTTTGTCATGTAACATGACTTGAAGTCTAAGGTACTATAAGTCTCCTCTAGCATAGCTATATCTTTACTCAATTCAATTTTTGCAGGTTTGAACACTCATGGCTTTGGATTGAGTATTGGCTGGTTTGTGATTGCTTATACCAATTCAACGTATCACTTTAATGCAACTTGCCAAAACTTAAGTTCCATGGCTTGTCATCATGATTCTCACAAGCTAAGAGATAAGCCCTTGACTCTTTGGCCTAATGGTTCAGATTCCTCATCATTTATGTTGATATTAGACAGAAATCCAATGACGCAAGTGTCCAAAATTGGCTTAAGAAATCGTGGGATGCAAGTTATGTACCCTAATGCTATCAAAAATAGCTTGTATCAAGGCATGTTGTGAGGTTCATAACTTCTTGCTCATGTTGCTATCTTTTGTATGTAAGAAGATCTATCATTTGAGCTTTGGATGGAAAAAATGGTTGCTTGGATCACAAGTTATGCCCTTGCAAAGTTGGGTAAAAACCATTATTTTCCATAACTTAGTGAAATTTTAAGTTTCTCAAGGTTGCCCTTTTTGCAAGTAACCTCACTTTTCTTGATTTTTCTTGATTGATCATGATCCAAATCACAATTTAACATTGTTTTTGACTTAAAGAGGCGATGTTTACCAAAAAATTCCAAAAGTCAAACTTGGTTTTGATCACAGTTGACTTTTTATCTTAAATGAAATTTGAACTTTGTGATCCTTTATGAAATCAAGTCCTTGGGTTAAATTGAACCTAATGGATGGATTCCAATGGTGTTTTTGAGTGTCTTGAATCATGTCCCAAGGTTTTAGATCATGCTTTGCTCAAAAGTCAAAGGTATGGTTGACTTTTTCTCAGAAACCCTAGTTTGTGGTCCAGGGGAATTTGAATCCTTGTATTGCTTATGAATCAAGTTCTTTGAACCAAATAAATCTAGTGAATGGATTAATATGATCTATTTGAGGTCCTTAAAGCATATCTTGAAGTTTTAGATCATGCCTTGCTCCAAAAGTCAACTTAGGGACTGGATTAGGTCAAAACCCTAATTCCTATTTTTGATGGATGCATCCCCTGACACTAGTTTGAACTTATGAATGGACTCATGAGGTTCTTTTGAGATTCTTGTATCATATATTGAAGCATTGGCTCATGCCCAGATGAAAATTTGTCTCTGGAGGCCTTGGTCGACCAAAACCCTAATTTGGTGACACTGATGATCTTGAGGCTTGATCAACTTGAAATGATGCAACCTTGTGCTTGATCCTTCATGGATGTTTGAGAGGCTTGACAAGTTGAAGATCATGTTAATTATTGATTAATCCTTTACCTGGATGCTCTGAGAGGACTCAAAAACCATAATCCTTGGTTAAGGTGAATACTCAACAATCTTTGAAAAGATTTGTGAGGTATGAAAATACATCCATACTGTTGTCATGATTTGCATAATGATGTGAAGTCTTATGGTCAAAATTTAGGGTATGACATTAGTATCGCGCCTACCACATAATCACTCGCGTAACACACGAGTTCAAATTCAATTCTCCAATTTGGCGCGATGATTATGGGCACGGTAGTCAAACTTTGTTTTAACGAATTAAAAGCTATCATGCAAGACTCATCAAATTCAAAAGACTTATCTTTGTTGAGCAAATTTCTCAAAGGTTCTGCGATTTTTGCGAAATCTTTGATGAACCTCCGATAAAATCTAGCATGACCAAGGAAGCTCCTTATGTAACACCCCAATTCCCATCGCACTAAATAATATATAATTAAATCAGAGTGAATAAAAAGAAAATTCTTAGACAGAAATAAGGATGCCACATTTGAGAAAAACACAATCCCTGCTCATAAATTTGATACATAACACAAAATGGAATAACATAAAAGGGAAACTTTTTTCCAACAAAAGGAAAGTTCAATTATGGAATAAAGCGGAAAGATCCATAACTGACTTGTTTTACAAAATAACTTGTTTTATAATATCAAAATATTCATACAAAGGTAATACAAAATAGATCCAACAAATGTATACATATAAAACAAAAGCATTCCCCGACTCCCATGTTACGTATCAGAGCAGACAGACCGACAAAAGGATGGAGAATTAATCTTCACAAAAGCCTCCAAGATACTAATCTGCAATTTCCTCATAGAGCAACAAACCACAGCAGAAGGGTGAGAAATAACAACTAAATCAAGATTGCATAATAATATGCAAACACATATAAATTCACATGCATAATTATTCTCACCACAAGCATCACATACTAATACATATAGCATGCCACAGATACATAACATATTTCTAATAATCCAACCACATAGCATATATCAATTATACCAACATAATCACATATTCATACATAAGGCATACCAAAGTTATAACATATGGAAACACACCACCACATCACATATATTCATATATAGCATACCATAGATAATTAATACAATCATTGTAATGTACAACATCTCCACAAAACATAGCATATGTCTATACATAAAACATATCATCCATAACCAATGCATTTGTCACAAATGCATATCAAATCACCAATGCTATCACGAGCTCAACACATAATCAATCAATTCACAATTTCCCACACATAATCAATTCATTCATGATTTATGCAAATGCACAGAGACCAACACAACGACTCTATGCAATGCAATGTGGTACCAATCCATCCTTTATTCTCATCATTAATTCACTCAGGAATTATTAGAATCATCACTTGTTACTTAGTGTAACTCCCCGTCGGGAAAACGATGTTCCCCGTCGCTTTAGGTCCTCTTGGTATAAGGCTCACGACGTTTATGGATTACTTTAGGTCCTCTTTGTATAAGGCTCACGATCCGATCGCTTTAGGTCCTCTTTGAATAAGGCTCACGATCGTCTATAACGTCGCTTTAGGTCCTCTTTGTATAAGGCTCACGACCGTTACAGCAGATTCCCTCTGGAATCGTTTCGTCGCTCACACCCCACAAGGGCACACGACATCACAAGATGCATATCATGATGCTTGGCATACAATGACTCATGAAAATCAAATGCATCTTCACAAATCAACAATATTAATTATCTCATCATCATTATTCATGCATTGGAAATCAATTCAAACAATGCATTTACTTGCCTTAAGGCCACCAAATAACACACATTGAATTTCACATAAATAATGCATTTCCTCATAATCTACAAACCACAACAATTAGCATTTTAGCATATACACTCATACCAATTCACATCAAGAATTACTCACCATCAACCACAACAATCCTACAATCATACAATGATATTCCCAACACTAGTATTCACGCCACAAAGGCTACCCACAACAACATACATCAATACCATACATTTGTATTCAATTCAACAAAGTATTTTGCCATAAGGCCACAACAATTACAACAACTTATCACATGCTTCAACATCATATAAACCACATAAAAGCTCCACGTCATATAACAATAGCACAACACACTGTAAAACACCGACCGCACGCATTTAACGTGATAAAAACCCGACAACCCAACACTTTTACACAACCACGACTTAAATAAATCATCTACTGTCCTCCAAACCATTTTTATAAGAAAGAATATTTCATTAGATTTCCAACGCATCCAACCGTGCCTCAATCCGAGTTACGGATCAAAAGTTATGAAGGAAACAAAATGGGAAATCTGTCACGTTCGCTTTCCTATTCGCAATGCGAACCCCCAGGGAACCATGGCAGAAGAAAAACAGCATAAAGTTTGCAATGCGAACTTCTGGGCGAACCTTCGCTTTCCCTTTCACTTTGGTTCGCAAAGCGAACCTGCGAACCCAGAAATTCTCAGCAGCGCTGTTATGGGTCATTTTGGGTCAAAATTCATCATTTCTTCCACCCAAACACTTCCAAATCACAATATATCAACCAAAACATGTTCCAAACATAACAACAAGTATTCTACGCAATTTATATCGATTTTCAACCGTGAAAACATCGATTTCTATCAATTGTTCATCAATTTATCAAATGTAAAAACACTATAAAAACAAGAAAACATTCACACAATCACACACATATACATATACAATCGCAATATAATCGAAACTTCTCACCCTTACCCGATTAATCGAAGTTCAAGTTTTGATTTGAATGTTTTCTTCTATCCCAAGTTTTCCTCTCCTTCTCTTTTCCTTCCTCTTCCTTTCTTTCCTTTCTCTTTCTTTTCTCTCTTTTTCTCTCAAATCTCTATTTATAAAAATATCTAAACCCCTAAAAAGACTATTTTACCCTGCAGCTCAAATATCTCGCAAACGCTCTCAAAACGCGATAAAACATAATAACGATGAAAAATAATATATTGTCAAATAAAAGTCAAGAATAAAATAATATATAAACGAAAATAATTAAATCGACTCGATTAAATAAATCGGGAAAAACGGGGCATTACAATTCTCCCCCACTTAGACATTTTCGTCCTTGAAAATATACTTGGTGTAAACAAGTCGTATTCGACTAACCCACTCTCATGCCATTAAAGGCAACACCACGAATAACACAAACCGACAAAACACCTTGCTAACAGCAACTACTACAACGACATGACAACAGTAATAACGACAACGACAAGATGCAATGCCCATACAATGCACTTGACGACCAACCCACGACTCAAAGAATACCCAAGTTACGAACACACAGGTTCACTCTTGAACCGAAACACAACAAGATCGTTACCCTCACCATAGGTAACACTCCCCTAATTCCCCACAAGGAATTAGCTACTCGCACTCGAACCATCACGATAGAAACGAGGCAACAACACAAACAAGAACATAAAGTTCCACGACCCAACATCGTTTCAACAACCTCTACATAACCACAATACCAACATCCTTGTCACACAACAATATTACAACAATGCTACGATTCACCAATCGAACATATAACAGAAACATCCATCTACATAGTAGCCCATGAATAATATTTAAACCTTTCACCTAACACTTCCATTCTTAAACGTCCAATGGTCTTATCATTCCTACATGTTTTCAATGTTCAACCTATGAACTCTTACAAGTCACACACGCATATACGAATTGTGCCACATCACGCTTCCGCTACGCACTCTGATGGCTCGAAACCATCAAATCTACCAATTTCACATCCAACTTCTGACTCTCTCTAATATTCACCAGAAAAATCATAGTTCACTTAATATACCCAACCTCACACTCTGTTGTGTTACCTTACACACCAGACCCAAGTCTCTAAACTGCTCAACCAACTCTAATTCTCTGACCATAAAAAGATCTTCTTCAAATCTTGATACATTTTATTAGCTCCCGGATGTATACTCAAACTACTCCGGTGTCCTTCCTCTAAAATCATCTGTTTCAATTCCGAACCATCAGGAATACAAATTCTACCATGGAATCTCAAAACACCCTGATCGTCCAATTTAAAGTCACCATTCACACCTCTATCTCCAACTGTCATTAATTCAACAAATTTCACATCTAGCCCCTGCTTCTCGCTAACGGTCAACAGAAAATTATTAGTGACCTTTAACATACCAAACCTCACGCTATCAGATGTCAATTCACACACCAAACTTAAATCTCTAAATTCTTCCAAATGTTCCCACTCTTTAACCATCAAAGCAGACATATGCAAAGATTTTCGACTTAACTCATCAGGCACGACATTAACTTTACCAATAGGATAATTCGAGCCAAGGTCATAACTAATCAGGAATTCCAACCATCCTCGTTGTCTCCTACTTTATTCCTTCTAACCAAAATAGTACTCTAAACCCTTGTGATTACCAAACACCTTGAACCTAAAACCCTCAAAATAATTCCTCTAGATTCTCAACACAAAAGTAACCGCAGCCATCTTGAAATCATGAATCCTCAATTGTCGTAAAGCATAAGAAATGACTTTACCCTCTCGCATTAGCACACTAACTACACTCATCAAGGACGCATCCCAATATTCCATAACCAGTTTATTAGGATCAGCACTCATCAAGCAAAGATCAAACGATGGTCCAAAATCTGAGATGTGGTCCATAAGAAATGACTTTACCCTCTCACATTAGCACACTAACTACACTCATCAAGCAAAGATCAAACGATGGTCCAAAAACTGAGAAGTCGTCCATAAACACCTCAATTGACTTTTCAATCAAGTCCAAAAATATTGCTTGCATACACCGTTGAAAAGTGGCTGGCGCATTACACAACCCAAACAACATCCTCATATAAGCGAAGATTCCAAAAGGGCACGTGAAACCAGTTTTCTCATGGTCCTCCAAGTTCAAAATAATTTGATTGTAACCCGAATAACCATTGAATAACCAATAGAATTCTTGACTAAAAAGTCTCTCGAGCATTTGATCCATGAACGGAAACGGGAAATGGTCTTTCCTCGTAGCTTGATTTAGCCTACTGTAATCAATGCATATTCTTCATTCGATCATGGTTCTTGTAGGGATCAACTCATTATTCTCATTTCGGATTACCGTCATCCTTCCTTTCTTCAGTACCACATGCATTAGGTTAACCCATAGACTATCAAAAATCAGGTAGATTATTCCGGTATCCAACATTTTCACCACTTCCTTCCTAACCACTTCTTTCATGGTAGGATTCAAGCGACGTTGAGGTTGGACTATCTGTTTGAAATAGTCTTCCATGAGTATCTGATGCATACAATAGGAAGTACTTATTCCTTTTAAATCGGAAAGAGTCCATCCCATAACATCTTGATTCTTTTTCAACACACAAATCAATTTGTCCTCCTCGTTTTTGGTTAGCTCCTTGCTTATGATCATCGGTTTATGCCCCTCATCATCAAGAAACACATATTTAAAATGAGAGGGTAACAACTTCAATTTAAACTTGATTTCTTCATTATTTTCCTCTTTCAAAATTTCCACCCTTTCTTTCAAGGGAGGAATCTCATCTAATTCTTCAAGGTCTCGCAAACACTTTTCGATTTCTTTTTCTTCATTCTCATTGACACTTTGAAGAGCATTTGTATGAACTTTTTGTAATGGGGTAGGAACTTGTAATTGCCTTGTTACTTCTTCAATCACCTCCTTCGTTGCATCAATTCTAAAACAATCACCTTTGTCTTTCAAATGAATCATGGCTTCAAATAGATTAAAACAAATCTCCTCATCTTGAACTCTCACTTTCATGAGACCGTCATCCATATCGATGGAAATTCTAGCGGTCTTCATAAAAGGTCTTCCAAGAATCAAGGGAGCGTCATCATCTTCCTCCATATCAATCACCACAAAGTCGATGGGAAACAAGAATTTGTCTACCTTGACAAACACATTTTCCGCTACAACGTGGATTTATCGGCTAGTTGCAATGTCATTTGAGTAGCTCTCAACTCCATATGTCCCAACCTTTTCACAATGGACAATGGTATCAAATTAATACTAGAGCCCAAATCAATCAACCCATTGTCAACATAAATATTTCCTATTGTAACCGACAAAGTAACTCGTCCCGGATCACTTTCTTTCTGTGGAAGAGTCCGTTGAATGATCGTGCTACAACTAGCATCAACTAAAGATGGCTGGTTTATACCCGAGTGAATCGCACACTCAAAGATAACACAGAGTCGCCACCGAACTTTATTTAGTCCCAAAGGACAGGGAAAATATCGATAAAACCCAAGGGGCAAAGAAACGGGAACGGGGGTCGGTTATGCGAAAGGAAGGTACTAGCACCTTCCGCATCCGCCGTACTCGACGGGAACCATTTCGCTTGCTTCTAGGCTTGGATGGGTTATCTATCTAAAGGCTTCTAGCTAAAAGAAAGAGGAGAGAGAAGAAAGGGGAAAAAGAGAAAAGAAAGAAAGAAAGTGCTCGCGGAGGATTAGGGCCCTCGTGCCAACGTACCTACATAGTGTAATGAGGAAATCAGAGCGTCGTAGTTCAAAGGAACTAGGGGACAAAAAAAAGGAAGAAAAGGAGAAGGAAAGAAGGGTGTGTAGCGTGATTTTTGTGGTTTCGAAGCGCTATCGCTTGGGTACTACAGTTCGATTCATTTTTTATCCTATTAAAGCTTATGAAGGAAGGGAAATAGATGTCTCCAATTAACCCTGCTTGCAAACTGAGGTTAAATAGTCAAAACTGTTGATTTACAGATGCTATCAAAATAGGGTGGTTCGTCCTTTGGGGTTATTTTGTTGAAAATAGTGTCGGGGTAGGGTGTTGGGGACCGATGCTATTCTGTTGATATATGGGATTTTAGGTTTTTGATTAGTGTGCTCGCTAAGATTTTTCAATCTTATGCCTACGTATTCCCGGGATAGGGAAATCAGAGCGATCATAGTTCCTCCTATTCTATGGAAAGAAAAAGGTTGTTTTTGTGTCTTGTTCAAAGCCCAAGATGTGAAGCTAAAGGTGGTTTGTATCTTGTTTAAAGCCCAAGATGTAAAGCTGAATGGTCTATTTGTATCTTGTTTGAAGCCCAAGATGTGAAGCTAAAGGATTTTGACTTCAGAGAGAATTTGTCATCTCTAAAGAAGGGTCTGTCTATCACAACTGTTGGGTGACTGATTATAAAGGAGAATTACTTTAACTGGGATCTGTGAATCCAGCAATGCCATAATTTCCTTTATAGGGGATTTTCAACCTGAAGGAGAAGACTTTAACTCAGTGTAGAGCAATGCCATCTTTCCTTAGGAATTTCTCATGCTAAAAGAAGGACAGTGGCGTGGATGTAAATAATCCAGAGGATTGCCGCTTACACCAATTAGATGAGGGAAAAGGAGTTGTTGATGTTTGTATGTTGTGACCAAAGCATGATTTGATGCTAAATGGTTGATTGAATCAAATGGGGTTTCCTTATACAAAGCCTAATAGGAGGCTATTGGCCCAACAAGAGGGTGTTTTTATGTGTCTCGTACGAAGCCCGAGATAGAGGCTAAAAGGGTTGACTCAACAAGAGAGTGTTTTTGTGTGTGTCTTGTACGAAGCTCAAGACGGAGGCTAAAAGGGTTTGACTCAACAAGAGAATCTTTTATACTCACCAAGAGAGTGATTTGTATCTCGTACGAAGCCCGAGATGGAGGCTATTGGAAGATTGACTCAACAAGAGAGTCTTTTTATACTCAACAAGAGAGTGTTTTGTATCTCGTACGAGGCCCGAGATGAAGGCTAAAAAATGTTTGACTCAATAAGAGAGTCTTTTATACTCAACAAGAGAGTGATTTTGTATCTCGTACAAAGCCCGAGATGGAGGCTAAAAGGTCTGACTCATCAAGAGAGTCTGAAAAGGTTAGCTCCGTTGGGAGAATCATTGTACAAAGCCCAAGAGGAGGCTTAGGTTACTGTTTCAGTTGACTGACAGGTCCAGTATGTTGGTTAAAAGAGAAAATCAGTTCTTATATGGGTAATGTTGTACTCATGGATTTGATCTGAGGATCGGGATTATTTCCTATTCTCTAAGGAAACAGGGAATCCAAAGGAGCTTTAGACTGTCTGAGTCTTACAGGTTTTATCTTCCCATTTTTGAAAGGAGCTTGGGAATGTCTTTGAGACTCAAGGAAATTAGACTGTCCAAGTCTAGAGTTTTATCTTTTGTACTATGCTTAAGAGAAGTTAAGAGACAACACATTTGCGGTATAAAGATCTAGACTCCTTGAAAGGTTGTTCTATTAAGATGATTAATTTCTATTCCTATACCTTTAAGAGGTCGTCGGGACAATTTGTACGAAGCCCAAGAGGAGGCGAGAGTAACTTTTAAGAAGCTTAGGGACAATTTGTACGAAGCCCAAGAGGAGGCTATCTTCCCGGAGGAAGAATCATTATACGAAGCCTAAGAGAAGGCTGTGAAAACTTTTAAGAAGCCGACGGGTCCTTGTACAACGCCCAAGAGGAGGCGGGGATGCTTTTAGGAAGCCTGTGGGTCCTTGCACTAAGCCCAAGAGGAGACTGATGAACAGTTCCAAAAGGGGTTTCACTTGGAACATTGGCCTTCTGTATATGGACTGTTCAAGGGGGAGATTTCTTAGATCTAGTTATCTAAAATTGTTATAAAAGAAAATTCTCATGGTTTAGGTTATGTTTAAATATCCGGGAGAACGTCGGATGTAAGGAGACGAGGTTTTGTCTAGTTCTAGACGTAGTCGCCGGGGAAACTCTAAATATCTATACTAGTATTACACAATCGATATGAGTTTATGAAAGAAGACTTACAGTGAAACAGCCCCACAATACAGTTATATACATATGAAAGCGGTAAATGAAAGCGGGTAAACACTTACTCGGTTGTAGAGCTTCCATGTTGTTTGGTTAGTTGTTCAACAAAGAAATTGAAAATAACAGTATGTTACAAAATCAAAGGAGAAAGTGCTTTTGAAAGGAAAATTGGGGCTTACAGCTCAAGGAGAGGCCCAAGGTTTTATCAGTGACTGAACTGTCGTTTGTACAGGGACTTATACAAGTGACTGAGGCCCAAGAAAGGTTTTATGTACAAGGGGATGGGTCTTACACTCTCTTAAGAGGCCCAAAGTGATTGAAAGAAAAAGAATGGGGCTTATAACACGAGGGTAGACCCAAGGGTTTGATTTTTGAACTGGCGATCGAGCCGAGATCTTCTTTTAACGCAGAGGGACTTATACAATATCTGAGGCCCAAAATTGTTTTGGTTAAAAGGGGATTGGGTCTTACACTCTATTAGAGGCCGATGAGTGTTTGAAAAAGATTTGTTAGGGTGAAAATCATCAAAACCCTAATTTCATCATTTTTAAAGTAATTATTCAAAGAAAATTAATTAAAATGATACAAATACCATATAAGTTTTAATAAACAAATTATGATCTTTGGTTAAGGTTTGAAAAATGATATTTTAATCACAAGATGAATTAAAGCTCATTTGATTTTGATTTTTCAAGATGAATGTTTATTTTTAAAAGGTTTAAAAACAAATAAAAGACATTTATTCACAAAAAATACTAATTATATTAAATAAATAATATAAATCTATTTTTTTTTTTTGGGAATTAAATATTTCAACATTTTGTGATTTTTTGCAAAAGAACCAATCAAAAATAATTAAAATTGAGTGAGGTATTAATTTTTTAAATCATTTAAAATAAATATGAAAAATAACAAAAAATAGGAAAAAGTGATAAAAAAAGAGGTCTGGGCGAGGGGGATTCGAACCCCAGACCTCTCGCTTGCCAATACTCACAAACCAGCTGATCAACCACTGGGGCGCAAATCCAATTCATTAAACATATGGCAAGTGAAAAATATATAGAGAACTTGGTTGGAAAACCTGAAGAATGGCGCCATGGCCATCTTTTTCACCGAGCTCGTGCATGAAGCCCCCTATCTCACTCATCTCTCAACCATTTGACATGATTCAAACACCAAACTCGTGTGTTTTTTAACAAGGAACAAGATGGCAATACTTGATTTTATTTATTTTCAGTGTATAGCAAGTTATATCATCACGACCATATGAACCCTAATTTTGCAAAAGCAGCCGTGCAGACATGGTTATGAGGGCTATGATCAAATTTCTTGAGGGTAAACACTCAACACATGATCGCAATCAATTGGCAAAAATATCATGCGAGGAAATATGCATGGATCATGAAGATGGAGTTTTGAGGCTTACCTTGATGCAAGCTGAAATGGAACTCTGTACAGATGGTGTTCCAGATGCGATTTGATGATCCCTACAGCTTTAATGGATGTTGTGGAGTGTGTTGCAAGCTTTGGAACACTTTGAAAACTTCTGGATCAAGCTGGAGAACTCCAACTTCATAATTGAGGCATAAAGGCTTGGTTGAAGGGTGATTTTGAGCTAGGGGTGTTGCAGTTGGTGTTTAAGTGTTTGGACACCTCAAATACATCATATGTGATGTGTTTGAACAATTGGAATGGATTGCTTAGGGCTGCAACTCAAAACCCTATGGTGGTTGCTCAAAAATAAAGAAACTTGGCATTTAAGAGAGATTGAGAGAAAGCAGTGCTATAACTTGCTTTGGTGTGCCTTGAATGATCCATTGGAACCTCTATTTATAGGTGATCGACTCTTGTCTTGGAGGAATAGTGAATGGCTGCTGGATCAGATCACCTTCAAAGGGATTGGTTGGGCATAAATGCCTCTTGCATTAGGTGTAACAGCTGCTCCAAATAGATCAGCTATGCCTTGACTGAAATCACATTCCTCAATCATTTTAATTGTTGTTTGATCAGAGAACTTGACTGAGGAGAGTGAGAATCTTGACAATGCACTATTCCACATTAACGCCCTTTGAACTCAAGGTAAAATGTGACAAAATGCATGAACTTCAAGTTGGAAGATTCCTTGGCTTTGTGACTCAGCTTTGTAGGTTGGATCAGATGTATTGTGATTGGTTTGAGTACATGTGGCATAATGATCCTTGGTTTTGATTCAGAAATTGTGTGTGGCAAGCAAACATGCAAACTGATTTTTCCAAAACAGCTTGCAGCAGCATGACTTTGGGCATGTATTTCTCTTGGCTCAAGTTGAATTAATTAATGCTGAGAGGCTCTTTGGATTCTTAGAAACATATGCAACAACATTGATGTTTACCTTTGGACTTGATTTAGCTTGCAACTATGTGAAAAGATCTCACAAGTTTTGGTGTTTTCAACAAAATCTGCCTTGGTCAGAATTTTTCTAAGTGTTGGAAAATGATGTATTTTCATGTTTTAGTCATTTTGGCCCAATCATAACTCAGAATCCATAATGAATTGAAGTGAGGTGTAGTTGAATCTTTTGTAGAGGGTAATGAGAGCTACAAATCCAGCTTTGGATGGGGAAAAATGGCCTTGTGGTTTAGGAGTTATGATCCTCTAAAGTTGGTACCCTAGCCACTTTATGGTTACCCCTTTTACAAGTTATCCCACTTTTCTTGATTTTTCTTGATGAATGATGATCCTAACCACACATTAACATCATTTTATGGTTAAGGAACCATAATTATGAAAATTCTCAAAAAGTCAAAGTTTGACTTTTGTGCACAATTGACTTTTTGTTAGATGAATTCCAAAATGTGCGATCCTCTATGAAATCAAGTCCTTGACCTAAATCAAACTTGATGGATTGATTTCATAGGTATTATAGGGTATATTGAATCATGTCCTAGGGTTAGGGAGCATGTCCCTTGGAGCATCCTAGGTTATGCTTTGAAGCATTGGCTCATGCCCAGAGAAAAAATTCCATCTGGAGGCCCTGGTCGACCAAAACCCTAATTTGGTGACACTGGCGATCTCGAGGCATAATCCACCTAGAAGGGAGCAGTCTTATGCTTAATCCTTGAAGTGGGAGTCCTCTTGATCCTTTGTGGATGTTTGAGAGGTTTAGACAAGTTGAAGATCATGTCATTCTTTGATCTGATCTTTTGGCTGAGGCTCAAAGAGAGCTTGAAACCCTAATTTTGATTGTAGTGGATGCTCACCCTTCTTCGGGGAGACTAATGGTTCATCCATATTGTGATGATGATTTGCCTAATGATGGGAAATCTTAGTGGTAAAAATTTGGGGTATGACAGGGTGGAAGTGTGCTCTCCAAGATCATCGCGATCTCGTGCCTACGTATCATACATTTGACAGAATGCAGAATCAGAGCTTCCGTAGTTTGTGGAACCAAACGGGAAATAAAACAAGAAAGAGAAATGGTGTCAAAACCAAGAGCAAGAGTGAAAGAAAACTCTACTGGGGAAAAGCTGAACAGTAAGAGGCTAGAAAAGGAATGGTGTCAAAACCAAGAATGAAAGAAACTCCGCTGGGGATAACAAAGAGGATTGGTGTCGAAACCAAGAAAGTAAGAGCAAAATAAATAGAAAGGAAGTATCAGTTTTAACAAACAGACTGTGATAAACCAAAAGAGAGAGTGTCGAACCAAGGGAAGGTGTTTTACTCTGAGGGGACATCGGTGTGTTAACTGATAAACAGTGGTTAACCGAGGAAACAAGTATTGCAACTCTGTGGGGATAGAGAAGCATTGGTTTTAACAGAGAAAACTATGATTAACCAAAAGAACGGGTGTAGGACCGATCGAAGGTCGTAACCCAAAAGGGGTGTTGATATTGACTGAACAAACAGCACTTGACCAACGAAAAAGGGTATTGAACCAAACAAGGTCGCTGACTGCTTGGGTTCGATGTTTTAACAGATTACTGTGATTAACCAAAAAGAATGAGTGATTAACCAAGAGGAGGTGATTAACTCAAAAAGGGTTCAGTATTTTAACAGACAGGTTGTGGCTAACTGAAGAAACGGGTGATTAACCGAGAGAAGGTGATTAACCCAAGGAACTCAGTATGTTAACAAACGGACTGTGGTTAACTGAGAAGGAGTGCAAACATTGGTGTTTTAACTGACAAACAGTGATTAACAAAACAAAGGGAGAAGAACCAAAAGAAGGTTCAGAACTTCGTAGGGGATTCGGTCGCAACAGGAGTACTGTGTTTAACCGAAGAAAAAGAAAAGAGACTCTCCAGGGGAATCAAAAAACAATGATTGACCGTAGGAAAAGAATAGGGTATTGAAACAGAGATAGTTTGCTAACACAAGAAACAAAGGATATTAACCAAGAAGGTGATTGATCAAAAGAGAGATCGAAAGAGATAGGAGTGATCAAGGATTGACCCGACTAGGGAAAGAAAGCACACTACCACTTGGAGATAGAGATGACTAGCCAAGCACAGGGTCATTCATCCCCTACCTGAAGTAGTCAGAATGAGAGTAGGAATTCTCCCTTCTCATTCCTTCTCTAACACAGGGTGAAATGCAGAAGTTGAAATGGACAACACAACAGCTCCAATTTGTACAGTGCTTCTGCATGGTGAAACGGATAGCATAACAGCTCCAATTTGTACAGTGCTCCGATGTAGGGCGTAGCGCGAAACTCCAACTCCACGGGGGATCGAGAGAGAAAGCTCTAAAGGAAGCCTAAAGAGAGGGAAGGGGAAGATCAACTAATCGAAACATGGTTTCGATCAATTAATCAAAGGGAAAAGCCATGCCAACAATTTTCCAAAGAGAGTGAAAAAATATTAAAGCAAAAGGTGTGAATTATTGATTATACAAGATTAAGCTCATCCATGAAGAATGAACTTAATGCAAAACCAAGAAAGGGAGTACAAAACAGTACCACATGATCAACAAATATGCAACACAAAGTCATGTTGTGTGATCAAAGAGAAATGTAAGAATGATTATATTCACATGATGCCAAAAATATGAACAATTTGAATAATCGAAAGTGCAACAAAAGTTCATGAATAAGCTCAAACATAAGTTAAATGACACTTAAAACATCCATAAAATCAAACATGACAATCAATGGAAGTTAAAAGGAAAAAAACATGGCAAACACACTTGAAAATACAAGAAAATGGCCTTCTGGTTCAGTGTTAATCGATTAACACTATTGCACTGCAAAGTGTTAATCGATTAACACTTGAAAAAGTGCAAAAAAACACTGGTTAATCGATTAACACTATTGCACTGCAAAGTGTTAATCGATTAACGCTGGACAGGGAGCAGAAAATCAATTTTGAAAAGTGCTTTTGGCCAACTTTTTTATTATGCAATCACTCCAATGCTAGGGCAAGAAATTATGCATAAAAAATCAAGTTCAGAAGCAGCAAATGATCAACAACAGAATCAATTAAACAATCAAGATCATGCATCAAGCAATGGCATAATCAATTCTCATGCAAAAACATCGAAACTACATCGTGGATAATGCAAAAACGATCGAAACAGTGAAATGAATGAGATACACCAACCTACAAGGCTGAGATGTGCCTTGTTAAATGTTGCAATGTGATCTTGATGAAGATAATCAAAGAAAACCATAGGAATCTTTAATTATAGCTGAAACGTATAGAAATCGATCAAATCGCGACGAAAACTCCAAAATGACAATTATCACCGAAGAAGCTTGAATCAATCACTTGAGATGAATCCAAATGCTACTAAAACTCCACAAAAACCAGTATAATGGAATGACAATGAAGGTTAAGCTCAAGAAAAAAACACTTTCAAGGTGAAAGTAGCTTTTTCTTCAATGGAGAATTAAGAGCTTTGGTGAGGTTTTGGAAGAGGACTAAGATGAAGATGAAGATGTAGCAGAAAAAATCAGAGAGAATGTGAGAGAATTGAGAGTGAAATGTGTAGAATGGTTGTGAAATTGGGGATGAAATGGTGGAGAGATTGAAAAGTGAGTGAAGGTGAGTTTATATAAACTTTAGGTTTGGAGTATGAGAGGTTCGGAATTAGCTTTGGACTTAGCTTTGGGTTTGGAACTAGGCTAGGAGTTAGTTGGGCTTGACTCACTGAGTCAAGGCGGTTAACTGGGTTAGTTAGGACCAACTCGGTAACAATCCCAAGGTGAACTGCAACATCCAAAGATCCACATTACTTGGAAAACAAGGAACATGGTGCACTTAATTTGAAGCGAAGCATTAGAATAAATGCACTTGGAATGAATTGAATAGACTTGAAATGTCTAGAGATGTCTAGAATATTCCACATGCTGCATAGAATACTGTAGAATCCAAGACCAAAGTGTGTACAAAGGTGCTGTCATGAAAAAGCAGCAGATTGTGCCTATTCTGCCTGTGTTAATCGATTAACACAATTGCACTGCAAATGGTTAATCGATTAACCAGGCCAAAATATGCCCAATTTGCCTAAAAAAAGGAGTTGTGGTCCCGACTTTGATTTTCCACTTCTTGTATTGATGAATAGGCATAGAAACCCTCATTTTGTGCTTGTTTTGATTATGTGATGACTTTGTGAGGATATGATTAATCGGGCTTTGAAAACCTGAATATTCCTGCAACAAAATCAAAGAGAAAAAATACGAATGCGTATGCCAGCAATGCAAATGCTTATGCTCATGCAAAAGGTAAAAGAGGGAGGTCAAATTTTGGGTTACAACAGCTGCCCCTATTTAATCCTCTTGGACCTGAATGTACGAATTGCGCTAGCTTTTCGATGATTCAAGGTAAAAGGGGATTAAATAAAAAGAGTAGCTCAAAACTTCGGTTGACGGCGACAAAAGAAGAGTGTTACGAAACTGAATATCTGCAGGGGAGGTGAATCAGGCCAAAAGATGGGGGTATGCTCGATGCATATGTCATGTATGCATTCTACATGATACTTGATATCATGTAATGCGAAAGGTATGGTTTGAGGTAATGCACGGTAAGTTAGGAAGAGGTTGTAGCAAAACGATCTCGCCATCCTTGGTCGGGGAGAGAACACACATATAAAGACACAATCTGCTGGGGAGAGGCCCTCAAAAGGATGATAACTCTGCTGCGGAAAACCAAGGAGATGGTGAAGACTCCGCTGGGAGAGAAACTGAGAAGACTCACCATCGACACTGCAGGGATAAAAGATTCATACTAATCCCTTCATTAGGACTGCCTCTGCCGAGGATGAAACCAGATAAATCTGATTCCTAAATTGCCGCCAGCTCTGCTGTAGGGAATTCATAAGGCTCGGAGGATCTTCTCCACTTGGGGAAGACACGAAACCAAATCCTATAGTTGTAGGCGCATGACAAACTGACATGCTGCGGATGACGTGTGACCCGTGCTGGTGAAAAGAACAAACATGTCTCCTCTCGGGGTACAGCATGGCAACTTTGCTGCAGACATTATGGATCTGTTGGGGAAATAGAATGCAATTAACCCTCCCTGAGAACCACAATGGTGACTGCTGGGGAAATGATGACCCTGCTGATGAACATCAACTTCTTCAGAGGACCCTCATATTGCTGGTCGGGCGTTAGGCTTACCAACGGATATTACTGATTATCCTGCAGGAATCACCGGTAAAGTATGCAATGCATAATGCTTTCTCGATTGATTTAGCTTTTTATTGTTCTCAACGTTTTATAGTATTATGTGATCACAAATAATCATTTATTTTGCAAACAAAATACTGGAATGAAAATAATTGAGATAACAAATGATGCACTTTATTGAATGTGAAAAATAGTGTACATAAGATGTCTACAAGGATGCAAAAATCCTTGATGAGGAAATTTGCAATAAAATTGAGAAACAAATGTAAATGGCAAAGGGAAATCATGTTTTACATTGATTACAACATTGGCTACCATCCACCGTAAGTCTAGGTTCCAACGCCTTGCACCAGTTGATGATGATTTGACTGCTCCGTTACCGTCTGAGGTCTAGCTATGACGAAAAGAGTCTCAAGTGTTCACAGTCAATGCCTTTATCCCTAATTTTTTCCTGGACATGCGTTCATCTTTTTTTTTTTCGTCCATCGGGATGCCTATTTTTGCCTAAGTCTCCCTTTCGGGTTTTCAACTTAGCGAGCTGCTATTATTTTTTCATTGACCCTAACTTTTGCATGGACATTTCATTTTTTGGTCCATCGGGATGTCCACTTTTGCCTAGATTGTCCTTGCAGATGTCAATCTAGCGGACTCTTATTCATTTTTTTCTTTTTTTAGGCATAATATTTTTTGACTGTATCGGAGTTCACGGGCGATGGCAACTTCTCCCCATCCATTGTGGTGAGGATCAGGGCTCCACCTAAGAAGGCCTTCTTAACAACAAAGGGTCCTTCGTAATTGGGAGTCCATTTACCTCATGGATCCGAGTGAATAGGTGAATATCTCTTGAGCACGAGTTCGCCTTCACAAAACGTTTGAGGGAGAACTTTCTTTGTCAAAAGCTCGCTTAAGGCGTCTCTGATACAATTGACCATGACAAACGGCTGTAAGCCGCTTTTCTTCGATGAGATTCAGCTGGTCGTATCTGGATTGAACCTATTAAGCTTCATCAAGACCTACTTCCATGATGACTCTGAGCGAAGGAATTTCGACTTCGATGGGTAGAACTGCCTCCATACCATACACTAGTGAATACGGAGTTGCCCCAGTAGAAGTACGAAATGAAGTTCTATAGCCATGCAGTGCAAAGGGAAGCATTTCATGCCAATCCTTGTAAGTCTTGACCATTTTCTGGACAATCCTCTTGATGTTTTTGTTTGCAACTTCAACGGCGCCATTCATCTTGGGCCGATATGGTGAAGAGTTGTGGTGCTCGATCTTAAATTCTTGACACAACTCCTTCATCATATTATTGTTCAGGTTGCTTGCATTGTCTGTGATAATGTTGTTAGGAATGCCATAACGACAGATTATCTCTTTCTTGATAAATCTGGCAACCACTTGTCGTGTAACGTTTGCATAAGAAGCAGCTTCAACCCACTTGGTGAAGTAGTCGATAGCAACCAGAATGAATCAATGACCATTGGAAGCCTTCGGCTTGATCATTCCAATCATATCTATACCCCACATGGAGAATGGCCAAGGTGCAGTCAAAACATTCAATGGAGTTGGAGGCACATGGATCCTGTCTCCGTAGATTTGGCACTTGTGACACCTTTTGGCAAAGTTGTAACAATCTACCTCCATTGTTGTCCAGTAATACCCAGCCCGAAGGATCTTCTTGGCCATAGCAGGACCTTTAGCATGTACACCCTCGCAGCCCTCATGTATGGACCTTATGATCGTGTTTGCTTCGTGTCTATCCACGCGTCTGAGCAACACGGAATCATAATTCTTTTTGTACAGTATACCACCACTTAAGAAGAATTTGGCGCAAAGCCGCCTAAGAGCTTTCTTATCAGTGATAGTGATACCCTCAGGATATTCCTATTTTTCCAAATATATTTTAATGTCGTAGAACCAAGGCTTGTCATCAGACTCATCCTCGATTGCTAAACAATGTGCTGGTTCGTTCAAGTGATCAATGCGTATATGAGGAGCTTCATTCTTCCACTTGACTTTGAACATGGATGCTAGAGTGGCAAGAGCATCAGCTAGTTGATTTTCCTCTCTGGGGATATGATGAAAATAAATCTCATCAAAGTAAGGAATCAACTTCGTAATGTGTTGTTGGTACGGAACCAGCTTGGAATCCCGAGTCAAAAAATTCCCTCTGACTTGACCGATGACCAAGGCAAAATTTCCATAGACCTCAAGAATCTTGATTCTCATGTCAATAGTCGCTTCAATACCGTAGATACATGCTTCGTATTCAGCCATATTGTTGGTGCATGAAAAGCATAATCTGGCAGTGAAGGGAAGGTGAAAACATGTTGGAGAGATGAGGATAGCACCGATCCCACAACCTTTAGATTTGGAGGCACCATCGAACACGAGCGTCCATCGCGCCCCTGGTTTAGGTCCTATATCAGGGTCTGGAGTCTCTTAATCTCTGATGAACAATACATCCTCATCGGGAAAGTCAAACTTCATTTGTTGATAACCCTCTATAGGTTGATGAGCAAGGTAGTTAGACAAGACACTTCCTTTTATTGCTTTCTGGGTAACATGTTGGATATCATACTCAGTTAACAGCATCTGCCACCGAGCAATCCTTTCAGAGATAGCAGGCTTTTCAAATATGTAATTTATCGGATCCATTTTGGATATCAACAAAGTAGTATGGCAAATCATGTATTGTTGTAGGCGTCGAGCAGCCCAGACCAGAGCACAGCAAGTTTTCTCTAAGAGTGAGTATCTGGTCTCATAATCAGTGAACTTCTTGCTCATATAGTATATTGCATGCTCTTTTCTGCCAGTGTCGTCATGTTGACCCAATACACATCCCATTTATTCATCGAGAACGGTGAGATACATGATTAAAGGCCTCCCAGGAACCGGCGGTACTAAGATCGGTGGTTCTTGCAAGTATAGTTTTATTTTGTCAAATGCTTCCTGACAATCATTGTTCCATTCAACCGATTGATTTTTTCTTAGTAATTTGAACATTGGTTCACAGGTAGCCATCAAATGGGAAATGAATCTTGAAATGTAATTGAGTCTACCAGAAAGCCACAGACTTCTTTTTCTGTTTTGGGAGGCGACATGTTCTGAATTAGCCGAACCTTATCAGGATAGACTTCAATGCCCTTCTGACTCAAAATAAAACCCAACAGTTTACCAGATAAAACTTCGAAGGTGCACTTCGCAGGATTCAACTGCAATATAAACTTCTAGAGTCTGTCAAACAGTTTCTTCAGATGAACCAGGTGGTCATCTTCAGTTTTGGACTTGCCAATCATATCGTCCACGTAAACCTCAATCTCTTTATGGATCATTTCGTGAAAAAAGGGTTGTCATGGCGCGTTGGTAGGTTGCCCCTGCATTCTTTAGACCGAATGGCATGACTTTGTAACAATATGTACCCCATGATGTGATAAAAGTAGTCTTCTCCATATCAGCTGGGGACATTTTAATCTGATTATATCCTGAGAAACCGTCCATGAACAAAAAGACAGAGAACTGCGCTGTGTTGTCTACCAAGACATCAATGTGAGGCAAAGGAAAATCATCCTTCGGACTTGCCTTGTTGAGATCTCGATAATCCACACACATTCTGACTTTACCATCTTTCTTAGGAACTGGGACAATGTTGGCAATCCATTCAGGATATTCAGAAGTGGCTAGGAACCCAGCGTCAAGCTGTTTCTTTACCTCTTCTCTGATTTTTAGTGCCATGTCGGGTCTAGTCCTTCTGAGTTTTTGCTTGACGGGAGGACATCCGGGCTTGAGTGGAAAGTGATGTTCAATGATGTTGGTATCTAACCCAGGCATATCTTGATAGGACTAGGCAAAGATATCAACATACTCTTTCAATAACTTGACCAACTCGGAGTGTACTTGCTCTGCGAGGGATGCACCAACCTTGACTTCTCTCCTGACCTCGTCAGTAGCAAGATTGACAACTTCCACTGGCTCTTTGTGTGGCCGGATCTCTCTATGCTTGTGCTCAAGGAGCCTTGCTAGTTCAGCCGGTAATTCACAATCTTCCTCACCATCTTCTTCGGCTTGGTTAATTGGAATTCCAGAATTACGATGGATGTTTGCCATGTTGTTATCAATGCTTTTATTAGTTCTACATGTTTATGGGTAGAATGAGCTATTTTAAAAAGTGAAAAGAAAAGAAACTTTTGCCATTTATTTGTGAAAAAGTAAAATAAAGAAAGAAAATAGAACATGATTTTGAATGCCAAAAACTTTTATTTATTGATCGTATAATATTGCAAAAGTGTGAGGCCCTTTACAAGCTCTCCGCTCATCTCGTGCGAGGACGAGGGAACGAGAATGCAAAATGCATTACATGTTATTATGGAAAACCACAGGAATCATGGTAGATGTCCAGTTGTTGAGCTTGAAACCCGGCAGACACTTGCGCACAAAGCTTGAAGTCTGATTACTAGGACCAGCATCATCAAGAGCTGCCACGATGTCACCCTGCTAGAAACCCGTGCTATTGAACTTGACAAAGTTGCACTGCTTCTGGCCAGAGGAACCAGATTGACGACCAGGATGGTAGCCCAATCCGAACCGATTATGTTTTTCAACCACATCAATCACAGGCCCCCAGCCTGATAAAGCACCTTTATGGATAGTCCCCTTAGCACTCTTAACAGACGCTAAAGTCAATTGTGGTGATCTATTTTGACTAATTGAAGCAGAGCTGACATCTTCAAATTTGAGACACTGCAACGGCACCTCAGCAATGCCTTCCTCGGTCTCGACATATCGAAAAGATGATAACTCACTTACAATCAAATCCTCTTCACCACAGACGATGACAAGCTGATCATCAAACATGAACTTCAACTTCTGATGTAAAGTGGAGGTAACTACCCCTGCGGCGTGAATCCACGGGCGACCCAGTAGGCAACTGTACGCCGATTGATATCCATCACCTGGAAGGTAATGGTGAACAAATGCGGCCCAATATTAATGGGTAAGTCCACTTCTCCAATGACCTGTCTTCGAGAACCGTCAAAGGCTCTGACAACTAAGGCGCTTGGTCTCATCTTGCTTTCTTCAACCAGTAATTGACTCAATGTGCCCTTAGGCATCACATTGAGAGAAGAACCGGTATCTACTATAACATGAGATAACATGATGTTCATGTATGTTACAGATATGTGTAGCGCTTTATTGTGGGCAGTTCCTTCAGGAGGTAATTCTGATTCATTAAAACCCAAATATCGACTTGCAGTTATGTTAGCCACTACATCATCAAACTCGACGACAGATATATCTTGCATGACATGGGTACTGCTCAAAAATTTCAACAAAGTTGATCGGTGTGCGGGCGAGCTCATGAGTAAGGACAAAATTGAGATCCTCGAGGGTGTCTGCCCCAGCTGATCCACAATCTTAAAGTCACTCTTCTTGATCAACTTAAGGAACTCTTGATCATCAAAGGTCTCTTTGTTCTTCGGAACATCCTCAAACGGGACAATCGGCACTAGAATGGCATTAGAAGATGCCCCTTATTGAACAACTGGGGTTGCAGATGCAGGTGTCTCCTGGGGAATAACAACGGTTGGAATTTGCACAGGCTTCGTAGTGACCTTTGGAGCAAACACACGTCCACTACAAGTTATACCTCCAACGGCTGTAACGTTTACGATCTCAGACTCAGCAAACCTTATCTCTTGACCTCCAGAAAACACAGTTGACCCATACTTCCAAGGTACCTCCTTAGAATTCTGGTACGGAAACGGTTTTGGGGAACAAACAACGATGGGTTGCACCTTCTTCTGTTTAGGGGATTCAACTGGAACCTTCCTATAGACGATGGTGAACGGCTCGATAGCGGCAACTTCCTCAACTGGCTTAGACTTGGAAAATTGCACTTTGCCTCGGTTCATCAAAATCTGGACACAACCCTTCAGCCTTTGACACTGGTTGGGATTGTCTCACAAATCTGACATTTACCGTGCAGCCCTTTCAACAGCCCGTGTTCATTCAATTTCTTGAAAACCATAGTCATCAGGGTCTTTACCTCATCTGTAACACCCTAAATAATCCCCCGCGTAATATAAATAAAATCAGAGTAAAATAAAATATCAAACATTTAGGATGCTACTTTCATCAAACACATGCTCATATACTTGATATGCAACACATCATTTTAAAATTATTTTAACAACAATGCTAATGATAAAAGACCTCTAACTTCATTTTCTTTTTATTAAAGCAGCGGAAACATCAACACATATTCATTACAACGTAAGCATAGTATTCAATTAAATAAATAACTAAAATTAAGAGATATCTAAAATCTCAAGCAAAACATAGCCTAAGAAAACATAGCGTTCCATGACCCCAGTGTTACATATCAGAGCAGACACCGACACAAAGGTATAAACGGAAGACTCCATCTTCCACTCACATCAGATATCCTACTGCGAATTATCTGCACGTTACCCACGTGGAGGCAACATTCAAACAGAAGGGGTGAGATTCTCAAATCAACAAAAGAAATAGATGATATAAATATGAAAGCATAAAATCATCAAGTAATTCACCCTTCAACACAACTTCCATTAATTTCAACACAAACAGATAATCACACATTTCATAATGTAACACAACTCTTATATAATGCAATGAGACACCAACTTGACTCAATGCATGTGGTACCAACAACAAAATACAATGACTCTTATGAAATCAATGTATCACGCCACTGTAGGCCACAACACAACATGCCATAACAACTCAACAACATCATTATACCACATCATAAGCAACAACTATTGCATTTACAAGTTATACCACAACAACTCAACAATAACATCATACTATATCATAAGCAACAACTATTGCACTCAACAACAATATACAACAACGAGTAATGCATATGACTAGAATGCAACCAATACATTACCTCACAACTGCCCAATATATAGTATACACCTGTTCAAACATGCAAGCATTTCAATCCACCACAACAACACGCATCGCACCACTAATTTTCACATTTTACGGTTCAACATATTCCCATTCAAAACACAAATATACACCATATGTTGAATAGTTGGAATTCTGTCATTAAAAATAATTTTAACATAAAGTACATAAAACCAGCTTTCCAACGATTCAAATGGTGACCCAAACAGACTTACGGATCAAAAGTTATGAATTTTTGAAAATTTAGAAAAACTGTCACGTTCAGCGGTAACCGGTTAACACCTACAGGGTAACCGGTTACTCAATTGAAAAATGCCCAAAAACCCCAAATTTCCACTATGTAACCGGTTAGGTCTCACACGGTAACCGGTTACTTGACTTGCAGAATCAATTTTCTGTTGTTTCTGTTACGAAAATCACTTTTCAACCCCAATCCTATCACCCCAAACCACATATACCACAGAATTCGATTCCCAAAATTAGTATGCAACATTATACATATAATATGAACTCTTATAACACAACAAAACACTAATTCAATCAATAATTTCACACAATTAGAGCATTTTCGTTATTACCGACACGTAACTTCAACTTCTCACCGTAAACATTCAACAATCAACAAAATACGGGAATAAAACCTGACGATTTATCTACCCTCATACATATATCATATATCCCTTAAGAGATTAAAGAACCCCACTCTTACCTTAGAGTTCTTGTAAGATTCTCTTCTACCTCTAACAATGGTGATTTCCTCTTCTCCCTTGAGCCCTAGACTTCCCTTTTGCTCCTTTCTCTTGTTTTCACGTATAATGATTTCTCTCTTCTCTAATCCTCTTTTTCTTATTATTATAATATTATTGTTATTATTACTATCACTTATTCCACTAATAAAATAATAACAATAATAATAGTTTTTCATCACAAATTTAATTAAATCAATATTCAACTATTATTATAATTAAATAATTACTAACTAAAATAATCTAATTAGTCTTACTCCCCACACCACCAATCTCTAGGCTTTTGGTCACACACCCCTACTACCTTAAAGACAATTCTTAAGGCCACTACCCACCACCAAGGGTACTCAAACATGATGAAGCACGCAAAATCACATAATTACACACGTCAACACATAAATATAATTACGAATAATTATTAAAATAAAACAGGGCGTTACATCATCGACATCTATGATCAATTCAGCCTTTGAACTATCCTCGATCATGTTAATTGCAGATCCACCATAATTTGGCAACGGATTATTCTGAATGTTAGGTCCTTCCTCAGCGAAAGTCAGAACCTTCTTATCAATGAGTTCCTGAACCTTGGTTTTGAAAACAAAGCAATCCTCTGTCGCATGTCCTATGTATCCAGCATGATAAGCACATGACGCATTTGGATTATGCTTCGGGCCAAATGGAGGAATTGCAGGTGCAATCTGCTTGGGAACAATTGCCCCTTGGTGATCCAAGTAAGGAAACAATTCCGTGTATGACACCGGAATTCTGTCGAAATTCGGACGCTTGCGGTTTCCTTAATTGTTGTTGTTCTGACGGTTTTGATTCTGCTGATTTCTGTTGTTCTGTTGATTCTGTTGCTGATTCTGAGCATTCTGAACTGGTTGTTGCGGATAATACTGATATGGAGGTTGTTGATACTGCGCAGCAGCAATGTATGGATATGGATAATACGACATGGGTACCACGGGAGCTTGATACTGAGGAGAAACTTGAGCTGTCACAGCGTTGGCTTCACCTTCCTTTTTCTTAGGCTGACTGTTCTGAGATTTTCTAGCGACCGGCTACTGGGAAGTAGCTCCAGGAATCTTTCCAGTCTTCAAACCGTTTTCGATCCGTTCACCAATCGTTACAACATCATCGAAGTTCGATGAAGAACTACCCACCATTTTCTCGTAGTAGGATCCTTGCAATGTACCCATAAAGATGTCAACCAACTCATTATCAAAGAGAGCAGGTCGCACACGAGATGCCATCTCACGCCATCTTTGTGCATACTCCTTGAATGTTTCAGCTGAGCGTTGGGACTGATTCTGCAATTGCAATCTAGTAGGCGCCAGATCAAGATTGTATTTGTATTGTTTCACGAACGCTTCAGATAAATCCCTCCAAGTATGGATTTTGCTGCGTTCCAATCCCATGTACCAATCCAATGAAGCACCAGACAAACTATCTTGAAAACAATGAACTAGTAATTCATCATTATCAATATAGGATACCATCTTCCTGCAGTACATAGTGACGTGACTACGCGGGCAACTTAAACTTTTATACTTCGGCAGCTCAGGTATCTTGAATTTCTGCAACAACACAACATTTGGAACCAAACACAAGTCCTTGGCCTCCATGCCAAAAGCAGAAAACCCTTCAATAGCTCTGATACAATCGTCCAACAACTTGTAGTCAGTAGCTCTACTTTAATTAGCAGGCCTGACAAGAATCTGAGGATTTGGCAGCTGGGAAGCAGCGGGAGCGTTCACTTGCGGAGTATCAAACTGAGACGGATACACCAAACCCAGATTAACCATCTGACCAGTATTCTGACCCATCTGAACACCAAACAGATAATACAGAGAAGGTACCACAGCATCTGAGGAAGATGCACCAGGATAGAACATCCTAGGATGAACATTCTGAACAGTAGTTTGAGCAGCTTGAGATGAGACTGGAACCTGGAAAGGAGGACCCCTATACACATGCTCTTCTTCGTCAGGAGTTTCAATGTCAGCCAACCCAAAAGTTTGATGAGTTTGAAGCTGAAGATTCTGAGGATCATCATTCACCACTGGAGGCTGGACTGGAGTAGGCATGACCCATGGATATGCAGCAGCATTCCCATTAGGCATGGGCAACAAAAGGCTGATATGGTATGAAGGCACTACCATTATTTGCAATCTGAGGAGTGTAATTCGGAGGCATGCCCCAAGGAAAACCAGCGGGCATCTGATTTAAACTGCATTGACAATTTGTCAGATGAACTACAGGCTGATTCACAGGCTCAACTGGTACTTTAACAATAGCAGGAGAATGAACAACAATTGCAGGAGTAGCCGTAACAACAGGAGGAACAGTCACAACAGGAGTGACAATAGTTGCATCAGTAATGGTTGTAACAACAGTGGCAGCAACAGCGGCGTCCCTCTGGGCACGAAGGAGTTCCATAATGACATTCATCTTCGTCTCGAACTGATCCATACGACCTTGGAATTGAGCTAGAGTTCTTTGTAAGCAGCGTTCTCAGCTTCGAAGTCAGCCATGATTCTGGATTTGTTTGAGCGAGTAAAATACCGATGTCGAGTCGTCGTCTTGCTACAAGGAAGGTGGACAAGGATGAGCTACGGTTTTGGATGAAGGGACGTGCATATGTGGAGCAAATGAATGTATGATATGCATGCAAAAATAAAGTTTTAAATTCCAGGAATTCTTAAACTTATTTTTGTTGATGATATACATAAAGCATACAAGTAAAGGCATAAAAGATAGAGTGAGCAAGAATCTTCATTCATTCAGCAATAAAGGAAAGAAGCACAAGTCGAATACAAGTCACATATCTGCCTTTTGGGCTACAACAAAATCCGCATGGATCCTATCAAATACCACCCTACAAATAGACAAGAAATGGAAAACAGCCCAAGGAAGCTGGTGGGGCAATGCATCAGCATATGCATCCCTCAACAACCCAGGTAGGTCCTCTAATGCATGCTCAGCAAATCTAGCTAGACGGCCATGCCTCTCACTCCAATACTTCGCATCCTTCATGAGGTTACGCAGAAAAGAATGGTTAGGTCCCTGAAGCATATCCTGAAGAAAGGCCTCTTTCTGATCCAAGAGGTTCTGTAGATGACGGCTTTGATGCTCCCAATGAGTGCTCTCTGTGTTGAGCTGACTAATCTGCTCTTGACTCTGATGTGCTTGATCCTATAGCTTCTGAATCTTGCCGAAGACTTTGTTGAGCTTAGCTTGACACTGAGAAAAGTCTTTTACTAACTGATTAGAATGGTCTTGCTCGCTTTACCATTTTGTATTGAACTCTGATAACTTCCCTCGAAGCTCTTCAAGTTGCTTGTTGTAGCTCAACTCCTCTTTGTAGGCTTGATAATGGGCATCGGCAAGTTGTCTCTTCTTTGAAGAAAGTCCCTCGTAGGTGCTCTTCAAAGCATCACCCACCTTCCTACGCTTATTTTGTTCAACCTCCACCTCTTTGAGCATGCGCTCGCGCTTCTGATGGAGCTCAATTTGTAAGCTATCCTTCTCGAAAGTGACTCTATCAAGGTTGAGACGAAGATTATCATTCTCCTTCTTCAACTTCTCAACAATCATCTTGAGTTGGTCGACCTCAGATGGAGGAATAATGGCAAGTTCAGGAGGCTTGGCGTTCATGGAAGGCTCAGGAGAGAATGGCAACAAGATCTCTTTGACGCGCTCTTTAACCCAAAGTGTGTAAGCTTCCTTGGCTACGCAATTCTTCTTACCCAAATCGGCTCTTCCTTCGAGATGAATCTGAGTCCAAGCGGCACTAAACCTCTTCAACAAACCCATGTCATCAACCCCTTCATGAAAGATGAACTCCTCCACTACCTCAGGATCAGGCTTGTCAACCATAGGGTATCCCAACTGTCGGAAGGCCATTCTCAGATTGTAGTTAATTCCACCCTTTGTACCCAAGAGAGGCACATTGGAGAATTTCCCATAATGAATAATGATCAGAATGTCGTCGAAGACTCGAGAATACCAAGAAATTTCATCAGCAGTAAGAGACGTGATTCGTTGAGACCACTTGAGATTACCCTTATTCTCAACAAAAGGACCCTTTTGTGGAAGGTGAGACATGAACCATCGATACAACAAAGGAGCGCAACAGACAGTGATTCCTTTTTTCTTTTCATTCCTGGAATGAATAGAATGGTAAGTATCAGCAAGAAGTGTCAGAACAGGGTTCTTGGACAAGAAGATACTGATGGCATCCTGATCTACGAAATCCTCTATGTTTGAAAATAAGACAATCCCATATATCAGCAAAGCAAGAACGGTATTGAAAGCCTTCCAGTGTCCATCCTTAGCAAAAGAAGTGGCCTTGTCAACCAAGAACTTCAAAGCGAACCCTCGAATACCTTTCCCTTTGGTCTTGAGATTATCCTCCACATCCTTCTTACTAATGCAAAGCGCATCAGCAATAAGATGAAACTTTGGACAACCACTAGTGTAAACATAAGGAACCTGCTTCTTGATCCCAACCCCAAGAATGTAAGCATACTCCTCGAGTGTAGGTGCTAGCTGATAATCCTGAAATGGGAAGCACCTATATGGCGAGTCGTAGAACTGAACCAGAGTGTGAATAGCAGTGATGTTGACTTCAGTGTTAAGGATGGTCAACAGATTACCATAAGTATCTATGAAAACCCCTCTGTGATCTCCAACCAATAAAGATGCCAAGCCTCTCAAAATACCCAGCTTAGGCTCCACAAACTTGTAACTGAAGATGCCACGACAACCAGTACTCATCTCTATGATAATGCCAACAAAAGATAAGTCCTCGAAAACCTGGAAATGCACATGCTAAAATTAATTTACATGATGAAATGATATGCAACACAACAACAAAAAGCCAACATTGTCTGAATAATCAAGTCTGAACAGTCCGGATATCTGCATATAAGTCTGTGTCGGTGTAACATAATCTGATGTGTTAGTGAAGAAATCTGGTGTGTGTGAGAACAAGGGTATGAAGTGGCTTGTTTTCCTGCAAAAACCCGTCCCCCTCACAGGTGTGATCTAGACACAACAAGGTGGTCCCTAGAAAGGTCGCCCAAACCATTGGACTCAGGATGAAAATCCCCCGCCGTAGTGAATTCTCACAGGATGGAAGTATTCTCAAACGAATCACGATATGGGATGTGGCTCTCGTGATAACCCAACTCGCAAAATGCAGGCCTCACGACTATCCACGTTCTATCCTATGTGTATACTAGGCCCGGTGTTAGGACCTTTCTCTCTAATAATATCTACCCATCCCAACAACAGCAGAAAATATAGTAGATATCCAGAGTATGCAGCATATGAATATTCAAAGCAGTAAAGAAATGCAGTAAATAAACATAGAGCTAAAGCAAGTAAATAAAGTGAGTAAAGCACAAAATATAAACACCCAAGCAAGTAAGAAAAGCAAACAAAACTAGGCGAGACCCCAACCTGCAAGAGCAAGGACTCCCCAGCAGAGTCGCCAGCTGAAGATGGCTGGTTTATACCCCAGTGAATCGCACACTCAAAGATAACACAGAGTCACCATCGAACTTTATTTAGTCCCAAAGGACAGGGAAAATATCGATAAAACCCAAGGGGAAGAGAAACGGGAACGGGGGTCGGTTATACGAAAGGAAGGTGAACTAGCACCTTCCGCATCCATCGTGTTAGTTCTTTAATTTTTAGGGTTGGCATTAATTTTGTAAAACAAATAATAGCAGCAATATGTTAGATAGGATATTTTATCTTGCTAAAGAAGAACAGGTTGAGCAAGAAGTCCTATTGTGCAATGGAACATGTTGAGTTGAAGTGGTTTCAACATCTGGAACAACATGTCGTATTAAGATGTCCCATGAAGGTCCATTCGACATCGCACCAGAACTGAAGTGAATTAAAGATTCTGTTATATCTTAACAGATGCAGAATATTCAGGGAATACTATGCAAATTCTATGTGGCGCTGAATTAAAAGGTCTGGAGATTCAAATCTGAAATTGAGAAGAATATTGAAATATATACACTTTCTAAATATGGAGATATTTTAGAAAGTTAAAGATTAAAGACCTTTTATGTAGCAGAAGTTTCTGCTGATTTGTAGCAGCTTTTTTGCTATGATTTTGAAGGCCCAAATCCAGTTGGGAATAGGTTATATATAGATGCATTGTAACCTAGAATTGTAACTCAACCAAAGATGTAAAAGTTTTGTTATTAGGGTTGGTTCCTGTACCACTCGACATGTGAGTTAGACAGTTTGTTAGTGTGATCCTCGAAGCTGTTAAGTAAGAGGAGTATTGTTCTTGGAGGAAGCTTTTAAGTAACTCTAAGTTGTGTCATGGAAGTGTGTCTTCTTTGTTGAATTGTTGTATAGGTAAAGAGCCGTTGATGCAGTGGCGGAGTGTTGACTGCTAGACATCATTGCGATGATTGGGAGTGAGAAGAGTTTCTCATAGCTAGAGAGGATCTAGGTAGAAGGGTCATTGGGTAGTGATTAAGTGATAAGCTGTAAACGGAGATTTTAGCTTTGAATTGATACTGCTAATAGTGGACTTCATCCCTGGCTTGGTAGCCCCCAGAGTAGGTGTGTTAGACCGAACTGGGTTAACAATTCTGTGTGTTTTGTTTTTATCTTTTAAGTACCAAGCTTATTGTTATATACCTTGCCATGTGTGTTCATGTCAGACCAGATGTCGAATGACATGTTATAGGACATCTAAATTCTGCACATGTACCAGAATTTCAATTGGTATCAGAGCAGGTCATTTTATTCTGTATCTAGATGAGATCCAAGGGAAGATACTTTCTGGTTCATGGTCAAGGTAGAAGCTTTCTACTGAAAAGTTGTTTGAACTTGGAGAAGTTCATATAGGTGTGAGAATGGTGAGAATGGTCCCTAGAAGTGGAGGATGGACTAATCGTGACAGGAAGTGGCATGTGCTGAAGGCTTGGAGGTTTGGTTGAAAAGCTGATGCGTTGTGGTTATGTTAGGTTTGATTTATTTTCAAACCTGTGGTTTTGTGGTGTCACCTAGATTATGATGCTAGGGCTGATATGTGACACCTGAAGGTTTTGAGGAGTTTGTGTTTTGATCCGCTGCGTATCTATCTGAAAACTCCTGAGGTTGTAACTGAGAAGGTTGTTCTTCTCTGAATGTTTATCCTATGGTGATGGGATATATGCAAGACTGCTTCAACTTACTTTGTCAACGATACTTGAAGATTATTGTTCAAGTCCACTCATAAAGGCATTGATAAGTGAAGTTGTAAGGAAGAGATCTGAAGTAAGTGAGAAGTAATTTACTTTTGCTTCTATTTCTAAAAAGGCTAATCTCCAGTCTTTGATCTCTTGTTGTGTTCCTTGGAATGATGTCCTATCTTGTGTTAGAACATCACGTCAGAATTGTTCAGAATTTTGTGGTCTAAAGGAATGACATACCAGATGCTCTGGGTGCTAAACTAATGTGGTTTGATCACATGGGTTTAGAACCTACTCCTGATCTGGAAGAGGAGGCATCCGGGTGGTATGTCTAAGAAGTTTCTGGCCCTGGAACTTATCTTAGATGTGTGAGTTGGTCAAGGTGTGATCAACATGTTATTTACTCCTGAGATCAGTTTATTTCTGGTCCTTGCTGCAGGAGTGGAGGACCTGAGATTCAAGAAGTATTATCTCTAGCAGACTTCTTGGACATGAAGGTCAAAGATCAAAGAGTCATGATTTTTCTCTGTTATTTGGAAGCATTATCTGAATGATCTTGTGAAGCTAGATAAGTATTGACTTGTGTGATTAAGGATTGATTTGATCCAATCACATTCTGTGCTGCTATTAAAGGGGGAAGCTTGGAGATTCTGTTTTGGAATGTGGGGTTTTTCTTAGTGCAGCTAGACTCTGTTCATGATGTCAAGGCTGATGTCTTAACATCTGTTGACAGAATATTCTGTTCAGAATGTTATGGTTTTTGTCTCCTGAGATCACAAGCATCTACCTGATTTATGTACTGGTGTGAGGGTCTAGCAGTAGGTGAATGTGTTCAGTAGGTGTGTTGAACAGAGAGTGCGCTCTTGAAGACATGAAGATGAGTCTCATGTTCTCCATTCATTTAAGGTGTTCTTCTTGCAAAGGAGTACTGGTGGTCTTAGATAGAGAAAAGTTGATCAGATTGGGATCATGTGAGTATTAGTACAAGGGAGGATTGTGTTCAACTTGTGAGTTGAACAAAGAGTGAAAATTTTTGCATACATGAGAATTTTCGATTCTTCAAGGTACGAAGAAGCACTTGTTATTCTTGATAGGGGGAGAGTGTGAAAATTTTATGCAGGTGGATGTGTGATGTTAAGGGGGAGATTGATAATTCTGCAACTTTTGGTGTTGGCACTTATTTTGAAGCAAACTAGGAATTTGCATACATGAGGATTAAGTGTGCTGGGATGTGTCTTGTGCAGTTATGATCTTTATTGCATATGTTTAGTTTAAAGGAAACAGAATTGAAACAAAATTTTATTGCACTACTGAAAGCATACAAGATTAGAAAAAGCAACAAACAAAGAGTCTAAAGATTATCCCAACCCCCCGAATTAAGAAATGTTTTCCAATCTTCGTCCCATTCATCATCAGAAGCTTGAAGTTGCACTGAAGGTTTTTTGATGGCCTTCATCCTTGTCTCTGATGTTTTTCTTGTTCTTGTGGCTCCTGAAGTTGCCCCAGCTATGGACAGTGTTTTGTTCTTCAACTTTTGTGGATCTGGTTTCTTGACTTCCTGCATGTGTCTCTTTCCTGCATCCTTGTTAGACTGGCTCATGGTTCTATCTGTGATGTGCTGTGAGAAGCAATAAAGGTGGTCAAGACTGTTTTGGGAGGTAGACATTGAATTTGGATGGAGTTTTTAGTACCTAAAATAGCGTTTCTTTGACCAAGAACCTTGACATATTCAAAGCTCTTTATTCCAAAGTAACTGGTCAGCTATTTATAGGGGTTGTTCTTTTCTCCTTTAGCCAGTGAGTGTTCTTGTTTCATAAGTCTTATGGCGTTTGTTCGTTTTTGGGTGAGCACCACTTGGGTCTGGTTCTGTGAGGGCTTTCTTTGCCAATTTTTGGCTAAAAAGGGGGAGAAAGGGTTTGCTAAATGGTTTGCGCAGCTGCTATGTCTGGAGTCTGCAGTTCCAGATGTGTTCAGAGATGTCGAAGAGGGTGTCCTATCCTTAAGTTGGTGTTGAGTCTTTATGACTTGTGTCCTGAGTTATGAACACAGTTGTGACTTGTGTTCTGAGTTACCTGGGTTGGTAGATTGGTACTTCTTAAGTTTCATCTTATGCCACAAGTCGACTAGGGGCGTCTGATCAAATAAGGTGTGCAGAAATCTCTTATGCCACTATTGGTCCTTTATGTCAAGACATACATTTCTTTTCTGGATGAGTCTTCTACATTTGTTCTGGATCTGTCCTGGAAGGAAAATGAAATGTGTTGTATTAAGGGGGAGTGTCAGATATCTTCTTCCTCAAGTGCACCAAATGACTTCAGGACTTTCTACTTCTTAGGTCCTAATGTGCTGCCTGAAGTTGTTGTGTTGTGGTGCTCGGAGGTGATGTTATGGAGCTCATAGAATATGCTGGAAAGAGTTGTTAAACATGATGTCCTAACATCATTCAAGATTTCCCAAGAAGATGATTCTCCATGGTTGCTGTACACAGTAGCTACTGATGGTTACTATTAGGTTCAGTAGTTGCTGATGACTACTGACAGTAGTGTAGGGCTGTAATTGCTGCTGTAATCTGAGTTGTAATGTTTATATGTTTGGTTTAGCCAAAATTTGCCAAAGGGGGAGAATGTTAGTTCTTTAATTTTTAGGGTTGGCATTAATTTTGTAAAACAAATAATAGCAGCAATATGTTAGATAGGATATTTTATCTTGCTAAAGAAGAACAGGTTGAGCAAGAAGTCCTATTGTGCAATGGAACATGTTGAGTTGAAGTGGTTTCAACATCTGGAACAACATGTCGTATTAAGATGTCCCATGAAGGTCCACTCGATATCGCGCCAGAACTGAAGTGAATTAAAGATTCTGTTTTATCTTAACAGATGCAGAATATTCAGGGAATACTATGCAAATTCTATGTGGCGCTGAATTAAAAGGTCTGGAGATTCAAATCTGAAATTGAGAAGAATATTGAAAAATATACACTTTCTAAATATGGAGATATTTTAGGAAGTTAAAGATTGAAGACCTTTTATGTAGCAGAAGTTTCTGCTGATTTGTAGCAGCTTATTTGCTGTGATTTTGAAGGCCCAAATCCAGTTGGGAATAGGTTATATATAGATGCATTGTAACCTAGAATTGTAACTCAACCAAAGATGTAAAAGTTTTGTTATTAGGGTTGGTTCCTGTACCACTCGACATGTGAGTTGGACATATTGTTAGTTTGATCCTCGAAGCTATTAAGTAAGAGGAGTATTGTTCTTGGAGGAAGCTTTTAAGTAACTCTAAGTTGTGTCTTGGAAGTGTGTCTTCTTTGTTGAATTATTGTATAGGTAAAGAGTCGTTGATGCAGTGGCGGAGTGTTGACTGCTAGACATCATTGCGATGATTGGGAGTGAGAAGAGTTTCTCATAGCTAGAGAGGATCTAGGTAGAAGGGTCATTGGGTAGTGATTAAGTGATAAGCTGTAAACGGAGAGTTTAGCTTTGAATTGATACTGCTGATAGTGGACTTCATCCCTGGCTTGGTAGCCCCCCGAGTAGGTGTGTTAGACCGAACTGGATTAACAATTCTGTGTGTTTTGTTTTTATCTTTTCAGTACCAAGCTTATTGTTATATACCTTGCCATGTGTGTTCATGTCAGACCAGATGTCGAATGGCATGTTATAGGACATCTGAATTCTGCACATGTACCAGAATTTCACATCGTACTCGACGGGAACCACTTCGCTTGCTTCTAGGCTAGGATGGGTTACCTATCTAAAGGCTTCTAGCTAAAAGAAATAGGAGAGAGAAGAAAGGGGAAAAAGAGAAAAGAAAGAAAGAAAGTGCTCGCGAAGGATTGGGGCCCTCGTGCCTACGTACCCTCATAGTGCAATAAGGAAATCAGAGCGTCGTAGTTCAAAGGAACCAGGGGACAAAAAAGAAGGAAGAAAGGGAGAAGGAAAGAAGGGTGGAAGTGTGCTCGCTAAGAACATCACGATCTCGTGCCTACGTATCATACATTCGACAGAATGCAGAATCAGAGCTTCCGTAGTTCGTGGAACCAAACAGAAAATAAAACAAGAAAGAGAAGTGGTGTCAAAACCAAGAGCAAGAGTGAAAGAAAACTCTACTGGAGAAAAACTGAACAGTAAGAGACTAGAAAAGGAATGGGGTCAAAACCAATAATGAAAGAAACTCCGTTGGGGATAACAAAGAGGATTGGTGTCGAAACCAAGAAAGTAAGAACAAAATGAATAGAAAGGACTCCGCTAGGGATGAACGAAGTATCGATTTTAATAGACGGACTGTGATAAACCAAAAGAGAGAGTGCCGAACCAAGGGAAGGTGTTTTACTCTGAGGGGACATCGGTATGTTAACTGATAAACAATGGTTAACCGAGGAAACAAGGATTGTAACTCTGTGGGGATAGAGAAGCATTGGTTTTAACAGAGTAAACTGTGATTAACCAGAAGAACAGGTGTAGGACCGATCGAAGGTCGTAACCCAAAAGGGGTGTTGATAGTGACTAAACAAACAGCACTTGACCAACGAAGAAGGGTATTGAACCAAACGAGGTTGCTGACCACTTGGGTTCAGTTTTTTAACAGATTACTGTGATTAACCTAAAAGAATGAGTGATTAACCAAGAGGAGGTGATTAACTCAAAAAGGGTTCAGTATTTTAACATACAGGTTGTGGTTAACTGAAGAAATGGGTGATTAACTAAGAGAAGGTGATTAATCCAAGGAACTCAGTATGTTAACAGACGGACTATGGTTAACTGAGAAGGAGTACAAACATTGGTGTTTTAACTGACAAACATTAATTAACCAAACAAAGGGAGAAGAACCAAAAGAAGGTTGCGAACTCCGCAGGGGATTCGGTCGCAACAGGAGTACTGTGTTTAACCGAAGAAAGAGAAAAGAGACTCTCAAGGGGAATCAAAAAACAATGATTGACCGTAGGAAAAGAATAGGGTATTAAAACAAAGATAGTTTGCTAACCCAAGAAACAAAGGATCTTAACCATGAAGGTGATTGATCAAAAGAGAGATCGAAAGAGATAGGAGTGATCAAGGATCGACCCGACTGGGGAAAGAAAGCACACTACCGCCTGGAGATAGAGATTACTAAGCCAAGCACAGGGTCATCGTTCCCTACCTGAAGTAGTCAGAATGAGAGTAGGAATTCTCCCTTCTCATTCCTTCTCTAACACCCAGGGTGCAATGCAGAAGTTGAAACGGACAGCATAACAGCTCCAATTTGTATAGTGCTCCTGCGTGGTGAAACGGACAGCGTAACAGCTCCAATTTGTACAGTGCTCCGATGTAAGGCGTAGCGCGAAACTCCAACTCCATGGGGGATCGAGAGAGAAATCTCTAAAGGAAGCCTAAGGAGAGGGAAGGGGAAGATCAACTAATCGAAACATGGTTTCGATCAATTAATCAAAGGGAAAAGCCATGCCAACAATTTTCCAAAGAGAGTGAAAAATCATTAACGCAAAAGGTGTGAATTATTGATTATACAAGATTAAGCTCATCCATGAAGAATGAACTTAATACAAAACTAAGAAAGGGAGTACAAAACAGTACCACATGATCAACAAATATGCAACACAAAGTCATGTTGTGTGATCAAAGAGAAATGCAAGAATGATTATATTCACATGATGCCAAAAATATGAACAATTTGAATAATCGAAAGTGCAACAAAAGTTCATGAATAACCTTCAAACCGAAGTTAAATGACACTTAAAACATCCATAAAATCAAACATGACAATCAATGGAAGTTAAAAGGAAGAAATCATGGCAAACACACTTGAAAATACAAGAAAATGGCCTTCTGGTTCAGTGTTAATCGATTAACACTATTGCACTACAAAGTGTTAATCGATTAACGCTTGAAAAAGTGAAAAAAACACTGGTTAATCGATTAACACTATAGCACTGCAAAGTGTTAATCGATTAACACTGGACAGGGAGCAGAAAATCAATTTTGAAATGTGCTTTTGGCCAACTTTTTGATTATGCAATCACGCCAATGCTAGGGCCAGCAATTATGCACGAAAAATCAAGTTCAGAAGCAGCAAATGATCAACAATAGAATCAATTAAACAATCAAGATCATGAATCAAGCAATGGCATAATCAATTCTCATGTAAAAACATCGAAACTAAATCGTGGATAATACGAAAATGATCGAAATAGTGAAATGAATGAGATCCACCAACCTACAAGGCTGAGATGTGCCTTGGTAAATGTTGCAATGTGATCTTGATGAAGATAATCAAAGAAAACCAGAGGAATCTTCAATTATAGCCTAAACGTATCGAAACCGACCAAATCACGACGAAAACTCCAAAATGAGAATTATCACCGAAGAAGCTTGAATCAATCACTTGAGATGAATCCAAAAGCTACTGAAACTCCACAAAAACCAGTATAATGGAATGGCAATGAAGGTTAAGCTCAAGAAAAAATCACTTTCAAGGTGAAAGTAGCTTTTTCTTCAATGGAGAATTAAGAGCTTTGGTGAGGTTTTGGAAGAGAATTGAGATGAAGATGAAGATGTAGCAGAAAAAAATCAGAGAGAATGTGAGAGAATTGAGAGTGAAATGTGTAGAATGGTTGAGAAATTATGGATGAAATGGTGGAGAGATTGAAAAGTGAGTGAAGGTGAGTTTATATAGACTTTAGGTTTGGAATATATGAGGTTCGGAATTAGCTTTGGACTTAACTTTGGGTTTGGAACTAGGCTAGGAGTTAGTTGGGCTTGACTCACCGAGTCAAGGCGGTTAACTGGGTTAGTTAGGACCAACTCGGTAACAATCCCAAGGTGAACTCCAACATCCAAAGATCCCCATTACTTGGAAAACAAGGAACATGGTGCACTTAATTTGAAGCGAAGCATTAGAATAAATGCACTTGGAATGAATTGAATAGACTTGAAATGTCTAGAGATGTCTAGAATATTCCACATGCTGCATAGAATACTGTAGAATCCAAGACCAAAGTGTGTGCAAAGGTGTTGTCATGAAAAAGCAGCAGATTGTGCCTATTCTGCCTGTGCTAATCGATTAACACAATTGCACTGCAAATGGTTAATCGATTAACCAGGCCAAAATATGTCCAATTTGCCTAAAAAAAGGTGTTGTGGTCCCGGCTTTGATTTTCCACTTCTTGTATTGATGAATAGGCATAGAAATCCTCATTTTGTGCTTGTTTTGATGATGTGATGACTTTGTGAGGATATGATTAATCAGGCTTGGAAAACCTGAATATTCCTACAACAAAATTAAAGAGAAAAAACGCGAATGCGTATGCCAGCGATGCAAATGTTTATGCTCATGCAAAAGGTAAAATAGGGAGGTCAAATTTTGGGTTATGACATCAACCATGATTGTTTCTGGATCCGTGTACCTTTTCTTCTTGGTGAGAATATCTTTCATGAATTTTGCGTATTTTGGCATTTGCTCCAATGCCTCGGAAAATGGAATACTAATTTGCAATTGCTTAAAAATATCCAAAAACTGAGCATAGTGCCTCATACTATCTTTCTT
Organism: Lathyrus tuberosus; assembly: GCA_022829125.1. Taxonomy (NCBI): domain Eukaryota; kingdom Viridiplantae; phylum Streptophyta; class Magnoliopsida; order Fabales; family Fabaceae; genus Lathyrus; species Lathyrus tuberosus. Next base: position 5,625,498 of record JALAZF010000365.1, read on the forward strand.
CGTCGGAGCATGAGGATAAGGCACATTTTGAATCTGAATAGTACTCACTTGTTCCTTCCCCTTCCTAGTCTTTTTAATTTTCTCTTCTCTCGTTTTCTTTTCTTCTTCCTCGCTCTTTTTCTTTTAATTTTCAACTAATTCTCCCTCAATATTCTTTTCTACTTCTCTTTCATCAATCTCTTTTTCTTTTTCAACTACTCCGTATTTTTCCACACTTTCCTCACTTATTCCCATATCAATTTCTCTACCACTTCTAGTAAGAATATCCTTGCAATTCTCTTTTGGATTCACTTCAGTATTCGCCGGAAAACTTCCTTTGTGTTGGTCGGCCAATTGTTTGGATAATTGCCCCACTTGCGTCTCAAGGTTCTTTATAGCCGCATCGGTGTTTTTTTATTAGACATTGACATTTTCATGAATTGAGTGAGGGTGTCTTCCATCTTTGAATTTCCACTTGGAGCTTGTGGAGGTTGAGTGTAGTTTTGATATTGTTGTTGACGATTAGAAGTTCCAGCATCTTGAGGCCTCCATTGAAGGTGTGAGAAAAACACAAGAAAGGGGGGGTTTGAATTGGGTTTTCTACTTTTAAAACTTTTTATGAAACAAAACCAAAGATTATAAATAAACTAACAATGAGAAAGATACACGATATATCCTGGTTCACTTGAAAACTATCAAGCTAATCCAGTCCACCCGCCAAGGTGATTTTTCCTTAGACAAGGACTTAATCCACTATAACCAAACCGATTACAACTGCACTAGCACACTGCTGGTTGTAATACCTTAAAATTTACCTTCATGTTTTCTCAATAATTGGTCTATGCTTTACTCATTTGCATTCCATAGTAGGTCATATATTGCATAGCATGGCATTCAGCATAGGGCATGAGATCAAGGCTTGGTCCATATTCTCAAGCCTCAAGCTTCAAGGTGGCTCATGGGGTTCATCATATCTTCTTAAGATCAAGCATAGCAAAAGATTGCAAGTGGATCTCTCCCTCCTCACCAGAGAGACCAATTAGGGTTTTTGGTTTCAAGAGAGCTTCTTGAATACTTTGGGGGTTCAAGCATATTTTTATGGTTTCCATATGCTCACAAGTGTTCATGGATGGAGATTTGGTTGATGGTTCATGGTGAAGACTGTTCAGTGGATCAGTTGCTGGTGAAATGAGGAAAAGTCAACTGTAAAGGAGAAAGTCAACTGTGGAATTTTGAGGGTCTTTTCATGGTTTTCAAGGTCTCACATCCTCATATGGTCTTCAATTGTCAAGATTCATGCCATTCTTCAAGAATCAAGAGTTTGTGCAAAAGTTACTAAATTTGGAAAATGACCTATAATGAGAACTTTCCATTTTTGGCAATTTTTCCACCACATTCAACTTGACTTTTCATCATCAAGAAAGCTCCAAATGAATTTTCCTCCAACATGAAAGTTGAAGATCTTTCTCTCCCATTTCCAAAAAGTACTAGATCATTTCCATATCATTTGTGGAACTCTAGTTATGGTCAAAACAATGCAATGTGCTTTTCATGGATTTCTTATATGTCAAATTTTCCACCTTTTGCATTTTGGCACAAAAGGACTTGTAATGTTCCCAATTGCTTCATGTCACATTACAATATCAAAATATAAGTCAAGAAGATCATTTGTGGCCGTTGAATCAATTCATTCCATGCCATATTTCTCATTATTTTTACATTATTCAAAAATGCAAATTGATTCAAAACTTACAAACCAAGAAAGTGCAAGGCCCAAATTCAATTCAGAGGTGATACATGAGTAAATTGGAGGTGAATTATGTTGAGTACAAGGGGGTTTACACGTGTGAATTATTGGTGGTGGTGCAAAATGCATTTTTGCAATTTCACCCAAATCTCATTAACCAAAGTTCTAATCACTTCTTAATCCTAATCAGTGAACTAATGGAGAGTATATATGCTTACTCATACCCTCACAGCTAGGGTAGAGACTCTCATTTGCACAGTTTTGGTTTTTTGCTCTCACACTTCCTCTAATTGAATCTCACTCTCCTTGGAGTTTCTTTGAGATTTCTCTTCACTTTCTTGATCAGTGAAGAGAATAGAGCAAGAATCAACTGCTATTTTGAGCTCATACTGAGGATTTCACCAAGTGCCATTCAAGAGGGTTCAAATTTAAATCTCAAGATCTAGCACGATTTCAATCTCTAGTTGCATTTATTTTGCATCTAGAGGTTCCAAGGAGTGGATCTGCAGTTTTTGGAGGGATTTCTTGGAGGTTTTCAAGTTCTACAAGGTTCAGGTTGGTGAATTTTTCATATTCACAGAACTCAGTTTTCTTGTGTGCATTATGATCTATGATGTTCACTGATTATCTTGATCTATTTTATTTGAAGTTTGGACGTGTGAATTGTGTGTAATGTGGATTTAAAGTTTTAGATCTAAAATTGTTTTTGTTCGATTCTCATTGTATGTTTATTATTTGTTGAAATGGTTTGGATATTCGTAATCCTCATAAAATTCTGGTTGGAATGGTCTACCTATTTGCAATTTCTGGGAAAAAATGTGCAGCAGCTCACCGAAGAGGGTGGCCGGAGCCCTAGCTCCGGCGGCTGGAAGAAGTTCAGTCCGGCGAGGGTTAATTTGGAGAAGAAACAATCACGTCCGTGCGTTTGCTTAATCCAACGACCATGATTGTGCCATGTTTTTTTGTTTTATGTTTTTATTTTAGTGTTTGTGTGCTGGCTATCCCATAGTTACTACCATGTGATTAAATCTCATCCTTTGATTGTGTATAAGTTTTGAGTTGATGATTTAATATGGTGCGTTGGATGCATCGTGTGGATATCAGAGTGACAGCGAATTAATGAAACCTATGTGCCTATCACGTGGCTATGTATGGTATGCTATATGATTGTGTACGCGTGTGTTCATGTGGATTATGGTGTGATGTAATCTGGCCCGTTGATCATGATTGACTGTTAATTGCATTGACCTCTAGCATGCGTTGGATTAAATGGTTGGTCTGGATTAAATCTGCATGTTGACTGAATTGCATGGGATCTTTGACCTTTCATTTTTGGACCTTTGGCTTTGGGACTTTCTTTCCACACCCCTCCTTTCAGGCCTTTTTTGTTTCCAACGTGTTTGTATTACTGTTTGGACCCCCCATGCTTCTTTCATTTCTTTTTTATTTTTATTATTTGTTTGTTTTGCATTTTAATTTCTAAAATCATTTTTATGCATCTAAAAATCATAAAAAAAAAATCATGAAGTTTCTTTTCAGTTTTATAAATTTTTTTCATATTTTATTTTCTCATTTTATTTTATATTTTGGCATCTGGTTTAATTAATTGCCTAATTTTCTTTTTTAATCGTTTCACTTGCACACACCAACTTGTAAAAAAAATTTCTCATCATCTACAAAACATTTTCAATCCATTCTTTTTGAATTTGTTAGATGATATTCTGAAGTGCATAAAAACATTTTTGTTTCATTTTTAAAACTTTTCCATATTGCATTTTGATCCCTCTCTTTTGCATATTGATACATGGTATTTACTTGATCCTTGCTTATTTGTTTGAATGGTTTAACTTGGGAATTTTTGTGAGATCTTTTAACATGTAATTGTCTTATGACCTAGTTCATTTGAGCTTAAATTTCATAATTGTTGAATGTCATATGATGCATGTTTGTTTATTTGTGCTTATGTGATTTAAGCATGATTATATCTGGACACTTCTTTGCACATCTTGACTTGTGGTTCACCTTTTGACAAGCTCTTTAACTCTTTTTGATCCAATCTTTTTGCGTATGTTACTTGACTGAGTTAACTTCCATTTGATTATTTTTTTGGATTTTATTGAACCACTTTTCTATTTGTTGTTGATTTTTACTTGTGATGCAAGTTTGATTGAGGTATACTTTGATACATGATCTAGTTTGAGTGCATTTGCTTACTTGTGATGGAGTGATGCTTGAGATGTTTTTATGGTATAATCATTTTCTGTTTGAGATTACTTGTGGCTTTGGAATCATCCTCATTTGATCATTTTTCAATTTGTTCTTGATTTTATAAGTTGTTGTTGTTTTGGACTTGAATCTTGTGATATGTTCAACCTAATCTTGTGTTTGTTTCTTTGTATGATCTCACTCATGTATGAAACCTTTTGTTTGACTTGTATGATATGCTTGAGGTTCTGTTCCTCTTGATTTAATGTTCATTATGTGACTTTCATTTCACTTTATGCCTCACACTTCTTTGCTTGCTTGCATGAATGATAAGTGAATGTCTTTCTCAATTTTGATACATGTTTTGAATGTGTTGCTTCATGATTAATCTTGTATGACTTGAGTTTGATCTTGGCATGATGCTAATGTGTATACTACTGCCCTTTGGTTTCATTACTTGATTTTCATCTCACTTGTTCATCATGGTTTGAATTATGTGATGCATATCATCCCCTTTGCTTTGTAACTTCTTTGGTGCATAATATTGCATAATGTGAATCTCTTTTGCACTTGTGAATTGTTGATGATGATATGATGTGAGTTCTGATCTTGTTTCATTTTCATCTTGCCTCCTTCATTTCACTTTGATATGAAATCCATGTGTGCTTAATTGTACATGTAATTCAAGTATGCTTGCATTCTTTCATGTTTAGCTTTGCATGTTTGCTTGAATGGTTTTGCATTGATCTTTGTGACATGATTGTTGATTTGAGTTGGACATTTATGATATGATCTGTTTGCTGCCACTTTTTGTATCTTATCTTTTCCTTCTCATTCTTCTTCTTTTCTTTCACTCTTTTTCATCCTGAATCTCAAGACTTGTTTAAGTCTTGGATTCTCTCCCTTTAGAGCTACCTAGTCCAACTTAATTTTTGATTAAGCTTGGAGTAGGATTATCATTAGGCTTTAGGTAGTGTTCTTATACCACACTAACCATAGGACATCCATGCATGATAACATTAGGACCCTTAGTCTCCCTTTAGAGTTTCCTTTGCGTTTTCTCTCTTCTCATCTTCAAACAAAAGTAAAAAACACTTAATAAAGGCAAAACAAACATTGTATTTAGGCCTTTCATGTAAGAATAAGATAGTGAGGGATCTTCTCTCATTTTCTTGGAATGTTTAGCGTGCGTCCCATCTCGGATCGTTATGCGAGGCATTAGATCTTACATGAGGGACTTAAATACAATGTGCATTACAAAACACAAAACAATCAAAACACTTCTTTCTAAAAAAGTTCAAACAAACAGTAACGTCTTTCCTTCGGGAATTCTCTTCTCATCTCGCTCACTCTCGACGTACGAACGCGCTCCTACTAGTTCTATTGCAAGACGGTAACGCCTATGTCTCCATACAGCGAGCTGCAACACCTGAGCTAGAACGTAAGTCGTTCCCTAAAAAACACAATCCACCCCTAGTGAGGGGAACTACGTCACTCTGATTCTCATGCTCCCGATGAGATACGTAGGCAGTGGGGTAGGGCCCATGCGAGCACTTCTTTTATTTTCCCTACATTTGTTTCTTTTTTCTCTCTCTTTTCTTTTTCCTTTTTCCCATTCCTTTCCCTTTCCAGTAGCAGTGGAGCTCCAGACGACGACACCCTTTGATTGAGACAAGCAAGCGTGGATCCCATCGGGTACGATGGACGCGTGGGGGTGCTAATACCTTCCTCACACGTAACCGACTCCCGAACCCAGTTCTCTTGGTCGCAAGACCATGCTCTTTCCTTTCCCTCAGGTTTATGCAGTGTTTCCTTTCCCTCTCTTGGGATAAATACACATTGTTGGCGACTCTGTTTCGGTGCCACTTTCGCGTTTGTACCTGGATGAAAATCCCGGGAGCGACAGCTGGCGACTCTGCTGGGGATCGAACCCAGAATCTCTGGTTTCCTTAGCGAGTCAATCCTAGCGCTTGTCTGTGTTCTTTCATTGGGTGTTTACTGTTGTGCCGCATTACTGTTGTACTGTATTGTTATTTACTGTATTTTTGCTTTACTGTATATTACTGTATTTACTGCATTTTAGCATTTTCATTTCATATGATGTATTATGCTGCACTGCTGTACTGTTTTCTGTTTGGCGGGATGGGGTATTCTGAGAAATAGGCCCAATACCCAGGCCTGAGTGCACTTAGGATTAGTGTGTTTCATGTCCTCTCGCGTTCCATCTCGGTTCGAGGAGGGAATATGAAACACAATCTGGATGTGGTTCTCTCTAGAGAATTCTGCGTTGTGGATTTCCCATGATGGTAGAGCTATCTAGAAGAGCTGCTAAGTCTGGATGACCTGTTAGGATGACCCCTCTTTATTTTGAAGTGAATCAGCAGACGACCTCTTTGATTGGCGGTAGCATTGTATCCTTTGCGCTGAATGTGTTATTGCTTCTCAAACCTCTGAAGCTGAGGATCTTCTGTTTTGGAGAATTAGTTGAGGCCTCCTGGATTGATGATGATGCCAAACCAGAAATGGTGAACGTATCATCGTTTCTCGACCTGAGAGCCCGAGATACTGAACATCCTAGTACCTACATGTGAGATTGGGGGGATTGTTTACAGGTGTGCAGGAACCCTTGACCTTCAGAATACCTGGTTTTTTATTTGTTCTGGATTGGTTACTGAAGTTGTGATCCTGATCAGCTCACATTTGGTTCTGTATTTGTTATTGGATTTCTTATCCTGGTTGTTGTATATCTCGCCAAACTCAGATTGCAGTACAGTGGGTTCAGCATTGTTTGTGCAACACTGATCACATGCCCTTGCATACATATCATCATTAGCATTCTTGCATTTAACCTTCATGTTTATTCATTTGCAGGGTATACTTCCTTTCGGTTCCAGTTGACAGTTCCCTTGTTCAGTTATGGAGACTCCGAGGAAGAACAATGTGCATTACACTTTCTTTGACACAAAGGTGGGACAGTTGCGAAAGATGATTTCTCTTATTACTCCAGACCATGTGGGTATGTTCCGAAAGGCTTATGGGGAGATTATGACTGTGGTTGTTGACTTGGATGCTTCAGAGAGGAGTGTCATTCATACGTGCTTACAGTTTTATAACCCACAGTTAAGGTGCTTCACTTTCTCGGATTTTCAGTTGGGCCCAATGCTAGAAGAATATGCTTTGCTGCTAAGTGTGCCTCTCAAGTACCAGATTCCTTTCAACTCTGACATGCGCTCTCCAAAGCCTGAGGACATAGCTAAGGCTCTCCATCTGAGCGTATCTGTGGTAGCAGATAACCTCGCCACCAAAGGAGGTTTATCTGGTTTTCACCTAGACTTCTTGGTTGCCAAAGCTGAAGAATGTGCTGCTAAATCTCAGTGGGAAACCGTTTGTGCAATCCTGGCTTTGAGTATCTACGGAATTATGCTGTTTGCTGATGAACCTAAGTTTGTGGACATGAGTGCAATCCATATTTTTGTAATGAAGAACCCCATACCTACCCTCCTGGGTGATTTGTACTATTCTGTGCACTTCAAAAATGAGAAGAAGCGAGGAGGTCTGGTTAGATGTTGTGCACCTCTGTTCCATAAGTGGCTTATGAGGCATTTACCAAATTCAGAGGCCTTTTTGAATCCTCAGCCTGCAAAGAACTGGGGTAAGAGGATGATTCAGTTGACAGCAAAGGATATCCGTTGGCTCAATCAGAGGACAATGGGGGGAGATTTCATCAGCAGCTGTGGAAGACATCCTAACGTGCCACTCTTGGGAGTAAAAGGCTGCATTACTTATAACCCTATTATTCTCAGGAGACAATTAGGATTTGCCTTAGCAGAGCCTCCGAGGGACGGTGATTTGGAAGAGTCTTTCTTTTTCCCTGTGAAGGATAACCTTTTGTTGGTAAGGCAAGCGGCTGGAGCTTGGGGTAATCTGCAAATGAAGGTTAAAGTCGTCTTCGGAAAGTGCAACAATGTGTCTTCCTCTCAATATGATGCCTGGTTGAAAAGAAGGGTTCAGATTACTCTTTTGCCGTTTTCTCAAGAAAGACCATCAGACCCAGTGGCTGAAGAACCAGTGACCATGATAAGCATTGCTGAATATGACAAGCTTAAAGCAGAGATGGATAAGACTGTCAAAAAGAATGAGAAGCTAAGTGAATGACTCAGAAAGACTCTTTGTGACAAGTGTAAGGTTGAGTATGAACTGTAGAAGCTAACTGAGTGTCATAAGGCCAATGAGAAAAGAATTGCCGAAGACACTATCTATATTCGTAAGGTCAAACAGAATGAGATGGCACTAAAGGAGGCGTGCAAGCGCATCAATGAGCAGTTGACCAAGTCAGAGAATGCCCTTGCCAAAGGACAATAGAGGTGGGATGAGTTTTCTGAATGCCGGAGGGAGATCGAGGCGAGAATCAGGGCTGAAAACGACGAGTTGAGGAAAAATTTGAAGAGCAAAGAAAGTGAATTTCTCCAACAACTAAGTTCAGTTAATCAAGAGATCGAAGATCTGAAGATCCGCGCCGGAGTAAAGAGAGCTAAAGAGTCAGCTGTCAAAGATCAAATCTGAAAGTTAGAAGAGGTTGTCAAGTTAAGGAGTCAACTGATCAGAAGTCTTACCGAACGCCCAAATGATCCGGCTACTGAAGCGCTTCTCAAAGAGGTCCAGGAAGATTTGTATGGGCTCAGTGTTTGAGTTGTATTGTTGCTATTCTGGGAGTCACCATCAGGCTTGTTAATGGGTTTCCCTTCATTTATATTCATACTATTCAGTTGTATTTGTTCGAAAACAATCTGTATTTGACTGTTCCACACCTGGCTGTGGATTTTTATTTTATGCTTTTGGATTTGTTGGTAATTATTGAGGTGGATTCTTCGTCAGATTATACAATGATTCACACACTCACTAGGCTGTATGATGGGTATTCTGAATTATTAATGTACACCTCTGGCGTTCTGTTACTGTTAGTAGCTGCAGGGATATGCGCTATTCTCTTTTGGTCAAACTGGAATCGAAGGAAGGAATGCCTCAAAATGAATAAACATTGCATTTGCATCCTCATAAGCATAAGCATTTTTTGCATAACAGGTACTTGCTGCAGGAGCTCTCTAACCTTTACTTGGTTTCAGGCACAATAGCTGAATCTCCCATTCACCGGTATGCAACCAGACAAAACCAGGCTAGAGCTATGGATCAGATGCAGACAGAGTTGGCTGAGTTGAGGGCACGTATGGAACAATTTATGAATCTGATGCAAGGGGTTGCTCAGGGGCAGCAGGACCTGAGAGCAGGGCAAGAAGACATGAGAGCTACCATCCAAAGGTTGGAGACTGAGATTCCTACTGGTGATCACGTTAATCCCCCTAGGGTTAACCCTCCTGTGGTCAATCCTCCTGTGGTCAATCCTCATGTGGTTACTCCTCCTCCGGTTGGAGTTAATGTGGGTTTTGCTCCTGGCAACACTGGGCTGGTGGAAGATCGTCAAGATGACCAGTTTTCTGTACTTAATGCTGATATGGGATTCTACCATGATGAAAGGAAATACGAGGGATTGGCTGAGAGAGTGAAAGCTATAGAAAGTCAAAATCCTTTGGGAATTGATGTCGAAGATATGGGACTGGTACAGGGTGTCAAGATTCCCCCGAAGTTTAAACCACCTACTTTCGACAAGTATAATGGTAGTACATGTCCCAAAACTCACCTCCAGGCTTACAACCGGAAGATAGCAGCTTATTCTGATGATCAGAAGTTATGGATGTATTTTTTCCAGGACAGCTTGTCTGGAGCCTCACTGGAATGGTACATAAAATTGGACAGGGCCCGCGTCAGAAGCTGGAAAGAGTTGTGCTTGGCCTTCTTAAAACAATACGAATATAATATAGACATGGCATCGAATCGCACTCAGTTACAAAGCATGACACAGGACCCCAAGGAAGGTTTTAAGCAGTACGCCCAGAGGTGGCGTGAACTTGCTGCTCAGGTGCAACCTCTGTTGGCAGATAGAGAAATGGCTGACATGTTCATAAATACTTTGCAAGGCCCATATCTTGACAGGCTGGCCGCTTGTCCATCTACTGGATTTGCTGACATAGTAATTGCTGGAGAGAGAATTGAGAGTTTGTTAAAGATGGGGAAAATTCAGGACGGAAGTGGTACAAGTTCAGCTCCTGCGACGAAGTTTTTTGGCAACAATAACAGAAAGCGTGAAGGTGACGCTAATGCTGTGTATTCACAAGGGGGAGAGGTAGAGGACAACACGGTGCACATCACCAGGCAGCATCTATAACTATTCCAACTCCGGGTAATGAGGCTTAACCCGCAGCTCAGAGGCAGTATCACCCAAGAAAGAGAATGAATGACAGACATTTTGATGTTTTCCCTATGACTTGTTCACAGATGCTACAGAATTTACTTCGTTTGAATTTGGCACAATTGAGGACTTTGGCTCCCCCAGTGGGCAGGTTACCCGCTAGATATGATGCAAATGAAAAGTGTGAGTTTCACTCCAATGCACCGGGGCACAATGTGGAAAACTGCAAGGCTTTCAAACATATGGTGCAAGACCTTGTTGATTCAAAAGCTATTAATTTTGCTCCGAGACCTAATGTAATTCAAAATCCCATGCCCCCGCATGGTGGACCGGGGGTGCATGCCATTGAAGAAGATAGAGGGCTGAATCTGGTAAGGGATATTAATGATGTCAAGACTCCGCTGAAAGTTGTGAAGGAACGATTGCTGAAAGGGGCTGTATTTCTTGGTTGTTCAGAGAGTTGTGAAGATTGCTTGATTGCTGATAATGGTTGTGTAAAGTTGAGAACTGGCCTTCAGAGTATGATAGATGAATGATGTTTACAATTTGATCAGTTGAAAAAGAATGATGATGAAGTTTCTACTATTACAATTTACTTTGATCCTGTGGAAATTCCGGTGCCTGCTCCTGTACAGATATCTGCACCTGAACGAGTAGCTCCTATAACTATAAATGTTCCCAGCTATGTCCCAAATGAGAACAAGGTTGCTATCCCGTGGTACTATGGGACTAATAGTCAAGGACAGAGGCAGGAGGTGCAGACTCCTAAAGAAAGTGGTTCAAGTGTCAGAAATGTTGGAGGAGTGGGTTGTTTTACTCGCAGCGGAAGGCTTTTCGCTCCTCAGACACTCAGGAAAGATAATACTGAAGCATTAGAAAGGGCCAAAGGGAAGCGGGTACTGAATGATGAACCAACGCCAGGGGCTGAACCAGTGCCAGGGGCAGAATCTGATAAGTCATTTGAGAAAGATGTTGAGGAATTCATGAGAATAATCAGAAAGAGCGATTATAAGATCGTTGACCATCTACATCAAACTCCTTCTAAGATTTCCATATTGTCATTGTTGCTATGTTCCGAAGCCCATCGGAATGCTCTGCTCAAAATTTTGAATATGGCGTACGTACCGCAAGAAATATCAGTGAACCAGCTTGAAGGTGTGATCTCCAATGTTAATGCTGGAAACGGTCTAGGGTTCACAGATTTTGACTTAATGCCAGAAGGAAGGAATCACAATAAGGCTCTCCACATATCAATGGAATGAAAGGTGCTATGTTATCTCATGTATTGGTGGACACTGGCTCGTCTCTCAATGTGTTGCCTAAGAAAGCATTAGCCAAGCTGGATGTGGAAGGGGTGATACTCAGACCTTGCGATCTAGTGGTGAAAGCGTTTGATGGTTCAAAGAGATCAGTGCTTGGAGAGATAGAGTTGCATGTCCAGATAGGACCCCAGGTGTTCAATACAGTGTTTTATGTGATGGACATCCAGCCAGCTTATAGTTGTCTATTGGGTCGTCCCTGGATCCACGCTGCTGGGGCCGTATCTTCAACCTTGCATCAGAAGATAAAATTTGTAGTTGATGGTCAAGTTGTTACGGTATGCGGAGAAGAAGATATTTTTGTCAGCCATCTGTCATCCTTCAAGTACGTGGAGATGGACGGAGAAATCCACGAAACGCTCTGTCAGGCATTTGAAACTATGAATATGGTGAAAGATTCTCTGTCTCAGTCTGGTGAGACAAGAGTGGGAACCTCTATGACTTCATATAAGCAGGCTTTAGAGGTGGTGCAGTCTGGTCATACCGAAGGCTGAGGACAAATGGTTGAGATACCTTTCAAGGATGATAAGAATGGAATTGGTTATAAACCTCCTCGGGTTCCACTACATGGTCAAGAACGCCAAGGGCCAGTTTCTTCTCAAGTGGAGGGGTCATATATCCAAGCCACACCTGTGCAGCAATTGAAGACGGTGAAGATAGTGACTGTGACCTGGACAACTGGGTGCGTCCATGTGCCCCAGGAGTGAAGCTGAAAAATTGGTTTTCGGAGGATCTCATCCAAGTTACTCTGCCAAATAAGTAATTTTCTTTGTTTTCTTTCATTAAGCATGCAAAATTCCTATGCTCTGCCCAAGGCATAGTGACTTCATTGTAGGGCCCCCATTTTGTTTTCATGCAAGTTTTTATCATTAATAAAAGGACGTTTTGTATTCAAATTGTGCTCCCTGTCTTTCTTTTTATTTTTTATCATAAAAATGGCAATGTTTTCTTCACAGTTTTCTTGCATTTTTTCTTTTTTTCCTTTCAAAGAGCAGTTTCTAAAGGCATGAATTATCATTCATGCAGAAGTAATTCTCTGGATCTCATTGATGACGACTCTGCTATGGTTTATTATGACTTCGATAATCCAATATACCAAGCCGAAGAGGCGGACGAGGAAGACTGTGAACTGCCGGAGGAGTTGGCTAGATTACTAAAACAGGAAGAAAGAGCCATTCAGCCTCATCAGGAAGATATAGAAGTTGTCAACCTTGGTACTGAAGAGGTAAGGAAAGAGGTTAAAGTAGGGGCAAGCTTGGCTGAGAATGTAAAGAAAGAGCTGATTGAAATGTTGCAAGAGTATGTCGACATCTTCGCCTGGTCTTACCAAGATATGCCGGGGTTGGATACAGACATCGTGGTGCACAGATTGCCGTTGAAAGAGGGTTATTTTCTTGTCAAGCAGAAACTTCGGAGAACCAAACGTGAAATGGCCATCAAGATTAAAGAGGAGGTGCAAAAGCAGTTGGATGCGGGGTTTCTAGCTGTTACTAATTATCCGCCGTGGATCGCTAATATTGTGCCTGTGCCGAAGAAGGACGGCAAAGTTAGAATGTGTGTGGATTATCGAGATTTGAACAGGGCGAGTCCAAAATATGATTTTCCGTTACCACACATTGACGTGTTGGTGGACAATACGACTCAATTCTCTGTGTTTTCTTTCATGGATGGGTTTTCCGGATACAACCAGATTAAAATGGCGCCCGAGGATATGGGAAAAATTACATTCATTACCCTTTGGGGCACATTCTGTTATAAGGTGATGCCGTTTGGTTTAAAAAATGCTGGGGCTACATATCAGCGTGCCATGGTAACGCTCTTCCACGATATGATTCACAGTGAAATTGAAGTTTATGTGGATGACATGATTGCAAAATCACAAACGGAAGAAGAGTATTTGATAAATTTGAAAAAGTTGCTTGAGCGGTTGAGACATTTCAGACTGAGGTTGAACCCGAATAAATGTACTTTCGGGGTAAGTTCTGGGAAGCTTCTGGGCTTCATTGTCAGTGAAAAGGGAATTGAGGTGGATCCAGCAAAGGTAAAAGCCATTCAAGAAATGCCGGAGCCGAGAACTGAAAAACAAATTCGTGGGTTTTTAGGAAGGTTGAATTATATTGCAAGATTTATATCTCATCTTACTACAACCTGTGAGCCAATATTCAAGTTATTGAGAAAAGATCAATCAATCCGGTGGAACAATGATTGTCAAAAGGCCTTTGATAAAATAAAAGAATACTTGCAAAATCCTCCGATTCTCATGCCGCCAGTTCCTGGGAGGCTACTGATTATGTATCTCACTGTACGTGATGGATCAATGGGTTGCGTTCTCGGTCAACACGATGAGACAGGTAGGAAAGAGCATGCTATATACTACCTGAGCAAAAAGTTCACTGATTGCGAGTCCAGGTATTCGATGCTTGAGAAGACGTGCTGCGCATTAGCATGGGCTGATAAGCGATTGAGGCAATACATGCTGACTCACACAACCCTACTGATTTCAAAAATGGATCCAATCAAGTACATCTTTGAAAAGCCAGCTCTTAATGGAAGGGTCGCTCGGTGGCAGGTGTTTTTGACTAAATATGATATACAATACACTTCCCAGAAGGCTGTCAAAGGGAGTGTGTTGTCTGATTATCTTGCCGAGTTGCCTATTGATGATTACCAGCCAATGAGGTTTGATTTTCCTAATGAAGACATTATGTTTCTTAAGGCTAAAGATTGTGAAGAGCCTCCGGTTGATGAAGGACCGGATCCTGATGACAAATGGAAACTGATGTTTGTTGGGGCCGTTAACATGAATGGAAGTGGTGTTGGGGCAGTCTTGATTACTCCGAAAGGATCACACATACCTTTCACTGCCAGGTTAACTTTTAATGTCACCAACAACGAAGCGGAATATGAGGCATGTGTCATGGGTATTGAAGAAGCCATTGATTTGAGGATCAAGACTCTTGAGATATTTGGTGATTCCGCTCAAGTGATCAACCAGATCAACAGAGATTGGCATACCAACCAGCAGAACTTGATTCCTTACAGAGACTACGCGAGAAGACTATTGACCTTATTTACAATAGTAAAATTGTACTATATACCTCGTGATGAGAATCAGATGGCTGATGCTTTAGCTACATTGTCCTCCATGATTCAGGTGAATTGGTGGAACCATATCCCGAAGATTGATGTGATGAGACTAGACAGACCCGCTCATGTGTTTGCCGCTGATACTACGACTGATGATAAACCCTGGTATTTTGATATCAAGCGTTTCTTGGAGAGTCAAGAGTATCCAGCTGGGGCATCAAACAATGATAAAAAGAATCTGAGGAGGTTGGCAGGAAGCTTCTTTTTGAATGAGAATGTGTTGTACAAGCGAAACTTTGACATGGTCTTGCTCAGATGTGTGGATAGACACGAAGCAGACCTGTTAATGCAGGAAGTACATGAGGGATCTTTCGGTACCCATGCTGGTGGGCATGCTATGGCGAAGAAATTATTACGAGCAGGGTATTATTGGTTAACTATGGAGGCTGATTGCTTTAAGTACGCCCGAAAATGCCACAAATGCCAAATCTATGCTGATAAGGTGCATGTGCCACCAAACCCCCTGAATGTGATGAGTTCTCCGTGGCCCTTTGCTATGTGGGGCATTGATATGATAGGGAAGATTGAGCCTACAGCTTCCAACGGACATCAATTCATTCTGGTGGCTATTGATTACTTTACCAAGTGGGTAGAAGTTTCCTCTTTTGCAAATGTTACCAGGCAGGTGGTAGCTCGATTCATTAAGAAGGAGATTATCTGCAGATATGGGGTGCCTGAAAGGATCATTACTGACAATGGTTCTAATCTCAACAACAAGATGATGAAAGAGCTGTGCCAGAGCTTCAAAATTAAACACCACAATTCTTCTCCTTACTGCCCGAAGATGAATGGTGCCATCGAGGCAGCCAACAAAAATATTAAGAAGATTGTGCAAAAGATGGTGGTGACATATAAGGATTGGCATGAAATGTTGCCTTTCGCTTTGCATGGGTATCGTACTTCTGTTCGTACATCTACTGGGGAAACCCCGTTTTCGCTTGTATATGGTATGGAGGCAGTGCTACCGGTTGGGGTGGAAATCCCTTCTTTAAGGGTCGTGATGGACGTTAAACTTGACGAGGCTGAATGGGTTCGATCGAGATTCAACGAGTTGAGTCTCATCGAAGAAAGACGATTGGCTATAGTTTGTCATGGACAACTGTATCAGAGGAGAATGAAACGAGCATTTGATCAGAAAGTGCGCCCTCAGACCTACCAGACGGGTGACTTGGTATTGAAAAGGATTCTTCCTCCGAATACAGATCAAAGGGGCAAATGGACGCCTAATTATGAAGGTCCATATGTTGTTAAGAAGGTCTTCTCGGGCGGAGCCTTGATGCTTACAACAATGGACGGTGAGGATTTTTTGTCCCTTGTGAACTCAGACGCAGTTAAAAAATACTTCGCATAAAGAGACCCGTTGGACAGTAAAAAGAGAGTCCAGGCAAAAAGGGGCATCCTGGAGAACCATAAAAAAAAAAAAAAAAAAAGAAGGTTCGGGCAAAAATTAGGGATAAAATAAAAAAGAAGTACACCCGGTAAGTTGAAAACCCGCAAGGGTAGCTTAGGCAAAAATGGGTATCTCGGTGGATTGAAAACCCGTAAAGGGCGATCCAGGCAAAAGAGAGATTTAGCGAAAACTGCGATCTAAGTAATCTGTACTGCCTCGTCTCAATCAGCAAGCAATCCGAAGGTCAGGAATCAGTTCAATCGTCCCCCTTTGAAGGCAAAGCAGTTGGAGAATCTTGAAGATATATGAACCATAGCAGGGTTAAACTCAATGAAGTTCCATTTTCACATTGCCATTAGGACAGTTTCTTTTCTGTTTTGGCAATTACCTCTTTCCAGGAATTGCTTCTTGATGTAAATGCCTATTTTTCAGGCTCTTCAATCAATAAAATTGTCGTTATTCAGAATAATTCTATCTGTTTGTTTGTTTTGTTTTTATTTGATTTGTTTACACAAACGTCCAAATTTTTGATAAACATTTGCATGCGAAAATCTTGGGGTTCTACAATAATGTGCATAAAGGAGAAAACATTTAAAATTACTTTAAATGACGCGTGTGCTTGGTTGAATACTACCGAACCTCGTATTACTCTGGGGCATATGTGTGCATTCTTTTGTTTGCAGGTGTGGAGATTTCACAGGATAGCTATGCAAAGACGTATGACGCCTTCAAACCAAAATCCTTTACGAAGCGCAAATGATCGTTCCTCCAGAGAGGACTTCTCAGTAGGAGAGTTATTCTTGGAGGTAGTCATCCCCAGCGTATTTACAGAGCTTCATGATCACCCAACGGCGTTGTCAAAAGGGTAGTATTGTATCCTATTCAGTACTTCCAACAGCTACAAGCTTTTCTGTGTTGATAACGGTTGTAAACTCCCCAGTAGAGTTGCTTCACATGCCTTACAGTTGATGTTCAAGACTCAGTGAGTGTCCAGGAGTTTGGAGATGTCAGATCTTCTGTAAAATCCTCTTGGGACATTTTCTCCAGATCAGACTTGTATCTTGGGGCAAAATCAAATGGTTGACCATCTCAAGCATGGAGCATCATGAAATCCCCCGGCAGGAGTATTCCAGATCTATTATCCCCAACAGAGTGGCCTCCCAACTACTGCACCCTAGCTCAAGTCTCGGTATTAGTTTAAGAGTTGGAAGATGTCGGATCTTCTGTAAAATTCTCTTAAGAAAAATTCCCTGGCATGAGACACTTTGAAGTGATTCTCCCCAGCAGAGTTTGTTGTGAACCTAGTTCCCCAGTAGAGTTTGAAGAGGCGTGGTCTTCTGTAAAATTCTCTCAAGGGACATCTCCCCAGCAGTTTGTTGTAAGCTCATTAATCCCCAGCGGAGTTCTATGGTTATAGTTATTCCCCAAGCAGACTGGTTCAGATGATGCCTCCCCAGCAAAGTTATCTTTTCCTACAGTAGCCTTAATAGGTTTGTCAAGTCAGTGCCCAGATTAGGACGTCAGGTCAATTTGTCTTCTCCAGTACAGTTTGCGACCGCGAAGTCGATCCAGCTAGTTATCCCCAGCGGAGTTGTCTTTCCTTTCCTCAGCATTTATTTTGTTGAGGACCTCTTTGCATTTTGCATATAGTACGCATAGCATCCTCTAAAATGCGTAGCATTCCATTTCGTATGGAGCATTACGGCAAAATTCAAACATGTGCATGTGAAGCATAGGCCAGTTTTGATAACTCGTGCGAGGGTCCAAAACTTTGCTCCTTATATCATTGACAAAGCCAGAAAGAATGCCTAGTGCATTTCCCCGCAGATATTTCAAAGCAACGCAAAGGTTGTCATCACTTTTCTCCCCACAGAGTCATATCTCTCAGCTTGCAAGTTTCTTGGAACCATCCCCGATAGGTTTCCTGCAGCCGTTCCCGACCGCTCCCTTTGAGTTTTAACCATGCCAGTTCCCGACAGGCCCCGTTACCCATTCCTGATAGGTAAGCCTTGGTTATAAACTGCAGCCGTTCCCGACCGCTCCCTTTGAGTTTTAACCATGCCAGTTCCTGACAGGCCCTGTTACCCATTCCCGATAGGTAAGCCTTGGTTATAAACCGCAGCCGTTCCCGACCGCTCCCTTTGAGTTTTAACCATGCCAGTTCCCGACAGGCCCCGTTACCCATTCCCGATAGGTAAGCTTTGGTTATAAACTGCAGCCGTTCCCGAATGCTCCCTTTGAGTTTTAACCATGCCAGTTCCCGACAGGCCCCGTTACCCATTCCCGATAGGTAAGCTTTGGTTATAAACAACAGCCGTTCCCGACCGCTCCCTTTGAGTTTTTACCATGCCAGTTCCCGACAGGCCCCATTACCCATTCGCGATTGGTAAGCTTTGGTTATAAACTGTAGCCGTCCCCGACAGCTCCCTTTGGTTTGAACCTTGCCAGTTCCTGACAGGTACACTTGCCCATCCCGATAGGCAAAACAGGTCCAAGCTCACCAGTTCCCGAAAGGTATTGCACCAGTTCCCGACAGGTATTTCACCAGTTCCCGACAGGTATTTCACCAGTTCCTGACAGGTATTTCACCGGTTCCCGACAGGTTTCCTATGGGGTCCAATGGTTCCAAGGTCTTCTTCACCAACCTTTTCTTCCTTACTTCATTTACAGCATTTTCTCTAACCACCGTGCAAATTTTCTCGGTTATATTTTGTATTCAATCCCTATGTATCTTGAATTCCTGATAGTCGTTGCTTTCATCCATTCAGATTCACAGTTGATTGAATAGGGGCAGCTGTAATACCTCAAAATTTACCTTCATGTTTTCTCAATAATTGGTCTATGCTTTACTCATTTGCATTCCATAGTAGGTCATAGATTGCATAGCATGGCATTCAGCATAGGGCATGAGATCAAGGCTTGGTCCATATTCTCAAGCCTCAAGCTTCAAGGTGGCTCATGGGGTTCATCATATCTTCTAAAGATCAAGCATGGCAAAAGATTGCAAGTGGATCTCTCCCTCCTCACCAGAGAGACCAATTAGGGTTTTTGGTTTTAAGAGAGCTTCTTGAAGACTTTGGGGGTTCAAGCATATTTTTATGGTTTCCATATGCTCACAAGTGTTCATGGATGGAGATTTGGTTGATGGTTCATGGGGAAGACTGTTCAGTGGATCAGTTGCTGGTGAAATGAGGAAAAGTCAACTTCTCACATCCTCATATGGTCTTCAATTGTCAATATTCATGCCATTCTTCAAGAATCAAGAGTTTGTGCAAAAGTTACTAAATTTGGAAAATGACCTATAATGAGAACTTTCCATTTTTGGAAATTTTTCCACCACATTCAACTTGACTTTTCATCATCAAGAAAGCTCCAAATGAATTTTCCTCAAACATGAAAGTTGAAGATATTTCTCTCCCATTTCCAAAAAGTACTAGAACATTTCCATATCATTTGTGGAACTCTAGTTATGGTCAAAACAATGCAATGTGCTTTTCATGGATTTCATATATGTCAAATTTTTCAGCTTTTGCATTTTGGCACAAAATGACTTGTAATGTTCCCAATTGCTTCATGTCACATTACAATATCAAAATACAAGTCAAGAATATCATTTGTGGCCTTTGAATCAATTCATTCCATGCCATATTTCTCATTATTTTTACATTATTCAAAAATGCAAATTGATTCAAAACTTACAAACCAAGAAAGTGCAAGGCCCAAATTCAATTCAGAGGTGATACATGAGTAAATTGGAGGTGAATTATGCTGAGTACAAGGGGTTTTACACGTGTGAATTATTGGTGGTGGTGCAAAATGCATTTTTGCAATTTCACCCAAATCTCATTAACCAAAGTTCTAATCACTTCTTAATCCTAATCAGTGAACTAATGGAGAGTATATATGCTTACTCATACCCTCACAGCTAGGGTAGAGACTCTCATTTGCACAGTTTTGGTTTTTTTCTCTCACACTTCCTCTCATTGAATCTCACTCTCCTTGGAGTTTCTTTGAGATTTCTCTTCACTTTCTTGATCAGTGAAGAGAATAGAGCAAGAATCAACTGCTATTTTGAGCTCATACTGAGGATTTCACCAAGTGCCATTCAAGAGGGTTAAATTTAAATCTCAAGATCTAGCACGATTTCAAGCTCTAGTTGCATTTATTTTGCATCTAGAGGTTCCAAGGAGTGGATCTGCAGTTTTTGGAGGGATTTCTTGGAGGTTTTCAAGTTCTACAAGGTTCAGGTTGGTGAATTTTTCATACTCACAGAACTCAGTTTTCTTGTGTGCATTATGATCTATGATGTTCACTGAATATCTTGATCTATTTTATTTGAAGTTTGGACGTGTGAATTGTGTGTAATGTGGATTTAAAGTTTTAGATCTAAAATTGTTTTTGTTCGATTCTCATTGTATGTTTGTTATTTATTGAAATGGTTTGGATATTCGTAATCCTCATAAAATTCTGGTTGGAATGGTCTACCTATTTGCAATTTCTGGGAAAAAATGCGCAGCAGCTCACGGGAGAGGGTGGCCGGAGCCCTAGCTCCGGCGGCTGGAAGAAGTTCAGTCCGGCGAGGGTTAATTTGGAGAAGAAACAATCACGTTCGTCCGTTTGCTTAATCCAACGACCATGATTGTGCCACGTTTTTTTGTTTTATGTTTTTATTTTAGTGTTTGTGTGCTGGATATCCCATAGTTACTACCATGTGATTAAATCTCATCCTTTGATTGTGTATAAGTTTTGAGTTGATGATTTAATATGGTGCGTTGGATGCATCGTGTGGATATCAGAGTGACAGCGAATTAATGAAACCCATGTGCCTATCATGTGGCTGTGTATGGAATGCTATGTATTTGTGTACGCGTGTGTTCATGTGGATTATGGTGTGATGTAATCTGGCCCGTTGATCATGATTGACTGTTAATTGCATTGACCTCTAGCATGCGTTGGATTAAATGGTTGGTCTGGATTAAATCTGCATGTTGACTGAATTGCATGGGATCTTTGACCTTTCGTTTTTGAACCTTTGGCCTTGGGCCTTTCTTTCCACACCCCTCCTTTCAGGCCTTTTTTGTTTCCAACGTGTTTGTATTACTGTTTGGACCCCCCATGCTTCTTTCATTTCTTTTTTATTTTTATTATTTGTTTGTTTTGCATTTTAATTTCTAAAATCATTTTTATGCATCTAAAAATCATAAAAAAAATCATGAAGTTTCTTTTCAGTTTTATAAATTTTTTTCATATTTTATTTTATTTTTTGGCATCTGATTTAATTAATTGCCTAATTTTCTTTTTTAATTGTTTCACTTGCACACACCAACTTGTAAAATTTCTTTCCCATCATCTATAAAACATTTTCAATCCATTCTTTTTGAATTTGTTAGATGACATTCTTAAGTGCATAAAAACATTTTTGTTTCATTTTTAAAACTTTTCCATATTGCATTTTGATCCCTCTCTTTTGCATGTTGATACATGGTATTTACTTGACCCTTGCTTATTTGTTTGAATGGTTTAACTTGGGAATTTTTGTGAGATCTTTTAACATGTGATTGTATTATTACCTAGTTCATTTGAACTTAAATTTCATAATTGTTGAATTTCATATGATGCATGTTTGTTTATTTGTGCTTATGTGATTTAAGCATGATTATATCTTGACACTTCTTTGCACATCTTCACTTGTGGTTCACCTTTTGACAAGCTCTTTAACTCTTTTTGATCCAATCTTTTTGCATATGTTACTTGACTGAGTTAACTTCCATTTGATTATTTTTTTGGATTTTATTGAACCACTTTGCTATTTTTTGTTGATTTTTACTTGTGATGCAAGTTTGGTTGAGGTATACTTTGATACATGATCTAGTTTGAGTGCATTTGCTTACTTGTGATGGAGTGATGCTTGAGATGTTTTTATGGTATAATCATGTTCTATTTGATCTTACTTGTGGCTTTGGAATCATCCTCATTTGATCATTTTTCAATTTTTTCTTGATTTTACAAGTTGATGTTGTTTTGGACTTGAATCTTGTGATATGTTCAACCTAATCTTGTGTTTGTTTCTTTGTGTGATCTCACTCATGTATGAAACCTTTTGTTTGACTTGTATGATATACTTGAGGTTCTGCTCCTCTTGATTTAAGGTTCATTATGTGACTTTCATTTCACTTTGTGCCTCACACTTCTTTGCTTGCTTGCATGAATGATAAGTGAATGTCTTTCTCAATTTTGATACATGTTTTGAATGTGTTGCTTCATGATTAATCTTGTATGACTTGAGTTTGATCTTGGCATGATGCTAATGTGTATACTACTGCCCTTTGGTTTCATTACTTGATTTTCATCTCACTTGTTCATCATGGTTTGAATTATGTGATGCATATCATCCCCTTTGCTTTGTAACTTCTTTGGTGCATAATATTGCATAATGTGAATCTCTTTTGCACTTGTGAATTGTTGATGATGATATGATGTGAGTTCTGGTCTTGTTTCATTTTCATCTTGCCTCCTTAATTTCACTTTGATATGAAATCCATGTGTGCTTAATTGTACATGTAATTCAAGTATGCTTGCATTCTTTCATGTTTAGCTTTGCATGTTTGCTTGAATGGTTTTGCATTGATCTTTGAGACATGATTGTTGATTTGAGTTGGACATTTATGATATGATGTGTTTGCTGCCACTTTTTGTATCTTATCTTTTCCTTCTCATTCTTCTTCTTTTCTTTCACTCTTTTTCATCCCATGAATCTCAAGACTTGTTTAAGTCTTGGATTCTCTCCCTTTAGAGCTACCTAGTCCAACTTAATTTTTGATTAAGCTTGGAGTAGGATTAGCATTAGGCTTTAGGTAGTGTTCTTATACCACACTAACCATAGGACATCAATACATGATAACATTAGGACCCTTAGTCTCCCTTTAGAGTTTCCTTTGCATTTTCTCTCTTCTCATCTTCAAACAAAAGTAAAAAACACTTAATAAAGGCAAAACAAACATTGTATTTAGGCCTTTCATGTAAGAATAAGATAGTGAGGGATCTTCTCTCATTTTCTTGGAATGTTTAGCGTGCGTCCCATCTCGGGTCGTTATGCGAGGCATTCGATCTTACATGAGGGACTTAAATACAATGTGCGTTACAAAACACAAAACAATCAAAACACTTCTTTCTAAAAAACTTCAAACAAACAGTAACGTCTTTCCTTCAGAAATTCTCTTCTCATCTCGCTCACTCTCAATGTACGAACGTGCTCCTACTCATTCTATTGCAAGACGGTAACGCCTAAGTCTCCATACAGCGAGCTGCAACACCTGAGCTAGAACGTAAGTCGTTCCCTAAAAAACACAATCCACCCCTAGTGAGGGGAACTACGTCGCTCTGATTCTCATGCTCCCGATGAGATATGTAGGCAGTGGGGTAGGGGCCATGTGAGCACTTCTTTTATTTTCCCTACATTTGTTTCTTTTTTCTCTCTCTTTTCTTTTTCCTTTTTCCCGTTCCTTTCCCTTTCCAGTAGCAGTGGAGCTCCAAACGACGACACCCTTTGATTGAGACAAGTAAGCGTGGATCCCATCGGGTACGATGGACGCGTGGGGGTGCTAATACCTTCCTCACGCGTAACCGACTCCCAAACCCAGTTCTCTTGGTCGTAAGACCATGCTCTTTCCTTTCCCTCAGGTTTATGCAGTGTTTCCTTTCCCTCTCTTGGGATAAATACACATTGCTGGCGACTCTGTTTCGGTGCCACTTTTGCGTTTGTACCTGGATGAAAATCCCAGGAGCGACACTGGTGACTAACAACCTCTAAGACACTCTAGTCCTAGACTTACTAATAATCTTGACCCAACTGGTCGATTAGGGAACAATGCACAAGCTAACTGCAAGTGACTAACAACACTAAAACATACTGTCTTAGTCTTCCTAAAATCCTGACCCAACTGGTCCTTTAGGGAACACAAACAATCTGTTTGTTACAAAGGTTTGTTTACAATGATGCTTCTACACAAGCTGATAAGTAAACAGATTTTGAGAACAAATTGACTTAAGAATGTTAACAACAACAGAGCGTATGAACAGTGAAAGTTTCAGTAATAATTCTTGGAGTCTCCACGCCTTTATATAGCCATGCATGATATGACCGTTGAAGGATATTTATGACATTTCAGAATTACAGCGGCTTGTAGGATCATGGGGGACAAATAGTACATTTACGTCCGTCCTATCCGGAGTGGAGCAGTGCGTCCTTGTACTGTTGTACTATTGTACCGTTGCTTAATCTTCTCAACTTCCAGACTTCAGAGGCTTCTGAGAGCATGAGTTAGAAGAAGGGAAAATGTAATTATGATCTTAAGAACTTCAAGTCTTCAGAGTCTGCGGAGCTACATCTTCAGAGTCTTCAGCACTTGGTCTTCAGAAGCCATGGTCTTCACAATCATAAATCTTCAGCATCTGGACTTGTTCATCAGAACTTCTGTCTTCAGAACTTCAGAACTTATTCTCTTAAGTCTTCAGCATCTGGACTTGTTCATCAGAACTTCTGTCTTCAAATCTTCATAACTTGTTCTCTTAAGTCAGCGTATCAGAGTCATACAACTTCAGAGTCTTCCTAAGTAAATGCTATTGTTCAGCAGAACACTATGTAGCGCAGAAGCGGAACAATTCTCTTCTAATAACTTAGCCACACTATTTATCAGAAGCAGAACCTGTTTGTTAAATTCTCAAAAATAACAAACATTAGAATACCAAAATTGTTCATACAACCATACTTGTTTGTTATCATCAAAAATCAGAGGTATTATTGCAGAACCAATCCTTGTTCTAACAATCTCCCCCTTTTTGATGATGACAAAACTATGTATTTTGATGACACAATTTTGTACATAACATAAAAGGTAATCAGAGTAAGAAGGTTAAGGAATACTTATCCTTCCGATGAGAATCTCCACTTGAGTCTCAGACTGGATGAAGATCAAATATCCTGACTTGCGAACCTTCTGGGTGAACTCCCCCTGGTTGCAATAGGTCATATATTGAGATCTTTAGTGTCTTTACTCGGTTTTCAGAGGCTAATTGTGCCAACTGAAATCTTTATATCTCAAAGTTAGACATCTTGGTTTCCAAAAATATTCAGATTCCATATTTCTTGAAAAAGAAAACAAGAAGGTAAATCTAACAGAAACAGAAGTTCATTGGTTAGAATGTAAGCAGCTTGCTTTTCAGAAATTGATTATGTGAATCAAAATATTACGTTCAGATTATTTTTCTCCCCCTTTTTTTCATAATAAAAAAGATTGCATTACTATCAGAAGGATAAATTTTCAAAACAGAGTTCTAAGACCCAGAACATGAAGGAAAAACAAAATTTCAAAAAACCTAATATCAGAAGTGCCTAAGTTCCTAGGTTCCAGAGGATAAAGGGTTTGGAGACAACTTGTTCAGAATTTGTCTAAGCATATCCTGTAAGGAGTTATTGATAATTTTCTGCTCAAAAAGGCTTTCTCTAAAAATCGTCTATTCGTCCTTTATTGTCTGTTGATCCTTTTTTAGTCCATCAATTGCTAGTGCCAAATGCTCAAAAGCAGATTCAGAAGAAGTGTTGACAGTTGTGACAATTGTGGCTTCTACTGCTTGATTATTAGCTTCTGTAGCTAGTCTTTCAGCCAGTTCCTTTTCAGCAGCTAGCTTAGCTTCAGCTTCCTTCTTCTCTTGCAACCTTTTTGTAACTTCTTGAACAAAATAACCCTTTGTCTAAACACAACGATCTTGAAACTTCTGAAATTCTTCAGCCATCCATATGATTTATCTTTATCTTTATGTTAATGGTCCTTCATCATCACTTTTCTTTTTCTTTCCTTTCCCTCTTTTCTGAACAATTTCAGGGAGAGCATCTGGTAGACTTTCCAGATTAATCCATGCATCTAGTAATTCGTCTTCTTCAAATTTAGCAAAATATTTTGCTAATTCTTCTGGATTATAGTCATTTGAAAAAGGTGGGAATCCAGGGATTTGAAATCGAACAAAGTCAAGATCAAACTGGTTTGGAAAAGCAGGTTGACTGGTTATCCTCTTGAGAATCCCCATATTCTTTAAGTTCTTTTCCCAAAATGGTCGACCAAAAGATTTGTATAGTTCTTTAGTGACCCCAACAACCAATAAATCTTCAACTAAACCTGATTCAATGAAAATATCAGACAATAGTCTGCCATAGGGAATGTGATTTCCCTTCTTTGTGGAGCCAGTTCTTGAGTTAATTATAGACTCTCTCAAAAAGTTGAACAAAATACAAGGGAGATGGATTTTCTTTTCTTTCAACAGAGAGTATAAAACATACTTTTGTGACACATTAATATAATCTGATGAATGAGAGGAAGGACGATGATACATAGTTCCCAACATGATTTTAAACCAAACTCTTAAAGTATCTTTCAAGAGCGCTGATGGTGGATCCTTTTTAGATTCAAGACCAGTTCCTTCTTTGAAAATAGCGGTTGTGACATTAGCTTCCCTTTGCTTATTTGGTTGGACATTGACAATTCTTAGTCTTTTTCCATTATGAGAGATTAGGTCACTGATTGTCTTTTCAGTGATGATGATTCGTCTTCCAAGCACAATAGAGACAATGACATGTCTACTAGTGATTGCATGAATCCAGAAATCTTTGACCAAGACTAGAAGTGAGGATCCTTGCAATATTTTAAAGTAACCATCCCATCCTTGAGAAGTTAGAGTATGAGTAAGATCGCATCCATTATCCCTGAGGTTTTTGAAGTAAACCATGGATTTGCTAAGAACTTGAAGTTCATCTACAGGCATGTCGAGAGATATAGGACATTTCTCAGGAATAGTACACTGATATTCAAGTACCTTAGCTTTGGAGATAGTTTGAGATAATTCCGCCATTGATGAAGATAAAGGAGTTTAAGAGAACTGAAAGGGTTTTAGGGTTTTAAGGTTTCTAAGAATGAAGTGCGCAATAAAGTGTTGTGAGCGAACATATAAAGTGTAAGTGGAGAGAAGTTGAATAGACGTGACAATTAGACATAATAATGGGGATTAATAAAAGAACGTAATCATAATTTAACCATTTCTAAGAAAAGTACTGCTCAAGCGTAAATCACCCTTTAATTAAGTGACATGTATTGATATCCTCAGAGTCTTGGACAACCCAAAGGTTTCCTTCTAATCAGAGAAACTTCTGACAAAGTATCTTCTGATAATTGAGGTTAAAACAAATGCTTCTGAGTTTAAATGAAAATCTGACATCTTCAGACTCTGACTAAACACATCTGATTCTGAGGAATTCTTACTCTGGACAATAGTCCATTTTCAGATGCTTCAGAATAAATAAAAATCTATCTTCAGCCAAGGGTTTTGTAAAAATATCAGTCCATTGATGGTCTGAATCTATAAATTTTAAACATAAAGTTCCCTTCTAAACATAGTCTCTAATAAAATGATATTTAATTTCTATGTGTTTAGCCCTAGAATGTAAGATTGGATTCTTACTTAAACAGATAGTAGTGTAGCGAGCGATTTTGGACGCGGTTCTTAAGCGTTGGTCGCTCTCTGCGGTTTGAGCTTAAACTACAGGTCGATTCATTTTTTATCCTATTGTGAGCTGAATAAGGAAGGGAAATAGATGTCTCCAATTAACCCTGCTTTGCATACTGAGTTTAAACAGCGGTCTGTTAGGTTACGGATGCTATCAATGTGGGGGGGCCTTTGTACTGGTTATTTGTATTTTCACCAATACTGTTTTCTTTCTTTCTTTTACCTAGGCAGAAGGTTTCTGGCGGGGAACAAGGATTAGGATGTTAGGACTGATGTTTTTGAATTACTGCTTTTGATTGACTGAGATATGGGATTTGGGTTTTTTGTTGATTGCGCTCGCTAAGATCTTTTCTTTCGATCTTATGCCTATGTATTCCCGTTTACCGAAACAGGGAAATCAGAGCGTTCGTAGTTCCTCCTATTCTATGGGAGGAAATTGGTTTTTCGTGTCTTGTTCAAAGCCCAAGACGTGAAGCGAAAGGTGATTTGTATCTTGTTCAAAGCCCAAGATGTGAAGCTGAAAGGTCTATTTGTGTCTTGTTCAAAGCCCAAGACGTGAAGCTGAATGACCTCGACTTTAGAGAGAATTTGTCATCTCTAAAGAGGGGAGAAGGAGAATTACTTTAACTGGGATACGCGGATCCGAGCAATGCCATAATTTCCGAAGAAAGGGTTTTAACCTGAAGGAGAAGACTTTAACTCAGTATAGAGCAATGCCATCTTTCCTTAGGAATTTCTCATGCTAAAAGAGGGACAGTGGCATGGATGTAGATGATCCAGAGGCTTTCTGCTTACAGCGATTAGATGAAGGGAAAGGAGTTGTTGATGTTTGTACACTGTGAACGAGGCACAGCTTTGATGCTAAAAGGTTAATTGGATTAACCAGTGGTTTTCTTATACAAAGCCTAAGAGGAGGCTAATTTCCGCTAGGAAAATCATTATACAAAGCCTAAGAGGAGGCTATTTTATGTCTCGTACAAAGCCCGAGAGAGAGGCTAAAAGGGTTCGACCCAGTGGGGCATATCGTTATATAAAGCCTAAGAGGAGGCTAGCAAAGAGTTGACTCAGTTGGAGAATCTTTTATACTCAGTAAGAGAGTGTTTTTGTATCTCGTACAAAGCCCGAGAGAGAGGTGAAAAGGTTGTTTTGACTCCACTGGGGAGAATTTTGGTATCTCGTACGAAGCCCGGGATGGAGGCTATTGTAACTGTTTCAGTTGAGTGACAGATCCAATATACTGATTTTAAAAGAGAAAATCAGTTCTTATATGAGTAACACTGTACCCAGGGGTTTGATTTGAGGATCAAGGATATTTCCTTCTCTTTGAGGAAACAGGAAATCCAAAGGGGTGTCGAGACTGTCCGAGTCTGCGGGTTTCCTTCCTATTTAACGAAGGGTGCTTGAGAATGTCTTTGAGACTCAAGGAAGTTAGACTGTCCGTGTCTAGAGTTTTATCTTTTGTACTATGCTGTGAGAAACAGTAGTAGACTCTATGAAAGGACTGTTCTATGAGGATGACTAGGTTCTGTTCCTATACCTCTAGGAGGTCGTCGGGACAATTTGTACGAAGCCCAAGAGGAGGCTGGAAACTTTTAAGAAGCCGACGGGTCCTTGTACGAAGCCCAAGAGGAGGCTATCATTCCCGGGGGAAGAGATCATTATACGAACCCTAAGAGGAGGTTGTGAATACTTCTAAGAAGCCGTAGTGTCCTTGAATAATGCCCAAGAGGAGGCCGATGCTTTTAAGAAGCCCGTGGGTCTTATCATCTCCTTTCCATTAGGAGAGATAACTCTTTTAAAGATAAAAACCACTGGTAAACGTGCGAGGTTTACTATCCAGCGACTTTTAACCTTTAAAGAGGGTTCCTTAGTTAAGGTCCAAGATTATGACCGTAGTGGGTACCCAAACCCCGAGACATTCAAGGCAAGCTATCCACAAGGAATAGATCAAGTCAGGAAAGTTCGAGAATTTGGAAGAAACTCAAAGATGCCATTCACGGAGAATACATTCATCTTGGGGAGTAGAGCTTCTTGACGATTCCTAAGGAGGACAGTCGAAGAGAAGACTGTATCTGGTGCTCCTATTGGGGATCTAGGCGTCTATTTCTACGAATAAATGAAACGGCATCACCTAGTTCTAGACGTAGTTGCTGGGGAAACTCGAAATATCTATACTATTATTACACAGTAGATATGAGTTTATGAAAGGAGACTTACAGTGAGCAGCCCCACAATACAGTTTATAATATGAAAGCAGTAAATGAAAGCGATAACCACTTACTCGGTTGGAGTGCTTCCATGCTGTTTGGTTAGTTGTTCAACAAAGAAAGATTAAAAACAACAGTATGTTCAAAATCAAAGGAGAAAGTGCTTTGAAAAAGAAATATTTGGGGCTTACAGCTCAAGGAGAGGCCCAGGGTTTTATCAGTGAGCGCACTATTTGACTTTGTACAGTGGGACTTATACAAGTGACTGGGGCCCAAAATGGTTTTCTGTACAAAGGGATGGGTCTTACACTCTCTCAAGAGGCCCAAAAAGGTTTAAAGAAAATAGTGGGGCTTATAACACGAGGGTAGACCCAAATGATTTTTCGTTTAAAAATGGCGATCGCGCCGAGGTTTTCTTTTAACGCAGAGGGACTTATACAATAAGTGAGGCCCAAAATGTTTTGGTTAAAAGGGGGATTGGGTCTTACACTCTAATAGAGGCCCAAAGTGTTTTGAATGGGTCTTATATCTCAAGGAGAGGCCCAGATGATTTTTATTTTTAAACGGGCGACGATCGCGCCGTTTACTTGTACAGAGGGACTTATACAATGAGTGAGGCCCAAAAAGTTTTTGTACAAGGGGGGATGGGTCTTACACTCTCTCAAGAGGCCCAAAGAGGTTTTGAAAATGATTTATGAAGGTTGAATTAACCCAAAACCCTAATTTGTTTTCAAAATGTATTTAATTGAATAAAAATTCAATTAAAATGATCAAAAATTGTTTAACACATGGAAAACAAATTGTGACCTTGGATTAATGCTTCAAAAATTAAGTATTGACCTACAAAATAATTAGAAAGCATTAAAAATTGCAAAATCAATGTAGAAAAAATATTTAAAATGCCAAAAACAATGAAAATATTAATTCTTTGCAAAAATATCAATTATATGAAATAAATAATATTTTTGGGATTTTTTGATAAAATAAAATATTTTAACATTTTTGTGAATTATTAAAAAAAGAATCAACTCAAAATCATTAAAACTCAGAGAGAAATTAATTTTTGAATCAATTAAACAAAATCACAAAATTCAAATATTTGAATTTATGAAAATGGCGCCAAGAACAACACCAAGAACACGCGCGTTTTTCTGGGTTTCTCAGATTTGCATTTTCTATCCAATCTCCATGAATACGTAATCATATCATGCAATCCACATATCATTATGCTCGTTTCAACCTCACGATCATGTCTATGTACTTTAATTTCATTTAAATTAAACATACAACAAGAAATCACGAAGAGACCTCAAGAACCCTAATTTCTGCATGAAGGCTAGGATTTTTGATACACGATTCAAATAATGCAATTAATTGAGGGAAAACATTCCATGCATGATTATGAACATATGGCCAAATTATTGTGCGAGGAAATATGCATTGATTGAGAGATGCCCAAGTTTAGGCTTACCTCCAAGTCGTGACAGCAAGAGCAGATGTGATTTTGAGTTGGAGGTGTTACAGACAAGTTGTGATGATCTGGACAGCTTCCCTACACCATATGGAGTGTGTTTGAACACTTGGATTGAATTGAAATGGACTGGATCAGTTTATGGCATCTCAGCTGCAACTTCACTTCAAACTTGTGTGGATGGCAAGTGATTTTGAGATTTTGATGCTCCAGATGTTATGTGAGTGTTTGATCAGCTCATATGTGATGTTTGTGAGGTGTGTGAGTGATTGGTTTGTGCAGAATTGCTCTTAAACTCAAAACCCGATAGCTACCTTGCTAAGAAAGGCATTTTTGCCAAGAGAAAGAGATTTTGAGGAAAGCATCTGTTAGATGGCTTTGGTGTACTCAAATTGACCATAATTGAGCTCAATTTATAGTAGAGCAAGTTTGTTTTGCAAGGAATAGTGCATGGCAGCTGGTAAGTAGGTTTGGCCAATGTTGGCAAATGAAAATCCAAGTCTCCTCTAGCCATTGACTAGAGGTTAGGGCACAGAGCTTTGGTCCCCTTGGTCTTGGATAAGTCTTGACTGATTTCAGATGAGAATGGCTCAGTCCATGCCACCTTGATGGTTCCATTGAATGCCTCATTCCAAATTTGAAGTCTTGTCCCTATTTTGGCCATTCTAGGTTCAACATGCTATTTCTTGTTCCATGGACTTTGGAGGCTTGGCTCAGTGATTGTCCCCTTTAGATTCAATCCTCTGAGGTGTCCAAGTGGATAGGAGCAATTGAATTTGGCTGATTTTGGTAAATCGACCAAAGTTGCAAATTCTGCCTTGCCTTGACAGATTTCAGCAAGGCAACTTGGCAATGTTGTATCTCATGGTGTAGGTTGAATTTGGCAATGTTCTTGGCCATTTTGGAAAGCTATTACATGATACAACAACTGTTTGAACAAGTTTGGTTTTGATCTCTTTTGATTCCAAGTGAAAAATCTCCCTACATTTGGCAAAAAGTGAGGCAGAATCTGACTTAGTGAAAATTTCGCTAAGTGTTGGAAAAAGTGACATTTTCACTTTTTAGCCACTTTGATCACTCCATAACTCAAAATCCTTAATGAATTGGAATGACTTGTAGTTGAAGTTTTTGTAGGTGATAATGAGGGCTACAAATCCATCTTTGGATGAGAAAAAATGGCCTTGTGGTTTAGGAGTTATGGTCCTCCAAAGTTGGTACCTTTGCCACTTTATTTTTAACTTAGAAAATTTTCTGAGTTTTATGGTTACCCCTTTTACAAGTTATCTCACTTTTCTTGATTTTTCTTGATGAATGATGATTCAAATCATACATTAACATCATTTTAGGGTTAAAAATCCATTTTGGTGAAAAATCTCAAAAAGTCAAAGTTGACTTTTTGTGCACAGTTGACTTTTTATCAGATGAATTCCAAACTGTGCAATTCTTCAGGAAATCATGTCCTTGAACTAAATCAAACTTGATGGACATGTTCCATGGGTGTCATAGGGTATATTAAATCATGTATTAGGGTTTGGGAGCATGTCCTGGTCAAAAGTCAAAGTTACAGTTGACTTTTCCCTTAAAACCCTAATTATGGTGCAGATGAAAATGAGACTTGTTGCTCAAGCTTCTTGGATCAATCCATTGTTCCAAATGGATCAATATGGTATATTAGAGACCCTCAAATCATCTCTTGAGGTCTTGGCTCATGGTTTGTCCCAAAAGTCAACTTAGGGGTGAATTAGGTCAAGAAACCCTAATTCCTGATTTTTGATGAATGCATCCCCTGAGGCAAAATTGACTTGATGCATGGGTTCATGAGGTTCCATGAAGCATATTAGGTTATGTTTTGGATCATTGCCTTGTGCCCAGATGAAAATTTCCATCTGGAGGCCCTGGTCAACCAAAACCCTAATTTGGTGATACTGTCGATCTTGAGACTTGATCCACCTAGAAGGGAGCAGCCTTGTGCTTAATCCTTGAAGTGGGAGTCCTTTTTGATCCATTGTGGATGTTTGAGAGATTAGAAAAGTTGAAGATCATGTTATTTCTTGATTGATCCTTTGTCTAAGCACTCAGAGAGGGCTTGAAACCCTAATTTTGATTGTATTGGATGCTCACCCATCTTTGGGGAGACTGATGAAGCATGATGGTTCATCCATATTGTGATGATAATTTTCACAATGATGGGAAATCTAAGTGGTCAAAATTTGGGGTATTACAGATGCCCCTATTTAATCTTCTTGGACCCGAAGGTGTGAATGACGAAGGGATTCGAGCATTCGGGGTGCAAGAGGATTAAATATCGGAATATCCGAATTTTTTATGGTGGTTATGAATGGTAGCTTACGCATTCATCTTCTTTAGCTAAGCAATGATGCTTAGAAAAGGTAAACTACCCCTCGATCCTGGTCTTCAGCTAAGGAACTGGTCTCAGTTTTCTTTTGAAATAAACCTCCCCTCGTTCTTGGTTTCCTACCAAGGAACTGGTCTCAGTCTCTGATTTAAACTTCCCCTCGATCCTGGTTTCCTACCAAGGAACTGGTCTTAGTTTCTGATTTAAACTTCCCCTCGATCCTGGTTTCCTACCAAGGAACTGGTCTTAGTTTCTGATTTAAACTTCCCCTCGATCCTGGTTTCCTACCAAGGAACTGGTCTTAGTTTCTGATTTAAACTTCCCCTCGATCCTGGTTTCCTACCAAGGAACTGGTCTTAGTTTCTTTTGTCAATAAACTTTACTGACAAGGGACGCTATTCGTAGCGGTTTTCCTTCAAACTTCTCGCCGAATTTTCCTGGAGAGATGCCATTTGTCGATTTTACTGGGGAAAGCGAGTCTCTTGGGAGACTGTTTTCGTTTGGGGTTACATCATACTTTTCTCGGGATCTTCCCAAAGAAATGCCATATGATTGGATCCAATTTTGAGGTGCCAATGACCTTCTCATCAGTGGTTTTTCGGAGCAAAACTGGCGTGCTGCCGAATCTCTGATCACGAGGCTTTCTCTGTGGATTTTCCTTAATCCGGGAAAGCAAGGATATCATCTTCAATGGCGAAGAGTGATGTTTATTGAAATTTTTCTCTGGCTTTTCAGAGGTTCAAGTTATCAAAGTGGTCGAGTGCCGACTCTGATCTAACGATACACTAGTGGCGAGATTGTTCAGACACAACGTTTCCTGACGAGGAAAGAGCTGACAAACTCGATTGAGAAAATTGTTATCACTAGGGGACAAGACCGACTAGAGTGATAGTGATGCAATATGAAATGCGAACGCAAATAAAAAATTCATGATGTATGTATGTATATGCTGACAAAACAGACGCGACATACAGACTAATGGATGAACACAATTGGACACTCGGCCATCGCGGGGCGAAGAAGTACCGTTGATTCAAAATAGCAATTCCACCTTGCTTAGGAGAGATAGTCCCGTTAGGAGCTATGTTGATCGGGCTTAGGAGATGAGAACTCGGCCGAGGCGTGTCAGACGAAACAAGGTCTCTGACATAGTTGATCCCTTCATTTAGGCATATTGGCTTAGAAGGAGTACTTTGATTCTGCACTTTGAAGTTCGCTTACTTCGGGAAAAGCGATCGATGTTCTTCTGATGTTCAACAGTCAAAAGAAATTGCCATCTTTATTTTAAAAGCAGAAAAAGTTTTAACAAGTAAATTCATTTTTTTGTTTTATTTCAAAAATCGCTGATTAAGTTTAAACAACGTCGTTCTGTAAAGCTAAAACAAGTAAAGAATTACAAACAAAAGCACAATGGCTCAAATTTTATTGATAAGATGGAGATCAGCCAAACACGTGATTCCAAAGAGTACATACAAAGTTAGGAAATGGTAATTTACAGGGAAAAGGGCTACGTTGAAACATAACGACCACTATCCTTCTACCAACTTTGAGTTCGGGACATCCTGAGCTTCCGTTGAAGATGACCTCTGACCGGAGATTTCCTCCGATAGATGATGTAACTACTGCTGAGGGACTTGCCTCTGTTGAACATAGTTACTTGCCATTATCCCTAATTTTTGCCTGGATTGTACTATGAGATTTCCAATCCATCGGGATGATG
Source organism: Lathyrus tuberosus (assembly GCA_022829125.1). NCBI lineage: Eukaryota > Viridiplantae > Streptophyta > Magnoliopsida > Fabales > Fabaceae > Lathyrus > Lathyrus tuberosus. The sequence goes on from JALAZF010000365.1 coordinate 5,660,896, forward strand.
ATTTTTTTTTCATGTCTCTAACTTTTGCCTGGACCGCCCTTTCGGTTTTTCAATCCACCTAGACATTTTTTTTTTAGTTTAGGCGAAGTATTTCTTGACTACATCAACATTCGTGGGGTAGGCAAATTCTTCTCCGTCCATGGTTGCAAGTCTCAAGGCGCCGCCTGAGAAAGCTTTCGTGACCACATAGGGGCCATCATAATTTGGGGTCCATTTGCCCCGAGAATCAGTGAGAAATGATTGTATCTTCTTGAGCACAAGGTCACCTTTCCTGAAAACACGAGGTCGGACTTTTTTGTCAAACGCCCTCTTTATTCTTTGTTGATACAACTGACCGTGGCATAGTGCCGTGATTCGTTTCTCTTCGATCAGGTTCAGGTCGTCGTGTCGACTTTGACACCATTCAGCTTCGGTGAGCTTAGCTTCCATCAATACCCGGATTGATGGGATCTCTACTTCTATGGGGAGAACTGCCTCCATGCCGTATACTAGAGAGAAAGGGGTTGCCCCTGTTGAAGTACGGACAGATGTGCGATAACCATGAAGAGCAAAGGGTAGCATTTCGTGCCAGTCTTTGTAGGTCACAACCATCTTTTGAACAATCTTCTTGATGTTCTTGTTAGCCGCTTCTACCGCTCCGTTCATCTTGGGTCGGTAGGGAGATGAGTTATGGTGTTCGATCTTGAATTCAGCGCACAACTCTTTCATCATCTTATTGTTCAAGTTAGATCCATTATCAGTAATGATCTCACTTGGAACACCATATCGGCAGATGATTTTGTTTTTGATAAATCGGACCACCACTTGTCGGGTTACATTGGCGAATGACGCTGCTTCGACCCACTTGGTGAAATAGTCAATGGCTACCAGGATGAACCGATGTCCGTTTGAAGCCTTAGGTTCAATCAAACCTATCATGTCGATTCCCCATATAGAAAAAGGCCATGGGGAAGAGAGAATTTTGAGATGTGATGGCGGTACATTAATTTTGTCGGAGTATATCTGACACTTATGACACCTCCTCATGTACTTGTAGCAGTCGGATTCCATTGTCAACCAATAATACCCGGCCCTGAGAATTTTTCTCGCCATTGTGTGTCCGTTGGCATGAGTGCCAAAGGATCCTTCATGAATTTCTTTCATGAGCATGTCTGTTTCTGGTCTGTCTACGCATCGGAGTAAGACCATGTCAAAATTTCTCTTATAGAGAGTGTCACCGCTCAGGAATAAGTTTCCAGCCAATCTTCTGAGGGTTTTCCTGTCTTTTCTGAGTGCCCCAGATGGGTACTCTTGTTTCTGAAGGAAACATTTGATATCGTGATACCAAGGTCTGTCGTCTATGACTGCTTCAATCGTGAAGATGTAAGCGGGCCGTTCAAGGCGCATTATGTCGATCTTAGGTATGTCATTCCATCGACCTACACTGATCATGGAAGAGAGAGTGGCTAATGCATCAGCCATGTGATTCTCATCACGAGGGATGTGATGAAAGTCGACTCTGTTGAAGAAGGGTAACAACCTTCTTGCATAGTCATTGTAAGGAATCAATCCTGATTGGTATGTGTTCCAATCTCCTTTTATCTGGTTAATAACCAAGGTTGAGTCGCCATATACGTCCAAGTTTTTGATCCTTAAATCAATCGCTTCTTCGAGACCCATGATACATGCTTCGTATTCGGCCTCGTTGTTCGTACATTTGAACGTAAGTTTGGCAGTGAAAGGAATGTGGGAACCCTGAGGGGTAACAATGATTGCCCCAATTCCGTTTCCATAATGATTGACTGCTCCGTCAAAGATAAGTCCCTACTGGGAACCTGGTTCTGGCCCTTCACTGGGTAGCGGTTTATCGCAATCTTTCATCTTTAGATACATGACATCTTCGTCTGGGAAGTCAAAACCAATTGATTCTTGATTGTCAACCGGTTGATGAGCCAAATGATCGGCTAAAATACTTCCTTTAACGGCTTTTTGAGCGTGGTACTCTACGTCATATTCTGATAGTAACATCTGCCAACGGGCAATCCTTCCCGTGAGAGCAGGTTTTTCGAAAACGTACTTGATTGGATCCATTTTGGAGACCAACCAAGTAGTATGACGAATCATGTATTGGCGAAGACGTTTGGCTGCCCAAGCCAAAGCGCAACAAGTTTTCTCAAGCATTGTGTACCGAGTTTCACAGTCGGTGAATTTCTTGCTTAGATAGTAAATGGCAGACTCTTTCCGTTTAGTTTCATCTTGTTGGCCAAGTACACATCCCATTGAGTCCTCTAGGACTGTGAGGTAAATGATTAGTGGTCTTCCTTCCACTGGAGGTGATAGAATCGGAGGATTCAACAGATATTCCTTGATACTGTCGAAGGCAGTTTGGCAATCATCTGACCAAATGCAATCCTGGTTCTTTTTGAGTAATTTGAAAGTCGGCCCGCATGTGGCGGTCATAAGGAATATGAATCTGGAGATGTAGTTCAAACGTCCCAGGAATCCTCTGACTTGTTTTTCAGTTTTCAGAGAAGGCATTTCTTGAATGGCCTTGACCTTGTCAGGATCAACTTCAATTCCTTTCTGGCTGACGACGAACCCTAGTAGTTTCCCTGAACGGACACCAAAGGTCCACTTGTTGGGATTCAAGCGGAGCTTGAATTTTCTTAGATGTTCGAACAATTTTGACAGATGTTCAACGTGCTCATCCTCTGTTCTTGATTTTGCAATCAAATCATCGACATACACTTCGATTTCCTTGTGTATCATGTCATGAAACAGAGTAGTCATGGCCCTTTGATAGGTTGCCCCGGCGTTCTTCAAACCGAACGGCATTACCTTGTAACAAAAGGTACCCCATGGGGTAATGAACGAAGTTTTCTCCATGTCTTTCGGCGCCATTTTGATCTGGTTATAGCCCGAGAATCCATCTATAAAGGAGAATACTTTGAACTTTGATGTGCTGTCAACCAACATGTCAATGTGTGGTAAAGGAAAGTCGTCCTTTGGACTTGCCTTGTTCAGATCTCTGTAATCGACACACATTCTGACCCTTTCGTCCTTTTGGGGAACGGGCACGATGTTGGCTAACCATTGAGGATATTCAGATGTAGCGAGGAAACCCGCGTCGATCTGTTTCTGTACCTCCTCTTTGATTTTGATGGCCATGTCCGGGTGAGTCCGTCTCAACCTTTGCTTTACTGGCGGACATTCCGATCTCAACGGTAAGTGATGTTCCACGATGCTGGTATCCAACCCTGGCATATCCTGATAGGACCAAGCGAACACATCGGGGAATTCTTTGAGAAGCTTTATCAAACCCTCTCTGGCAGTTGGACTGAGCAATGCTCCGATCCTGATTTCTTTTCTCTCTTTTTCTGAACCCAAGTTTACCGTTTCCAACGGCTCTTTGTGAGGTTCGATGGACCTTTCCTCTTGTCTGAGTAGTCGGGAGATCTCTTCTGGAATTTCGTTGTCATTTTCTTCTTCAGCCTCGAATACCGAAAACTCAAAGTTGGAAGAAGGCATCGGATCGTATGTTTCAACGGGGTATAAAACAAGCAATCTGCATGACGTGATGATTCGTGTTTAGAAGAGATAGAGAAAATGTAAGTGTGTGCAGTGTTTTGATTTTACTGCTTGTTTTTATTATTGAATGTTTTTTAGGATTACCATTTTCTGAAAAAGCAAAAAGAGAAAACAGCAATTAATGCGGAAATTACAGAACGACGTTATTTTATTAATGAACAAGTCGAATCTTGAAACTACAACCCTATAAAACAAAACTCTGTCGCTTCGGGCAAAGCGAAGAGGGAAATTTACAGAAAGCGAGCCCTATCAAAATATCCGTTTCACCTGGGCAAGGTGAAAGGTTAAAGATGGCAATTACTTTGACTGACGAACGACCTTCGGAACATCGACGGCAACCCATTGGCGGCAAACTCCTTGGTGAATCACAAAGTCTGGCACCTTCCTTGATTTGTCTTCAGAAATGACGCTGATTTCTGGTGGAGCAGGATCATTGGAATCTGTCTCCCAGGCAGAATTGTCGTAGGAGGATTCCTCTGTTGCATTTTGCATAGCATTTGTGCTCTCAGCTGTATCTCCCCATCCAGTCGGCTGGATGTCTTCGAGCCTGATACGAGAGCTTTCGGGAGCGGTGTACTTAACCATATAGTCGTATTTTCCACTTGGTTGTCCCAGGGTGTCCCACACTTCTGTGGAACTGGAGGAATTATCCCTCTCGATGACGTTGACCTCGGGAAAAGCATAGTTGATGAATTCAAGTCCTGCAAACGTTGCGAATTCATCTTCATGTTGAGTAGTTTCTGAATGACCTGAGTGTTGATCCCATGACATAGTGGGGACACAGGTATTCTGTTCAATGACGCTCAGATGAGCTTCATTACTCGGCTGACTTTCTTGCCCCAAGTTTCCTGGGTAAGGCTGCCACATTGGCAGGCCATCCATCGGGCCATAATAATTGTGATCAAAGCTGTCTTTCATCGGAGTGTCTTCCTCTAATGAATTTGGCGGAGCACGGCATCCTTCCGGATCACAATCTCCGTAGATCCTTTCGACATCTGATCTTGGTATAAATCTCGGACTTTCTGTATGAAAGCAAAAAGGCATAGGCACCTCTTCCTGAGACATATAACCGTCCTTGTTAAGGTAGGACTTCCATTCTTCATCTGTGTCAGAGGGATCTTCCTCATTGATAGCATGAACTGTCTGAGCCACTAGGTGAAGAAAACCTCCACTGTGGAAGAAGTTTTGAAGGGGATGAAGACTTTCATCGTTGGCGGTTGTCTGGGTACAGGTTGCAGAAAAACCAAGACCCTTCTTTGTTTTATTGTCAATGGGAATGACAAGCCGTCCCCATCCTGTCGTATCGGTACTCTCGACCGCTTTGATAGCATCTTTGTATGAAGAAATTGAAGTTCCTTCTTTGGACTGATTGTCCTTGCTCACCGATAGTGCTTGGAACTGAGTTCCAATAACCTCCTCGGGTTCCACACAAGTAGATGATGATAAGTTGCTCACAAGCAAGGCTTGTTCCCCACAAACCGTGACAAGTTGATCATTCTCGACGAACTTTAGCTTCTGGTGGAGGGTTGAAGTAACTGCTCCAGCCTGATGTATCCAAGGCCTTCCTAATAAACAACTGTATGTTGCCCGGATGCCCATGACCTGGAAAGTGATTTGGAAAGTGTGAGGACCAATAGTTATGGGAAGATCCATTTCGCTGATAACTGTTTTTCTGGATCCGTCGAATGCTTTGACAACGACCTCGCTGACTCTCATCGGAGGGCCCTTGAATGATAATTGCATCAAAGTGGACTTCGGCATAACATTCAGGGCTGACCCTGTGTCTACCAGTAAGTTGGCTAAAGCATCGCCCTGGCAGTTAACTGTAATGTTGAGCGCCATGTTATGACGGCGACCCTCTTCAGGTAATTCTTCATCACTAAATCCCAAATTATTGCAGGAAGTGATGTTAGAGACAATACTATCGAACTGTCTGATTGTTACATCCTGTTCCACAAAGGCTTGCTCCAAGACTTTCTGTAGAGCCTCCCTGTGGGCTTCTGAACTGAGTAACGGTGATAATACTGAGATCTTTGAAGGAGTTTGTAACAGTTGATCAACAATGTTATATTCACTCCTTTGGATGAGCTTTAGCATCTCATCTTTGTCTTTTGAAAGGTCGGAATTACCAGATTGACCGACTGGTGGATCAGGAATTTCTGCCTGAAGTTCCTTTTCTTTGTTGGATTCTCCAACCCCTCGGTTGAAGATTCGACCGCTCCGTGTTACACGACTGATGTCTGCAATATTCACGACAGAGGGTAATGGAATTTCCTTTCCATTCTCGATTATTGTTGCACCGTATTTATAAGGGATTGCCTTAGCTGATTCATACGGTAGTGGCCCCGGTAGATAGATGACTATGGGAACCTTCTGATTTTTCTGACCATCATAAGTAACCTCGATCCGTTCCCGGTTGGGAACTCTAGATTCGTCAAGTAGAGGGATGATGGCAAAAACATCCCTGGTCTGGTGACGACCAGAGATGGTGATAACATCCTCAACTTGATCGGCAAGGAAATTCGGCGACCAAATGATGGGTTCTGAACCTGGATATGGACGAATTTCTCCGTGATCGACCTGATCCTGAAGAGCTGCTTTCACAAGGTAACACCCTTGGTTACTTTCCGAACAGATGCTACAACTGTCATAGTTGTGTGGAGGCACCTGGCCACGCCCACTTTGAATACAATGTAACCTCACTAGATTACCTTCCATTGATCGGACATCCTGACATTGACGATGAGTAGGATTCCTGTTATTGATACTAATCTGCTGAGTATCTTCGTCCATATAGATTGGCATCCACCAGTGATTTAACAAGTGCTGAAGTGCCTCCTGGACAAGGGTACAACCTCGATCGTTTTCGCAACCCGCTTTACAGCTTTGATAATCATGTGATATTAAGAATCCAAGTCGGACCTGCTCAGCATGTAACTCTACCAGGTTGGTACTCATCACGCGAATGTCAAAGATCTGAACCATGTTGATTTGATAGGAGTTCCTATCATGGTAGTCTTGGATCCATCCAAGATCCATCTGACGCTGGAGGGTCTCTTGTATGAAAGAGCATCCCTGTTTGTTTACCGAGCAAATCAGACAGGAACTATAATCGTGCCGCGGCAGATTATGATACTGGCTTTGTCTTGAGTGCATTGCCACCAAGTTGACATTCATCACACGGATGTCGTGGTTTTGAATGACGTTGGAATTCGTGTAAACCATGTTAACTCCACGAACTCGGTGCTCTTGGATCCATCCAAGATCCATCTGTTCCTGTAGAGCTGCTTGCACTACAGAACATCCCTGGTTGTCTTTAGAGAAGATATCACACTGGTGATAATTATGAGGTGGCACATGGCCATATCCACTCTGTCTACAATGCATCTTGACCAGATTGGTCTCCAATAAGAGTACATCATGAATTTGATAGACATTGTTAGTCTCTTTCTCAATCAGGTTGACTGCAGCTTTCCCATGTTGAGACAGCGGGTTCGTAAGAACATTAGGATTCGTATCTTTGAAAGATAAGAGCCCGCTCCTAACAAGCTTTTGCACGTCGGATTTGAAATTGAGGCAAGTCTCAATGTTATGCCCTGAACCTCCTTGATGATAAGGGCATGTCTGTTCCGCTTTAAACCAAAAAGGCGGATTTTCCGGAACTGAAAGGGGAGACTTAGTCTGAATGTGCCCCTTAGCCAGCAGTAACGGAAACAGCTCTGCGTACGTTACGGGTATAGGATCAAATCCTGGTGGCCGTGTTGTACGGTTGTTGTTATATGGAGGACGAGCCTGCTGAAGAGGTTGTTGTGTCCTTTGTTGGTCAGGTTGGCTCTGCGCAACCTGAGGTTGATACATAGGAACAGGCGCGGGGCCGATAGCAGGAGTTACAGCTGCTACTGGCTGATAACGTCGCCTTTGCTTTTCGAGAGAGATATTCCCAATATCTTGCTCTTTTTTCTTAGGGAGAGCACTACCATATTTTTTAGTACCGCTCGTCGATCCAGTGTCTTTTACCAAACGTCCTTCTCGGATAGCTTCCTCAAGACGTACGCCCATGCCGACCATCTCGGTGAAATCACTGGGCGCACTGGCAACCATTCGGTCATAGTAAAATGAGCTTAAGGTCTTTAAGAAGATTTTTGTCATCTCTTTTTCCTCAAGAGGTGGACAAATTTGAGCGGCAATTTCACGCCACCTTTGAGCATACTCCTTAAAGGTTTCCTTGTCCTTTTGCGACATTGATCTGAGTTGATCTCTGTCGGGTGCCATGTCCAAATTGTACTTGTATTGTTGGACGAAGGCAGTACCAAGATCTCTGAATGTACTGATCGTAGTACGGTTTAAACCCATGTACCATTTGAGTGCGGCACCGGTTAAACTATCCTGAAAGTAATGAATCAGCAGGTCCTGATTCTCCGTCTGAGCTGACATCCGCCGAGCATACATCACCAGATGGCTCTGAGGGCAAGAGTTACCCTTGTATTTTTCAAAGTCGGGCACTTGGAATTTGTGCGGGACTTTCACATTTGGGACCAAGCAGAGGTCTGCGGCGTCCTTTCCAAATAGATCCTGACCGCGAATGGCTTGCAGCTCTTTCTGCATTTCCAAAAACTGCTCCTGGAATTCCTCCATTCTGTCAAACATAGTTTCCTTCTTACCAGAAGGTGTCTGTGGAATCTGTCCTTCTGGGACAGTGTGCACCACAGGGGGTGGTACCGTGACTACGGCAGTAAGTCTTGGCGCCTCCCGAAGTTTGTAACCTTCAGGAGTCTTGAGTATGCCCCTGGCATCTTCTATTTCCTGAAGTTTGTAACCTTCAGGCCTAGCGGCTTCTGTTGCGATTCCCTGATCTTCAGTGATCGGCGGAACATATCCTTCCGGGATATAGTTAACAGGCATGCCCCAAGGACGATCTTTTGGCATCTGATACCTAGGATCATACTTTTCTATGATGGGCGTTGAGGTGATCTCTGAGATCACGGTTCTTTGTAGCTGAGCTTCTGCCATGGCTTGCATGTCGTTACGAAGCTTTCTCATATCCTCTCTCAGAGCGTCGATCTCTTCTTTCAACTCTCTGTTTTCTTCCTCAAGATCATCCATCCTTTTCTGACGATTGGCCCGAGTATTATACGAATGAGACAGTTTGACTCTAGAACCGAGACACAAACGTGAGATTCGTAGGTAAGGAGAATACGCGATGTGAGAATGATGAATGCAATGATTATATTAATTGTTTTTTTAGTTTAATCAAAATAAACTTCGACAATTAGATTGCAAATATCAAACAGTGGGGAAACCCCTTTTTATTGAATTCTAAAGAATTACAGAAATGGAAATACAGTAGATTACAAAGTGCAGAAACAGAAACCTAAACTAATGGGTCCCGAGTCCTCTTCTTTGACCGGGGCGCTTGGGCCGTTGTCGGGTTGTCATTCCTTTGCCAGGTGAAAGGAGCGAGCAAATTCCTTTGGTCATCTTGATTCTCTACAGCATGCTGCTCCAAAATTTCAATCAGAGCATCTTTCTCTTTTAGTAGTTGCTGTATTTGGATACACTCTCCGTCGAGGGTGCGGTACTTGTTCTTCCAAGACCTTCTTTCCTTTTGAACTTTGTTGAGAGTAACCCGGAGCTTTTCAGTTTCCGTCATGAAGTACATGACAGTTTCCCTCGGCGGAAGAATTCCGTAACGAGGATAAGGCATCCTTAGCTTGAGAGCTCTAGTTTGTACCCAGTGGAGATAAGGCTCCACCGAGACACAGTCCGGTTTTCCCAGAGACTCTCGTCCTATCTTATGAACATGTTTCCAAGCTTGCACTATTTCCATCTTTAGTGCTCTGTCGTTTTCTCCTTCCTTGAAGAAAAGACCTTCCAGATGAACACCCAGTGGGATGTGTCTCATCGGGTATCCAAATTGATGAAGAACTAATATCGGATGATAGTTGATTCCTCCTTTAATTCCTATGAGCGGTACGCTGGGGAAGTTTCCACAACGATCAATGATTCTAATTCCCTCATAAATCCTATTACACCAATCTGTATCAGAATTGGTGAGAGACATGATCTTCTGTGACCAACATAAGACACTCTTGCAATCCCAAAAAGCAGCAGACTTGGGCAAGTGAGAGATAAACCATTTGTAAAGCAAAGGTACACAGCATGTGATCTCCCCTCCGCTGTACAAATTTCCCAAGTGTACAGAATGATACGCATCTGCGAGCAAAGTCGGCACAGGGTTTCCAATGAGAAAAACCTTAATAGCGTTGATATCGACGAAGTTATTAATGTTGGGAAACAAAAATAAACCGTAGGTGAGCAAGACAAAGATGCTTTCAAAAGCAGTCGTGTTCCCTATACTAGCGAAGTACAAGGCTTTCTTTGTCAAGAACTGGGCTGGCAAACCTTGGATGCCACCCTTAGTGGTCATGTGAGTCCTGACCTCAGACTCGTCCAAATGAATTGCTATTGCAATAGTCTGATTCTTTGGAATTTCTCCCAGTCCAGAAAACGGAGCTCGATCAGTGATATGTAAATCACTCAGATGAGAATACTCCTCCAGCGTTGGTGCAAGCTGGTAATCCGGGAATGTGAAATAGTGATAAACCGGATCGTAGAATTGAATGAGCACGTCCATGATCCCCTTAATCACATGGACTCTTAACAGTGGTAGCAAACCACCGTGCTTGGCTCTGAAAACCTCTGGGTTAACGATCATCCTTGCTAACTTTCTCAAATCCCCTAATTTTGGAACCTTGAAGGTATACTGGTGAGTTCTCCTTCTACCGAAATCCATTAGCGTAATCCTCTTCTCTGATATTTGCAATCACAGTCTTAGTTTAATTTGAAAAATAGAGAGACTAGAAGAGAAAGTTTTTTTGAATGTTTTAATGTTTTTTAGATGAATGCATGAATGCAACACACAAAAACATAGAAAAAACATGGGGTCAGAGGGTCGTTGTTATGAAGTCAAGGCTCTACCCATCCCCAAAGGTTTACACTAAGGTGATTTTTGTACCTGTACTCATTATCATCAGCTCCTCCCAGGAAGGCAAGACAACAAGCGGATCGCCAGCGAGTTGTGTGCAATCTTAGAGTAAGTGCTATTCACCGAGAATAGATCACCAACCTCAAATGAGGGTAGTATCGCGTAACAGCTATTTCCGATAGCTTCCGCACTACGAAAGGGTTTGGCTTTTCTAGGTGTATACTCATTCTCACCACATGCGGCATCACACGCATTCCCATTAGCAGAAAAATAAACACGTATAGCAATTAGGAAAAACAGTATATATATTTGTCCTAATCATCCTAGACTTTTAAAGCTAAGAATCCTAAGTTCCTGACAGAAATGGGTTCCCCGGCGGAAGCCCCAATCTGTGGTTCCCTGCCTAAGAGATGGACCAGCATAGGTCAATCTTTCTCTTCGGTAGAGTTCCCTTTTCCGTAGAAAACGGGGATGATGCCCTAAGGCAGAAAAGGAGACTCCCCAGCAGAGTCGCCATTTGTGTAATTTTTCACACAAGAGAAGTAGAAAGAAAGGAACGGGCCCCACGGTGGGCGCCACTTTTCTGTAGCGAGCGATTTTGGACGCGGTTCTTAAGCGCTGGTCGCTCTCTGCGGTTTGAGCTTAAACTACAGGTCGATTCATTTTTTATCCTATTGTGAGCTGAATAAGGAAGGGAAATAGATGTCTCCAATTAACCCTGCTTTGCATACTGAGTTTAAACAGCGGTCTGTTAGGTTACGGATGCTATCAATGTGGGGGGGCCTTTGTACTGGTTATTTGTATTTTCACCAATACTGTTTTCTTTCTTTCTTTTACCTAGGCAGAAGGTTTCTGGCGGGGAACAAGGATTAGGATGTTAGGACTGATGTTTTTGAATTACTGCTTTTGATTGACTGAGATATGGGATTTGGGTTTTTTGTTGATTGCGCTCGCTAAGATCTTTTCTTTCGATCTTATGCCTATGTATTCCCGTTTACCGAAACAGGGAAATCAGAGCGTTCGTAGTTCCTCCTATTCTATGGGAGGAAATTGGTTTTTCGTGTCTTCTTCAAAGCCCAAGACGTGAAGCGAAAGGTGATTTGTATCTTGTTCAAAGCCCAAGATGTGAAGCTGAAAGGTCTATTTGTGTCTTGTTCAAAGTCCAAGACATGAAGCTGAATGACCTCGACTTTAGAGAGAATTTGTCATCTCTAAAGAGGGGAGAAGGAGAATTACTTTAACTGGGATACGCGGATCCGAGCAATGCCATAATTTCCGAAGAAAGGGTTTTAACCTGAAGGAGAAGACTTTAACTCAGTATAGAGCAATGCCATCTTTCCTTAGGAATTTCTCATGCTAAAAGAGGGATAGTGGCATGGATGTAGATGATCCAGAGGCTTGCTGCTTACAGCGATTAGATGAAGGGAAAGGAGTTGTTGATGTTTGTATACTGTGAACGAGGCACAGCTTTGATGCTAAAAGGTTAATTGGATTAACCAGTGGTTTTCTTATACAAAGCCTAAGAGGAGGCTAATTTCCGCTAGGAAAATCATTATACAAAGCCTAAGAGGAGGCTATTTTATGTCTCGTACAAAGCCCGAGAGAGAGAGGCTAAAAGGGTTCGACCCAGTGGGGCATATCGTTATATAAAGCCTAAGAGGAGGCTAGCAAAGAGTTGACTCAGTTGGAGAATCTTTTATACTCAGTAAGAGAGTGTTTTTGTATCTCGTACAAAGCCCGAGAGAGAGGTGAAAAGGTTGTTTTGACTCCACTGGGGAGAATTTTGGTATCTCGTACGAAGCCCGGGATGGAGGCTATTGTAACTGTTTCAGTTGAGTGACAGATCCAATATACTGATTTTAAAAGAGAAAATCAGTTCTTATATGAGTAACACTGTACCCAGGGGTTTGATTTGAGGATCAGGGATATTTCCTTCTCTTTGAGGAAACAGGAAATCCAAAGGGGTGTCGAGACTGTCCGAGTCTGCGGGTTTCCTTCCTATTTAACGAAGGGTGCTTGAGAATGTCTTTGAGACTCAAGGAAGTTAGACTGTCCATGTCTAGAGTGTTATCTTTTGTACTATGCTGTGAGAAACAGTAGTAGACTCTATGAAAGGACTGTTCTATGAGGATGACTAGGTTCTGTTCCTATACCTCTAGGAGGTCGTCGGGACAATTTGTACGAAGCCCAAGAGGAGGCTGGAAACTTTTAAGAAGCCGACGGGTCCTTGTACGAAGCCCAAGAGGAGCCTATCATTCCCGGGGGAAGAGATCATTATACGAAGCCTAAGAGGAGGCTGTGAATACTTCTAAGAAGCCGTAGTGTCCTTGAATAATGCCCAAGAGGAGGCCGATGCTTTTAAGAAGCCCGTGGGTCTTATCATCTCCTTTCCATTAGGAGAGATAACTCTTTTAAAGATAAAAACCACTGGTAAACGTGCGAGGTTTACTATCCAGCGACTTTTAACCTTTAAAGAGGGTTCCTTAGTTAAGGTCCAAGATTATGACCGTAGTGGGTACCCAAACCCCGAGACATTCAAGGCAAGCTATCCACAAGGAATAGATCAAGTCAGGAAAGTTCGAGAATTTGGAAGAAACTCAAAGATGCCATTCACGGAGAATACATTCATCTTGGGGAGTAGAGCTTCTTGACGATTCCTAAGGAGGACAGCCGAAGAGAAGACTGTATCTGGTGCTCCTATTGGGGATCTAGGCGTCTATTTCTACGAATAAATGAAACGGCGTCACCTAGTTCTAGACGTAGTTGCCGGGGAAACTCGAAATATCTATACTATTATTACACAGTAGATATGAGTTTATGAAAGGAGACTTACAGTGAGCAGCCCCACAATACAGTTTATAATATGAAAGCAGTAAATGAAAGCGATAACCACTTACTCGGTTGGAGTGCTTCCATGCTGTTTGGTTAGTTGTTCAACAAAGAAAGATTAAAAACAACAGTATGTTCAAAATCAAAGGAGAAAGTGCTTTGAAAAAGAAAGATTTGGGGCTTACAGCTCAAGGAGAGGCCCAGGGTTTTATCAGTGAGCGCACTGTTTGACTTTGTACAGCGGGACTTATACAAGTGACTGGGGCCCAAAATGGTTTTCTGTACAAAGGGATGGGTCTTACACTCTCTCAAGAGGCCCAAAAAGGTTTAAAGAAAAGGGTGGGGCTTATAACACGAGGGTAGGCCCAAATGATTTTTCGTTTAAAAATGGCGATCGCGCCGAGGTTTTCTTTTAACGCAGAGGGACTTATACAATAAGTGAGGCCCAAAATGTTTGGTTAAAAGGGTGATTGGGTCTTACACTCTAATAGAGGCCCAAAGTGTTTTGAATGGGTCTTATAGCTCAAGGAGAGACCCAGATGATTTTTATTTTTAAACGGGCGACGATCGCGTCGTTTACTTGTACAGAGGGACTTATACAATGAGTGAGGCCCAAAAAGTTTTTGTACAAGGGGGGATGGGTCTTACACTCTCTCGAGAGGCCCAAAGAGGTTTTGAAAATGATTTATGAAGGTTGAATTAACCCAAAACCCTAATTTGTTTTCAAAATGTATTTAATTGAATAAAAATTCAATTAAAATGATCAAAAATTGTTTAACACATGGAAAACAAATTGTGACCTTGGATTAATGCTTCAAAAATTAAGTATTGACCTACAAAATAATTAGAAAGCATTAAAAATTGCAAAATCAATGTAGAAAAAAATTTAAAATGCCAAAAACAATGAAAATATTAATTCTTTGCAAAAATATCAATTATATGAAATGAATAATATTTTTGGGATTTTTTGATAAAATAAAATATTTTAACATTTTTGTGAATTATTAAAAAAAGAATCAACTCAAAATCATTAAAACTCATAGAGAAATTAATTTTTGAATCAATTAAACAAAATCACAAAATTCAAATATTTGAATTTATGAAAATGGCGCCAAGAACACGCGCGTTTTTCTGGGTTTCTCAGATTTGCATTTTCTATCCAATCTCCATGAATACGTAATCATATCATGCGATCCACATATCATTATGCTCGTTTCAACCTCACGATCATGTCTATGTACTTTAATTTCATTTAAATTAAACATACAACAAGAAATCACGAAGAGACCTCAAGAACCCTAATTTCTGCATGAAGGCTAGGATTTTTGATACACGATTCAAACAATGCAATTAATTGAGGGAAAACATTCCATGCATGATTATGAACATATGGCCAAATTATTGTGCGAGGAAATATGCATAGATTGAGAGATGCCCAAGTTTAGGCTTACCTCCAAGTCGTGACAGCAAGAGCAGATGTGATTTTGAGTTGGAGGTGTTACAGATAAGTTGTGATGATCTGGACAGCTTCCCTACACCATATGGAGTGTGTTTGAACACTTGGATTGAATTGAAATGGACTGGATCAGTTTATGGCATCTCAGCTGCAACTTCACTTCAAACTTGTGTGGATGGCAAGTGATTTTGAGATTTTGATGCTCCAGATGTTATGTGAGTGTTTGATCAGCTCATATGTGATGTATGTGAGGTGTGTGAGTGATTGGTTTGTGCAGAATTGCTCTCAAACTCAAAACCCGATAGCTACCTTGCTAAGAAAGGCATTTTTGCCAAGAGAAAGAGATTTTGAGGAAAGCATCTGTTAGATGGCTTTGGTGTACTCAAACTGACCACAATTGAGCTCTATTTATAGTAGAGCAAGTTTGTTTTGCAAGGAATAGTGCATGGCAGCTGGTAAGTAGGTTTGGCCAATGTTGGCAAATGAAAATTCAAGTCTCCTCTAGCCATTGACTAGAGGTTAGGGCACAGAGCTTTGGTCCCCTTGGTCTTGGATAAGTCTTGACTGATTTCAGATGAGAATGGCTTAGTCCATGCCACCTTGATGATTCCATTGAATGCCTCATTCCAAATTTGAAGTCTTGTCCCTATTTTGGCCATTCTAGGTTCAACATGTTATTTCTTGTTCCATGGACTTTGGAGGCTTGGCTCAGTGATTGTCCCCTTTAGATTCAATCCTCTGAGGTGTCCAAGTGGATAAGAGCAATTGAATTTGGCTGATTTTGGCAAATCGACCAAAGTTGCAAATTCTGCCTTGCCTTGACAGATTTCAGCAAGGCAACTTGGCAATGTTGTATCTCATGGTGTAGGTTGAATTTGGCAATGTTCTTGGCCATTTTGGAAAGCTCTTACATGATACAACAACTGTTTGAACAAGTTTGGTTTTGATCTCTTTTGATTCCAAGTGAAAAATCCCCCTACATTTGGCAAAAAGTGAGGCAGAATCTGACTTAGTGAAAATTTCACTAAGTGTTGGAAAAAGTGACATTTTCACTTTTTAGCCACTTTGATCACTCCATAACTCAAAATACTTAATGAATTGGAATGACTTGTAGTTGAAGTTTTTGTAGGTGATAATTAGGGCTACAAATCCATCTTTGGATGAGAAAAAATGGCCTTGTGGTTTAGGAGTTATGGTCCTCCAAAGTTGGTACCTTTGCCACTTTATTTTTAACTTAGAAAATTTTCTGAGTTTTATGGTTACCCCTTTTACAAGTTATCTCACTTTTCTTGATTTTTATTGATGAATGATGATTCAAATCATACATTAACATCATTTTAGGGTTAAAAATCCATTTTGGTGAAAAATCTCAAAAAGTCAAAGTTGACTTTTTATGCACAGTTGACTTTTTATCAGATGAATTCCAAACTGTGCAATTCTTCAGGAAATCATGTCCTTGACCTAAATAAAACTTGATGGACATGTTCCATGGGTGTCATAGGGTATATTCAATCATGTATTAGGGTTTGGGAGCATGTCCTGGTCAAAAGTCAAAGTTACAGTTGACTTTTCCCTTAAAACCCTAATTGTGGTGCAGATGAAAATGAGACTTGTTGCTCAAGCATATTAGGTTATGTTTTGGATCATTGCCTTGTGCCCAGATGAAAGTTTCCATCTGGAGGCCCTGGTTGACCAAAACCCTAATTTGGTGATACTGTCGATCTTGAGACTTGATCCACCTAGAAGGGAGCAGCCTTGTGCTTAATCCTTGAAGTGGGAGTCCTTTTTGATCCATTGTGGATGTTTGAGAGATTAGACAAGTTGAAGATCATGTCATTTCTTGATTGATCCTTTGTCTAAGCACTCAGAGAGGGCTTGAAACCCTAATTTTGATTGTATTGGATGCTCACCCATCTTTGGGGAGACTGATGAAGCATGATGGTTCATCCATATTGTGATGATGATTTTCACAATGATGGGAAATCTAAGTGGTCAAAATTTGGGGTATTACAAGTAGCAGTATTATGACAAAAGATAGGGATGTTACTCTCATGTATCTGATAATCTTCCAATTGATTCTTCATCCATAGCATTTGTGTATTGCACGGAGATGCGGAAATGTACTCTGCTTCTTCTGTTGAGAGAGAAATTGTTGATTACCTCTTACTTTCCCATGAGATCAGATTCTTCCCGAGGAACTGATATTTTCCAGAAGTACTTTTTCTTTCTAATCTGTCTCCTACATAATCTGCATCACAATAACCAGAAAGAGAGTACTCTGATGTTTTCTCATACATCAAGCCAAGGTTAATAGTTCCTTTCATATACCTTAGAATTCTTTTGACAGCAGTTAAATGAGATTCTCTAGGATCTGATTAAAATCTAGCACACAGATGAACACTGAAAAGAATATCAGGTCTAGAAGCAGTTAGGTACAGAAGAGAGTCTATCATGCCACGATAGAGCTTCTGACAAACCTTTCCACTTACCTCTTCCTTTTCTAGAATACATGTTGGATGCATTGGAGTCTTCGCTGGTGTACACTCCATCATGTTGAATTTCTTCAGAAGTTCTTTGGTATACTTACTTTGATGAATGTAACTAGCCTCTGATCTTTGATCAATTTGAATTCTAAGAAAGAACTTTAATTCACCCATCAGGCTCATTTCAAATTCTGCCTGCATTAGCCTAGAAAACTCTTCACAAAGAGAGGGATTAGCAGAACCAAAAATAATGTCATCAACATAAATCTGAACTATAAGTATGTCATTTTTGAATATTTTACATAAGAGAGTGGTGTCAACTTTTCCTCTGGTGAAGTTATTTTCTAACAGAAAACTACTCAATCTGTCGTACCAAGCTCTGGGAGCTTGTTTCAGACCATAGACAGATTTTTTAAGTTTAAAAACAAAATCTAATTTTTCAGAGTTTTCAAAACCAGGAGGTTGTTTGACATAAACTTCTTCTGTAATATAGCCATTCAAAATGAACTCTTAACATCCATCTGATATAAGATGATGTTATGATATACGGAAAAAGAAATTAATAAACGTATGGCTTCTAACCTGGCGACTGGAGCAAAGGTTTCTGTATAGTCTATTCCTTCTTGCTGACTATAACCTTGTGCAACCAATCGTGCCTTGTTTCTGTCAACCTCACCCTTCTCATTGAGCTTGTTTCTGAATACCCATTTAGTTCTAATAACGTGGACACCTTTAGGCTACTGAACGAGATCCCAAACATCGTTCTTTGAAAACTGGTTAAGTTCTTCTTCCATTGCCAGAACCCAGTCTTTGTCAAGTAGAGCTTCATCTACAGATGTTGGCTCAATCAAGGACACCAAACCCAGAAGTGTTTCTTCAGAAGGTTTGAAGGCTGATCTGGTTCTTATAGGTGCATCCTTATTTCCAAGAATCAATTCTTTAGAGTGTGAAGTTGCAATTCTGCTTTTCTTTTGTTGTGAAGGATCAGTAGGAGCAGTAACAATATCAGAAGTAGGAGCTTCTGAATCTTTGGGTTCTTCTGGCTTTTCCTTAGATTCTGAAAAATTGATCTCCAAATCTGCAAACTTTTCAACTAGCTTTGACTTTTCAGAGTCAAGCTTATCATCAAATCTGACATGAATTGATTCTTCCACAATTCGTGATTCTGTGTTATAGACTCTGTAGCCTTTTGAGCGTTCAGAATATCCTAACAACGGACACTTTTGTGCTTTGGAATCAAACTTGCCCAGATTCTCTTTAGTATTTAACATAAAACAGACACATCTAAAAGGATGAAAGTAAGAAATGTTGGGCTTTCTATTCTTCCACAATTCATAAGGAGACTTACCAAAAATAGGTCTTATTGAGATTCTATTTTGAATATAACATGATGTGTTAATTGCTTCTGCCCAAAAGTGCTTAGCCATGTCAGTTTCTTGGATCATGGTGCGAGCCATTTCTTGCAATGTCGTATTCTTTCTTTCTACAACTCCATTCTGTTGTGGAGTTCTAAGACAAGAGAAATCATGGGATATACCATAAGAATCAAAAAGTTTTTCAAAGTCTTTGTTTTCAAATTCTCCACTATGGTCATTTCTGACTCTGACAATTTTGCAATTCTTTTCATTTTGCACTTGGGTGCAGAAGGAAGCAAACACAGAGTGTGACTCATCCTTGTGCCTTAAGAATTTTACCCATGTCCAACGACTGTAATCATCAACAATGACTAGTCCATATTTCTTTCCATTGACTGAAGCAGTCTTTACTGGTCCAAATAAGTCAATGTGAAGAAGTTCTAATGGTTTAGAGGTAGAAACAATCGTTTTTGCTTTAAAATAAGTTTTTGAAAACTTGCCTTTCTGACATGCTTCACAAAGTGCATCTGAAGAATACTTCAGATTGGGCAGGCCCCTGACAAGTCCTAGCTTGTTCAGCTGAGAGATTCTTCTCAAGCTAACATGACCCAGACGTCTGTGCCAGACCCATTGCTCTTCATTAACGGTCAAAAGACATTTTACATTCTGATTTTTCAAATCTGATAATTTAATTTTGTAAGTATTGTTTTTCCTCTTACTATTGAACAAGACTGACCCATCCTTCTGACTCACAGTCTTACAGGACGTTTGATTAAATATAACGTCATAACCATTATCACTAAGTTGACTAATTGACAATAAGTTATGCATTAGACCCTCAACTAAAAGAACGTTATTGATGGAAGGAAGTTTACCATTACCAATTGTTCCAAAGCCAATGATTTTTCCCTTCTGGTTTCCTCCGAAACCAACGACGCCTTCAGACTTAAGTTCCAAATCTTGGAACATACGCCTTTCTCCCGTCATGTGTCGCGAGCATCCATTGTCCAGGTACCATGACTGGTGTTTCAGTGGTGCCATCAAGGATGTCTTAAACATAGATTATTTCACTCTTAGGTACCCATATACTGGATCCTTTCTTGTTAGTCTTGCCAGAGGTTCTTACACCTTTGGATTTTCGTGCAACAAGATAATTGAGTGGAATTTGTGCATGATATTTATGCTTAGAAGTTTTCTTTTGTGTATTTGATTGTGGTGCAACAGGCTTATAACCTTCTAGTTTAGAACATTTCAGTTCGGTGCCAGCAGGCACAAAATGTTCATACAGAGGTTTTAGTTTAATACTCAGAGTCTCATCAATTATTTTTGATGGTCCTGAATATCCTAGACCTCTACTTCCGTTTCTGCTAACTCCATAGATCATTGAAGCCATCTTGCTTCTATCTATGCTTTTAGCAAGGAAGTGCTGAAAAGCTCTATCATATCTGGTTACTTCATCAGTAACAGATATGTTAGAAATAATTTCTTCTTCTAGTTTAGAAACATTACTTTTTAGAGCAGTATTAGACTTTTCTAAAGAGATAATTTTTTTCATTTAATTTAGAAGTATTTTGCTCGCTCTTAGTAGAGTTCTCAGAAGCAATCACAAAAGTCTTTTTCAGAATTTTGAGTTTACTTAGAAGAAGTTGATACCTTTTTATAAGTTCTGATAAACCTAATTCAAGTTCGGAACGAGATAAGGAAGAAAGTACCTCTTTGTCGTCATCAGAGTCTGACTCTTCATCAAGTGTCAGATGATCCTATGATAAGTCTTCTCTTATGCTGGTCTTTGCCATGAGTGCCACGTTGACATGTTCTTCATCAGAATCTTCTTCTTCTGACTCTGAATCATCCCATGTTGCCATAAGACCCTTTTTGGCTTTGAAAACCTTCTTAGGTTTTCTATCTTTCTTGAGCTTTGGACACTCGTTCCAATAATGTCTAGGCTCCTTACATTTGAAACACGTAGCTTCTTTTTCAGAAGCTTTCCTTTGACCAGATGCAGATTCAGATCTACCTTTTCTTCTGAACTTACTCTTTCTGTGTTTCCACAACTGGTTTATCTTTCTTGATATGAGAGACAGTTCATCTTCGTCTGAATCTTCTTCTGATTCTTCTAAGTTCTCCTCTGTTTGGTAAGCCTTTGTCTTTTCAGATTTAGACTTCAGAGCAACAGACTTACCTCTTTTCTGAGGTTCATCTTCTTGAAGTTCTATCTCATGACTTCTTAAAGAACTAATCAGTTCCTCAAGACTTGTGTTGTTAAGATCTTTTTCCATTTTCAAAGCAGTTACCATTGGTCTCCATTATACAGGCAAACTCCTGATAATCTTCTTGACATGATCAGTAGTGGAATAACCTTTGTCCAGAACTCTGAGTCCTGCAACAAGCATCTGGAATCTTGAAAACATATTTTCCATTGATTCGTCGTCTTCCATTCTGAAGGCCTCATACTTCTGGATTAGAGCCAGAGCTTTTGTCTCCTTGACTTAAGCATTGCCTTCGTGAGTCATCTTAAGAGAGTCAAAGATAGATTTTGCAGTTTCTCTGATTGTAATCTTTTCATACTCTGTGTATGAAATAACATTAACCAAAATCATTCTCGCTCTGTGATGATTCTTGTAAGTTTTCTTTTGATCCTCTGTAAATGAGCTTCTGGCGATCTTTTTGCCTTCATCATCTACTGGGGGTTTGTAGCCATCAACTACCAAATCCCATAGATCTAAATCAAATCCTAAAAAATAACTTTCAATTCTGTCTTTCCAATAGTCAAATTTCTCACCATCAAAGATAGGAGGTTTTGCACTATATGAGTCTCTTTCATTATTATCAGAAGTACTAGCTGGTGCAGCCATTGTTTTTCACACTTTGGATCGGTATTAAACACTGTTAGGTGCTTGATAAAAATTCAACCTTTTTATCAACTCAGAATCGGAGCTCTGATGCCAATTAAAGGTGTGAGACAAACACAAGAAAGGGGGGGTTTGAATTGGGTTTTCTACTTTTAAAACTTTTCATGAAACTCAACCAAAAATTATGAATAAACTAACAATGAGAAAGACACGCGATATATCCCGGTTCACTTGAAAACTATCAAGCTAGTCCAGTCCACCCGCCAAGGTGATTTTGCCTTAGACAATGACTTAATCCACTATAACCAAATTGATTACAACTGTACTAGCACACTACTGGTGACTAACATCCTCTAAGACACACTAGTCCTAGACTTCCTAATAATCCTGACCCAACTGGTCGATTAGGGACCAATGCATAAGCTAACTGCAAGTGACTAACAACACTAAAACACACTGTCTTAGTCTTCCTAAAATTCTGACCCAACTGGTCCTTTAAGGAACACAAACAATCTGTTTGTTACAAAGGTTTGTTTACAATGATGCTTCTGCACAAGCTGATAAGTAAACAGATTTTGAGAACAAATTAACTTAAGAATGTTAACAACAACAGAGCGTATGAACAGTGAAAGTTTCAGTAACATTTCTTGGAGTCTCCACGCCTTTATATAGCCATGCATGATATGACCGTTGAAGGATATTTATGACATTTCAGAATTACAGCGGCTTGTAGGATCATGGGGGACAAATAGTACATTTGCGTCCGTCATATCCGGAGTGGAGCAGTGCGTCCTTGTACTGTTGTACTATTATACCGTAGCTTAGTCTTCTCAACTTCCAGACTTCAGAGGCTTCTGAGAGCATGAGTTAGAAGAAGGGAAAACGTAATTAGGATCTTAATAACTTCAAGTCTTCAGAGTCTGCAGAGCTACATCTTCAGAGTCTTCAGCACTTGGTCTTCAGAACCCATGGTCTTCACAATCATAAGTCTTTAGTATCTGGACTTGTTCATCAGAACTTCTGTCTTCAGATCTTCAGAATTTATTCTCTTAAGTCTTAAGCATCTGGACTTGTTCATCAGAACTTCTGTCTTCAGATCTTCAGAACTTATTCTTTTAAGTCAGCGTATCAGAGTCATGCAACTTCAGAGTCTTCTGAAGTAAATGCTACTGTTCAGCAGAACACTATGTAGCGCAGAAGCGGAACAATTCTCTTCTAATAACTTAGCCACACAATTTATTAGAAGCAGAACCTATTTGTTAAATTCTCAAAAATAACAAACATTAGAAGACCAAAATTGTTCATACAACCATACTTGTTTGTTATCATCAAAACTCAGAGGTATTATTGCAGAACAAATCCTTGTTCTAACATCCATTGTTGTTGATAACCTTGATTACCTCTTTGTTGGTAACCTTTTATCCTTGTTGGTAAGGTGGTCGAGGTTGATACCCTTGGTTTTGATTTCCCGCATAATTTTCCTCTTCCACTACCGGAGAACAATACCCGGTAGGGTAATCTCCCTTACAAAGCTCACAAATCGCCACTTGTTTGTTGTTGTTGGGAATTTCTTGCATTTCTTTGATTTGTTGTGGAAGTTTTGACATTTGTTGAGTCAACAACTCCACTTGTTGTGAAAGAATTTTTTTTTTGTGCAAGAATTGCATCATTTGTTCTCAACTCAATCAATGCTCGGTTTCCTTTGAGGTGTACCACAGTTGTGATTTCCTTGGTGATCATTGAGTTCCATCTTATCAATAATAGCAATTGCGTCTTCGGCGCTCTTGGACATTAACAATCCACCTGAAATAGCATCCAACAAAGTATTGTGGACCTATTGAAGTCCATTTCGGAAGATGTTCGCTTGAGTTAGTTCATCAAAACTGTGGCCTTTGCATTTTCGTAACATGGATTTGAACCTCTCCTAAGCTTCATTAAGAGATTCATTTCTGCCTTGAGCTTACACCGAAATTGTCGTCTTTGCTCCATGTATCGATTATGTGGAAAAATCGTTCAAGGAACTTTTCTTCCAACAAATTCCAATCCATCATTACCAAAGTTGATTGATCAAGATACCATTCTTTTGCCTTCCCGATTAAGGAATGCGGAAATAGTCTCTTGAACAATGATTCTTCTTCAGCTTCCGGTGCTCCCGTAGCACCCGCAATTTCATAGAATTTTGTGAGATGAGTGAAAGGATCCTCATGATCCATATCGGTAAAAGGATTTTGATATAGAAACGCAAGAATTCCAGTTTTCATCTCAGAATGCCTCCCATTGTGGGAGTTGCACGCAAAGTGAGCATTATGCCTTAGACTGTTGGTACATGGTGTTGAAGCAGGAGGTAGTGGTGAAGGTGGATTTGCCATGATTGGTGTTTCAATTGGTGTGGATGAAGAAGATGTGTTCTGCTATTAGGCCTACGGGCATTTCTTTTAATCTCAGGATAAAAAAGAATTTCTTCTGCAGGTACACTCCCTCGCATAAACATTTCTGCACACTAGCCAAACAAATTAAAAAGCACAAGAGAATTACGGGGGTAAGAGATTCACAATACAAATATCTTAAAAATCACAAAACTATTGCAATGCTCGCAATATCCAAATCAACAATCCCCGACAACAATGCCATTTTGTTGAAAAGTATTTTCGGTGGGTTATTTTATCGTATCCGCAGAGATTGTTTTATCAGATATATTGATGCTCGTCGTTCGATATTTTAACTTCTAAGAGAAAGGTTTTAAAAGAGTTCTTGTTTTGTAACATAAGTTTTGTAGCAAAGAGTAAACTAGAAATGGATGTTTTGTCTTAAAAAAAACATGTCAAGATTAGATCTCGTTAACCCATTTCATACGTATCTGATTAATCAAGCATGTGAACCTAGTTTCGAACAATACAATCGCGTATCCTCGCGAATACGTTAATTCCTAAAGCGGCTCCGTGGGTATTATTGTTTTAATCGCTAGATGAATTCTCAAAATAACAATCGAAACAATAAACATAAGGATCAATACAAAGAAAATATTAACTTTCAAATCTATGTCTAGAGTTTGTTGGTTAATAGATAAAGAAATTAGATCATGACTTGGAAAATCTATGTCTAGAGTGATTCAAACCATAAATACAACATAAAAGCAAAGATCTTCATCATCTATTGATCATAAACCTTGTTCATGTAACAACCCAAAATAATTATAATATTTATTTAATTGAATTATTATGATTATTCGGTGTTTTGGTGCATTTTGATGGATTTTGTGAAGTTGATGACTTTGTGTGGTGCTGTGGGGTAGCCTTGGGTTAAGGAAACTTTGAGGTCTCTTAGAAGTAGTAATTCATTAGATTATTTTATTAATAATAATAGTAGAATAATTTGAATATTTAGAATATTATTTAGATTATTATTATTGTTACTTAAAATAATTAGGGGAACTATTAAGGGTAAGACAGTAATATTGAGGAGATTAATTGAGGATAATACGGGTAAATCGTGATTAAGGCCCAAAAGATGGGTTTAACAAAAGAAAATAGGGAATTAGGAGAATTAGTCTGTGCAACCCTAAGAAGTGAAGAGAGAGCTGAGGAAAGGAGGCTAGAGCACATAGAACGAGGAATCGACCGTAGAACCCAAACGAAGAACCTTTTTGCTGGAAAATTCGAGGTATGGGGGGTTAATCCGGGTTCATATGTTTGATAAGGGTTTAAGGGAGAGTAGTTGTGTGTTCTGTGTTTTATGATGAATTTCCGTATGCTGAATCTGTGTGAATTTTAGTGCATCTGTGTTGGTCGATTTTCTTATACGAATCTGTATGTGTTGCTGAAATTTCTGTGAAATTCGTGGGGATGATTTTGATGCTGTGATTAAGGTGTGAACAAACCGGGTCTGTAATCGAAGGTAGGTTTAACGAATTAGGACTTAATAATTAGGAAGAAATTGATGAGATTAGTGAAGTAGGATAAAAATGTAGATCTGTGATGAGTCGAAGCTGGTTTGAGTCTGATTTTGGAGGATCGAAGGTGCTGGAAAGGGGAGGTTTTCATTCAGATGCGAAATCTGAGTTTAGGAGTACTCTCTGGCAATACGCGTAACATGGGAGGTGTTACGCGTAATAGGGAACATTCCCAGGGTGGTACGCGGAGCATACGCACCCGTCCCTAGGGCCAACACGGCCCTTTGCCAGTACGCATAGTATACGCATATGAGAATAGAGGCAATACGTGTATGGGGTGGTAATACGCGTATGGGAACTAAGGAGTAAGAGGTATACACATATGGGAAGCCATTACGCGTATGGGTTCTTGGGAAAGGTGCCTTATGCGTATGGGCTAGCCATTACGCGTAAGGGGAATCTGAAGGGGATTTTTTAGAGGGAAACCTCTCTGGTGATACGCGTAACAAAGAGGGAGTTACGCGTAATATAGGCCCGGGAAATGGGTCCTACGCGTATGATATGCAAGCTAGTGGCCGTGAAAATGAGCCATGCGCATATGCGCATGGTCATACGCGTAAGGGCAGGGCTGGTGGCAGATTTTCCCTTTTTTTGCGATTTCTGTCCCGATTTCGCTTGTGATGTAGTTTCTTTGGGACGTAAGGCTATGGTGAGTTAATAAAACATTAGTAAACTAGTGATGAAGATGAATGGGATAAAATCGGGGATTTTTATGTGACGAGCATAACATGACGAATTGTGAGGTATAGTGACGAATTTTGACGAGTGCGACTTGGTGTTGTATAATGATGTCTGTTTGATGATGATTCATGAATGATGATGCAATTATGACAATTTTATGATGATGATTTTTATGACGATTTGCATCATGCATTCATGGCATAGTTAGGACTTCAGCCCATTTGGTGGCTTCCATCCCATTGTGTGGATTGAAGTGTTTTGTGACGTGCTCCAGTTCTTGTGTAGAATCGATCCTATTGGTGGGGATCTTTGGAGGGTGATAGCCCAGTGTCCATTAATTATGACGAATTGGTACCACATGCATGAGTCTATGATGTTTCATTGCATATTGTGTGGTATTGCTTTATATCGATGTGATTGATGTATTCTTGATGTTTTGAATGACTTAATGATGGTTGTGCTCATGCTTTATCTTTTGCTTATATCTTATATATTGATTCGTGATTACTCACCCTGCCTGTTTGAATGTTGCCTCCACTTGGGTAATGTGCATGTGATCAGGCTTAGCTCTCATGGCGCTCGAAGATTTAGCTTTTGAAGTATTTTGATTTCTCCGTCGATTAGAGGGTCTTACTCTGATATATAACATTGGGTCGGGACGTTTGAGTCGAACGATTTACGTTCTTTTGGTTTTGTTGGCATGATGTTTTTATGATGTTTTATTTTATGGAGTTTTGGATTATAAAAGTGTTGCTTTAAATTTTGATTTCCGTTGCGTGATGTTTAAATGAATTCAAGATGGTAAAACCCGTGTTACGGGGCAGGTGGTTATTTGATGTTTTGTGACGAAATGTGGCGCCCTTTTGGGACTTTACTCTGATTAAATTGTTGTTTTTATTCGTGATGTTTGTTGGGTAGAAAAGGGTGTTACATTAGTGGTTTCAGAGTCTGGTGGGTCCGTCCGGCCAGGTTTTTACATGTTATCAGTCCCCTGTCAGTCGACAAGTGTGTGTACACTATCGATGTTTTGTTTCTTCTAACCTTATTGGTGGTGTGCAGGTTGGCTGGAAGAAATGATCGTGCTATCGCTGATGCATTGGAGTCGCTTGCTCAAGCAATGGCTCAGAACAATCAGAACGGTGGAGTTCAGGATGAGTTTCGTGCTTAGGGGAAGTTCCAGAGGAACAATCTGCTGACTTTTGTGGGTACTCATGATCCAGCGAGTGCACACAAGTGGCTGAAGGTGATTGAGAAGATCTTCTAGGTGATGGGGTGTACTGATGCATAACAAGTTCAGTTTGGAACTCATATGCTGCCAGAAGAGGCCGAGGATTGGTGGGATAACACCCGTCAGAGACTGGAAGATGTTAGTACTGTGATAACCTGGGTTGTGTTCAAGCAGGTATTTCTAGGAAAATATTTTCTAGAGGATGCTTGTGGCAAGAGAGAGGTGGAATTCCTTGAGCTGAAGCAAGAAGATATGACAGTGGCAGAGTATGCTACGAAGTTCGAGGCGCTGGTGAAGTTCTGTCCTCACTACAACCGTGTTGATGCTGAGATGTCCAAGTGTCTCAAGTTCGAGAATGGGCTGAGACCAGAAATAAAGCAGGGTATTAGGTACCAACAGATTCGCAGGTATGCTGAGTTAGTGGATAAGAGTAGGCTCTACGATGAGGATAGTCGAGCTCGATCTGCTCACTACAAGCAGTTGAGTGAGAAGAAAGGGCAGTATAGGGGGAAGCCTTATACGACTTCAGCTGACAAAGGGAAGCAGAAGGCTTCAGATGGGAAGAAGACAAGTGGGGGAGCAGCTCCCGCTTATGGGAAATGTTACAGGTGTGGCGAGCAAGACCATTGTTCCAATGTCTGCACCAATAGTGTGTTGAGGTGCTACAGATGTGGTAAGAAGGGCCATAGAGCTACTGATTGCAAGGATGATGGTCTAACCTATTTCAATTGTGGTGAGAAGGGTCACAAAAGTACACAGTGTCAGAAACCGAAGAAGACTGCTACTGCTGCTCAGACCAATGGCAGAGTGTTTGCTTTGAGCGGTGCAAAAGTTCCAGAGAAGGACAACCTAATTCGAGGTACTTGTTTTATTAATAATGTTGAGTTGGCCGCTGTTATTGATACTGGTGCTACTCATTCGTTTATCTCGCTTGAATATGCTAATAGATTGGGTTTGAAATTGTCTGACATGAATGGTAATAGAAGCTCCAGCTAATGGTTCTGTTACTGCTACTTTTGTGTGTTTGAGATATCCTTTGACAATTTTTTGGAAGAGTTTTATGATG
The DNA here is from genome assembly GCA_022829125.1 of Lathyrus tuberosus. Lineage (NCBI taxonomy): Eukaryota > Viridiplantae > Streptophyta > Magnoliopsida > Fabales > Fabaceae > Lathyrus > Lathyrus tuberosus. The sequence continues at coordinate 5,689,347 of JALAZF010000365.1, forward strand.
GATTTGGTGCATTTACCCTTGCACCAAATTGATGTAATCTTTGGAATAAACTGGTTGGAGTTCAACTGTGTTCATATCAATTGTTATAATAAAACCGTAGAGTTTCCTGAGTTAGGTGATAGTGGGGAGTTGATGTTCTTGTCTGCTAAGCAAGTGGATGAACTGGTGGGAGACGAAGCCTTGGTGTTTGCAATTTTTGCATCGCTACAGGTTGATCGTGAAGCTCCGGGTGTCGAATTACCTATTGTCTGTGAATTTCCATATGTGTTTCCAGATGACATAAGTGATTTGCCCCCAGAACGTGAAGTAGACTTTGCAGTTGACTTAATACCAGGTACGAATCCAGTGTCAATGGCTCCTTACCAGATGTCCGCTTCTGAGTTAAGTGAATTGAAGAAACAATAGGAAGAATTGCTCGAGAAGAGGTTTATTCGACCGAGTGTTTCTCCGTGGGGTGCTCCTGTGCTGTTAGTGAAGAAGAAGTGCAGAAGTATGAGGTTGTGTGTTGATTATCGGCAGTTGAATAAAGTGATTATCAAGAATAAATATCCACTTCCGAGAATCGACGATTTGATGGATCAGTTAGTAGGTGCCTGTGTGTTTAGTAAGATTGATTTGAGGTCGGGTTATCATCAGATTCGTGTGAAGCCTGATGACATTACGAAGACAGCTTTTAGGACGAGGTATGGTCACTATGAATACATTGTGATGCCGTTTGGAGTATCCAACGCACCTGGTGTGTTCATGGAGTATATAAATCGGATCTTCCATGAGTATTTGGATCATTTTGTGGTGGTTTTCATTGATGATATTCTAATATACTCTAAATCTGAAGAAGAGCATGCTGAGCATTTGAGAACTATGTTGCAAGTATTGAAGGAGAAGAAGTTGTATGCAAATATTTCAAAGTGTGAATTTTGGTTGAAGGAAGTGAGTTTTTTTGGCCATGTGATTTCAAGTGGTGGGATTGCTGTTGATCCTTCTAAGATTGATGTTGTGTTACAGTGGGAGACTCCGAAGTCTGCTACTGATATATGAAGTTTTCTGGGATTGGCGAGTTATTACCGCAAGTTTATCGAAGGCTTTTCTAAGTTGGCATTACCTTTGACTCAACTGACTCAAAAGGGTCAAGCTTTTGTGTGGGATGTAGCTTGTGAAGAGAGTTTTGTGGAGTTGAAGAAGAGGTTGACGACTGCTCCAGTGTTGATTTTGCCTAATCTGAATGAATCTTTTGTAGTGTATTAGGATGCATCGAAGATGGGTCTTGGAGGAGTGTTGATGCAGAATGGTCAAGTTGTTGCTTATGCTTCCAGGAAGTTGAGGGTTCATTAAGTGAATTACCCTACCCATGACTTAGAGTTGGCAGTTGTGGTGTTTGTGTTGAAAATTTGGAGACATTACCTGTTTGGCTCTAAGTTCGAAGTGTTCAGCGATCATAAGAGTTTGAAGTACTTGTTTGATCAGAAATAGTTGAATATGAGGCAGAGAAGGTGGTTGGAATTGTTGAAGGATTTCGACTTTGATTTGAATTACCATCCTGGTAAAGCAAATGTAGTGGCTGATGCATTGAGCAGGAAGTCATTGCATATGTCGATGCTTATGGTGAAAGAGTTGGAATTAATTGAGCAATTCTGAGACTTGAGTTTGGTATGTGAACAGACTCCTGACAGTGTGAGGTTGGGGATGTTAAAATTGACTAGTGGTATTTTAGAAGAGATCAGAGTGGGATAACAATTTGACTTGAAGTTGGTTTACCAGTTGACCTTGATCAACCAAGGTAACGGAGGTGAATTTTGGATTGATGAGAGTTGTGTGATGAGATTCAGAGACAGGGTGTGTGTTCCAGATGTTCCAGATATTAAGAAAAACATTCTTGAAGAAGGACATCAAAGTAGATTGAGTATTCATCCCGGTGCTATGAAGATGTTCCAAGATTTGAAAAAGTTGTTTTGGTGGCCAGGTATGAAGAAGGATATTGCGGAGTTTGTTTATGCGTGCTTGACTTGTCAGAAGTCAAAGATTGAGCATTAGAAGCCTTTAGGTATGATGTAGCCGTTGAATATCCCAGAGTGGAAGTGGGATAGCATTTGCATGGATTTTGTGTCGGGGTTTCCGAGGACTGCAAAGGGAAATGATTCAATTTGGGTGATTGTGGATAGATTAACTAAATCGGCTCATTTCTTGCCGATGAAGATTAATCATTCTATGCAAAAGTTAGTTGAGATGTACATTGAGGAAATTGTGAAGTTGCATGGGATACCTTCAAGTATTATGTCGGATAGGGACCCGAGATTTACATCGAGGTTCTGGAAGAGTTTGCAAGATGCTTTGGGAACTAAGTTGAGGCTGAGTTCTGCATATCATCTGCAGACAGACGGTCAAACGGAAAGGACTATCCAATCTTTAGGGATTTGCTGAGGGCTTGTGTGTTGGATCACGGGGGATCTTGGGATAGTCATTTACCATTGATTGAGTTCATGTACAACAACAACTTTCATGCTAGTATTGGGATGGCGCCGTATGAAGCTTTGTATGGAAGGAGATGTAGAACTCCTTTGTGTTGGTATGAGTCAGGCGAGAGTGTTGTACTCGGACCTGAGATTGTACAAGAGACGACTGAGAAGATTAAGATGATCCAAGAAAGGATGAGAGCTTCACAGAGTCTTCAGAAGAGTTATCATGATAAGAGAAGGAAGGCACTTGAATTCCAAGAGGGAGATCACGTGTTTTTGAGGGTGACGCCAGTGACTGGTGTGGGTCGAGCTTTGAAGTTTAGGAAGCTCACTCCACGTTTCGCTGGTCTATATCAGATCTTGCGGAGGATAGGAGAGGTAGCCTATTAGATTGATTTACCGCCGTCACTTGCGAATTTTCACGACATGTTCCATGTGTCTCAGTTAAGGAAGTACATTCCGGATCCGTCGCATGTGATTCAGATGGATGATGTACAAGTGAGGGATAATCTGACTATGGAAGCATTACCTGTGCGGATTGATGGTCGTGAAATGATGCAATTGCGGGGTAAATACATAGCTTTGGTGAAGGTGTTATGGGGTGGACCAGCTGGCGAAAGTTGGACTTGGGAGCATGAAGACAAGATGAAGGAGTCGTATCCGACTCTGTTTCTTCAGATAATTTTCGAGGGAGAAAATTCTTTAAGTGGGGGAGAGTTGTAACACCCCAAAATAATTATAATATTTATTTAATTGAATTATTATGATTATTCGGTGTTTTTGTGCATTTTGATGGATTTTGTAACGTTGATGACTTTGTGTGGTGCTGTGGGGTAGCCTTGGGTTAAAGGAACTTTGAGGTCTCTTAGAAGTAGTAATTCATTAGATTATTTTATTAATAATAATAGTAGAATAATTTGAATATTTAGAATATTATTTAGATTCTTATTATTATTTTTAATTAAAATAATTAGGGGAACCATTAAGGGTAAGACGGTAATATTGAGGAGATTAATTGAGGATAATACGGGTAAATCATGATTAAGGCCCAAAAGATAGGTTTAGCAAAAGAAATTAGGGAATTAGGAGAATTAGTTTGTCCAACCCTAAGAAGTGAAGAGAGAGCTGGGGAAAGGAGGCTAGAGCACATAGAACGAGGAATCGGCCGTAGAACCTAAACGAAGAACCTTTTTGCTGGAAAATTCGAGGTATGGGGGGTTAATCCGGGTTCATATGTTTGATATGGATTTAATGGAGAGTAGTTGTCTGTTCTGTGTTTTATGATGAATTTTTGTGTGCTGAATCTGTGTGAATTTTCATGCATCTGTGTTGGTCGATTTTCTGATACGAATCTGTATGTGTTGCTGAAATTTCTGTGAAATTCGTGTGGATGATTTTGATGCTGTGATGAAGGTGTGAACAAACCAGATCTGTAATCGAAGCTGGGTTTAACGAATTAGGACTTAATAATTAGGAAGAAACTGATGAGAATAATGAAGTTGGATGAAAACGTAGATCTGAGATGAGTAGAAGCTGGTTTGAGTCTGATTTTGGAGGATCAAAGGTGCTGGAATGGGGAGGTTTTCGTTCAGATGCAAAATCTAAGTTTTGGAGTACTTTCTGGCAATACGCGTAACATGGGAGGCGTTACGCATAATAGGGGACATTCCCATGGTGGTACGCGGAGCATACGCACCCGTCCCTAGGGCCAGCACGACCCTCTGCCAGTACCCGTAGTATGCGTTTATGAGAATGGAGGCAATACGCATATGGGGTGGTAATACGCGTATGGGAACTGAGGAGGAAGAGGCATACGCGTATGGGAAGCCATTACGCATATGGATTCTTGGGAAAGGTGTTTTACGCGTATGGGCTAGCCATTACGCGTAAGGGGAATCTGAAGGGGATTTTTGAGAGGGAAACCTCTCTGGTGATACGCGTAACAAGGAGGGCGTTACGCGTAATGGAGGCCTGGGCAAGTGGCCCTACGCGTATGATACGCAGGCCAGTGAGCGTCAAAATGAGCCATACACGTATGGGCATGGTCATACGCGTATGGGCAGGGCTGGTGGCAGATTTTCCCGTTTTTTTGCGATTTTTATCCCGATTTTGCTTGTGATGCAGTTTCTTTGGGACGTAGGGCTATGGTGAGGTAATAAAACATGAGTAAACTAGTGATGAAGATGAATAGGATAAAACCGGGGATTTTTATGTGACGAGCATAACATGACAAATTGTGAGGTATAGTGACGAATTTTGACGAGTGTGACTTGGTGTTGTATAATGATGTCTGTTTGATGATGATTCATGAATGATGATGCAATTATGACAATTTTATGATGATGATTTTTATGACGATTTACATCATGCATTCATGGCATAGTTAGGACTTCAGTCCATTTGGTGGCTTTCATCCCATTGTGTGGATTGAAGTGTTTTGTGACGTGCTTCGGTTCTTGTGTATAATCGATCCTATTGGTGGGGATCTTTGGAGGGTTATGGCCCAGTGTCCATCAGTTATGATGAATTGGTACCACATGCATGAGTCTATGATGTTGCATTGCATATTGTGTGGCATTGCTTTATATCGATGTGATTGATGTATTCTTGACGTTGTGAATAACTTAAAGATGGTTGTGCTCGTGCTTTATCTTTTGCTTATATCTAATATATTGATTCATGATTACTCACCCTGCCTGTTTGAATGTTGCCTCCACGTGGGTAACGTGCAGGTGATCAGGCTTAGCTCTTTTGGCACTCGAAGATTTAGCTTTTGAAGTATTTTGATTTCTCCGTCGATTAGAGGGTCTTGCTCTGATATGTAACATCGGGTTGGGACGTTTGAGTCAAACGATTTACGTTCTTTTGGTTTTGTTGGCATGATGTTTTTATGATGTTTTATTTTATGGAGTTTTGGATTATAAAAGTGTTGCTTTAATTTTGATTTCCGCTGTGTGATGTTTAAATGAATTCAAGATGGTAAAACCCGTGTTACGGGGTAGGTGGTTATTTGATGTTTTGTGACGAAAGGTGGCACCCTTTTGGGACTTTACTCTGATTAAATTGTTGTTTTTATTCGTGATGTTTGTTGGGTAGAAAGGGTGTTATAGTTCACATACAAAAGATCAAAAGAAATACATAATAGCAAGGTTAACTACCTCTAATCTTGACACAAAACTGTTTAGCTACCCATCACCATGGTAGCTTGATCAACAAGTAAAAAAGAAAGTGCTACTAACATCAAAGTCGAAGAATCAAGGATTGATGCTCCAAAGATTTGATTCTCACTTCTTCTTGAGTTTCTAAGCTTTTTTGACATAAAAACCCTTTCTAATCTCTAAAATGCTGAAAATGTAAAAGTTGTAAAAGTTACTCAAAATATCTTCTAAGGAAGATATTTGTACAAAGTATTAAAAGTAGCAATAAGTGGCACCGCGCTCAGCGCCATCAGGAGCGCGCTAAGCGCGGTCAGCAAAACATAGGCAAAAATCCTAGAAAGTGCGCTAAGCGCGGTAGGAGGTCACTTAACGCGGTTGAAGGCCTTATCTACTGCCTCAACAGTGAAAATGCACCGGAATGGCGTTGAGAAGTGCTAAGCACGGTTTACCGACACGATCGCCTCGAAAATGATCTTTTAGGCCTTCTTTCCTTCACCATAGGTTCCTATCATCAAATATAAGCAAGAAGACATATCAAAAAGCGTCAAAATGATCATAATTCAAAATATTTACAATAAAGTCGGAAACTTGCATATTTACACTAAAACTAATAGATTTACTACTAAAATATCAAAGAATCCATTGGAAAGGGCTACAAAATATAATCAAAAGTATGCATAAATTGGCCCTTAACACTAGGCTATATACAATTCCAACTGAGGAACTTAGATTCTTCAGTATAACTAAACTTTCTCCTAAAGGACTTAGTGTCTCCCTAGACGGGGCCAAACTGAAGAATCACACCTGAGAGGAGCGACAAATATATAGTTTGAGAGACTTGATCACAAGTCTTGCCTGAGGGTTTGATGGAAATCCCTCCCAAGTAGGTCGAACGCCTTGCGCGAGAGACTTATACTCTCATCAGTCGGGCTATATACAATTTTGTCTGAGGGACTTAAATTCTCTCGGATAAATAAATCTCACCTGGGGGGCTTATTGTCTCTATGGGCGGGACCAGACTCAAGAATCATGTCTAAGAAGCGCGACAAACATCCAACTTGTAAACTTGATCACAAGTCTTGTTTGAGGGCTCAATGGAAGTCCCACCTAACTAGGTCGAACGCCTCGCCTGAGGGACTTATAGTTTCATCAACTGGGCTATATCCAGTTTTGTCTGAGGGACTTAGATTCTTCCGGCTAAATAAATTCTTGCCTATGGGACTTAGTGCCTCCTCGATCGAGACAAGAATCGAGAATCACGTCTGAGAAGCAAGACAGATATCTAGCTTGAGATACATGATCATAAATCTTGCCCGAGGGCTTGATATAAGTCTCGCCTGGGAGGTCAACTGGTTATTGTGCTTGAAGGACTTAGTGTCACTTCAGTCAGGTTACTCATTACTATAACTAAAGAACCTGAATTTCCCAAGATTATTAAGGTTTTACTTGAGGAAATGCAGGTTCTTAGGATATTTCCCTAAACATGCGATCTAAAAAAATTTCGTCCTCTATAAAAGGCCTTGTGATATGTAGTGTTATAATTATAAAAGGTATCGCCTAGGGCGATGCCTTTAGACCTCCCCATAAGAGGCAACATTCGCCCAAAGGGAGGTATCAGATCGCCCCAGGATTTTCCTATCGCTCGGTAGTGGAAAATGTGGGATAAGAAATTTCTGGGGCAGAGAAAAGTCAGGGTCTATAACCGATCCACAACTGAAATTCTGGTACCAGATGTGTGATGTTAAGTGCAATGTCACAACAACACACTCTAAATAATGGACAAAATAAACAATAACTGAACACATAGAATTGTTCACCCAGTTCGGTCTAACTACCTACGTCTGGGGGCTACCAAGCCAGGGATGAAATTCACTACTTGTAGAATTAAATTACAGACTCAACAACCCAGTTGACAATCTCCTAATCTTAATTCCTACTAGTGACTTTCTACCTAAGAAACCACTTAGATATGAGAACACTACTATCCCTAAAAACACTTTAGTGACACAATTCAAAGATCACACACTTTGAATAACACTACTTGATTCTGCTTCACAGCTTTGATCAAGAACAACTCAAAACAACAATACCAATTCACACTCGAATGGTTTACAAAACATACACGAAGACACAAACGACACTCAGTCTTTAGCTCTCTTTCTTCGCTTCCTTTTCCTTCAGGAATGATGCGCATTATATAGCTCTTTGAATTAGGCTCAGACCTGCTACCATATCTGATTTGATTTGTTGTTTAAAACTGAATCTTCAAAACAGATTTTCTCTCTCAAAATCTTCTTAAATCTCAGCTTTTAAACCTCCCTACAAATCTGCATCAAATCTCTATGTAACAGAAAATATCTATCCCAAGATATTCGCATCCAATGAGACTACCTGCTCTCCACAATTCCAGCTAAAACGCAAACCCTAACAACATCACTAACCTGATGTTATTAATTCTGCAGATCTAATGTCACAACATCGCTCGTGACATCAGACATCCAACTTAACTCTTAACACAGCCCATTGTTAAGACTCAATGTTGTGACATCACCCATATGACATCAAACATTGAACAGCTTCATTACTTAACAAAGCCCAGTGTTAAGACTCAATGTTGCAACATCACCACCTTGACGTCAACATTGAACAACCTTTGTTTTACCAAAATTCCAGCCAATCCAAGAAACTAACAATCTCCCCCTTTGGCTAATTTTGGCTAAAATAATCTCTGCACCTTCAGAGACTTCAGCAGCGGAATAAACTCCAATATTTTTTAAACTCCAAACATCAGCAGCATCTTCAATACATAAAGACTTCACTTCACAAAACTCTGCTGCAGCACCATCTTCAACAGCTACAATTTTCAACAATTTTCAACAAGAAACAATGGTGCTCCCCCTCAAAACAAGAACTAGCATAACAGCTGTTCAGCAGATCAGCAATTACTCCCCCTCAATTTTTGCACTTCTGCATCACATCAGCAATCAGCTACATCCTCAGCAGCAACAACCATCAACTCCTTTGACAGCATTTCACATATCAGAATATTTGACAACTTCCAACTCCTTGGCTACTTCTCCCCCTTTTTAGCCACAATTTAACAACCTGTAGACTCTTTGTTTGTAACTTTTTATGAATTCCAATATTGTATGCCTTCAGCAGTTGAATCAATTTTCAATAAAGTACACAACTGCACAATCCACTCTCCATCACATTTAATATTCATAAATGCAAATTCCCAATTTACTTCTTAAACTTTCAAATTGGTTTGCATCTAAGGCTTTAGTGAAAATATCAGCTAATTGCTTATCTGTAGCTACATGTTCTAAGACAACAACTTTGTCTTCAACCAACTCTCTTATAAAATGATGCCTTATATCAATATGCTTAGTCCTGCTATGCTGAATAGGATTCTTAGAAATATTGATTGCACTCAAATTATCACAGTACAATGTCATGACATCTTGCTTGACATTGTATTCAGTCAGCATTTGCTTCATCCAAACAAGTTGAGAACAACTATTTCCTACTGCTATGTACTCAGCCTCAGCAGTAGAGAGAGACACACAGTTCTGCTTCTTGCTAAACCATGATATCAGATTATTCCCCAAGAAGAAACAACCTCCTGAAGTGCTTTTCCTATCATCTGCACTCCCAGCCCAGTCAGCATCATAATATCCCCTTAGCTCAGTCCCAGATACATGACTATACAGCATCCCATAGTCACTAGTGCCATTAACATATTTCAAGATCCTTTTCACTTGATTCAAGTGACTAGCCTTAGGTTCAGATTGATATCTGGCACAAACTCCAATAGCAAAAGCAATGTCAGGTCTACTAGCTGTGAGATACAATAGACTCCCAATCATGCTTCTATATAAACTTTGGTCCACACTGACACCATGTTCATCCTTGGACAATTTTAGATGAGTAGGAGCAGGAGTCCTCTTGTGATTAACATTCTCTAGACCAAACTTCTTCACTATGTTCTTTGCATACTTGCTCTGAGAAATGAATATGGAGTCCTCCATTTCTCTAACTTGTAGACCAAGAAAATAGTTCAGCTCACCAACAAGACTCATTTCAAATTCAGACTGCATCTGTTCCACAAAATGTTTCACCATTGCATCTGACATCCCACCAAATACTATGTCATCAACATAGATTTGAGCTATCATCAATTTTCCTCCTTCCTCTTTAACAAACAAAGTCTTATCAATCCCTCCTTTTCTGTAGCCATTCACAACTAAGAATTCAGTAAGTCTTTCATACTAAGCTCTTGGTGCTTGCTTCAAACCACATAGAGCTTTCCTTAGTTTGTACACATGGTCAGGAAATGTTGGATCAATAAATCCTTTTGGTTGATCAACATACACCTCTTCATTTAAGTAACCATTCAAGAAGGCACTTTTAACATCCATCTGAAAAAGCTTGAATTTGAAATTACAAGCCACCCCTAAGAGCAATCTGATAGACTCTAATCTAGCCACATGAGCAAAGGTTTCATCATAATCAATTCCTTCAACCTGAGTGTATCCCTGAACAACTAATCTGGCCTTGTTTCTGGTGACCACTCCTTGTTCATCAGATTTATTTTGGTAGACCCACTTGGTGCCAATCACATTTACTCCATCAGGCCTAGGTACAAGCTCCCATACTTCATTCCTCTTGAATTGCACCAGCTCTTTATGCATTGCATTTATCCAAAACTCGTCAGTCAATGCTTCCTTGACATTCTTTGGCTCAATTTTGGAGACAAAGCATAAACTTGCTATAACATCTCTTGACCTAGTCCTCACTCCAGAGTTTGGATCACCTATAATGATCTCTTTTGGGTGGTCCTTCTGCACTCTGATGGAGGGATCCTTATGAGGTTGCTCAGTTTCAGGCTCAACAGCAGCAACACTAGGAGTTGGACTTCTGTCTTCAGCTTCTGGTGCAACTTCACCAACTGATGTTCCAACATCATCTGGGACATCATCATCTTCCTGCTTGTCATTGTCATCAATCACCACATTGATTGACTCCATCATCACCTTGGTTCTAGAGTTAAAAACCCTATATGCTCTGCTGTTAGTAGAATATCCCAAAAATATTCCTTCATCACTTTTGGAATCCAATTTTCTTCTCTGTTCTCTATCATCCAGAATATAACATCTACTTCCAAAAACATGAAAGTATTTAACATTGGGTTTTCTTCCCTTACATAGTTCATACAGAGTGGATGAAGTGCCTCTTCTCAGGGTAACCCTGTTGTGAATGTAGCAGGAAGTATTCATGGCTTCAGCCCAGAAATAATAAGGAAGTTTCTTCGCGTGGATCATCGCTCTAGCAGACTCTTGGATAGTTCTGTTCTTCCTCTCAACTACTCCATTTTGCTGAGGAGTAATAGGAGATGAAAACTCATGACTTATACCTTCAGCAGAGCAGAATTCTTCAAACTTGCTATTCTCAAACTCTCTTCCATGGTCACTTCTTATTCTGATAACCTTACTCTCCTTTTCTCTTTGGAGTCTTTGACAAAGATCTTTAAAAACATCAAACACCTTTGATTTGTCTTTGATGAAGCTCACCCAGGTGTACCTAGAATAGTCATCCACAACTATATATGCATATTTCTTTCCACCCATACTTTCCACCTGCATAGGTCCCATCAAGTCCATATAAAGTAGTTCCAATACCTTGGAGGTGGTGTCATGTTGAAGCTTCGGATGAGACATCTTTGTCTGCTTCCCTTTTTGACAGTCTCCACACACTTTTCCTTCCTCAATATTAAGTTTGGGAATTCCTCTGACTGCTTCTGAGGAGATGATTCTCTTTATTCCCTTTAGGTGAAGATGTCCCAACTTCTGATGCCAGATTTTGACATCATCTTCTTTAGCAAGCACACACGTGGAAGAATTTGAGTTTTGAGGCACCCAAAGATAACAATTGTCCTTAGACCTGGCTCCCTTCATAATGACTTCTCCTTTATCATCTTTGACAATGCATTCAGACTTTGTAAAGTCTACTTTGAATCCTTGATCACAAAGTTGACTAATGCTAATCAAATTTGTTGTTAGTCCTTTAACAAGAAGAACATCCTCCAGTCTGGGAGCACCAGCACAGTTTAGTTTACCAATCCCCTTGATCTCTACTTTGACCCCATCACCAAATGTAACATAGGCTGGAGACTGAAGCTTCACATCTACCAACAGATTCTTTACTCCAGTCATGTGCCTTGAACACCCACTGTCAAAGTACCAATCTTCTTTGGTAGAAACCCTTAAAGAAGTGTGAGCTATCAAGCTGGTAACCTTAACTGCAGGGACCCATTGCTTCTTAGGCTTGGAAACCTGCCTTCCTTTATAACAGTTCTGTTTGGGAACAACCTGATGAGCCTTCTGAGGATACCCATGTAGCTTATAACAATAAGCCTTAATGTGTCCAAAACATCCACAATGGTGACACCTCCAGCGTCTGTATTTCTTCTTAGATGGAGTTCTGTCATGATGTTTTAACATCTGTTTTGACATCACTGGTTTTGGGGTGATAGGACATGCATCACTGGTGAATCCCAAACCACATTTGTCTCCAGCCATCTTCCCAATACTGAGAATGTTGTCTAACGCATCAGTACCATTGTTCAACATTCTGATAGTTTTGGTCATAGAGTCCAGCTTATAGTTAAGCATACTGACTTCAGCTTCAAGTTCAGTCTTTTTTGCTTTTAGCTGTACTATGGTTTTCTTCAGCTCTTCTCCTTCAAGACACACTTGCTCACTTCTCACGAAAAGAACTTTGTAAGTGACAGCAAGTTCATCTTAAGAGACCTCATCATCATAAGACTCCTCATCTGACTCATAAACTCCAACCATAGCTCTAACAAGTTTAGTTGAAATTTCTTCAGATTCACTCTCACTGTCAGACCAAGAAGCTGATAACCCCTTCTGCTTCTTTAGAAAAGTGGTACATTCCTTCTTGACATGTCCATACCCTTCACACTCAAAACATTGTATCCCTTTGTCATTACTGGATTTTTCTTCATCTTTAGACTTCTTCCCTTGTTCTCCTGATCTGTTGATGTCAGAGGTAATGTTCTTGACATTGGGATTATAACTCCTATTTATCCTCTTCATAACTTTGTTGAACTGTTTACCCAGCAAAGCAATAGCCTGAGATAGCTCCTCCTGAGAGTCATCTAATTTATCTTTCTTGGCTTCTTCATAACTGGAAACTAAAGCTATACTCTTGGGCTTCTTCTCAGGTTCTTCTTCACTTAACCCTAGCTCAAATGTTTGAAGAGATCCAATAAACTCATCAACCCTCATCTTGCTGATGTCTTGAGCTTCTTCAATTGCAGTCACCTTCATCTTGTACCTCTTAGGAAGGGACCTAAGGATTTTCCTTACAAGCTTCTCTTCTGACATCTTTTCTCCAAGAGCACTGGATGCATTGGACAGCTCGAGGATACTCATGCGGAAATCATGGATAGTCTCATCTTCCTTCATCTTCAGACTTTCAAACTTCGATGTTAGAAGCTGAAGTCTTGACATCTTAACTCTAGATGTTCCTTCATGTGTAGCCTTCAAAATATCCCACGCTTCCTTAGCAACTTCACAGGTATTGATCAACCTGAATATATTCTTATCCACTCCATTGAAAATTGCATTTAGAGCTTTGGAATTTCCAATGGCAAGCTCATCTTCTTCCTTGGTCCATTCTTCTTCAGGCTTCGGCTTTGAGGTGCCCTCTTTATCTTTCCCAGCATCATCTTTTTCAAACACAACAGGTGTTTTCCATTCTTTAACGATAGCCTTCCAAGCCCTGTTGTCCAAGGATTTCAAAAAGGTGATCATCCTTGGCTTCCAATAATCATAATTTGAGCCATCCAAGATAGGGGGTCTGTTGACAAATCCTCCAACTTCTTTGTCCATCTTTACACCAGAAAGTAACTACCCTAGATCTCACCCAGAGATAGACAGGATGCCTGCTCTGATACCAATTGAAATTCTGGTACCAGATGTGTGATGTTAAGTGCGATGTCACAACAACACACTCTGAACAATGGACAAAATAAACAATAATTGAACACATAGAATTGTTCACCCAGTTCGGTCTAACTACCTACGTCTGGGGGCTACCAAGCCAGGGATGAAATTCACTACTTGTAGAATTAAATTACAGACTCAACAACCCAATTGACAATCTCCTAATCTTAATTCCTACTAGTGACTTTCTACCTAAGAAACCACTTAGATATGAGAACACTACTCAATCCCTAAAAACACTTCAGTGACACAATTCAAAGATCACACACTTTGAATAACACTACTTGATTCTGCTTCACAGCTTTGATCAAGAACAACTCAAAACAACAATACCAATTCACACTCGAATGGTTTACAAAACATACACGAAGACACAAACGACACTCAGTTTTTAGCTCTCTTTCTTCGCTTCCTTTTCCTTCAGGAATGACGCGCATTATATAGCTCTTTGAATTGGGCTTGGACCTGCTACCATATCTGATCTGATTTGTTGTTTAAAACTGAATCTTCAAAACAGATTTTCTCTCTCAAAATCTTCTTAAATCTCAGCTTTTAAACCTCCCTACAAATCTGCATCAAATCTCTATGTAACAGAAAATATCTATCCCAAGATATTCGCATCCAATGAGACTACCTGCTCTCCACAATTCCAGCTAAAACGCAAACCCTAACAACATCACTAACCTGATGTTATTAATTCTGTAGATCTAATGTCACAACATCACTCGTGACATCAGACATCCAACTTAACTCTTAACACAGCCCAGTGTTAAGACTCAATGTTGTGAATCACCCATATGACATCAAACATTGAACAACTTCACTACTTAACACAGCCCAGTGTTAAGACTTAATGTTGCAACATCACCACCTTGACGTCAACATTGAACAACCTTTGTTTTACCAAAATTCCAGCCAATCCAAGAAACTAACGACAACTTTTTGGGAAATAGCGATTCAACGGTCCACAATTGACTGAGTGGGTGGTGATCTATCCCAAGAGGATCCTAGGCTCTAGATGCATCTATAAATAAATCTTTTATGTAGAAAAGGGATAAATCTTAAGTTATACAATTTATTACACAATAAAGCATATCGCTTAACAAGATAACTACTCCTATGATCACAACCCTTAGAATCTTATATCTAAGCAGATCGTCTGTCAAACGGGCATCTAATCTCACGTGAGCAGGACCCATAAACCACCGTAAAACATTATCATACAAGGCGTATGTTCTCGCCTTCGTGGGCAAGCTCAAACTACCATACAACGTTATACACTTACTAAGGCTTATATATATATATATAGAGGAAACGTATTATATGAGAATATCATTTTTATGTGAGAACATGAGAATGAATCTGAAGTATTAGATCTTAAAATAAATGGAGGAGATTATGTATCAGTTTTTTTCTCTCTCCTCCATATATTTTTTTTATTAATGGAGAAGAGAGAAAAACAAAAACCATAACTAATCTCTATCATTTATTTTAAAATTTAATGATTCAGATTCATTCTCATATTCTTACATAAAAATGACATTCTCATAAGATATGAATCATATATATATATATATATATATATATATATATATATATATATATATAGGGTTATGCTAATGCACACCCATGTAAGTGTGCATTAACAACATACACCTTAGTGTATTTTTGTGTGGGGCCCAACAATTTTGAGTGGGACCTACATTAGAAAAATAAAGAAAAAAATAGAAAGAAAATAGATGTAATGTATTTTTGTGTGGAGCCCATATATTTTTTGTGTATGTTAGCATTTCCCATATATATATATATATATATATATATATAAAAAGAATATTCTAAAGTAGAAAGCATGTGAAAGGATCGTATTGATTATTTGACTACGTAAAATGTAGTAATTATATTATATGTACGGAAAGTATCGAATATTAGTCATCTATATTTTTCTAGTCATACGATTTTTTATTGAAATAAATAATTGAATGTTTACTCATACAATTGCTTGAGATTGTGACCATACGAGAATAACTAAAAAAAACTTATGTAGAACTTAAATGTATACAGTACTTTGACAGCTTGCATAACCTTTATTTTTTTCCCTTAAATACGTACTATACTATTACTTAACCAAAGTGTTTAGGTGAGTAAATGTCATTATCATTATGCCATTTTCAAGTTTGAAATGCGAATTGTATTTTTGAAATTGTTACGAATTAGCTGGACAGCATAACCAAATTTGAAATTGCGCGTATCTGGCGGCCATATGAAGAAATTATTATTATTATTATTATTATTATTATTATTATTATTATTATTGGGGAGATAGAGCAATAATTTCAATATAATTTCAATGAGAAGAGGATGATCTTGATAGAGCAATGACCTTTCAATTGTAGATTTTTTAATTCCTTAGTTCCTTTTTCAATGGGTTAAAAAGAATAAATATTTTGTAATATTTTCTAGTATCTACAATTGGGGACCATAACCCCTTATTTATAAGAATCACATGCCCTTTCATGAAGAGTCATGTTTGTTCAAGTTTAGAATCTCATGCCCTTTAACGAAGGGTCATGATTATTCAAGTTTTCTTATTCCAATTTTACCCATCAAAAAATAGAAATAAGACTTTTGATATCTACACAATATTTTTCATGACAATTATATCCATAGTCACAAACCTTATATTAAATAGATCACTTTAATTTGACTAATTAAATAATGGTTTTAACACATTAATTTATTACATGTATGACCCAAAAATAAAATTCTAACACAACTTCCATTGTATATAACTTATTAATTAAACACACCTAGCAAGATCAGAGTCAGTATACCCAACTATTTCCAAGTTGTCAACTCTCCTAAAAACAATAATATACTCTTTAGTTCTCTGCAAATATCTCATCACTTTCTTAGCAGCAATCCAATGATCATTCCCAGGATTAGACTGGTATCGTCCCAAGCACCAACTATGAAAGCAATGTCAGGCATAGTGCATACTTGAGCATACATCAGACTGCCCAATGCACTGTCAAAGGGCTTTCCCTTCATCTCTGCTCGCTCAATCTCATTTTTAGGACATTGATCTTTACTGAATTTGTCTCCTTTAGTAATTGGAACATCTCCTGGCTTACAGTTCTGCATATTAAACCTCTCCAAAACTCTATCAATATAAGCCCTTTGCGACAAGCCAAGTACACCACGTGATCTATCTCCGTGTATTTCAATTCCCAACCCAAAGGATGCTTCACCAAGATCTTTATATCAAAGAACTTGGTTAGCATAAGTTTGGTCTCATGAAGTAGACCAAGATCACTACTGGCAAGCAAAATATCATCAACATATAACACGAGAAAGATGAATTTTTTCCCACTGACCTTAAGATAGATGCACTGGTCAACTTTATTTTCTTCAAAACCCAATGAAGTTAATTACCACCTCATCAAATTTCAAGTACCATTGTCTAGAAGTCTGTTTCAAACCATAAATAAATTTTCTTAATTTGCAAACCAAATATTCATCACCGCTTTTCCCAAAACCCTCAGGTTGCTGCATGTACACCTCCTCATTAAGATCACCATTCAGAAAAGCATTTTTAACATCCATCTGATGCAATTCCAAGTCAAAATGTGCTACAAGGGCCATAACGATTCTAAAAGAGTCTTTAGTGGAAACAGGAGAAAAGGTTTCATTAAAGTCAATCCCCTCCTTTTGTGTGAAACCTTTAGCCACAAGTCTCGCCTTAAACCTCTCAATTTTACCTTTCGAGACCTTCTTTGTTTTGAATATCCACTTGCATCCAATCGCCCTACAGTTTCTTGGTAACTCCACTAGTTCCCTAACATCATTATTTATCATGGATTTCATTTCATCTTGCATTGCATCTGTCCACATGCTAGATTGAGAACAAGTAATAGCTTCTAGATAATTTTTAGGATCAATAACAATACCAACATCATAAGCATCCTCACTAAGATAAACTACGAAATCATCAGGGATAGCAAGTCGCTTTTGTCTTACTGACCTTCTAACATGAGTTTGCTCAACTGGCTCATCAGGTTGTGCAACCTAAATTATAACAGGAGGATCCACTACATTTTCAACAAGGGGTTCAACCACATCTTCAACTGGATGTTCAACCATATTCTCATGTGGAGCAAAACCTCCATGAGTAGTAGATGATCTGGCAATATCAAAATTAGGCAGTGACAAAGTAATAACATCAGGCATAACAGAATCAATATTATCATATGCAGTGACAAGCTCAGCAACATCAAGCTCAAGGAATTTTGCATGCATGGACTTCACAATTTTATTACCTCTACCATGACAAAAGAATTTGTATCCTTTAGATCGATCCGGATATCCAATAAAAAAACAACGACTTGTTTTTGGGTCAAGCTTTGTCTCAAAAGGATTATATATTTTAACCTCTGTATGACAACCCCAGACACGAAGATGGTTCAAACTGGGTTTTCTACCTGTCCAAAGCTCAAAAGGTGTTGTTGGAACTGATTTACTAGGAACTCTATTAAGTATATAAAGGACTGTTTTCAAAGCGTCACCCCATAAAAATTCTGGTAAATTACACCTACTCATCATGCTTCTCATCATATCCTTAAGGGTGCGGTTTCGCCTTTCGGATACACCATTTTGTTCGGGAGTACCAAGCATGGTGTATTGTGGAACAATTCCACAATCTTGCAAGTATTTTGCAAAAGGCCCCATGTGTTGCCCAGTAGAATAATATCTACCATAATACTCTCCACCACGGTCAGAACGTACCACCTTTATCACTTTTCCTAGTTGCTTTTCAACCTCGGTTTTAAAGATTTTAAACTTTTCAAGTGCTTCTGATTTTTCCTTAATCAAGTAGAGATAGCCATACCAGGAAAAATCATCAATAAAAGTGATAAAATATTTTTTACCACAAATAGTGGGAGAAAGGGGTCCGCTAATGTCTATATGAATAATTTCTAAAAGGTTTAAACTTCTATTTGAACCTTTCTTATTGGCCTTAGTAAATTTTCCTCTAATGCAATCCACACAAGTCCCTAAATCATTGAAATCTAAGGAAGGTAAAATATCATCTCTAATTAACCTTTCAACTCTTTCTTTAGAGATATGTCCTAAACGTTTGTGCCACAACAAAGAAGATTTTTCTCTAGTTTTAGACCTCTTAGCAATGGAGCTTTCAACATTCAAGGATGAGGAAATCATATCATAATCTAAAGATAACTTATATAAACCATTCAACAAGATACCATTACCAACAACTTGAGAATTCAAAATCAAATTTATTTTTCCATCATAAAAGGTAAATTGAAATCCAAACTTATCCAAACAAGATACTGAAATCATATTCCTCCTAAAAGAAGGTACATAAAATGTATCTTTCAAAACAAGTTCAAAACCAGTTCCTAAAACTAAGCTACCATCTTCCACTAGCTCCACCATGACTTCAAGATCATTTCCTACCCAGAGTTTGCTTTCCCTCAAGTTTGGTCTCCGCTGGTTTCTGAACCCATGTAAGGACACAACAATATGGGTTGTAGAACCACTATCAAGACACCAAGAATTAATGGGAACATCAACTAAGTTAGACTCAAAACAGACAAAAGCTAAATTATTACCTCCAGATTTGTTCTTGTTGTCTAACCAAGCTTTAAAAGCATGACAATCAGTTTTCTTATGCCCATTTTCCTTACACCAAAAGTACCAAAAGGATTTCTTAAAAGCAACAGGCTTAGGACTTCTTATATTATGGTGTTGACCATTACCTGGTATCCTAAATTCAGGATATTTATGAGAAGCACTATGAGTGTTTTTCTTATTTTTCCAAGAACTCTCACCAGAATGGGGTTTAGCATGAAAAGTTAGGAAGTCTAAATCACTTCTTTCCTTCTTGAGTTTCTCTTCTTCAGCTACACACTTGGCAATAGCAGTAAGATATTCTTTAGCATTCTCTTTCTCAGGAAGTCCACTTATCAAACATTAAAAAATGGTTCTCTTCATAGCACACAAGCTAAGTCGGTCACTCCTCTCCCACTTAGCTATTTTTTTTCTCCTCAGGTGTACTCTGATAATTGATCACATGTTTGGTTTCACGCAGTGCCATGTCAAGATCAACAATCCCTAATGAAAACTCTAAGTCTGTATTCCATTTATTAAAATTAGACCCATTCAAGATCTCAATAGAAGTAGAACAATTGTTCATAGAGAAGGTCACTGTTGAGACAAAAGAGGAATGCATAAGAATAAATAATAAAGGCAAGATATAGCTTTAAAGAACATAAGCTATCACGAAGAGGCCAACATTATCACACAATCCCCTTTGGATGGAATGCGCAAAACCCAGTTTACAACCAAGGTCAGAACCTCAGATGAGTTACTCAATGAGCATACATTGGGTTAAAAAATCTATCTTTTTTGGGTAGATAAATTCTCTAAACGAAAACACCTCCAATAACTTCATCTACGAATTTCAAGAATAACTACTCAGTGAGCATACATCGAGTTTAGAAATTTATCACCTTTGGGTAAATAAATCCCTTGGACTCAAGCATCTCCAATAGCTATATCCTTAATCAACCACAATCTATACATACAATTGTCCACCTTTGGGAAGACAATTATAGTAATGACTTAAAAACATTCCTCAAACTACAAAGAGACTTTTATAAATTAAAATGAGTGATTTCACTTTGGTGGTAATCACACACAATTATTTATAAAAATTCTTGCATAGAAATCAAATTTCTCTTGCAAAAAAAATAAAATAATAAATCAATCATAAATTTAAACAATATAACATTTCCAATAAATTTTGTCTTTAACAATATTAATCTCAATAGAAGTAATATTATACAATATTTCAAATATATTGTATTACAAAATCATACTATTAAAATCAATTGATTTATACATATATTATAATAATCAAATCAATATTGCAAAAATTTATATTGCAAAAATTTATATTATTAAGTTATCAATATATATATATATTAAACCTATAAAATTATATATATACACTGTATTGACGTTAAACACAAGAAACCGCTGCACTATTAACTTGGAAAGGACAAAACCAATTAACACAAATATCGGAACTCGGAACTGCAACTTGGAATTTCGCTATTGAAGCATTTTAGTAACCAAATATGCCATAGGAAAAAGGGTTTTGTGTTTGGGTAATTATAGGGCAGGTTTTGATTATTAGAGTTTATAGTATAATCAATTGTTCACAGAACATACATTATGAATCTAAAAATAACTTTTCGTATCAATAAAATTAACATATTAACCACACAGTACCATAGTTAGTAAAAAATTGTATCAAAATAATTAACGATAAATTGCATCAAAATAATTAAAACCATCAATTCATAATCATGTATTAACGATAAATAATTGAGTCCTAACTCATATAAATCAAGTTCTGATACTAAATGTAAGCGGAAAAATTTATCTATCGATTATATAAAATTAGAACATCGATACTTATTTGTGGAAGTCATGATTCAGAATCCCGAAATAATGAATGACCGGATCTTCTTCTGTATCTCACACTCTCGTTCACAACTCTCAATAGGGCAAGTTGTGGAGCCGTCAGTTATATTTCTGATTCTTGTGATTACAGAGGGGATCTAGCTATATAATATATTCCTAGTCCCTACCTATTATGGGCCCAAGGTTAAAAGTCACACTTTTACCCATACCAATTATTAGAATAATAATTTATATTTTAATTAATATTCACAAACTTGGTGACCAAGTTTGTTAGAGGGTATTTTAGTATTTTATTGTTGCTTTTGTAGCCCTAGTTTTAGCTTATAAATAGGGTAGTGTAGATGTCATTCCAATTATTGTATCCTTATCATTTGTAGCCGTCATTCTCTTTATAATACATTCTCTTCTTTTCATCATTATTTTCACCTTGTACACCAACAATTGGTATCTAGAGCTCCGGTTAGGATCAACGGGAAAACACGGGAAACACGAGTGAAACGTGAGGATTTCTTTGTGTGATTGATTTTGGTTCTTGATTCTTGTTGAATCTTGAACAAAATCTGATCAGAATCATAATTTTTTGTGATTTTGTGGGTTGGGAAACACTGTGTGCGGTGAGATTCTAAGTGTACTGTACAAGAAGGTTGAAGATGATGAACGGCGGCGGCGGCATGAACACCAAGCTTCCAGTATTTGATGACAAAAACTAGAATCGTTGGATGATTCAAATGCGTGTACTGTTCGGTGCGCAAGATGTTCTAGATCTTGTCACCGAAGGTTATGTTCCGGTAGCAGCAGATGCGACGGAGGAGCAGAAGAACGCGCAAAAGGATACAAGGAAGAAAGATCAGAAAGCATTGTTCTACATCCATCAATGTGTGGACGCGAATGTGTTTGAGAAGATTGCAGATTCAACGACGGCGAAGGCGGCGTGGGACACACTGGTCAGATGTTACGGTGGTGACGCGTCAGTGAAGAAGGTGAAGCTTCAGTCTTTACGTAAGCAGTACGAGAATCTCAACATGAAGAACAATGAGAAAGTTTCTGAGTACATCTCCAGAGTGATTCTGATCACTAATGAGATGAAGGCGTGTGGAGAAACTCTTTCTGAACAAGTAATCATTGAGAAGGTATTGAGATCCCTTACTCCTCAGTTTGATTACATTGTGGTAGCAATAGAACATTCTAAAGATCTGAGCACCATGAAAATTGAAGAGCTGCAAAGCAGTCTAGAAGCGCAAGAGTTGCGTCTGACTGAGAGAACTTCTGAAAGGGAAGTAGAGCAGCAGGCTCTGAAAGCAGTTTCTGATAAGAAGCATCAGAAACAGTCGTGGTCAGAAGCCAGGAGAAGATCTGATGGTGGTCAGAAGTCAGAAACCTCAACTTCTGATAAGCAAAAGAATGCTCAGAAGGGAAAAGAGAAGTATGACAAGAAGAAGATCCAATGTTACTGTTGCAAGAAGTTTGGTCACTTTGCTAGAGATTGTTGGTCAAACAAAGAAAGGAAGTCAGAAGAAGCAAATATAGCCAGAAGTTCTGATGATGAATCTGTGCTACTGATGGCTTCTGAATCTGATGATACGAATTTGACAGACTGGTGGTATATGGACACTGGCTGCTCAAATCATCTTACTGGAAATAAGAAATGGCTGGTTGATTTTGATTCTGAGAAGAGGACAAAGATCAGATGTGTTGATGACGAATATCTTAACGCTGAAGGTATGGGAAATGTCAGAGTTGTTCTGAATAATGAGAAAACAGCATTGATTCAGAATGTGTGGTATGTACCTGGCATCAAAAGCAATCTGATGAGCGTGGGACAATTAATTAAGAAAGGTTTTTTGTAACACCCCAATTCCCATCGCGCATAAATAATACATAAACAAATTAGAGTAAATAAAAATTTATTTTTCCGACAGAAACAGGGATGCCACACTTAAAGAAATAAAACATATTCCCTGCTCAAATATTTGATACATAACACATAATAGAAAAAATCATTAACGGGAACTTTTTCCATATAAAGGAAAGGTCAATTATGGAATAAAGCGGAAAGATCCATAATCGACTTGTTTTACAAAATAAACGGTTTTATAACAACAAAATATACATACAAAAGTCATACAAAACGTATTCAACAATTGTATACAAATAACTTAAAGCGTTCCCCGACTCCCGTGCTACGTATCAGAGCAGACACCAAGACCTAAGCAAACGAAGATCTAACTCTTCCACTTGCCTCCACACCTCTAAAGCTGACAATCTGCACTATGCCATAAAAAGCATATTCCAGCAGAAGGGTGAGAAATAACAACTAAACCAAGATTGCATAATAATATGCAAAAACACATAAATATCACATACACCATTATTCTCACCTCACCCATCACATACCAATGCATATAGCAAGCCACAGCTGTATAACATGTTTCTAACAATCCAACCACATAACATATAACAATTACACCAACATAATCACGTAATTGCACATAAGGCATACCAAGTCATCACATATAGAAACACATCACACATCACATAGCATATGTCTACGCATAAAACATATTATTCACAACCAATGCATTTATCACATATGCATGTCAATTTACCAATCCAATCATAATTCTAAACACATATTCAATGATTTCACAATTTCCCACACATAATCATAGAATCAATCAAACATATACCATTCAATACAATTGAACATATTTCATCTCATCAATCACAATCACATTTCCATGCACAATTAATTCATGATTTATGCAAATGCACATAGATCGACACCACGACTCTATGCACATGCCATGCGGTACCGACTTCCATTGTCACGTCATGTCACGTCATTAGTCCACTCAGGAACTATTGGAACCATCGCTCGTTACTGAGAATCTCAAGTAACACCCCGTCGGGCCTACGATGTTCACCCATCGCTTTAGGTCCTCAGGCATCGCCTCATATTTTCGAGGCACACGACGTTAAGGATTGCTTTAAGTCTCCAAAGGAGCACACAATCGTCTATAACCATCGCTTTCGGTCCTCAGGCATCGCCTCATATTTTCGAGGCACACGATGTTATAGCAGATTCATCGCTTTCAGTCCTCAGGCATCGCCTCATATTTTCGAGGCACACAATGATATAACAGATTCCCTCTGGAATCAAACCGCCACTCAGGACGTTCAACAATGCATATTATGATGTTTGGCATACAATGACTCATGACATTCACATTGCACCCACATACACATCCATAATCATGCATAAATAATCAAATACCACACATTGCATATTCTTGCCCTTAGGCCACAAATCAACCACCACAACAATTACAACAACTTGTCACATGCTTCAACATCATCACATTCATGCATTGCAAACAATTCAAACAATGCATTTCAAACCATAAATGCCACCACACAACACACATTGGATTTCACATCAAACTATGTATTTACCGCACAATAACAACATTCTCACAACATCGCATCACAACACCGTATCACAATATCTCATTACATGTATTCACATCACATAACAACACACAAGCTATACGTTATATATCAAAAGCATATAACACGATAACACAACAATCGCACACAAATACGACGGGAAAAGTCGACAAAATGACACGTTTCCAAAACCACGACTTAAATAAATCATCCACTAATCCCAAAACCATTTTTACAAGAAAGAACATTTCATAAGCTTTCTAACGCTTCGAACGGGGACCAAAACGGACTTACAGATCAAAAGTTATGAATTTTTGAAGTTTCTTAAATTTTTCACTTGTCCAGACCTGCGCGCTGAGCGCGAAACCTGCTACGAATTTCAGCCTAAAAAACACCATTTTTAGACTTCCGGACATCCGTTTTCGATTCCGTAAAAAGCTGCGACTCAGAATTCAACGTACTACAATATTTTCACTATTAAAAGCCATCCAACACATTTTCCCATTTTTGACATATTTTAAAACATAATTTTATCATTGAATTCTAAATTCGAACTCGCTCGAAACCGCGGGAAAACACGCAAACAACCATTCCCGATTAAACCCAAACCTTACCCGACTACACCACGCAACTTATTCCGAGTTTCAACCGTGAAAACATCGATTTCCACTCGATTCTACCATTCATGCCCTAAACTCGAATTCTCGATAATTCGACACAAACCCCTCAAATCTCACAAACGTGTATTCCCGATTAAACCCACTCCTCGCTCGACTATTCTACACGAACAGTTCCGAAATCTAACCGCGAAAACATCGATTTTCATCAATTGTTCATCAATTTATCAATTAGAGAAAAGTTGTGAAAACAACCAAAACAATTACACAAACAACACATATACATACACAATCGAAATATAATTGAAACTTCTCACCCTTACCCGATTATT
Source organism: Lathyrus tuberosus (assembly GCA_022829125.1). Taxonomy (NCBI): domain Eukaryota; kingdom Viridiplantae; phylum Streptophyta; class Magnoliopsida; order Fabales; family Fabaceae; genus Lathyrus; species Lathyrus tuberosus. The sequence goes on from JALAZF010000365.1 coordinate 5,714,893, forward strand.
CGCGCTTGAAACGGATGAATTCTCGATTTTCCTCTTTTTCCTCTTCTCCATTTCTTTCTTCTCCTTTTCCTTCTTTCTCTCTTTTCTTTCTCTTCTTTTTCTTTCAACTTCTATTTATAAAAATATCTAACCCCGGAAAAAGACCAAAATACCCCTATACTCAATTATCTCGCAAACGCTCTCAAAACGCGATAAAACAAAATAACGGTGAAAAATAACATTTTGTCAAATAAAAGTCAATAATAAAATAATATAAAACCAAAACCAATTAAATCTACTCTATTAAATAAATCTAACAAAACTGGGGCGTTACATTTTTCAGTTACCATGAAGGACAATCTTCTGAAGCTGTATGACTGTAATCAGAAGTTGATTATGGAGTCAGAACAGGGAAGGAATAGAACATTCAAGGTGAATGTCAGAACTTCTGACTCTGAATGTCTTAGTGCAACAAGTGTTGTGAAAGAAAGTGAGCTGTGGCACAGAAGATTTGGTCATCTGAATTTCAGAAGCTTAGAACATCTGAATTCGAAGAAGCTGGTACACAGAATTCCTACAATTAAGAAGCCTGAGAAGTCATGCAAAGTGTGCATGGAAGGAAAGCAACCAAGATTACCATTTGCGTCAGAAGTTGCTCCAAGAGCAAAACATCCCTTGGGAGTAGTACATTCTGATGTGTGTGGTCCATTTCCAGTAGAATCGTTCGGAGGGAATAAATACTTCATGTCATTTGTTGATGAATTCACGAGAATGATATGGGTATCCCTTATTAAGTTCAAACACGAGGTGTTTGCTGAATTCAAGAAGTTTCGAATGAAGGTTCAGAATCAGAGTGGTCAGACTCTGAAGATTCTCAGAACCGATGGTGGGGGTGAGTATAACTCCAAAAAGTTTCAGAAGTTCTGTGAGGAGAATGGAATTGAGCATGAGGTTACTGCTCCTTACACTCCTCAACACAATGGTCTTGCTGAAAGAAGAAATCGTACTTTGCTTGATATGGTGAGAAGCATGCTGAAGGAGAAGAAGCTTCCTCAAAACTTCTGGGGAGAAGTTGTTGCCACCGCAGCATATGTGCTCAACAGATGTCCAACGAAGAAGCTGAAGGAAATAGTTCCTATTCAGAAGTGGACGGGAGAAAAGCAAAGTGTTAGTCATCTAAAGGTGTTTAGTTCTGTTTGTTACAAACATGTTCCAGAAGCTAGAAGACAGAAGCTGGATGATAGAAGCAAAGTAATGTTACTGGTGGGGTACCACAGTACGGGTGCGTACAAGCTTTATTGTCCAGAAACTAATAAAGTTGAGTTCAACAGAGACGTTATTGTGAAGGAATCAGAAGTTTGGAATTGGGATAAGTCTCAATCTGATTCTGATGTGAGAACTTCTGAAGAAAGGTCAGAAATAAGAATTTCTGAAACTGATGGTGATTCTGATTCTGAACGAGACAATGAGTTTGAGATGGCTGATCTCGGGAAAATGACATACTTTCTAGGGATGGAGTTCAGATATTCTGAGAAAGGTATCATTTTGCATCAGCTGAAGTATGAACGAGAACTTCTGAAGAAAGGTCAGAAATAAGAATTTCTGAAACTGATGGTGATTCTGATTCTGAACGAGACTCAGAAGATGAAGGTGATTCTGATGATCCAGATTCTGATGATGATCAAGATTCTGGTGGTGATTCAGACTCTGGGAATATGCCAGACTCTGAAGGTGGTCAAAGTTCTGGAGGATGTCAAACTTCTGAAGCAAGAGCTTCTGAAGGAGAAACTTCTGAGGACAGAACTTCTGAGGTTCAAGCATCCGGAGAAAGTTCTGAACGAGGTCAGAGGCCACAGAGAATCAGAAACATTCCAAGAAGATTTGAAGAGTTTGACATGTTGCAAGACACTGAAGTAGATTCTGAAGGAGAGATTATTCAGTGTGCCATGTTAGTAGACTCTGAACCTGTGAGTACAGAAGAGGCTCTCAAGCAGAAGTTCTGGCTAAAGGCCATGAAAGAAGAACTTGAGGCCATAGAGAGAAACAAGACTTGGAAGCTGACAGAACTTCCAAAGGACAAGAAAGCCATCAGCGTCATATGGGTTTTCAAGCAGAAGCTAAAGCCAGATGGATCAATTGGCAAATACAAAGCGAGGTTGGTAGCAAGAGGATTTCTGCAGAAACCTGGGCTGGATTATTCTGAAGTGTTTGCACCTGTAGCGAGACATGAAACAATCAGATTGGTGATTGCAATAGCTGCTAACAGGAATTGGCCTCTGATGCACTTAGATGTGAAATCTGCATTTCTGAACGGTCCATTAGAAGAAGAAGTTTATGTGTCACAACCCCCTAGATTTGTCACAACCCCCTGGTGTACAGACTACATAAAGCTTTGTATGGATTGAAGCAAGCGCCCAGAGCTTGGAATCAGAAGATTGATTCATTTTTCAAGAAGCAGGGTTTTCAGAAATGTGAGATGGAATACGGTGTTTATGTTCAGCATATTTCTGAAGGAAATATGATTCTGGTGTGTTTGTACGTTGATGACATATTGCTGACCGGAAGTTCTGAACAAGAATTAGCTAAGTTCAAGAAGGTGCTGATGAATGAGTTTGAGATGACTGATCTCGGGAAAATGACATACTTTCTAGGGGTGGAGTTCAGATATTCTGAGAAAGGTATCATTTTGCATCAGCTGAAGTATGAACGAGAACTTCTGAAGAGATTTAAGCTGCAGAATTGTAAGGCTACTATCACACCTACAGATACAAATCAGAAACTAGATTCTGATTCTGATGGTGAGGATGTGGACGCTACAACCTTCAAACAGTTGGCTGGTTCTCGGAGGTATTTGTGTAATACCAGACCTGATATTTGCTATGCAGTTGGAATGGTTAGTAGATTCATGAGTAAACCCAAGTGGTCCCATTACCAAGCTGCTGTCAGGATTCTGAGGTATATCAAGGGAACTCTGAAGTATGGAGTGTTGTTCCCTTCTGGAAGAAAGAGTGAATCAGAACTTCTGAGTTATTCAGATTCTGATTAGTGTGGAGACAGAGTTGATAGAAGAAGTACTTATGGATACTTGTTTAAGTTTCTAGGAGGCCTTATTTCTTGGTGTTCCAAGAAACAACCTGTTGTTGCGCTATCAACCTGTGAAGCTGAATATATTGCAGGTGCTGTTACTGCATGTCAAGCTGTGTGGATTCTGAACTTGCTGGAGGATCTGAAGATCAAAGTTGACAAACCTCTGAAGCTGATGATTGATAATAAGTCTGCAATCAATCTTGCCAGAAACCCAGTGTTGCATGGGAGAAGCAAGCATATTGAGACAAAGTATCACTATCTGAGAAGTCAAGTTAAGAATTGAGTGTTAGAAGTTCTGCACTGTAGCACCCAGAAGCAGTTGGCAGATGTTCTGAAGAAGGCTATCAAGATTGATCAATTCCTTTGCTTAAGGGATGGAATTGGAGTTGTTAGTTTTGAGGAAATATAAATTAAGGGATGGTATTAGAATAATAATTTATATTTTAATTAATATTCACAAACTTGGTGACCAAGTTTGTTAGAGGGTATTTTAGTATTTTAGTGTTGCTTTTGTAGCCCTAGTTTTAGCTTATAAATAGGGTAGTGTAGATGTCATTCCAATTATTGTATCCTTATCATTTGTAGCCGTCATTCTCTTTATAATACATTCTCTTCTTTTCATCATTATTTTCACCTTGTACACCAACAATAATCAGGTTTCAGATACCCAGCCTTCAGTTATAAAAGAGATCACTTAACTAATAATAAGACTTATATATGCACCCCATCAGAATCACGATTAATTCGTTTTTCACAAACTAAACAACAATTGATTGTAGTCCATAAAAAATTAGATAAATCTAACATTATATACATATTGAGTATATATACATCAATGCACTGTTTTGTTTCAAAATGAAAATTAATATTGCCAAGCGCAAGAAAAAAAGGAATAATACATAATAAAATAAAGTAATTGGTTCTTTATGAACCAAAATCTTTCAAATTCACACATGAATCAAGTATGAGTGGCTCTGATACCACTTGTTGGTATTATTTTAATTAACATACATTAATTCATACTCAATTCGGTATGAAATAGAATGCGGAAGCGTACCTTTAGGATCTATGTAATTTCAATGAGAAGATGATGATCTTCGTAGAACAATGACCTTCCAATTGTAGATTTTTTAATTCCTTAATTCCTCTTTCAATTAAATAGATCACTTTAATTTGACTAATTAAATAATGGTTTTAACACACTCATTTATTACATATATGATGCAAAAATAAAATTCTAACACAACTTCCATTGTATATACTCCCTCCGTCTCACAATAGGTGTCATCTTTCATTTTTTTATTTGTCTCAAATTATTTGTCCCTTTAGAATACCAATGTAATATTTATTATTTCTTTCCACTAACTTACCCTTATTTATTATATTTTAATTTATTTAACTACTCCACTATATATTATTAATAAGGTTATTTTAGTAAATGATACTCGTTTTATCATTGAAGTCAACACAATTAATCATTATCTTAAAAAGTGTGAAAATCTCAAAGAAGACACCTATTATGAGACGGAGGGAGTAACTTATTAATTATAAATAATCTCTAGAGTTGCACATCAAAACAATCTATTTCTTTTTTTTTTTTAATTTCTTCTCTTCTTAATATTTATCTCTTTACATTCCCACGTTTTTACCTTATGATTAGCTCTCCACTCATCCCATTAACTTACAATACACTTCATTAAAAAACTTAACTCTATTAACTCTCTTATTCAAAACCTAAGAAGAAGAATTCAAGGGTTTCTTCTCATAAAATCCAAACTAATGTTGCTCACTCTAATTCTGGTTTACAAACTTCTAATCGTGTTTTTGTAAGCCGAAATTTATGATTTGGAAAAATAAATGAATTAATGTTTTTTATTGGCATTGAAGTGTACTAATTATCTATTTTTTTAGATGCTGCTTGATTTGATTTTATTTTAGCTTTAGATTCTGAATGTGAATATGTGATGATGGATTTTACGGTGTCTATTATGGTATGTAGTTTTTTTAATTTTAAAAATTTACTTGAGTATCTTGTCATGAATTGATGTAGTTTTATCACTTGCATGATTGTAGATTAATTTTATGATTGTAGATTAATTTTATGGTACTATTTTAACAATGTTTATGTAATTTAATTGTTTTAGATTCATTGTATGGTATGAGTTTATAGTCTAACTCATAACAAACGATCCTTAATGTTATCACATATGGATGTTGATGAATTGCAGTCAAAACTGATAAATGCAGAGCGTCGATTATGGAGGTGTGATGCGTGCACAGATTTTGAATACTTGATGTCCAAAATTGAGGCCACATATCTCATTTTAAAACTCCGAAGTTTTATGTTAATGTTTGATAAATGCATCACTTAAAAAGGTTGATTTTGTGTTTGTTGAACACCAACCATAGAAACTAAGAGTGCACCTTACTTTGGTAGCAATTCTTCTTTGAAGATTACACGGTGCATGTTTGGATTAATGGTGTGTCGGGTGGAATTACGATGGGCCAACACAATTTTGATAAAAGCTACAATACTTTAGAGCTTCAATAAAATCATAATTCTACCAAACTCCGTAAATCCAAAATATCATCAATTTAATAACTCTTTTAATTTATGAAGAGACACTGATTAAATAATTACAGTATGATATATTCAAATCAAAATATTATCAATTTAATGACTTTTTAATTCAATTTTATCTAATATACTGCATCAATTTAGTAGCACAAATATTGCCTGTAGATAAAACACAATTTTATAATTATGAAGGGAGGAAATACACGTACAATTTATTATATTTTTATTTATTATTATTACATGTTTTTATTATTTTACTTATACTTTATTTTTATTTAACTATTTCTTCTTTTTTTTTATAGTTTTTGCAGAGATATATGGATTTAATGGATGGAGAAATGTTATATTGAACATTGTATGAAAATATTTTTCAATTTTATCGATTCATTATACTATTCAGTAGCTAGTGTAAAAATATTTCATTAATTATGTTTTTTCTCTCCCTATTTTATTGTTGATGTAGGTATGAATGAAATAATTGCATATAAACTTAAGATATTCTTCAATTTTTCTACTTTATCAATTCATTATATTTTGTATTCATTTATTGTTTGTTTCTATCTTAATATTTTTTTTGTTACTTATGTTTTTTTTTTTGTTGGTAAATCTATAAATAGGACATGTATGAACGAATTGTATATGAAATTAAGATTTTATTGATTAATCAAAATATATTATTTTATTTTTTTATTTTTTATGTTTTATTATTATTTTTTATTTTATTTTGTTGGATGAAAAAATTGCATAAGAAATCAATTTTTTTTTATTTAATCAATTTATTATATTTTTAATTTTTCCTTTTTATATTACTTAATTTATTCCTTATTTTTTTCCTATTTTTACTCTATTCTTTATTTTTTTTTTTAAAATATATATATTGCTACTCTTTTTAAACTGACAAACTATTAAATTATTGCTATTTTTTTGTTTGTTTTATATATGGATAAATTAAAGAATATAGATTTTCGCAAATCAAATATGAAATTAAATAATGTAATATGACTAAAATATAAAATAAATAAAATTGTTCCGGACTGTACCAATGATTAGGCATTGCCCAATCTACTTCTGCTCCCAGAACGGCTCAATTACCTAAGTCCAGCCAATGTGGGACAGCATTTACCTTTCTGCCCCTCTACCGGACACATATGGTCAGAGCGACTACAAGGTCTCCTCCTCCTCCTCGGCATTCCTGCCCGTCATGCACGACTCTACCATCTAGAAACAACCACGACGCCCGTGCCTGGAACTGTGTCCTTGCCAATGGCAACGGCTAGTTTCGGGCACCTCTGCCCGTCCTAACGGCTAGTTTTTTGCAGTTACCTATTCTTCGGGAAAAGATTATTTTGCCCCGAGAATAGGGACCGTTGGCCACGCGCTGGGGCCCGTCAGGTATTCAAAATGACCCTAAGAAACACATACTTCTATACTTGCCTTTTTCCTCTCCCGATTCTTACTTTAGCTTTGGAGTGCCTTGCAGGTACACCCCCTCCTCATCTCACACACCCAGCATCACAGACATCTCTCTTGGCCCACTTCAGGTTCTGATCAGCCTTCAAGATCAGTGGCGCCGTCTGTGGGAAACTTGTTATCCCCGTCTTAACATCCACCTCAGATTCAAGACCAAAATAGCTCTCTGTCCAAGATTCCGATCATGACTTGGCAAGATCACGTCCAAGATGCTTGCAATCCTGCTTTCCTCCCCGTCAACAAAACTGACGCTGACGGATCTACGTCCTTCCTCGGAGGAGACGCCTGTCGTCTGAGAGATGGAGCTACTGCGTCTCCCTCCCCCACTCGTACTGATCGTGTTTAAGACCAATCCTCACTGGCGCTCCTGCCCGTTCCAGCTCCACCCAACGCCGAACCAGGCGTGGTGGCCCTCCTTGAAGCAATCAACAAGACCAACCTCTTGATCCTCCAACAAAACGAGAGGATTGGGGCGTTGGAAGAGTCTGCCCGACCAAGATCCCCTCAGTCGAGGAAAGATCGCCGACAATCCAAAAGTCCACATCCCCGACGGAAAGGTGATCGTCGGGTGCGCCAGGAACCAGAGTCCCAGCATGTCGTCCGGAAGCGTGACCATGTTTCTCCTTGAAACCAATATTACCCAAGCAACAAGAGAACCCAGAGAGACCAACGTTCACCCCCGGTCAGGTCGAAGGGCCAAGCATGAACACCGTCTCCCCGCTGTCCCTGAGTGAAGCATTCGCTCCCCTTCTTGGACCAGTTCCGGCAGCGACGACGAGCCCCACTGCCCGTTGTCTCAGGAGATCATAGCTATGCAGCTCCTTAAAGGCTTGGAGAAACCACCGTCTTTGGGCACTTAGGACGGAACAATAGACCCAGATGAGCACATCGAAAATATCGATGCGCTGCTCGACTATCGTGGCGTCTGGGGCGCCATCAAATGCCGTCTGTTCCCTATCACTCTCCGGAAAGGAGCAATGACCTGGTACAAACAAATGCCCGAGGAGTCCATCACCTCGTGGAAACAGCTAGGAAGAATGTTTTCCAGACACTTTACGGCATCGCGCTGCCATCCAAAGACCGAAGCCTCCCTTGAGGCCATAATTCAAGGGAAGGATGAGCCTCTCCGGGCATACATTGAGAGGTTTAATAAAGAAGCGGTGCAAGTCCCTATCACCGATGACATGAAGAAGTTCCTGTTCGAACGAGGACTTCGCCCCCATTCATAATTTTCCAAACCTGTTGGCCTTGCACCTCCAAGGAGCCTGGACGCCTTCCTCCTCAAGGCACAAGCATATATTCAGTACGAGGAGAAAGAGGTGGCCAGCTCCACCCGGGCCTCACGCTATCAAGAAAGTGCCCGGGCCTCCAAAAGGGATGAACCCTCGACATCCCGTCGAGGGGAGAAAAGACGCGAAGACCGTCCCCGGGAGTCCCGAGACAACGAAGGGCCCTCCGGCCGCTTCCATGATTACACTCCCCTGACTGTCTCCAGGCAAAAGATTCTCTCCGAATGTGCTAACTCGGAGTTTAAACAAGCAGGGGTTCGATTCCTTAAGCAGGTATCAGCCAAGCCAAACGCCGATAAGTCGAAATATTGCCGTTTCCACAAAAGTCACGGCCTCACTACTGAGGAATGTATCCACCTGAAGGATGCCATAGAAATACTGATCAGGGACGGCCACCTGAAGCAGTTTACAAAGAAGAAGAATACTCCCCGGCAAGACGCCCAGGAGTCGAAGAAAGTCGAGGAAGAGGTGCCTTCCTCTAAAGAGACAAACCTCCAGGTCGCTGTAACGCCCCATTTTCTTTTATTATTATTTGTGAATAATTATATGTTGTTGTGATTGATTATGTGTTGTTGTGACTTCGTTGTGGTTTTGTACCCGTGGTGAAGGATAGTAGCCTTAAGAAGTAAGTCTTGAGGTTAGTAGGGGTGTATGGCTAATAACATAGAGATTAGCGGTGCGTTGAGTAATGTTGATGGGATTATTTAAATTTATCATTTGTTGACTAATTTATTTCATTAGTTGAGTGATAATGTTAATATAATAAGATAATTAAAATAATTAAGATGTGTAGTGAGTGGAAGAGCTTTATGGTAATTAGGCGAGGGTTAAGTGAGGGCAAATAAGGCGATTCATTAATTGGGGTATATGAGAGAATTAGAGAGTGAGAGTTTATTATTCTGATTCCACGTGAAAAAGTGAAAGATGGAGAAGAGCTAGGGCAAGAGGAAGAAAGGGAGAATCCATTAAAGTTAGGAAAACTCATCACTTTAAGGTAAGGGTGGGAATTCTTTATATCTTAAGGGTTTGATGATACATGTATGTGGGTAGAATTGTTAGGTTGAATCCATAAGAATGTTGTTTGTGGGTTGATTGGGGTTTTTGAGGAGAATTCATCATTACATGATTGGAATTGATGAAATTAGAAATAGGTTGTAATGGCATAATCTGTGGAAAAAGTGTGTTAAAAATCAGTTTGAGTGCATAAAATCGCAGTTGGGGAGATGCTGTTATCGCAGGGTTTTTCTGCTTAAATCGCAGAGGGCGCTTAGCGCGGTCGAGCGTGCTTAGCGCGGTCTGGAAGAATTTCGCCTCCTCGAGGCAGTGAGTAACGCGCTTAGCGCGGATGTGGGCCCGCTTAGCGCGGCCTGAGACTGAAAAACATTATTTTAATTGCTGAAAATTTGTGGAAATTGTATATTTTATGTTATATAAATGTTGTTTTGTTACTGTGATGTCGTGAGCATGTATTGAAGTATTATATGCTTGTTTTGTTGATGTTGATGTGATAATATGAAATGCATGATTAAATGATGCAAAGGTGTGTAGTGGTTGTAGGGCATAATGAGGTATGTTCGATAAATGCGTGTTGATTGTTGATTGATGATGTGATGGAATAATGGTATGCCATGTGTTTGCGTTAGTCATTATTGCATGTTGTCGTTGAAGGTGCATAAGCATATGCATGAGTTGAGGGATGGCGTGTGCCCATGTGGGATGTGAGCGTTTATCCAGATTCCTTGATGGAATCAATGTTGTTGTTGTTGAGTGATTGTGTGCCCATGTGGGGTGTGAGCAATCACGATTGTCGTGTGCCCATGTGGGGTGTGAGCGATTAATTGAAGTTCCGACGGGAATTGTGATCATGAAACAGGGATCGAAAATGGTACCACATGCATTGAGTCTAGTGGGTGTCTCATTGCATTTCTCTTTATACTTGTGTTGCATTGGGCTTTGAATGATTATTTGTGGTGGTGTTAAAGTGTGAGATTGTTGTTGAATGTCATGATATGGGTAAATTACCTGATAATTTATACTTACATATTATGTCATCTTATTCTTTTGATTGATTGAGAATCTCACCCTTATGTTTGAATGTTGCCTCCACATGGGTAACATGCAGGTGATCAGGATTAGTGTGGTGTCAGAGTGAGTGATGATGAAGTCTTCTACTTTGCTTGTTGTGTCGGCGTCTGCTCTGATGTGTAACACCGGGGTTTTGGAACGCTTAGTTTTTCTGTTTATTTGGTTGATGTTTAATTGAAGGATGTGAACTAATATTTTGGTTATGGTGTTAAACGACTATTCTTTCGCTGCAGATTAAAAGAATTTTATTTTTGAAAAATGATTAAAGTGTTACATGTCTATTTCATGAGCAGGTTTTTGTTGAAGTAGCATCCTGAATGCCCATGTTGTTTCTAGTTGACTCTGATGTTTTATTATTTTATTAATATTATGATGCGGGGGTTTAGGGTGTTACATAGTGGTATCAGAGCAGGTCGGTCCGTTCGAACAAGTTGTCGAGTCGTTGTCGTGTGTGAGTTGTTTAGTGTCGGTGTCGTTTGCTTATCTATTGCGTTCTGTTGTTGGCATGTGACAGATTTAGAATGGCTGGAAGGAACGATGCTGCTCTTGCTGCTGCTTTGCAAGCTATGGCTCAAGCAGTACAGAATCTGCCGCGTGCTAACGAGAATGATGAGTTTCAGAAGAACAACCCGCCTACTTTCAAGGGAAGATATGATCCGGATGGAGTGCAAACTTGGCTCAAGGAGATTGAGAGAATCTTCCGGGTTATGGAATGTCCTGAAGCACAGAAGGTACGGTTAGGTACGCATATGCTAGCTGAGGAGGCTGATGATTGATGGGTAAGTACCCGTCAATTGTTGGGAGCTACTGGAGAGGTGATTTCTTGGGTGGTGTTTAGCAGGGAATTCTTGAGGAAATATTTCCCTGAGGATGTCCGAGGGAAGAAAGAGATAGAGTTCTTGGAGCTGAAGCAGGGTAGCATGTCAGTGACTGAGTATGCTGCTAAGTTTTCAGATTTGGCAAAGTTTTATCCTCATTACAGTGAGGCAACAACTGAATTCTCAAAGTGTGTCAAGTTCGAGAATGGTTTGAGGCCTGAGATCAAGCAGGCGATTGGTTATCAGAGGATTAGACGGTTTCCAGACTTGGTTGATTGCTGCAGGATCTTTGAGGAGGATAGCAAAGCTCGATCGGCTCACTTCAAGGGGTTGGCCGAGAGAAGAGGGAAGCAGCAAGTGAATCGTGGAAAGCCTTATACAACTCCGGCTGATAAAAGTAAACAGAAACATGCTGATGGCAGGAAGCCAAGGGGGGGAGGTGCCTCTACTCCTCTCAAGTGTTACAGGTGTGGTGAGTTGGGTCATCATATCAGTGAGTGCTCGAGTGACGTGAAGAAGTGTTTCAAGTGTGGACAATCCGGACATTTGATTGCTGATTGCAAGGTTAATATGGCGACTTGCTACAATTGCGGAGAGCATGGCCATATTAGTACTCGTTGTCAGAAGACAAAGAAAGCTTCAACTGGAGGGAATGTGTTCGCTTTGACAGGAACTCAGACTTCTAGCGAAGACAGACTAATCAGAGGTATTTGTTACATTAATGATACGCCTTTGATTGCCATGATTGATACGGGTGCTACGCATTGTTTTATTGCTACTGATTGTGTGAAAAGGTTAGGCCTTGTCGTTTCTCCTATGAAGGGAGAAATGGTTGTCGAAACTCCTGCGAGGGGATCGGTGACCACTTCTCTAGTGTGTTTGAATTGTCCGTTATCAATCTTTGGTAAGGACTTTGGTGTAGATCTGATTTGTTTGCCTTGGGAGGTCTCGATGTGATCTTGGGTATGAACTGGTTGGAGTTCAACCATGTTCACATTAATTGTTTTAATAAGTCGATTCGATTTCTTACTCCTGAGGAAGAAGGAGAAGATGGTTTTCTGTCTGCTAGAGAATTGAAGGAGCATTTGGAAGACGAAGCTCAGGTGCTTGCATTATTTGCATCATTATCAGTGGAGAGCAAGTCAGTGATTAGTGAGTTGCAAGTGGTGCGGGAATTTCCTGAAGTGTTTCCAGATGACATTGCTGATGTGCCACCAGAGAGAGAAGTAAAATTTACTATTGATCTTGTCCCTGGTACTAGACCTATTTCTATGGCACCATACAGGATGTCGGCATCAGAATTGTCAGAACTGAAGAAGCAACTGGAAGACCTATTAGAAAAGAAGTTTGTAAGGCCAAGTGTGTCGCCTTGGGGAGCTCCATCGTTGTTGGTAAAGAAAAAGGATGGTAGTATGAGGTTGTGTATTGACTACAGACAGTTGAATAAAGTAATGATTAAGAACAAGTATCCACTTCCAAGAATAGATGACTTGATGGATCAGTTGGTGGGTGCTCGTGTGTTTAGCAAGATCGATCTGAGATTAGGATATCATCAGATAAGAGTTAAGGACGAGGATATTCAGAAGACATTTTTTAGGACTCGATACGGACATTATGAATATGTGGTGATGCCGTTTAGAGTTACTAATGCCCCTTGTGTGTTTATGGAGTACATGAATAGGATTTTTCATGCTTACTTGGATCAGTTTGTAGTTGTCTTTATCAACGACATTCTGATCTATTCTAAGTCAGAAGAAGAACATGCTGAGCATTTGCGAGTCGTGTTGCAAGTGTTGAAAGAGAATAAGCTTTATGCCAAGTTATCCAAGTGCGAGTTTTAGATGAAAGAGGTGAGTTTCCTTGGTCACATTATTTCAGGTGATGGTATTGTTGTGGATCCATCTAAGGTAGATGTAGTTCTACAATGGGAAGCTCCGAAGTCGGCAACTGAGATTAGAAGCTTTTTGGGTTTAGCTGATTATTATCGTCGGTTTATAGAAGGCTTTTCGAAGTTGGCACTTCCGTTGACGCAGTTGACCTGCAAGGGTAAAGCGTTTGTATGGGACATTCATTGTGAGAAGAGTTTCATTGAGCTGAAGAAGAGATTGACTACAGCTCCGGTGTTGATTTTGCCAGAACCAGATTAACCATTTGTAGTGTACTGTGATGCTTCGTTGATGGGTTTAGGAGGTGTATTGATGCAAAATCGTAAAGTTGTGGCTTATGCTTCGCGACAATTAAGGATTCATGAAAGGAATTATCCAACTCATGATTTGGAACTAGCGGCAGTGGTTTTTGTGTTGAAGATTTGGAGGCATTATCTTTATGGCTCCAGATTCGAAGTGTATAGCGATCATAAGAGCTTGAAGTATCTGTTTGATAAGAAGGAACTGAATATGAGGCAGAGGAGATGGCTTGAATTTTGAAGGATTATGATTTCGGCTTGAATTATCATCCCGAAAAAGCTAATGTTGTGGCTGATGCTTTGAGTCGGAAGACATTGCATATGTCTGCTATGATGGTGAAAAAATTAGAATTGATTGAACAGTTCAGAGATATGAGTTTGGTTTGCGAGCAGACACCATATAGTGTGATGTTGGGAATGTTGAAGATCAATAATGAGTTTCTGAACAGTATCAGAGAGGCCCAGAAGTTGGACGTGAAATTGGTGGATTTGATAGTTGGAAATGACCGAACCGAGAATAACGAGTTCAGAATAGATGAAAAAGGTGTGTTGAGATTCTGTGATAGGATTTATATTCCTGATGATGCTGAGATGAAAAGGATGATTTTAGAGGAGAGTCATAGGAGTAGCTTGAGTATCCATCCAGGAGCTACAAAGATGTATCAAGATTTGAAAAAGATATTTTGGTGGCCTGGATTAAAGCGGGATGTGGCTCTGTTTGTGTATGCATGTCTGACTTGTCAAAAGTCAAAAATGGAACGTCAGAAGCCTGCTGGTTTGATGCAACCGTTGGACATTCTAGAGTGGAAATGGGATAACATTTCTATGGATTTTGTGACTAGATTGCCTAATACGCCAAGAGGACATGACTCAATTTGGGTAGTAGTGGATAGACTGGCGAAGTCGGCACATTTCATTCCGATTAATATCAGTTTTCCTTTACAGAAGTTGGTAGAGATTTATATTCAGGTGATTGTGAAGTTGCATGGAATCCCATTGGGTATTGTGTCGGATCGAGATCCAAGGTTCACTTCTAGATTTTGGGAGAGTTTGCAGGAAGCTTTGGGATCAAAGCTGAGATTGAGTTCGGCTTATCATCCACAGACGGATGGTCAGACGGAAAGAACTATCCAGTTCTTGGAAGATCAGTTGAGGACTTGTGTACTTGAACAAGGAGGTGCTTGGGATAGTCATTTGCCATTAATTGAGTTCACCTATAATAATAGTTATCATTCCAGTATTGGAATGGCACCTTTTGAAGCGTTGTATGGCCGTAGGTGTCGAACGCCTTTGTGTTGGCACGAATCTGGTGAAAGTGTAGTGCTCGGACCTGAGATTGTTCAACAAACTACCGAAACAGTGAAGCTGATCTGGGAGAAGATGAAAGCTCCGAAGAGTAGGCAGAAGAGTTACCATGATAAAAGGAGGAAAGATCTCGAGTTCCAAGAAGGAGACCATGTGTTTTTGAGAGTCACTCTGGTGACCGGTGTTGGACGTGCTTTGAAGTCGAGGAAGCTTACTCCTAGATTTATTGGTCTGTAGCAGATTTCGGCAAGAGTTGGACCTGTTGCGTATAGAGTGGCATTGCCGCCGCGTTTGTAGAACTTGCATGATGTGTTCCATGTTTCGCAGCTTCGGAAGTATGTTCCGTATCCGTCGCATGTGATTCTGATGGATGATGTGGAAGTGAGAGATAATCACACAGTCGAGGCCTTGCCAGAGTGTATTGATGATCGCGAGGTGAAGCAGTTGAAGGGCAAGGAGATTGTTCTCGTGAAGGTAGTATGGGGAGGTGTTTTCGGTGGGAACATGACTTGGGAATTGGAGAGTAAGATGCGAGAGTCGCATCCGAGTTTGTTTGCGTCAGGTAATTTTCGAGGATGAAAATATTCTAAGTGGGGGAGAGTTGTAATGCCCCATTTTCTTTTATTATTATTTGTGAATAATTATATGTTGTTGTGATTGATTATGTGTTGTTGTGCCTTCGTTGTGGTTGTGTACCCGTGGTGAAGGGTAGTAGCCTTAAGAAGTAAGTCTTGAGGTTAGTAGGGGTGTATGGCTAATAACATAACGATTAGCGGTGCGTTGAGTAATGTTGATGGGATTATTTAAATTTATCATTTGTTGACTAATTTATTTCATTAGTTGAGTGATAATGTTAATATAATAAGATAATTAAAATAATTAAGAGGTGTAGTGAGTGGAAGGGATTTATGGTAATTAGGCGAAGGTTAACTTAGGGGCAAATCAGGCGATTCATTAATTGGGGTATATGAGAGAATTAGAGAGTGAGAGCTCATTATTTTGATTACACGTGAAAAAGTGAAAGAGGGAGAAGAGCTAGGGCAAGAGGAAGAAAGGGAGAATCCATTGGAGTTAGGAAAGCTCATCACTTTAAGGTAAGGGTGGGAATTCTCTATCTCTTAAGGGTTTGATGATACATGTATGTGGGTAGAATTGTTAGGTTGAATCCATAAGAATGTTGTTTGTGGGTTGATTGGGGTTTTTGAGGAGAATTCATCATTACATGATTGGAATTGATGAAATTAGTTTAGTTGATTTGTATTGTTGGAATTCATATGTTAGAAATAGGTTGTAATGCCATAATCTGTGGAAAAAGTATGTTAAAAATCAGTTTGAGTGAAGAAAATCGCAGTTGGGGAGATGTTGTTATCACAGGGTTTTTCTGCTTAAATTGCAGAGGGCGCTTAGCGCGGTCGAGCGCGCTTAGCGCGGTCTGGAAGAATTTCACCTCCTCGAGGCAGTGAGTAGTGCGCTTAGCGCGGATGTGGGCCCGCTTAGCGCGGCCTGGGATTGAAAAGCATTATTTTAATTGCTGAAAATTAGTGGAAATTGTATATTTTATGTTATATAAATGTTGTTTTGTTGCTGTGATGTCGTGAGCATGTATTGAAGTATTAGATGCTTGTTTTGTTGATGTTGATGTGATAATATGAAATGCATGATTAAATTATGCAAAGGTGTGTAGTGGTTGTAGGGCATAATGAGGTATGTTCGATAAATGCGTGTTGATTGTTGATTGATGATGTGATGGAATAATGATATGCCATGTGTTCGCGTTAGTCGTTGTTGCATGTTGTCGTTGAAGGTGCATAAGCATATGCATGAGTTGAGGGATGACATGTGCCCATGTGGGGTGCGAGCGTTTATCCGGATTCCTTGATGGAATAAATGTTGTTGTTGTTGAAGTGATTGTGTGTCCATGTGGGGTGTGAGCAATCATGATTGTCGTGTGCCCATGTGGGGTGTGAGCGATTAATCGACGTTCCGACGGGTATTGTGATCATGAAACAGGGATCGAAAATGGTACCACATGCATTGAGTCTAGTGCGTGTCTCATTGCATTTCTCTTTATAGTTGTGTTGCATTGTGCTTTGAATGATTATCTGTGGTGGTGTTAAAGTGTGGGATTGTTGTTAAATGTCATGATATGGGTAAATTACTTGATAATTTATACTTGCATATTATATCATCTTATTCTTTTGATTGATTGAGAATCTCACCCCTTCTGTTTGAATGTTGCCTCCACGTGGGTAACGTGCAGGTGATCAGGATTAGTGCGGTGTCAGAGTGAGTGAAGATGAAGTCTTCTACTTTGCTTGTTGTGTCGGCGTCTGCTCTGATGTGTAACACCGGGGTTTTGGAACGCTTAGTAGTTCTGTTTATTTGATTGATGTTTAATTGAAGGATATGAACTAATATTTTGGTTATGGTGTTAAACGACTATTCTTTCGCTGTAGATTAAAAGAATTTTATTTTTGAAAAATGATTAAAGTGTTACATGTCTATTTCATGAGCAGGTTTTTGTTGAAGTAGCATCCTGAATGCCCATGTTGTTTCCAATTGACTCTGATGTTTTGTTATTTTATTAATATTATGACGTGGGGGTTTAGGGTGTTACAATCGCCATGAGTATATCACAGTCTGAGGACTTCTATGTTCCCGAGGAGCTCAGCGCTCCCACATATTTCGCAGCCCATAGCCCATGGGAAACTTTCCCCCTCTGCAATGGTCATCTCTGGAGGGGGCTTCAACAAAGTCACTGTGGGCTCCATAAAAAGAAAGTTCGAGCACTTACTCAACACAAGCTCTAACAAGAGTACAACACTCGACAAGGTTCAGGGAGAATCAGTCCCCATCTTTTACTACAGAGAAGAACTCCTCGGAGGTGCCCCGAACTCGAGCAGTCCACTAATCATAAGAGCCCAGATGGCAAATTTCGATGTTCGCCGAATCTTAATTGACCAAGGCAGTTCGGTCGACATCAGGTACTCGCAGCTGTTCTCAAGCCTCCAGCTAGATGAATCGCACCTCACTCCCTACGTGGGTTCTGACCTGCAGGGTTTCAACGAGTCGGTCAAGACCTTTGGATCTGCAGAGACGGCCAGATCTATCAAAGTCCAATTCCTGGTTATCGACTGCCCGTCTCTCTATCAGTGCATATTCGGGCGGCCAACCTTGGCCGAATTGGTGGCCGTACCGTCAACTGTCCATCTCAAAATGAAGTACTACACTTCGAAGGGTATGGTCGCCAACTTACACGGGGACATCGAGGCTGCACGAAGATGCTTCGAAACGGCCACCAAGGGACTCAACACCATCGCTGCCAAGCCGAAGACGTCCAGTAAGTCGGCCTTGCCCTGCAGCTCCGAGGAAGCCAAGCCACTGCCACGCGTCGACTCTATCAACCTCGACAACCATTTCTCCAAAGATGATCAGAAGAAGGACCAGACTCGCCCGAGCAGCTCATCTACTTCGACCAACACTAGCAACAACTCCCATCCGATGCGCTCGATTGTGGATGGCGAGTCCGAACTCGTCCTGCTCGGCGATGACCCTCAGCGAGGAGTAAAGATAGGGACCGGCCTCCCCGACATAGCGAGGAAACAACTCAACGCTTGCCTCCGAGAAGACGCAGACTTGTTCGCCTGAAGTGCCGCGGAAATGCCTGACTTATATCATGATGTCTCCTGCCATCAACTCACAATTGACTCCCGCAGTCAAAGCTGTAGCACAACGTAGGAGAAAGCAGTCTTTGGAGAAAACGGAGGCTGCAGAACAAGCTGTAAAAGACCTCCTTGAGGTAAACTTTATTTTGGAAGCCAAGTACACCACTTGGCTGGCCAAAGTTGTACTCATCAAAAAATCTAATGGAAAATGGCGTATGTGTGTTGATTATACTGATCTCAATCAGGCATGCCCAAAAGATGCCTACCCCCTCCCCAATATTGATAAACTTGTTGATAATTCTGCCAGTTTTAAACTATTATCATTCATGGACGCCTATTCGGGCTACAATCAAATACCAATGGCGAAAAGTGATAAAAAATACACGGCCTTCATGACCGAGTCTGGCAATTATTAATACAACATAATGCCCTTCGGCTTGAAGAGCACCGGTGCGACCTACCAAAGGATGATGAACAAGGTCTTCTGGGGAGAAATCGTCGACATGATCGAAGTCTATATGGATGATATGATCGTGAAATCCCACGAGGAAACCGATCACACGACCCATTTAAGAAAGGTCTTCGAGCAGCCCAGCAAATATCAGATGCGTTTCAACCCAGAGAAATGCACTTTCGGTGTAATACCCCGTAAATTATTTTGCTCTGGATAATATTAGTTTGATAAACTGGGTTTCGGTCTACTCTGGGAATTTATTGGATAAAACAATTAGAGTAAACTGATGATTTTAGAGCAGATCAGATTAATATTATTTAGCTCTGAGGTTTTAACTTTTGGTGTTATAGAGACTTATTGGACATTTAAGTTAGTTTTACTAACTAAATGATATCTCTATGTAACATTTCTTTTCCTTTCCTTTTCTCATTTTGGAACCAAAGATAGAAGGAAGAAGTAGAAAGAAGGAGGAGAAAAAGAGAAGAGAGAAAAAGAAGGGAAAACCTAGAATTTGAAGAACAACTTGGATCATCACCTTTTCTTCATCGTTCATCTTCCCATCTTCATCATCATCCCCTATCCAAGGTGGGTTCTAGATAGAAACTTAAGTTCTAGAGTTAGAGATGTTTTTAGCTTAAGTTAGGGTTTATGAGAAATTCCTTAAATTTCTAATCGATGAAATTTAACGGTTGAAATGTGTTATAAACTGAGTAGTATAGGCTATATGAGTGTATGATTATATGTTAATGCATATTTGTATGTTGGGTGAAGTTTTGGATGGGATTTTGGTCCCAAAGCTCTGTTTTCACGCTGCTGGAAAACCCAGTTTTCGCAGGTTCGCATTGCAAATCCCCTAGCGAAGGGGAAAGCGAGCATTCGCTGGCTATTCGCACGGTGAAGGTGAGGGAGAACATTCGCCAGAGGTTCGCACTGCGAACTTTACCTCGTTTCAGTTCTGACTTGGTTCACCAGACGTTTGCACTACGAATGGGACGGCGAATCCAGTGTTATTTAGACATTCGCTGGGAGCTTCGCCCTGCGAATGGGGAGCGAACATTCGCTGGTACCTCGCAAAGCGAACATGACAAATTTTCCCGTTTTGTTTCCTTCATAACTTTTGATCCGTAACTCGGATCGGGACCTTATTAGTGTCATTAGAAAGCTATGACGACCCTCTATCTGATAAAAAGTGAAAATCTTGGGTATGATGCGGGATATTTCATTTAGGGGAAAATGAAGGAAAGTAACGTTTTGTGAAATGTTAGAATTTTCATCTTTTGGATCGTAAATCCGATCGAGGCATAATTATAGCTGTGGAAATATCTTACGGGATAAGAATGAGAAATATTGATTTGATGCTCGATTAAATGAATCGGAGGAAACCTACGACTTGTGTTAACTATGTAAATATGAAAGTGATATGTGATTATATGTGTGTTTGTACTACTTGTGATTATACCATGTCTATCTAATTGTGAATTGTGAATGAAAGAAATATGCATGTTTAAAATATGAATCAAGAAGAGTGAGGAAACTTTACCCCAAAACGAGATAGTATAATTCTAGGTTGTAACTAGGATTGTGGTAGAGAATCTAGATGGCGATGCTCGTGTATTCGATGCCTTTGTGCGCATCCTTGACGAGTAGTGGTCTAGAAGAGAGTAAGGAACTAGTATGGAACATGTGGGTGAACCTTTGTGTCCTTTGTGATTAAGGCAACTATGGCCTTGTGATTGTCGAATACAATCACATAGTGTACATGATCACGTAATCGGAACCATTTTACCCCTTAATAAATATATGAGACCCGTGTCCATAACTCTTGAGAAGGGATGGCCGGGGAAAGTGTTTATTAAGTAAGTGACCGTGACCCGTGTCCATAATCCTCAGGAAGGACTGGTCGGGGAAAGTTACTTAGTGGGTGGTATTAGTGACCTGTGTCCATAACCTCTTGTGTAGGCTGGTCGGGGAAAGTACCGTGTGTAGGTAACCGTGACCCGTGTCCATAACCTCTTGTGTAGGTTGGTCGGGGAAAGTTATCTATGTTAGCTACGGGACCCGTGTCCATAATCCTTTGGAAGGACTGGCCGGGAATGGATGTCTACGCTTTTAAGGATCCGTGACCCGTGTTGAACTCTCTTGTAGGGTTGGCCGGGGAAAGATGCCTTGGTTGGTAATGCCGAATTGTGATAATATTTTGAGTTATTGAATTCATGACATGTTTCCATATAGTGTGAGAATTGGAATTGTGAACTCGAAGTCCTTTCCGTTTCCCTTGGACTTGAGTTAGGATTGTTAGAACCTTGCAAAGCCGAGAGGACTTATAAGATAGAGAACTCACTGAGATTTGATGTATCTCACCCCATGTTGTTGTTTACATCACAGGTACTACAGGTTCGGCGAAGGGTAAGGATAAAGTTGTTTGACTTTTCCTTACGGTTCGTAGCTTTTGAGGATGACAAGACTTGCGTTGCAAAGATTATTTAGAGATCATTATTCGATCTAGTTCTTAGTATTGTAACATCTTGTATATATAATGCCTTAGTTGTTTTGATATAGTGTTTCTGGGCATGTATATGTATAATGTGTTAACTAGGGACTTGTATATTTCAGTACCAAAAGTGAATTCATGTATGATATGTTGTGCCTTCGTTGTGGTTGTGTACCCGTGGTGAAGGGTAGTAGCCTTAAGAAGTAAGTCTTGAGGTTAGTAGGGGTGTACGCCTAATAACATAGCGATTAGCGGTGCGTTGAGTAATGTTGATGGGATTATTTAAATTTATCATTTGTTGACTAATTTATTTCATTAGTTGAGTGATAATGTTCATATAATAAGATAATTAAAATAATTAAGAGGTGTAGTGAGTGGAAGGGATTTATGGTAATTAGGCGAGGGTTAACTTAGGGCAAATAAGGCGATTCATTAATTGGGGTATATGAGAGAATTAGAGAGTGAGAGTTCATTATTCTGATTCCACGTGAAAAAGTGAAAGAGGGAGAAGAGCTAGGGCAAGAGGAAGAAAGGGAGAATCCATTGGAGTTAGGAAAGCTCATCACTTTAAGGTAAGGGTGGGAATTCTCTATCTCTTAAGGGTTTGATGATACATGTATGTGGGTAGAATTGTTAGGTTGAATCCATAAGAATGTTGTTTGTGGGTTGATTGGGGTTTTTGAGGAGAATTCATCATTACATGATTGGAATTGATGAAATTAGTGTAGTTGATTTGTATTGTTGGAATGCATATGTTAGAAATAGGTTGTAATGGCATAATCTGTGGAAAAAGTGTGTTAAAAATCAGTTTGAGTGCAGAAAATCGCAGTTGGGGAGATGTTGTTATCGCAGGGTTTTTTTGCTTAAATTTCAGAGGGCGCTTAGCGTGGTCTGGAAGAATTTCACCTCCTCGAGGCAGTGAGTAGTGCGCTTAGCGCGGATGTGGGCCCGCTTAGCGCGGCCTGGGACTGAAAAACATTATTTTAATTGCTGAAAATTAGTGGAAATTGTATATTTTATGTTATATAAATGCTGTTTTATTGCTGTGATGTCGTGAGCATGTATTGAAGTATTATATGCTTGTTTTATTGATGTTGATGTGATAATATGAAATGCATGATTAAATTATGCAAAAGTGTGTAGTGGTTGTAGGGCATAATGAGGTATGTTCGATAAATGCGTGTTGATTGTTGATTGATGATGTGATGGAATAATGGTATGCCATGTGTTCGCATTAGTCGTTGTTGCATGTTGTCGTTGAAGGTGTATAAGCATATGCATGAGTTGAGGGATGACGTGTGCCCATGTGGGGTGTGAGCGTTTATCCGGATTCCTTGATGAAATAAATGTTGTTGTTGTTGAGGTGATTGGGTGTCCATGTGGGGTGTGAGCAATCACGATTGTCGTGTGCCCATGTGGGGTGTGAGCGATTAATCGATGTTCCGACGGGTATTGTGATCATGAAATAGGGATCGAAAATGGTACCACATGCATTGAGTCTATTGCGTGTCTCATTGCATTTCTCTTTATAGTTGTGTTGCATTGTGCTTTGAATGATTATTTGTGGTGGTGTTAAAGTGTGGGATTGTTGTTGAATGTCATGATATGGGTAAATTACTTGATAATTTATACTTGCATATTATATCATCTTATTCTTTTGATTGATTGAGAATCTCACCCCTTCTGTTTGAATGTTGCCTCCACGTGGGTAACATGCAGGTGATCAGGATTAGTGCGGTGTCAGAGTGAGTGAAGATGAAGTCTTCTACTTTGCTTGTTGTGTCGGCGTCTGCTCTGATGTGTAACGCTGGGGTTTTGGAACGCTTAGTTGTTCTGTTTATTTGGTTGATGTTTAATTGAAGGATGTGAACTAATATTTTGGTTATGGTGTTAAACGACTATTCTTTCGCTGCAGATTAAAAGAATTTTATTTTTGAAAAATGATTAAAGTATTACATGTCTATTTCATAAGCAGGTTTTTGTTGAAGTAGCATCCTGAATGCCCATGTTGTTTCTAATTGACTCTGATGTTTTGTTATTTTATTAATATTATGACGCTGGGGTTTAGGTTGTTACAGTCGCCATGAGTATATCACGGCCTGAGGACTTCTATGTTCCCGAGGAGCTTAGCGCTCCCACATATTTCGCAACCCATAGCCCATGGGAAACTTTCCCCTCTGCAATGGTCATCTCCGGAGGGGGCTTCAACAAAGTCACGTGGGCTCCGTGAAAAGAAAGTTCGAGCACTTACTCAGCACAGGCTCTAACAAGAGTACAACACTCGACAAGGTTCGGGGAGAATCGGTCCCCATCTTTTACTACAGAGAAGAACTCCTTGGAGGTGCCCCGAACTCGAGCACTCCACTGATCGTAAGAGCCCAAATGGCAAATTTTGATGTTCGCCGAATCTTAGTTGACCAAGGCAGTTCAGTTGACATCATGTACTCGCAGCTGTTCTCAAACCTCCAACTAGATGAATCGCACCTCACTCCCTACGTGGGCTCTGACCTGCAGGGTTTCAACGAGTCGGTCATAAAACCCACGGGATATGTCGAGTTGATCAAGACCTTTGGATCTGCAGAGACGGCCAGATCTATCAAAATCCATTTCCTGGCTCTCGACTGCCCGTCTCTCTATCAGTGCATATTCGGGCGGCTAACCTTGGCCGAATTGGTGGCCTTACCGTCAACTGTCCATCTCAAAATAAAGTACTACACTTTGAAGGGTATGGTCGCCACTTTACACGGGGACATCGAGGCTGCACGAAGATGCTTCGAAGCGGCCACCAAGGGACTCAACACCATCGCTGCCAAGCCGAAGACGTCCAGTAAGCCGGCCTTGCCCAGCAGCTCCGAGGAAGCCAAGCCACTGCCACGCGTCGACTCTATCAACCTCGACTACCGCTTCTCTGAAGATGATCAGAAGAAGGACCAGACTCGCCTGAGCAGCTCATCTACTTCGACCAACACTAGCAACAGCTCCCATCCGATGTGCCCGATTGTGGATGGCGAGTCCGAACTCGTCCTGCTCGGCGATGACCCTCAGGGAGGAGTAAAGATAGGGACCGGCCTCCCCGACATAGCGAAGAAACAACTCAACGCTTGCCTCCGAGAAGACGCAGACTTGTTCTCCTGGAGTGCCGCGGAAATGCCCAGCTTATATCATGATGTCTCCTGCCATCAACTCATAATTGACTCCCGCAGTCAAAGCTGTAGCACAACGTAGGAGAAAGCAGTCTTTGGAGAAAACGGAGGCTGCAGAACAAGCTGTAAAAGACCTCCTTGAGGCAAACTTTATTTCGGAAGCCAAGTACACCACTTGGCTGGCCAAAGTTGTACTCATCAAAAAATCTAATGGAAAGTGGCGTATGTGTGTTGATTATACTGATCTCAATCAGGCATGCCCAAAAGATGCCTACCCCCTCCCCAATATTGATAAACTTGTTGATAATTCTGCTAGTTTTAAACTATTATCATTCATGGACGCCTATTCGGGCTACAATCAAATACCAATGGCGAAAAGTGATAAAAAATACACGACCTTCATGACCGAGTCTGGCAATTATTAATACAACGTAATGCCCTTCGGCTTGAAGAGCGCCGGTGCGACCTACCAAAGGATGATGAACAAGGTCTTCCGGGGAGAAATCGTCGACATGATCGAAGTCTATATGGATGATATGATCGTGAAATCCCACGAGGAAACCGATCACACGACCCATTTAAGAAAGGTCTTCGAGCAGCCCAGCAAATATCAGATGCATTTCAACCCAGAGAAATGCACTTTTGGGGTGCGGGCGGGCAAGTTCCTCGGCTTCTATCTCACAGAACGAGGAATCGAAACCAACTCCGACAAGTGCAGGGCATTCTTCGAATTTACAATGCCTAACTCGAAGAAGTCCATCCAATCCCTCAACGGGATGCTCACTTCTTTATCTCGTTTCATGGCCAAGTCTGCCCAGCACACTCTGCCCTTCTTCAAACTCCTCCGCAAGGACGCCGCATTTGAATGGACAGAGGAATGCGACCAGGCTCTCCTACATCTAAAACAAGCACTGTCGGAACCGCCAGTTCTCTCTCGGCCAGACAACAGCGAAACTCTGTACCTCTACCTCGCCGTAGCAACCGAGGCCGTTAGCGCTGCCCTCCTCCGTGAAACGTCCGACGGGCAAACACCTATATACTTCATAAACAAAGCATTGCAGGGACCAGAGCTGAGATACCAACAAATAGAAAAGGTGGCACTGTCCCTCATCAATGTTGCGCGAAGGCTAAGACACTATTTCCTGGCCCACACGATCGTGGTCCGAACAGATTAACCCATGAAGCAACTGCTAGGACGACCCGATATGACTGACAGGATGTTTAAGTGGTTGTTGGAACTGTCTGAGTTCGACATTCAATATGAAAGAAGAAAGGCCCTCAAAGCCCAAGCATTAGCCGATTTCATCGCAGAAATGATGTTCGCAGATTCCCACACCTACGGGTCACGCAGGTGGACCATCTTCATTGACGGAGCATCCAACTCGGCAGGAAGCGGGGCAGGTATCATCCTGGAAAATGACGAAGGAATCATCGTCGAGGTATCACTCACTTTATCTTTCCTTACTTCCAACAACCAGGCTGAGTAAGAAGCCTTCCTCGCCGGCATGCGTCTGGCCGAGGACCTGGGAGCCGAAGAGGTCGTCATCTGCACCAATTCGCAACTCGTGGCCCTTCAAGTTCGAGGAGAATATTAAGCCAAAAACGATAACATGTCTGAGTACTTATCTCTGGTCAAAGAAAAAATGACAAAGTTCGCAACTGTAGAAGTAAAACATGTTCCCCGCGAACATAACGTCAGAGCAGACGTGTTGTCCAAACTGGCAAGCAAAAGGAAAAAGGGCGGAAACAAGTCTGTCATCCAGGAGGTACTTCCTCGACCTAGCATCGAGAAGACCTCCACGATCCTCGACGTGCAAGTCATCGATGATAGAAACTGCTGGATGACCCCCGTTTATAATTACCTCGCTAAGGATGAACTCCCGTCCGAGGAAGAGATGGTCGCCCACGTCTTGCGCGAGATCCACGAAGGAATCAACGCCCAACACCTCGGGGAAGATCCCTCGCTAGGAAAGCCCTCCGAGCAGGGTACTACTGGTCAACCATGCAGCAAGATGCTAAAGAACACGTGAAGAAATGCGACAAATGCCAACGGCACGGGGACATGCACCTGGCTCCGCCTAACGAGCTCAAAGCTATGTCCTCCCCGTGGCCCTTCGCATGGTGGGGCCTGGACATCCTAGGGCCACTCGTAGTAGGGTCAAACCAAAACAAGTACTTGATAGTGGGCATTGACTACTTCACAAAGTGGATAGAAGCAGAGGCTCTGGCCAAAATAACGGCCCACAACATACTTTGTTTCTATAAGCGAAGCATCCTTGGCCGCTTCGGCATCCCACAAGCAATAGTCACCGACAACGGGACACAGTTTACGGACATAAAGTTTCAGGACTTCGTCGCCCAACTAGGCACGAAACAACATTTCGCGTCCGTAGAGAATCCCCAAACCAACAGGCAGGCCGAAGCGGCAAACAGAGTAATCCTGCGAGGCCTCAAACGAAGGCTGGACGAAATAAAGAAAGCCTGGGTCGAGGAACTGCACAGCGTACTCTGGGCCTACCGCACTAAGCCCCACTCCTCGACAGGCAAAACCCCTTTCTGCCTAGGTTACGGGACTGAGACAGTGATACCCATCGAGATACACGTGTCGTCCCGGCGGACTGAGTCGCCTTTGGACGAGGAGACAAACGACGAGGCACTAAGAGAAGAGCTCGACCTCGTCGAAGAGGTCCGAACAGGAGCAGCTCTCCGCGAAGCCTCTTTGAAGCAAAAAATTGCAATCAGGCACAACGCCAAGGTAATACGGCGGGAATTCCAAGTGGGCATCCTTGTCTTAAGAAGGAACCACAAGGATTCTCGGGAAGGCAAACTCTCCGCAAACTGGGAAGGACTCTATCGCGTCCGAGCAAAGACGGAGAACGGGACCTACTACCTAGAACACCTCAATGGGGAAGAACTTGTTCGACCATGAAACGCCGAAAAGCTAAAAAAATATTATAGCTGAGGCCCAGATCATCGATTTGCTTCATCGAAGCAACGAACATAACATCCCGATAATGATGCATGCCCAGGTACAAGCGTTGCATGCTAACTAAGATAGGATCCCGCTCAAGAGCGAGCGGGACCCCTGCTCGACGGCGGTTCCTCAACCGAGCCCGCTGTCGTCAAAGTACCATGACAGGCAGAACACCCAGCTCGCGATGAGAGGTTCAAGCTGCGAGCTCAGGCCTCAAACGCGGCCTGAGTTCCGCTCTCATTCCCGGAAGCTACCCAGGCCGTTCGATCAGTCCCCCTCACTGCAGAACACATCTACATCGAGCAAACCCCAGAACCACAAATCACTCGAAGGTACCCTTTTTACGGGCACACATACGTATCGAGCAAAGTTTCTACACTTAGTGAAAATAAAAACAAACAAAACCATGCACAAGGGTAAAACATACAAAACTGACCAGAACGGTCGGATACATACATATAAAAAATAATTAGTGGCCGCGAGGGTCACGATTGAACTTGTTACATGTTAGAAGGGCCACGCCCTATACAAAATAACAATAAAATTACATAAAACATGGCACGCATGCCAGAAACATTACAACAACAAAAAGGAGACATCATTCCTTCATCTGCTCGGTCTGATCGGGGATAGGCTGCGTTGGCTAAGACTCCTCGTTAAGAAGATGGGCATGCTCAGCGCCAATCTGGAGGTAGTCTGAACTCACAATCTTGCCATCCTCAACATGGCTCAAGAAGCTGGTCCCCTCCATAGATAGCTGAACCTCTGGATTCACCAGCTTGAGTTGAGCCACAACGTTGTTGAAAGACTCATCCCCGATGGCATAGACATCATCCTCCGCCCGCGCAATACGAGCAACCAGCTCGGCCCTAGTCTTCAGCGACTTCACCTCCTCAGGCTCATCTTCAGCCGGGGCCGCCGCAGAGTTCATCTGCTCGACCAGGTTTTCAGCAGCCTTCTTTTCAGCGATCAGGGTTTTATTCTCCCCTTTCAGTTTAGCCGCCTCCTCCTCGGACTTCTTCCTCGCATCATCAGTAGCCTTAGCCTCCTTCTTGGCCTTCTTTACCTTTTCTTCCAGGGCTGATATCGTCGCCTTGACCTTCTTTAGCTCAGGACCAGAGGAAGAGTCTTCCTCTGCGTAGACCACCGCCATCTCCAGTACCCGAATCAACGCAGAAGCATCTTGTGCCAACATGGCCCTCTTGCTCGGACGACCCATACCCTCGAGCTTTAGGGACTCTTCCCGAGGAACCATCAGGAATGAGCCCTCGAAGAACTTCCTATCATGAAGACATGGAGGAAGCTCAAACTTGCTCTTCTCTGATGCACGGATGAGATCCACCAGCTCGTTCGGTCTGGTTCGCTTAAACCATAAAGCACCAGGCACAGGAGATCCCTGGGCAGAAGAAGGGACAGGCGAAGAGGTCCCCGCAGCCAGTTGAGGAGGAGGCACCCGCTGAGTAAACCGAGGCTTTGGGTTGGTCGCGTCCGCCTTGCCCTTCGTTAGAGCATTCTTCACCATCCTCTCATGAGCAGAAGGCATTTCACCTGCAAAAACATAACAAGCACGTTAGCAACCGAAGAAATTATAATTCGGGCAAGCCAAAAAGTAAAAACTACCAAGTAACTTAAGGGCATCAACATGGGTCTTGCACTCTAGAAGCCCTTTCGTGTTGATATAATGGTTTTCCACTCCTGCCCACCATCGTCATCGAAGATCGGGTCCCCCTTTTTGATCCAGCACTCCGCGAGCTTAAAGTTGTTAACGTAGTTTACCAGCGCTGCGTAGCCAGCCCTGTCGTCCTCGTCCAACATTTATGGTTGGGCAAGGTAATGGTCGGTGCCCCTGGAGAAATGGTCCCCGCTCCAACAGAAGGGTAACTTAAACACTCTGTCCGCCAATAACTTTCCATGCTCGTCATACATATCATTGTTGTCCTTGTCCATTGACACTGCCTAGGCATACATGGTATCCTGGGCCTTCTCCGACACAGGTTCAATAATATAGAACCTCTCCTTAAAGGTCCGGATAGACTCAGAGAAGGGCTTGAATAGTTTCTTCGCTTACTTCAGCGAAACCCAGCCGTACTTTCTCCCCGAAACCTGCCTCTGAAGGTGAAAGATTATGAAGTACAAGGGCAGGGTAGCTTCTATCTTCAGGAACTCACAGGTTAGCTTGAAAGCGCGGATGAACGCCAACGAGTTAAGGTGCAGCTATGACGGGGCCAGGTCCAAGTGTACGAAGACGGACTGCTGGAAGTCGGTAAAGGGCAGCCTCAACCCTATGTCCTTAAAAGCATACTCGTACATCGGGAACCTCTCCCCGTAATCCGTACACATGCGATCGTCCTGACTTGGGAAATGCACCTTCCACTCCCCTTCTGGCCCTACATTTGTGAAGACATCCCCGGTATAGGAAGCATAGACAGAAGCATGCTCGGCGGGCTCTGCGACCGTCCACTCCTCCGCGGAAGCATGCTCAGGATTCTCCCCGACACCGCTGGGGGCGGTTGAAGCCTCAGTATCATTACTCTCCGAAGAGCTCTCCTCGGACGAGTCTATGAGAATCTTCTTCTCGGGTTCATGTGTTATCTCGTTCACCTGAAAAGCAGAGGACAAAAGTGAATTCGATTGCAAAATCAAATCCACCCTTCGACCGCTAGTCAAGTGAAATGGCGCATAAAGGGGTAAGGACGACGTCCCTGGCCTAAGCCCTAAATCAAATAGCATAAGGGTATTGTGCGAGGAGATGCCCTGAGGCAACTCCTCCCGCACGTATGGGGAGATCCTCCCTGAGCCACTACCCAGTTTTCAGTTTGAAGCTCCACCGGAAAACTCGTACATTCATCGAAAAACTCATGAGAGCGCCAGAAAACTCACGAACTCCGCCAGTTACGCTCGCGCTCGTCATCGCAATGACGCCGAAAAGCAACCTAAATCTACAGTTCCTAAAAGCTCCGGTGACCACGACGACGGCAGAAAGTGGCCAAGCCACCGTCCACCACCATCATTCACCGAAAACCAATACGGTAACTACCTAAAGTCATCCTAACCACATGCATTCTAACAAAACGAAAGCAAAAAGCTAGAAACAAAGCTAGAAGCAAGTGACTTACATGGTCGGGGAAGATTTGAAGGGTCGAAGAGCTTGCTTTGAGCTTGGTACGGTGGCAGATACGGTGGCTGACGGCGGCAACAGACTGGAAACTCAGAAAGAAGAGCGAGGAAGGAGAGAGAAGCGAAAATCTCAAATGAGCAGCTTCTCCCTCTATTTATAAGCACTCTGAAGGCACGAGCACAAGCACGCGCGACTAGGGACATCATCATGATCCTAGCGTAGCCATCATGACACAATTAATGTTGCACAAGGCTCGAGGCTCACATGGCATCACGTCTCTTCACACTACCTCAACCGTTGGTCTCCCTGCATGCCAGGTAAGCCGAGCAACGTTATGCATCCCGCGGGCACCAAAACCCTCAGGCATCAAAGGACAACTCCACCTCGTCGACAAACGACGACCCCTTTCAGAGCTCCCCGGGGCTGCGAGTTATCCTTAATTCATCACTCCCACGGTCGGGAGGAACGACTTGGGGGGCTCCTGTTCCGGACTGGACCAATGACTATGCATGGCCCAATCCACTTCTGCTCCTAGAACGGCCTAAATGCCTAAGTCCAGCCAATGTGGGGCAGCATTTACCTTTCTGCCCCTCTACCGGGCACATATGGTTAGAGGAACTACAAGGTCTCCTGCTCCTCCTCGACATTCCTTCCCGTCATGCACGCCTCTACCGTCCAGAAACAGCCATGACGCCCGTGCCCGGAACTGTGTCCTTGCCCGTGGCAACAACTAGTTTTGGGCACCTCTGCCCGTCCTAACGACTAGTTTTTGGCAGTTACCTATTCTTCAGGAAACAGTTATTTCGCCCCGAGAATAAGGATCGTTGGCCACGCGTTGGGGGCATTATAAAAACCCTCTCATTGGAGAGGGTTAGGTATTCAAAATCACCCTAAGAAACACATACTTCTGTACTTGTCTTTTTCCTCTCCCGATTCTTACTTTATCATCGGAGTGTCTTGTAGGTGCACCCCCTCCTCATCTCACACACTCAGCATCACAAACGTCTCTCTTGGCCCACTTCAGGTTCTAATCAGCCTTCAAGATAAAAAATTAATAGTCAATTTATTATATCCTTAATATTTTTTTTATATTTCTTTTTACTTTTATTTATTTTTACTATTTTCACTCTATAATTTTTTGATTTTGTTGAAACTATATATTTTTATTCTTTTTAATCATACAAACTACTAAATTATTTATACATTCCTTTTTTTAACTTATGATTAAATTAAAAGACTATGATTTTTTGTCAGATTAAAGATCAAATTTGAAATTAAATAATTTAAAATAACTAAATATAAAGTATAGAAATAATAGTTATTCATTTTACAAACTCATGATTTATTATTATATACTATCCACAATATCTACATTTTTTTAATTATTGATTGTTAATTAGTATATGGATTTTTATTCTATACCAATAATAACAACAAAATCATTTTTAATATTTTTTATTTTATAAATTTTACTAATTTTACTCTAACCTTTTTTTTTTTTTTTTTTTTGTTGAAATATATATTGCTATTTTTTAAGACATTTAGAAATTATTAAATTATTGTTTATTTATAGAATTATATTTTAAATTAATAATTAATTTATACTCTAATACATATTAGTAATAATTTAATAAAAAAAAATTCGCACTTCGTGCGGATCTGCATCTAGTTATTATTATTATTATTATTATTATTATTATTATTATTATTATTATAATTATAAATTAACACATTTTTATAGTCTTAATTTTTAGTAAGGGTCATTTTTTATTTTAATGCGTTAGGTCAATCGTATTATTAATGTTAATTTGTTCAACGAATATATGGATAAAATGTATGAGCACGTAAGTATACAAGTGTATACTTCATAAAAAAATATAAACAAGTATATGATCATAAAATACGTCAAATTTAAAGGTCTGTAATGTTTATCTTAGTGATGCTCCTGACGCTCTCAAAACTCCTTAAAAGATAATCTTAAATCCTAGTGTGAATTATGGATAGTGAGTGATGAGGCTTGGTGATATTTATGATGGTGATTTCAGTGCAAGTAGTATAGTCTCATATCGACTACAAATAAAAGAAATATTTCATATATAAAATGAAATAATCCATATATCTAATGTTTTTATGTTTTTGAGTGAATATGTGCTGTTAAAGTCTCTTAGGATCTTAGCATGAGAAAATGATGATTTAAATCTAAAATCTAAAATCTTAGGGCACCTCTCTCTCTCCCTCTCTCTCTCTCTCTCTCTCTCTCACACACACACACACACGCGCGCGCGCGCGCACTCTCATAGTTGCCTTAGTGCATTTTTGTAGTGAAATACACTTGTTAGGTTTTTGTTGTATTGGTGTTAAGCTTTTTGTTAAAGGTGTTGAAAGCTCTTAAAATCCCATTCTTGGTTTGTGAGCTTATCTTGTTAAAAGCTCCATTTTGGTTTGAGGGATGAACCTGTTAAAGCCTCTTAGTCGCTTGTAAGAAGGTTCTTAGGCATAACCTATTAACAGTTTAAAGATATCATTTTGATGGAACTCTAAATAATAATTTCTTGAGGAGAGTAGTATGCCAAGAGATCAGCTGAGCCTCTGTAAATCCTAGAGCAACCTCTCTCTCTCTCTCTCTCTCTCTCTCTCTCCTCTCTCTCTCTCTCTCTCTCTCTCTCTCTACTTTCAGTTATTTACTTTCCTTTACATTTACTTCCATTTTCTGCTATTTTTATATGTGTTTTCTACCTATACTAACACAAATTTTTGTTTTAAGTTACAAATATTTAGATTATTAACGAATTTTAAATACCACAATTCACCCCTCCCCTGTTTTGCTTGTAGTCACTTGTTCGACACAATATTCATATTTTCTCTGAGGGCATAAAAGATCTTTCAGTGGAAGTCCAATATTAGTATTTCATCTGAAGGCGACGAGACACTGGTCTCTTCTCGTAAAATAGTAAAAAAGCTGAAGGCCTCTTTGAAAGAAGCCTTAGAAGGTCGGAAGAAAATGGAGAATGATCTTTATGAGATGTGCCTTGAAAATCTTTCCTTGGCTAAGGAGTATACAAAGGCAATGGAAGACGACTTATGTGCCATGCATGTATCTTTCGAGAATGCATTACAACAGGTGGAACTTTTTTATTCTCAAGTGCATATTCCATGAGAAAAAGTTCGTCCAAATTAGGAAATAGTGGATGGGAAGCCGATTACTGTTAGTGATGAGCCAGATGTGTAGTATTTCTTTTTTTTTTTTTATCTATTTGGGGTGTTCGTACCCATTTTAAATTCAATGAACATGTTAACTTTATTGTTTCTGCTTGTTAGCTTACATTTTAATTCCCAGTTCTTACTTTTATTTTTACATGTTATGGCATTGCTTTGAGTCTTAATTTCATTTGCTTGATGTTTTATCGGAGGTCACTGAGGATCGTGCTCAACTCAGGGTCGATTCCCTTCCATTCTCCCAGGTGAGAACCTAGTTTGAGGTCGACGTAGTGAGGACTCATCCCTGCCTATAGAATGGCTAGCTACCAATAAGGGGGTAAACCCTTAATCACCAGTTTATGGTCTGTTATTTATGTCTTTGCATTAGAACTAAGGGAATTTGATTTCTTTAGTTGTACACCAGTGGGATTTGTGACAACACCCCTAGGTTGTTTGTAGTGGGGATTTGATTGTTTTAGTCAATACGCATGGGGCATTTATGATAACATGCCACAATCATTGCTACGTTTTATGATCATAAGGAAAAGAGAGTTTAGTGAATATTTATTTACTCTTTGCTAGAAGAAACTTATACATCACATTAGCATGTGTGTTTTACATATGTAATATAATTAAATTTAACTAAGTGGCATAGCTACTGCTTATTGGTCTTGCTAAAAGGACTTGTGTTACTCATTTCCCTAGATAAGTCACTGCATACTGTCACTGACTCATCATGGACATTATGATACTTCAACTTGAGATGGACTAGAGAAGTCACTATGTCTAAAGTTGTTGTGAAAGGTCTGCCTAAAATATAGTTATAGACGCTTTTGAAGGAAACAACAAGAAAATGCAGGTCAACCTTCTTGGTATCTCTTCCTTCTTCAAGGGTGATCATCTACACAATATACCCATTGTTGGTGTAAGCCCTAGAGGCCAATACTTTTGGTACTTGTATAGAATTATTTATTAATAATAAAAGGCATTTCTTTATTATGTTTGATTTTCCAAAGTGATAAAGTCCCTAGAATAGCTAGTTCGTTTAATGAAATATTAAGTGTGACTTAATCATGAGATTCCATTAAACATAAGGACATTATTCTTAAAGTATCCGTAGTCGAGCTTTAATGTGAAATGGGATAACCTTAAAGCATTAAGACTATTATGTAGAAAGACTGATGATCATATCTCATGGATCATGGATAAGGAGTTATCAAGTCTTAACATAGGTATGAATATTAGGAGTAATATTTATACTTGATTGACCCACTATGAGAGTACTACATAGAATGTTATGCAAAGTTTCATAAGTTACTCTCATGGTGATAGTGGTGTATACCACCCTTCGACCTGAAACCATTATGGACCCTAGATGTGGAGTTAAATACTTTATTGCTGATCAAACATTCTCCGTAATTGGATGACTATAAAGATAATTGATGGGTACTTCATAAAGCATGCTAAGGGACATGAGTGAACTAAATGGAATTTACCCATCCTGCATA
Source organism: Lathyrus tuberosus (assembly GCA_022829125.1). Classification (NCBI taxonomy): domain Eukaryota; kingdom Viridiplantae; phylum Streptophyta; class Magnoliopsida; order Fabales; family Fabaceae; genus Lathyrus; species Lathyrus tuberosus. The sequence goes on from JALAZF010000365.1 coordinate 5,750,240, forward strand.
ATAGGATAAATGTCTAAGGGCCTAATATTGAACTGAACAAGGATGACACAGTATATGCCCTGTGTTAAATATAGACATAAGGATAAAAGGGTAATTGTACACACAAGCACTATCACAAAAGGTTTTGTCAGATCACATGACAATTTTGTGACTTGGGTAACAGTGATGTGTTGCTAGATACCACTCAGTGTTTATTATGTTAAATGCATGATTTAATATAATTACCAACGCCGCGAAATCCTACAGGGTCACACACATAAGGACAGTTTGATAAGAGGTGGAGTAAATAAGGCACACCGTAAGGTACGGTGTACTTAAGTAAATATGTAACACCGTAAGGTACGGTGCACTTAAGTGGAATACGGATTGTGGTAAGGTACCACGTGCTTAAGTGATATACGGTACATCATAAGATATGGTGTGCGTGCACTTAAGTGGGATTTTTAGCTTGCAGCCCACACAAGTGATTTTATAAATATAACCCTTGTGCAGAAGCATAAATACTTGATGAAAATTCAGTTGTGAAACCCTATCCGTATTTTCCTTCTCTCTATCTCTCACTCAAAGCCTTCAATCGTAGCAGCTAGCACTGAGACTGAAGGAAGTTGTTCGTGTGGACTGAGTAGAGGCGGTGTTCATCGTACATCGCTCGTGATCATTCCTTCGATTCAGAATCAAATGTTTCATCGCCACAAGAGGTAACCATTCTATCACTGATCATGATCTTTCGTAAGGATCGCTAAAGGGAAATTTTAATTTCCGTTACGTTTTGAATCGCGATTTCCCTTCACCCATAGGAAGTATTACGATGCCATTGAAACCTTACAAGTCTTATCCTTCATAGGGTCATAACTTCTCCTCATTTAACCCTAGCTTTTCAAAGAGCTCTATGTACATGATGTCATAAGAGCTTCCATTGACCATAAGGATCTTAGATACATCAAAATTGGTTATGGTAGCCTTTATGACCAAAGGAAAGATCTTGTTTAAGGTCCCACCTATCAAAGAGCTCTATGTACATGATGTCACAAGAGCTTCCATTGACCATACATGATGTCACAAGGTCTTTATGGTTCCTCGCTCGAAACTTTCCCTCTTCTTTGCTCACGACCATCAAATCAGAGACTTTCCTCTTCATTATCCCCTTGGAAGGCTTATTTGTCCTTGGAGGACCACCATTAATGTATGAAATGTACTAATACTTTCCTTTTTTATCTTTCTCTTTTTCACTGTTGTTGTATTTCCCCCATTTGGCTCCATTCACAACCTCGACAACTTTTTTGGGGTATGATTGTTCTCTATGAGGATAATGTTTCTTTTTTTGGCAAATCTTCTTGGCTCCTACGCCCTCTCTCATGGTCCCAACCTACTTTTTTGGTCACAATTCCAGGTGTACTTAATAAGTCTCCCCTTCTTATTCAACTTTTCTACCGAATTCTTCAGATGGATGCAATCATTTGTGTAATGGTTGTGACTTGTGGAAACACTAATATTTGGAGTTGTTTATCCTAGATGATACTCTGACATGGCAGGGATTCTTTATCCCAGGTTCCTTGAACTCGGTGATTGCACATTCTTTCCATAGTTTCTCCCTCAAAGTGTTCAGGGAAGTGTAGTCGTTGAACTTGGATTGGGGTCTACGGTCCCCGTCTTATCTACGACGACCACTATCTTTTTGTGGTGCCCGTCCATATCTCAAGTTCCTTATTCCTGATCCTTCTCTCCATCTTCAACTAGGAGTACCTCTTCATAGTGAAATAGGGCTGAGCCTTATTCAACAAACCACTCAAATTACAGACTCCCTCAAGCCCCATCATTTCCTTGAACAAGTAATCTGGTCTTAACCCATTCTTGAACATCCAACATTTTATTATGTTGTCCATGCCCCCACTACTATTGCCACTTTTGTGAAATAGATAATTTACCCGCACATGGTTTTCTTCTTTGTATGAGTGACCCTGTTGAGTACGACCATGGTCATGGATTACTGATTTCGGGTAGTGAAGGCGTCACAAATATCCTTCTAATAAACTATGCTCATATCCTGAAGAGTTTTTGTAGTGTTATATTTGTGAGTGTCTTGAACAAGGGAGCCCTCGCCCAAGAATGGTGCCGCCTAGGAGATATGCTCTAGGCCCTCCCTTGGCATTGATGAAGTGTATAATGTTATGTTTTTTAAAGTAAAGGGAGTCCACCGCTACCCCTTCAAGATCAGGCAGTCAACAACTTATCCTGGTCATGAGGGAGCGGTTACCACCCCTAAGGGTTACCTTAATCCTAATACCAAAAAGGCCAATGTAAATACATATCCCCTAATGGGAGAAATGACAGATCTTAGGCCATACGGATCATACCCCACATACATTTATACCAATCACACTACTCAATAACAGAGCCTCGCACCTTACATGAGTATGACCTCTAAACCACCGTAAAACACCACTATACAGGGCTTCTCACCACCATGGGAAAGCTCTAACACTCATACAACGTAATATACCTACTAAGGCCTCTTAGTATCCTTGACCTTCACATGGGTAACACAGACACACCTATACCTTTTGACCAGTAAAGTTTTGAATTGCGTTATTGCGACTCTAGTCAGGGTTAGTGCAGAGAGCTTTCATTTTACCACCCAATGGGTGTGGTAATTATCCAACATGTTGTCTACATGCTCAACATGTTCGCCTGAAACTTTAGTTCTGTCATAACTCAATATCTTTTCTGGATTCTCAAAAGACCTCAAGATCCTACTGTTGAGAATGTGGATGGACAACGAGTTCTTCTTTTTCTCCAGAGGTGAAGTATTTGCGTCATATCTTTCCCCTCTTCAGGGATTACGTATCAGTGAATGATAGGGACGACAAACCTTGGAAGGAGTATGGATTTCGATTTTTTCTTTGTAATTGAATGAGGGAGTTCTACGTCCTTGGTATCAGTTGGGAGCTGGTGACTTCAGGAGTTCTCTATGTGGCATAGTTGTGCCAATGGGAACCGACTCTAATGCGGCGACCTGAAGGTTCTCTTCAAGACTGGGTATTCTTTCATCTAGGAATTTAAAATTCTATTGGTGCACTAGGATGTAGATATTATTTATCAAATTGTTTGTTCCCTGTACTCTGAAGTTCGCTTCCAATAGTTGAATGATTAAAAGTATTTCCTACTTAGGTATAATAGGTAGAGGAGGAGGTTAGTGTGATGGTTCACCCTAATGAGGCTTTTATGTGGATCTGAAGAATGGGAGATTTTGGAATGTCCCTTGACTAACTCTTGGAAGAGAATAATCTTGTTGTGTAGGTTTATATGGAGATGCCACCAAAACTAGATTGTATTCATATGGAAGAGGAGGAGGAAGAAACAAAGCTATGACATCTTTAGCGCTGCAATAATAACTTGTTATTTAACAACTGATCGAGTGACTTTGGATGTCATCATACTTAATGAATATGACGATATATCTTTTAGAGGAGAAGGTTGAAACTTCAAGGAAAAATATTTTTGAAACTTCAAGAAATGGAGATCTTGATCTTTGGTAGAGAGACAATGTGTTTTCGTGGAAATTAGAGGGAACCAGAAGTCGATTCTCATATATGGTGTCCCTGTTTAGTAGGAACTAGAAATGAAAGGTGAGATGGTGAAGTTCTGTCTTCCTATGGTGGATCGATACTTCTAATGGGGCAAAGAGGGGGATGACCTGAAAGATTAGCACTTCAATACTCAAGTCAGTGAAAGAAATCAAAAGTAATGTGTGAGAGTGAGAATGGATTTGTTTAGCTAAAATAATGTGCTTTACCCTTATATAATAAGATCAATTGTAATTGTTTCTATATGATGCAGCGTGTTATGCAGATAACTATCCGATAGGATCAGACGATGTTTGGTTTTCTAGAGGCAAAATTTCCTGCCTTTGGTTAGGACGAGGTTCTACATACTCTGCTTACCTTCCAACTCGATATTCATTCTTGGTCATTTTTGTATGGGTCTTGTGAATGGCCTAGAACACCAGAAAAGAAGCATCGATTCATTTGGAAAAAACAGCCTTTCTAACATTAACAAATAATACCAAGGTGCATAATATCATGCATGGTAAATGTGTAGAAGAGAATACATGAGTTGAAACATTATAATTTCATAAAATGAATATTTTGAGTCGTCTCGAAGAGGGAGAATTAGAGAGTGAGAATCAAATCATTAAGGAAATGACAGATAAAAATACACCACTAGAGCAGGTGTTGAAGGAGGTAGTGCAAAATAACATCCTAGTGATATTTCAAGCTTTGAAACACGTGATTATAAAAGAGAACCCTTTTGTTTTTTTAAAAAATAAACATATTAAACAAACTAAAAATATTGATCAACTCTATAACACATGTTCTATAAGTATATTAAATCATATACTTCAGTGATGTTCTGGATTATCTTGCAAAACTCTCAACTTTTTCTTGAGAGGAGTAGTTCACGAGACATCTTCTAAGTTGTTCACTTCATCGTTTACCTCGATAGAAAATTGTTCACTTTATTGCTAAATTTAGTACAAGAAATAAAATTTTAAATTAATTAATAATATTTATTTAAAATTTTTGAAAATTGTAGGAGTTTAAATAAATAAAAAATTATAGGACTTGAAACCAAAATTCTTCATATTTTTTTCATAGAAAAAAAAAGCTTTTTTTTTATAATTATAAAAAGAAGCAATTATTTTGGGATAAAACAAAGCATCTTTATGCCTTAAAGAAGACTTCCATCTAGGGAGATTGTTAAGGTCAACCAATTATTTCATTTCAATAAGGAGAAAGAATAGGATATGATATTTAATTTTATTAAGTGAGATTCCATTAAACAAATAATGGGAATGATTGAATGGTGTACGTTACCCACCAAACATACCTAAAATTAACACAAAAGTGTCAAAATAATTCGAATCATAGCCTCTTCATAGTTAAATTTAACTTTTTGGATTCGGATTGTTCCTGAAATGAGACAATTGCCTAACCTCTACCAAAAGTGTTTGAAAGATGGTTAAGAAACATTTTTTTTGTTGCTAAAATTTTACGTGGTTTCTAATAAATTTTGTAAAATTCATATTAATTTTAATAAAAAATAGTGTGTGTTTTGAGATATATTTGATTAATACACTATTACTGTAAAATATTTTAGTGCATCAATGCATTACAACCATTTACAACTTATACTTTATATGTGATTAGAGAAAAAGTCAAACATATATAAAAATTCGACAGCTATGATATATTGACAATGTAAAACTTATTTATACTGTTAGTGTATTTTAATATATATATATATATATATATATATATATATATATATATATATATATATATATATATATATATATATATATATATATAACATACCTAAAATTAACACAAAAGTGTCAAAATAATTCGAATCATAGCCTCTTCATAGTTAAATTTAACTTTTTGGATTCGGAATGTTCCTGAAATGAGACAATTGCCTAACCTCTACCAAAAGTGTTTGAAAGATGGTTAAGAAACATTTTTTTTGTTGCTAAAATTTTACGTGGTTTCTAATAAATTTTTTAAAATTCATATTAATTTTAATCAATAATAGTGTGTGTTTTGAGATATATTTGATTAATACACTATTACTGTAAAATATTTTAGTGCATCAATGCATTACAACCATTTACAACTGATACTTTATATGTGATTAGAGAAAAAGTCAAACATGTATAAAAATTCGACAGCTATGATATACTGACAATGTAAAACTTATTTATACTGTTAGTGTATTTCAATATAATATATATATATATATATATATATATATATATATATATATATATATATATATATATAACCAAAATATCAAACTTAATAACATGACATCTCCCATAACACATTACCGCATATCCATATAACAAAATTCACTGTTGAATTGAAAGATATTATCATATAAATCATCTCTATAAAATTTAACATCAATCGAAAATTATTTGATATGTTTAGGAGAATGATCAAATTTAACGGTTTTGTAAGACATTACTCCTCCGTCCCACAATGAGTGACCCAATTAACTTTTCACACATATTAAGAAAAAAGGAATAAATGAATGAGAGAGAATGATATTTTTACATAAGTACTCTTATGATGTATTGAAAATGATGAAAATAATATTAATTAGAGGGTAAAATAGAAAAAGTTGTATTGGAAATTGAAATGGGTCATACATTTTGGGACACCATTTTATTCCAAATGAATCACTCATTGTAGGAATGAGGGAGTAATTTTTATGCATCTCGTTGACATATCAAATGACCTTCGATTGATGTTAAATTTCATAGAAATGATCTATATAATAATAGATTTCAATTCAATGGTGGATTTTGCTATACGAAAATGTGGTGAAGAGTTCATATCCTATGAGAATGTCATTTTTATGTAAGAACATGAGAATGAATCTGAATCATAAGATTTTAAAATAAATGGTAGAGATTATGTGTGATTTTTGTTTTTCTCTCTCCTCCATTATTAAAATAAATGATGGAGGAGAGAAAAAAAAATGACACATAATCTCCATCATTTATTTTAAAATCTAATGGTTTAGATTCATTCTCATGTTTTTACGTAAAAATAGCATTCTCATATGATATGTTCTATATATATATATATATATAATATCAATTCAGAACCCTATAAAATAGGAGTTTAGGTCGTCCATTTAGAGATAACTTGGTGGAAATTTGGTAGAGATTAAGAGAAACACATTGTATATCAAAAACACAACAGAAGAAGAAAATAAAAAAAGATTGAAAGCGGAAGGGTTGTTCGAGAAATAAAAAACAAATGCTTTTCAACTTATTTTTCCTAGGGCTTAATTGTAAAACTACAATAAGTAAGAATAACTAAAATCTATTTTGTTGGGGTTAGATGAGGAATACTCATGTATCGATTGTGATCATGATGTTTTCTGTAATTCTTGTTATGATTTAATATTGATGAATTTTTTGGGTTCATGATTAGCTACCTAAATATGTTTCCATGGTTTGACTCTAGATTTAAAATATACTTGTTATTATCAAATCCAAACTTTTCATTTATTGGATTTGCTAAACTCTAGAGATATATTTATGTCTAGTATTTGTATGAACTACCAAAGCTTAACGTTATCGTATTGGTTAATAGGTGAGAGATCGTCTATTAGGAAATATGATCGATTTCAAGTTGTTGACTTAGACATAAGCTACAATGTAGAGCGATGAATTGTGATATTAATAGTTGATTAGAATTGCATAATATTGATCACAGTCATACTTAAAGATAGGTTGATAAAATCTAACAGTCACAAATTTTCCCAACTATTATACACCATATTTCATTTTACTTTCTATTATTTTACTATATGTCTTTTTAGTAATTCACAAATAATTAAAATTTGATAAATGATTCTTAAAGTCATAAAAACTATTGAATGGTCTTTGAAAAACTACCAGTCTCTATAGAGACGATAAAAATTATACTTGCTTATGTACTTGCAACAACAGGACTAGAATGCATCATCCAATTTTAGCACCCAATATTTTATATAAAAAGATATTATCTTTTCCAAAATATTATTTATCTCTCTATTGAATACATATACTTTGCCACTAGTTTGTGGGTGATTTGGAGTTGCAAATCCGTGCTTAACTCCGAACTTCTTCAACAGACTTTCCAATTTCTTTATAATGGAATGGAAACCTCGATCCCTAATTATAAGTCTTAGTATACCAAATTGTGAGAAGATAATTTGTTTGAAGAGCTTATTCACTAGTCAGTCATCAATTGTAGAATAAGTAATTGCTTTAATTCATTTAGACATGCAATCTACCGCCACACAAATGTATTGGTTGGTTTCCCAAACCTGAGGGAAATTGTCCCTTGAATTCAACATACCAAATATAAAAAATTTCTACTTCAAACATATTATTTAGAGGCATCTCATTCTTTTTTTTGAAATAATTTTAGTGTGTTTGCATTGGTCAAATTTTCTAATATTTTTTTTAAAAGCAATGGAATTAAAGGAGTACAAGGGGTACTCAAACCCTTACAACAGAACTAACGAAGGAGTTACGACTTAATACAACAAAGAGGTGAGTGATACCAATCATAAAAGGTACAAAGGTTCACCAATAAAGAATGGGAACTTAACCATGTCCAAACTTGAAGCTTTATAGTATACACTACATCAACTACACTTGAGAGAGAGTCCTAAAAATGAAGTTGTTTCTCCTACACCAAATGCACCAAACCGTAAAGGCCCAAATAACAAAACCAACGTCATTCCCGACCACCTTTCTACAGCTTCTTCCAAACTACAAAAACGATTTTAAGCAACCGGTTCTGCTACTCAACTGAATGTCAGACCACTTCTCTACTCCTTCCCAAACTTCACCTGCAAAAGGGCAACTCAAGAAGAGGTGATTAGAAGTTTCGACAAGAGTCCCGTAGAAAACACAATCTCTGTTATTGACTTGAGCAAATATTCCTCTCTTCTTCAACTGATCCATAGTAGCAATTCTATTCTAAACCAGCCTCCCACAAACACTTGAATCTTCGACGGTAACGACACTCTCCACAAAAATTGAAGAGCTTCTAACTCAGAAATGTTGTTCGTATGCGTCCCTCCGTTCTCTGCAAACAATGCATAACAAGAAGATACAGAGAACTTCTCATCAGCATTTGGATACCAATAAAAAGTATCCTCCAAACCCTTAACACACAACACACCATTCAGCACCCCCTTCAACCTTTCCATTTCATTTCGCAGAACTGGATCAGTAGGCACGCAAACCTGCAATTCCTTCCAAAACCAACCTTCTTCTGTCCAATAACCGAAGTCTACAATAACTAATGTTGGATAAAATCCCAACTGATGATAAATTGAGTCATATAGGTTACTATGTTACCTCAAGGTACAGTCTTTGCAAGCTAAATGAAGAAACTTCTCAACATCTTTTCTTCAGTTTCTCGTTCTCCAAAAAGGTATGACACTGGTTATACAAATCTATCAACATTTTCAACCCTCCTTAACATCTAAAAGGCTAGTGGACAACCTGCATCACTAACATATTATGACAATATTTTTTGATTCTCATGGAAGCTTTAATTTACATCCCAAGTAATCTTTGGGAAGCTAGGAATTTTGATAGGTTCAGAGAGAAAACTCTTAGTATTGTACAAACTATCAACAAAATTAAATCTCATCTATTGATTGATATAAACAACTATATGACCACTTCTTCTTCTTCTTTAGACGACTCCAAAATCCTCAAATCTTTTGGCATTTATGTCAAATCCCCCAGAGCTCCCCAAATAGAAAATATTTTTTTGGCACCCCTCATTTTGATAGGTTGAAATGCAATTGTGATGGTGCATACAACCATGATCTTCTTCCAGCTGGCTATGGTGGAATTAATCTTCCGTAACCATCAATGTAACTTTGTTCTTGCTTTAGGAGACAAGGTTCCATGGTCATTCTCTTACCTGATAGAGTTCAATGAAGTCATCACCGCCATGAAGTTAACAATGGATAAATGATGGTCCAAACTTTGGATTGAAACATATTCGACCAATGTTGTCGAAGATTTCCACATGAAATCTTTGTTACCTTGGCAAGTAAAAAATCATTGATTTAGTTATACATACATCTTACTTTGTACATAGACACCTTTTTAAATCCCACGTTTACAGAGAAAGGAACACTTGCCACTACAACGGAAAACCCATTTAACAACGGTTGGGAAAGGTATGTAATCACGCGTGCACAGGCGTTGTTATGTAAAGTGTGTTGTATATATGATACTTACAATCACGGACTAGTAACCGTTGTATTAAACCAGAAAGAGCGCTACCTATCACAACGATTTATACAAACAACCATTGTGATAAAGTAATTGTCCAAGGTTCGATTCCCAGCTGCGCTGTTTTGATATTTAGTTTTTCTGGACAGCGCGCAAGATATTATAACGGTTGTGTAATATAACCATTGTTAAAGCTCAAGATATTATTATGGTTATGATATATAATCGTTGTTACATATTCTGCAAAATTAAGAAAAAGATTACTGATTTTATAATTAATCTCTTTTTTTAACCTGTATTATTTTTCACCATATCACAGCAGAAAATACAACTAACATTTGTGATAAAGTAATCATAATAATGTTAATTGTATCATATTCAATTGTAACAAATATCTTACAATTTATCAGAACAAACAACCTACAGTTTACACATTACATAACATCACATAATTGTATCATATTCAATTGTAACAAATATCTTACAATTTATCAGAACAAACAACATACAGTTTACACATTACATAACATCACATAGTTGTATCATATTCAATTATAACAAATATCTTACAATTTATCAGAATAAACAACCTACAATTTACACATTACATAACATCACATAGTTGTATCATATTCAATTGTAACAAATATCTTACAATTTATCAGAACAAACAACCTACAGTTTACACATTACATAACATCACATAGTTGTAACTTGGTGTTTTGGTTTCTTGTCTCTTGGTGTATTGACTCTAAAGACCTATGATTTCAAATAATTATACTTGTTAGTAAAAATATTTAGAAACTATAACATACAATTAATATATTATGAATAAAGACTAAACTACATACTTTTTAATTTTCCCATATGCCTTCTTCATGATCGATTCGAATAGCGTGCACGACATCTCCATCAACTTCATCATATGAGGTAGGGACTTGTGTTGTGTAAGAAGGTGTGAACGGAATATCAAGACTTCCATCACTAAGAGGAATGTATTTTCCTTGGAGAACGATTGACCATTTCCCTGATATGTCCGATGGGTCGGTAACATAGAAAACTTGTTTTGCTTGAGAAGCCATGATGAATGGTTCGGTCATAAAAGATGCCTTGCCAAGGTCGACCCGTGTGAATCCTGAGTCATCAATGTGTACACCATTACTATTATTGGGAACCCATTTGCATTTAAATAAAGCCACTTTGAAAATAACATAATCAATCTCCCAAATCTCATCAATGACACCATAAAACGCGGTAGTTGCCAATACAAGATTCTTATCTTTCGAACTAGAGAAATACATCGATTCGGCTTCAACCATAACCCCACTATTTTTCATTGTACTACGATCATCTTTTGATTTTGTATAAAAGGTATAATGACCAATGGCGTATGCAGTCCAAGTAATGACACAAAATTTTGGCTCGTACGACAACCATTTAAGTATCTCGGATGCACTACGATCATTAGATACATTTTTATTAAACCAATCTATGAATCTCTTGTTATGCTCTATCAACAATAACTTGTCACTCATTCGGGAATATTTTTTCCTCAAAATTCCTTTGTGAGTATCTATGAATGGTTGACCTTCATCTAAATTATTCAATATATAGAAATGTGCTTGAATAACTACATCCCGAGCCATTGACTTAACATTTAGACCTTGAATACCTCTTCCATCCGTGTCAGAATGATGAGACTTTAGAATTCCTATAGAATCTGCGTCCGACAAATAGTTTGTACAAAACTCAACAGCTTCTTCTGTGATGTATCTTTCAACAATCGAAGCTTCCGGTCAGTGATGATTCTTCGTATATCCTTTAAAGATCTTCATATATAGCTCTATTGGATACATCCACCTTAAATAAAATGGACCAAAAATTCTGATTTCTCTGACTAGATGAACAAGTAAGTGAACCATAATGTCAAAAAATGATGGATGAAAATACATCTCCAATTGACACAAGATTATGGAAGCCTCGTCTTCTAATTCATCCAATTTTTTGAAATCAAGAACTTTATTACATATGACATTGAAGAATAAGCACAATCTCGTTATAGTTACTCTCACATTTTTTGGTAGGATCCAACGGATAGCCATTGGTAGAAGTTGTTGCATCAATACCTGACAATCATGAGATTTTAAACCAATTAACTTGAGATCTTTCATTGATATAAGTTTCTTGATGTTTGATGAGTAACCTTGCGGAACTTTAATACCTTGCAAACACTCATAGAAAATTTTGTTTCTTTAGAAAGAGTGTGACATGTTGGAGGCAGATAAGTTCTTTTTCTTTTCTCTATTGGAGCCAACTGTTTTCTTATACCCATCTTCTCCATATCAAGACGAGAAGTCTTACTATCTTTAGTCTTGCCTGGAATGTTTAGAAGTGTGTCAATCAAACTATCACACACATTTTTCTCCACGTGTATCACATCAAGACAATGTCTAACATCAAAACTTGACCAATACGGAGAATCAAAGAAGATGAACCTCTTTTTCCAAATATTTTTCGCAACTGCCCCATTTTCTTTTTATCTCTTCCCAAAGTCAACATTAATGTGTTCCTGCCATTGATAAACTTCTTCCCTGGTTAAAGGTTCAGGTGCCTCATCAAACTCTTGCTCTCTATTAAAAGCCTTCCGCAATCTACGATAAGGATGATCGGGTTTTAGAAATTTTCGATGCCCAAGGTAAACAGTCTTTTTTCCAAACTCAAGTTGGTGATAACAAACATCATCTTCACATATAGGACACACTCTATGTCCTTTGACACTATATCCAGCCAAGTTACCGTAAGTAGGAAAGTCGTTGATTGTGCAAAATAACATTACACGCATCTTAAACTTTTTGCCAGAATATGCATTATCAACTGCAACTCCTTCATCCCACAAGAGTCGTAAATCATCAATTAATGGACTTAGATAAACATCTATGTCGTTACCAGGTTGTCGTGGTCCAGAAATCATCATACTTAACAGTATATACTTGCGCTTCATACTCAACCAAGGAGATAGGTTGTAAATAGTGAGAAGAACAGACCACGAAGTATGATTAGTGCTCAGATTACCAAAGGGGTTCATTCCATCGGTGGCAAGTCCAAGCCTAAGGTTTCTTGGCTCAACTCCAAAATCTAGAAACAACGAATCAAGTTTCTTCCATTGCAACGAATCAGCAACATGGCGAATGTTTCCATCACGAGTCCTTTCATCTGCATGCCATCTAAGATTCTTTGTGTCATTCAAATTAGCAAAATGTCTCTTAAATCGTGAAATTATTAGCAAGTACCATAACACTTTAGCAGGAGGATGCTTCCTACTAACATTGTCATAGTCATTGTCATCACCACGGTTGGCCTTCAGCTTGTAACACGACACACCATATTTCAGACATTGATACAAGTCTTCATACTCTTTCTGGTATAATATGCAATCATTAGGGCAAACATGTATTTTGATATACTCCAGACCCATTGGACACAATATCTTCTTGGACTCATAACAACGATCCAACAATTTGTTATCTTTTGGTAACATTTCCTTTAGTAGTTCAAGTATTTCCGTGAAACTTTTATCCGACCATCCATTTTTTGCCTTCAGATTAAACAACTTTAACACCGCCAACAATCGTGTAAAATCTGTGCATCCCTTATATAAAGGGGTGTCTTTATCACTACATAAAGTATTATAAATATGAGCATTCTTAAAAGAAGATTCCCCAATATCACGAAGCATATCCTCTAGTTGATCTTCCATATATTCATCTTCATCGACTCTTTGACTTTGTGATGCACGACTTTCCTCCACTTCACCATGCCACGTCCATATTATATAATTTTGACATATACCATCACAACAAAGGTGATGAAATATTTCATCCTTTCTACACTTTTTGATATTCGTGCAAAGAACACAAGGACAATAAAAGATACCATTATTTTCGGGAAGATGTTTATCAGCATATTCAAGAAATTCAAGAACTTCTTTCTCATAAACCGGACCTAACCTATCGGCTTTCATCCAACTGCGATCCATAACAAATTATGAAATTTATACATATATAATAATGTGAATGACACACCAAAATGTAATCCAAAAACTTAATGCATATGCAAATCTAAACCTAAAGCATATAAAACATTTATTCTAATACTGACTTGAGCATATACAACATAAACAAAGAAAAAAGGAATGAACATGTTGAAGAATACCGTACTTCGAAGCTGAAGAATTAAATGAACGAAGAGGGTGTGAAGATTTGAGCTACGAAGAGGGTAAAGATTACGCCGCCGCTGTCGTCTCTGGCTCGCTTGTTCAACTAGGACATCTTTTGAAAGAAATAATACATAATAAGTTTTGTTTTAATTTATCAGTGAACCCTTTAACTACGGCCGGAAAACACAACCGTAGTAGAATTGAAGTCCTTTTACAATGGTTGTTTTACTTCACCGTTGTAAACTATTTTACAATTTATTTTTAAAATAATGGAGTTAAGTCCTATAACAATGGCTGGTTTAATAAATTGTTGTAAAATCATTTACAATTTATTTTATAGATAACGAACTTAAGTGACAAACGCTTAATATACTCTAAAAAATGGAATAGTGTAACTGCTGAGAATCGAAGCTTGCTACGCAATATTTATTACTACGGTCTTTTAAAACAATCATCATTATATTTCTGTTTTTACATACGACTATTTACTGGGCGCGAAAATTTTAACCTATTACAACAGTTTAGATGAATCCGTTGTAAACCTGGCGTTGTTGTTTGCGCGTTTTGTAGTAGTGTGCGCCGATTTCATGGCCAATTTGATCTCACTTGTAACTCCATCACCTTTTGTGAATACATTCCTATTGGCATTAGGAAGAGTTTTGTACAAAATAGAAAATTGTCTTCTTTTAAATTTTTCTCTTTTTAAGTGGCCTTAGGATGGTTTTTTTTTTTTTTTTTTGTAATGCTTCATTCTAGAGCATTTAATATGCCACCCCCCGACTTGTAGCACTCCCTATTTAGAGCGCTTTTACCATTATACCCTTTTATAAAAATCAATTTTTTTAAAAATGTATAGTTTTACCGAAATTTTGCAATATGTACCAGTAATTTTGGCATTTCCAGAAAAAAATATGAAGAATAACAGAAATTTCATTTTTTTATTGAAAAATTTGAAATTTCTGAAAAAAATAAGAAAATTTTTTTTACACTACCGGAAATTTCAAAATTTTTAGTACAATATTGAAAATTTTGAAATTTCCAGTACAATTTAAGAATTTCAAGATTTTCGGTACAGTACTGAAAATTTCGAAATTTTTAATAGTGTAAAAAAATTTAGATTTTTTCTTGAAATCACAAATTTTCTGGTAAAAAAGTGAATGGTATTCTTCATTTTTTCCAAAAATTTTTAGTTTTTATCGATAATTTTAAAATTTTCGCTAAAAAAAATGGAATTTTTTATAATATAAAAAATTTTCACTTGTTTCAAATTTTTTTTAAAGACAATTTTAAAAATATAAAAGATTGAGGAGGTGCCAAATATAAAAGGGGTAACAGGTTAAATTCTCTTCATTCTATCAATATATTAAACTTTATTAAAAACGAAAAAGTCTCTTGCCTAACATAGTTTCAACAATTAAGATGCTTCTCTTTTCTTCTTCTTCTATCAGTTTTTTTTTTGTTTTTTTTTTTTTGTTTTTTTGATAAATCTGATTCTTAATATCATCTATTTTAGTTTAAAATTAGTACAAGAAATAAGATTTTAACTAATAGTATTTATTTGAAAATTTTGTAAATTGTAGGAGCTTAAATAAAAAAAACTATAGGACTTGATACCAAAATAATTCATATTTTTTGCATAGATAAAAAACATCTTTATGCCATAAAAAAGACTTTCATTTATGGGTATTTTGAAGGTCAACCAATTATTTCACTTTGGTATGGACAAGAATTAACAATACCACGAGGCTATTTTTGGCGTACACCAGCATGATCACGTGATCATGAACAGGATATGATATTTAATTTTATTAAGTGAGATTCCATTAAACAAATAATGGGAATGATTGAATGGTGTACGTTACCCACCAAACATACCTAAAATCCACACAAAAGAGTCAAACTAGTTCGAATCATAGCCTCTTCAATACGTTAGCATTATTGTTTGAACTCTTCTAGTTGTTCCAGAATGGGTACAATTACCTATACTCTACTAAAAGTGTTTAAATAATGGTTATTGTACTTTTGGACTTCCACATCATTTAGGTTTTTAGAAATGAAATATAAATGGATTTCACTTTTTTTATCATTAGTATTCAATCTATTAAACTGATTCATATAATTTAAAGATAAAGTTTCAACTTTCTCTTAAGATATATATTCTTTGGGTTTTAATGATAACACAATATTAAAATAACAATAATTATATTTGATATATATATATATATATATATATATATATATATATATATATATATATATATATATATATATATATATATATATATATATATATATATATATATATTTCATGTTTTAGTAATATACAAAGTTTCTTATTTTACTTTGTTGAAAAAACTGAAAGAAGCATATATTGTTAATATATGAAAGAAACATATTTTGTGTTTTATTAATATAAAAATTTTAGGATGGTAAATACTAGTATCCCACTCCATTTGAACCTTGTGGAAGAACAAATATTGGGTATTGCATGCATTTGTTTCTGATATAAAATTAAAAAAAGTTTGATAAATAAAATAAATTTGCACTTACATGATCAGAGATTATGTTAGAAAACAAACCTTGAACCAGATTTTTTCCTGCTCTTGCAATCCATCACATTGATCTTTGACAAAGTAAATACACTCTCACCAACCACATATGAAATAAATCTTTTTTTCTATTCCTTCCATCTATCATAGTGATACTTTTACTTATGTAAAATCTCAGGGTGCTATGATTAAACGTAGAAGGTTTCACAACAATGTTTGGGTTTCACAAAAATGTTCGTGTGTCATAACGTAGCGCCCTATATATACATGGGTGATGTTCGCGTATTGATTGGACGTAGCAAGTTTCTTGTGGGTTGATTTGTTGGCAATATCTTGAGCGATGTTACTTTTTATAAATGGACGACAAAGATATATTGAGACAAAACTGGATTTTTTCTCTTGATTTTGTAATAAACTGAGGTATAATATTATTTCTTTTTAAATAAAAATAACCTAAAATAGGGGCGTATCCTCTCGGTTACTAAATAAACTGATGTCATATAAGTAACTTTGTATATTAATAAAACATGAAATATATCTAGAATATAACAATGTGTCCTTTTACAAATTAAACATTGGCAAGAGGTAGAACAACAACAACAACAACAACAACAACAACAACAAAAACAACAAGACTATGTGAGATGGATAACAAGAGCAGAAAAATGTTTCGTTTAATGTGGGTGTTAGAACAACAACAAGACATAAACAAATAATTTTTATGTCTGGATATCCATCCCAAAGAGTGATGTTTGAAAGTATGGAGAGGTTGTATATATGAGTTAGGTTTAGAGAAAAACTTAGTGAACGAATCCTTTTATAGTTAAATCTGGGTAACATACCCCTCGATTATTAAGGAAACCGATAAAATATATTATTTAATAATTAAATAAAAACTAAAATAAAAAAAAGAAAGGTGCCACTTTAAAATAAATAAAAATAAAACCTACAACTGTTGGGATTCGAATCATATACCTTGAACTAGTTTACCCCTCGGTTTATTATAAAACCTATAGAATAGATTGTTATTTTTAGAAAGAAAAATAAAACATGGCGCGTACAGGTATTATACCTAGGGTTTTTGCTACAAGAGGTGAAATTGTTGTCATAAAATGTATTATTTGTAGTAGTGAAAAGATGGAGGGGCAGACACGCACACCTAAGAGGTGTTGCGGAGTACAAGAGAAAGATTGATGCGCTAACTTTAGATGATGTCATCTGCATACCCTACACAATTCATAGAGTTCAACAGGAATTTGACGATACTTCTATTTTTTTGGTTATATATGATAAGAGACCTTAGTGGCTAGACACTTACCTAAGAGGTGTCTGCACAAGTTTGGATATGTCCAGGACATCCTACGACCGATCCATGCTATTCCATTTGCGGGCATTGATTTTTGGTTTGTTAGTCACGTAATCAGCTATGCTTATGCCTTTAGAGATCGTGCAATCGAGGTTTAGCTTCCTACATAGTGTGTGGATGAGTACTTGGAGTGGTGTCTTACTATATCATACCCTCACATTATCCCACATAGGCAACATGGAGATGATGTTAGACTTTCTCGTACTAGGATACATTCTGATGACGTGCCACAACCTTCTCCGCCTCCACATGGTGTGGATGACACTCGGTGTCTGCAGATGATAGCAGCCATTATGGATAACATCATGAGTTTGGTGAATCCAGATGGTGAAGTTTATACTTTGGCATCGTATACAACACACTTAACCTACGGGGGGCCTATTTAGACCTTATTATCATTTTTTTGTATTACTTGTATATTGTGTAGTATTACTTAGACATTTGCCCAACCCAGTTTATCGAATAATATTTTGGCACTTTCGTTATTGCATGATGAACATAACTTATCATTTGACAAACAAATACGTAACTTAGACAAACAATTACATAACATAACAAAACAATAATAAATAAGAAAACTTAAACACTACCAGATATTTTTTACGTTTCAACATCTTGATTATGTCGTTGACAAATCTAGAAATTGTCGCATCAAATTCGATCGGTCACTTAGTTAGCCTACGATGATATGCTCTCTACATAACCTTAAAATCTTCATTACTCTTCAACTCAATACGATCATATTTCACACTTCCATCAGTATCAATCCATGGTGCAAGAAACTAGATATTACTCACACTTCTGTTCTCGGTGTGAGGCAACATATTATTTAACTTGGGTCTCAGAAGAGCGAGACATGTGGTGTCCTCCAGGAGCCTAAACTCAACATGAGGTTTCACCCCGTTGAAATACACTTCAACCTTAAACAAATAGTGAGGCATTGTAAGATGTTTTTCTTAACAACACATGACCCCCTATTTATACAACTTCAGATTCATTCTGAACCAAACAAAATGGTCAATGCAATCACGATCATACAAACCTGTCGGCAAAATCTCCACCCTTGAATTTAAACTACCAAATTTTTAACAAGTCTACTAAAAATCTGGTACATGAAGGATGATTTTGAAAATCTGATATTTTTTAATCTGCCATATTTTTTAACCTTTAACAAAAAAATCCGGTAAAAATAGAAATTTTTTAAAACTATGGTTTTGTTTCACGACATACCAGTTTTTTGAAATATCCCATATATCGGATTATTTATATAGGTTTTCGAGTTTTTTTAAAAATATTTTTACTAGATATTTTATTTATCCTACAAGACTTATCGTCCGAACTTTTTAATAAAATTTTGACATGAATAAAATGAGTATCATAAAAAATATGAGGGTGTCAAAGTGGGATTCCATGATAATCGAATCGACAACATGATATTTGTTTTTCTTTTATAGAGGGTTTTTTTTCAATAGTCAAATTATCATTAATAAGGTCTTAAGTATATACCAAATTACAAAGGAAGATCCTACTATTATACAAGATAGCAGTAATTTTATAACAGGGTCATACAAAGAAAAAACAGTATTATCAATACCCAACCTAGTTTGAATTTCTCCCACATTTGAGTCTTCCCACTATCTCCGATATAATTCTAGAGGCATCTTATGCCACTCATAAAAACTTCCCAAAGCTTTCTTCTTTACGGCAAGCTCTCTCCATCTCCATGACCATAACACAATGTCGTAGAATATATTCTTTGGGGAAGCTACAAGGTCATTGAATACTACTTGATTCCTAGATCTCCATATACACCAGCATGACACCATCCAAAAATAACTAAGTGATTTTCCCATCCCATGTTTTTGCCCCCATGTTAGAAAATCTTCAATACAATTATAACCTCTAGATAAGTTGATTACCAGCCACAATTGAACTTCCTTCCACACCTGTTTAGTTTTCTCACAGGTTAAGAATAACTGTGTTGCATTTTCAATAACTTGGAAGCAAAAAACACAAGATCTCTGATGAGGATATGTGATTATGCCTCTCCTAATGAGATTCTCACATGTTGGTAGCTTGTTTTGCAATAATCTCCAACCAAATATCAATGCCTTGAGAGGAAGCTTGATGTTTCACAAGAGATCTAAAGATTTATTCAGTCCAATTCCTATAGTATCCTCTTGTTGTTTCTATACCATATTCCCATAACACATCTTCACACTATATTTGTTATCGATGCCTCTAGGCCAAAGTATCTCATCTTCAGTCTGTAAATCCAAGCAGGCCTCTTCTACTAACTGTCTTAACTCTGTCACATCATCTCCTTCTTCTTCTGGCCTGATCGTGTTTTTTCCTACCACATCCCAAGTCCACCTATCTCCTATCCAGTCACCACAATCCACTATTAAAGAATTCTGATGAAGAGAAGAATTATACAGGTTTGGGTATTGAGTTTTAAGAGCATCTCCTCCTAACCATCTTGAATGCCAGAACTGTGTGTTCCCTCCATTGCCCACTTTCCAAGTAAGCTGGTTAAATATCCCTTGTTCATTTGAATGTTTGGCTAGACTAGTGATATCACTCCACCATCTTGAGCAATGTCTTGGATTAGATTCTGTTTGATTAGTAAACAACTTGTGTAGATTCTTTCCATACCTGACCTTGATAATTCCACTCCACAAAGATTCTGGTTCATACAATAATCTCCAAAGCCATTTAGAAACTAGTGCTCTATTGAAAGTGTATACCTCCTTAATTCCTAGCCCGCCTTGCTTCCTTGGTTTGCAGACTTGAGTCCATTTCACCCAAGCAATGGATTTCTTGTTCCAATCACTCCCCCATAAATTTTTTCTTAGTATAGCTCTGATTTCCTTCACCACTTTGACACGTGCTAAGTAGAAAGATAAGTAATGAATTGGGATGTTGGTTATGACAGAATTGATTAGTGTGACTCGCCCTCCTATTGATAGTCTTCTGCCCTTCCAAGTAGACAGTCGAGTTTTAATAGATGAAATGACTGGTTTCCACAACTCTTCAGATCTATGTCTACCTCTAACTAATAAACATAATAATTTGAATGGAAGCTTCCCAGCTTTACAATAGAGAAATGATGTTGCAGCTTCTGTTATGTCACCTTCTATTCCCAACCCCATTAACTTGCTTTTGCTGTAATTCACCTTCAGAACAGTTAAGACTTCAAGGCCTCTCAACACAGATTTTATTGCCCATATATTAGACCACGACTCATCACACATTATTAAAGTATCGTCAGCAAACTGTAATAAAGATATAGTTATCTCCTCTTCAATCTTCAATCCTCTTAGTAAACCTCTATTTTCTGCTTTTTTGACAAGCAAGGCAAGAACTTCTGAGACTAAGACAAATAGGAAAGGAGATAATAGATCTCTCTGTTTGAGCCCTCTATGGATCTTGAAATCCTTAGATGAACTACCATTCACAAGAACAGAACCAAAACTATTGCAGAGCAAACCCTTTATCCATTTTTACCAAAGAGGACTGAAGTGCGTTGCTTCTAACATCTTCAATAGAAATCTCCAGCTCACACAATCATAGGCTTGTGAAAAATAAATCTTGAACATAAAGCCTTTTTTCTTTTTCTTAGTAACATAATCTAGTAACTCATTTGCCACTAATACTCCTTCCATTAGTTGTCTTCCAGGGACAAATGCTGTCTGAGATGGAGATATCAGTTTCCCAATTACTTTCCTAAGCCTTCCCACTAGGATTTTAGATATTATTTTATGTATGCACCCTATCAGAGCAATAGGTCTAAACTCCTTTATGGATTGAGGATTGTTTGATTTTGGGATGAGAGCAAAAAAAGTTGAGCTAAAGCATTTGGCCAGATTGGCTGTCTCGTAAAATTCTGATATGCAGTTGACAATATCTTGTCCAATTATTTCCCATGTCAGTCTAATAAATTTCATGTTGAGTCCATCTGGTCATGGGCTCCTGTTACCATCACAAGACTTTACTGCCTCCAAAATATCTTCTGTAGTAAATGGTTCAGTTAACATATCATTATCCTCCTCAGTTAGCTTTTCCAATATACTTAAATCCATATCAAATCCTTATACCAAATTGCACTTGTATTTCTCAGAATAATGCTATCTCCCCCCATAAGCCAGTTTTTTCTTGTCGTCTGATGCAGGATGCTTTCTTTGATCCTTAGTTTACTCCACATTTCCTCTAAGGAATTGCTTATAGCCTTCAATAAACTCTCAGATATGTCTTCATCTAACTTAGCTAACTCATCTTCTATCTCATTTATTTTCTCAATATTCTCTTCTACTTTAAGATCCACAATTCCAAATACATTTGTATTCCACCATTTCAGTCTAGCTTTGAGTATTTTCAGTTTATTAAATAGGATGTTGCCTGCATCTCCCTTAATATTACAAGAATCCCAGACATCCTTAAAAAAGAGACAAATTCAGGATGGTCAAACCATGCATTAATTGTTTTGAAAGGTTTTGGCCCCCAATTCCTATCATTTAGCATTAGAGAAACTGACCTATGATCATATACATCCTTCATCCCTACTTTTTGATTAACAATTTTCCAATTATGACATAACTCCTCATTAATAAGGAACCTGTCCAACCTACTTTTGCAGGAACCGTTTGAGTTAAACCATGTAAACCTGTTACCTACAACAGGTAAATCCAAAAGTTCCATATCTTCTATGAATAGACCAAATTCCTCCATTTCTGAATGTGAGTACCTCTCTCTACCTTTTCTCTCTTCTTTATCTTTGATGGCATTAAAGTCATCCCTTAAAATCCAGTCCCCTGCTGGAAATTCGGTTTTCAATCTAATAAGATTCTCCCAAAGCTTTCTTTTTCTAGACATAGAACATGAGGAGTATATATTTACTACATAAATGGCTCTTCCCCTACAGTATCCATGAACCCCTAGATATCCATTTCCAGAAAAATTAAAAATTGAATAGAAAGAGTTTTTGTTCCAAATGGATAACATACCTTCTGATTGTCCGTTAGAGCTACTTGAAGACCATTCAAATTCTTCTCTACTCCACATGCTTCTTACAAAACCTTCTTCTATACTTTGACATTTAGTTTTCTGAATTAGACAAAACTCAATTTTATTATTCTTGATCAGTTGTTTAACTCTCCTTTTCTTGATAGAAGAGTTACACCCCCGGATGTTCTAAGTTGTTATATTCATGGAATTCTTGTAGTGACCTCCTTCAAGTTTTCAAATCTGGCATTATCTCTATTTTCCAATCCTCTTATGATTCCTTCAAGAGCTTCATCATCTTCTTCTCCTTCTATACCCAGCTCTTTCAAGATTGACCACACCTTTCTCGGAACATCATCTATTTTCCTCTTTATCCTTGCATTGCCTTTTTCAACATCGTTATCTGATATTGACTCGCAACATAGAATGGATCCCCCAGAGTATCTTGATCCAGAATTTTCAATTTGAGTTGATATAGTTATTGAATCACCATCTTTTCCAGTCAAAGGATTAACTGGTTTTAGAATAATTGAAGAGTGAAGAAGTGCCAAGTAGTAAGATGGCGCGAATGGGATTTGAATCTTTTCATAAATCTCATTCAAAGACTTCTTTTTTATGGAAGAAATGTTCACAATAGGCCCACACTTCTTTGAATTCATTAAAGTTAAAGGTTTGGGCCTATCTCCTTCTAAAATGCCCGACTGATTAATAAGGCCCAATTCCATATTATTTTCATTCTGGTTCCCTTCACTAGTCTGATCCTCTAAATTGTTTTTTCCTTGTTCCAATACCTCTGTCCTTGTAAAGTTTCCTGTGTCAGCTGTGCTTCCTTTAACTTGTCCCATCGAAATGCCTTTGATAATGCTAACATTAAATTCCTCTTCTCCTTTTGACTTTTCTGTGCTATGACACTCTATCCTGCTACCTCCAAAACTCACCTTTTTCAAGTCCTTTTTTTTGTCTTCCCCATGTTGTCAGATTCATGATGATATTGGCCCTGCTTTTCATTACTAGCTCGGCTGGTATTCTTCCTAGGTTCTGCCAATCTTCTGTCTTCATTCTTATCGACGTTTTCACTCCCTTCTCCTCCTAGATTTGTTGTATCATCTTCTTCTTCTGAGCCATCACCATCGCCATAACTAGATCCTTCTTCTTCTTCATCATCTCCATCAAATTCCTCTTCTGTTTCCTCCACAAAAGATCCATCACACTCCATTGATACAGACTTCTTCTTATCATGAATAACGATACGTTTTGGTCCATGGTTGTCTTCAACCAATTTGATGCTAAACAGAATGCCATTAACTTCAATGTTGACCACCTCATTTAAATTACTCGTGTATCTTATCTTAATCAAAATTATCACCACATCAAACTTGGATTGAGCTTCCGTTTCCTCATCACAACATATAAATTCACTTATTCTACTTGAAATGTATTTGAAGAAGTCATTTCTCCAAGCATGACAAGGTATTCCAAAACATTTCACCCAAGTAAGGCGTTCCTTGTCCACTTCTGCAGGCGACCACTCTCTAATGTCATCAAACCAATTTTTTAGCCATTGTTCCTCTTCTCTTATTAGATTCTTCACTGCATTTTCTTCTAGATCTTCGAGTAAACACATATTTTCCCCCATAGGCGTAACTTTGATGTGGAAGAATCCTTCTCTGCTAAACACATTCTGTATGTTGTAAGAATTCCCTGATTCCTTGATAACACCCACATATGCGGCCTCAAATCGTTTCACTTCCTTATCTTCAATTTTAAATGTTAAACCTACCCAGTTCAATTTAGTTCCATGCACGACCTGAGCATATGAGTTGCCCTGAATAACTTTCTTCCATCCACCTAGAGTAACATTTGATTTTGGTTCTGTTAACTTAGACTGTTTCTTTCCAACAATCCTATCTTCTTCTACCTTCCTCCTGTTAAACCTGGGTGTATTAACAAAGATTTTCCTCCCATTAATATGGATGTTGTCTAATTTGATAGCCAAACTTCTCTCATCTTCCACTTTTCTAAATCTAACAAATCCATATCTTTTGCCTCTGATGTCTTTCCTGGCAGGAATAAAAACTTTAAATAATAGGCCATGTTCCATGAATACGTTGGCCATGTCTCTAGCATTATAATGATTAGGAAATTCTGTGAAAAAGAATAATGTTATTTCTTCGTGTCTTCCCACATGTTTTTCGTTTCTTTCTTTCCATATTGACACCCTTATCTTGTTGTTTCCATTGTTATTTCTCCTTACAGTCTTCCACTCCATGATTAACTTCAATATGTCTTCACTTGCTCAGACTAATCTTTACTATTAAATTCTAAAATCACAACCATAACCTATCCATAAAAATCCGTCCGGTGCCAAGACCCCTAGCCCTAAGGCTAGGAATTTAAGTCGAAGACACAACATAGATAATTCCCAGATCGTTAGTTCCAATTCTGCCTATACAAAATATTGTTGTTTCATGAATGTTGTTGAGTTTGGTTACTTAGAGGATCTCTCATTAACTAAAATATGTTACTCCAAATTTTCAACCATTTGATCTACGCATGCATTGTTCCTTCTTTTATAGAGGCTTGAAGTGTGTTTTAAATAGACGACTTTGGATATTAACTTTATATTTTTTCTCAAGTAATATTTTTTATTTTCCCACAACACAACGTTAGTTTGGCCTTCAATTTATTATAGTGTGGAAAAAATCATACATAAAATACGATATTATTTTTTAACCTAGGATATTCTCTTCATTATTTAGCCTTATTGTTAGGACTCTTCTAGTTGTTCCTGATTTGGCACAATTGCCTAACCTCTCCCAAAACAGTTTGAATAATAGGAAAGATACATTATCTTTTACATATTTATAAAATTTCCGTGGTTTATAATAAATTTTGGCAAATTTATACTCCCTCCGGTCACTATTATAAGCAAAAAAATGGCATTAAATTTTGGTCACTATTATAAGCAAAAGTCATTAACTTTCAAAGTAATTAATGCTTGTATTGCTAGTATACCTCTAATTTAATTCAATAGCATTGAATATTGGTAGTTGATTCATTAAATATAACTAAAGATATTATAGTAAAATTTACTCTGATTGTATATGAAACCTGTAGCGAGCGATTTTGGACATGGTTCTTAAGCACTGTCGCTCTGGGGTACTACAGGTCGATTCATTTTTTATCCTATTAAGCTGACTAAGGAAGGGAAATAGATGTCTCCAATTAACGCTGCTTGTATACTGAGTTTAAACAGATGACTGTTGGTTTACAGATGCGGTTTAGATTGTGGGCCTCTCTCTGCTTATTTTTTTAAGAATGAAATGACGGGACTATTCATGGGGATTTTGGATAGGTACTGGATTTGATGTTTTTAATTAGTGTGCTCGCTAAGATTCTTTTGCAAGCTTATGCCTACGTATTCCCGTTTAACGAAACAGAGAAATCAGAGCGATCGTAGTTCCTCCTATTCTATGGGAGGAAAAAGGTGTTTTGGTGTCTTGTTCAAAGCCCAAGACGTGAAGCTGAAGGTGATTTGTATCTTGTTCAAAGCCCCAGATGTGAAGTTGAAGGGTCTATTTGTATCTTGTTCGAAGCCCAAGATGTGAGGCTAAAGGGTTTTGACTTTGTCATCTCTTAAAGAGGGGTATTTGGTCTGTTTGTCACAACTGTTGCATGACTGGTTATAAAGGAGAATTACTTTAACTGGGATATGTGAATCCAGCAATGCCATAATTTCCTTTATGGGAGTTTTTAACCTAGAGGAGAAGACTTTAACTCAGTTTAGAGCAATGCCATCTTTCCTTAGGAATTTCTCAGGCTAAAAGAGGGACAGTGGCGTGGATGTAAATAATCCAGAGGCTTGCCGCTTACATCAATTATATGGGGGAAAAGGAGTTGTTGATGTTTGTCTACTGTGAGCAAGGCATATATTTTGATGCTAAAAGGTTAATTGACTCGACCGGGGTTTTCTTATACGAAGCCTAAGAGGAGGTTATTGACCCAACAAGAGGGTGTTTTTATGTGTCTCGTACGAAGCCCGAGAGAGAGGCTAAAAGGGTTGACTCAACAAGAGAGTGCTTTTATGTATCTCGTACGAAGCCCGAGAGAGAGGCTAAAAGGTGGATTGACTCAACAAGAGAGTCTTTTATACTCAATAAGAGAGTGTTTTTGTATCTCGTACGAAGCCCGAGATGGAGGTTAAAAGGTGTGACTCAACAAGAGAGTCTTTTATACTTATCAAGAGAGTGATTTTGTATCTCGTACGAAGCCCGAGATGGAGGCTAAAAGGTGTGACTCAACAAGAGAGTCTTTTATACTCAACAAGAGAGTGCTTTTGTATCTCGTACGAAGCCCGAGATGGAGGCTAAAAGGGTTTGACTCAACAAGAGAGTCTTTTATACTCAACAAGATAGTGTTTTAGTATCTCGTACGAAGCCCGAGATGGAGGCTAAAAGTGTTTGACTCAACAAGAGAGTCTTTTATACTCAACAAGAGAGTGTGGGGAGAATCATTGTACAAAGCCCAAGAGGAGGCTATTGGTGCTGGTAACTGTTTCAGTTGAGTGACAGGTCTAGTATATTGGATAAAAGAGAAAATCAGTTCTTATGAAGGGAACGATTAAAGGTATTGTTGTGCTTTGGTACTGATCAGAGGATCAGGGTTATTTCCTGTTCTTTAAGGAAATGGGAAATCCAAAGGGTATTGAGACTGTCAAAGTCTACTGGTGTTTTGAGAAATCGATTCTTAGGTAGTGAATGATCTTTGTATGACGCCCAAGAGAAGGCTGATATGTTAAGGGATGAAGGTCAACCCATTAACTGGTTTTACCCTTGACTAAGAAAGACAACTCTAGCAAATTGATGACTAGGTTCTGTTCCTATACCTGTAGAGGTCTCTGGGTCCTTGTACTAAGCCCAAGAGAAGGCATGAGAGCTTTTAAGAAGCCGAAGGGTCCTTGTACAACGCCTAAGAGGAGTCGGGGATGCTTTTAAGAAGCCTGTGGGTCCCCAAACCCCGAGAAGTTCAAGACATGCCATTCATCGAGAATAGATCAAGCCAGGAAAGTCCGAGAATTTGGAAGAAACTCAAGAGATGCCATTCACGGAGAAAAGATCATCTCTGGGAAGTTAGAGTTTCTTTGATAAATTCTAAGGGTGACAGTCTGAGAAAGGGTTCACCGAGAATGCTGCCTTTCACGTCTCCATATTGTTTAACCCCAAGAGGAGGGAAGACTGTGTCTGATAATCCTATGGGGATCTAGTTTTGTTTGTATTTAAGAGTGACCAACAGGGCTTTACTTAGTGCTAGACGTAGTTGTCGGGGAAAACTCTAAATAACTATACTAGTATTACACAGTGGATATATGACGAGTTATAAAAGTTTGTGAAAGAAGACTTACAGTGAGCAGCCCTACAATACAGTTATATATATATATATATATATATATATATATATATATATATATATATATATATATATATATATATATATATATATATATGAAAATGGATAAAGAAAGCGGGTAAACACTTACTCGGTTGTAGAGCTTCCATGCTGTTTGGTTAGTTGTTCGACAAAGAAAGCTTTGATAACAATATTATATTCAAAATCAAAGAAGAAAGTGCTTTGAAAATATTGTTGGTGCTTACAGCTCAAGGAGAGGCCCAAGGTTTTATCAGTGATTGCACTGTGGTTTTGAATTTGTACAGGGACTTATACAAGTGACTGAGGCCCGAAAAGGTTTTCTGTACAAAGGGATGGGTCTTATACTCTCTCAAGAGGCCCAAAGGTTTATTTTTATACAAGTGGTGGGGCTTACAGCTCAAGGAGAGGCCCATGGTTTTGTTAAAAAGGGCGACGATCACGCCGAGGTTTTTTGAAAACACAGTGGGTCTTATACAATTACTGAGGCCCATAAAAGGTTTTGGTCTTCAAAGGGGGGTTGGGTCTTACACTCTATTAGGGGCCCAAAAAGGTTTTAAAGAGATGGGGCTTATAACACGAGGGTAGGCCCAGATGTTTTGTTTGAAAAATGACGATCGCGCCGAGATTTCTGAAAATATAATGGGACTTATACAATGACTGAGGCCCAAAAAATATTTTATCTACAAGGGATTGGTCTTACACTATATTAGAGGCCCAAGGATTTATTTTTGTACAAGTGGTGGGGCTTACAGCTCAAGGAGAGGCCCAGTGATTTGTTAAAAAAGGCGACGATCGCGCCGTTATTTTTGGAAACGCAGTGGATCTTATACAATGACTGAGGGCCAAAAGGTTTTGGTTTTAAAAGAGGGTTGGGTCTTACACTCTATTAGAGGCCCAAAAGTGTTTGAAAAAGATTTGTTAGGGTGAAAATCAAAGAAACCCCAATTTCATTTTTAAAGGCATTTTTCAAAGAAAAATCAAGTAAAAAATGATAAAAATATCAAATAAAATCATTAATCATGTTATAAACAATGATTAAGGTTTATGAAAAAGTATTTTATCCACATGAATATTTAAAATCATTTTGGTTTTGAAAATCAAGAAAAAGAAATCATTTTAAAAGCATTTAAAACAATTTAAAACAATATTTTTGAATATATTAAAAATATATCAAATAATAATATTTTTTGTGATTTTTTGTGGATTAAAATATTATGGAGTATGAATAAGAAGTGTGTAAAACAAAATTGGAAAATGATGATTTTTGCTATGTAAAAGAATTGGTTGAGTTTTGAAAATAAAATAAGAAAAAGAGGAAAGATGTCACAACATCCTCTTCGACATCTCTTTTAGTTTTCAACATCTTTTTTATCAAAATTCCAACACTCATAACTCTCTCAATTTTTAACGAAATTAAAATCCGTAAGAACCTATCTTGACCGATTTTTCGCAAGGAATCCAATGGTACTACTCATACATACTAAAACTTAATGTACAGAATGCACGAAGCAAAAAACCAGAACTGCACATGGATTTTAAAACAACATAAACTCCAGATATAAACATGTTAAAGTGCAAACAGTAGGAGGATCACATCATACACATTAAGGACTACATTTTTGCTTCAAGAATTGTTCAATATGATGCATGTATGTGGAAATCAAAGGAAAGCATGATTCAAAGAAATCAAGTTGTGAAGCTTACCTCTTTTTTGGAGATTTTGTGCAACCTACCAAGTGCTTTGTTCCAGAAATGATTTGATGCTTTGGACACCCTCAAATGACCTCTTAGAAGCTTTTAGGATGGTTGGAATCAGCTGGAAGCCTCTGGAGCAAATTTGAGTTCTTTCTTGCAAAATGGGCAAAAGTGGCCAAAATGCCAACTCTCTCAAATGGTGTTCCAGATGGGGGACCATTTGGGACAGTTCAAGGATGATATTTGGAGTGTGTTTGAGGCTTTATCTGGTTTGGAAAGTTATTGAATCAAGACATGGCTTGAAACATGCAAAAAAGTCCAATTTTGAGGTTTTGAGAGGTGACTTTGTGATTTTGGTGTTATAGGTCACTTGTGAGAGTTTGGACAACTTAGATATGACATATTGGATGTGTTTGGATCATGAGTTGTGATGGAAATGCTCTCTAACTCAAAAACTCAGAATTACCTTGCTAAAGAAGGCATTTTGGAGTGAAAGCAGTGATTTTGAGGAAAGCATCTGTTTGATGGCTTTGGTGTACTCAAACTGAGCACAAATGAGCTCTATTTATAGTAGAGCAAGGTTGTTTTGCAAGCAATAGTGAATGGTAACTACAGCAGAGGTTTGTCCAATGGTTGCATTTTGGAATCTCAAGTCTCCTCTAGCCATTGACTAGAGGTTAGGGCACAGGCTGCTGGTTCCCTAGTTGTTGGATGAATCTTGACTGAATTCAGTTAGAGGAAGCTCAGTTCATGCCACCTCTAAGCATCCATTAAATGATCCAAACCAAAGTTGGAGTCTTATCCCTCTTTTAGGGTTTTTTAGGTTTGGCATGCTACTTTTGGTTCCAAGGACTTTGGAGGCTTGGAGATCAGATCACCCCCCTTGGATTTGATCCTCAGATGTGTCCAAAATGATGACAAGGCTTAAAAATTCGTGTGGCACAAGAAATGTGCAAATCTGTCCTGACACATGTCTTAAAAATCAGCTGCAGCAAACCTTATTGTAAAATCCATAACTTCTTGCTCAAGAATGATAAATGGCTGTTCCAGGACTTTATGGAAAGCTGAGATGACATACTTCAACTTTGATGTTTGACCCTATACTTTGTTCAACTTGGATCATGGAGAAAAACATCCTTGAAGTTGGGACATTCTTGCTGGAAAAATATTAATGATGTCCTATGAAATGTTCAAACATTTGACAACTTTGAACATTAACAATTCCAAACTCTAATCACTTATATCTTTTAATCCACTATGATATTTTGAGTTGAAGTGAATTGCACCTTTGATGCTTGTCCTGCATGGTGACAAAGCTTGAAAATTGTGTGGCACAAGAAAAAGTGCACAAAATCTGTCCTAAAAAACAGTTGCAGCAAGTCTTACTGTAAAGTCCATAACTTCCTGCTCGAGTATGATAAATGGACGTTCTATAACTTTCTGGAAAGATGAGATAACGTACTTCAACTTTTATGTTCAAGGTTTGTGAAGATAAGACTTGTAAAGTTGTCAAAAATGACCTTGAACTTGTATGATCAAATCTGTCCTAAAAGCTGTCATGAAAATTCTGTTTTATCAATGCCTTTTGCAGAGACCATAACTTTCTGCTCGAGAATGATAAATGAGCTTTCTAGGACTTTCTGGAAAGGTGAGATTACGTACTTCAACTTTGATGTCCAAGGTTTGGCTTGAAACAACTTGGATAATGGAGAAAAACATCCTTGAAGTTGGGACATTCTTGCTGGAAAAATATTAATGATGTCCTATGAAATGTCGGAACATTTGACATTAAGAATTCCCAACTTTGATCACTTATATCTTTCAATCCTTATGATATTTTGAGTTGATTCCTTCTACAATGTTGAAGTATCAAATACCCTCTTTAAAAGTAGCTCTTACGTAAAATCAATGGATGCTTGGATCAATAGTTACAACCTTGAAAAGTTGTGCACTTGAACATGATTTTAACTTAGAAAAAATTTCTAAGTTTTCTTCAATTTGATCAATTTTGTAGTTTTCCATGATTTCTTGATTTAAATTTGATCAAATTAAATCATCCATCATATTTTCTTGAGTAATGGCTTGTGAAGCTCAAAGTTGACCAAAAGTCAAACTTTGACTTTCTGCGTCAGTTGACTTTGTATTAGATGAACTTGAGGCTTGATCCACTTGAAATGTTGCACTCTTGTGCTTGATTCTTGATGTGGGAGTCCACTTGATCCTATGTGGATATTTGAGAGGTTAGAGAAGTTGAATATCATGTCATTCCTTGATTGATCCTTTGTCTAAATGCTCTGAGAGGGCTTGGAACTCTAATTCTTTGAGTGTAGAGAATGCTCACCCATCTTTGGGGAGACTAATGAGTATGAAAGTTCATCCATATTGTGATGATGATTTGCACAATGATGGGAATCTTAGTGGTCAAAATTTGGGGTATGATAGATGCCCCTATTTAATCTTCTTGGACCCGAAGGTGTGAATGGCGAAGGTATTCGGGCATTCGGGGTGCAAGAGGATTAAATATCAGAATACCCGAAATTTTGATGGTGGTTATGAGCGGTTGTTCACACATCCTTATTCGTTTGCTAAGCAATGATGCTTAGAAAAGGTAAAAACTTCCCCTCGATCCTGGTCTTCAGCCAAGGAACTGGTCTCAGTTTTCTTAAATAAACTTCCCCTCGATCCTGGTTTCCTACCAAGGAACCGGTCTAAGTTTCGGATGTAAACTTCCCCTTGATCCTGGTTTCCTACCAAGGAACTGGTCTAAGTTTCTGATGTAAACTTCCCCTCGATCCTGGTTTCCTACCAAGGAACTGGTCTAAGTTTCTGATGTAAACTTCCCCTCGATCCTGGTTTCCTACCAAGGAATTGGCCTCAGTTTCTTTTGTCAATAAACTTTATCGACAAGGGACGCTATGTGTAGCGATTTTCCTCAAACTTCTCGCCGAATTTTCCTGGGGAGATGCCATTTGACAGAAAAACTTTTGATGTCAGAGTTACTGGGGAACCCAGCCGTCTGAGTTGTAGAGGTGCACAAACTTCTCTGTTTGGAGACGCCATTTGTTGACTCTACTGGGGAAAACGAGTCTCTTGAGAGACTGGTTCCGGCTTGGGGATATTACATCATACTTTTCTTCGAGATCTTCTCGGAGAAATGCCATACAATGTATCCCAATTTTGAGGTGCTGATGACCTTTTCGTCAGCAGATTTTTCAGAGAAAAACTGTCGTATTATCGAATTTCTGATTACAAGGCTTTCTCTGGGGATTTTCCTTAATCCGGGAAAGCGAAAATATCATCTTCAATGGCGAAGAGTGACATTTTTCGAAAGTTCTCTGGTTCTTCATAGGTTCAAGTTATCAAAGTGGTCAAGGGCCAACTCTAATCCAGAAATAAACTGGAGGAGAGATATTGTTCAGACGCGACATTTCCTGACGAGGAAAGAACTGGCAACTCGATTATGAAGACTTTTATCACTAGGGGATAAGACCGACTAAAGTGATAGTGATGCAATATGAATGCGAATGTAAATCAATAATGCATGATGTATGTATGTATATGCTGACAAAACTGACACGACATACAAACTAGTAGATGAACACGACTGGATACTCGGCCACAGCGGGAGACGAAAAGTATCACTGGTTCAAAAGTAGCAATTCTGCCTTGCTTAGGAGAGATAGTCCCCGTGGGGAACTACGTTGGCCGGGCTTAGGAGATAAGAACTCGGCTGAGGATGTCAGACGGAGCATTCGTATCTGACATAACTGATCCTTCATTCAGACGCACTGGTTTAGAAGGAGTACTTTGATTCTACACTTTGAAGCTCGCTTACTTCTGGAGAAGCGATTGATGTTCTTTCGATGTTCAACAGTCAAAAGAATTGCCATCTTTATTTTAAAAGCAGAAAAAGTTTAACAAGTAAATTCATTTTTGTTTTATTTCAAGAATCGTTAATCATGTTAAAAATGTCGTTATGTAAAGCTAAAACAAATAAGAACTGCAAACAAAAGCACAAGGGCTCAAATTTTATTGATAGGATGGAAATCAGCCAAGCGCGTGATTCCATAGAGTATTTACAAAGTTAGAAAATGGTAATTTAAGGGAAAAGGGCTATATTGAAACATAACGACCACTATCCTTCTACCAACTTTGAATTCTGGGCATCCTGAGCTTCTGTCGAAGATGACCCTGACTGGAGTTTTCCTGACAGATGGCATGACTGCTGCTAAGGGACTTGCCCCTGTTGAACATAGTTACTTGCCATTATCCCTAACTTTTGCTTGGATTATACTTTGAGATTTCCAATCCACCGGGATGATTTTTAATTATGTCTCTAACTTTTGCCTGGACTGCCCTTTCGGGTTTTCAATCCACCGAGATGTTTTTTCTCTTTTTTTTAGTTTAGGCGAAGTATTTCTTGACTACATCAACATTCTTGGGGTAGGCAAATTCTTCTCCATCCATGGTTGCAAGTCTCAAGGCACGGCCTGAGAAAGCTTTCTTGACCACATAGGGGCCGTCATAATTCGGAGTCCATTTGCCTCAAGAATCAGTGAGAAATGATTGTATCTTTTTGAGCACAAGGTCTCCTTTCCTGAAGATGCGAGGTCGAACCTTTTTGTCAAACGCCTTCTTCATTCTCTGTTGATACAACTGACCGTGGCATAATGCCGTGATTCGCTTTTCTTCGATCAGGTTCAGTTCGTCGTGTCGACTTTGACACCATTCAGCTTCTGTAAGCTTAACTTTCATCAATACTCGAATTGATGGGATCTCTACCTCTATGGGGAGCACTGCTTCCATGCCATACACCAGAGAGAAAGGGGTTGCCCCTGTTGAAGTGCGGACAGATGTGCGATAACCGTGAAGAGCAAAGGGTAGCATCTCGTGCCAGTCTTTGTAGGGAATCAGTCCTGATTGGTATGTGTTCCAATATCCTTTGATCTGATTGATAACCAGGGCTGAGTCGCCATATACATCCAAGTTCTTGATCCTTAAATCGATCGCTTCTTCGAGACCCATGATACAAGCTTCGTATTCGGATTCGTTGTTTGTGCACTTGAATGTAAGTCTGGCAGTGAAAGAAATGTGGGTACCCTGAGGTGTTATGATGATTGCCCCAATTCCATTTCCATAATGATTGAAAGCTCCGTCAAATATAAGTCCCCATTGGGAACCTGGTTCTGGCCCTTCACTGGGTAGCGGTTCATCGCAATCTTTCATTTTTAGATACATGACATCTTCGTCTGGGAAGTCAAACCCGATTGATTCTTGATCGTCAATCGGTTGATGAGCCAAATGATCGGCTAAAATAATCCCCTTAACGGCTTTCTGAGCGTGGTATTTGATGTCGTATTCTGATAACAACATCTGCCAACGGGCAATCCTTCTCGTGAGAGCAGGTTTTTCAAAGACATACTTGATTGGATCCATTTATGAGATTAACCAAGTAGTGTGACGAATCATGTACTGGCGAAGACGCTTGGCTGCCCAAGCCAAAGCACATCAATTTTTCTCAAGCATAGTATACCGAGTTTCACAGTCGGTGAATTTCTTGCTCAAATAGTAAATGACAGACTCTTTCTATTTGGTTTTGTCTTGTTGGCCAAGTACACATCCCATTGAGTCCTTTAGGACTGTGAGGTATATAATCAGTGGTCTTTCCTCCACTGGTGGTGATAGAATCGGTGGGTTCAACATGTATTGCTTAATACTGTCGAAGGCGGTTTAACAGTCTTCTGTCTAAACGCAGTCCTGGTTCTTTTTAAGTAATTTGAAGATCGGCGCACACGTCACGGTCATGAGGAATATGAATCTGGAGATGTAGTTCAAACGTCCCAGGAATCCTCTGACATGTTTTTCAGTTTTCGGAGAAGGCATTTCTTGAATGGCCTTGACCTTGTCAGAATCAACCTCAATTCCTTTTTGGCTGACGATGAACCCTAAAAGTTTCCCTGAACGGACACCGAAAGTGCACTTGTTGGGATTCAAGCGGAGTTTGTACTTTCTCAACCGCTCGAATAATTTTGACAGGTGGGTCACATGCTCCTCTGTTGTTCTAGATTTGGCAATCATATCATCGACATATACCTCGATTTCCTTGTGTATCATGTCATAAAACAGAGTAGTCATGGCCCTTTGATAGGTTGCCCCAGCGTTCTTCAAACCGAACGACATTACCTTGTAACAAAAGGTACCCCATGGGGTAATAAACGAAGTTTTCTCCATGTCTTTCGGCGCCATTTTGATCTGGTTATAGCCCGAGAATCCATCCATGAAGGAGAAAACCTTGAACTTTGCTGTACTGTCTACCAGAATGTCAATGTGTGGTAAAGGGAAGTCGTCCTTCGGACTAGCCTTGTTTAGATCTCTGTAGTCTACACATATTCTGACCTTTCCGTACTTTTTTGGAATGGGTACGATGTTGGCTAACCATTGAGGATATTCAGACGTGGCGAGGAGACCCGCGTCAATCTGTTTTTGTACCTCCTCTTTGATTTTGATGGCCATGTTCGGGTGAGTCTGTCTCAACCTTTGTTTTACTGGCGAACACTCTGATTTCAATGGTAAATGATGCTCCACGATGCTGGTATCCAACCCTGGCATGTCCTGGTAGGACCAAGCAAACACATCGGGAAATTCTCTGAGAAGCTTTGTCAAACTCTCTTTGGCAGTTGGACTGAGCAGTGCCCCAATCCTGATTTCTTTTCTCTATTTTTCTGAACCCACGTTGATCGTTTCCAACGGCTCCTTGTGAGGTTCAATGGACCTTTCCTCTTGTCTGAGTAATCGTGAGATCTCTTCTGGAATTTCGTCGTCAACTTCTTCTTCAGCCCCAAATACCGGGAATTCAAAGTTGGGAGAAGGCATCAAATCATATGTTTCAATGGGGTTTAAAACAAGCAATCTGCATGACGTGATGATTTATGTTTAGAAGAGATAGAGAGAATGCAAAAGTGTGTGCAGTGTATATATATATATTTTTTAAAACTGCTTGTTTATTATTATTTGTTTTTTAGGATTACCATTTTCTGAGAAAAGCGAAAAGAGAAAACAACAATTAATGCGAAAATTACAGAATGACATTTATTTATTTATGATTCGGTCGATTCTTGAAACTACAGCCCTATAAAACAAAACTGAAGCGAAGAGGGATATTTACCGAAAATAAGCGCTATCAAAACATCTGTTTCACCTGGGCAGGGTGAAAGGTTAAAGACGACAATTACTTTGACTTATGAACAATCTTCGGAACATTGACTGCAACCCATTGGCGGCGAACTCCTTGGTGAATCACAAAGTCTGGTAACTTCCTTGATTTGTCTTTAGAAATAACGCTGATTTTTGGTGGAGCAGGATCATTGGAATCTGTCTCCCAGGCAGAGTTGTCGTAGGAGGATTCCTTTTCTCTGTTAGGTTCTTCAACTCCTCGGTTGAGGATTCGACAGCTCCGTGTTACACGACTGATGTCTGTAATATTCACGACGGAGGGTAATGGAATTTCCTTTCCACTCTCAATTATGGTTGCACCATATTTGTAAGGGATCACCTTAGCTGATTCATACGGTAACGGTCCCGGTAGATAAATAGCTACAGGAGCCTTCTGATTTTTCTGACTGTCGTAAGTAACTTCAATCAGTTCCTGGCTAAGAACCTTTGATTCGTCCAGTAGAGGGATGATGGTACAAACATCCTTGTTTCGTTGATGATCAGAGATTATGACAACTTCTCTGATTTGATCAGCGAAGTAGTCCGGCGTCCAGTTGATTGACTCGGGACTTGGACACGGGTGAATCTCTTTACTATCCAACTGACCTTGAAGGGCTGCCCGCACAAGGTAGCATCCTTAGTTACTCTCTGAGCAGACTCTACAATGTTCATAGTTGTGTGGTGGCACCTGGCCACGTCCGCTTTGAATGCTGTGCAACCTTACCAAGTTCATTTCCATAGACCAGACATCCTGACTTTGATGCCGAGTAGGGTTTCCATTAAGCACACTGATTTGTTGCGTGTCTTTATCCAAATAGATTGGAAGCCACCAGTGGTTTAATAAGTGTTGTAGAGTTATCTGAACGAGAGTGCACCCTTGGTTACTCTCACAACATCCTTTACAGTTCAGATAATCATGTGAAGTGAGAAAACCGAGTTGGACCTGCCTGGCATGTAACTCCACCAAGCTGGTATTCATCAGACGAATATCAAAGATTAGAATCATGTTGATCTGATAAAGATTTTTATCATGGTAGTCCTGGATCCATCCAAGATCCATCTGACGCTAGAGGGCCTCTTGTACAAAAGAGCATCCCTGTTTGTTTACCGAGCAAGTCAGACAGGAATTATAATCGCGCCGCAGCAGATTATGATACTGGCTTTGCCTTGAGTGCATCGCCACCAAGTTAACATTCATTGCACGGATGTCGTGGTTCTGCATGATGTTGGAATTTGATAGGTCATGTTGACCCCACGAACTCGATGCTCTTGGATCCACCCGAGATCCAATTGTTCCTGTAGAGATGATTGTACCATAGAACATCCTTGATTGTTCTTAGAGTAGATATCTCACTGGTGATAATTATGAGGTGGCACATGGCCATACCCACTCTGTCTATAATGCATATTGACTAAGTTGGCCCTTAATAAGAGTACATCGTGAATTTGATAGCTGTCGTTAGACTCTCCCTCTATCAAATTGACTGCAGCTTTTTCCTGTTGAGGCAGCGGGTTTGTGAGAACATTAGGATTCGTATCTTTGAAAGATAAGACCCCGCTCCTAACAAGCTTTTGTACGTAGGATTTGAAGCTGAGACAATTTTCTATGTTATGCCTTGGTCCTCCTTGATGGTAAGGACAAGTTTGATCTGCTTTGAACCAAAAAGAAGGATTTTCCGGTATTGTAAGAGGAAACTTGGTTTGGACATGCCCCTTGACCAGTAATAATGGAAGCAGTTCTGCGTACAACATGGGTATAGGGTCAAACCCTGGTGGTCGCGTTGTACGGTTGTTGTTGTACGGGGGACGAGTCTGCTGAAGAGACTGTTATGTCCTTTGCTGAAGTTGCTGTTGATTAGGTTGGCTCTGTGCAACCTGAGGTTGATACGTAGGAATAGGCGCGGGGTTGATAGCAGGAGTTACAACTGCTACTGGTTTATATCGTCGCCTTTGCTTTTCGAGAGAGATATTCCCAATATCCTGCTCTTTTTTCTTAGGGAGAGCACTACCGTATCATTTTTTACTGCTTGATGATCCAGTGTCTTTTACTAAACATCCTTCTCGGACCGCTTCCTCAAGAAGAACTCCCATGCCCACCATCTCGGTGAAGTCACTGGGTGCACTGGCAACCATTCTGTCGTAGTAAAATGAGTTTAAGGTTTTCAAGAAGATTTTTGTCATCTCTTTTTCGTCCAGAGGTGGACAAATCTGAGCGGAAATTTCACGCCATCTCTGAACGTATTCTTTAAAGGTTTATTTGTCCTTTTGTGATATCGATCTGAGCTGATCTCTGTACGGTGCCATGTCCAGATTATATTTATACTACTGAACGAAGGCAGTGCCCAGATCTCTGAAT
The DNA here is from genome assembly GCA_022829125.1 of Lathyrus tuberosus. Taxonomy (NCBI): domain Eukaryota; kingdom Viridiplantae; phylum Streptophyta; class Magnoliopsida; order Fabales; family Fabaceae; genus Lathyrus; species Lathyrus tuberosus. Next base: position 5,789,885 of record JALAZF010000365.1, read on the forward strand.
GTGCCGATCGTGGTGCGGTTTAACCCCATGTACCATTTTAATGCGGCACCGGTTAAACTATCCTGAAAGTAGTGAATTAGTAGCTCCTGGTTCTTTGTCTGAGCTGACATTCACCGAGCGTACATCACTAAATGGCTCTGAGGGCAAGAGTTACCCTTGTACTTTTCAATGTCGGGTACCTGGAACTTGTACGGAACTTTCAAATTAGGGACCAAGCAGAGGTTCGCGGCGTCCTTTCCAAATAGATCCTGACCGCGAAGGGGTTGCAGTTCTTTATGCATTTCCAGGAACTGTTCCTGGAATTCATTCATTCTATCGAACATGCTGTCATTTCCACCAGAAGGTATCTGGGGAATCTGTTATTCCGGGACAGTGTGTACCACGGGCGGTGGTATAGTCACTACGACCGAGACTCTCAGTGTCTCCCGAAGTTTGTAACCTTCAGGAGTTGCTGTCATGCCCCTGGCATCTTCGCTTTCCCGAAGTCTGTAACCTTCAGGCGCAACGGTTCCTGCTGCATTTTCCGGATCTCCTATGATCGGCGGAATATATCCTTTCGGGATATAGTTGAGTGGCATGCCCCAGGGACGATCTTTCGGCATTTTGTACCTAGGATCAGACTTTTCCACTATGGGCGTTAATGTGATCTCCGAGATCACAGTCCTTTGTTGTTGCATTTGAGCTTCTGCTAGAGCTTGCAGGTTGTTATGAAGCTTTCTCAGATCCTCTTTCAGAGTGTCGATCTCTTCTCTCAACTCTCTGTTCTCTTCCTCGAGATCATCCATCTTTTTCTGACGATTGGCCCGAGTATTGTACGAATGAGACAGTTTGACTCGTAGGTAAGAAGAATGCGTGATGCGAGAATGATGAATGATATGCAATGATTATATTAATTATTTTTGTTTATTCAAAGTAAACTCCGAAAATTAGATTGCAAATATCAAATAGTAGGGAAACCCCATTTTATTGAATTCAAAGGATTGCAGAAATGGAAATACAATAGATTACAAAGTGCTGAAAAAGGAAACCTAAACTAATGGATCCTGAGTCCTCTCTGAGGAGAGCTCAAGTGCTGGTTCTGGTACTTTCCTCTTCTTTGACCGAGGCTCTTGGGCTGTTGTTGGGTTATCATTCCTTTGCCAAGTGAAAAGAGCGAGCAAATTCCTTTGGTCATCCTGATTTTCTACAGCATGTTGCTCTAAAATCTCAATCAGAGCATCTTTTTCTCTTAATAGCTGTTGTATTTTCCTATACTCCACATTGAGAATACGATACTTGTTCCTCCAAGACCTCTTCTCCTGTTGAACTTTGTTGAGAGTAACTTGAAGTTTTTCCGTCTCAGACATGAAATAAAGGGCAGAGTCCCTTAATGGAAGAACTTCCTGACGAGGGTAAGGCATCCTCAGCTTGAGAGCTCTAGTTTGTACCTAGTGGAGATAAGGCTCCATCGAGACACAGTCTGGTTTTCCTAGAGACTCTCGTCCTTTCCTGTGAACAGGTTTCCAAGCGTGCACTATTTTTGTCTTTAGTGCCTTGTCATTTTCTCCTTCCTTGAAGAAAAGACCTTCCAGATGAGCATTACGCATGACATGCCTCATCGGGTATCCAAATTGACGACGAACGAGAATTGGATTATAGTTGATTCCTCCCTTAGCTCCTATAAGGGGTACATTTGGGAAATTTCCACAACGGTCAATGATTCTGATCCCGTCATAGATTCGATTGTACCAATCAATGTCAGAGTTGGTAAGAGACATGACTCTCTGCGACCAACGTAAAGTATTCTTTTGATCCCAAAATGCAGAAGACTTGGGCAAATGAGAAGTGAATCATTTGTAAAGCAAGGGTACACATCACGTGATCATTCCTCCGCTGTATAAATTCCTTAAGTGTACCAAATGATACGCATCTGCGAGTAAGGTCGGTACAGGGTTTCCAATCAGACAAATCTTAATGGCATTGATATCTACGAAGTTATCAATGTTAGGAAACAAAAATAACCCGTAGGTGAGCAAAACAAATATGCTCTCGAAAGCGGCCATGTTCCCTATACTAGCCAAGTACAGAGCTTTATTTATCAAGAACTGGGCTGGCAAACCTTGGATGCCACCCTTAGTGGTCATTTGAGTCCTGACTTCTGGCTCGTCCAAATAAATTGCTCGTGCAATGGTTTGATCCTTTGGAATTTCTTCCAGTCCAGAAAAGGGAGCTTGATCAGTAATGTGTAGATCAGTCAAGTGAGAATACTCCTCCAGTGTTGGTGCTAGCTAATAATCCGGGAATGTGAAACAGTGATAAACCGGATCATAGAATTGGATTAGCGTGGACTGGATTCCTTCGATTACATGAACCCTTAACAAGGACAGTAATCCTCCATACTTGGCTCTGAAAGCCTCGTGGTTGGTGATCATTCTCGCCAAACCCTCAAATCCTCCAACTTTGGAACCTTGAAGGTGTACTTATGAGTTTTCCTTCTACCGAAATCCATTAGCGCAATCTCCTTTCTCTCTGACATTTGCAATCATTGTCTTAGTTTAATTTGAAAAAGAGAGATTAGAAGAGAAGATTTTTTTTGAATGTTTTAATGTTTTTTAGATGAAAGCATGAATGCAGCACACAAAAACATAGAAAAAACATGGGGTTAAAGGGTCGGTGTCATGAAGTCAAGGCTCTACCCCCCCCCCCCCTCCCCCAAAGGTTTATACTGGTGATTTTTAGTACCTGTCCTCAAAATCATCAGCTCCTCCCAGGATAACAACAGCAAGCGGATCGCCAGCGAGCTGCAGTATCTTAGAGTAAATGCTATTCACCGAGAATAGATCATCAGCCTCAAATGAGGGTAGTATCGCGTGACAACTATTTCCGATAGCTTCCACACTACAAAATGGTTTTAGTCTACTAAATCAGTTTAACCGACGACCATAATCGAACAACACTGCTTTTAACAATCGAAGTCGTATAGGCATTGAATCCTCAAAGGGGGCCTCCACTGATCCGATGGTCGAGGTCTCTTATTTGGGAGTCACTCCCTGTAAGATTACTTGTTTAGCCATCACCTATCTTAGGTGTATACTCAATCTTTCCACATGCGGCATCACACGCATTCCCATTAGCAGAAAAATAAACACAAATATCAATTAGGAAAAGCGGTATATATATTTACCTTAATCATCCTAGACCTCTAGTCTTATGATCCTGTACAAACAATGACTCCCCAACAGAGTCGCTCTGGGGTACTACAGGTCGATTCATTTTTATCCTATTAAGCTGACTAAGGAAGGGAAATAAATGTCTCCAATTAACCCTGCTTGCATACTGAGTTTAAACAGATGACTGTTGGTTTACAGATGCGGTTTAGATTGTGGGCCTCTCTCTGCTTATTTTGTTAAGAATGAAATGACGGGACTATTCATGGGGATTTTGGATAGGTACTGGATTTGATGTTTTTAATTAGTGTGCCCGCTAAGATTCTTTTGCAACCTTATGCCTACGTATTCCCGTTTAACGAAACAGGGAAATCAGAGCGATCGTAGTTCCTCCTATTCTATGGGAGGAAAAAGGTGTTTTGGTGTCTTGTTCAAAGCCCAAGATGTGAAGCTGAAGGTGATTTGTATCTTGTTCAAATCCCAAGATGTGAAGCTGAAGGGTCTATTTGTATCTTGTTCGAAGCCCAAGATGTGAAGCTAAAGGGTTTTGACTTTGTCATCTCTTAAAGAGGGGTATTTGGTCTGTTTGTCACAACTGTTGTGTGACTGGTTATAAAGGAGAATTACTTTAACTGGGACATGTGAATCCAGCAATGCCATAATTTCCTTTATGGGAGTTTTTAACCTGAAGGAGAAGACTTTAACTTAGTTTAGAGCAATGTCTTTCTCATGCTAAAAGAGGGACAGTGGCGTGGATGTAAATAATCCAGAGGCTTGCCGCTTACAGCAATTAGATGGGGGAAAAGGAGTTGGTGATGTTTGTATACTGTGAGCAAGGCATAGATTTTGATGCTAAAAGGTTGATTGACTCGACCGGGGTTTTCTTATACGAAGCCTAAGAGGCGGCTATTGACCCAACAAGAGGGTGTTTTTATGTGTCTCGTACGAAGCCCGAGAGAGAGGCTAAAAGGGTTGACTCAATAAGAGAGTGCTTTTATGTATCTCGTACGAAGCCCGAGAGAGAGGCTAAAAGGTGGATTGACTCAACAAGAGAGTCTTTTATACTCAACAAGAGAGTGTTTTTGTATCTCGTACGAAGCCCGAGATGGAGTCTAAAAGGTGTGACTCAACAGGAGAGTCTTTTATACTCAACAAGAGAGTGATTTTGTATCTCGTACGAAGCCCGAGATTTAGGCTAAAAGGTGTGACTCAAAAAGAGAGTATTTTATACTCAACAAGAGAGTGTTTTTGTATCTCGTACGAAGCCTGAGATGGAGGCTAAAAGAATTTGACTTAACAAGAGAGTCTTTTATACTCAACAAGAGAGTGTTTTAGTATCTCGTACGAAGCCCGAGATGGAGGCTAAAAGTGTTTGACTCAACAAGAGAGTCTTTTATACTCAACAAGAAAGTGTGGGGGAGAATCATTGTACAAATCCCAAGAGGAGGCTATTGGTGCTGGTAACTGTTTCAGTTGAGTGACAGGTCCAGTATATTGGATAAAAGAGAAAACCAGTTCTTATGAAGGGAACTATTAAAGGTATTGTTGTGCTTTGGTACTGATCAGAGGATCAGGGTTATTTCTTGTTCTTTAAGGAAATGGAAAATCCAAAGGGTATTGAGACTGTCCAAGTCTACTAGTGTTTTGAGAAATCGATTCTCAGGTAGTGAATGATCTTTGTATGACGCGCAAGAGAATGCTGGTATGTTAAGGGATGAAGGTCAACCCATTAACTGGTCAGACCCTTGACTCAGAAAGACAGCTCTAGCAAATTGATGACTAGGTTCTGTTCCTATACCTGTAGAGGTCTCTGGGTCCTTGTACTAAGCCCAAGAGAAGGCATGAGAGCTTTTAAGAAGCCGAAGGGTCCTTGTACAACGCCCAAGAGGAGGCGGGGATGCTTTTAAGAAGCCTGTGGGTCACCAAACCCCGAGAAGTTCAAGACATGCCATTCACCGAGAATAGATCAAACCAGGAAAGTCTGAGAATTTGGAAGAAACTCAAGAGATGCCATTCACGGAGAAAATATCATCTCTGGAGAGTTAGAGTTTCTTTGACAATTTCTAAGGGTGACAATCTGAGAAAGGGTTCACCGAGAATGATGCCTTTCACGTCTCCATATTGTTTAACCCCAAGAGGAGGGAAGACTGTGTCTGGTAATCCTATGGGGATCTAGTTTTGTTTGTATTTAAGAGTGGCCAATAGGGCTTTACTTAGTGCTAGACGTAGTTGTCGGGGAAAACTCTAAATAACTATACTAGTATTACACAGTGGATATATGACGAGTATATAAAAGTTTGTGAAAGAAGACTTACAGTGAGCAGCCCCACAATACAGTTATATATATATATATATATATATATATATATATATATGAAAGTGGATAAAGAAAACAGTTAAACACTTACTTAGTTGTAGAGTGTCGCTCCCGAGGATTTGCATCCATGGTACAAACGCGAAAGTGGCGCGGAAAACAGAGTCGCCAGCAATGTGTATTTATCCCAAGAGAGGGAAAGGAAACACTGCGTAAACCTGAGGGAAGGGAAAGTGCATGGTCTCGCGACCAAGAGAAACGGATAAGGGAGTCGGTTACACGAAGGGAAGGTGTTAGCACCCCACACGTCCATTGTACTCGATGGGATCCACACTTGTTGTCTCGATCAAAGGATGTCGTTGTAATACCCCAAAATTTGCTCTCCCCTTTTGTCATCATAGCATGGCATTATCATTTATCATATCATATCCACCTCATTAACATTACATTGCATTTAACATAGAAAAATGAAGCATGGCATCCTTCTTACCATCAGGGCATGTGATCAAGTGGAAGGTGGACAATCAAGGAATCATTCAAAGCACAAGAAGGTCAATCAAGTTGGCTCTAGGCAAGCCAAGAGGTCTCTCATGTCTCATACTATCTCAATTGATCTTCCAAAACCTCAAGGAAGTGAGATTCAATGGGAGATTGAAGCACTACATCTTTCACTATGCAAGAGGTTCAAAAATTGAAGGAAAACCCTCAAAAGAGATAGCTCATTGATTCAAAATCATTCTCAAGTGGCATTTCTCATCATCCTTTAAGAGGATACACAACATACTCTGAGGAATTTGGATTTGGAAGATGTGCAATTTCCTCCTAACCAGAGAGGGTCAAAATTAGGGTTTCTAATAAAATCAGGATATCTCTGATTTTTTGGACAAAGCTTGTTGTCATGATATTCTACATGTTCTCAAGTGTATGTGTATGGAAAATTGCCTCTCAATTGGTTTTGGAAGTGTTTCAATTGGAAGAAAAATCAAGAATCAGAGAAATTGGGGCAAAGTCAAATAATCAGAGGAAAAAGTCAACTCTTGACTTTTTGAGGCCAAATTCATGAAATTCATGTTATATGTGTCCAATGTGCAAAATTTGGTCAAGAAATTCCAAAGGAATCATGGAAAATTCAAGATGTAGAAAGTTGCCATTTTTGGATGAAGTAGGGTTACTAAAAATAGCAAGATTTGGCCATTTTGCATCAGAGTTTGAACCAAGGCCATTTAAATTTGGAGCACCAAATGAAAATTCCACTCTGCCTCAATGAAAGGCCTTGCTTTAAGCTTCAAATCCATGTGTGGAACATCTCCATTGGATAAAAATTGAGTGAGATATGATTGATCAAAGTTTGAGCAAAGTAGGTTCAAAACTAGGTCATGACCAAGATTTTCAGGTCACGCGCGCAGTCATTTTAACAAACAGTTGGTGGGCCAAATGTACACCTATTTTTCTCATGGTTAAAGGTTTCATTTGCAAAACTTGTCAACATCAAAAATGTTCCTTGTAGTGCCCTCTTCAATGTTCATGTTGGGAAAATTTTCATCTGATCAAGGTATGATGGAGAAATAGTGGCCTCAAGTTAGGGTGGTTATGCTGAAATTTTGTGCCATGCCAGCCTTGCCAACCGACCACCTGATGCGCCCATCATCCAGTCTTGTGTGCTTAAGTTTATAGTCATTTTGGAGCATGTTTGAGGCATCATTTCAATTCCTTTTTCACATCAACATTGTTCTCCAATGTGCCATCTTTCCAATGACTCCAAAAACACACTAAACCACCCATGGAGTAGAGAGAATTTCATCATCAAATCACCCTATTTCCATTGTTATCAACTGCCATCAAAAACCAGAAAATGAGAAATGAAAGTTGTTGATTGTCACAGCCCGTGCATTGTTCACCCTCCCAACATTGTTTCATTTGGCCCAACATATTTCTCATTTACCATACCACGTGCTGTACATGATCATAAAAAGGGAAAGGAGTGGAAACTTGTATAACAAGTTTTGCTTGCTGCAGCTTTACATTCCATTCCACCATAGCATGTCATGAGCCCTCTTCACCATAGCACTGCTCTCCCTAACTAACTTGACTCAGTTAGTTAGGGATGACTCAGTTTAACCACCTTGACTCACTTTAACTCACTCACCAAACCATGGTTAGCTTACACTATAAATAGAAATCTCACCTCACAATTTCATTTTCAGCTTCATTTTCTCATTTTTCACTTCAAAGTTCTCTCTACTCTATCTCTGATCCTCTCACTCTGTCATCAACTCTCTCAAAAATCCTTCTCCAAGCACACGATACTTCACTCTCATCATCATCAATGGCACTTGATTGAAGGCGGTTTGAGCATAATTCTGAAGGTTGTTTCAAGCATTGTTCAACAGTGAATCTCTGCTCTCAAGACAGCCAGATATATAGCATTTATTTTGCTTAGTTTGTGAAGCTCCCAGGTTGAAGAACAAGTACTTCCTCTGGTTTTCTCAAATTATACAAGAACTGCAAGATCAGGTTCCAAAGCTCACAAACTTTTTCCTCACGATTACTGGATTATTTTGTTGTTTTTATGATGATTTGAGCTTAATAGAAGCATTTGAACTCCGGCTAGTTGATAGAGCTTCTTAGAAGCTTAGATCCAAAAGTTAGGGCATATCTTTGTATCCTCTGTTTTCTACGTGTGCGCATGGTATGTGAAAGATAACTGTGGATTCGTATTGTGCTTAGCATGAGCTTCATTTTGATGTGTGCATTGCGTATTTTTGTGAAGATGTGGATTCGCAGGTGGCGGTTCTCGCCGGAGAAGGTGACCGGAAGTCCCTCTCCGGCCGGTAGCTTTAACTCCTAGGGTTTTCTCAGTTTGAATATTGGCCGTTGGATTTGTAAATCGTGCGGATAAGATTGTGCCAACACATAAAAAATGTCACATGCGCGGCACATGTTTTATTTTAATCAGAGTGAACATTATGTGGTGTGGTACACTGTATGTTGTGTGATCCTTCGTGCGCGTGTATTGATTTTGGCTACTTTGACTATAGTTTGACTATGACTCAGTCTGATGGTTGTTATTGTGTTGACTTGGTTTGACTGAAGTGCATGGTTATTAATGTGTACTGCGCGCTTATTGGACTTAGCCAGAATGTTATTCACACCTCCCTGTTTTTAAGGCCCAAATGAATTAAACTGTTAATTTGCTATGCATGCACCCCCTTTCTTTAGTTCCATTTCATTTTATTTTCCATTTGTATACACGTTTTCTTTTCAATTTTTAAAAATATCAAATAACATCATAAAATTCCACAAAAATTCATGTGTATTCTTAAAACATTTAGGAAATTTTCCATGATTTTATTTTCTGATTTTATGACCTTTTTACCCCTGGTCCATAATTTTCTTTGAATTTCCATTTAGATGCATTCTAAGCATGATACTTGAATTTGTTTAATTTTGTTCTTGCTCATTACAAACTGTTTTGGCATGATTCTTTTCGCATTGATTCACTAATACATTGAAGCATGTTATATGATTTTTGTTTGATTTTTTAGGTCACTTTATTACATGTCTTGATGCCTATATTTGTACCACTTTGCATGATGTTTCAATTTGACCTAATTGCTTTGTTTGAAGTCATTTTGCTTTGAATTTTGATATGCTATTTTGATATGTGATTCATCTCTGATTAGTGAACTCCAATACCATGTTTTCATAATTTTCATGAGGACATTTGATTTTTGCTTGATGCATTTCATGTAAGGCATTATGACATGTTATATCATTGTAATCTTTAGTGCATGTTTGCATGAATTCTTTTGTGCATATTTGTATGAGCATTTGCATAGTTGTGTGAGCCATTCATATGATATTATAGGTCTTTGATACACATTATAGGTCATCTTTACATGTTCATTTCAATTTGAACTTTGTGCATCATTAACATGTATTGTTTGCACTTTCTTTTTGAGTTTTCATCTCACTTCTTCTTCTATTACTTCTTGAATGTCTTGATGGTTGATTCATGGATACTTTTGAGATGTTCATAAACCATTTTCCATTTAGTTTCAATTCTGGTTGTTGATTTACATGTTCCATTTATACATGTCCTCTTCATTTCTTTCCATCTTTCATCTACCCCTTCTTCTTGTAACATGTTTAAATGCTAATGGGTGATGATGGTTGCTTATTCACTTGCACTTGTATGATAATAACCATTGGTTTCCATATGATGCCCATTCTGGTTGTGGTTCTAGGATTTGTTTTCTCATCTAATTCTTTTGAGTTTTATGATGCATTACATGTTCTTTTACTTCTTATACTTCTTATACATGTTTACTAACCATGTAGGGGCTTCGGTAAGTTTCAATTGAGTGTGGATAAGGAATCCACATTCAACTTCTATCCTTTCTCTTTTACAATTCCATTTTGTGTTTTGCTAAGCACTTATGTGCTTTCTTTTAATAACTCATTACTTTCCCTTTTTGAATTACAATTCATCTTCTACTTTGGAAGTGAATTGTTTAATTCTTTCTTTCTTTAGACTTTAGGTTGAAACCTCACAAACCTTTAGGATCACTCCCTTTAATCTTCAATTAGGATTGAGTCTTAGTCCATATAGGTTTTACCTTTTCTCCTCTCTTGAGTCTCTTTTCTCATCTCAAAGAAAATTCAAAACATATAATAAAGGTAGGCATTTATTGCATTTAGGCCTTTCATATAAAGAAAAGATTATAAGGGGTCTTCTCTTGTAATCTTAGAATGTGTAGCATATGGCCCATCTTAGGTCAATGTGTTACATATTTGATCTTGTATGAGGGACTTAAATGCAATACTTGTTGAAGGTACAAATAATAAAAAACACTTCTTCATTTCTTAATCAACAAAAACACTTAATAAATACAAGTATGCTAGTGTGTTTGAACCTTGACAATTGGAGTTAAGTGTGGAGGTCTTCTTCACTCTTAGTGTGCTTTCTTACCCATTCCATCTTGGAATGTTAGAATGTACACATTCCAATGACTAAGATTCAGATACACTGTCGTATGCAAACAAATCCAAAACACTTCCTTCTAAAAGACAAAAACAAACAATAACGTCTTTCCTTCGGGAATTCTTTTCTCTCATCTCATTCATTCTCAACGCACGAACGCGCTTCTACTCGTTCTCTTGCAAGATGGTAACGCACTCGGACCAGCGAGCCTGCAACACCTGAGCCAGAACGTAAGCCGTTCTCTAAAAAACACAAACAATATTTCCCTAGTGAGGGGAACTACGTCGCTCTGATTCTCATGCTCCCGATGAGATACGTAGGCAGTGGGGTAGGGCCCATGCGAGCACTTCTTTTATTTTCCCTACATTTGTTTCTCGTTCCTTTTCCAGTTCTCTTTTCGTTCCTTTTCCAGTATTCTTTTCTATCACCCTTTGATCGAAACAAGCAAGCGTGGATCCCATCGGGTACGATGGACGCGAGGGGGTGCTAATACCTTCCTCTCGCGTAACCGACTCCCGAACCCATTTCTCTTGGTCGTAAGACCATGCTTTTCCTTTCTCTCAGGTTTACGCGGTGTTTCCTTTCCCTCTCTTGGGATAAATACACATTGCTGGCGACTCTGTTTCGGTGCCACTTTCGCGTTTGTACTAGGATGAAAATCCCGGGAGCGACAGCTGGCGACTCTGCTGGGGACAGGTTGACCTATTGCTGGTCCATCCTAAGCGAGTCAATCCTAGCGCTTGTTTGCTTTTCTTTCATTGGGTGTTTACTGTTGTGCTATATTTACCGTTTTATTGTATGGTTACTTACTGCTTTACTGTACCTTACTGTATTTATCGCATTTACTGCATTACATATCATTATTGTGCTGGATTGTGCTGTTGTTTTCTGTTTGGCGGGATGGGTGTTCTGAGAGATAAGCCCACTACCAAGGCTTGAGTACATACATAGGTATTAGAGTGGATAGTCATGACGCTTGCGTGGTGGTGACCACGTATTGTTGTTCATGAGACCCACAACCAGACGAGGTTCTATCTGGAGCTTTCTGCTACTGCATGTTATGCAGGCCAGTGGTTATTCTCTTGAGGAACTGTCGACTCTGGTGACCATTCCCGAGGACTCAGTTGCGGCACTCCTCCCGAGATGTGACAGTGGCAGACCACATTCCGTGGCAAACCCATTGTACATTCTCGATCCGAGGACCCAATGCTGGGAACTTGCTATAGGACATCCCTTTTTGAAAGAGAATCAGCGGAGGCACTCCTCGATTGGCGATAGTACTGTACCCTGAGGGATGAATGTACTATTGCTTCTCGACCTCAGTGCCAGAAGCTGAGGACCTTTTTGTTTTGGAGAATCAGTTGAGGCCTCCTCGATTGATGATGATGCCAAACCAGAAATGGTGAACGTATCATCATTTCTCGACCTGAGAGCCCGGGATACTGAACATCCTAGTACCCACATGTGAGAAGGGCGGGTTGTTTACAGGTATGCAGGTAACCATGACCTCCTACATACCCGGTTTTCTATCATCATTGCACAAAAAGGAAGTTTCATCCTATTGTATTCAGCTGGTTCTTATCTATGGTTCTATATTAGTCTCAGAGCTACACTGACACCGTTCACAGTTCAGCACAGACACCTGATTACCTGATCACATTGCCCTTTGCATTGCATTATCATATCCTAACATACATGTTTATTCATTTCCAGGTGCATATATTACCCTTGATTCCAGTCATCAGGTCCCTGCAAAGATGAACACTAAAGAGAGGAAGAATATCATCAGCTATAAGTTCCTTACGCCTACTTTGGGCCCTATTGTTGTGCTGAAGGGAATGGCGAGCCCTGCAGCACGAGAAGCTTTTGAAGAGAAATATGGGTGGATTTTATCTATGGTCCGTAATGTCAGTGATTATGAAGCCAGAGGTCTCCATACGTTGATGCAGTTCTATGATCCGCCTCTGAGGTGTTTTGTATTTCCAGACTATGTGTTGGTTCCTACCCTGGAGGAGTATTCCAACATGTTGGGGATTGCTATCAAGGAGGAGCCCCCTTTCTTTGGATCAGTGGGGGATCTTGACTTTGGGAAGTTGGCTGGTGCTCTTTATTTGAGCAAATCAGAGCTAAGTGACAATGTCTCCAACAAAGGAAAGATTCGTGGTTACAAGCTGGAATATCTGATTAAGAAGGCCCAGGAAGCAGCTAAAGGCGAGAATTGGCTTGTTTTTAATGCTTTGCTAGCCCTTTGTATATACGGCATAATGTTGTTTCCCAACGAGCCGGATTTTATTGATACGGACGCTATACGAATATTCATGATGAAGAACCCGGTGCCAACGCTACTGGGAGACCTTCACTACTCATTGTACAACCGAAATGAAAAGAAAAGAGGAGGGATAATTCGTTGTTGTGCACCCTTGTTCTATAAGTGGTTTGCGGGCCGTTTACCACAATCAGGGGCTTTTGTGGATTCCAAAGATTCTCTAGAGTGGAAACAGCGTTTAATGGGATTAGTGGCCAAGGACATCGTATGGGTAGATCATGGGCTGATTGGTAAGAATATTATCCACAGCTGTGGTAAGTTCCCTAACGTTCCACTGATAGGAAGACTGGGTGGGATTAACTACAATCCTTCTTTGGCCATTCGACAATTTGGGTATGCCCTGACAGGTCCGCCTATTAAGAGAGATGTGGAGGAGTCCCTCTATTTTCATACATCAGATGGGTGGGAAGCAGCACAGAAAGCTTCTGAAAGCTGGGGTAGCATACTGAAAAAGGGGAAAGTTACTCTAGGAAAGCCTAACAACCGGGTTTATCCAGCATATGAAGAGTGGGTGAAGAAAAGAGTTGAAGATTTTCTCTTGCCTTTTGGTAAGGCACCCCTTTTGTATCCGGAGAATGAGAAAGCAAGAAGCACTGCTACTGTGGAAGAAGTTGACAAGTTGCAAGCCTTGGTGAAAAAGATCCAAGGAGAGAATTCCGAGTTGAGTAGCCGTCTTCAGAATGCTCTACATGCCAACAAAGAGCTGGAGCGGAAGGCCCAAGATGTTGAACAAATCCTAACCGCAAAAGAAAAAGACTTTGCTGGGAGAGCCCAACATTTCCGAAAGATTAGTAAAGGTGCTGATGATGCTACTCAAGCCCACAAGCAAACCAAACAGGCGTTAGCACAGACCAAAGAAAAGTTAACAAAGTTTCAGCACGCTTGGGATGAAGTTAGGATAGAGAATGCTGAATTACAGGAACAGTTGCAGATTAAGGACGAAGAGCTTGAAAAGGCGCATGAGCAGAGGAGAAAGTATCGGGAAAGTCTCGATAAAAGTCAAGAACAGTTAGAAGAAGCTAGAAGCCAGTTGAAGAATACCAAGAAAGAGCTTGAAGAAGTCATGATAGAAAGGGAGATACTCAAGACGCAAGCCGGCATAAAGAGACACAAAGGAGTGTGTGATGACGAAGCTCTGATGCTGCATACGGGTTCTTTAACTGAAGCTCTTGAGAAAAGGGATGTCTTGATCAAAGAGATGATTGAAAAGCCGAATCACCAGCGTACCCGTATACTTTTTGAGGAGATCAAATACTCAAGTGATAAGCTGAAGGGTGTGGAATTGTCAGACTGATGTTCTTTTCCTTATATTTTGTTATTAATGGTTACCATCAGGCTTGTTGATGGATCCATTTTTCCTTGTATTGCATTTGCGGATGAGCCTTTCTTAAATGTACTTGAATACTTTGTTGAATGAGTATGAGCAGTTTTATTCAGAATTATTCCTTATCAGATAGCTGCACACAAGCACATGACCACGACACGTCTCTTTATATCACAATTTCTGGTCTTCAGATTTCTGTGGTTGGATTGGAATCAGGGTATAAAGCACCTCGGAAATGACAAACATGGCATTGCATGGCATTGCATATCATTTTGCATTTTTTGTTACTTGCTTTTCAGGTACTCGTTGCGGGGTCTCTAACCTTTATTTGGTTTCAGGCAGTATAGCGGAGAGTCATATTCACCGATATTCGACGCGAAGGAATCAAGTAAGAATCATGGATCAAGTGCAAAGTGATTTGGCGGAAATGAGGGCGCGTATGGACCAGTTCATGACCCTCATGACTGGCATGGCGCAAAATCAGGAGAGACTGAGGCTTCTGGTAGAGCGTCCCGACAATGGGCCCGAAGGTGATCATCATGACAATTCACAGGGACATGGCATTCCTCCTCCCGGTGGCAACCCTCCTCCTGGTGGTAACAATCGGGGTAATGGAAATGGTAGGCATGCTGGTGTTACTCTTGAAGATACTCTGGAAGACCAATTTACTCTACTAGATGCTGATGTGGGTAATCAAGGTGATCGAAGGTATGAGGAGTTAGCAGAAAAGATCAGGGCCATAGAATGCAAGAACTCTATGGGTATTGATGTTACCAGCTTGGGGCTGGTCTCAGGAGTCAGAATTCCCCCTAAATTCAAGCCTCCCACTTTTGATAAGTATCACGGCAATGCGTGTCCCCAAACGCATCTTCAAGCTTACTTTGGGAAGATTTCAGCCCATACGGATGACGAGAAGCTATGGATGCACTATTTTCAGGACAGTCTGGCTGGGGCGTCCTTGACCTGGTACATGAAGTTGAATAGAGCTGCTGTGAAGAATTGGAAAGATCTGGCAGAAGCGTTCCTGAAGCAATACTAGTATAATATTGACATGGCGCCCAACCGCACCCAATTGCAGGGATTGTCACAAAATGCCAAGGAGAGTTTCAAAGAATATGCACAGAGGTGGAGGGAAATGGCTGTCCAGGTTCAACCTCCCTTGTCAGACAGAGAAATGGCAGATATGTTCATGGGCACCTTGCAAGGGGCCTATCTGGATAGATTAGCTGCTTGTCCGTCAACTGGATTTGCTGATATTGTGATTGCGGGAGAAAGAATAGAAAGTCTGTTAAAGCTTGGAAAGATCCAGGATGTGAGTGGGGCTGGCTCTTCGGGGACGAAGAAACCGTTCGCTAGTAACCAGAAAAGAAGAGAAGGTGATACGAATGCTGTGTTTAGAGGACAAGGCAGAGGGCGTTCTCGAGCTTATTATCAGGTAGATGCTGTGACAATCCCCACACCGTCTATTCAGAAACAACAACCCCAACAACAAGTTCAACAGCAACAACCTTTTTTCCAGCAAAGGTCTAGACAGAGGGATCGTAAGATGGATCCTATCCCTATGACTTATGCTGCGCTGTTGCCCCGGCTACTCGAGTTAAAGTTGGTAGAACTCCGTACTATGAAAGCTCCGGTTGCTGGAAACCTGCCACCTAACTTCGATGCTAATGCTCGTTGTGAGTTCCACTCAGGTGCTCAGGGGCACTCCATTGAAAAATGCTGGGCTTTCCATCATAAAGTACAAGACTTGATTGATGCTAAAGCCATCAATTTCTCTCCCGCTCCTAATATTACTCAGCATCCCATGCCTGATCATAGTGCAGCAAATGTGTACGTTACTGAAGATGGGAGGAGATTGAATCTGGTGTTAGGCGTTCATCAAGTGAAAACTTCTTTGTTGGTTGTAAAAGATCGTTTATTGAAGGGACAGGTGTTCCCGGGCTGTAATCAAGATTGCTCTGAGTGTATGAATCAGGAAAATGGCTGTGATAAGTTGAAGATGGGTTTACAGAATCTGATCGATGAAGGATGTCTACAGTTCGACAGAGTCGTGAAAGACACTGATGAGATATCAACCGTGACCATCTATTACACTCCCGCTGAGATTCAAATGCCGGTCAATGCAGTTCCCGTGGCGAGTGTTGCGCCAGAAGGGCCCAGTCCTGTCACTATCACGGTGCCAGGACCAATTCCGTTCACGTCTACGAAGGCTATCCCATGGCACTATGGGGCAGATGTATATTACGGAGGTAAAAAGCAGGAAGTTGAGCCGTCAGTCAGCCCAAATATTGATAATGTAGGGGGTGTAGGGGGCTTTACAAGGAGTGGAAGGTTGTTCGCTCCCCAAACCTTGAGAAGTGATAAGGAGGTAGAAGCCGCAGCAAAGGCTAAAGGTAAACAGGTGGTTGAAAATGCGCCCACACCTGAAGCAGAGACAAAGATTATTTTTGATAAGGAAATGGAAGAATTTATGAAGATAATCAAGAAAAGCGATTATAAGATTGTGGACCAACTGAATCAGACCCCTTCAAAGATTTCAATCTTGTCACTATTGATGTGCTCTGATGCGCACCGGCAGGCGTTGTTGAAAGTGTTGAAGAGTGCATACGTGCCACAAGAAATTACTGTTAATCAGCTCGAGGGCGTAATCTCCAATGTTAATGTCAGCCATGGCTTGGGCTTTACAAGTAGAGATTTGACTGTTGAAGGAAGAAACCATAATAAGGCTTTGCATATCACGATGGAGTGTAAGGGCGCAGTGTTATCTCATGTACTGGTAGACACTGGTTCATCACTTAATGTCTTGCCCAAGAAGGCATTGATGAAGCTGGAAGTTGATGGTTTGATCTTAAGGCCTAGTGAATTGGTGGTCAGAGCATTCGATGGGACCAGACGATCTGTGTTTGGTGAGGTGGAATTGCCCGTACAAATTGGACCACAGGTATTCAAATCCACGTTCCATGTAATGGACATACAACCTGCATATAGCTGCCTATTGGGACGCCCTTGGATTCACGGAGCCGGGGCTGTTACTTCTACTCTACATCAAAAGCTGAAGTATGAGTTTGAAGGGCAGGTTGTGACAGTGTGTGGGGAGGAAGACATCTTTGTGAGTCACTTGTCCACATTCAAGTACATTGAAATGGATGGGGAAATTCATGAGATGCTGTGCCAATCATTTGAAGCAGTCAATATTGACGATGCACCTGAGTCTTCTTCTGTACCAGTTGGGGCTGGTACCTCCATTTCATCTTACAAACAAGCTGTCGAAGTCGTCAGGGCAGGCAACGCCCAAGGTTGGGGCAGGTTGATAGAGACCCCAATGAAGGAAGACAAATTTGGTATTGGTTATCATCCCTCTACAACTTCAGATGCGGGGAGCAGGGGACCCATTACTTTCAATAGTGGGGGAATTATCTACATGGACCAGTCTTGTGCAGCCACGGAGGATAGTGTTGACAGTGATTGTGACCTGGACAACTGGGTACGCCCTCATGTTCCGGGACAACAAGTGCAAAACTGGTTCGTTGAAGAAGTCATCCGGGTTACTCTTCAGACAGAGTAATTTTTCTTTGTTTTTTCTAACCATAATGCATGACAAAATCTTGCGCTCTGCCCAAGGCGTATAGATTCATTTGTAGGGCCACCATGGTTGCATTTGCAATGTTTAATCATTAATAAAGGACGTTTTGCAATCAAATTTTGTTCTCTGTCTTTCAGTTTTTATTTTTGCACAAAAAAATATAAAATGGCAATGTTTCATTTTCTTTTGTTTTGCTTAAAAATAAATTCTAAAATAAGGCATGAACCCGTTCATGCAGACTTGATCCTCCGGATACCACTGATAACGATTTTGATATGGCCATGTATGACTTTGACAATCCGATTTATCAAGCCGAAGAAGGGGATGGGAAAGATTGTGAACTTTCTGAAGAACTGGCCAGATTGTTGAAACAAGAGGAAAGGGTCATCCAGCCTCATCAGGAGACTGTAGAAATCATCAATATTGGTACCAAGGACGCCAAGAAAGAGATCAGGATTGGTGCCAGCTTGCAAGCAGATGTGAAGCAAACTTTGACGGAAATGTTGCGCGAGTATGTTGACATCTTCGCCTGGTCGTATCAAGACATGCCGGGGTTGGATACAGATATTGTTGTGCACAGGCTGCCATTAAGAGAAGAATGTCCGCCAGTCAAGCAGAAACTTCGTCGGACTCACCCCGACATGGCTTTAAAGATTAAGGAGGAAGTCCAGAAGCAGTGGGATGCTGGTTTTCTTGCTGTGACAAAGTATCCTCCATGGGTAGCCAACATCGTGCCAGTACCGAAGAAAGATGGAAAAGTGAGAATGTGTGTGGATTATCGAGATCTTAATAAAGCTAGCCCGAAAGATGATTTTCCACTACCTCATATTGATGTGCTGGTCGATAATACAGCTCAGTTTTCAGTGTTCTCATTTATGGACGGTTTCTCCGGGTACAACCAGATCAAGATGGCACCTGAAGATATGGAAAAGACCACGTTCATTACTCCGTGGGGTACTTATTGTTATAAAGTAATGCCTTTTGGGTTGAAAAACGCAGGGGCAACGTACCAGCGGGCGATGGTGACATTGTTTCATGACTTGATTCATAAGGAGATCGAATGTTATGTAGATGATATAATTGCTAAGTCGAGAACAGAAGAGGAACATCTGGTCAACCTGAAAAAGCTGTTTGAAAGGTTGAGAAAGTTCCGTCTGAGATTAAATCCAAACAAGTGCACGTTTGGGGTGCGTTCTGGAAAGTTACTGGGTTTCATTGTGAGCGAAAGAGGAATCGAGGTTGATCCTGCCAAGGTGAAAGCAATACAAGAAATGCCTGAACCGAGAACAGAAAAAGAGGTTCGTGGTTTCTTGGGTAGATTGAACTACATTGCAAGGTTCATATCTCACCTAACAGCCACGTGTGAGCCAATATTTAAATTGTTAAGGAAAGATCAAATGGTCAGGTGGAATGACGATTGCCAATTGGCATTCGATAAGATAAAAGAATACTTGCAGGAACCTCCGATTCTAATGCCTCCAGTTGAAGGGAGACCGCTGATAATGTATCTGACAGTGCTTGAAGGTTCCATGGGTTGTGTTCTCGGTCAACATGACGAGACAGGTAGGAAGGAGCATGCTATTTACTACCTGAGCAAAAAGTTCAATGATTGTGAGTCCCGATACTCAATGCTTGAAAAGACATGCTGTGCACTTGCATGGGCCGCTAAGCGATTGAGGCAATATATGGTTAGGCACACAACCTTGTTGATTTCAAAAATGGATCCTATCAAGTATATTTTCGAGAAACCAGCATTGACAGGCAGAGTTGCACGGTGGCAAATGGTCTTGACAGAGTATGACATTCAGTACACTTCACAAAAGGCCATCAAAGGAAGTATCTTGTCCGATTATCTTGCGCAACAGCCAATGGATGATTACCAACCCATGAAGTTTGACTTCCCTGATGAGGACATCATGTTTCTCAAAGCTAAAGACTGTGAGGAACCACTCCCGGAGGAGGGGCCAGACCCTGAATCCAAATGGAGTCTGATGTTTGATGGGGCTGTCAATATGAATGGGTGCGGAGTTGGAGCAGTTCTTATCACGCCGGAAGGTGTTCATATGCCTTTCACTGCACAAATAACTTTCGGATGCACCAACAATGAAGCAGAGTACGAAGCTTGTATAATGGGGATCGAGGAGGCGATTAATCTACGGATTAAAACCCTTGATATATTCGGTGATTCAGCTTTGGTAATCAATCAAGTGAAAGGGGGTTGGTACACGCACCAAGCAAATCTAGTGCCGTATAGAGATTATACGAGGAGATTGCTGACGTTTTTCACAACAGTGAAACTGTACCACATTCCTCGAGATGAGAATAGGTTCGCTGATGCCTTGGCCACTTTGTCTTCCATGATCAAAGTGCAAGGATGGAACCATGTACCTAAGATTGAGGTATCCCGCCTTGACAGACCAGCATTTGTGTTTGCGGTCGATGCAGCGTCTGATGACAAGCCATGGTTTTATGACATTAAGTGTTTCTTGAAAAGTCAAGAGTACCCGCCCGGGGCATCGTCCAAAGACAGGAAGACGTTGAGAAGGTTAGCTGGTAGTTTCTTCCTGAACAAAGATGGCGTGCTGTATAAAAGAAATTTTGACACGGTCCTGCTTAGATGTGTGGATAGACATGAAGCAGACTTGTTGATGATTGAAGTGCACGAAGGCTCTTTCGGTACCCATGCCGGAGGGCATGCAATGGCTAAAAAGTTGTTAAGGTCGGGATATTATTGGTTGACTATGGAGTCAGATTGTTGCAAATATGTCCGCAAATGCCATAAATGCCAGATCTACGCAGATAAAGTACATGTACCTTCAAATCCGTTGAGTATCATGTCGTCGCCTTGGCCGTTTGCCATGTGGGGCATTGATATGATCGGAAAGATTGAGCCTACAGCTTCCAATGGTCATCGTTTCATCTTGGTGGCAATTGATTACTTCACCAAATGGGTTGAAGTCGCGTCTTATGCCAATGTTACAAAGCAAGTGGTCACTCGTTTCTTAAAACGGGATATCATTTGCCGATATGGAGTTCCCGAAAGAATCATTACTGATAATGGTTCTAATTTGAATAATAAGATGATGGCTGAGTTATGCCGGGACTTCAAAATCGAACATCACAATTCTTCTCCGTACCGCCCAAAGATGAATGGCGCGGTCGAAGCGGCCAACAAAAATATCAAGAAGATTGTACAGAAGATGGTTGTCACGTACAAAGATTGGCATGAGATGTTACCATTTGCTTTGCATGGGTATCGAACGTCGGTACGCACGTCCACTGGGGCAACCCCATTCTCACTTGTATATGGTATGGAGGCAGTGCTACCGGTTGAAGTAGAGATTCCGTCCCTCAGAGTCATGATGGATGTTAAGCTAGATGAAGCTGAATGGGTACGAGCCAGATTTGATCAGTTGAGCCTTATTGAGGAAAAGCGATTGGCGGCTGTATGTCATGGGCAACTATACCAGCGCAGAATGAAACAGGCATTTGACCAGAAGGTGCGTCCTCGGGTTTATAAAGTCGGAGATGTGGTACTCAAAAGGATCCTTCCTCCCAATACAGACCACAGGGGCAAATGGACTCCTAATTATGAAGGTCCATTCGTGGTTAAAAAGGTCTTTTCGGGCGGAGCTTTATTGCTTACAACCATGGATGGCGAAGACTTTTCATCCCCTGTCAACTCGGACGTAGTCAAAAAATACTTCGCATGAATAGACCCGCTGGATAATAAAAATAAAAAAATCCAGGCAAAAAAGGGCATCCCGGCGAACCAAAAACAGAATAAGGTTCGGGCAAAAATTAGGGATATAATTGGAAAAATTTGTACACCCGTTAAGTTGAAAACCCGAAAGGGCAACTTAGGCAAAAAAGGGTATCCTGGTGGATCGAAAACCTGAAAGGGCGGTCCACACAAGAGAGGGATTTAAGCGAATGACTACAGTCTGAGTTATCTGTACCCATTACTGTTTGAACAACTGACGTTCTGAAAGATAGGAATCGGTCTGATCATTCCTCAGAAGGCAAGGTCGGGGAGTTTTGAAGACATACTGGTCATAACAGAATGGAAACTCAGTGGAATTCCGTTTTCACATTGCCATTAGGATAGTTTCTTTTCTCAATTTTCAGCGATCACCTCTTTCCAGGGATTGCTTCCAGATGTAATTGCCTATTCTGGGCTCTCAGTCAATAAATTGAATTTCAATAAAAAGCTTTCTATTTTTGTTTTATTGCTTTGTTTGCAAAAACGTCCTAATTGTTGATAAAACATTGCATTTGAAAACATGGCAGCCTTGCAATAACATGCGCAGAAAAAATATTTGAAATTACTTCGAATGTTGAATACTCCCGGATGGTGGATTCTAGCCACGCAATATTCGGGGCATGTGGGCATATTCTTTTGTTGCAGGTAGCAGGTGCAGATGATTTTAAGCACAAGACTAGCAATAAATCACCCCACGCAAAAGACTGGGGCAATTATGGGTAAGGAGATCGGCGTTCATCGGGTCGATCTCAGTGAATTAAGTTCAACTGGGTACCGTTGTATCTTATTAAGTCGATTCTCTCATACAGTCCTTCCAACGGCTACAAGCTTTTCTATGTCGGTAACGGTCACAGGTTCCCCAAAAGAAGGGTCTCGTCGACACCGAAACTGATGGTCATTATCCCCAGCGAAGTCGCAGGAGTTTGAAGAAGATAAATCTTCTGTAAGATCCTCTTATGACATCCTCTTCGGGGACAAATTGTTTGGTTCCCCAGCATGAAGTGTTGATCATCCCCAGTAGAGTTTGAGGACAGTTGGTCTTCTGTAAAATCCTCTCAAAAGGCATTCCCCAACACGAGACGCTTTAAAGCAGTTTTCTCCAGCAGAGTTTGTTATAAACCCGTCATCCCTAACGGAATTGTCTAAAGGGAAGCTCGCCTAACATGGGGCATTGTAGTACTTATCCTAAGCTCGACAGTCATATTCTTCAGCAGACTACTGTGGATTTGCTTTGGGTTTCCCCAACAGATCTCTAAGGACTCTTTCCTAGCAAGTTGCAGTGGAATGTTCTAACCAGGATTTGCATATCCCTGGCAGAGTAGCCCTGATACCCAGCAAGATCGTATCTCTGGCCATGGTATCCCCACAGAGGTCAGCATCGAATCTTGTCAGCAACTTCCAGCTGAGTTGTTGTTCTCTCCGCAGAGGTTTATCAGATCGACAGAATCTATTCCTCAACAAGGATGGTACAGCCTTTCCCCAGCCGGGTCAGAAGGTTGATAATCCCTATAAAGGATCTTGGGTTGAATAAATCCCCAAGCAGAGTTTTAATGGCTCATTTCCCCAGCAGGACGTCATTTAAAAATGCTCATCCCCAGCGGAATCGCTGTGACCAGAATTCATTCCCCCAAACAGATGGAATAATTCCTGGCAGAGTCGTCATTCCCTCATATCTTAAAGTCCAATTTATTTTTGGCAAGCTTGACAATTCGAAGCAGACGGATTGTTCATCCATTCGCCAGCAGAGATATTATCCTCTCAGGAACCTCTAAAGTCAAATCATTGATCATTGTTCCTCAGCAGAGTCAGCAGAGATGTCTGGCGCAGAGGCAAAGAGTAATTCAATTTTGAAATTCTAAAAGTCCAACAGTGGATTGGCAAAAGTCCGTCTTCGGGTGGCAAAAGTCCAACAGTGGATTGGCAAAAGTCCGTCTTCGGGTGGCAAAAGTCCAACAGTGGATTGGCAAAAGTCCGTCTTCGGGTGGCAAAGCAGCTAAAAGTCCAACAGTGGATTGGCAAAAGTCCGTCTTCGGGTGGCAAAAGTCCAACAGTGGATTGGCGAAAAGTCCATCTAAGGGTGGCAAATTTTAAAAGTCCAACAGTGGATTGGCAAAAGTCCGTCTTCGGGTGGCAAAAGTCCAACAGTGGATTGGCAAAAGTCCGTCTTCGGGTGGCAAAAGTCCAACAGTGGATTGGCAAAAGTCCGTCTTCGGGTGGCAAAAGTCCAACAGTGGATTGGCAAAAGTCCGTCTTCGGGTGGCAAAAGTCCAACAGTGGATTGGCAAAAGTCCGTCTTCGGGTGGCAAAAGTCCAACAGTGGATTGGCAGAAGTCCATCTTCGGGTGGCACGAAGCTGCAAAGTCCACCAGTAGTGTGGCAAGCCAGTAGTCGTCTGGAGTTGCATAAAAGACGTTATCAAAGTCCACCAGTAGCGTGGCAGGCCAGTAGTCGTCTGGAATTGCATAAAAGACATTATTAAAGTCCACCAGTAGTGTGGCAAGCCAGTAGTCGTCTGGCGTCGTTCAAAAGACGTTATCAAAGTCCACCAGCAGTGTGGCAAGCCAGTAGTCGTCTGGCGTCATTCAAAAGACAGATCTCTCCGACGTTTCATCGAGGATTCAATCCAGCAGTCTCGTTGGGTTTATATCCCTTTTCTTCTTCACCATCCAGAGCAAATTTTTGGTTATATTTGGTATTCAATCACTATATACCTTGAAAGTCCGAAAGCAATTGCTTTCAGGCATTCAGGTCTACAGCGCTTGAATAGGGGCAGCTGTAATACCCCAAAATTTGCTCTCCCCTTTTGTCATCATAGCATGGCATTATCATTTATCATATCATATCCACCTCATTAACATTACATTGCATTTAACATAGAAAAATGAAGCATGGCATCCTTCTTACCATCAGGGCATGTGATCAAGTGGAAGGTGGACAATCAAGGAATCATTCAAAGCACAAGAAGGTCAATCAAGTTGGCTCTAGGCAAGCCAAGAGGTCTCTCATGTCTCATACTATCTCAATTGATCTTCCAAAATCTCAAGGAAGTGAGATTCAATGGGAGATTGAAGCACTACATCTTTCACTATGCAAGAGGTTCAAAAATTGAAGGAAAACCCTCAAAAGAGATAGCTCATTGATTCAAAATCATTCTCAAGTGGCATTTCTCATCATCCTTTAAGAGGATACACAACATACTCTGAGGAATTTGGATTTGGAAGATGTGCAATTTCCTCCTAACCAGAGAGGGTCAAAATTAGGGTTTCTAATAAAATCAGGATATCTCTGATTTTTTGGACAAAGCTTGTTGTCATGATATTCTACATGTTCTCAAGTGTATGTGTATGGAAAATTGCCTCTCAATTGGTTTTGGAAGTGTTTCAATTGGAAGAAAAATCAAGAATCAGAGAAATTGGGGCAAAGTCAAATAATCAGAGGAAAAAGTCAACTCTTGACTTTTTGAGGCCAAATTCATGAAATTCATGTTATATGTGTCCAATGTGCAAAATTTGGTCAAGAAATTCCAAAGGAATCATGGAAAATTCAAGATGTAGAAAGTTGCCATTTTTGGATGAAGTAGGGTTACTAAAAATAGCAAGATTTGGCCATTTTGCATCAGAGTTTGAACCAAGGCCATTTAAATTTGGAGCACCAAATGAAAATTCCACTCTGCCTCAATGAAAGGCCTTGCTTTAAGCTTCAAATCCATGTGTGGAACATCTCCATTGGATAAAAATTGAGTGAGATATGATTGATCAAAGTTTGAGCAAAGTAGGTTCAAAACTAGGTCATGACCAAGATTTTCAGGTCACGCGCGCAGTCATTTTAACAAACAGTTGGTGGGCCAAATGTACACCTATTTTTCTCATGGTTAAAGGTTTCATTTGCAAAACTTGTCAACATCAAAAATGTTCCTTGTAGTGCCCTCTTCAATGTTCATGTTGGGAAAATTTTCATCTGATCAAGGTATGATGGAGAAATAGTGGCCTCAAGTTAGGGTGGTTATGCTGAAATTTTGTGCCATGCCAGCCTTGCCAACCGACCACCTGATGCGCCCATCATCCAGTCTTGTGTGCTTAAGTTTATAGTCATTTTGGAGCATGTTTGAGGCATCATTTCAATTCCTTTTTCACATCAACATTGTTCTCCAATGTGCCATCTTTCCAATGACTCCAAAAACACACTAAACCACCCATGGAGTAGAGAGAATTTCATCATCAAATCACCCTATTTCCATTGTTATCAACTGCCATCAAAAACCAGAAAATGAGAAATGAAAGTTGTTGATTGTCACAGCCCGTGCATTGTTCACCCTCCCAACATTGTTTCATTTGGCCCAACATATTTCTCATTTACCATACCACGTGCTGTACATGATCATAAAAAGGGAAAGGAGTGGAAACTTGTATAACAAGTTTTGCTTGCTGCAGCTTTACATTCCATTCCACCATAGCATGTCATGAGCCCTCTTCACCATAGCACTGCTCTCCCTAACTAACTTGACTCAGTTAGTTAGGGATGACTCAGTTTAACCACCTTGACTCACTTTAACTCACTCACCAAACCATGGTTAGCTTACACTATAAATAGAAATCTCACCTCACAATTTCATTTTCAGCTTCATTTTCTCATTTTTCACTTCAAAGTTCTCTCTACTCTATCTCTGATCCTCTCACTCTGTCATCAACTCTCTCAAAAATCCTTCTCCAAGCACACGATACTTCACTCTCATCATCATCAATGGCACTTGATTGAAGGCGGTTTGAGCATAATTCTGAAGGTTGTTTCAAGCATTGTTCAACAGTGAATCTCTGCTCTCAAGACAGCCAGATATATAGCATTTATTTTGCTTAGTTTGTGAAGCTCCCAGGTTGAAGAACAAGTACTTCCTCTGGTTTTCTCAAATTATACAAGAACTGCAAGATCAGGTTCCAAAGCTCACAAACTTTTTCCTCACGATTACTGGATTATTTTGTTGTTTTTATGATGATTTGAGCTTAATAGAAGCATTTGAACTCCGGCTAGTTGATAGAGCTTCTTAGAAGCTTAGATCCAAAAGTTAGGGCATATCTTTGTATCCTCTGTTTTCTACGTGTGCGCATGGTATGTGAAAGATAACTGTGGATTCGTATTGTGCTTAGCATGAGCTTCATTTTGATGTGTGCATTGCGTATTTTTGTGAAGATGTGGATTCGCAGGTGGCGGTTCTCGCCGGAGAAGGTGACCAGAAGTCCCTCTCCGGCCGGTAGCTTTAACTCCTAGGGTTTTCTCAGTTTGAATATTGGCCGTTGGATTTGTAAATCGTGCGGATAAGATTGTGCCAACACATAAAAAATGTCACATGCGCGGCACATGTTTTATTTTAATCAGAGTGAACATTATGTGGTGTGGTACACTGTATGTTGTGTGATCCTTCGTGCGCGTGTATTGATTTTGGCTACTTTGACTATAGTTTGACTATGACTCAGTCTGATGGTTGTTATTGTGTTGACTTGGTTTGACTGAAGTGCATGGTTATTAATGTGTACTGCGCGCTTATTGGACTTAGCCAGAATGTTATTCACACCTCCCTGTTTTTAAGGCCCAAATGAATTAAACTGTTAATTTGCTATGCATGCACCCCCTTTCTTTAGTTCCATTTCATTTTATTTTCCATTTGTATACACGTTTTCTTTTCAATTTTTAAAAATATCAAATAACATCATAAAATTCCACAAAAATTCATGTGTATTCTTAAAACATTTAGGAAATTTTCCATGATTTTATTTTCTGATTTTATGACCTTTTTACCCCTGGTCCATAATTTTCTTTGAATTTCCATTTAGATGCATTCTAAGCATGATACTTGAATTTGTTTAATTTTGTTCTTGCTCATTACAAACTGTTTTGGCATGATTCTTTTTGCATTGATTCACTAATACATTGAAGCATGTTATATGATTTTTGTTTGATTTTTTAGGTCACTTTATTACATGTCTTGATGCCTATATTTGTACCACTTTGCATGATGTTTCAATTTGACCTAATTGCTTTGTTTGAAGTCATTTTGCTTTGAATTTTGATATGATATTTTGATATGTGATTCATCTCTGATTAGTGAACTCCAATACCATGTTTTCATAATTTTCATGAGGACATTTGATTTTTGCTTGATGCATTTCATGTAAGGCATTATGACATGTTATATCATTGTAATCTTTAGTGCATGTTTGCATGAATTCTTTTGTGCATATTTGTATGAGCATTTGCATAGTTGTGTGAGCCATTCATATGATATTATAGGTCTTTGATACACATTATAGGTCATCTTTACATGTTCATTTCAATTTGAACTTTGTGCATCATTAACATGTATTGTTTGCACTTTCTTTTTGAGTTTTCATCTCACTTCTTCTTCTATTACTTCTTGAATGTCTTGATGGTTGATTCATGGATACTTTTGAGATGTTCATAAACCATTTTCCATTTAGTTTCAATTCTGGTTGTTGATTTACATGTTCCATTTATACATGTCCTCTTCATTTCTTTCCATCTTTCATCTACCCCTTCTTCTTGTAACATGTTTAAATGCTAATGGGTGATGATGGTTGCTTATTCACTTGCACTTGTATGATAATAACCATTGGTTTCCATATGATGCCCATTCTGGTTGTGGTTCTAGGATTTGTTTTCTCATCTAATTCTTTTGAGTTTTATGATGCATTACATGTTCTTTTACTTCTTATACTTCTTATACATGTTTACTAACCATGTAGGGGCTTCGGTAAGTTTCAATTGAGTGTGGATAAGGAATCCACATTCAACTTCTATCCTTTCTCTTTTACAATTCCATTTTGTGTTTTGCTAAGCACTTATGTGCTTTCTTTTAATAACTCATTACTTTCCCTTTTTGAATTACAATTCATCTTCTACTTTGGAAGTGAATTGTTTAATTCTTTCTTTCTTTAGACTTTAGGTTGAAACCTCACAAACCTTTAGGATCACTCCCTTTAATCTTCAATTAGGATTGAGTCTTAGTCCATATAGGTTTTACCTTTTCTCCTCTCTTGAGTCTCTTTTCTCATCTCAAAGAAAATTCAAAACATATAATAAAGGTAGGCATTTATTGCATTTAGGCCTTTCATATAAAGAAAAGATTATAAGGGGTCTTCTCTTGTAATCTTAGAATGTGTAGCATATGGCCCATCTTAGGTCAATGTGTTACATATTTGATCTTGTATGAGGGACTTAAATGCAATACTTGTTGAAGGTACAAATAATAAAAAACACTTCTTCATTTCTTAATCAACAAAAACACTTAATAAATACAAGTATGCTAGTGTGTTTGAACCTTGACAATTGGAGTTAAGTGTGGAGGTCTTCTTCACTCTTAGTGTGCTTTCTTACCCATTCCATCTTGGAATGTTAGAATGTACACATTCCAATGACTAAGATTCAGATACACTGTCGTATGCAAACAAATCCAAAACACTTCCTTCTAAAAGACAAAAACAAACAATAACGTCTTTCCTTCGGGAATTCTTTTCTCTCATCTCATTCATTCTCAACGCACGAACGCGCTTCTACTCGTTCTCTTGCAAGATGGTAACGCACTCGGACCAGCGAGCCTGCAACACCTGAGCCAGAACGTAAGCCGTTCTCTAAAAAACACAAACAATATTTCCCTAGTGAGGGGAACTACGTCGCTCTGATTCTCATGCTCCCGATGAGATACGTAGGCAGTGGGGTAGGGCCCATGCGAGCACTTCTTTTATTTTCCCTACATTTGTTTCTCGTTCCTTTTCCAGTTCTCTTTTCGTTCCTTTTCCAGTATTCTTTTCTATCACCCTTTGATCGAAACAAGCAAGCGTGGATCCCATCGGGTACGATGGACGCGAGGGGGTGCTAATACCTTCCTCTCGCGTAACCGACTCCCGAACCCATTTCTCTTGGTCGTAAGACCATGCTTTTCCTTTCTCTCAGGTTTACGCGGTGTTTCCTTTCCCTCTCTTGGGATAAATACACATTGCTGGCGACTCTGTTTCGGTGCCACTTTCGCGTTTGTACTAGGATGAAAATCCCGGGAGCGACAGCTGGCGACTCTGCTGGGGACAGGTTGACCTATTGCTGGTCCATCCTAAGCGAGTCAATCCTAGCGCTTGTTTGCTTTTCTTTCATTGGGTGTTTACTGTTGTGCTATATTTACCGTTTTATTGTATGGTTACTTACTGCTTTACTGTACCTTACTGTATTTATCGCATTTACTGCATTACATATCATTATTGTGCTGGATTGTGCTGTTGTTTTCTGTTTGGCGGGATGGGTGTTCTGAGAGATAAGCCCACTACCAAGGCTTGAGTACATACATAGGTATTAGAGTGGATAGTCATGACGCTTGCGTGGTGGTGACCACGTATTGTTGTTCATGAGACCCACAACCAGACGAGGTTCTATCTGGAGCTTTCTGCTACTGCATGTTATGCAGGCCAGTGGTTATTCTCTTGAGGAACTGTCGACTCTGGTGACCATTCCCGAGGACTCAGTTGCGGCACTCCTCCCGAGATGTGACAGTGGCAGACCACATTCCGTGGCAAACCCATTGCACATTCTCGATCCGAGGACCCAATGCTGGGAACTTGCTATAGGACATCCCTTTTTGAAAGAGAATCAGCGGAGGCACTCCTCGATTGGCGATAGTACTGTACCCTGAGGGATGAATGTACTATTGCTTCTCGACCTCAGTGCCAGAAGCTGAGGACCTTTTTGTTTTGGAGAATCAGTTGAGGCCTCCTCGATTGATGATGATGCCAAACCAGAAATGGTGAACGTATCATCATTTCTCGACCTGAGAGCCCGGGATACTGAACATCCTAGTACCCACATGTGAGAAGGGCGGGTTGTTTACAGGTATGCAGGTAACCATGACCTCCTACATACCCGGTTTTCTATCATCATTGCACAAAAAGGAAGTTTCATCCTATTGTATTCAGCTGGTTCTTATCTATGGTTCTATATTAGTCTCAGAGCTACACTGACACCGTTCACAGTTCAGCACAGACACCTGATTACCTGATCACATTGCCCTTTGCATTGCATTATCATATCCTAACATACATGTTTATTCATTTCCAGGTGCATATATTACCCTTGATTCCAGTCATCAGGTCCCTGCAAAGATGAACACTAAAGAGAGGAAGAATATCATCAGCTATAAGTTCCTTACGCCTACTTTGGGCCCTATTGTTGTGCTGAAGGGAATGGCGAGCCCTGCAGCACGAGAAGCTTTTGAAGAGAAATATGGGTGGATTTTATCTATGGTCCGTAATGTCAGTGATTATGAAGCCAGAGGTCTCCATACGTTGATGCAGTTCTATGATCCGCCTCTGAGGTGTTTTGTATTTCCAGACTATGTGTTGGTTCCTACCCTGGAGGAGTATTCCAACATGTTGGGGATTGCTATCAAGGAGGAGCCCCCTTTCTTTGGATCAGTGGGGGATCTTGACTTTGGGAAGTTGGCTGGTGCTCTTTATTTGAGCAAATCAGAGCTAAGTGACAATGTCTCCAACAAAGGAAAGATTCGTGGTTACAAGCTGGAATATCTGATTAAGAAGGCCCAGGAAGCAGCTAAAGGCGAGAATTGGCTTGTTTTTAATGCTTTGCTAGCCCTTTGTATATACGGCATAGTGTTGTTTCCCAACGAGCCGGATTTTATTGATACGGACGCTATACGAATATTCATGATGAAGAACCCGGTGCCAACGCTACTGGGAGACCTTCACTACTCATTGTACAACCGAAATGAAAAGAAAAGAGGAGGGATAATTCGTTGTTGTGCACCCTTGTTCTATAAGTGGTTTGCGGGCCGTTTACCACAATCAGGGGCTTTTGTGGATTCCAAAGATTCTCTAGAGTGGAAACAGCGTTTAATGGGATTAGTGGCCAAGGACATCGTATGGGTAGATCATGGGCTGATTGGTAAGAATATTATCCACAGCTGTGGTAAGTTCCCTAACGTTCCACTGATAGGAAGACTGGGTGGGATTAACTACAATCCTTCTTTGGCCATTCGACAATTTGGGTATGCCCTGACAGGTCCGCCTATTAAGAGAGATGTGGAGGAGTCCCTCTATTTTCATACATCAGATGGGTGGGAAGCAGCACAGAAAGCTTCTGAAAGCTGGGGTAGCATACTGAAAAAGGGGAAAGTTACTCTAGGAAAGCCTAACAACCGGGTTTATCCAGCATATGAAGAGTGGGTGAAGAAAAGAGTTGAAGATTTTCTCTTGCCTTTTGGTAAGGCACCCCTTTTGTATCCGGAGAATGAGAAAGCAAGAAGCACTGCTACTGTGGAAGAAGTTGACAAGTTGCAAGCCTTGGTGAAAAAGCTCCAAGGAGAGAATTCCGAGTTGAGTAGCCGTCTTCAGAATGCTCTACATGCCAACAAAGAGCTGGAGCGGAAGGCCCAAGATGTTGAACAAATCCTAACCGCAAAAGAAAAAGACTTTGCTGGGAGAGCCCAACATTTCCGAAAGATTAGTAAAGGTGCTGATGATGCTACTCAAGCCCACAAGCAAACCAAACAGGCGTTAGCACAGACCAAAGAAAAGTTAACAAAGTTTCAGCACGCTTGGGATGAAGTTAGGATAGAGAATGCTGAATTACAGGAACAGTTGCAGATTAAGGACGAAGAGCTTGAAAAGGCGCATGAGCAGAGGAGAAAGTATCAGGAAAGTCTCGATAAAAGTCAAGAACAGTTAGAAGAAGCTAGAAGCCAGTTGAAGAATACCAAGAAAGAGCTTGAAGAAGTCATGATAGAAAGGGAGATACTCAAGACGCAAGCCGGCATAAAGAGACACAAAGGAGTGTGTGATGACGAAGCTCTGATGCTGCATACGGGTTCTTTAACTGAAGCTCTTGAGAAAAGGGATGTCTTGATCAAAGAGATGATTGAAAAGCCGAATCACCAGCGTACCCGTATACTTTTTGAGGAGATCAAATACTCAAGTGATAAGCTGAAGGGTGTGGAATTGTCAGACTGATGTTCTTTTCCTTATATTTTGTTATTAATGGTTACCATCAGGCTTGTTGATGGATCCATTTTTCCTTGTATTGCATTTGCGGATGAGCCTTTCTTAAATAACGTCTTTCCTTCGGGAATTCTTTTCTCTCATCTCATTCATTCTCAACGCACGAACGCGCTTCTACTCGTTCTCTTGCAAGATGGTAACGCACTCGGACCAGCGAGCCTGCAACACCTGAGCCAGAACGTAAGCCGTTCTCTAAAAAACACAAACAATATTTCCCTAGTGAGGGGAACTACGTCGCTCTGATTCTCATGCTCCCGATGAGATACGTAGGCAGTGGGGTAGGGCCCATGCGAGCACTTCTTTTATTTTCCCTACATTTGTTTCTCGTTCCTTTTCCAGTTCTCTTTTCGTTCCTTTTCCAGTATTCTTTTCTATCACCCTTTGATCGAAACAAGCAAGCGTGGATCCCATCGGGTACGATGGACGCGAGGGGGTGCTAATACCTTCCTCTCGCGTAACCGACTCCCGAACCCATTTCTCTTGGTCGTAAGACCATGCTTTTCCTTTCTCTCAGGTTTACGCGGTGTTTCCTTTCCCTCTCTTGGGATAAATACACATTGCTGGCGACTCTGTTTCGGTGCCACTTTCGCGTTTGTACTAGGATGAAAATCCCGGGAGCGACAGTCGTCATCTGGAGCTCCACTGCTACTGGAAAGGAGAAGAAACGGGAACGAGAAAGGACGGAGAAACAAAGAAGAAAAGAAAAAAGAAGTGACTCGATAGGACAATGCTCATCCTA
Organism: Lathyrus tuberosus; assembly: GCA_022829125.1. Classification (NCBI taxonomy): domain Eukaryota; kingdom Viridiplantae; phylum Streptophyta; class Magnoliopsida; order Fabales; family Fabaceae; genus Lathyrus; species Lathyrus tuberosus. The sequence continues at coordinate 5,823,130 of JALAZF010000365.1, forward strand.
TGCCTATGTACTCCCTCGTGCAATGGGAAAGTCAGAGTCAACGTAGTTCGGACACGAACTAAAGGGGGGAGGTTGCTCGCCAAGACATCGTCGTCTTGTGCCTACGTATCCTCAATCGGATGAGAAAGAGGAAATCAGAGCAGTCGTAGTTTGACCTAACGAGGTCAGTTAGTGTTTTCTATGAGCGACGTTAGATTCGCGTTCGGCAGTTAGGGTCGAAGTCTCTTGGCGACGAGATGGAAAATAACGTGCCCTTTTTTGAAAATGATTTGAAATTAACGATCCCGAAGGATGAAAAAGGTTTTGAGTTTGTTTTTGTGTTTTTTAGACAGAAGTGGATTGAAGTTAGTTCGTAACTTATATTGCACTAAAGTCTACCATGCGGGAACGAGTGAATCGCATGGTCGTCCCCAAATGGGATGTTTGCTAAACACTCTAGAAGAGGAGGAGAGACCCCTCGTGCTTCATTTCTACACTTAAGGCTCGAGCGCAATATTCGTCATATTTATTAAGTCTTTTAGAAGTGTTATGAGATGAGAAGAGAAGACACAAGGAAGAAAGGTAACTCTAAGGGAATCACTATCCTAGTGTTGTCATGCAAAAGGGTGGTCCTATGGTTAGTGAAGTTTAGGCGAGAAACAACTACCTAAGACCTAATGCTAATCCTACTCCAAGCTTAATAAGAAATTAAGTTGGACTAGGTAGCTCTAAGGGGAAAAGAATCCAAGACTTAAACAAGTCTCGAGATCCAAGGGAAGAAAAGAGTGAAGGAGGCGAGGGAGGAAAAGAAACGAATAAATAAAAACAGCAGCTACCACAATGTTCCTGCACCAAAACAACAGTAAAAAGCAGTACACTAGCAAGACAGCTTACAACAGCATACAATTCAGCACAAGAAAGGGTGTAAAATGTCAGCTAGCAGAACATACAACATCAGACATACACATAGACAACTGTTGGAACCGGGCAGCATGCGATACATTTGAATACGAATCAAGCATGGAAAAGCAAATGCGCATCAACCATCATGCATTATGATTGCAAACATATCATATACCATGGTAAACAATCTTGGAGACGACATGAAAGAATGCACCACATCATGAGAGGATGCACAACATCAAGCATATGAACAAAGTTGAAAACAAGCATGTATCTCATGAAATTAAATGCACGCAATCAAGTTCAAACAAACAACTCCAGCAACATTAACAACGAGTCACAATCAACATGCTTAAGAAGTGTGTGCTATGTGTTCATCGCATCAATTAATCAACAACGCAAACATAAACATTTATCGACGAAAACCAAGACTCGCGTGTCGAAGAATCGTGTTCATGCAATAGTGTGAGGTGCAACAGCTCAAGAATAGTCCGCAAATTATCAATACATCAATCCATGAAGTTTAGGCATGCATCGGATCTCAAACGACCAAGAAAATGCAAGAAAATATCACTCTGGAGCAGTGGTAATCGATTACTCACTTTGAGTAATCGGTTACTCAGTTGAAATTTGACCAAAAATGTGAAAATTAGGCAGAGTAATCGGTTACTCTGTTAGGGTAATCGATTACCACTAAAACAGAGGCTGAAAATCAACTTTGAAAAGCACTTTTCAGCATCCAATCACTTATGCAAACATCCAAATGATCATGCAATCAATTAATCACGAAATTCACATCATATATCAATAATCAAACACCAATTACATCAATCAAACAACAAGATCACAAATCAAATCAAGCAAATGGATCAAATCACATCACAAACCAAGGATGTACATTGCATAAGTTGAAATTAAGCTAAATCAAACATAGATCTAAGGAAAACCAACCTACAAGGCTGAGATTTGCCTTGGTGATTGTTGAGCACGAAAATTGGTGAATCCAAGCAAGAAAACCAGAGATCTATACAATAATATTCAAGATCCTAGCAAGAAACTTCAAGATCCAAGCAAGATCACTCCAAATAATCAAAAGCTGATCCCAAAAGTGATTCCAAGATCCAAACCAGTAGCTATATCAGAATTGAACCAAGAATGATGATGTTATGGAGGTTTAGCTCAAGAATTCACAAATTCCAATGAAGAATTTGTGAATCTATGGATATGGAGCTTTGGTGAGAGGTTGAAGATGAAGATGAAAAGTGGAAAAAGTGAGAGAGAATTGAGAGAAATTCTGAAAAATTGGAGAGTGAAAATGATCTAGGTTGGTGAGGTTTGGAATGAATTGGTTTAAATAACCCCTAGATTAGGAGTTAAGTTTGGGTTGGGAGTGAGGTTAAGTGAGTGGAAATTGGGATGAAATATGAATTAGGAAATGACATGAGGAATTAGAGTGGAAAAATGATGGAGAGAATTTGAATTTTGGGTGGAAAATGATGCAAATAGACCAGTTCTAGATCCTTCCCACACATGCACAAGCCAAGCACATGACCACAAAATACTCCAAAATTCTACAGTGCTGAAAATGCCACATTTTTCCAATTTCGCCCAGAGTAATCCGTTCTCACTTTGAGTAATCGATTACTCCATTCAAAAATTCAAAATTGGCGCCAAAAGGAGGGAAACTTGGATATTCGCCCGGTTCCACCTGTTCTGGACCATGATAGACCTCTGAAACTTGCCGACTGATATTACCACTGGAATACACTTGAAATATGCTGCGAAATGTCTTTTGCACTCGGATTAAACTGCTGATAACAACCGTCCGGTGCTGAATAACTGATCAAAAATCGACTGCCGGGGTTTCTGATCATCCAACGCTTAATGAGCAAAATAAATGCTCAAAAGACTTGGAAAGCTATCTGCCTGGCTCTGAACACTGTTAAAAATCGTACTGGAACTGATGATGCCATGAGCTGCTAGAGAATACCTTGATCCCATGCTCAAAAGGACAATGCAAATGCAGGAATGATAATGCAAATGAAAGGAAGCATAAACCAGTTAGGCTAGAAGAAAAAGGGAAAATTTTGACGTGTTACATAGAGCTTCCATGCTGTTTGGTTAGTTGTTCAACAAAGAAAGCTTTGATAACAATATTATATTCAAAATAAAAGGAGAAAGTTCTTTCAAAAAATTGTTGTGGCTTACAGCTCAAGGAGAGGCCCAAGGTTTTATCAGTGATTGCACTGTGGTTTTGAATTTGTACAGGGACTTATACAAGTGACTGAGGCCCGAAAAGGTGTTCTATACAAAGTGATGGGTCTTATACTCTCTCAAGAGGCCCAAAGGTTTATTTTTATACAAGTGGTGGGGCTTACAGCTCAAGGAGAGGCCCAGGGTTTTGTTAAAAAAGGCGACGATCGCGCCGAGGTTTTTTTAAAACGCATTGGGTCTTATACAATGACTGAGGCCCAAAAAAGGTTTTGGTCTTCAAAGGGGGTTGGGTCTTACACTCTATTAGAGGCCCAAAAAGGTTTTAAAGAGATGGGGCTTATAACACGAGGGTAGGCCCAGATATTTTGTTTGAAAAATGACGATCGCATCAGGATTTCTAAAAATATAGTGGGACTTATACAATGACTGAGGCCCAAAAAAGGTTTTATCAACAAGGGATGGGTCTTACACTCTATTAGAGGCCCAAGGATTTATTTTTGTACAAGTGGTGGGGCTTATAGCTCAAGGAGAGGCCCAGTGATTTGTTAAAAAAGGCGACGATCGCGCCGTTATTTTTGAAAATGTAGTGGGCCTTATACAATGACTGAGGCCCAAAAGGTTTTGGTTTTCAAAGAGGGTTGGGTCTTACACTCTATTAGAGGCCCAAAAGTGTTTGAAAAATATTTGTTAGGGTGAAAATCCAAGAAACCCCAATTTCATTTTTTTAAAGGCATTTTTCAAAGAAAAATCAAGTAAAAAATGATAAAAATATCAAATAAAATCATTAATCATGTTATAAATAATGATTAAGGTTTATGAAAAAGTATTTTATCCACATGAATATTTAAAATCATTTTGGTTTTAAAACTCAAGAAAAATGAATCATTTTAAAAGCATTTAAAACAATTTAAAACAATATTTTTGAATATATTAAAAATATATCAAATAATAATATTTTTTGTGATTTTTTGTGGATTAAAATATTATGGAGTATGAATAAGAAGTGTGTAAAACAAAATTGGAAAATGATGATTTTTGCTATGTTAAAGAATTGGTTGAGTTTTGAAAATAAAATAAGAAAAAGAGGAAAGATGTCACAACATCCTCTTCGACATCTCTTTTAGTTTTCAACATCTTTTTTTATCAAACTTCCAACACTCATAACTCTCTCAATTTTTAACGAAATTAAAATCCGTTAGAACCTATCTTGACCGATTTTTCGCAAGGAATCCAATGGTATTACTCATACATACTGAAACTTAATGTACATAATGCACGAAGCAAAAAAACCATAACTGCACATGGATTTTAAAACAACATAAACTCCACATATAAACATGTTAAAGTGCAAACAGTAGGAGGATCACATCATACACATTAAGGACTACATTTTTGCTTCAATAAGTGTTCAATATGATGCATGTATATGGACATCAAAGGAAAGCATGATTCACATAAATCAAGTTGTGAAGCTTACCTCTTTTTTGGAGATTTTGTGCAACCTACCAAGTGTTTTGTTCCAGAAATGATTTGATGCTTTGGACACCCTCAAATGACCTTTTAGAAGCTTTTAGGATGGTTGGAATCAGCTGGAAACCTCTGGAGCAAGTTTGAGCTCTTTCTTGCAAAATGGGCAAAAGTGGCCAAAATGCCAACTCTCTCAAATGGTGTTCTAGATGGGGGGGACCATTTCGGACAGTTCAAGGATGATATTTAGAGTGTGTTTGAGGCTTTATCTGGTTTGGAAAGTGACTGAATCAAGACATGGCTTGAAAATGCAAAAAAGTCCAATTTTGAGGTTTTGAGAGGTGACTTTGTGATTTTGGTGTTATAGGTCACTTGTGAGAGTTTGGATAGCTTAGATATGACATATTGGATGTGTTTGGATCATGAGTTGTGATGGAAATGCTCTCTAACTCAAAAAATCAGAATTACCTTGCTAAAGAAGGCATTTTGGAGTGAAAGAAGTGATTTTGAGGAAAGCATTTGTTTGATGGCTTTGGTGTACTCTAACTGAGCACAAATGAGCTCTATTTATAGTAGAGCAAGTTTGTTTTGCAAGCAATAGTGAATGGCAACTGCAGCAGAGGTTATTCCAATGGTTGCATTTTGGAATCTCAAGTCTCCTCTAGCCATTGACTAGAGATTAGAGCACAGGCTGCTGGTTCTCTAGTTGTTGGATGAATCTTGACTGAATTCAATTAGAGGAAGCTCAGTTCATGCCACCTCTAAGCATCCATTAAATGCTCCAAACCAAAATTGGAGTCTTGTCCCTCTTTTAGGGTTTTTTAGGTTTGGCATGCTACTTTTGGTTCCAAGGAATTTGGAGGCTTGGAGATCAGATCATCCCCCTTGGATTTGATCCTCAGATGTGTCCAAAATGATGACAAGGCTTAAAAATTCGTGTGGCACAAGAAATGTGCAAATCTGTCCTGAAACCTGTCTTAAAAATCAGCTGCAGCAAGCCTTGTTGTAAAATCCATAACTTCTTGCTCAAGAATGATAAATGGCTGTTCCAGGACTTTATGGAAAGCTGAGATGACATACTTCAACTTTGATGTTTGACCCTAGACTTGGTTCAACTTGGATCATGGAGAAAAACATCCTTGAAGTTGGGACATTCTTGCTGGAAAAATATTAATGATGTCCTATGAAATGTTGAAATATTTGACAACTTTGAACATTAACAATTCCAAACTCTAATCACTTATCTCTTTTAATCCACTATGATATTTTGAGTTGAAGTGAATTGCACCTTTGATGCCTGTCCTGCATGGTGACAAAGCTTGAAAATTGTGTGGCACAAGAAAAAGTGCACAAAATCTGTCCTAAAAAACAGCTGCAGCAAGCCTTACTGTAAAGTCCATAACTTCCTGTTCAAGTATAATAAATGGGCGTTCTGCAACTTTCTGGAAAGCTGAGATAACGTACTTCAACTTTTATGTTCAAGGTTTGTGAAGATAAGACTTATAAAGTTGTCAAAAATGACCTTGAACTTGTGTGATCAAATCTGTCCTAAAAGTTGTCATGAAAATTCTGTTTTATCAATGCCTTTTGCAGAGACCATAACTTTCTGCTCGAGAATGATAAATGAGCTTTCTAGGACTTTTTGGAAAGGTGAGATTACATACTTCAACTTTGATGTTCACGGTTTGGCTTGAATCAACTTGGATCATGGAGAAAAACATCCTTGAAGTTGGGACATTCTTGCTGGAAAAATATTAATGATGTCCTATGAAATGTCGGAACATTTGACATTAAGAATTCCCAACTTTGATCACTTATATCTTTCAATCCTTATGATATTTTGAGTTGATTCCTTCTACAATGTTGAAGTATCAAATACTCTCTTTAAAAGTAGCTCTTACGCAAAATCAATGGATGCTTGGATCAATAGTTACAACCTTGAAAAGTTGTGCACTTGAACATGATTTTAACTTAGAAAAAATTTCTAAGTGTCCTTCAATTTGATCAATTTTGCAATTTTCCATGATTTCTTGACTTAAATTTGATCAAATTAAATCATCCATCATATTTTCTTGAGTAATGGCTTGTGAAGCTCAAAGTTGACCAAAAGTCAAACTTTGACTTTCTGCGTCAGTTGACTTTGTATTAGATGAACTTGAGGCTTGATCCACTTGAAATGTTGCACTCTTGTGCTTGATTCTTGATGTGGGAGTCCTCTTTATCCTTTTTGGATATTTGAGAGGTTAGACAAGTTGAAGATCATGTCATTCCTTGATTGATCCTTTGTCTAAATGCTCTGAGAGGGCTTGGAACCTTAATTCTTTGAGTGTAGAGAATGCTCACCCATCTTTGGGGAGACTAATGAGTATGAAAGTTCATCCATATTATGATGATGATTTGCACAATGATGGAAATCTTAGTGATCAAAATTTGGGGTATGACAAAACCAAGAAAATTAACTACACTTAACTAATTTTCTTAATTAGCGTGAAAGTAGTTATTTTTGCTTATAATTGTGACCGGAGGGAGTATTAAATTTAACCAATAAAAGTGTGTGTATGATTTCACAAATTTATTATTTAGCAAGAAAAATTAATTAATTAATTTAAAGATTATTTATTATAAATGACAAAAGGTATGTAATTTAATTAGGAGTATATTAATAAAAAAATATAAAAAAAATCTAATAATAAAATCTCAAGAAGTTAGTATTTACTAGCAATCTCTCAAAACATTTATATATATTTATAATTTTTTTATAAACCAAAAACTTTATAAAAAGAAGGAATCAGAGGTGCAAATGACGGGAGCAAAACCAAACCCTCAGAAGCTAACCAAACTCAAAACAAGGCCTTCCAAGTTTATTGTGAACCATGTCAGCAAAAATAGACAAAAGAGCTTCATTCCACCACACAAAACCTTGAATGAAGATGCTTAATGAAGGTAATTTTCCTGCACAATAGTTCCCTTCTCTAAAGATATGAGGCAAAATGAAATTCATACTATAGGTTTTGTGGATACAATTCATCCATTTGTTCTTAAGTTGCCAATGAACAAAATTGTGATTCTTGAAAGCTAAGGATATCATCTTAGAGTCAGTCTCTATCTAAATACTTCTCCAGTGCTTATCACATGCAATTTCAATCGCCTTCGTGACGGCACAAAACTCAGCATGAAAGGCAAAGGTAGAACCAAGATTTTCTGCGAAGCAACCTAATAAATTGGAGTTGTGGTCTCTGGAGATTCCTCCGGTAGCCGCAAGACCAGGAGCACCAAAAGTCGTCCCATCTGTTTGCATTTTATCCAAGAATGAGGAGGAGGATTCCAAATGACTTCAATAAATATGGGAGCTCTGGAAGGATGAGAGAGAATCCTAAAAGCTTTCAAAATACCAAACTCTAAGATGTTGTTTGATGTTGTTGTCTTTGACATATTCTTGGAAAGGATGGTGCTAGAAACAATCAGGTTCAAAGCATTTTTCTACTGAATCAAGTTGTTGTCTGACATTGCTTGGACCAAGCTCTATAACAAGCATCCCAAATGCCAAGCAAGTTGAGGTGTAAGTTTCTTTGCAGAATGTTGGCTAACCAGGTCCAAATTTTCTGAGAAAAGTTGCATTGAAAAAAGAGGTGCTCAGTAGTATCTGCAAAAAGACCACAAAGCTCACATTTAGAAGGGTACAGGTACATTCCTCTGCTAGATAAAACATCATATTTTAAGATTTTGTTTTGAATTAACTTCCAAACAAAAACGGATTTTGAAGGGGGGATGCTGTTGTTCTGAATTAGCTTAGACCAACCCAGATTTTGTCCTGTAGGAGATTGAAACAAGTAGGCATCCTTAAGACTAAGGATACCTGATAGAGAGTGAAGCCATCTTAGTTCATCATCTTTAGGTTCAATAGGAATTCTAACCTTGTTGATAATTAGAGGAATTTCAGGATACAGAAGCACCGGGTATAGAGGTAGTGTTTATCGAGAGCCTTGAATGAAATCAACCACCTTAGAGGAGAGCTGACATTGTTTCTCAATGTTTAGCTAATCCACCAAAGGGTTGCCACACCAGAGACCAGTCCAAAAATAGATAGAGCTGCCATTACTAAGATTCCAATTAGAATTATCCACCAAATCTTGAAAATGATTCTTGATTCCATACCAGATAAAAGAGAAAATGTGGTAGGTGTCGCAACGCGAAAAATAACCTGCAGAAAAACATAGTCGCCACCGAATGTTATTTATCCCGACAGGGGAAAGTCAATGATCGAAGAAACCTCAAAAGGGAAAAGAACATGGTCTTTCAACCAAATCCTGGGTTCGGGATTCGATTACGTGAGAGGAAGGTGTTAGCACCCCTCGCGTCCGTTGTACTCAATGGGATCCACTCTTGTTGTTCTAATCAAAGGGTGTGTTTGTCTAAAGCCTACTTGCTAACGGAAACGAAAAGGAAAAAAACAAAAGGTGGCTCAATAGGACTTCGCCGTTCTATGCCTACGTATTCCCTTGTGTAATGGGAAAGTCAGAGTCAACGTAGTTTGGAGGACTACGGGTGGAAGGGGGGATGATGCTCGCCAAGACTTCGCCGTCTTATGCCTACGTATATTCATTCGGGCGAGAATGAAGAAGTCAAAGCGTTCGTAGTTTGTGGGACTACAGATTTATTAGTGTCTTTTATGAGCGATGCTAGGTTCACATTCCAGGAGTTAGGGACGAAGCCTGTTTGCGGTAGAGCGGAAGTAACATGCTCTTTCTAAAAAGGTTTGACAGAAAATCCAGAAGAAGAAAATGATTTGCATTTGTTCAAGTGTTTTAGATAAGTGAATTGACTTTGTTTGAGATGTGCATTGCACTAAAGTCTATGACATAGGATCGAATATTTCGCGCTAACGATCCAAACGTCTCGCGCACAAAGTACCCTAAGATGAGGTTAGAAATGTATCCGCTCATTTTTTTCCCATGTGCTTAAGGCTCATGACGCACTATGCACATTGTATTTATTAAGTATTTTGATTTGATTTGAGAGAGAGAAGTGAAAAACTCAAAGGTTAAAAGAAAAAAACTAAAGGATCTCCACCCTAAATGTTGTCATGCCAAATGGTCCTATAGTTGAGATGAGAAAGGGAACTCTACCCTAATGTTATCATACAAAAGGTGGACCTAAGGTTAAGGTTGAAAGGGAGCTAACTTAATGTTGTCATGCAAAGGATTGAGAGCCTAGTGTCTATCCTACTCCAGGCTTAATAAGAAATTAAGTTGGACTATGAGTCTTAAGGGAGCATGTGAACAAAGAACAAGTAAACATTATACAACTCAATCACAAACTACATCAAGTATCACATAAAACCCAAGTAAATATGAAGAGATGAGATTCAAAGATGAAAGAGATTATGTCATCAGACAAGGAGATTCAACAATCATTACAAGTGGCAAACAACAAAGTTAAATCAAGAAAAGCCTAAAACCTAAATCAAAACAACCGAGATGTATGAAAGTGAACATTTATGCACACACTTCAATCATCACAAGTCATGCTCAAAGGAATCACACATTCAAGTTCAAGAACCTAAGCAAAGACAAACAACTAGTGCACAAGTATTCATGATTTGAAACATTAACCAACATCATCAAGTAGCATACCAAGACAAAGTGAACCAAGCAAGATCAGAATCCATACAATTCAGTAGCTACATCATAACACATTCAACACATTTCAAAGATTAGGAAATGATCACAAGAGAATCAAACATGAACTACATCACTAGCTAAACAAAAGTCAACAACTAGTTCATAAGAAACAAGTCACAAATGATTCAAGCAATGAGATTAGGGTATGAAAACAAGATGAGGCATTAGCATAAGTAAGAACATTAACCCAAAACCAAGCTCATTATATCAAGAAGATTTAACAAGTATCACATTCAAAACATGAACAATCAACTAGGTATGCATTAATCAAATGTCATCCATAAAAGGAAGCAAACATCCATTAAAGGTACAAGAATTAAATGATCGTGCAATTGAACATTGAAACATGAAAGTTTAGAAGCTCATACAAAAGCACCAAGCATCAAGGAGATTACACATGAAACAAGTCCAAGAAACTAGGTCAAAGATAGGCAAGTATCATGTCAAAGCAACATCACAAAAAAACATCAATTCAAAGTACTTAGATGATCAAACAAATATGGAATCAAGGCTCTATCTTATGCCAAAACATCTAAGAATAAGTGAGAAAAAGGTCCCAACAAGAATTGCACAAATGCATCATCAAATTAAATCAACAAGTTCAAGTATGTTCAACAATCGAGCATGAATTAAGGCTCAATAAAACCAATTATAAAGTGGTAAAAAATGCATCACCAAAGCACCACAATATCATCCAAATATTAAACAATCAAATGTAAAAACATAGTAGAAAAATTGGATCAAGAAGACATTCACAAAGCATCAAACATCAAACCCTAATTCAAGGATAAAAATGTAAAAGCGCCTTCACAATTAAATCAAAATAAAATAGAAAAAATAATTGAAAAATAAAATAAAAATCATGATAAAATTCTAGAGACCTTAAAATGTGTAGAAAATATTTTTATCAATTTTTAGTGTGAAATTAACAATTAAAATAAAATTGAAATGGAAAAAGAAATAAAATAGAACAAACATGAAAGGGGGTGCAAAACGGAAAAGCCAGAATGAACTATATCAAGGTTATGCGCGCATTGGGCTCAGAAAGGGAGGGGTGTCAATATCAAAATACGTAAGGCCCAGTCCAATTAATGATCAGATTCAAAAGAAGAAAAAGCCACGCATGGAGTCACTTATCCATGTCAGATCCAAATCAGCACCAACTCATGCACATGTCATAACTCAACCATTCAAACATGCACGCACACGTAGACGCCGGAGCTAGGGCTCCGATCGTCTTCTCCGGTGACCTTCGTCGGATCTGGATGAAAACATCACCAAAACTCACAAAATTTGACATCATTCCATAGTATTTTTCATGTTGAACACGAACATGGCATCAAAAATCAATAAAAACTACTATAACATCATGAAATCAGAGCACGAAAAATGAGCACATGATCTGCAACTTCATCAAATCAACACAGTAACAATGGAAACCATGCCTACACTAGTGTAGGACTTCAGAAACACCAATCATGAGTTCAAAACACGTCTAGCATGTGAGAAAAAAGATGAAGAAAATACCTAGTGGAGAAAGTCCACTGCCTCTTGAATCCTTGCACAAAAGCTTCAAAAATCCCTTCTAAATGCTTCAAAGATCTTCAAAAATGATGAATCAAGCAATGAAATGGCAAGAAAGCTTTGGAGTACTGAGATTCGAAGCTGAGAATTTTTCTTGAGTGAGAGTGTTTTTTCAGATTTGAACTTGTCTACTTCTTTTAGGGTTTTGAGAGGCTTATATAGGGTGTATGGAGTAAGGTTAAGAATGAAAAAGTTTGTTAGAGTTTGTTTTCCAATTTTTGAAATTTGAGAGGGAGGTACGGGTCATGCACTTATTGAGGGTTTTGTTGTGGTTTTTTGCTTGAGCAAAGAGAGTGAAGTGGGGTATGGATGGTTTAACACGTGAGAATGAGTGTAGATAGTAAAGTTGTTCACACTTTCTTCTTTTCTAAGTTTGGTAAATAGCATGAAAATAGGGTGCATGAGAAGTGTGCATGTTGTTTGGCCATTTAGGGTAATGGAAAGGAATGGGGTACGTGTAGTTTATGACACAAGGTGACAATGCTGCAAGACTTAAAGAAATGAACAAGAATAACAACATGGTAATGCCTAAAAAAATATGTTCATATGGTCAACTTCATGTAATTGTAACTTGATGAATATTGATCCATTTGATGAATTCTTGAGCTCCAAGGAAAGTATGAAAATGGTGAGCAACTTTGGTGTTGGAAGTAAAATGAATCAAGGCTTGGAAGGTTGAGAAAAAATGACTTGAAAATGATTCCATGAAGTTGACTAGAAAAACTTAGGAAAATTTCACCAAGTTACCAAATTAAAATTCAAAAATATGATGAGCATCATAACTTGAGGAACATTGATCCAAATGAGGAGTTCTTGGTCTTGAAAGAAATTATGAAATATGATGAGCAACTTTCATGTTGAAAGCAACTTGAAATGAGGCTTAGAATTATGTGAAAAAGGGACTTGAAGATGGCTTCATGACACTGATCCATGACCTAAAAATTTGACCACTTGAAAAACCCTAACTTTGAGGCATCATAACTTGAGTTCTAGAGATCCAAATGAAGAGTTACAGTTAGGAAGAATACAACCTGAGGTAAAGAATTGCATAACTGCACTTACGACATTTGACTTAATGATGTCCCAATATTGATGAAAAAAGAAACCTCCAAAACCATCAGGTCCAGGAGAGGCATCTTGATTCAAAGCAAAAACTACTTTTTTGGATTTCCTTTTGGCTAGGAAGAATGGTAAGTAAAGCATTAGTTTGATCTGAAATCATGTTTGGAATAACCTCATCCACCAAACCATTGTCTATACAGGAATTATTTATGGTAAAAATCTGCTCAAAATGATTAGTGAAAATTCTTGAAATGTCTTCATGTTTTGTGTAGAGCTCATTCCATTATTGGATAACACTGATTAATTTGGTGCAGTGTCTAATTTTAGTCATCCTATGAAAATAAGAGGTGTTTCTATCTCCGTCCATGTGCCATTTAACTTTAGATATCTCCTGCCAGAATAGGTCTTCCAACCTCAGAGCCGATTCTAGTTCAATTTGAGCAGCTTATTCTATAGCTAATAAATCCTCAGACTGACTCTGCCTCTGTAACTGAGATTGGACATCATCAAGTTTGGAAGTAGCTTTCCTAAGGTTTTCATGCACATTACCAAAAACATCCATGTTTCTATCCTTTAGGGTGTTTTTAAAGAGCTTGAGTTTTTGGGATAAAATGAATATGGGACAACCATAGAAAGTGGAATTCCAACAGGATTGTATAATATTAATGCATTCAGGGTGTTTATACCACATCTTTTAAAACTTGAAGGAGGAGGCGTTGTTAAGGATTTGATGACAAAAGACAAAAAGGATTGGGTGATGGTCAGACTTGTGTCTAACAAGAGTGGAACAAGAAGAACTACTGCATAGATTCAACCATTTTTTGTCCCAATGACTCTGCCCAATCTTCTTTAAATGAGTTGATTTCCCTTCCTACCATTACTCCAGGTGAATTCTACACCTCTGGTGGGAAGATGAACTAGACTATTGGAATCAGTCCAATGTTGAAAGTCTTCAATAGGAGCTCTAGAAGGATTAGAAGAGCCCATATGTATATGAGCCCCTATTTATATTCAAAAGGACTTGGAATCTAGACAAATTGGAAGAGGTTAAAGTTTTTTTTTCCTTAAATAGAAGTTTGAATTCAAATTTAGTCTTAAAAATTCACTTTAGTTAACTTCTTTGAAAGAGAATTTTCTTATTTATTATAATTCTCTTTCGTTTGTATGATTAATTAACAAAATTGGAGGAATAATGGGTGTATTCACTCTTAGTAACAAGTTGGACTCATTACAAGTGAGATCCCATCAGATGAAAAGGTGAAGCACCTAGAAAAAGTGACTAAGAAAAATGGTGAAAGTAGAATTCTCAAGTTCAACAAGAACATTAAGCTAGTAAATCCCCCATGCTAAAACTGAAAAAATTAACACCTTGGACCATATTATAGACTAATCAAACTAGGATCTAGTCTAATTATCTTGACTGGAGACTTTTGGCATGACATATACCATCGTGGATCACACATACACACACACACACACGCAGACACACACACAAGTAAGAGATGGAGGAAGAATTTTATTTTTTCTAATATTATCTGTCGTATAACCTGAGGACACGTAATGATTAAAGTATGAGGGTGTGATAACACACTATTTGTTAGAGATTCAAGCCCTTATTACTTACTTTAATTTTGTGTTAGATAACTTTATTAGTTTAACTCAAGTAGATTTTATTGTTTTAGTTCAAATGTGTATAGAAAAATAAGTGCTCTTTTGTGTGTTTTATGTGTTCGTCACTTGTGTTGGATTGCTCAAATGATAAGTTCTGGCATGAGAAAACTTAAGCACCAATTCAACCTTACTTTCTAATAGGCCTCAAATCTAGAAATTCTAAAAGGAGTGAAGGTCTTCAGCATTATCAAAAATGTGGAAAAAACATGGAGAATGAAGTGTAAGTAAGCTGAAAAATTGGATGGATACGATTAAACACTATAGGACAAAAACCCGAAAAAGCTGTTCCACTTTGAATTTTGTGCGCTGCTTGTTTTTCTATGCAGAAGACCTGCCAAAGAACATGTTGAAATTCTAGCATAGCAGACAACAGATGTCCTAACTCATGTCAAGACATTGTTCTGCATAAACATTTAAACGTAGAGGCATAACAGCAGACTGATGCCTTGAATATCAGAACTGCAGAAACACAGATGTTACGACATTTGATCCAACATGTTTATCATGAACACTAACAGAATAATTAAATCTGTTGAATGATAAAAGACACAATAATTGTTAACTCAATTCGGTGCAATTCACCTACATCTGGGGGATACTAATCCAGGAAGAAGACTCCACTATCTGTAGAATTACCACAAAGCTAAACTCCCTCGTTTACAACTCTATATCCTAATATCTACACTATGAAGACTTTATCAAAGAACATCCTCTTTGATATGAGATATCCCACTCACTTCCCTTAATCACAACCTGTGATATTTACATCATCCCTGTCAATACAGAATTCTGTCAAGCATCCTTAACCAACACGCTAACTTGGATTTGTTTAAAAGCTTCATCCAAGAACAATACACAATCCAATACCTCCAGGCTTATGGATCTGTGCAGTACCTATGTCTTCCACAATGTATCAAACCGATATCGAGGGAGACTTACAAACCTAGAGCCAACAACTCTCAAACCCTAAACCCTTATTTTTACACAAGAGAACTAGGTTACAATTGTTACATTCAAGGTACATATAAACCCTACACCTAAGTCTTCTATTTATAGTCTTCTGCTATCTTGGGGTTTCTAATCTTCTGTTTATTTCTTCCTTGATCCATGTTTTGACTGCTTCTTAAATCTTGCAACAGATTTAGAAACATCCTTCAATATCAGATCAAGATGTCGAGACATCCGTTAAGACATCATGCCTGACCAGTCTTCTTTCATCAGACTTCTTCATGTTTAAACATATCTTTTGACATTCTGTTCTTCCAAAAATCTGCTCAAATCAGGGGAGCTTTCAATCTCCCCTTTTTGACAAATTTTTGGTTAAAACTCCCTTGGCCAGAAAAAGAAAGTCCGGCATTTGGTAGATATGATTGGAACACTTCTGAGACTCTTTCTTACCCCTGAAATTCCTAGTTGTATGTTGGTGTACATGAGGAAGAGTACATAACCCACTCCCCCTCAAACCAGTACTTGCCACGGAGGGATAAATCCTTCTCTTAAGGGGCATAAGAGAGCCCATAAGAAGCTCCAGTTGTATCGTGCGTAACATTGAGTCCATGGAGCATGTAACTCAAGTCATAAGACACAACCTGCTTCCTAACTCAGATCACAAGGCACAAAGGGAAAGACTCAGATAGAATGTTAGAAAATCCTCTCCAACATCCTTGCAAAACAACTGCAAAGATGCACCAGATGTGTGTTTAAAGACCCATCCCCACACAGCCATTGCACCAGATGTGTGTTGAAAGACCCATCCTCACACAGCCATTCTCCCCATTTTTAGCCAAAAATTGACAAAAGTAGCCAATACAGTTCCATATCCATATGTTACTTATCCAAACACGAATGAAAGACATCATGAATCAACCCACAACCTGGAATTCCACAAACAGATGCACTCTTTAAATACCTAAACGGTGTCTCTAGAGATCCACTATCCAAAGAAGTTACCGCTGAACAATTCAATGGAGAAATAAATTTAGGTAGGTAAATTCAACATTAATTACTGTGCACCACTCCGCTAGGATAAGACTGTTTCAACTTTTAAGAGTAACCCTCCAAAAAGAACACTTGTATCAAGACACATGTTACTCATGCCTTCTCTTGGGAGCACTCTCCACCGTTCAAAACAGCCAGTTAGGACCCACCCTCAGGCCTTAAATAATGTCCTGACATTTTGTCAGGCATGTTCAGTCCATCTGAATCATAGTCACCATCCTTTTGATAAGTCCCAAGAATAATCCTTTTAAACAGAAGAAAAATAGAACCGACCCAGTTGTTAAGACATTTCTTCAAACATCTCCCAACTAGCACCCAAGATACTTGTATTGACACTTTAATGATGGAATTAACTTTATACTGTCAAGTCCCCCACGACCTTGCAACAGTAATGTCAATACATCCTTCTTAACACCTTAGCACAACTTGCTTGACCCCCCAAACAAACTGAATTCAGAACTGCACCCTTGCAGTAATACTTCTTAGATCAAGGAGCTACTCCCCCATCTAAGATAACCAGTGCTTCTCCAGTGAACACTTTGTAGATGAATGGAAAACATAAGACGCATCTTCATGTCTTCAAGAGCGCACCCTCTGTCCAACCTACCTGCTGAACACAATCATCAACTGCACTTATTGCTTCTTCTGACAAGAAACAATAATCACTCACACATAAACACCATCATGCTTCCCGTGAGGTCACATTAGGATCACTATCCTAAATTAACAAACTCTTGGATTAAGATCAAAGCTCCATTGATCCCTCTCTTCTTGAACCCATCTATACACCACACAAATTCCTCTTGAATTCTCATGTATATACCTCCATGTTCCTTGAGATAAAATCCAATTAATCTGGAATGATCCACATTCCTCAAAGAGATACCATACCTCTTAGTTTGTTATCTTCTTAACGATGTCAGATATCGTATACATGCTCCAGAACTTCTCTGCCCATTTGCTCCACAAGCACCAAACTGATCTACTTCTAGCATGTCCCATTCACATCAGACTTCCAAGATAATCCTTTACCCATCATTCTCCCATATGATAAGATAAATACTTCTTAGACAAGATGTGAGTGTCAAGTTCTACACCCAGGACTTAGTATCCTACTCCAAGGATAACCAACCCAGAAAATGTTCTAACATCTGTTAGGACATTCTTCACACATCACAGACACCACACACCATGGTTCTTGATATGCTCCACCACTAGACTTACTATCTGCATAGTAATCCAGCTGAAGATCTTCAAACAACATTGCACCACCAGCTTGATGAATAAGAACTCTAGTAACCAAAGAGAGAAATAAACTCTCATCCACCAAAAGAAGGTATACTTCCATCCTCAACCTAGAAATTCTACCACAAGCTCCAAGATGAACCAGATCCTCCTTACGTTTTCAACCAACTACCCTTCCGCCCAAGAGTAATTAGTTCCAAGCATCCTGCTTGAATGCATACTAAAGATCAACCAAATTCCACCTTTTGACTGATCTCGTTCTTCTTCAGAACTCCCACAAGATACACTGATCCACCAATGAAATCTGATCTTCAAGTCACATGAACTACTTTCTCCATAGCAAGACATCTTGGATCCACCAAGCCTCTAGACATGTAACATCTTCTCAATCCACAGCTCCCGCAAACTGCATGAGATAGACCTTTTTGAAGCATCCATAACTTCCATTCTCCTGTAGATCACCTTATCTTAAGCTGATGTGCCACATCACCAGCTGAGACTCTGATGTTAAGCTAGATGTCAGAACATTCTGATACGACATCCAACTACTGAATTCAGCTCCTCCTTCTGACACTTAGAAGAACATTCTCCCTTTAATAGAACAAGAGTTCCATGCTCTCATAGACTTTATTCAACAACCAAGTTTGAGTAAACAACCTCCATCCTGCTTAGACAAATCACAGATATTCCATATAAGCTCACACCTTGATGAATAACTACTTTGAAACTCCAAAGACTTCACACCTGCCACGTCTGAATCTTCAGAAGAGAAAGTAGTCCTAGACTACACTATAACCATACCAAGGAATGCCATTTTCCTTAGTAGAGCAGTCTGTAGAAAGTCAGAGATAACTGCCACTTAGCATTGACCTTCAAAATGAGCCAGATCCCATGCTCCTTAGTACCTAGATAAGAAGTAAATTGTTCCAAGCTGTGCCAACATCAGCACTCCATTCTGGACAGGTTTCTTGCCAGGACACCTTCCAGTTAAACTTCAGATGCTTCTAGTAACAACTTGAACACACCTGCTACACTCCAAAACTCTTAGATCAGAAATAAGCTGATCCAAGAACAATCCTTCAAGATTATAATTTCTTCATCTTCATCTTCAATAGCACCATTGTCTAGACCAGTTTCTTGCCAGGAAACTCTCTAGAGATCACATGCTTCTATCACACCATACTGAAGCCGATTCTTAGGTCAACACTTAAAACCAACACAAATGCTAAAGCTCATGCATTACCCCTCCCATGATGTCATACCCCAAATTTTGACCACCAATATTTCCCATCATTGTGCAAATCATCATCACAATATGGATGAACCATTAGTCTCCCCAAAGATGGGTGAGCATCCACTACAATCAGACTTAGGGTTTTAAGCCCTCTCAGAGCTCTTAGACAAAGGATCAAACAAGGAATGACATGATCTTCAACTTTTCTAGCCTCTCAAACATCCATAATGGATTAAAAGGGCTCTCACTTCAAGAATCAAGCACAAGGTTGCAACATTCTGAGTGGATCAAGCCTCACGATCGACGGTGTCACCAAATTAGGGTTTTGGTCGACCAGGGCCACCAGATGGAAATTTTCCTCTGGGCATGAGCCAATGCTTCAAAGCATAACCTATGATGCTCCAAGGGACATCATGAACCCAATCATCAAGTCAATTTGGCTTTAGGGGTTGCATTCATAAAAAATCAGGAATTAGGGTTTCATGACCTAATTTACCCCTAAGTTGACTTTTGGGACAAAAACATGAGCCAAGACCTCAAGAGGGGATTTTAGGGTCTCAAATACATCACATTGATCCATTTTCAAAAATGGATTGATCAAAGAAGCTTGAGCAACAAGTTTCAATTTCATCAGGACCATAATTAGGGTTTTGATAAAAAAGTCAACTGTATCTTTGACTTTTGACCAGGACATGCTCCCAAACCCTAGGACATGATCCAATACACCCTATAACACCTATGGAATCAATCCATCAAGTTTGATTTAGGTCAAGGACTTGATTTCATAGAGGATCGCACAGTTTAGAATTCATCTGATAAAAAGTCAACTGTGCACAAAAGTCAAACTTTGACTTTTTGAGATTTTTCACAATTATGGTTTTTTAACCCTAAAATGATGTTAATGTGTGATTGGAATCATCATTCATCAAGGAAAATCAAGAAAAGTGGGATAACTTGTAAAAGGGGTAACCATAAAAAACTTAGAAAATTTTCTAAGTTATGGAATAAAGTGGCTAGGTTACCAACTTTGGAGGATCATAACTCCTAAACCACAAAGTCATTTTTCCCCATCCAATGCTGGATTTGTAGCTCTCATTACCCGCTACAAAAGCTTCAACTACCACTCATTCCAATTCCCCATGGATTCAAGTTATGGAATGATCAAAATCAAGAAAAGTGAAAATGTCACTTTTTTCCAACACTTAGTAAAATTTTCACTAAGTCAGAATCTGCCTTCACATTTTTCCAAATGTAGGGGCATTTTTCACTTGGATCCAAAAAGTATCTAAACCAACTATGATCAAACTGTTGTTGTATCATATAAGGGCTTTCCAAAATGGCCAAGAACTCCATCAAATTCCACTTGAACCATGAGATATGACAATGGCAACATGCCTTGCTGAAAACTGTCAAGGCAAGGCAGATTTTGGAGTTTTGCTCGATTTTCCAAATTTGTGCAATTCCAAGCAACTCTATCCATCTGAACACCTCAAGGGGGGACCAAGGAGGAACCAACTCTGATCCCAAGCCTCCCAAGTCTTTGGAACCAAAAATAGCATGCCAAACCTAGAATTGCCTAAAAGAGGGACAAGACTCCAATTTTAGATTGGAGCATTCAATGCATACACCAAGGTGGGATGGACTGAGCCATTGCCAACTGAATTCAGTCAAGACTTATCCAAGACCATGGGAACCAGCAGCGTGTGCCCTAACCTCTAGTCAATGGCTAAAGGAGACTTGGATTCTCATTGCTCAACATTGGCCAAACCTATGCAGCAGTTGCCATTCACTATTCCTTGCAAAACAAACTTGCTCTACTATAAATGGGGCTCATTTGTGATCAGTTTGAGTACACCAAATCCATCAAACAGATGCTTTCCTCAAAATCTCTTCTTTCACTCCAAAATTGCCTTTTAAGGCAAGTCACTATCGGGTTTTGAGTTTGAGAACAATTCGAATCAAACCAATCACACACACACCTCATAAACATCATATAAAAGTGATCCAAACACTCACATAACATCTGGAACACCAAAATCACAAAATCTCTAGCCAACTGCTCAAGCCTTTGACAGATTTGCAGTTGAGGTGCCAAATCAAGTTCCAGCTCAAATCATTCCACTCCAAGCATCCAGACACACTCCATGGCACCTAGGGAAGCTATCCAGATCATTGAAACCTAGCTGTAACACCTCTAACCCAAAACACGATCACTAGCTGCAAGTGGTAAGCATGAGTTCTTCTAACTCTATGATCCATGCAATTTTTGCTGCACAATAATTTGGCCTTATGTTCATAATCATGCATAGAGTGTTTACCCTTAATCAATTGCTTTGTATGAATCGTGTATGGAATTTCTGAACCTTCATGCAGAATTTAGGGTTCTTGAGGTTTCTCTTTGATTTCTTGTTCCATGTGTAAAATAAATGAAATTAAAGACCATAGACATGACCGTGAGGTTGAAATGAGTAGATTGATATGTAGATTGCATGACATAATCAAGTATTCAGTGAGATTGGATATGAAACGCAAATCTGCAGAAACAGAGGAAGGGCACGTGTTCTTGCCATGTTCTTGGTGCCCTTTTTCAAATATTTGAATATTTGAATTTTGTGATTTTATTTAATTGATTCAAAAATTAATTTCTCTCTGAGTTTTAATGATTTTGAGTTGATTCTTTTTTTAATAATTCACAAAAATGTTAAAATATTTTATGTTACCAAAAAATCCCAAAAATATTATTTATTTCATATAATTGATATTTTTGCAAAGAATTAATATTTTAATTGTTTTTGACATTTAAAATATTTTTTCCTTCTTGATTTTACAAATTTTAATGACTTCTAATCATTTTGTAGATCAAAACTTGATTTTTGAAACATTAATCCAAGGTCACAATTTGTTTTCCACATGTTAAACAATTTTGATCATTTTAATTGAATTTTTTATTCAATTAAAATACATTTTGGAAACAAATTATGGTTTTTGATTAATTCAACCCTCATCAAACTTTTTTTAAACATTTTGGGCCTCTAATAGAGTGTAAGACCCAATCCTTTGTAAATACAAACCTATTTTGGGCCTCAAATGTTGTATAAGTCCCGTTGTATTTCAAAAGTTCGGCGCGATCATCGCCTGTTTAAAACAAACCATCTGGGCCTCTCCTCGAGTTATAAGACCCATTCAAAACCTTTTTTGGGCCTCTAATAGAGTGTAAGACCCAATCCCCTTTTGAAACCAAAAACTTTTGGTCCTCAGTCATTGTATAAGACCCACGGTGTTTTCAAAACCTCGGCGCGATCGTCGCCCTTTTCAAAATAAACCATGGGCTTCTCCTTGAGCTATAAGACCCATCTTTGTTCACTTTCAATCATATTTGGGCCTCTTGAGAGAGTGTAAGACCCATTCCCTTGTACAGAAAATATTTCTTGGGCCTCAGTCACTTGTATAAGTCCTTGTACAAAATGACAGTGCGATCACTGATTAAACCCTGGGCCTCTCCTTGAGCTGTAAGCCCCAATTTTCCTTTCAAAAGCACTTTCTCCTTTGATTTTGTAACATACTGTTATTTTCAATTTCTTTGTTGAACAACTAACCAAACAGCATGGAAGCTCTACAACCGAGTAAGTGTTTACCCGCTTTCATTTACCGCTTTCATATATAACTGTACTGTGGAGTTGTTTCACTGTAATTCTTCTTTCATAAACTCATATCGACTGTGTAATACTAGTAAATATATTTAGAGTTTCCCATGCAACTACGTCTAGAACTAGTCAAAACAACGTCTCCTTACATCCGACGTTCTCCCGGATATTTCAACATAACCTAAACCATGAGAATTTTCTTTTACAACAATGTTAGATAACTAGATCTAAGAAATCTCCCCCCTTGAATAGTTCATATACAGAAGGCCAATGTTCCAAGTGAAACCCCTTCTGGAACTGTTCATCGGCCTCCTCTTGGGCTTAGTGCAAAGAGCCACAGGCTTCCTAAAAGCATCCCCGCCTCCTCTTGGGCATTGTACAAGGACCCGTCGGCTTCTTAGAAGTTTTCACAGCCTCCTCTTAGGCTTCGTATAATGATTCTTCCTCCGGGAAGATATCCTCCTCTTGGGCTTCGTACAAATTATCCCATCGGCTTCTTAAAAGTTTTTCTCGCCTCCTCTTGGGCTTCGTACAAATTGTCCCGACGACCTCTTAAAGGTATAGGAACAGAAATTAGTCATCTTAATAGAACAGTCTTTCAAAGAGTCTAGATCTTTCTATGGTGAACATACTGTCTATTGATCTCTCTTAAGCATAGTACGCAAGATAAAACTCTAGACTTGGACAGTCTAATCTCCTTGAGTCTCGAAGACATTCTCAAGTTCCTTTCAAAAATAGGAAAAAACACCGTAACTCGGGTAGTCTCAATACCCTTTGGATTCCCCGTTTCCTTAAAGAATAGGAAATAATCCCGGTCCTCAGATCAAATCCATGAGTACAACATTACCCATATAAGAACTGATTTTCTCTTTTAACCAACATACTAGACCTGTCACTTAACTGAAACAGTAACCTCAGCCTCTTCTTGGGCTTTGTATAATGATTCTCCCCAGCGGAGCTGACCTTTTTAGCCTCCATATCGGGCTTCGTACGAGATACCAAATCACTCTCTTGTTGAGTATAAAAGACTCCCTTGTCGAGTCAATCCTTTTTTAGCCTTCATCTCGGGCTTTGTACGAGATACAAAACACTCTCTTGTTGAGTATAAAAAGAATCTCTTGTTGAGTCGATCACCTTTAGCCTCCATCTCGGGCTTCGTACGAGATACAAATCACTCTTTTGGTGAGTATAAAAGACTCTCTTGTTGAGTCAAACCCTTTTAGCCTCTGTCTTGGGCTTCGTACAAGAGACATATAAAAACACTCTCTTTTTGAGTCAACCCTTTTAGCCTCTATCCCGGGCTTCGTACGAGACACAAAAGCATCCTCTTGTTGGGTCAATAGCCACCTCTTAGGCTTTGTATAAAGAAATCCCCATTTGATTCAATCAACCTTTTAGCATCAAATCATGCTTTGGTCATAGCATACAAACATCAACAACTCCTTTTCCCTCGTCTAATTGTTGTAAGCGGCAAGCCTCTGGATTATTTACATCCACGCCACTGTCCCTCTTTTAGCATGAGGAATTCCTATGGAAAGATAGCATTGCTCTACACTGAGTTAAAGTCTTCTCCTTCAGGTTGAAAATCCCTTATAAAGGAAATTATGGCATTGCTGGATTCACATATCCTAGTTAAAGTAATTCTCCTTTATAATCAGTCACCCAACAGTTGTGACAAACAGACCAAATACCCCCTTTAGAGATGACAAATTCTCTCTAAAGTCAACACCCTTTTAGCTTCACATCTTGGGCTTCGAACAAGATACAAATAGACCCTTTAGCTTCACATCTTGGGCTTTGAACAAGATAGAAACCACCTTTAGCTTCATGTCTTGGGCTTTGAACAAGACACCAAAACACCATTTCCTCCCATAGAATAGGAGGAACTACGATCGCTCTGATTTCCCTATCCCGGGAATACGTAGGCATAAGATTGAAAAAGAATCTTAGCGAGCACACTAATCGAAAAACCCCAAAGTCCCCTACCTCCATCCATCTAGCGCAGTATCCTAACAAATTCCCCATGAACAGTCCCGGTAATTCGTTCTGAACAAAATAAGCAGAGAGAGGCCCACAAACTAAAACCGCATCTGTAAACCAACAATTTTGACTGTTTGACCTCAGTTTGCAAGCAGGGTTAGTTGGAGACATCTATTTCCCTTCCTTCATCATCTTCAATAGGATAAAAAATGAATCGACCTGTAGTACCCCAGAGCGACAGTGCTTAAGAACCACGTCCAAAATCGCTCGCTACACATGATTCTACACAAACTCTGATGATGAGATGTTCCATCTTGTTGAACATCAGCAATCTTGATTTTTAAGGATAATCAATTAAATACTTGTGAATTCCACAAATAGCAATTGATTTTAAATCCTTGTCCAATAATCCTGTTTCACTGTTGTAGCTAAGCTCCAGCAGATCACTTCATGAACACTTATCAAGTATTCAATCTTTTACAAGTATCTTCTTTGACAACAAAATGTTGAGATACCAAGGCTGCCACCCTTGACTCAAGTAACTAAGATTCTCTCTGAACGAACCCTATTTACCTCAACAATTCTGAAAACTCCTATCAGATTGATCCACCCTTAGGATTAAGAGAGATGAATCCTTCCTTGCTATTTTGGATAGTGAAAATAAATGACCTCCACTTTCTTCAGGTTGTGTTTCATAGAAACACCTTCTAGTCAGAAGAATTACTAAAAGACTCCAGATGCATGAATGAGACGCCTTTATGAGTGGACTTGAGAGAATTCTCAAGTATCTTTGACAACCTAGCTGATCAATAATTTATCAAACTCCCAGAGCAAGAACTTGATAAGCCTAAACTCAACTCCTCTCCTCTTCAACTGACTTCAAACTACACTATGGAACCAAGCTTCCAAGTACCAAGTCACTATAACATACATCTTCTAACAACTCTTTCCATTCCATCGCTCCCAACTTTGGAATAAAAAGATGCAGATATCTTCACATATAGAGACCGACGATTGAGACCTTCCACCATCTGTCTTCAGCAACAACTCCAGATTCCCATAATTCCA
The DNA here is from genome assembly GCA_022829125.1 of Lathyrus tuberosus. Classification (NCBI taxonomy): domain Eukaryota; kingdom Viridiplantae; phylum Streptophyta; class Magnoliopsida; order Fabales; family Fabaceae; genus Lathyrus; species Lathyrus tuberosus. The sequence continues at coordinate 5,848,860 of JALAZF010000365.1, forward strand.
GAGCTCTTCCATCAGAAACAAATGCAGTGGAACCACCAAGGAACAAATTCTGCTTGTCCTAATAAGATGTCAGAACATCTTATAAGACACCCCCAACAAGAGAACTAGCCACTTCTCCTGCAGTTGTTGTAGAACCTCCTCAACAACATGAACAACCACCGGGTTGTTACCTTCGATCCAGAACATCCATCCCATCCATTAATACCCATGAGTATGTCTGAGTTGATTAATCTGATCTTCAAAAATCCTCCTTGTTTAAATGCCAGAAAGTATCTCCCGAAGATCTCATCCAGAAACAGACAGGATGTCTGCTCTGATACCAATTGAAATTCTGGCATAGCAGACATCAGATCTCTTAACACATGTCAAGACATTGTTCTGCATAAGCATTTCAACGCATAGGCATAACAGCAGACTGATACCTTGAATATCAGAACTGCAGGAACACAGATGTTATGACATCTGATCCAACATGTTTATCATGAACACTAACAGAATAATTAAATCTGCAAAATGATAAAAAGACACAACAATTGTTAACCCAATTCGGTGCAATTCACCTACATCCGGGGGATACCAATCCAGGAAGAAGACTCCACTATCTGTAGAATTATCACAAAGCTAAACTCCCTCGTTTACAACTTTATATCCTAATATCTACCCTATGAAGACTTAATCAAAGAACATCCTCTTTGATACGAGATACCCCACTCACTTCCCTTAATCACAACCTGTGATATTTACATCATCCCTGTCAATACAAAATTCTGTCAAGCATCCTTGACCAACACGCTAACTTGGATTTGCTTAAAAGCTTCATCCAAGAACAATACACAATCCAATACCTTCAGGCTTTTGGATGTGCAGTACCTATGTCTTCCGCAATGTATCAAACCGATACAGAGGGAGACTTACAAACCTAAAGCCAATGACTCTCAAACCCTAAACCCTTATTTTTACACAAGAGAACTAGGTTACAATTGTTACATTCAAGGTACATATAAACCCTAGACCTAAGTCTTCTATTTATAGTCTTCTTCTATCTTGGCCTCTCTAATCTTCTGTTTATTTCTTCCTTGATCCATGTTTTGATTGCTCCTTAAATCTTGCAACAGATTTAGAAACATCCTTCAATATCAGATCAAGATGTCGAGACATCCGTTAGGACATCATGTCTGACCAGTCTTCTTTCATCATACTTCTTCATGTTTAAACATATCTTTTGACATTCTATTCTTCCAAAAATTTTCTCAAATCAGCAGAGTTTTCACATGTTGTCCCCTGCACACTAGAGTTGTACTACCTGATCCTGATTCGAGGGAAAGGAAAAGAAATATATTGATTTCCTTGGGCCAAAACAATAAATATTCACAAGGTTCATTAACCAAAGACATTACAAAACTTTAATAGTTAGAGAATATAAAAGGAACCCCTTGGATGAAATGAAGGAAGGTACAAAAGCTGAGAGACTTGAGAAATCACTAAGAAAAATATCTTGTTGAAGTAGAAGAAGTATGACCAGTAATATAAAGTTTCCTTCATTCTCCCTCCATTGAAGAAGTGTTGAGCTTCCTAGCGTGACAGAACTTGCCTTCTGCTGATTAAATGATTGTAAAGAATAGAGTGTCATACTTAGGTTTGAATTTTCTTTCCATTTGTGTATAGAAATGTTAACTATAAGAACTTGTGTTGTGTCATTTCTTCTACTCACCATGAGTTAAACCTCTCTCTATTGAGCAATGTGAAGTTTAATGAAAAGTAGTATTTTATGTTAAATGATGTGATTTGAATTGATGCATTTTACTATGTGAAATAATGATATACATTTATTTCTTTACTTGATCACCGTAGAAATAGGTAAAAGTTAGTTGATGATTGAGAGATCTATTAACTAATCGAAATCAGAAGTAAATATGGTTGAAAATAGTAGGATAGACATATTTAGTAGATTAGTCACTTTAAACTAGACATGCTTTAATGTTATTGTGAGACCTCGAGAGTTGTTCCCTTGACTTAATGCACATGCTTTGATGTTGCAAACATACACAAATAGATCACTTTTCGCCCTATCTATCAACACAGACCTCATCAGACATACATAATATATGAAATTCTTTAAGTGGACCATTGCCCAACATGCCTCTCACTATTGATCTATCTTCTTTATTATCAATAATTGTCATTCAACCTAAACCAGTGACAACCCATTATTATTATTACCTTTTTGCTTATGCGTATTCACAAGATTTTACTTTGATAATAAACATAAGTTATCAAGAATCTCAGTGGGATCAATACTTTTACTTTTACATCACTTGCTACTATTTGGCTATGTATACTTACACATATAATATTTCTCACAACACTATCGTAATGGTTTATATACTAAGAGGTTATTTATTAGGTAATATGATTGATCTCAAGTCTTTGACTCAAACATGAATTGAGATGAGAGCGATGTATAAAAATATTAATTGTTGATTTGAAATTAATATTATTGATCAATACTATTACGTGAGAATAGGTCGATGAATGATGCGTCCGCAAGTGCACAGAAATATCGAAGTAATATAAAAGATTGTCGAACCCACAGAGACCAATGTCAACCTACCGTTATCTATTGCTGCGATTTAAAGCTAAGGCTAATGATTACTTGGTTTAAACAGAATTAAAATGAAAACTAAAATGAAACTTAGAAAATATAACAATAAGGAGAGGCTGGACTATGGATTCCGTGTTCCTAAGGGACTCTAAAGATTTTAGGCACTACTTACAATTAAACTACGTTCCTTAGAAAATATCAATTTAAAGACGCACTATTGACTAAAGACGCACTCCTTAACCACAGGATTTTGCTCTCGCTCACCCATTTTAATTAGAAAGCATATTTTGAAAACCAATTAGATCCCAATCGATACCTAAAGTGCTCTCGCTATTTTTAGGATCGATGCCTAGTTTCCACTATCCGGTTCAATCCTCACACTCTCGCGCTATTAACTCAAACCTTAGTATGCTTTTCACTCTCGTGACAAAACATTAAGACTTACAATTAGAAACTAACACCAAACCAGAATTTATAATCGTTTCACGCCTATTATTTTCTACCGAGTCCCGTCGGTGATGACAATCCTCATATACCGGTCTCAAGACAATTTAGCCAGACATGGTTGCGGAAACACACAAACAATTTTGGGCTTTTGAATTAACTAAAGACATAATAAGCGGTTTAAAATAATTTAAAGCGATGTTTGCAGAGAAAGGTAGAAGCTTGAAACAGTAACAATGGCAAAAAAATAAAGCGTAAAAGTAAATTACGAAAAATAAAAGCAGGAATATAAATGCGATGAATGTAAGGGAACCTGAAATAAAAAATGGAATGTAAATTGAATTAAGAACTTAAAATAGTGGCAAGATTTGATCCAAGCATTACATAGATTGTAGGCCTAAACACTAATGGTGTGGTAGTTCCTCGATGTGAGAAAACTACCATTTTTACAATGATAATTTCTGCCTAAAACTATGAGCAGCGCTTCCGCACGACTTGGATGCCCCTAAATGTCAAGAGAACTCCTATATATAGAGGTCCCAAGTGCCTGATAACTCCCCCAAAACGTGCAGGGAAGTTGAGAAGATGTGGGGGAAGTGGAGAGAGGAAGTTACAACTGATTTCACGAAATTCTGGTTCTGCAGGATAATGGCAAACGCCATTGCCTTCTTCATTAAATGACGTGGGTGGCAAGGGCAATGGCGAAAGCTATTTGCTCAAGGCGAACTCCATATCAATAAAATGGCAGAAACTTGCTTTTTTTCTTCATTTTCTTGCTCTTTTCTCGATTTTCTTGCACGGATGCTCTTATTCGACAAATACCTGAAACACAAACATAACACGACATAATAATACAAAAAACAAGTAAAACGACATTAAATTGCATGCGAATCGAGTCGAAATAAATGATATATTTTCACGTTATCAACGAAATATGATATATGTTATTTTAATTTCCGCATTCACAAACAATTATCCATTACTAAAGTCATAGAAACCATTGGGCGTTCCTTAAAAAATAACCAGTCTCTGTGGAGAGGATACAAATATACTTTCATCTATACTTACAACAAAATGGTGTCATTATGGGGGATTGGCATTAGTTTTTAAGACAGTACAATAGTTTTTCTCATTTTAATTATTTTTTATATCTATTCATATATGTGTTTTTTTCTACAGTCATCAACCTACTAACAAGCATTGGCTAGTCTGTTGATAGTTGTTTATGCGAGGCAAGGTTCCTGAAGAACAACTTTTGTTTGATCCTGCAATAGAATGAACCACATGCAAAAACAATTGCAAGACTAGAAAAGAAAAACTACTAGACATGAAACAAGATCTAGAAGAGTCTTATGTTTCAATGCCAGACCTTGAAAATGACAACAATGGTTGCATAACGTCGTATCACAATAGTTTGAGATGACTAGCTCATAAAGTTGAATGAGAAAGAAATGCACGCCAAGATGATATGAAAATAGGTTTATTTCAAATTATTTCTGCTAATCCTTTTGGAGGATTAGATCATGAAGACCCTTATACACATCTTATAAAATTCTATGAGTTGTTTGGTACACTCAGAGCTTTAGAAACTAAGTAAGAGTCGATATTCATAAGGTTGTTCCAACACTCATTGATCGATAAAGAAAAATATTGGTACCTTGATCAACCATAATAAGTGTTGAACAACTGGTACACACTAGAGGTAAACTTCATAAGGAGCTTCTTTCCTCATAGAAAGTTCATGGAAGCTAAAACAACAATGGTCGTATTCTCCCAAGGCGTAACAAAAACTTTATGTGAAGCGTGGGAGAGATACAAATCCAAGTCGAGGAAATTCCCAAACCAAGACTTCCATGATCTCACACTTATACATATCTTTAGAAATGGATTACAATAGTAACCTAAAATATAATTTGATAATATTGTTGGGGTTCTCTAATTTCAAATAACGCAGAAGATATGATTGCAATAAGTGAACAAATGGTGCTCAGTGATCATCGAGGTCAAAACAAGACGAACCCAACTCAAAGGAAAAATGGCACCATTGAGTTAAACACTAATTATGCAATTATAGCACGGAATAAGTTATTAAAACAAATAGTATATAAGTTGACAAATCTGCTATCAAAGCTCTCACAACAACAAACGAAAGTGCATGAAGTGTCAAATCACAATTAAATTGCATTCCGTGAGCTATATAGACGAGATCACATACTGAATTTTCCCTTCAAATGGTTAAGAGTTCAATTACAATGGAATCAAATAAAGGTTTGGGAAATATCAAAATTACAACTTCCAAATGAACAACAGTTTCAATAAAGGATGAAGATTACAAGATGGTCATTGAAATAGGCAACTGTACTATAACTACACTCAAGCACCTCCGCAATAAAAACCAATAAAGATGGAGGATATGTTTTTTCAGTTTATGCAGATGTTGATTGCCAACTAGAAGAATATTGACGCTTCAATAAAAAATCTTGAAACAAAAATTGGTCAACAAGTGAAGTAATTGGTTAGTCAACAAAAGGATTCTTTCAATGCAAACACCTAGACAAACCCAGAAGCGCATTGTCATTCAATTTTTGTCGACAAAGATGATATTTTTTGCTTCTAAAGATCAAGAGACATAAGAACCAGAAGAAAAAAAGACACGTGATGAAAGCTACGAGGACATCCAACAAAGTCCACCATAAAAAGAAGCAGATCCTGATGTAGTTGTATTACCTATTTCTATAGGTAATATAAAATTTAGAATGCACTCATAGACTTGGGTGCCAGTATGAACTTAATGCTATTGACGGTAGTTTAAAATATCTGTGACCTTCTAAGATTTCCCAAGACCTAGCATTAAAGGTATCAAGCCGTCATAACCCAAATTTTGACCACTAAGATTTCCCATCATTGTGCAAATCATCATCACAATATGGATGAACCATCATGTCTCATCAGTCTCCCTAAAGATGGGTGAACATTCATTACAAACAATAATTAGGGTTTCAAGCCCTCTCTGAGCTTTAGACAAAGGATCAATCAAGGAATGACATGGTCTTCAACTTGTATAAACCTCTCAAACACCCACAAGGGATCAAGAGGACTCCCACCTCAAGAATCAAGCACAAGGCTGCAGCATTCTGAGTGGATCAAGCCTCAAGATCACCAGTGTCGCCAAATTAGGGTTTGGTCGACCAGGGCCTCCAGATGGAAAATTTCCTCTGGGCATGAGCCAATGCTTCAAAGAATAGCCTAATATGCTCCCTGGGACATCATAAACCCAATCATCAAGTCAATTTTTGCTTCAGGGGATGCACTCATAAAAAATCAGGAATTAGGATTTCTTGACCTAATTCACCCTTAAGTTGACTTTTGGGACAAAACATGAGCCAAGACCTCAAGAGAGGATTTGAGGGTCTCTAATAAACCACATTGATCCATTTGCAACAATGAATTGATCCAAGAAGCTTGATTCCCAAGTTTCAGTTTCATCTGAACCACAATTAGGGTTTCGCGGGAAAAGTCAACTGTACCTTTGACTTTTGACCCAGGCATGCTCCCAAACCCTAGGACATGATTCAATACACCCTATAACACCTATGAAATCAATCCATCAAGTTTTATTTAGGTCAAGGACTTGATTTCATAGAGGATCGCACAGTTTGGAATTCATCTAATAAAAAGTCAACTGTGCACAAAAGTCAAACTTTGACTTTTTGAGATTTTTCACAATTATGGTTCTTTGACCCTAAAATGATGTTAATGTGTGATTGGAATCATCATTCATCAAGAAAAATCAAGAAAAGTGGGATAACTTGTAAAAAGGGTAACCATAAAAACTTAGAAATTTTTCTAAGTTATGGAACAAAGTGGCTAGGGTACCAACTTTGGAGGATCATAACTCCTAAACCACAAGGCCATTTTTCCCCATCCAAAGCTGGATTTGTAGCACTCATGGCCCTCTACAAAAGCTTCAAACACAACTCATTCCAATTCCTCATGTATTTTAAGTTATGGAATGATCAAAATCACAAAAAGTGAAAATGTCACTTTTTTCCAACACTTAGTGAAATTTTCACTAAGTCAGAATCTGCCTTCACTTTTTTCCAAATGTAGGGACATTTTTCACTTGGGTCCAGAAGGTATCAAAACAAACTATGATCAAACGGTTGTTGTATCATATGAGGGTTTTCCAAAATGGCCAAGAACTCCATCAAAGTCCACTTGAGCCATGAGATATGACCATGCCAACATGCCTTGCTGAAAACTGTCAAAGCAAGGCAGATTTGTGCATTTTGCTCGATTTTCCAAATTAGTGCAAATGAAAAACACACTTATCCCTTTGAACACCTCAGGGGGAGACCAAGGAGGGACAAACACTAATCCATAAGCCTCCCAAATATTTGGAACCAAAAGTAGCATGCCAAACCTAGAAATGCCTAAAAGAGGGACAAGACTCTAATTTTGGTTTGGAGCATTTAATGGATGCACCAAGGTGGCATGGATTTAGCCATTTCTAACTGAATTCAATCAAGACTTATCCAAGACCAAGGGAACCAACTGCCTGTGCCCTAACCTCTAGTCAATGGCTAGAGGAGACTTGGATTCTCATTGCTCAACATTGGCCAAACCTCTGCTGCAGTTGCCATTCACTATTGCAGCCAAAACAAACTTGCTCTACTATAAATAGAGCTCAATTGTGTTCAGTTTGAGTACACCAAAGCCATCAAACAGATTCTTTCCTCAAAATCACCTTCTCACTTCCAAATTTGCCTTCCAAAGCAAGTCACTATAACGTTTTGAGTTTGAGAGCTATTCCAACCAAACTAATCACACACACACCTCATAAACATCATATAGAGGTGATCCAAACACTCACAAGTGACCTGTAACACCAAAATCACAAAGTCACCTCTCAAAACCTCAAAATAGGACTTTTGTGCATTTTTCAAGCCATGTCTTGATTCAGTCACTTTCCAAACCAGATAAAACCTCAAACACACTCCAAATATCATCCTCGAACTGTCCCAAATGGTTCCCCCATCTGGAACACCATTTGAGAGAGTTGCTATTTTGACCGCTTTTGCCCCTTTTGCAAGAAAGAGCTCAAACTTGTTCCTGAGGTTTCCAGCTGATTCCAACCATCCTAAAAACTTCTAAGGGATCATTTGAGGTTGTTCAAAGCATCAAATCATTTTTGGAACAATGCCCTTGGCAGATTGCACAAAAGCTCCAAAAAGAGGTAAGCATCACAACTTGGATTCTTTGAATCATGCTTTCTTTTGATGTCCACTAATCATGCATCTCTTATACATGTTATGTGTTGTGTTTGCACCAATTTATCATGTAATTCATGCTTGTACCAAGAGATGGCACAGAAAATGCAAATCATGGCCTATTTCAAAACCACTATCGGGTTTTTCAATAGGGGCATGATCTGAAAATAAAATACCACCACTATTGGATTCCTTGTGAAATTCTAGGCAGGATAGACCTAAATTTTGTCCCAATCCATGGAGAAATGAGAAAGTTATGGCCTTCACGTTTTCAACCAAATCTTGCCTTGCCTTGCCTTGGGTCAGGCCAAAAACAAGGCAAGCCTTGTATATTTGTGGTTGTATTTCAATCAACGGATGTATCACCACCCTAGTGGCAAGGCGCGCGCCCTATACATAAGAGGTCTGGGGTTCGAATCCCCCTCGCCCCAGATCCTCTTTTTGCCACTTTTTCATATTTTATTATTTTTCTTATTATTTTTAATGATTTGAAAAATTAATAACTCTCTCAATTTTTATTATTTTTTATTGGTTCTTTTTGCAAAAAATAAAAAAAATGTTGAAATATTTTATTCCACAAAAAAAATAAAATTTATATTAGTTATTTAATATAATTAGTATTTTTGTGAATAAATTCCTTTTTAATCGTTTTTAAACATTTAAAAGTGAATATTTACTTTGAAAATCAAAATCAAATGAGTTCTAAATCATATTGTGATTAAAATCTCGTTTTTTCAAACCTTAAACAAAAATCACAAGTGATTTATTCAAACTTATTTGGTATTTTTATCATTTTATTTGATTTTCTTTAAATATTTACTTTTAAAGGAAAACAAAAATTAGGGTTTCTTTGATTTTCACCTTCACAAATCATTTTCAAACACTCATGGGCCTCTATTAGAGTGTAAGACTCATCCCCATTGTAAATACACAACTTTTTGGGCCTCAGTCTTTGTATAAGCCCCACTGTATTTTCAAAAACAACGGCGCGATCGTCGCCTTTTTTAGAAAAATCATTTGGGCCTCTCCTTGAGCTGTAAGCCCCACCACTTGTACAAAAATAAACTTTTGGGCCTCTAAAAGAGTGTAAGACCCAACCCCCTTTTAACCAAAACTTTTTGGGCCTCAATGCATTGTATAAGACCCAGTATGTTAAAGAAATCTTGGCGCGATCCTCAATTCAAAAACAAATCATCTGGGCATACCCTCGTGTTATAAGCCCCATTCTTTTTCTTTAAACACCTTTGGGCCTCTTGAGAGAGTGTAAGACCCATCCCTTTGTACAGAAAACCTTTTTTGGGCCTCAGTTACTTGTATAAGTCCCTGTACAATTTCAAAACAACAGTGCAATCACTGATAAAACCTTGGGCCTCTCCTTGAAGATGTAAGCCCCAACAATCTTTTCAAAGAACTTTCTCCTTTGATTTTGAATATAATATAGTTATCAAAGCTTTATTTGTTGAACAAACTAACAAAACACCATGGAAGCTCTACAACCGAGTAAGTGTTTACCCGCTTTCTTTATCCGCTTTCATATATATATAACTGTATTGTGGGGCTGCTCACTGTAAGTCTTCTTTCACAAACTTTTATATACTCGTCATATATCCACTGTGTAATACTAGTATAGTTATTTAGAGTTTTCCCCGGCAACTACGTCTAGCACTAGGTAAAGCCCCGTTGGTCACTCTTAAATATAAACAAAACTAGATCCCCATAGGATTACCAGACACAGTCTCCACTCTTCTCGGGGTTAAACAATATGGAGACGTGAAAGGCAGCATTCTCGGTGAACGCTTTCTCAGACTGTCACTCTTAGAAATTGTCAAAGAGACTCTACTCCCTAGAGATGATCTTTTTTCCGTGAATGGCATCTCTTGAGTTTCTTCCAAATTCTCGGATTTTCCTAACTTGATCTATTCTCGGTGAATGGCATATCTTGAACTTCTCGGGGTTTGGGGGCCCACAGGCTTCTTAAAAGTATCCCTGCCTCCTCTTGGGCGTTGTACAAGGACCCTTCGGCTTCTTAAAAGCTCTCATGCCTTCTCTTGGACTTAGTACAAGGACCCAGGGACCTCTACAGGTATAGGAACAAAACCTAGTCATCAATTTGCTAGAGCTGTCTTTCTAAGTCAAGTTTCAGACCTGTTAATGGGTTGACCTTCATCCCTTAACATACCAGCCTTCTCTTGGGCATCATACAAAGATCATTCACTACCTGAGAATTGATTTCTCAAAACACCAGTAGACTGGGACAGTCTCAATACCCTTTGGATTTTCCATTTCCTTAAAGAACAGGAAATAAACCTGATCCTCTGATCAATCCCAAAGCAAAACAATACCTTTAATCGTTCCCTTCATAAGAACTAATTTTCTCTTTTATCCAATATACTGGACCTGTCACTGAATTGAAACAGTCACCAACACAATAGCCTCCTCTTGGGCTTTGTACAATGATGCTCCCCAGCGGAGCTAACCTTTTAACACTCTCTTGTTGATTATAAAAGACTCTCTTATTGAGTCAAACCTTTTTCAGCCTTCATCTCGGGCTTCATACGAGATACAAAAACACTCTCTTGTTGAGTATAAAAGACTCTCTTGTCGAGTCACCCACTCTCAGCCTCCATCTCGGGCTTCATACGAGATACAAAAATACTCTCTTGTTGAGTATAAAAGACTCTCTTGTTGAGTCAACCTCCTTCTAGCTTCCATCTCGGGCTTCGTACGAGATACTAAAACATTCTCTTGTTGAGTATAAAAGACTCTCTTGTTGAGTCACTTCCCTTTTAGCCTCCATCTTGGGCTTCGTACGAGATACAAAAACACTCTCTTGTAGAGTATAAAAGACTCTCTTGTTGAGTCAGTCACTTGTTAGCACTCTCTTGTTGAGTCAACCCTTTTAGCCTCTATCTCGGGCTTCGTACGAGATAGATAAAAAGCACCCTCTTGTTGGGTCAATAGCCTCCTCTTAGGCTTTGTATAAGAAAACCCCGGTTGAGTCAATCAACCTCTTAGCATCAAAATCTGTGCCTCGCTCACAGTATACAAACATCAACAACTCCTTTTCCTCCATCTGATTACTGTAAGCGGCAAGCCTCTGGATTATTTACATCTACGCCACTGTCCCTCTTTTAGCATGAGAAATTCCTAAGGAAAGATGGCATTGCTCTACACTGAGTTAAAGTTTTCTCCTTCAGGTTAAAAATCCCCTATAAAGGAAATTATGGCATTGCTGGATTCACATATCCCAGTTAAAGTAATTCTCCTTTATAATCATTCATCCAACAGTTGTGACAAACAGACCAAATACCCGCCCCCCCCCCCCCCCTTTAGAGATGACAAATTCTCTCTAAAGTCAAAACCCTTCAGCTTCACATCTTGGGCTTCGAAAAAGATACAAATAGACCCTTCAGCTACACATCTTGGGCTTTGAACAAGATACAAGCCACATTTAGCTTCACGTCTTGGGCTTTGAACAAGACACCAAAAAAACCTTTTACCTCCCATAGAATTGGAGGAACTACGATCGCTCTGATTTCCCTGTTTCATCAAACAGGAATACGTAGGCTTAAGATTGAAAAAATCTTAGAGAGCACACTAATCAAAAACCCAAAACCCAGTATCTCAACCAAATCAACCCAAAAGCATCAAATCTAAACACATTAACATCTTACCTCACAAATAGTCCAGGCACTCTATTTTTTTAACAAAATAACCTAAGAGAGACCCAAAATCTTAATAGAATCTGTAAACCAACAATCATCTGTTGAAACTCAGTATGCAAGCAGGGTTAATTGGAGACATCTATCTCCCTTCCTTAATCAGCTTAACAGGATAAAAAATGAATCGAACTGTAGTACCCCAAAGCAATAGTGCTTCGCAACCACGCAAAAATTTGCGCTACACAAGCTAATGACGTTAAACAAATGCTTATTGGTAGGCAACCCAACCATTTTAACAATAGATTATTCTTGCTATAATTTGCATTTTATGTATTTTACTAACAATGCCATTGGCAATAAGAATATTGGACATGCTGGTTATTTTGAATTAAGTAAATGAGCATGTCAAAGTTCCCAAAATATATGAGTATCTGTTAGGACATCATTTATGTTGAATGAATGTATCTCTTCTATGGATGTGTGTGAAATATAAACAAGTACAACAAATGAATGATGAAAGTTGTCGGAACTTGCAGGTGAGTTGTGTGATGTTCTAAGTGAGTTCTGATGCATAAAACCCAATTAGCGAGTATTTCTTTCCTTGATGACCCGAGGATAAGCCAAGACTTTATGCATGGTTTGAATGCAAATGAGGTCAAAATTGAGCCTATGCCAAAAATATGTGTGATATTTTAAATGTGTTAAATAATTTGATTAATTAATTATTAAAAAAACTTGAAAATTTTGAAAGTTTTTTGGAATTTTTGTTTGAATCTTTTTGTCCACGGATGATTCTAATGATTTAAAAAAGACAAATGCATATGAATCAGAAAGCCTAGTTTAAGGACAAAATAAAGAATAATAGCATGATAAAAGGTTTATTCTCTTAAATGCTTTATTCATGATTAATGTTGTGATTATGTTTAAGTTAATAGCATGATCATCAATTATTTTCTAATTTAAAGTTTGACTTTACTACTTGTTTGGTGAAAACATGTCAATATAAGTCAAGAATTATAAGCCTAAACCAAGTGTGATGAGTGCATGCCTCATGTTTTACACAAATGAATGAGAGTAGTTATGCATTCTAACTATGATAATTTTATATCATTCTTGATATTTCTTGATGTTATGATGTTATGGATATGGTCAAGGCATTGTGTGCTTATTGAGGGAAAAACTACTTGACCATAAAGTCTACCTTGTAAAAATGTGATCCTTTGACAACATCTTTCAACCTTAACATGAAAATTTATATTTTTGAACAATTACAACCCTTGGCCAATTTAAAAAAAAAACAATGTCCATACCTTGTCTTAAAGATAAGAGAGTATTAGAATTTCAAGGGTTTACAAAAATGATAAAGTTAGGGAAAAAGAAATATTTTGAAAAGTAAAAAAAATCAAGTAGTAAATGGTGATTATGATAAAAAATAAAAAGAATGTACTTTGACAATAAAAAAGAAAAGAAATAAACAAAAAATGTCAAATCTTAAAAAAAAAAGAAAAAGTCACTAAAAGAAGGTTGTAAAATGGAAAAGAAAAAGAGATCTTTTGAAAAACAAAGGATAACATAAATATTGCTCTCTTATCTGCTAGACACATTCGAATTCTAGAAAAATCAAAATTCTTGTAGATCAACCACATTACAACTAAAAATAAAGACCATAGTGATCCATGACTAACTATGTATCTTGTGATATTACTTAGACGAAGGGCAAAATACTTCTATAGTTGATGCATTATCTGATAAATAAGAGAACCACTAAACATTTGAGTGATACACAATGAGGTAGTGATTCTTATGAATAATTGACTATTGATTTGAAAATGTTTTTAAATCATACTCTGGTGAAACAAATATTTCATATTCATGCTATAGTTTATGAATGCTTATAATGTTGATCATGAACTTGCATTAGAAGAAAAATCATTCCATACTTCAAATCTATTTTAAAAATTTCTTGATCAAACTCTTAAGACTTGAAATGAACTATGCGTACAAAATTTTTTTGAACCACTAATATTGATTTTGTTCGAGGACAAACAAAAATATAATTAGAGAGAGTTGCTAAGTTCCTAAAATACGTAAAATAATTAACTTATTTTTAAAACAGTCAATGAAAAAAAAACCCCAATTTATCGGTAAAACGTGATAAAATGGTTGTATGAACATTTTAACAATGTATTTATTAAGTACAAGTAAACGTATCAAGAAAGCACCAAAACTAGACAAAAAGCACATTCCAAGCACCAAATTCGCTTAGCCATGAACAGGGCCTTGCTAAGCGGACAAAGGCAACAAAAGAATACTTTAGAGACAAGTAATTTCAAGGTTAAGAAATAAAACTCGCTTTGCACGGTATCAAGCATGCTAAGCGAGCTATGACAGTTCAAAACTTACAGGCTAAGTTACGTCATGCCCAAGAAAGGATTTCCTCACTAAGCGAGCTTGGAGGTACACTAATCGAGGATAGGCTTGAAACACAATTTAGAGGACGTGCTTACATGCATTAAAGGTTAAGAAAGTAGGCACGCTAAGCAAGCTCTAAAACTCTCTTAGCGAGAATGGTATATCAAAATCCTATAAATAGGGGTTCACTCAATTTAGTTGGAGATAACTTGATGAAAAATAGTAATTTTCTTGGTAGGGAGTGAGAGAAGTCAATTATAAACCAAAAAATACTACAGGAGAGGAAAAGAGAGGAAGATTGAGGGAAGAAGAATTGTCTAAGGAATCGGAAACAGATGTTTTTCAACGTCTTTCTGCTAGGGCTTAAATATAAATCTAAGATGAGTAAGCGTAACTAATTTCTCTTTTGTTAGAGTTAGATGTAGTTGTTCTAATACTCATCTACTGATCACAGTCATTGCATTCTATATAATTCTTCTTAAGCTTTTATATTGATAAATTATTTATTCGTAATGCTTGTTTTGGAATAGCTACCTAAAATATGTTTTCATGGTGTGACTTGATATTCAAAAGGTAATGGTTATTACTATATCCAAGCTTTTCATCCATTGGATATTCTAAAGGCTAGAGATAGATTTAGGTCTCGGGTTTGTATGAACTATCGAAGCTCAGTGTTATCGTATTGATTAGTAGGATGAGAGATCATCTATTAGGTAATACGATTGATCTCTCGGTTTTGACTCAGCCATGAGCTACGATGAGAGCGATGTACGGTAATATTAATAGCTGATTAGAATTATATATTATTAATCAATTAAAATACATGAGAATATGTTGATGAAATCTAACCCTAACAAGTTTTCTCACATGTTAAACACAAAAGTTCATTTTACTTTCTATTATTTTACTTTCCAGATTCACAAACAATCAAATATCTAATAAATAATTCTTAAACTCATAGAAAATACTGATCGATCTTTAAAGAACAATCAGTCCATGTGGTGACGGTACAAACAAACTTGCTTCTGAACTTACTGTTAGGATTTCTAATAATCAATATTTATTATTCCATACTCAATTCAAGATGAAATAGAAAGCGGAAGCGTACCTTTAGGATCCATGTAATTTCAATGAGAATATGATGAACCTGATAGAGCAATGACCTTCAAATTATAGATTCTTTAATTCCTTAGTTCTTCTTCCAATGAGATAAAGAGAATAAATATTCTATAATATTTTCAAGTGTCTAAAATCGGGGACCATAACCCCTTATTTATAAGAATCTTATGCCCTTTCATGAAGATTCAAGTTTATTTAAATCTAGAATCGCATGCCCTTTCATGAAGGATCATGATTATTCATGTTTTCTTATTCCAATTTTTACCCATCACAAAATAGAAATAAGACTTTTGGTATCTACACAATATTATTCATGACAATTATATCCTTAGCTATTAACCTTACATTAAATATATCACTTTAATATGAATAATCAAATAATGGCCATAACAAATTAACTTATTATATGTATGAGTCAAAAAAAATTCTAACAATCTCCTACTGGTCATATATGTATCCTTATAAATGTGTTATACTTTATGAGCTCAAAAAATTTCCATTATAAACATTGGACATATCCTTATATCGTCTATTAGTTACATCAATATATAGGACCAAAACGGTTTTCATTATATCAATCATAATTAAACCCATCAATGATCACAAATATAAACACAACTAAATGACATAGATCAATCATGAAATGTATAGCATGAAAATTACATGAAGGTGATCATTACATGTCAATTTTCAACTGGTCCTCCCTACTTTGATGAGATCATGATTATCATACAAAGTGCAATGAAATAAATAACCAAAATTTATTTCTGATCAGAATGTAATACAAGTATACGAGTATATGTATATATATTATCAAACATAGAACATATCTAACAAAAATGATTAAATCCATCTAAATCAAAGAATTCTCTAATTGTATAACACCCATGTGAGTAGTGTGCTCATGAAAGACCTTAGGTCGAAGCCACTTTGTCATAGGGCTCACTATTATAGAGTTTATCCCTAAATGTTCTATTGAAATCTGTCCACTTTGTACTCTTTCCTTCACAACCAAGAACTTGATATCAATATGTTTTGACTTTGTCGAGCTCCTATTGTTATTGGAGTATAAGACGGCTGATTTGTTGTCACAAAATAACTTGAGCGGTCTTTCGATTCCTTCTATAATTTGCAGTCCCTGTGACTAAGTTCTTCAGCCATATCCCATGGTTTGATGCCTCATAACATGCTACAAACTCTGCTGCCATGGTGGATGAAGCTACAAGAGTTTGGTTGGAACTACGCCAAGAAACTGCACCACCAGCTAACATATATATATATATATATATATATATATATATATATATATATATATATATATATATATATATATATATATATATAGCCCAAAGTAGATCATCTTCTATCTTGCCATCCAACAAAATCAAAGTCGGAACACCCAATGATCTCTAGAGAATCTGACCTCCTATATGTGAGCATATAATGTTTAGTTCTCTTTAAATATCTCATAACTCTTTTAGGTGCTTTCCAATGATCCATTCCTGGATTGCTTATATATCTTCCTAACACTCCAACAATGTATGCTATGTTTGGACGTATACAAACTTGAGCACACATTAGACTTCCTACAGATGATGCATAAGGAGTTTTTTACATTTCTTGAATTTCTAAATTTTCTTTTGGGCATTTATTGAGACTAAATTTTTCTCCCTTAGCCACCGGGGTATCACCTGGTTTGCAGTTCTGCATGCCAAACCTTTTAAGCACCTTATCGATATAATCAATTTGTGATAATCCTAAATTACCTCGAGAGTGATCTCGATGTATCTGGATCCCTAACACAAAGGAGGCATCACCAAGATCTTTCATCTTAAAATTTCTTGATAGAAATCTCTTAGTTTCATGCAACATACCTATATCATTGGTGGTAAGCAGTAAGTCATCAACATACAATACCAAAAAATGTATTTGCTCCCACTGAATTTATGATACACACATTCATCAATTAAATTCTTTTTAAAACCAAATGAGAGAATTACATAATGAAATTTGTGATACCACTAACGAGATGTCTGCTTTAGTCCGTAAATGGATTTGGTCAATTTGCACACTATCTTCTTTGGATCTCCTGACACAAAGTTTTCTAGTTGCACCATATAAATATTTTGATCAATGTTTCTGATAAGAAACATTGTTTTGACATCCATTTGATGAAGCTCCAAGTCATAATGTGCAACAAGAGTCATGATCGTCCTAAAAGAGTATTTCAATGAAACTGGAGAGAAAGTCTCTTTAAAGTCAATCCCTTCCTTTTGAGTATAACCCTTGGCTACAAGACGAGTCTTGTACATTTCCACATTACCTTTGGAATCCCTTTTGGTTTTAAAAATCTATTTCAGCCAATAGGTTTCACACCTTCAGGTAAAAGGAGACGTTCAAAAACTTTATTTTCTTGCATAGGCTTATAGTCTTCATTCATTGCTTCAATCCACTTTTCTAAATTAGGATCTCCTAGGGCTTGACGAAAATTGATTGGATCATTTTCCATTATGCCAACATTTTCCTCATGCTCTTGCTGAAATACAACGTAGTCATTCGATATAACTTTTCTTCTTTCTCTTGTGGATCGCCGTAATGGCATTGGTTCTCGAAGCACTGATTCTTGAGGTGCTGGTTATTAAAGATCATGAGATTGTTCTTCAATATCAATAGATACATCTTGAATGAGAGTTTGAATGACAATGTTGTGCAGATATTATGAATTTGCTTCGTTGGAGGCAAATGAATCAATCGGTTCTGGAATTGAAATTGATTCTTTCTCAAAATCAAACTCTTTAGCCTTATTTCTCCCTCCAAACTCAATATCCTCAAAAAATGTGGCAGTTCCCATCTCAAAAATTGTCTTCAATTTGGGATCATAAAACTTATTGCCCCTGGATCGTTCAAAATAACCAATGAAGTAACTGCTCACTATTTGAGGATCTAATTTCTTTTCATTCAAACTATAAGGCTTGGCCTCGGCCAGACATCCCCATATATGAAAGTGATTTAGACTAGGCATTTTTCTTGTCCAAATCTCATAAGGTGTTTAGGTAGCTGCTTTAGTTGGTACTCTGTTTAGAATGTAAGCTACAGTCTTTAGTGCCTCTCTCCAAAGTGACTCTGGTAAAGTATAATGACATATCATGCTTCTTACCATATCCTTAATAGTCTGGTTTTGTCTTTCAGATACATCATTCATGCTAGGTAAACCTGGCATGTTGTACTGTGGAATGATCCCACACACTTCTAGGTACTTGGCAAATTGACCAGGACGTTGTTCACCTGAACCGTCATATCTACCATAGTATTCACCACCACGATCAGATCTGACACACTTGATTCTTTTGTTGAGTTGATTCTCAACTTCGGCCTTAAATGATTAAAAAACGTCCAATGATTGAGACTTTTCATGTATAAGAAATAGGTATGCATATCTTGAGTAATCGTCTATGAATGATATAAAATATTGTTGGCCATTCCATGATGGTGTTGGAAATGACCCACAAATGTATGTATGTATTAATTCTAAGACATTTGTAGCTCTGTATGCACCTAATTTTTGGATTTTGGTCTGTTTTCCTTTAATGCACCCAACGCAAACATTAAAGTATGTGGAGTCAATGGAATCCAGGATCCCACTAGACACAAGTCACTCAACTCTATTTTTAGAGATGTGACCTAGGCTCTTGTGGCACAGTGCTCCTGAATTTGTGTTTTTGATTTTACGCTTAGTGCCATGTGATTCCACATTTAAGGTTTTATTATAAGAAGCATAAGTATCAAGTAAATATAGATTATCATATGGCATAAGAGTACCAGATCCAACAAAATTTGAATTAATAGATAAACTAAATTTATTATTTCCAAACGAACAATGATATCGAAATTTGTCTAATGAAGAAACAGAAACTAAATTTCGTCTAAAAGACGGTACAAAAAAAGTATCCATTAAATCCAAATAATAATTAGTACTTAATAACAACCTAAAATGCCATATTGCCTCTACTTCTATTGACTTTCTATCTCCCGCATAAATGCATCTTTTAGCATCATCTGGCTTTCGGTAACTGAGGCGACCCTGCATTGAAACACTAATGTTAGTAGTAGCACCAGAGTCTAACCACCATGCGTTTCTTGGTACTGAAGCTAAATTTACCTCAGAACAGACCAAAGTAAGAAACATACATTTCTTTGCACGCCATGCATGATACTTGGCACATTCCTTCTTTGCATGTCCAGTCATTTTACAAAAGAAACAGCCATTACCCTTATTTTTCTTCTTTTGTATCAGGCCCTCATCAACTTCATTCTTTACATCCTTATATTTCTTTCTTTTTCCCTTTCTTTTAGAGGTACTTTCCAAAGTGAGCATTTTCTGTCCTATCTTGCTTCATCTTCTCTTCTTCTTACACACAATATGAAATGAGCTCGTAAAGAGACCACTTTTCGTTTAGACAATCATAGCTTATCTTCAATTGACCAAATTGTGCATGAAGAGATATTAACACCAAATGCACGAGTAAGTCATCCAACAACTCAAGTTTTAGTGCCTTAAGTTTGGAAGCAATTTTAGACATTTCCATAATATACTCTCTTATGTTTCCTTTGTCTTTATACTTTATAGAAATCAAGCTTTGAAGGAGTGTGCTTATTTCCTCCTTATCGCTTTTGGGAAATCGTTTTTCAATTTCAGCAAGGGAGTCTTTGGTACTTATTATTTCTTCAGATATAGTACCCCTAAATGCCTCTAGAATGTCGCGCTTTATGATCATAAGACTCATGCGATTGGAGCGATCACACTTCTCATAATTTTTCTTATCCTCAGGAGTAGTGGAGTCTGTAGGAGAAGGGGGATGCTTCATCCTTAATGCAAGGTCAAGATCCATTCAGCCAAGAATAATTAAAATATTCTCATTACAGTCCTTAAAGTTTTCACCATTAAGAATCGGGACTGAATTCATGTTAGCAGATATAATAGAAATATTAACTATAAAGAAAACAAAATAAAATAATATAAATATGGTCACATAATCAATAATAAATAAACTCAAATAATATATATTCAAATAATGTCATAATTAATTTCAAGATATCTAGTGCAGCATTAATATAAATGTCTTTGGACAATAGTATTAATTGCTAGTGATACTCTTGTTGTAATGATCAAATATTGACAATAATGTTTGTCAAATAATAAAACCATCTTTGGATTGATTTATTATTCAAATCTAAAACCTTATAATCATCACATATTTATCATCATAGGTGTAGATGTAAATTTTGTCAAATATTAACATTTTCTTTGAAAAAATTAATAATCACATGTATAAGCATACACACTAACATTCATCTTTTCTCATGATCTAATCCATAAAAGAATGGTCACTTCGGTGATTTCTTGTCTCAATAGAATCATTTAAAATGTCAAATAACTTTAATTTAAAATTATGACAAATCAAAACCAATAATTTAAACATACACTACAAGAAAATTGGCAGATTACGACGGTTATTTTGGAAGGTTACGACGGTTAAAACCGTCGTAATTTTCAAGTCACGACGGTTACAGCACTGTCTTATAAACGTGCGTCGCGAGGCTATTTTACGACGGTTTGTAAAACTCTCGCTCCAACTGCCATAACATTCCGCGACGGTTTTGAAACAGCCACAAATATATGATTACGACGGTTGTAACCACCATAATTATATAATATATATATATATATATATATATATATATATATATATATATATATATATATATATATATTTCAATGAAAATAACGACGGTTATAACCGCCATAATTAAATAATATATATATTTCATTTAAAATAACGATGGTTGTAATCGCCGTTAATTATATTATTTAAATAAAAAATAAAAATTTCTACATTAGCTGATTGAAAGAGAATTTACAAAAGTTACTATACAATAGCTGAGAAATTTATACATAGACTCCTATATACAATGAGTATAATGTAATTAACTCTAACACTAGCAATAATCAAAGTGTTAAACTAAACTACTATGTAAATAAATAAATCACAATTTGGCCGCTTCTTTAACGAGAAGTTATTACAAATGATACATATATGTACATAATTCTAGCTCTTGATTACATGGGGAGCTTGCTTAGTAACAAATAGACAAACAAACACTCAAATTCTATGTACATAATTGAAGTCAAGCAAATAAACACTTTCAATACAAATTCATTTGTACTATAGCATTGGTCAAGTACCAAAAGTGAATGGGAAAGATAAATGGATTTTGTAATCCAAAATGCATTACCACTCCTGCTTCTCAAGTTCATGCATCATCAAGCTTGATGATATGAACGATGACATCTTTGAAAAAGAGACAAGATAATTCCTCATCTCTGGTAGTAAGTTTGATACAACTTCTAACAAACAACCCATCCTTAAACTTAGAAAACATATAATAGCCACTACAAATCTATAACAATCAATGATAAAATGATGAAAAGCCAAAAAGGATACCTTCACAAAATGCCAATCCTTCAAATACAATACAGAAGTAGAGTCACCATTACTCACACCATTTTGATTACTGCACAGAACTGCTGAACCCTTAACTTTAAAGCAAAGTCCAACGAAATCAGAGACCAACAACTCATCCCTTTTTTATCAGTAAAATATCTAGCATCATAGTCTGCAACCTTTCCATTACCAAAATTTCAATCAGCCTATTACATAACTATACACAGTTAAGCATGGATCCAAGTGAATTAAGCTCCAAATATATAGTGATATATTTTAAAATTAAGCTCAAGTGAAGAAAAGGAACACAAAACTTACATGGATCCGGTCAATTCAGCAAAAATTATAGTCACAACTTCCTCTCCTGTATAACCTTTCTCTATTACCATTTTCCCTCCAAACAATACCGCCAAAGCATAACTTGCAATAACAACAAAGTAGAGTGAACCAAATCCTAAATCAGAAGCCAGTGCCTCTTTTACTACCGTTCTGTAAGCATCAATTAAAGACTGGTCATATTTAGCTATGGCTTGTTTTTCTCCAGTGAACGACGCAACCTTAAATGAAAAAATGGAAGTCATCTATATAGGCTGAGTGAAAAAAAGTTAAAAAGGTAAATGAGTTTTTTCGGAAAGTTTGCATACAGTTCTAATAGAACCTATTGTCTGTTCTACTACAGTTGCTGCTTTAGAATAAGCTTCTTGTCCAGATGATGATGCTTTTGCAATAACCATGCTCATAACAGCACCAGACAAAACAAGTGGAATACAAGACAACATCACAACAGTTAAAAGCCACCCTTTGATGAATGCTATCAAAAAACCTCCAAAGAATGTAGCCATTAGTTGTAGAAACTGCCCCACCTGAAATCAAAAGGGAAAACAAAAATGATGACGATGACGAAGATGAAGATTTACGAGTTGTATATGATGGATTGATGATTGATTAGTACCTTCTCCCCCATGGCATCTTAAAAAAAAAAGTATCGCCCGACATTCTTCCGACAACCTCTTCGGTATTAGTTTCCTTATCAAAGAAACTCACATATTGTCTCAAAATAGTTTGGAGGTATAACCCTCTGATTCTAGCAGCCTGTCTCGCACCAGTGATCATCCAGCGAGTCAATTATGAGATACATATCAAAAAGTATTTCTTTTTTGTCATAATGATCCAAACTAATTCTTCTAGAATGTAAGAACTGATAGATAAACCAAGGTACTTACGCAAGAAAGACGCAACAAAAGTCTCCGCTCCCAAGTATACGAATTTCAAGGACACCTGAACACATCAAGTTGTTTTCATAAGCTCTCCCAAACAAACTTGTATTATTAGTAAGAAGAGATGGTGATTGATTACATTGGAAACTTCATCAACAACTTCTTTAGTACTTGATGATTGTAAGAATCGGCTACAGGAAGCTACATAATACAGAGTAATAAAACTGCATAAAAGTTAGTGGATAGAACTTACTGAATGTGTGACATTCTCAAGTGAATCCACAATGCAGTGAGCATAATCATAACTTGGGTAGATACACCATTTGTCTCCAACATGAGGGTGTGGAGTAAACTAAAGGCAGAAAGGATTCACACCATAAGATACTACCATTTAATTGGAATTTTGTGAAATCAAACATGTATAGGTGTTGTCTTACCTTAATCCGGTATGCAATAAGGTCATACATATTGTAATTATCACTCTGCATGTCTTGCTTCATTCAAAGTGTGGCTTTTCCTTCTTCTATAAGACCACTTCTCATATCTTCAAAAAGTTTCAACGATTTTGAAACTGGTTTGTCTCTCCAGGGACTGTTCAATTTCTTCTCCCTATACTCCTTTATTTCATCAGGTGTCTATAACCAACTTAATGATCAACATAAGCACAACCCTTTCTTATGAGCTCCACAGCTAATTCATACAATTCTTGGAAATAATCACTTGTGTAAGTAATCTGCATAAATGTGGAGCTGTTAAACATCTAAAAAATTGGGTTGGAACAACAAAACGGGTGCAAACAAACACACCTTGAATGGTTTCCAGCCCATCCACTGGACAATTTATTCAATATGATCAATATACTCTTTCTTTTCTGCTACAGGATTTGTATCATCATACCTGGAAGTGCCAAAAGCTATAAAACTTAGAGCAAAAACTGTATAATGAATGTCCAATCATACCAGGAAGTGCCAAAAGCTAATAAATGTAAGATTAAGATATCTAGGGTATCCAAAATGCTGAATACACAAATAGGCAACCATAAATGTTTCAGTCCCTCATCAACAACCTCTATCACTTTCAGCAGAAGAAACTCTGGTTCGTTAACAATATTATTAAATAAAAAGAATAAACGAAATACACACCTCAGGTAGCAACCTTCATCTCTGTCTTTTGCCAGCCCAAAATCAATATACTATCACTCTCATTATCACCAGATAAATCTATTGGTTTAACATCCTCTGTTCTAGTAAAACTGAGTTTTTTCGGAGACAATGATTCAGTTGTTTTTGTATAAGAAACATTACCCTCTCTTCTGGAGAAAATAGGTACAAAATTATGTTGTGGTTCGAGCCCAACTGTGAGTTCCACGGCTCGAGTTTAGTAATGTTCCCTAGATGAATCAAAAAACTGTGTCTTCTGTTTGGCACTGGCAGTGAGATCCAAGCATTCAGTTGCGGTAACTGAATTACTCGGAACACGAACATAAGGAAAATCATATGTTTCATCCACCAGAGTTGGATTTCTTGAAGTGTCTCAGCAACAAGCCTTCCCACCATCATCCTCTTTTCCAATTTTACAACTTTTATCAGCAAGAAATAACATTGAATCACTTGTCTTCTCATCGCTGAGCTTCTCATCGCTTTCGTCAGAATCGACGTTTTCATCAGCAGGGAGCGAAAGGTCAAACGATTTTCTTCTCACCTTTGACGGTCTGGTTGACTCGATCACACCAACATCTGGGGATTGAAATGGACAAGCTTGGTTGCTTGTTTCTTGAATAGAACCTAAAGGAGAATGAACACCTGTAGCACCTGAAACAGATGGTTTATCATTAGCTGAATAATCTCATTCCTTACATCCTCAGTTACAATCTGATTCATGTCCCTACATCCATCACCACCATGTAAATGAAACATAGTAACAAATCACCATTCAAATTCTCAGACTAAATAATACTCATCATCTTCATCAAATCACAAAACTCAACCCATAAAATCTAACACAAATAACAAAAATGGCAAGGTGATAAAAACCAAGTTGAAACCAAGTTGAAACTGATGTTGAACCGAGTACGAAACAGAAGTCAAATTGAATCAGAAACTGAAATCATGCTAAGTCTGCAAAACCAAGAACCAAATTGAATAATGAGATGAGATCGAAACCCAAACCGAGTCAGAACCAAATCTGAACTGAAACAGTAATTAAGTCGATAATCCAAATCAACAATGTACTTGATTAGACTGAGCAATCTTATAACAAAAGGCGGAGGTAGCTTCAATTCCTTTACAGTCCTTTTAGCAAACACCACAACCTCAGAATTCGGATCTACCATGTTCCAATAGGTTAATTTCTAACATAAGTATTATTAAAAACACATAAAAAATAACAATTGTTGTTGTTGTATTACCAGAAGGGTTCCATGCGAATGCATCTTTGTATCTATGTCCGTCGATTTTGATGTCGAGTCAAATGGGTACGATATTTTCCGAAGTTGGCCTGTGTGTTTGTGATTACTCGTTCATTCAGTGATTGAAGAAAGAAGAGAAGGAAAGAATAGGAGATAGTTGGAACTTACATTCTGAATTTGACGAGGTTTATGTAGAAACCGAAAATAGGGGTTTTCATCTTCAACCGAAACTCTTATGGCTTAACCCTAGATTTCTTCGCCGTCTTCTTCGTGAGTCTTTCTTGATCACTATGCTGGATACTTCTTGATCCCAGCAACAAGACTAAGGCTTCTCACGATCATCGGAAAAAATAAGGATTTTTTTTTAAAAGATAAGAGTTTTTTCTTCTTTTTGCACCAGTGGAAAAGGGTTTTTTTTTATGAATTGGGGAAACAAATTTTCCCTTTTCATTTAGTTCTCAATCGAAAAAGTTATTTTATAAAATAAAAAGTTAAGTAAAAAATATAATAAGGATGGTTTTGTGATAACTGTCGTGATAACCGTCGCAGTCCAGTTTCAACCTGTCGTGACAACTGTCACAGTCCAGGAATAAGGACGGTTTTCTAATAACTGTCGCAAAAAATCTACGACAGTTGACCCTAACTGTCGTTACAACCGTCGCAATCCACGAATAAGGACGATTTTTTGATAACTGTCGCAACTCAAGTGTCGTAAATCTCCTTTTTTCTTGTAGTGATAATTTGTTTTTACCAAATTCAATAAATAATATAATGTGCGAGACACGATCGTGCAAACCAGCACAATTTGCCCATGTCATTTTCTTAAAAATAACAAAAATTGCAATTCTACTAATTGCCAATATATATATATATATATATATATATATATATATATATATATATATATATATATATATATATATATATATATATATATATATATATATATATATAACAATGCACTGTAAATTAAAGAATAGTGCACCGTAAATAATTTTTTTAAGGAATAGATGCAAAAAAAAATGTTTTTTTAATAGACCAAAATTATGGGGGACATTGTTCATATTTGATATTTGTTAGGAAACTAAAACTTCATATTTGAGATTTAAGGAGACTATGAGTTCTAGAACTTTGTTGGAAGGTATTTCTTTTAAATCTCTTTTCATAGTGGAGGCCGCTTCTTTGGAAATTCCTTTTTCGGAAGAAGAGGTGAAAGAAGTTATTTGGAGTTGTGATGGGGACAAAAGTACGGGTCTGGACGGATTCTCTTTGAATTTTTATAAATCTTGTTGGTCTTTTTTGAAGGCGGAAGTGTTGTTGTTTGTTAATGAGTTTTACTTGTTTGCTATTTTGCCTAAAGCGGTCACCGCTTCTTTCTTGGCCTTGATCCCTAAAGTTGATAATCCTATCTCCTTGGATGACTTTAGACCTATTTGCCTTATTGGTGGTATGTATAGGATTTTGGCAAAGTTACTTGCTTCTAGATTGAAATCCGTGGTGGGAAAGCTTGTTTCGAAGTGTCAAACCGCTTTTATTCCTAGTAGAAACATGTTGGATGGTGTTCTTGTTGTAAACGAAGTGATAGATTTTGCCAAGAGGTTTAAGAGGAGCTGTATGATTTTTAAGGTTGATTTTGAGAAGGCTTATGATTGTGTGTCGTAGGACTTTCTTAGGTACATGTTGATAAGGATGAGGTTTGGAGTCAAATGGCGAAGTTGGATTGAGGCTTTAGTTTTTAATAGCTCGATGTCTGTTTTAGTGAATGGTAGCCCGACTAAGGATTTCTCGGTTTCAAAAGGCTTACGTCAAGGGGATCCTCTTTCTCCGTTTCTTTTCTTGTTGGTGGAGGAGGGTTTAGCAGGAGTGGTTAATGTGGCCTCTTCTTTGGGAGATTTCAAGGCATTCCGTTTGGATGAGAATATTAATGTTGATATCCTTCAATTTGCCGATGATACTATTTTAATGGGAGAAGCTTCTTGAAATAATATTTGGGCGTTAAAGGCCATTCTTCGGGGTTTTGAGTTAATCTCCGGTTTGCGGGTCAATTTAAACAAGAGTAAGCTTCTTGGAGTGAATTTGAACCCGAATTTTATTCATGTGGCTTCATCTTTTCTCAAGTGTGAGATTGGTTCTTCGTCTTTCGTGTTTCTTGGCATTCCAGTTGGTATAAATCCAAGGAGATGTGAGGTTTGGAAACTTTTGTTGTCGAAGCTTAAAAGAAGGCTATGAGGGTGGCATAATAGGCATCTTTCGATTGGGGGGAGAATGGTTCTCTTAAATTCCATCTTATCAACTATTCCAATTTTTCTCTTCTCTTTCTATAAGGCTCCAAAAGCTATTATCAACGAAATTATTATGCTTCAAAGCGCTTTTCTTCGGGGTGGGGATGAGATGAAAAGGAAGATTAATTGGATAAGTTGGGAGAAATTTTGCCTTCCAAAGAAAGATTGGGGTCTTGGAGTGAAACATTGCGGAAATTTCAATCTCGCTCTTCTTAGTAAATGGAAGTGGTGAATTTTGAATGAGGATAACACTTTTTGGACTAACTTTCTTTCTTGTAGGTACTGTGATACTAAAAGAACAATTCGTCTTGCGATATTTTTTCATTCCCGGAGTAAAGTGTCTCTTTGGTGGAGGGATCTTTGTTCGGTTGGGCAAGATCCAAATTGGTTCATTTCATTTACTTTGTGCAAGCTTGGCACATGCTACCTTTTGGAGTTTTGGTTTGATTGTTGGATAGGCACATCGCTGTTCAACATTCTTTTCTCGGACTTGTTTCTTTTGGTTAGTGACCCTCATGCTAAAGTGGCGGAGATGGGTTTTTGGCGCGATGAGGAGTGGCGGTGGTTGTTTCTGTTATTTAGCATTCAAGACGATGATACTACTGCTGTCCAACAACAAGATTTGGGGCTGCTATTGCAGCAAGTTCGGCGGGACAGCTCCCATGTCGATAGTTTTGTTTGGTGGAAAAATGTCAAAGGCTTTTCGATTAGTAGCGCTTATAATTCCATTCTTTCTTCTCTTTTTCCGAGTTCGGATTTGAATGACAACATCTCTTTAGCCTTATCTCGTCTTTGGAATTCTAAAGTTCCTAGTAGAATTTCAATTTTTGGATGGAGATTGATTTGGAATAGACTTCCCACGAAACGGAAATTATCGAAACGTGGTATTTTGACGGGACCGCATTCTTTGGTTTGTCCTTTGTGTTTTGGAGTTGAAGAAGATTTAGATCACCTTTTCTTGAGTTGCCCTATTTCTAGAGGTTGGTGGAGTACTTTGTGTGATTGGCTCCGTGTGGATCATATTTCTTCGGTTACCTCTATTTTGGAAGGCCTTCTTTTGTTGGACAAGAATTGTAAGGTGGCTTGGAAGTTGAACACCGGTTGGTTTTTTGGTTTGGTCTTTTGTTGGGTAATTTGGAAATGTAGGAATGATATTCTTTTTAAGGGTCTTTTTTTTGTCTAATATTGATGGGGTGGGGCTTATTAAGAAACTCTCTTAGGGGTGTTTTTTGGTTTTGTTTAGAGGTGGTTTTAATATTCCGTGGCCGGATTGGAGTGTTGATCCAACGGTTTTCTTTTGTTGATGTTGGTCGGTCTTTGGTTGCCTTTTGGGTTTTGTGGATACATTTTCTTTTATCGTTGTTTTTTGGGTTAAGCACCCCTAGTGCTTTTTAATTCATTCCCTTTTGTTTATAAAAAAAAAGGCTTAAATAGTATTTTCGTCCCTGAATCTATTATTTTTTCGGTTTTAGTCCCTGAATCTATTTTTTTTCGGTTTTAGTCCTTATATGTCACATTCTTGTTCGTTTTAGTCCTTAAAACCAAAATCCACAGGAAAATTCAAAGGTTTCCTGCGGATTTTTGTTTCAAGGACTAAAACGAACACGAATGTGAAATATAGGGATTAAAACCGAAAAAAAAAGATTCAGAGACGAAAATAAAAAGCGCGCTAACTTACAGGGACGAAAACATTATTTAAAGCAAAATAAAAAATAAAAAAATTATTGTGGTTATATATCAAGTTCATCGATACACATTATAAATTCATACAACCTATCCATATACTCATAAAGATATCAAAACTAAATTGACACCTATGACAGATATCAATGATTTTTACAGGACTCATCGTCAGCATAATATGATTTAAATTATATAATAATTAGCCACATTCCAAACAAGATAAATAAATAAAAACAACTTATTTGTTATTCTAATTGAAACCAAATTATTCGCAACGTAACATAATAAGCCAATAAAGTTTTTGGCAGCATCATCTATATAAATTTCGAAAAACAAAAAAAAACCACAATTTTGAAATTCGAAGTTGAAACTTTTTTAACAAAATTCAAACATGAATCAAGTATGAGTGACTCTGATATCAGTTATTAGAATTTATAATAATTAATATTTATTATGTCATACTCAATTCAAGATGAAATAGAAAGCATAACTTTATCTTTAGAATCCATGTAATTTTAATGAGAAGATGATAAATTTGATAGAGCAATGATCTTCCAATTATAAAATCTTTAATTCATTAGTTCCTCTTCCAATGGAATAAAGAGAATACATATTCTATAATCTTTTTAAGTGTCTACAATCGGGGACCATAACCCCTTATTTATAAGAATTTTATGCCCTTTTCATGAAGAGTCATAATTATTCAAGTTTAGAATCTCATGTCATTTCATGAAGGATCATGATTATTCATATTTTCTTATTCTAATTTTTATTTATTACAAAATAGAAATAAAACTTTTAGTATC
Organism: Lathyrus tuberosus; assembly: GCA_022829125.1. NCBI lineage: Eukaryota > Viridiplantae > Streptophyta > Magnoliopsida > Fabales > Fabaceae > Lathyrus > Lathyrus tuberosus. The sequence continues at coordinate 5,879,267 of JALAZF010000365.1, forward strand.
TATACAATGTTATTAATGACAAGTATATCCTTAACCATTAACCTTACATTAAATAGAATACTTTAATTTGACTCATCAAATAATGTTCCTAACATATCAATTTATTACATATATGACTTAAAAAAAATTCTTACACTTACACAACTATTGTTCGATTTTATCCAACATTGAGAAACGTGCTAGAGGCCGAATCACGTTCCCTCTGCTGGAGTGAATTCTAACTTGTTTTGCATGTTTTTTCAAGATGTTTTATATTGAGGCTTTCATCGTGGGTGTTGCGAGCTACCCAAAACAATATTTATTTAAAAATTTTGAAATAGTTGGAGTTTACACAAATAAAAAATTACATGACTTAACCAAAATAATTCATAGTTTTTGTATTGATAAAAAAGATGTTTAAACCTTAAAAAAGACTTTCATGTTTGGACATTTTTAAGGTCAGCCAATAATTTCACTTCGGTAGGGACAAATAATAACAATACCACGAGACTATTTTTGGCATGCACCAGCATGATCATGAACAAGATAGGATATTTAATTTTATTAAGTGAGATTCATTTAAAAAATAATGGGAATGATTGAATGCTTTACGTTACCCACCAAACATACCTAAAATCCACACAATAGAGTCAAAATAGTTCGAATCATAGCCTCTTCCTTATTTAACTTTATTTTTTGGATTCTTCTATTATTCCTGAATCGGGACTATTGCCTAAAGTTTGAATAATAGTTAAATACATTATCTTTTACATATTGATAAAAATTTACGTGGTTTATAATAAATTTTGGAAATTTTATATTAACTTTAACCAATAAAAGTGTGTGTTGAGATATATTTGAATAAATCACCAACAAAGAGAAAACTCATTCCTAGTAGTTAGTTTGTATTTTTTTTTCTAAAAGCAATATTCAATAAAAGTAGTACAAGGGGTGTTGAAACCCAACAATACAGAAACACTACAAGAAAAGTGTGATTTAGCTTCAAAAAATTTAGCTTCAACCAATTTTAGATGCTAATAGCATCTATTTAGCATCCAAATAATCAAACGCAAATGTTTTTTTTTAACTAATTTTTTTTACATAAATTTGAGTCAATAGAATTAAACGCTATCCAATATATTAGTTGACACTAATTATTTTATAATTTTATTTTAAAATAGCATCAACAATTTCTGATGCTAATGTATTATTAAATTTTAATTTTATAAGTAGTGTTTATTAATTTGGAAGCTAAAACAAAATAGATCCTTTGTTTTACATTTCCCACATTTTTGTTTATTAGTGTTTATTAGTTTCTGAAGCTAAAACAAGTTTTTATTATCAAAAAGTTTCCCACATTTTTTTTACATTTCCCTCTCTTTTTGTTTTAGGAAAATATTTCCCTCTTTTTTATTTTTTTAGAAAAAATATTTCACAAAGATATTGCCTCTTTTTAGAAAAAGTTGGTAGAACCAGTATACATCGATTCCCTCTTTTTTTACATTTCCCTCTCGATTCAACGATTCACCGTTCAAGAATCTCCGACCACCGTTCAAGATTCTCCGACCTCCGTTCACCAACCATTTCCGACAAACTCCATTCATCGATTCACCGACCTCCGTTCAGTATTTGAAGAGGTAAGTAATCAAACTCCCAATCCTTTTTCTTTTCGTATTTCTTCTTTCGTTCATCATCATTTTCAGTAGGTACATTGAACTATGGTCTTTCTTCTCTTATATAATTTCTTGTATTAATATTTTGGGTTTTCTATTTCTTCTTCATATTTTAGGGCTTGTGGTTTGTGAAAATCTTTGATTATTTCTACTTAATTGGGAATTTGAGAAGTTGTTTTGTAGTTTTATCTAATTGGGATTTTGAGAAGTTATTACCTAATTTGAGCTAATTAGGGTTTTTCAAATTTTGGTTACATAATAGACAGTAGCAAGGCTCTGGTGTGTGAAGGGCTTTTTCTTGTTTTACTGAGCAAGTTTGGTTTAGCAGGCAGAGGTGAGCTGTAGCAGTTTTGGTGATTGCTATTATCCTATGAGTGGTCTTTTTCATATTCATTGTGACAAAAGTCTGCAGTTTGATTTGAAAGTTCTCTTGAGGCTATGTAGTTTGTTTTGAATTTTGTATCTGAAAGTCTTTGCACTTCTTGTTTGACTCTTCTATTAATGATATCTTTGCTTATTAAAAAACAAAAAATGTAAAAGAGGTAAACGGATGCATTTAAGAAGAAGATAAAAGAAAATCTGTTAGAATTGTACAGTACAAGATATCTGCTATATATATATACATGGTTTAAAGAACCAGTCAGTGCAAATAGTATGACTTAATAGTATTGTAGAATTGTACATGGTTTTAGAATTGTACAGTACAAGATATCTGTTATATACATGGTTTTAGAATTGTACAATACAAGTATGACTTAATAGTATTGTAGAATTGTACATGGTTTTAGAATTGTACATAGTATGACTTAATAGTGAAAATATATACATGGTTTTAGAATTGTACAGTACAAGATATCTGCTATATGTCTCATTAATAGTATGACTTAATCAGTGAAAATAAACACTAAAGTATTGACTCTGTTTCAGTATAAAAGGCTCTGTTTCATGATAATTGTATTCTTCTCGAATTGCTAGATAGAAGTATAATGTTGTTGGTTGATCTGTTTCCTTTTATAAATGGGTTGATTCTTTTTCTTCCAAATTTATTGCAAGTATATTCACATTCTTAGCAGCTGTTGCAGTGGACTGGTTTAGTGGTCCTGTTAGCAGCTGTTCCAAATTTAATCCCAAGTTTCCTTGAATTCCAAAAAATGAAATTGTTTCTGTTCTACATAATTGTTTCTGTTCTACATAATTATTGGTATCAAGTTTTCAATCTCTAATAATTCTTTTTACCTTTACTTGGTTGTAGGACTTCTATAGTTTCACCCTACTTTATAAAGCTTGGTCCATCATTCCGTTCTACATTTCTTGGTATGTTTTCTCAACTATAAAACATTTAAATGTTATTGATTTTGTTGAGATTGGTTATTATTTCAGGGCCTGCCTATATGCATATTCTTTTTAATAACATGTTTTAGATTTATAATGAATCTGCTAGCTATCTATTACATATTGACTATAGCGATATAGCTTCATTTTTTCCATGTAGAAGGAAAAGTCTCCTGGAGACTTGGTGGCTCTAAAACTCACTCATGTACCTATGGTTTATATAAAGGATAGATTTAGTGTGATTTAGCTTCAAAAAACTTAGCATCAATTCCATTTTGTGTCTATTCTCAATTCATTATCTAAAGAGAGTTACTGGAATGACAACATAATTGCAATTGGCAGCACTGCTGCTCTTAAAACCTAATTGTATGTTATAATATTTAGCTAACAGTTTAGTTTGTTAGTATTACTGTCTGATGGTCAAAGTCTGTTTGTTAGTATTACTGTCTGATGGTCAAAGTTTGTTAGTCTTGTGCTTGAATTTTGAGTTGTGTAGTGTTTTTCAGTTGTTTAAAAAATAAAATCATTTGTCGGGCGCAAGTTGGTAGAGAAAGTGAGTATGTTGGCACCAAACTGTCCTCTAAAGCTAGTCTGCGATGTCTCTTAAATCTGCACATTTTGAATCAAAAGAGAGTTAGTGCTGTCATAGGCAGAAGCAAATACCAGAGCCATCTTTGACTATGCTGATAAATTTATACTTACCTGTTACAATAATTCTTCCAAATTGTCATGTAGAGGATTAGAAATTTGAGGTTGAGGAGTAGTATGGTCATGCTCTGGAAGAATGTAAGATCAATATTAATCGTGAAATGAAAATACATCTAACAAATAAAAGAATTCCAGCTTTACAGATTTCACAATATTGTGACAACATATATATTGTCAATCAAACCCTAAACTTATTGCTCTTACATGATATATTTATACACAAGAGAGGTTGAAAAAGAAGACATGAACATAAAAAGCAATGCAAAAAAACCAACACTACGTTGAGTTTCATTAGGAACCGGAACGGGAACGTGATCAACATGAGAAGGCTTCTTCATCGTATAGATCAAATTTGACACAATTAGATATATTATTTAAAAAATCTTATATAATATTTGTCACTAATAAATTTTGATAAAATAGAATTTTCAAAATCCTGTCTACAAGTTTAAGTCTATGATATTATCTTCAAAGGCTTATGCAAACTTTGGGAGTAGACTTTTACTAGTTAAACTTTTGAGTGAAGGTTATGAAGCATAAATTAGCATATATTTGGTCTTTGGGATGGCAATTGTTTTCATCTCTAATGGATATCCATAAAATTTATTTGTAAAAATTATCCATTTGTATTGTACAAAATACTGTGATTGTATTCCTTTCTAGCTGCATTCTTCGTTGTTGTCCGGGTATAGCATTTGGTATAGCATTTTTAATTTGGATCTGTTGGTATGGCATTTTGTATATCATTTTTAATTTGGTATCCTTTCTAGCTGTATTCTATTCCTTTCTAATTTGGTATATCATTTTTCTACAGCAGTATTTTTCTCTATAGTGGCAGGGGAGTGCATACGTGTTGGAGTTTGCATTTTTCTACAGCAGCATTTTTCTACAGTAGTATTTTTCTACAACAGTATTTTTTCAACAGAAAGTAGAAACAGGTTTTGTAACAACATCATATAATAGTAATAATTCTTTTATATCACTCTTTTCATTCTCTTATAATTCTTTTTACCTTGACTTGGTTGTAGGACTTCTATAGTTTCACCCTACTTTATAAAGCTTGGTCCATCATTCCGTTCTACATTTCTTGGTATGTTTTCTCAACTATAAAACATTTAAAATGTTATTAATTTTGTTGAGATTGGTTATTATTTCAGGGCCTTGCCTATATGCATATTACTTTTACTATTATATATTGACTATAGCGATATAGCTTCATTTTTTCCATGTAGAAAATGGACCGTACATGGATGTATGATGCAGTTAATCCTGATAGGTATGGTTTGAAAGACAATTTCATTAGTGGAGTTGCCGAGTTTGTAGAAATGAACAAGAGGTCCATCAAGAGGATAATGTTACGAAGATAATGATACGACCTCTTGGTGAAGGGTATTTCATTTTTGTTTTTTTGATAATTTGTCATGAATTTACTTTTATTTAAATGTATTTCTTTTACAATTTACATTTTGGTGTGTGTAGATTTGCTCCTGGAAAAGCTGCTGCTAATGCAATTAGCATGGCTATTAGGAAACAGTTTCGAGACATTTATACGTGTTGGAAAAATGTTCCCCAAGATGAATGGTTTGGAATATTTTCGGTAAGCCTTATAAATTGGTTGTAGTTACTTTGTGACAATTGAATTATACCACCTCTGATATGAATATATTTTTTGGAATTAAATTTCATTCTACTTACATTGTCGATCAGAAATATGTTTCATGGGAGCCTCATCATGCGAAGAAAATCAGGGAGGTATTTGATAAAAAATGTCCTAAACGCCTTACTGACATGCTTACAAAAGTGAGTGATAAGGAGGAAATACCTAGGTGGATGGGAGAGGATGCATATAAGGGTTTCAAAAAGATGTCTTCACAAAACAAGATTAATCGGAGTTCAAGTAAGGGAGGAGCTGTCCACACCACAGGACGCAAGGCTCATCACGACATTGCACTTGATATGGTATGTATGAATTTGTTAGCAACTTGATATGGTTTCAAAAATGTTGTTGTTGCTTGAAAATTCTGTTAGCAACTTGATCTGGTTAGTTAGGATATTGATGAAGTTTGAAAGATTGACTTTGTGGTTATGGTATACTGATTGTAAATTCTGTTAGCAACTTGATGTTGGTTATGGTATACTGGTTGACTTTGTGGTTACATAGAATTCATGAAAGATTGTTACTGATTGACTTTATTGGCAGAGCAAAATACTTGGACGAGCTGTCTATCCTGATGAGCTTTTTTTGGCTACCCATAAAAAGAAGTCAGGGGATTGGGTTGATAGCCGTGCTGAGAAAACTTATGTAAGTTGTTTGCGTGTATTGAGTTAATATTTGATAGTCTATCACATGCCTACACTTTCATGGATCTGTCACATAACTAATGGCAGGGTGATGAGTTAATATTTGATAGTTTGTCACTCGCAATGTTGTATTTGATCTATGACATGCACCTGCCATTATGTTATTGGATAGTAAAAGAGGTTGTTGTTAAATAATTTGCTGAAATATATATACTAGTTCTGTTTTGGATTGCTGAAATATATATTAGAATGTTTTGGAGTGTACATACTGAATTATTAGAATGGTATTGGATATTTAATTTTGTTTTGATGATTTGTATAAACTAGTTCTGTTTTGGATTGCTGAAATATATATACTAGTTTTGTGTTGGAATGTGTTTGGAGTGTACATACTGAATTATTAGAATGTGTTTGGAGTGTACATACTGGTTTTTGTTAGAATGTACATACTGGTTTTTATTAGAATGTGTTTGAAGTTCTGGTTGCACATACCATCATAATACATCAATACATATTCATACATAAGAAAACCAATTCCTAACAAACTTGTTTACAAACTTTTGTAAACTTTCTCAATTATCACAAAGTCTGTCATACATATCACTATCCTATTCAATCCTCACCATTCAAAAATTCACAACTCCCCCTTAATTCTAACAGAATTTCACACACTCACCTCACACACTTCTAACCTAAATCCTACACTATAAGAAGGGGAGTATTAAGATGAATTTGGATGGATTCAGAAGATAAATCCTACACTTCTAACCTCACACACTTCTAACCTTAATCAAACATTTAGTTAAAAAAATATAACTAATTTTAAAGTTGTATTTATATTTTGTGATGAACATAGTGCAACAAATACCTAACTAACTATATTAAATTTTTAGACACACACTACCGTACACATTTGAAGATGTGTACTTAATTTCCAATATGAAATGTACCTACCTATAATTTGTAGTATGAAGATTTTGCCAGTAAACACGGTTACCTTTAAACGCGGATTTCTTAATTTACGAGTTTTATTTGTTTTTATTTGAAGCTGTATTTCGTGGATTTTTAAATTTTATTTTACCTTTCTTTCTTTGTTTTTATTCATCGGTGAATGTGATTTAGATCAGGTGTCATGCACATTACTACTTCTCTTGGCAGTTTCTGAATCTAGATTAATCTCTGATCACAGTTTATGGGAAATGGTGATTTGTTTCTTCTATTTTTTTTTTTTTTTTTTAAATTTGTGTGTTGCTGGAAATTGAGGGAAGGGAGGAATCTAGAGCAATCCAGCAATGTTGTATTTGATCTGTGACATGCACCTGCCATTATGTTATTGGATAGTAAAAGAGGTTGTTGTTAAATAATTTGCTGAAATATATATACTAGTTCTGTTTTGGATTGCTGAAATATATATTAGAATGTTTTGGAGTGTACATACTAAATTATTAGAATGGTATTGGATATTTAATTTTGTTTTGATGATTTGTATAAACTAGTTATGTTTTGGATTGCTGAAATATATATACTAGTTTTGTGTTGGAATGTGTTTGGAGTGTACATACTGAATTATTAGAATGTGTTTGGAGTGTACATGCTGAAATGTGTTTGGAGTGTACATGCTGAAATGTGTTTGGAATGTGTTTTGTGTTGGAATGTGTTTGGAATGTGTTTGAAATGTGTTTGGAATGTGTTTGGAATGTGTTTTGTGTTTGGAATGTGTTTGGAGTGTACATACTGAATTATTAGAATGTGTTTGGAGTGTACATGCTGAAATGTGTTTGGAGTGTACATGCTGAAATATATATTAGTTTTGTGTTGGAATGTGTTTGGAGTGTACATGCTGAAATATATAAACTAGTCTTATTTATCTTCTCAGACTCGTCTTTATAATTTTGTGTTGGTTTATTACTAGGCCGGTTGGGTTAGTAAAAAAATTAGTTTTTTCCAGGATAACTAATAACCTTGTTTCACCATTATGTTACTTATTTTTTTTCCAGGATAACTATCAGGAACGTCTTACTCAACTAATTAAGAATGATGAGCATACTCAAAGTGATACTCAAAGTGAGAACTATTGGATGAGAATTTTATTCTTTAATGGATGATCTATCTGCTTTTGAAATTTAATAATATTAGCTTAATATAAATTTCTTATGTTTGGTATTTAATGATATTATAAATTTCTTATTTGGTATTTAATAATATTATAAATTTGATTTTTTATTTTGGACGCTAAATTTAGAATCAACAATAAATAAACGCTATTTAGCCTTTTAAATATATTGATGCTAAATTTAGCTTCCCTAAATATTAATGCTAGTTAGAGTTTAAAATATGTTGATGCTAAATTTAGCATCAGTAGATTACAAACACTAATTAGCGTCTACGATTAGATCATTATTTAGCTTCCATTTTAGAGTCCATTTATGTAAATTCTAATTAGCTTCAGCTGGATGCTAATGTTTAGCTTCAAGGTTTTTATTGTCGTCAATGAATTGGACGCTAAATTGCTGTTAGCGTCCAAATTTCAACGTTTAGCATCCATTTTACGTTGAGGCTAAAACAGTGTTTTCTAGTAGTGAAAACAAACCAACAGCCCTTACATAATACAAACCCAAGGGGCTGTTCCCAAACTCATTCCTAGTAGTTAGTTTGTATGATTTCACAAATTTATTATTTAGCAAGAAAAATTAATTAACAATTTCAAAGATTATTTATTATAAACGACAAAAAAAAAGTAATTTAATTAGAAGTATATTAATAAAAAAATTAAATATTTAAATTTTTTTATAATAAATTCTTAAGAAGTTAGTATTTACTAGCAATTCCCAAAATATTCATGGTACGTATGGTGCCCACGATAAGAATTTTGATACTTAATTTAATGTTTGATGACACAATACGATATGATAAGTTAATTCTGAAATTTATCCTATTCTACCTCATTAGTTCAAATTTTATCCTAAATATGAGTTGAGTTAGAATCCGTTAGAATAGGATAAAAATTAATTTACAAATTCACCCCTACAAAATATAATTTAAAATAAAAAATTAAATATGATAAAATATAAATAAAGATTAATGTGATATTCAATTTAAAAATATTAATAAATAATTTTTAAAAAATATGTATAATTTTGTCATAAGGATAATTTTGTAACTTTATATAATATAAAAAATTAAAACCTAATAAATTGAAAATATTCAAAATAAAATAGTTAGTATAATTAAAAAATTTGAATACTAATTTTATTTTTTTATCAAATTAAATATATTTTCTTGCAAAGGGTAGTTTTGTCATTTACGTATTAATATATGTACATACTTTTATTTTTCTTATCTAATTTATATAATAGAATTCTTGATGTTTTCAAGAAAAACTAAAATTGTTTACTCAATAGTGTCAATGAATTTTTTTTTAAATTTATAAAATTATTAATTTTTTTTATCAATTTATAATTTTAAAACATTTTAAAAAATAATTTGAAAATTTTTAGTTGTTTTACAAAGATAAATTTGTCATATATAGATATGTTTTTCATTAAAAACAAAAATATTGTACCTTTCAAATAGAGCAATGTTGCAAAATGTTATTATATTTGATATCCCTTATGAAATAAATATATGATAGGATAAGTCTTATCCTCTCTATAGTATATCTTATCTTTATCCTATTTTATTTTCTATCGTGACTCTATCATATTCTGCGCATTAAACGAGTCTTTATATCTATTTATATTCAAAAGGAGTTGGATTCAAGACAATGAGATTTTTTTTTTCTTAAATTGGAGTTTTATTTTAAATTTAGTCTTGAGAATGCACTTTGGTTAAATTGTCAGAAATAGAGTTTTGTTGTTTATTATAATTTTCTTTGAATTATTAATGAATGTTGTTCCTCCCTCCATCTTATAATAAATGTTCTCTTTAAAATTTTTACACTTATTAAAATAATGAGTAATTGTGTTGATTTTAATGATAAAATAAATATCATTTATTAAAATAATTTTATTAATAATAAATAGTAAAATAATTATATGAATTAAAACATAATAAATAAGGATAAGTTAGTGAAAAGAAATAATAAATATCATATTAATATTCTAAAAAGAAAAATAATTTGGGATAAATAAAAATAAAAAAGAGAACTCGTATTATAAAAAAACAAAGAATATATACATAAAATATGACTTTTATTACTCATTCTATTTTTCTTCTACTCAACAAATAATCATGCAGCTGTGTGCTGATGATATCAAATCATGCAGTTGTGTGTTGATGATATTAAATTTATAATTAGAAAAAAGAAAAAAAACAACTTTATATATATATATGTATGTGAAAGCTAACTATTATATGTTGACTTTTCCTTCTTTTGTGAGGTGTTGTGGACCAATTGCTTTAAACTCTATATTTCCATTTAATATAGTCAGGACAAGTAAATCAGGTTGCTTAGGTCCCATTTATTTTCCTTTGTTGTATTATTCGGGATCATTTCTTAATACACCATCTTAGTTTTTTATACACCACGTAAAATTATTGTTTTGCACTTCAGTTTTGGATGTGCACATCCAGGCGCACCGTTTTTTAAAAAACGTTGCCTTTTTCCGGATGTACAAATCCGGAATGACAATTTACGCGTGCCAGATTGTTTGACATCCACTCTCCAAGTTGTGAAATTTGAAAATGTCAATGGAGACGAGCATGAGCTTATATTAGCTAAATATTTAATGGAAAATGATACAGTGTTTGAGAGGATGAGTTTCTCCTTTGTAATTCAACAAACAACAAATACAGTAGCCTTCGAACTAATCTCTTCTCGCTCCCCTCATTCGAATGTATATTAACTTGCGATGATATATTAATGTATGCGACCAACCGACAAAACCGATTTAAAAAAAAAATAAAGTTATGCTATTTTCCGGATCTGCAGTTCCGGAATTTAAAAAAATAAAACTATACTATATTTTCGGATGTGCACATCTGAAAAATATTAGCGTTTTTTAAAAAATCGATGCGTCCGGATGTGCACATCCGAAATTAAGGGGCGAAAACGAAATTTTACGTGATGTATAAAAAAGTAGGGTGGTGTATTAAGAAATGGTCTTATTTGGACCTACTAAAGGAAGAACGATGGAATCAACAACATGATGATGTTTGTTTTTTTTAATAAAGGGTTGAATTGTCTATTATTTGGACCTACTAAAGGAACAATGATGGAATCAACAACACGATGATGTTTGTTTTTTTTATAAAGGGTTGAATTGTCTTTTAAACAGACGGCTTCAGAAATTAAATTAATTTTTTTAAGTAAGATTCGTATTTTCAATTCTCCAAACCAACATTACATTTGTTTAGCCTCCAATTTTTTTAAAAGATAAAAAAAAAGCACACATAAAATAAAAATTATTATTAATTAAATAATTAAAAATGAATTTGATATAATAACTTTTTTTTTAAATTGTTCATTATAAAAAATATTTATCAATACAAAATTATTATTATATTTTTTAGAAATAAATATAAAATAATTTGTTGTCTTTCGTCTTATATCATCTCCATCTCTATCTCCATGACATTTTATAGCTTTTTCCATTTTTTATTATATATTACTAAATTATTATATATTGAGTATTGTTGAAACACATATTACCATAGCTTTGAGATGAATTTGAATCCCCCTGTTGTTGCATTCACGTTGTCAATGCGTTATACACTGTTTGATCATGATTGTAAGATTTAGAAAAACAGATTTAATTTTTTCAAAATTATCTGTTTTAAATCATAGTCGTCCGAACTTGATTGGATGACTTAGTATGCTTGAATGCGTGAATGCAAGATTGATTGACTATAGCAAATTTGGGTCCCTTTGAGATCTGAACAAGCTTTTCAAAATTAAATTTACATTAAAAATTTAAATTAATTATGTTGCAGATATTGGATGAAAGTAATATCATTAATTCTGTTAAAAGGTGTCTTAAAAGTTTAAGTGATAAGCAGAAAGAAAATATGTTTTGAAATTACAGAAATTAGAAGTAAGTTTAGATGCAAAGTCGATGATGGCAGCGGGACACTAGGTCTGGGTCTTGCAGGCAATTCGATCCAGCAGAGCTCGGGTTCGATTTTCTTGTTTTGCATGTATCGTGCTTCGTTGTTTTGGTTTGTAGATCTGTCCGTTAATGAGTTAAGTTTTTGGTTTGTTATGGATTTGTTTGATTTTAGCGGTTATAAATATGTATATCTATCTTATCTTCACAACCATAAGATCGTTAGAGTTGAAGACAAAGAGAATGATTTATGAACCATAGTAGTAATCTTATAGAGGCAAGGGTAATTCCCTAAAAGTGTGTTCATAGAGTTTAAGAAATCTTAGAGATATCTAAAGGGGATTGGGAAAAAATTTAAACAACTTGGGCTTGTGTGATTCATATATGTAAAGGTAGAGAGATTGGGTAGAAAATATAGTTTGTTGTTGGAAAATTAGGTGATTATTTTCTTATAACTCATTTGTAATCTGTTTTAAACCTTTTGGAAGTATAGTGGTTTAGAGAGTTGCTCTCTACCCCAGAGTAGAGCGTTTGGTTGAACTTGGTAAACAAGTTATTGTATTTTATTGTCTTTTATCTTCTTCTGCCAAGTTAAATTATTGTATTATTGCATAGAGAGTTATTTTTTCGGAATGTCGTTTATTTTGGTTGTCATTGTTTTTTGTCCCCACACTTTAAATTTTTTGGTGTGATGGAACCTTTCAATTTCACAATAAGTGATGTCTACTATAGAACAAATGGGTTTTGTTTACAAGTAAGCAACATGGGTTCCAAATGCAAGATTGAGAACTTTTCTATAGACAACAATTTTGCGTAGTGGAAAATGAATATGCAAGCAATCTTAACTCAAGAGAAGTGTATTGAAGCATTGAAGGGCGGGGCATCGATGCTTGCATACCTAACACAAGTATAGAAGACTGAGATTGTGTATAAGACCATAAGTATCATTATCTTGTCCTTCATGGATAAAGTTCTAAGGAAATTTGTTTGGGAGAAGACCGTGACTTTGATCTGGATAAAGCTTGAATTATTGTATATGACCATATTTTTGGATCACAGGTTGTGTCTGAAACAACAACTCTACTTACTGAATAGTAGAGAACAAATCCATAATGGAGCAGTTGATATAATTTCACAAGATTGTTGATAATTTGGATAATATTGAGGTGAAGATAGATGATGAAGACAAGACTATACTCTTGTTGAGCTCATTGCTCAGATACTTTAAGAACTATTAGATAATATATATTGGAACTTTTCTTATAGTTGGGTTATAGGTACTTTAGTCTATTTATGTCTTAATATATATTCTCTGTGTAACCCTTATTTTCACAAGTTATGATATTCACATTATTGAAACCCTAGTCTACTCCTCTCTAACCTACTTTGTCATCTTTATTATCACCATGATATCAAAGTCGAGTTAAGGAATACAATATGGACATTTTAGCTAGGCCCACGTACGGCGGAAGGGTGGGTGTTGAAGTTGTTATTTATGTTGTTGGAGTTTGTTTGAAGGCTTACATTACTTAGGTTCTTAGGCTATTGATTATATAAATATGTGAGGGAAATCACACCCTTTAAGCTAGTTTGTTGGGTTAAGATCCAAGCATATTTAACATGGTATACAGAGCTTATACGATCCTCATTACTCGTTGCTTTGACTATTGATTCCCAAAACTTTGGGAATGTGTTTGCTTTGATTTTGATGACTGGTTCTATTAAATAAATTAAAAAACAATCCTTCCATTGAATCTCTAAATTGTTATTTTCATGTCGGTTCCCACTTTTTATGCTTTAAGATCGAGATTTGATCATATATAAATTCAGCTGATCATCTCATAATTGGTTTTATAGTTTGTCATGTATACCCTTTGTTTGCTTCTCTCTCCGTTATGATTTGGATTCGTTATTTATTTTATTTTGTATGGTTTGAATTTATTTGGTTTTTCTCTTTGATATGGTATGATTTTATTTGGTTCAATTTGATATTGTTTGGTTTGGGTTGGTTATGTTTGGTTTGGTTTGATATTTAGTTTGAATTTGATTAAACTAATTCGATTTGATCTAATTTGATCCAGTTTTAATTTTTTCGTTTCGCTATGATTTGTGCAAATTGATTTGGTTTGATTTAAAATGGTATAATTTGATTCAGTTCAAATTTATATGGATCAATTTGAATTAATTATGTTTGGTTTGGATTGGATTGGTTCGATTTTTGATCTTATTTGATTCAGTTAGATTTGGTTTATTTTGGTTTGATTTGATTTGATTTGATTTTACATATTGGTTTGGTTTGGTCCATCTCTTTGGAAATTCTTACTTTCTTAGTTGGTTTCTCTCTTTGACTTCTTCAACTATTTCTTCTCTCTTTGGCTATTGTTCCCCTCTATAATGGTTCTTCATATTGGTTGTTATTTCTGATGGTTATGGTATTAATTAGTTTGGTTTTGTTGCTTATTCTTAGGATTAATTTTTTATAAGCTAAGTTTAAAAAGCTTTAACTTGAAGGTCTAGTTTTAGAGTTTTAGATTTACATTATTTTATTATGAGTGTGTCTTTTACTTTTTGTTTGTTAAACTCTCAATGTTCCATGTTAACGATTTGTGAGTTTGAGAGGAGATGTTCGTTGTAACGCCCCAGTTTTGTCAGTTTTTATTTAATTGAGTCGTTTTGATTATTTTATTATTTTATTATTTTATTTTTGACTTTTATTTGGAAATATGTTATTTTTCAATGTTGTGTTATTTTATCGTGTTTTGGGAACGTTTGCGAGATATTTGAGTGTGGGGGTATTTTGGTCATTTCATCTTATTTTTCCTTAAGTTAGAAAATAGAAATAGAAAGAGAGAAAAATAGAGAGAAAGAAAAAGAGAAGAAGGAAAAGGGAAAGAAAAGAGAAGAAGAGAAGAAAAAGAGAGAAAACTTGGAAATCAAGAAAACAATCTCCCGACTTTTCTAAACACGATTAAATCGGGTAAGGGTGCGAAACTTGATTATTATATGTTTGTGTATGATTATGTATGCATGTTTTTGGTTGTTATTGGATTGAAATGGAAATATATAGTAAAAACCATATTATGTAAAAATTGATTAGAAATCGAGTAAATTGTGTCTGAAATCATGTTTTAGTATTCCTTCTTGTTGATACATGATAGATACATGTTGTTAGGCATTGTATTGGTAATTTTTCTGGTGTATAGGTGAAATTGGGTTAATTTTGGTTGGAAAATGCAGAACAAAATTCTGCAGAAAAAATTCTGGTTTTCCATTGCCCATACGCGAATCACTCAAGGTAATACGCGTATGGCATTGAAGAAAACTGGGAAATACGCGTATGGAAGCTTCATTTTCTTGGCCATCTGTCCATTTGCGTAACGGTACGCGTAACGTTTAGTGCAATACGCATATGGTGTAGGGTACTACGCGTATTGGTCTTTTAACGTGAATTTTGGGAAAAATGGGTCTCTGCCCATACGCGTATGACCTTGGGCAATACGCGTATGGAATGGGCGAGGAATCAGGGCAATACGCGTATGGCTCAGGGCAATACGCGTATGGTTAGGAAAATTGCAAAATGGGGTTTTTTCGCGATGTCTTTTCTTGTTCAGTCCGTAACTTGTGTTCCGTTTATCCGTTTTTAACATTCTTGGTATCGTTGAGTAGCTATTGAACCGTACTTTCTTATTATAATAATTTTGAGATTGTTAGCCGATTTAATTATGTCAGGAATTTGGAATAGTGTCGTTTTGTCGACCTTTGTCGTTATAATTGTGTGTAATTGGTGTGTATCATGCAATGTGCTGTTGATATGGATATGGTATGATTTGTATGCTGTTGTATGGTATAAATGCATTGTTTTGGCCTTGAATTGCAAAGCATGATTAATGTTGAATGAGATGATTGCATATGTGTGTGCATTTGAATGTCATAAGTCATTGTATGCTGAGCATCATGATGTGCATTCTTGTGATTTCGTGTGCCCTAGTGGGTGTGAGCGACGAATCGATTCCAGAGGGAATCTGCTATAACATCATGAGCCTTATACCGAGAGGACCGAAAGCGATGGTTATAGACGATCGTGTGCCCGTGTGGGGTGTGAGCGATCGGATCGTGAGCCTTATATAAAGAGGACCGAAAGCGATCCATAAACGTCGTGAGCCTTATACAAAGAGGACCGAAAGCGACGAGGAACATCGTATGCCCGACGGGGAGTTACACTAAGTAACGACCGATGGTTCCAATAGTTCCTGAGTGAACTGGTGTTAAGAATTGATGGAAGTCGGTACCGCATGTGCATATGCATAGAGTCGTGGTGTCGGTCTCTTGCATTTGCATAAATCATTAATGGTTTGTTTATGTGTGAAATTGTGGGTGAAATTTATATATGTATATGGTTGGTGATACTTGTATTGTGCTTGGTTGGTATACCTTGGTGATGGAAAAATGAAATATACATTGTGTTGTTGTGTGTTTGAATTCTGGTATGAGTTGTGGTGAGAACAGTATATATGTGTATTTTTGGTGTTATATATAATTGTATGCAATTATATGATGATTTTGTTTCTCACCCTTCTGCTGTTTTATAATGCTCTATGAGGCATTGCAGATTAGATGCTGCGAGTCTTTTTGTGAAGCTTAGGACTTCATTCTTTTGGTCGGTCGGCTCTGATATGTGACACCGGGTAGTCAGGGGGATCATTTTGTAGTTTGATGTGTATGTGTATATATATCTTTTGGCTTGTGCATGTATGACTTGATGTATGACAAACTTTTTATGATATATATATATATATATATATATATATATATGATTTCAGTACAGATTTTCCACTTTATTCTGTATTTGAATTGTGGGTAGTAGGAACTCAGTTCCTCTGTTTATTTGATACCTGCGAGTGTTGCATATCTTTATGGGCATGTTTATTGTGTTTGTTTCAAATTGATGTGACCCCTCGGTCTATGCTGTGAATTTATAAATATACTCTGATGAAATTTTGAATTTTCTTTTACCATTTTAATTAATTGGGGGTATAGATTGAGATGTTACATTAAGTGGTATCAATGTGACCCCTCGGTCTTGGTGTTTGATTGAGCTGTTTGTTTAACCATAGTTGCTGTTATTGGAAATGAACAGAATATGGCTGGTAGGAATGACGCTGCTTTGGCTACTGCTATGCAAGCTATGGCTCGGGCTGTGTAGGGTGCACCTAATGCTGCAGGTAATGATGAGTTTAGGAAGAACAAATCGCCTGTCTTCAAAGGAAGATATGATCCTGATGGTGCTCAAATATGGCTGAAAGAGATTGAAAGAATTTTCTGAGTGATGGATTATGCTGAGGATTGGAAGGTGAGACTGGGTACTCACATGTTACTGGAAGAAGCTGATGATTGGTGGGTTAGTACACGTCATGTGTTGGAAGCTGCAGAGGAAGAGATCACTTGGGCTATGTTTAGCATTGAGTTTCTGAGGAAGTATTTTCTTGAAGATGTAAGAGGAAAGAAGGAAATTGAGTTCTTGGAGTTAAAACAAGGTAATATGTCTGTTGTTGATTATACTGCTAAGTTTGTGGAGCTTGTGCAGTTTTATTCACATTATGCTGAAGCGACTGCGGAATTTTCTAAGTGTGTAAAGTTTGAGAACGGATTGCGTCCTGAGATAAAGCAGGCAATTGGTTATCAAAGGATTCGGAGGTTCTCTAATTTGGTGGATTGTTGTAGGATTTATGAGGAGGATAGTAAGGCTCGTTCTACTCACTATAAGAGTGTGAGCAAGAGGAAAGGGAAGCAACAGTTCCGTGGTGGTCCGTATGTAACACCAGTTGATAAGGGTAAACAAAGGGAAAATTTTGAGAAAAGGTCAAGTGGAGGAGGAATGTCTGGTCCTCTGAGATGTTATATATGTGGGGATGTGGGACATCGTCAGTCCGAATGTAGGAAGGATTTGAGGAAGTGTTCTAATTGTGGAGGTTTAGGACATGTCGCAGCTGATTGTGCAAGGAAGAATGTGGTGAAGTGTTTCAACTGTGGGGAACCTGGTCACATTAGTACGAAGTGTCCGAAACTGAAGCAAGCTCTAGCTGGTGGGAAAGTTTTTACCTTGGCAGGAACTCAGACTTCAAGTGCAGATCGTCTGATCAGAGGTACTTGTTTTATTAATAGTACTCCTTTAGTTGCTATTATTGATACTGGAGCGACTCATTTGTTTATTTCGTCTGAGTGCGCGAAGCGTTTGAATCTTGTGCTGTCTTCGATGGGTGGTGAGATGGTTATTGATACTCTAGCAATGGGGTCAGTAACTACTTCTTTGGTTTGTTTAAGTTGTCCTTTGACCATTTATGGTAAAGACTTTGAGATGGATTTGGTGTGTTTGCCGTTGGAGGGTTTGGATGTGGTTCTGGGAATGAATTGGTTGCAATTCAATAGGGTTCATATTGATTGCTATCATAAGTTGGTAAGGTTTCCTTCTCTTGAGGAAGGCGAAGACTCGAGTTTCTTATCTACCAAAGAGTTGAAGAAACTTTTGGCAGAGGAAGCTCAGTTGTTTGGGTTGTTTGCATCATTGACTGTGGAGAGTCAAGTTTCACTGGATGTGTTTCCTGTTGTGTGTGAATTTTTGGAAGTGTTTCCTGAGGATATTTCAGACTTGCCGCCAGAGAGAGAGGTGGAGTTTTCTATAGATCTAGTTCCTGGTACTAGACCTGTTTCTATGGCACCTTATCATATGTCGGCATCTGAGTTGGTTGAGTTAAAGAAACAGTTGAATGAATTGTTGGAAAAGAGGTTTGTGAGGCCAAGCGTTTCTCCTTGGCGTACTCCAGTTTTATTGGTGAAAAAGAAAGATGGAAGTATGCGGTTGTGTATCGATTATCGCCAGTTGAATAAGGTGACGATTAAGAATAAGTATCCTCTTCCAAGGATTTATGATCTGATGGATCAGTTGGTTGGTGCGTGTGTGTTCAGTAAGATTGATTTGAGATCCGGGTATCATCAGATTAGGGTGAAAGAGGAAGATATTCAGAAGATGGCTTTTAGGACACGATACGATCATTATGAATATTCTGTGATGCCGTTCGGGGTTTCTAATGCGCCGGGTGTGTTTATGGAGTACATGAATCGTATTTTCCACGAGCATTTGGATCGATTTGTTGTTATGTTTATTGATGACATTTTGATTTATTCTAAGTCTCGGGAGGAGCACGCGGAGCATTTGCGTATTGTTTTGCAGGTTTTGAAAGAAAGAAAGCTTTTTGCCAAGTTGTCCAAGTGTGAGTTATGGTTTCCGGAGGTGAGTTTTCTTGGGCACGTGATTTCAGGTAATGGTATTTCTGTGGATCCATCTAAAGTACAAGCAGTTCTACAATGGGAGGCTCCGAGATCTGTTACTAAAATTCGAAGCTTTTTGGGTTTGGCCGGATATTATCGAAGGTTTATTGAAGGTTTTTCTAAGCTAGCACTTCCTTTGACCCAGTTGACTTGTAAAGGGCAAGCATTCATTTGGGATATTCGGTGCGAGGAAAGTTTTAATGAGCTGAAGAGAAGATTGACGACAACTCTGATTTTGATTTTACCGGATCCTAATGAACCATTTGTGGTGTATTGTGATGCGTCTTTGATTGGTCAAGGTGGTGTTCTGATGCAGGAAGGTAAGGTCGTGGCTTATGCTTCAAGGCAATTGAGAGTGCATGAGAAAAATTATCCTACTCATGATCTTGAATTAGCGGCTGTGGTTTTTGTGTTAAAGATTTGGAGGCATTATCTCTATGGTGCAAGATTCGAAGTCTTTAGTGATCATAAAAGTTTGAAATACTTGTTTGATCAGAAAGAATTGAATATGAGGCAACGTAGATGGTTGGAATTTTTGAAGGACTACGACTTTGGCTTGAATTACCATCCTGGTAAAGCTAATGTGGTAGCCGACGCATTGAGCCAAAAATCTTTGCATATGTCCGCTTTAATGGTTAAGGAGTGGGAACTTTTGGAAGCTTTTAGGGACTTGAGTTTGGTATGCGAAGTGACGTCAAATAGCGTGAGGCTTGGAATGCTAACAATTACTAATGATTTTTTGAGGACGGTTAGTGAGAAACAGAAGCTGGATGTGAAATTTGTGGATTTGATGTTGGTTGGAGAAAAAGATGCAAATAGTGATTTTAAAGTGGATATTAATGGTGTTTTGAGATTCCGAGGTCGAATTTGTATTCCTGATGATGCGGAGTTGAAAAAGATGATTTTGGAGGAAGGACACCGGAGTAATTTGAGTATACATCCGGGAGCTAATAAGATGTATCAAGATTTGAAGAAGATCTTTTGGTGGTCTGGTTTGAAAAGAGATGTGGCTCAGTTTGTTTATGCATGTTTGACTTGTCAGAAATCGAAGGTAGAACATCTGAGGCCTAGTGGTTTGTTGCAACCGTTGGATATTCCTGAGTGGAAGTGGGACAAAATTTCCATGGATTTTGTGACAGGGTTACCGAATACACAGCGAAGGCATAATGCTATTTGGGTGGTTGTGGATAGGCTGACTAAATCGGCTAATTTCATTCCGATTGACATCAGTTTTTCTTTGGAGAGGTTAGCTAAGATTTACATCAGTGTGATTGTGAAGTTGCATGGGGTTCCGTTGAGCATTATTTCGGATCGAGATCTGAGGTTTACCTCGAGATTTTGGGAAAGTTTACAGAAGGCGTTGGGTTCTAAATTGAGGTTGAGTTCGGCTTATCATCCGCAGACGGATGGACAGATCGAGAGAACGATTCAGTCGTTGGAAGATTTGTTGAGAGCTTGTGTTCTTGAGCAAGGTGGTGCGTGGGATAGTTATCTTGCATTGATTGAGTTCATGTATAATAACAGTTTCCATTCGAGTATTGGAATGGCACCATTTGAAGCATTGTATGGACGAAGGTGTCGAACACGTTTGTGTTGGCACGAATCTGGTGAGAGTTCGGTGGTTGGACCGGAGTTAGTGCAACAGACTACGGAAAAAGTGAAGCATATTCTAGAGAAAATGAAGGCTTCTCAGAGTAGGCAAAAGAGTTATAACGATCGGAGAAGAAAAGATCTTGAGTTTCAAGAGGGCGATCATGTGTTTTTGAGAGTTACGCCGGTAACGGGTGTTGGTCGTGCATTGAAATCGAAGAAACTTACTTCTCGGTTTATTGGTCCTTACTAGATATCCACGAGAGTGGGTGCTGTGGCTTACAGGGTGGCGTTGCCGCCGAATCTGTCGAATTTGCACGATGTGTTCCATGTTTCACAGCTTCGGAAGTATGTTCCGGATCCGTCGCATGTGATTCTGATGGATGAGGTTGAGGTAAGGGAGAACCTTATGGTCGAGGCTTTACCGGTGAGTATTTTGGATCGCGAGGTGAAGCGGTTGAGGGGCAAGGATATTGCACTTCTGAAAGTGGCGTGGGGAGGCGCTGCTGAGGGCAATTTGACTTGGGAGTTAGAGAGTCGGATGCGGGAGTCGTATCCAGAGTTGTTCGTCTCAGGTATATTTTCGAGGACGAAAATTTCTAAGTGGGGGAGAGTTGTAACGCCCCATTTTTGTCAGTTTTTATTTAATTGAGTCGTTTTGATTATTTTATTATTATATTATTTTATTTTCGACTTTTATTTGGAAATATTTTATTTTTCAATGTTGTGTTATTTTATCGCGTTTTGGGAACGTTTGCGAGATATTTGAGTGTGGGGGTATTTTGGTCATTTCATCTTATTTTTCCTTAAGTTAGAAAATAGAAATAGAAAGAGAGAAAAATAGAGAGAAAGAAAAAGAGAAGAAGGAAAAGGGAAAGAAAAGAGAAGAAGAGAAGAAAAAGAGAGAAAACTTGGAAATCAAGAAAACAATCTCCCGACTTTTCTAAACACGATTAAATCGGGTAAGGGTGCAAAACTTGATTATTATATGTTTGTGTATGATTATGTATGTATGTTTTTGGTTTTTATTGGATTGAAATGGAAATATATAGTAAAAACCATATTATGTAAAAATTGATTAGAAATCGAGTAAATTGTGTCTGAAATCATGTTTTAGTATTCCTTATTGTTGATACATGATAGATACATGTTGTTAGGCATTGTATTGGTAATTTTTCTGGTATATAGGTGAAATTGGGTTGATTTTGGTTGGAAAACGCAGAACAAAATTCTGCAGAAAAAATTCTGGTTTTCCACTGCCCATACGCGTATCACTCAAGGCAATACGCGTATTGGTCAAGGCAATACGCGTATGGCATTGAAGAAAACTGGGAAATACGCGTATGGAAACTTCATTTTCTTGGCCATCTGTCCATTTGCGTAACGGTACGCGTAACGTTTAGGGCAATACCCGTATGGTGTAGGGCACTGCACGTATTAGTCTTTTAACGTGAATTTTGGGAAAAATGGGTCTCTGCCCATACGCGTATGATCTTGGGCAATACGCATATGGAATGGGCGAGGAATCAGGGCAATACGCGTATGGCTCAGGGCAATATGCGTATGGTCAGGAAAATTGCAAAATGGGGTTTTTTCGCGATGTCTTTTCTTGTTCAGTCCGTAACTTGTGTTCCGTTTATCCGTTTTTAACATTCTTGGTATCGTTGAGTAGCTATTGAACCGTACTTTCTTATTATAATAATTTTGAGATTGTTAGCCGATTTAATTATGTCGAGAATTTGGAATAGTGTCATTTTGTCGACTTTTGTCGTTATAATTGTGTGTAATTGGTGTGTATCATGCAATGTGCTGTTGATATGGATATGGTATAATTTGCATGCTGTTGTATGGTATAAATGCAATGTTTTGGGCTTGAATTGCAAAGCATGATTAATGTTGAATGAGATGATTGCATATATATGTGCATTTGAACGTCACGAGTCATTGTATGCTGAGCATCATGATGTGCATTCTTGTGATGTCGTGTGCCCTAGTGGGTGTGAGCGACGAATCGATTCCAGAGGGAATCTGCTATAACATCGTGAGCCTTATACCGAGAGGACCGAAAACGATGGTTATAGACGATCGTGTGCCCGTTTGGGGTGTGAGCGATCGGATCTTGAGCCTTATACAAAGAGGACCGAAAGCGACCCATAAACGTCGTGAGCCTTATACAAAGAGGACCGAAAGCGATGAGGAACATCGTATGCCCGACGGGGAGTTACACTAAGTAACGAGCGATGGTTCCAATAGTTCCTGAGTGAACTGGTGTTGAGAATTGATGGAAGTCGGTACCGCATATGCATATTCATAGAGTCGTGGTGTCGGTCTCTTGCATTTGCAAAAATCATTAATGGTTTGTTTATATGTGAAATTGTGGGTGAAATTGATATATGTATATGGTTGGTGATACTTGTATTGTGCTTGGTTGGTATACCTTGGTGATGGAAAAATGAAATATACATTGTGTTGTTGTGTGTTTGAATTCTGGTATGAGTTGTGGTGAGAACAGTATATATGTGTATTTTTGGTGTTATATATAATTGTATGCAATTATATGATGATTGTGTTTCTCACCCTTCTGCTGTTTTATAATGCTCTATGAGGCATTGCAGATTAGATGCTGAGAGTCTTTTTGTGAAGCTTAGGACTTCATTCTTTTGGTCGGTCGGCTCTGATATGTGGCACCGGGTAGTCAGGGGGATCGTTTTGTAGTTTGATGTGTATATGTATATATATCTTTTGGCTTGTGCATGTATGACTTGATGTATGGCAAACTTTTTATGATAAATATATATATATATATATATATATATATATATATATATATATATATGGTTTCAGTACAGATTTTCCGCTTTATTCTGTATTTGAATTGTGGGTAGTAGGAACTCAGTTCCTCTGTTTATTTGCTACCTGCGAGTGTTGCATATCTTTATGGGCAGGTTTATTGTGTTTGTTTCAAATTGATGTGACCCCTCGGTCTATGCTGTAAATTTCTAAATATACTCTGATGAAATTTTGAATTTTCTTTTACCGCTTTAATTAATTGGGGGTATAGATTAGGGGTGTTACATTCGTGTGAGTGCATCTTTCTATTTAGTCATGTTTTGAATTATGTCAAAACTAGGAGCAACCTTAGCATTTTTGTACATTGGACGGTATCAACCAAATTCTAGATGTGCATTGATCATCTTAGCATTAAGGTTCATATAAACATTTTTGGAAATTATTGAAAATGTCTTAAGCATGCTCCATGCATCAAAAATGAGTTTTTAATGTGGAAAATGCTGAATAGACTGACACTCATGCGTGTAGGTTGACCTATAGAAGCTTTTGATTCAGTATAGGTTGACACATAAATTGCCCATGTCGACCTCCACGCATCAATAATAAAGGTTATAGCCACATTCCATAGGCTAACCAACTTAGGCCGACATAATACCTCTACAGGTCGACCCAATTGCCTTGGTAGGTCGACCTATTGGTTTTATAGGTCGACACACACAATGCTCTTTTTCAAATATTTCATTTTTCTCCATCTATTTGCATTCCTTTTGCTTCATATCTTTCATACATATATATACTCATACATGCTTCATTTTCTAGGGAGGTTCTAGTGTAAAACCTATACGAAACCAGAATTTCAAAGATACTCATCATCTTCAACCTCTCTTCTATGCATACACACAATCAAACTACATATAATCATTTTTTTATTGGGTGGCTATCTAGATTAGGTTTGATAATGCCCAATTAGGTTGGTACCAAGAATATTGGGTTAAGTTCTTTGAGTGTTTCAAATAAGAAAACTAAGTCGGGGTTTTCCTTGAAGATCATTAAGGATTTGAAGGTTTTGGACAAGATTACGCAAATACAGATCCGATCGAGTGAAGGCCTTGGGACAAGGTGGTACCTTGCAAGAGAGTAGCGTGAGACGATGGATTGTGTTCATAAATACTGGGTTCGACAACTGCATGCTTGGAATTAATCCGACATAGCGAAAAAACTTGAGACGGGAGGTCTTGCAAGGTAGTAACAAGAACTAGTGGATTGAAGTAGCATTGTTGGTGACTTGATAAAACTTTGATCAAGGGTTTTGAAACTGGTAGAATCAACAACAAACCATAAGGTTTGTAGGGTTAGAGTTCTTCATCTCTTGTATATACATTGTTTGCAAAGTAAGGTTAATTGCACGTATATCAATTTGATTTCGAATTAAGGGCAGACATACTTATAGTGAGGCCGATTGGGAAACTGCCTAAACAAATCCTTCTCTCTCTCTCTCTCTATATATATATATATATTTGCAAATTATTGAAATTGTTGTTGTTTTGATCAATTCGTTTGGAAATAAAATTTTGATTACATGTTGAAATAAGGTTTGTTGATATAATAATAATAATCACTTTGATTGTGATTGACTTTAACATCAACAAAACTAATTAAATTTCCAAACGTTATTGATTGCACACAAAGTATTCAATAAATTGCCTTTAGTGCTTTTATTTGGTTTTTGATCATTGAAAATAAGCACTAAGTGTAGCTTAGCATTTAATGGTTTATGATTAATCGTTGAACAATTTGTGTTCATTATCATTCAATTATGTAACATTACGCATATCCGAGCTTTTCGATAGTAGGTTTAGTTAGACGATTCGATTCAGGTTGTTTCCGTTGTACCATAAAACTTTTGAAAACCATTTTTGCCAAAAGTTTAAATTTTAAATTTGTGATCTATTCACCCCCAATCTAGATCGAAGCCTATCGTCTAACAAGTGGTATCACGAGCTCCATTTAATTTCTTGCTTAAGATTTACTTTTTAGAAGAATGGCTACCGAACCTAAGGGAGCGTATAATAAAGCACCAATTTGCACCGACGAAAACTATGGCTATTGGAAAATTGTATGCATATTCATGTCAATTACGTTGACAAAGGTATATGGGACGCCATAAAAAATGGGCCATATGAGGATGTTTATAATGAGGTTCTATAAATACATGCTACAATTATGGCAAACTGGGTCATTTTAAGTCGGAGTGTCCTACAATCGAGAAAGACAAAGAAAAAGGCCATGACAAGAGATCTAGTAAGTCTAGAAGAGCTTATGGCGCTTGGGAGAGCAAAAGTGATTCTTCAAGTGATGATAGCTCTACCTCTAGTGTTGAATTGACAACGTTTTGCTATATGCCAAACTAAGGAAAGAAAAATGTTGTAAGTCACTCTAAACTTAAAACTTTTCATGACTTTGCTTTCTCTCAATTACAAGAATCTTTTGAAAATCTACAAAGACAAGTCATAGATGATTTCAAGAGATTAGCTTCAAACAAAAGAATTATTTCTCACTTAGAAGCTAAGATTTTTGAAAGTTCCTTAGATCTTCCATATTCTTTTCATTTTCAAAAAATCTTAGCTTCTAAGTGAGAAATAATTCTTTTGTTTTGAAGCTAATCTCTTGAAATCATCTATGACTTGTCGTTTGTAGATTTTCAAAGATTCTTGTAATTGAGAGAAAGCAAAGTTCATGAAAAGTTTTAAGTTTAGAGTGACTTACAACATTTTCTTTCCTTAGTTTGGCTTATAGAAGGTATAGTTATATTAAAAGGATTCAAATAGCAAATGGTTATCTTCTCATAATTTGTATTGTCATTATTGTTGCAAAAGGGTCATACTATTGCTATGGCGCAAGTTTAGGAAATGATTTGTTCCTAAAAGTGCCTTTCAATGGTTACCTAAATGCAACCAAAGTTTTTACTAATCCCCAAGGACTTAATAAAGATTTGGTACCTGACACTATTTGTTAATCATGCATAAAAAATGCCTTGGGTCTATGAAGAAAGTATGGGATCTCATTTATGGAAGCTCATGGCATAATAAGGTGAAATGTCCTTATTGTGTTGACTATGTGACAATCAAGGATGATTGTGTTTCCAAGAAGGTTAACATTTTGTGTTTCTTTAATTGGTAAAAGTATATGAATGATTACTAATGTTTCTATCCAAGAAGTGTCGGAAAGGTGTTATGTTTAATGATGTAGATTCATCGTCAACAAGACATACCCAAGTACATCAAATTAGGATTGATCAACCTAATATGATGAAACATGAGGAGGATCAATATAATCATCATGATTGAATAAGAATGAAAGTCCAACAACAAGGTTGATCATCAAGGCAAAGTACCTCTTGGATACATTATTAATTTTAACTTCAAATATTTGTGCAAGAAGAAAACTGGTAAGAGTGTTTTTGTTTCATTTGTGCGGTGTGGCACGTTTTGCATTCATTTCAACTTTCATTCGATAGTTCCTCGTGGAGTTCAAGTTCATCCTCCGTCTTTTGTATGGTGTGGTAATATCGTTTCTATCCTTTTTATTTTGTAAGTATTTCTTTGACCTGTTTACTTCTAGAAGGTATGTGATGTATTGTGTATGATGTATGTGATATATGTTCACTTCCAAAAATGTCAATGCATTGTGTGTTACATTTTATGTGTTTAAAGTGACTATATTCAAAATGTCTTCATATTTTGATCCATATCCTGAACAGTTTCATGTTTTTATCTTCATGATTGTATGATTCTAGCAAACAAACCATATCATACTATCATATGGATAAGTCTTTCATCATGTAATAATACATGAGTGAATTTGTACCTCTCAAAGTCAGACGAAGATGTCATGTATTTAAAGATGAAAGATTGCGATGAACCATTACCTAGTGAAGGGCCAGAACCAGGTTCCCAATGGGGACTTATCTTTGATGGAGCAGTTAATCATTACGGAAACAGAATTGGGGCAATCATCATAACACCTCAGGGTACCCACATTCCTTTCACGGCCAGACTTACGTTCAAGTGCACAAACAACGAGGCCGAATACGAAGCTTGTATTATGGGTCTCGAGGAAGCGATTGACTTAAGGATCAAGAACTTGGATGTATATGGCGACTCAGCTTTGGTTGTCAATCAGATCAAAGGAGATTAGAACACATACCAATCAAGATTGATTCCTAACAAAGACTATGCAAGAAGGTTGTTACCTTTCTTCAACAGAATTGAGTTTCATCATATCCCCCGTGAAGAGAATCACATGGCTGATGCCTTAGCCACCATCTCTTCCATGATTAGTGTAGCTCAATGGACCAACTTACCTAAGATCGACATAATGCGCCTTGAACGGCCCGCTTACATCTTCGCGATAGAAGCCGTCATAGACGACAAACCTTGGTATCATGATATCAAATGCTTCCTTCAGAAACAAGAGTGCCCACATGGGGTACTAAGGAAAGACAGAAAAACCCTCAGAAGACTGGCTGGAAACTTCTTCCTGAGCGGTGATACACTTTATAAGAGAAACTTTGACATGGTCTTGCTCCGATGCGTAGACAGAGTAGAAGCAAACATGTTGATAAAAGAAATTCATGAAGGATCCTTTGGCACTCATGCCAACGGACACACAATGGCGAGGAAAATTCTAAGAGTAGGGTACTACTGGTTGACCATGGAATCCGACTGCTACAAGTACATGAGGAGGTGTCACAAGTGTCAGATATACTCCGACAAAATCCATGTACCGCCCACGCATCTCAAAATTCTCTCTTCCCCATGGCCTTTTCCATATGGGGAATCGACATGATCGGCATGATTGAGCCCAAGGCTTCGAACAAACATCGATTCATCCTGGTAGCCATTGATTACTTCACCAAGTGGATCGAAGCCGCGTCATACGCCAAAAAAACCCGACAAGTGGTGGTCCGATTTATCAAAAACAATATCATCTGCCGTTATGGTGTTCCTAGCCAGATCATTACTGATAATGGATCTAACTTGAATAATAAGATGATGAAAGAGTTGTGCGTTAAGTTCAAGATCGAACACCATAACTCATCTCCCTACCGGCCTAAGATGAACGGAGCGGTAGAAGCGGCTAACAAGAACATCAAGAGGATTGTTTAGAAGATGGTTGTAACCTACAAAGACTGACACGAAATGCTACCTTTTGCTCTTCACGGTTATCGCACATCTGTCCGCACTTCAACAGGGGCAACCCCTTTCTCTCTAGTATATGGCATGGAAGCAGTGCTCCCCATAGAAGTAGAGATCCCATCAATCCGGGTATTGATGGAAGCTAAGCTAACAGAGGCTGAATGGTGTCAAAGTTGACACGACGAATTGAATCTGATCTAAGAAAAGTGAATCACGGCACTATGCCACGGTCAGTTGTATCAGCAAAGAATGAAGAAGGCATTCGACAAAAAGGTTCGACCTCGCATCTTCATGAAAGGAGACCTTGTGCTAAAAAAGATACAATCATTTCTCACTAATTCTCCGGGAAAATGGACTCCGAATTATGACGGCCCCTACGTGGTCAAGAAAGCTTTCTCAGGAGGTGCCTTGAGACTCGCAGCCATGGACGGAGAAGAGTTTACCTACCCCACGAATGTTGATGTAGTCAAGAAATACTTCGCCTAAAAAAAGAAACAAAAAAAAACGTCTCGGTGGATTGAAAACCCGAAAGGGCGGTCCAGGCAAAAATTAGAGACATAATTAAAAAAATCATCCCGGTGGATTGGAAACATCACAGTACAATCCAGGCAAAAATTAGGGATACTGGCAAGTAACTATGTTCAACAAGGGCAAGTCCCTCAGCAGCAGTTACACCATCCATCGAAAGAAAACTCCAGTTAAGGTCATCTTCGACAGAAGCTCAGGATGTCCCGAATTCAAAGTTGGTAGAAGGATAGTGGTCGTTATGTTTTAATGTAGCCCTTTTCCATTAAATTACCATTTTCAAACTTTGTAAATACTCTATGGAATCACGCGTTTGGCTGATTTCCATCCTATCAATAAAATTCGAGCCCTTGTGCTTTTGTTTGCAATTCTTATTTGTTTTAGCTTTACAGAACGACGTTTTTAACATGATTAACAATTCTTGAAATAAAACAAAAACGAATTTACTTGATAAAATTTTTCTGCTTTTGAAATAAAGATGGCAGTTTCTTTTGACTGTTGAACATCGAAAGAATATCGATTGCTTCTCCAGAAGTAAGCGAGCTTCAAAATGAAAAATCAAAGTGCTCCTTCTAAACCAGTACGCCTGAACGAAGGATCAGTTATGTCAGATGCGAATACTCCATCTGACATCCTCGGTCGAGTTCTCATCTCCTAAGCCCGATCAACGGTTGTTCCCCGCAATGACTACTTTTCCTAAGCAAGGCAGAATTGCTATCTTGAACCAGCGATACTTTTTTATCTCCCACTATGGCCGAGTATCCCGTCGTGTTTATCCGTCAGTTTGTATGTCGCGTCAGTTTTGTCAGCATATACATACATGCATCATGCATTATTGATTTACATTCATATTCATATTGCATCACTATCACTCTGGTCGGCCTTATCCTTTAGTGATAACAGTCATCTCAATCGAGTTGTCAGTTCTTTCCTCATCAGGAAATGTCACGTCTGCACACTCTCTCTCCTCCAGTTCATTTCTGGGATGAAGTCGGCCCTCGACCACTTTGATAAATTGAACCTCTGAAAGACCAGAGAAAACGTTCGATAAATGTCACTCTTCGCCATTGAAGATGATATTTTCGCTTTCCCGGATTAAGGAAAATCCCCATAGAAAGCCTCTTAACCGGAGATTCAGTAACACAACAGTTTTTCTCCGAGAAATCCGCTGATGAAAAAGTCATCAGCACCTCAAAATTGGATCACATCATATGGCATTTCTTCGGGAAGATCTCCGAGAAAAGTATGATGTAATATCCCCAAGCTGGAAGCAGTCTCTCAAGAGACTCGTTTTCCCCGGTAGAATCAACAAATGGCATCTCCAACAGAGAAGTTTGTACCCCTCTACAATTCAGACAGGTGGGATCCCCAGCAAGGCTGACATCAAAAGTTTTTCCCATCAAATGGCATCTCCCCAGGAAAATTCGGCGAGAAGTTTGAGGAAAATCGCTATGAATAACGTCCCTTGTCAAGAAGTTTATTGAAAAAAGAAACTGAGACCAGTTCCTTGGTAGGAAACCAGGATCGAGGGGAGGTTTATTTTAGAAACTGAGACCAGTTCCTTGGTAGGAAACCAGGATCGAGGGGAAGTTTATTTCAAAAGAAAATAAGACCAGTTCCTTGGCTGAAGACCAGGATCGAGGGGAAGTTTTTACCTTTTCTAAGCATCATTGCTTAGCAAAAGAAGAAGGATGCGTAAACTACCATTCTTAACCACCATCAAAATTTCGGGTATTCCGATATTTAATCCTCTTGCACCCCGAATGCCCGAATATCTTCGCCATTCACACCTTCGGGTCCAAGAAGATTAAATATGGGCATCTGTCATATCCCAAATTTTGACCACTAAGATTCCCCATCATTGTGCAAATCATCATCACAATATGGATGAACCATTAGTCTCCCCAAAGATGGGTGAGCATCCACTACAATCAGAATTAGGGTTTCAAGCCCTCTCTGAGTGCTTAGACAAAAGATCAATCAAGGAATGACATTATCTTCAACTTGTCTAACCTCTCAAACACCCATAAGCGATCACGAGGACTCCCACATCAAGAATCAAGCACAAGGTTGAAACATTCTAGGTGGATTAAGCCTCAAGATCGCCAGTGTCACCAAATTAGGGTTTTGGTCGACCAGGGCCTCCAGATGGCAATTTTCCTATGGGCATGAGCTAATGCTCCAAAGCATAGCCTAATATACCCCATGGAACCTCATGGACCCAATCATCAAGTTAATTTAGCCTCAGGGGATGTATTCACCAAAAATCAGGAATTGGAATTTCTTGACCTAATTCACCCCCAAGTTGACTTTTGGGGCAAAACATGAGCCAAGACCTCAAGAGAGGATTTGAGGGTCTCTAATAAGCTACATTGATCCATTTGAAACAATGGATTGATCCAATAAGCTTGAGCAACAAGTTTCAACTTCATCTGAACCACAGTTAGGGTTTCGGGAGAAAAGTCAACTGTATCTTTGACTTTTGACTAGGGCGCGCTCCCAAACCCTAGGACATGATCCAATACACCCTATAACACCTATGAAATCAATCCATCAAGTTTGATTTTGGTTAAGGACTTGATTTCGTAGAGGATCGCACAGTTTGTAATTCATCTGATAAAAAGTCAACTGTGCACAAAAGTCAACTTTGACTTTTTGAGATTTTTCAAAATTATGGTTCTTTAACCCTAAAATGATGTTAATGTGTGATTTGAATTAACATTCATCAAGAAAAATCAAGAAAAGTGGGATAACTTGTAAAAGGGGTAACCATTGAAACTTAGAAATTTTCTAAGTTATGGAACAAAGTGGCTAGGGTACTAACTTTGGAGGATCACAACTCCTAAACCACAAGGCCATTTTTCCCCATTCAAAGCTGGATTTGTAGCTCTCATGGCATTCTACAAAAGCTTCAACTACACCTCATTCCAATTCATCATGGATTTTGAGTTATGGAATGATCAAAATCACAAAAAGTGAAAATGTCACTTTTTTCCAACACTTAGTGAAATTTTCACTAAGTCAGAATCTGCCTTACTTTTTTTCAAATGTAGGGACATTTTTCACTTGGATCCAAAAAGTATCAAAACCAATTATGATCAAATAGTTGTTGTATCATATGAGGGCTTTCCAAAATGGCCAAGAACTCCATCAAATTCCACTTGATCCATGAGATATGACAATGCCAATATGCCTTGCTGCGAACTGTCATGGCAAGGCAGATTTTGGAGTTTTGCTCGATTTGCCCAAATTTTGCAAAGGCTAAGCAACTCTATCTATCTGAACACCTCAAGGGGGGACCAAGGAGGAACCAACTCTGATCTCAAGCCATCCAAGTCTTTGGAACCAAAAATAGCATGCCAAACCTAGAAATCCCTAAAGAGCGGACAAGACTCCAATTTTGTTTTGGAGCATTCAATGGATGCACCAAGGTGGCATGGACTGATCTATTTCCAACTGAATTCAGTCAAGACTTATCCAAGACCAAGGGAACTAGCAGCCTGTGCCCTAACCTCTCATTGATCAACATTGGCCAAACCTATACAGCAGTTGCCATTCACTATTCCTTGCAAAACAAACTTGCTCTACTATAAATAGAGCTCATTTGTGATCAGTTTGAGTACACCAAAGTCATCAAACAGATGCTTTCCTCAAAATCTCCTTCTTCACTCCAAAATTGCCTTCTAAAGCAAGTCACTATCGGGTTTTGAGTTTGAAAGCTATTCCAACCAAACCAATCACACACACACACCCCTCATAAACATCATATAGAAGTGATCCAAACACTTAAACAACATCTGGAACACTGATTTCTCAGAATCACCAGCCAGCTGCTCAAGGTTTTAACCAAGTTGCAGTTGGAATACCATCTTCAGTTCCAGATCATTTCCATTCATTCCAAGCATCCAGACACACTCCATAGCACCTAGGGAAGCTGTCCATAACCTTGCAACCAAGCTATAATACCTCTAACACAAAACACGATCACCAGCTGCAAGAGGTAAGCATGAGCTATTCTAACTCTATGATCCATGCATTTTTTGCTGCACAATAATTTGGCCACATGTTCATAATAATGCATGGAGTGTTTTCCCTCAATCAATTGCATTGTTTGAATCGTGTATGGAATTTCTGAACCTTCATGCAAATTTTAGGGTTCTTGAGGTTTCTCTTTGATTTCTTATTCCCTCTTTAAAATAAATGAAATTAAAGACCATAGACATGATCGTGAGGTTGAAACGAGTAGATTGATATGTAGATTGCATAATATAATCAAGTATTCAATGAGATTGGATAGAAAATGCAAATCTGCAGAAACAGAGGAAGGGCGCGTGTTCTTGCCATGTTCTTGGCGCTCTTTTTCAAATATTTGAATATTTGAATTTTGTGATTTTATTTAATTGATTCAAAAATTAATTTCTCTCTGAATTTTAATGATTTTGAGTTGATTCTTTTTTTAATAATTCACAAAAATGTTAAAATATTTTATTTTCCCAAAAAATCCCAAAAATATTATTTATTTCATATACTTGATATTTTTGTAAAGAATTAATATTTTAATTGTTTTTGACATTTAAAATATTTTCTTCTTCTTGATTTTTCAAATTTTAGTGATTTCCAATCATTTTGTGGATCAAAACCTAATTTTTGAAACATTAATCCAAGATCACAATTTGTTTTCCACATGTTTAACAATTTTGAGCATTTTAATTGAATTTTTTATTCAATTAAAACACATTTTGAAAACAAATTAGGGTTTTTGATTAATTCAACCCTCATCAAACTTTTTTCAAAAATCTTTGGGCCTCTAATAGAGTGTAAGACCCAATCATTTGTAAATACAAACCTTTTTGGGCCTCAAATGTTGTATAAGTCCCGTTGTATTTCAAAAGTTCGGCGCGATCATCACCCGTTAAAAACCAGTCATCTGGGCCTCTCCTCGAGCTATAAGACCCATTTAAAACCTTTGGGCCTCTAATAGAGTGTAAGACTCAATCCCCTTATAACCAAAAACAATTTTGGGCCTCAGATACTGTATAAGTCCCTCTGCGTTAAAAGAAAAATCTCGGCGCAATTGCCAGTTCAAAAAACAAATCATCTGGGCCTACCCTCGTGTTATAAGCCCCATTTCTTTTCCTTAAACTCTTTGGGCCTCTTGAGAGAGTGTAAGACCCATCCCTTGGTACAGAAAACCTTTTTGGGCCTCAGTCACTTGTATAAGTCCCACTGTACAACATCAACAGTGCAATCACTGATAAAACCTTGGGCCTCTCCTTGAGCTGTAAGCCCCAACAATCTTTTCAAAGCACTTTCTCCCTTGATTTTGAATATAATATTGTTATCAAAGTTTTCTTTGTTGAACAAACTAACCAAAGAGCATGGAAGCTCTACAACCGAGTAAGTGTTTACCCGCTTTCTTTACCCGCTTTCATATATATATATATATATATATATATAACTGTATTGTGGGGCTGCTCACTGTAAGTCTTCTTTCACAAACTTTTATATACTTGTCAAATATCCACTATGTAATACTAGTATAGTTATTTAGAGTTTTCCCCGACAACTACGTCTAGCACTAGGTAAAGCCCTGTTGGTCACTCTTAAATACAAACAAAACTGGATCCCCATAGGATTACCAGACACAGTCTTCCCTCCTCTTGGGGTAAACAACATGGAGACGTGAAAAACATCATTCTCGGTGGACCCTTTCTCAGACTGTCACCCTTAGAAATTGTCAAAGAAACTCTACTCCCCAGAGATGATCTTTTCTCCGTGAATGAAATCTCTTGAGTTTCTTCCAAATTCTCAGACTTTCCTGGCTTGATCTATTCTCGGTGAATGGCATGTCTTCAACTTCTCGGGGTTTGGGGACCCACAGGCTTCTTATAAGTGTAATACCCTAATTTTTACCCCTAAGATCCCATATTTCATTTTGCATCTCATACCACAAACAAGATCACCAGTATCCCTGTGTTTTCTTTTTTGTTTTATGTTTATTTCTGTTTATCTAACCTCTAACCAAAAATACAAAAAAATATGCTGCCGTTTGCTTGTTTTTCTCTCTGTGTGTTGTACAGGTTTATCAAAGATAATGAAGTGATTTCAAGTCACAGGTGTTTGTTCAAAAGCAAGATGTCTTGTGCTGAGATTCTTCAATTTATCAAGCAGTGGTGCATATGAGTTTTGGGTTCCAACAGATTCAGATGGTCGTAGTTTCGGTTGTGGCTGGTTATGTGGCATATGTTTATCAAAGGCTTGTGAAAAAATTCAAGATTGGTTTTGGGCTAAAAAAAAAAGAGACTTGCTATCCATTATCCACATCTTTTAACCAAATTTTCCATATTCCACCTTTTGCTATCTAAACCATTTTTTCTACTTCCATTTCTAAATCCATAAATATCCATAAATACTCAATGTCCACTTTCATTTTTTTTTTATATATCCAATTTCACCTTTTTGTCCATAATCATAACCATATCCAATAACATTTTTTTTAAACCATTTTCCATATCCATTCTCTAAACCATTTTTCTATTTCCAATTAGCCAATTTCATTATCCAATATCCAATTAAACCATTTCTTTCTCTAAACCATTTCTTTTTCTCTTTTAATTTTTTTTCTAAATCCACATTTGTATCCATTTCTTAAATCCATTATCCAAATATCATATCCAACTTCTAAACCTTTTTTTTAATAACCAATTTATCCATACTCCATTTTTACTATCCAAACCACTTTTTTTATATATAACCATTTTTTTTATCCATATTCCAATCCAATTCTCCATATTTTTCTCAATATATAATATTCATTTTTATACCATTCCTTAACATTTTTATCCTTTCAAAAACCAAAATCCATCAAGAATTCATTACAAAAATACCTAAGGCCCATTTTCCATTTTTCTATTCACACCTCCTATTACTACATCAAGGCCCATTACAATTTTTCTAACCCACTTCCATTAT
Organism: Lathyrus tuberosus; assembly: GCA_022829125.1. Lineage (NCBI taxonomy): Eukaryota > Viridiplantae > Streptophyta > Magnoliopsida > Fabales > Fabaceae > Lathyrus > Lathyrus tuberosus. The sequence goes on from JALAZF010000365.1 coordinate 5,915,705, forward strand.
CCATTTTACTTCCAAATCCAATTTAATCCAATATCCAAATAAATCCATTTTTTTATTTTTAAACCATTTCAATTATCCATTTTTCTAAACCAAGTTCATATCCAAATTTCATTTCCAATATCCATTTTAATAACCATTTTTTTTCAAATCCACTTCATAAACCATTTTTCTTACTAAACCATTATTCATTCAATACCAATTTCTAAACCCATTTTTTTCAAATTATCCATTTTATCCAATTTTAATCCATTTCTATTCAATTATCCATTTTAATCCATTTCTGTTTTTTTTATCCAATTCTTAATCCAAAATCCTTTTTTTTTTTCCTTTTGAATCTTTTTTTTTTATATAGCAATTTAATAAGCCCATTAACCAAAAAAATGAAAAAAATGATTGAAAAAAAGCTGTGGAAAAAATACTTGAGTTTCACACTAGCCAAGCATTTCTCACGCCACGGTTCAGCCGGCGTCACCATGTCCATCCGCGACGCATCTCCAAGCCACAACTCATCCAGCCGTCCAAGCCCAGCCGCGAGCAGCTACACACCTCACACCACAAAACGCCATCCACACCACCTCACATCACACGCGGAAAAATCACCACACCAAAACGCAGTGAAAAATTAATCAAAACGGCAACCATTTTTTTCTTCCAATTTCACTCCAATTCCATCTATAAATACAAGCCTCACCTTCATAATTTTTCCAAGCTTTCACAGCCCCAAAAACTCTGCCAAAATCAAACCAAAAAGAAAACTCCATTGAAGCTCCATTTCCAAAAGCTTCAAATATCACTCCAATTTTCATCAAAAATCGTTTCCAAGAGTGAAATTCTTCACACAACAACAAGAGAAGAGAGTAGAAGTTGAAGAGAAGTCTTGCTTCCATTTTTCAAGGTAGTTCGATTTTTCCGTCGAAACTTTGAAACTCCGATTCGTCCAATTCTTGCATCGACGGTTAATTGTGATCACATATTTGAAATCCTCTCCGTCTCACGATCGCAACGGTATATGGTTTGAGCTCCGTCGCTCCGATTTGACGGAGCTCGAAAATTGAAAGTGGTGTTGTTGTTGGTGAATAGTAACGCATGGAAATGTAGAAGAAGAAGATATTCTTTACTTGCTGATTTTTTCTTTTTCCTTTTCCTTTTTGTTGTTTTTTGTTTTTGGTTCTTTTTTTCTTTTTATTTTGGAAAGTGATGGGCCTAGCCCATTCATTACACCACCACCTTATTCTCCATACACCTCCTTTGTTTCTTTTTTAAAAAAAAAATTCTATACTATTTTCTTTTAGTTCTTTTCAATTTGTTTTTTAGTTTTATTTGTAAATTTGGATTTACTACATTTGTTGGAAACTTTTCTAAAAGAAAAAATCTCTTGAAATTTGTTTGAATATTTTGTTCTTGTTTTTTATTTTCCTTTTGATTTTGGATTTGAATTACATTTTTTAAGGCATTATTTCTCTTTAAATTCATTGGACTTAGGGTGTAGATGAAGTTGGATAAATGTTCACTAATTCAAATCTACCTTTAAAGTGAATTATCTAATTCACTTTAGGTGCTTTGAGTTAATGATATATTTAGCACTTTAATCCACCAAAATGAGTGAATGAACTTAAAGATGGAATTGTCTTGAATTTGTAATTCAAATTTGGTTTCCTCTTTCTTCTATTTCTTTTTCTTTTTGATCGATGAAAGTTGAAGTGATCGTGAAATTCCTTTGTTGAATTTCGATCGAGACGAGATCATTACCACTTTTTCTTTTCGTGTGGCATCGCTTTAGGATAACGATCTCTATATCGTTTATCTCGCGTGCATTAACACATATATCTTATGGCCGGCCTCATTCGTAGGGTAATTGCTCGAACAAATTACTCGGCGTGCGCTTAACATAGACCAAAATTTGTCCCGCCTCAGAATAAATATCAAAAATAGTTGATTATTTGTCTTATGGTTCACAACTCATGAAACTTGTTGTTAGGAGGCTTTGGTCTTATCAATCCTCTAATGAGTTTCATCAACCTTGACCTAAGTGCAATTATTCAATTGTTATTGATCACTAACATTAACAATTAACCACTAACTTACTAACAATTTTATTATATTAATTTTGTTTATGATTCCTTCTTGCTCCCTATCTCTTTTATTTTTTTTATTTTTTTTATGCTTCATTATTATCATTTCATATCATGTTTATGTTTCCGCAATTTTTTTTCCTTTGTCCGTTGGACATATGTTTATGTTTCCGCAATTTTTTTCCTTTGTCCGTTGGACATATGTTTATGCTTATGCCATTTTTCTTTTGTCCATTTGGACTTAAAACATTAATAAAGGATTAAACCATAGAAAACTTAATTCTCCTCATTTTGGACTATTGGTTACTATCCTATGCTTTGGAGTGATCTCTTTATGGACCTCTTTTGAAGTAATATTGGACTTATGGACCTAGAATTAGGACTTCTTATCCCTTTGCTTGGAGTATTGATTGAAGACTTGCCCTTATTCGGCCAATTTGCTTAAGGATGGAATTCTTTTAATATTACTTTGAAGTGGCTCCATTTTGGTTAGATCTTTCCTTTCCCTAGCTTTTACTTTATGCACTAGGATAGTCACTTCTTCTCCTCCCCATTCTTAAATTTTCAAAATCTTCTCCCTTTTTCAAAACCTTCTTGTTTTCAAACTTAAAACCACTTTCATAATAAAACCTTGACTTTGGTCAAGTGATTTTTCAAACTTTGTTTTCCTTAATAAATGTCAATCCATCTTAATCATACTTTGACCATTTCATAAAAATAAATAAAAAATACAAAACTCATCCAAATTCTTTTGTGCTTTTATGCACCTTTTTCTTTTGAACTTTTCAAAAAGAATTAGACATGAGTCATTTTTTGATGAGATGTAAAACTCCAAACCATGGTATTTTGTTGAAAGTATGGTCGTTTTCCAGTTAGATGTTGAAGTGATTAGTCTTGTTGATGTTAATCCAAGCAAATCCTCCATCTTAATGTGATGCAAATGCCACTTTCCCATACCTTTGGGTAATTAGTTGAGTATTCTCTCTTGAGAATGACAGGTTGTCTTTCTCAAGATAAAATAAACCATAACCAATAATTTTTGTTCTTTGTACCACGAACTACGGGGTTTTGATCCTACATTGCACATCGTGGGTACGTAGGCATGAGACGATAAATCTCTCCAAACACAAAAATCTTAAAAAATAATTCTCCTCTCATCTCTTCAATCTCTTTTTCAAGCAAACCATTTTCAGAACAAAAAGCATGAATACATCAAAGGGCTCCTATAGAGTACTATAGATGTATTGGGTGCGTAAAACCTTCCCTTTACATAACCAACCCCCTTACCCGTTCTCTGTTTGTTCTTTTTTTTTAGAACTCTTTAGGTTTTGTTTCGCTCTTTTTTTCCTTTCCCTTTGTGGATAAAAATAAAAGTGCGGTGGCGACTCTTGTTTATTTTCGAGTTAAGTTAATCAATAGCTTACACTCACAAATTTCCCCGCTACAGAAAAGTGGCGACTCTGCTGGGGAGCTTCTCCCTCGAGGGGTTTAGCCTACTTTGATTTATTTACTGCTTTTTGTTTGATTTGCTTGTTACTTGTTTGTTCTGTTTGGGAGTTCCTCTGTGTGTGAGATAGGTCTTATACCCGGATCAGAGTGCACTTTGAGATAGGGGATAGTATAGTCAAGGGAACTTTGAAGGAGTCGAATCCTGAAAAAGAAGAACTTGCAAATCTATCCACTCGGTGGTTGCCTCTTTGGAATTACTGATGTCGATCGAGCGATCGAGAAGGCATTACTTTTTCCATTGAAGCCTATAACACTGAGGACCGTAGTAACCCTTAACCCATCCTAGCCTTTTTAGGATCGTAGCGCGGAAGCTATGAAGATGCAAATCTGACTTAGCTGTCACGCGATGCTACACTCAGGTTAGATTCTCTTGAGGATAACTACCAACCTCCGAGCAAATCGGTGTGCTGGTGTGTCTGATAGTGGATTGTGGACCCTGGGCACTCTGTTAGAACCGCTGTTTTCTGCAGGTATAATGAAGACAAAACCTTAGTACATACCTTTGTGGGATTGGTTCTTACCCTTGGCTTCATGCTCGTGACTTAAACCTTGACCCGTGTGCTTTGTGTGATCTTGTTTGTGGGTGTTGCATTCATGCACTCATACATTCATGAGCATTCTTTTGGAAGGTTTCAAGGAACTTAAAGGTGTTATTGCAAACATTGCAGGTACTTTTGTTATGGATTTTGGAAGGAGAAGTACCAAGAAGTACACTTTCAAGAGTCCTAAGGTAGAGGGTTTGAGAAAGCTAGGATCTTTGGTTGTTGATACTAAGAAGTTTGAGTCCAGATATGGAAGGCTTTTATCTCTCTTGAAGGTTGATATGGCTGAAGGATTGCTTGCTACTTTGGTTCAGTTCTATGACCCTTTGCTTCATTGTTTCACCTTTCCTGATTATCAGTTGGTACCTACGCTAGAGGAGTATTCTATCCTGCTTGGTTTACCTGTTTATGGTCAGATTTTCTCTGGTTTGGATCCCTTTCCCAAGCATGATGTTATTGCGAAGGCTACTCACTTGAAGGTTTCCGAAATTAAGGCTCACATGGATACCAAAGGAAAGATTCTTGGGTTACCCGCTAAGTTCTTGATGGATAGAGCTCATCATTTTGCTAGTGTGAAGAATACAGTTGCTTTCGAGGCTCTTCTTGCCTTGCTTATTTATGGACTATTCCTCTTCCCGAATGTTGAGAACTTTGTCGACATCAACGCTATTCAGATCTTCTTGATTGGGAATCCAATTCCCACTTTGCTTGCCGATGCTTATCATTCTATTCACCTTAGGAATTTCCATGGTGAAGGGATGATTATCTGTTGTGCACCTTTACTTTACAAGTGGTTTATTTCTCACTTGCCGAAGTCTACAGCTTTCTGGAATCTCAAGGATGGTTTATATTGGTCGCGGAAGATCATGTCTCTCACTCATTATGATATTGATTGGTGTAGCCGTATTCCTTCTGGAGCGATGATTATTGATAGTTGTGGTGATTTTCCCAATGTACCCCTTCTTGGTACAAAAGGGGGGATCAGCTACAATCCGGTGTTAGCTCGTCGTCAGTTGGGATATCCTTTGCGAGAGGTACCGAAGAACATTCATTTGGCCGGTCTCTTTTTCAAGGATGAAGAATCTCAGGTTGCTCTCAAGAGAGAAATTGTGGAAGCTTGGTCCAACATTCGTAGAAAAGGAAAGGAAAGTTTGGGAAATCCGAATTGTGTCTCTTCGGAACCTTACCTCCAGTGGGTTAAAAATAGAGCCATTACTTTGAAGATGCCTTATAAGCATCAAGAACCTTTGTCTCTAACTGCTAAGAAGACTATTCTCTACTTTATGGAAGACAAAGAAAAGCTTCAGATTGCTTTGGACGAGATGCAACAAGAGAGAGATGCTTGGAAGAACAAGTATCAGATTGTTGAGTTAGAGAATGCAAGACTTCAAGAGCACTTCAAGAAGAAGAATGAAGAGGAAGTTGCCAACAAGAAGAGAAAGGCGCAAGAGGATTTATTTTCCTCTCGCATTCAGCTAGTTTCCGATATTCCGAAGAGTTCAGAATCTCCTTGGAAGTTGATCGTTGATAAGTTGCTAATTAAGAAGACTCAGATGCAGGCCCACATCAAGAAGCTGGAAGATAGAGCTGGGACTTCTTCTCGTAGGATTCTTTAGGGATCTAGTTTTCTTTATTCTCTTTTGTTTTAGGATTCTTGAATTTGTACTTCCGAGATGTAATCTTTTCTATCATTAATGAATAAGATTTTGGTATTTTAGATAACAATGTTTGCAATATACCTTATATTTCCTTGAAACTATGCATTTGCATCTTGCATATCAAGCATCATTCTCTTGCATTGTTTCTTGCCTTTTCCAGGTGTCTTATTGTTTCTTTGGTCTTCATTCAGCCAAGCTGTCGCACCAGTATAATACTCGAGCTAATCTGAAGAAAAAGATGGATCAATTGCAACAAGAGAACCGTGAGCTTCGTGAAGAAGTATCAACTCTGAAGGATGGTTTGGAAAGACTCACTGCTATGATGGAAGCTCTGGTGGCTGCTCAGAATCAGCCACCACCACCACCTCCTCTGCTTTCAACTCCTGTGCAAAGGACAGTCATTTCTGAGATTGTCTCTACGCCCATCTCTGTGGCGCCTGCTAGTGTTCCTCAGTATTCCATGCCTCCTGGCTACCCCTGGGGCATGCCTCTTAACTTTGTTCCTGAAGGTTATCAACCACCACCTCCGCCTCCTGAAATTCCAGTGGTTCCTATTGTTCAACCTGTGATGACTGTGCCACCGCCTGTGGTGCATACTGTTCCTTTTGGTGAAGAGCAAATCTTCCATACTGCTCAAAGTGAGAATGGCAGTGCTTATGATAGAATGGAAGAGATTCAAGACCAGTTTGCTGAAATGCAGAAAGAGATCAAGGCTCTGAGAGGTAAAGAGCTGTTTGGAAAGAATGCTCATGAGTTATGCTTGGTTCCGAATGTGAAGATCCCGCATAAGTTCAAGACCCCTGACTTTGAAAAGTATAAGGGTAATTCTTGTCCGTTGAGTCACTTGACTATGTTTGCTCGTAAGATGTCAGCTCATAAAGATAATGATCAACTCCTTATTCACTACTTCCAAGACAGTTTGTCTGGTGCAGCTTTGAAATGGTATATGGGACTCGATAGTGCTCGAGTTCGCACTTTCGAAGATTTAGGTGAGGCATTTGTGAAACAGTATAAGTATAATGTGGATATGGCTCCTGATCGTGACCAGCTTCGAGCAATGGCTCAGAAAGATAAAGAGACATTCAAAGAATACGCGCAGAGGTGGCGCGAAATTGCTGCTCAGATCAACCCTCCTTTGGAAGAAAAGGAGATGACCAAGATTTTCCTGAAAACTCTGAGTCCTTTCTATTATGAGCGTATGATTGCTAGTGCCCCAAGTGATTTCACTGAGATGGTTAATATGGGGATGAGATTGGAAGAGGGTGTCCGTGAGGGACGTTTGTCGAAAGATGGAAATTCTGCTGGAAATTCCAAGAAATATGGTGGAGTATTTGCCAAAAAGAAAGAAGGAGAAACCAATGCCGTTTCTCGAGAAAGGTATAGAAGACCTCGCAATAGAAACAATCAGTGTCAGCAACATGTTGCATCTGTCACTCCTGTTATCAGTTCAGCTCCTGTTGTTCAGACAGCTCCTGCTCAGCAACAACGTTCTACTCAGCCAAACAATCAACGGGGCCGTTTTCAGAAGGATTTTGATCCAATTCCGATGACTTACACAGAATTGCTTCCTTGTTTGATTAAGAAGAATCTTGTTCAGACCCGTCCACCGCCTGCTGTTCCAAAAGATTCACCCTGGTGGTATAAGCCTGAAGCTCATTGTGCTTTCCATCAAGGAGGAGCTGGACATGACACTGAGAACTGTTATCCATTGAAGATGGAAGTGCAAAGGCTGGCAAGAAGTGGTATTTTATCTTTCGAAGATTCCAACCCTAATGTGAAATCGAATCCGCTGCCTAACCATGGCCAGGCGTCTGTCAATATGGTGTATGGTTGTCCTGGTACATTCAAAATCTTTGATATCCGTTGGATCCGAAGGTCTCTTGTGAAAATGCATGCAGTTTTGAGTGAATACCATGATATTGATCATGACTATGCAGCTTGTTGTATCTGTTCTGTAAATCCCCGTGGTTGTGTGATAGTGAAGAGGGACATTCAAAGGATGATGGACGAGAATTTGATTGAGGTCACTGCTAAGAGGGACGAATATCAGAATGAGGTGAATGCTATTGAGCCACGCTTTAATATCCCTGAAAGAGTTGTTACACCTTTGGTTATTCGGTTGCCCGGACCAGTACCATATGAATCTGATAAAGCTGTTCCATATAAGTACAATGCTACCATGGTAGAAGATGGTAAGGAAGTGCCCATTCCTCCTTTGTCTTCTGTGGTAAGCATCGCTGATGTGAGTAGGGTAACTCGAAGTGGTCGTGTCTTTGCTCCTGAGCCTCCAAAGATTGTGGAGAATGTTAAAGCTGGCAAACAAATTCAAGATGAGAGTAATGTCGATGTTGCTGGTCAGTCCAGTGGTTTGAAAGTTTTTGAAGATGAAGTATTGAAGTTGATCAAGAAGAGTGATTACAGTGTTGTGGATCAACTCTTGCACACCCCGTCCAAGATTTCAGTGATGTCCTTGCTGATGAATTCTGAAGCTCACAGGAAATCTTTGCAGAAGGTATTGGAACAAGCATATGTTGAGCATGATGTGACTGTTAACCAGTTTGATGGCATTGTTGCCAACCTCACCGCATGTAATAATTTAAGTTTCTGTGATGAAGAGTTACCCGAGGAGGGGAGAAATCACAATTTGGCTTTACATATCTCCATGAATTGTCAAGAAGATGCGCTTTCCAATGTGTTAGTTGATACTGGCTCTTCTTTGAATGTGTTGCCAAAATCTACTTTATCAAAGCTTTCTTACCAAGGTCCTCCCATGAGGTATAGTGGAGTTATTGTTAAAGCTTTTGATGGATCTCGAAAGACTGTGATTGGAGAGGTTGATCTTCCGATCAAAATAGGACCGTGTTTCTTCCAGATTACTTTTCAAGTAATGGATATCCGTCCTGCTTATAGTTGTTTGCTTGGTCGACCCTGGATTCATGAGGCTGGGGCAGTGACTTTGACTCTCCATCAGAAATTGAAATTTGTTAAGAATGATAAGCTGGTAGTTGTTGGAGGAGAGCAAGCGATGCTGGTGAGTCACCTTTCATCCTTTTCGTATGTTGACGCTGATGAAACTATTGGAACTCCGTTCCAAGCTCTTTCTGTTGATGACAAAGCTGTTAAGAGGAATGAGTTACCCATGTCTTCTTTGAAAGATGCTCTGCATGTGTTAGAAACTGGTCGGTCTGACGGTTGGGGCCGAGTCATTGATGTGGTTGATAACCTGGGCAAAACTGGTTTAGGCTTTACGCCTGGTATAGTCAGAAGGGATTTGAAGCGTATTAATGAGACCTTTCACAGCGCTGGATTCATCCACAAAGATCACTCTACTGCTGCAATCATTGAAGATGATGAAGAGGAAGAACTTCCCAATTTTGTTACACGTGGACAAGTCTGCCAGAATTGGATAGCTGTTGACGTTCCTACTATTGTTCATGTTTCAAAGTAATTTGTTTTTGTTTCTTTCAAAAAAATCCTTTCACTCTGCCCAAGGTGAAAGTGAATTTGTGAGGGCTTTGTTTCAAATTTTATCATCATCAATAAAATGTTATTTTGTTTATCTCTATTATGTTTTCCCTTTTTGCTTTATTTCTGAAAAATGGTAACATAAAAAACCAAAATAATAATAATAATGTGATAACCACCTTTATCTGCATGATACTTACACTTTTGTTCATATTCTAAAATCAAATAAATCATTGTGCAGATTGATTGTTAAACCCATTGAAAACGATGACCCTATGCCCCCTCCCAACTTTGAGTTCCCTGTGTTTGGAGCTGAAGAAGAGGGTATTGAGGAGATTCCAGATGAAATTTCTCGGTTGCTTGAGCACGAGGAAAAGGCCATTCAGCCTCATGAAGAGCCGTTGGAATTGGTTAATTTGGGTTCAGAGGATGATATAAAAGAAGTCAAGATTGGGGCACTGCTTCAGTCAGATGTTAAGAAGAGGATTGTGGAGCTTCTTAGAGAATATGTTGATGTGTTTGCTTGGTCTTATCAAGACATGCCTGGTCTTGATACTGATATTGTGGAGCATAGATTGCCGTTGAAGCCTGAATGTCCACCTGTGAAGCAGAAATTGAGAAGAACTCATCCCGACATGGCTGTGAAGATCAAAGAGGAGGTTCAAAAGCAGATTGATGCTGGTTTTCTTGTAACTTCTGAGTATCCTCAGTGGGTGGCCAATATTGTGCCTGTTCCAAAGAAAGACGGAAAAGTCCGAATGTGCGTTGACTATAGAGATTTGAATAAAGCAAGTCCAAAAGATGATTTTCCATTGCCGCACATTGATATGTTGGTAGATAATACTGCTAAATTCAGTATCTTTTCTTTTATGGATGGATTTTCCAGTTATAATCAAATAAAGATGGCACCCGAGGACATGGAAAAAACAACATTCATTACACCCTGGGGAACATTCTGTTACAGAGTGATGCCCTTCGGTTTGAAAAATGCTGGTGCAACGTACCAAAGAGCTATGACCACTTTGTTCCATGATATGATGCATAAAGAAATTGAGGTCTATGTGGATGATATGATTTGTAAGTCGAAGACTGAAGAAGATCATATTGAGTACTTATTGAAGCTGTTTCAACGTTTGAGAAAGTTCAAGCTCCGTTTGAATCCTAATAAATGCACTTTTGGTGTCCGTTCTGGAAAATTGTTGGGCTTTATTGTCAGCCAAAAAGGCATTGAAGTTGATCATGGTAAAGTTAAAGCCATTCAGGAAATGCCTGCGCCCAAAACAGAAAAACAAGTAAGAGGATTCTTGGGACGTTTGAATTACATTTCCCGATTTATATCCAATATGACTGCCACCTGTGCGCCGATCTTCAAGCTTCTTCGCAAAGATCAGGGTTGTGTCTGTACAGAGGATTGTCAGAAAGCTTTTGAAAGAATTAAAGAGTATCTGCTTGAACCTCCGATTTTGTCTCCTCCAGTAGAAGGAAGACCTTTGATCATGTATTTGACTGTGCTGGAAGAGTCTATGGGTTGTGTTCTGGGTCAACAAGATGAATCTGGTCGGAAAGAATTTGCCATTTATTATTTGAGTAAGAAGTTCACTGATTGTGAGTCTCGGTACTCAATGCTTGAAAAAACATGTTGTGCTTTAGCTTGGGCTACCAAGCGTCTCCGCCAGTATATGTTGAATCATACAACTTGGTTGATATCCAAAATGGATCCAATCAAGTATATCTTTGAAAAGCCTGCTTTAACGGGGAGGATCGCTCGTTGGCAAATGTTGTTGTCAGAATATGATATCGAGTACCGAACTCAAAAGGCGATAAAAGGAAGTGTTTTGGCTGACCATTTGGCACACCAGCCAATGGACGATTATCAACCGACCAGGTTTGATTTTCCTGATGAGGATGTGATGTATCTAAAGGTTAAAGATTGTGAAGAACCGTTACCTGGTGAAGGGCCTGAGCCTGGATCCCGTTGGGGTTTGATTTTTGATGGAGCTGATAATGAGTATGGCAAGGGTATTGGGGCAATAATTGTTACTCCTCATGGTTCTCATATTCCTTTCACTGCAAGGTTGACATTCACTTGCACAAATAATGCGGCTGAGTATGAAGCTTGTATTATGGGCTTGGAAGAAGCTATCGATTTGAGAATCAAGGTTCTCGATGTATACGGAGATTCAGCCCTAGTGATTAATCAGATTAAAGGAGAATGGGAGACACGTCAACCTGATTTGATTCCTTATCGAGATTATGCAAGAAGGTTGTTAACTTTATTCAATAAGGTTGAGTTTCATCATATACCCAGAGCAGCAAATCGAATGGCGGATGCTTTAGCCACTATATCCTCCATGATTGTGGTGAGTCGGTGGAATGATGTGCCAAAAATCGATGTTATGCGTCTTGACAGACCAGCTCATGTGTTTGCGGTTGAAGAGGTTGTTGATGATAAACCATGGTATTATGGTATTAAATGCTTTCTTCAAAATCAAGAGTACCCGCTTGGGGCATCCAAGAAAGATAAGAAGACTTTGAGAAGATTGTCTGGTAGTTTCTTCTTGAATGATGATGTGCTGTATAAAAGAAATTATGACATGGTCTTGCTCAGATGCGTGGATAGACACGAAGCAGACATGTTGATGAAAGAAATTCATGAAGGATCTTTTGGTACCCATGCCAATGGGCATGCAATGGCTAAGAAGATGTTAAGGGCAGGTTACTATTGGCTGACAATGGAATCTGACTGCTGCAAATTTGTGAAGAAGTGCCATAAGTGTCAGGTTTATGCTGACAAAATTCATGTACCACCGACTCCTCTCAATGTTATCTCTTCTCCATGGCCTTTCTCCATGTGGGGCATTGATATGATTGGAATGATTGAGCCTAAAGCGTCGAACGGACACCGTTTCATATTGGTGGCTATTGACTATTTTACCAAGTGGGTTGAAGCGGCATCATATGCCAATGTGACCAAGCAAGTAGTGGTCCGGTTTATCAAGAACCAAATCATCTGTCGGTATGGTGTTCCGAGCAAGATTATCACTGATAATGGGTCGAACCTGAATAATAAGATGATGAAGGAATTATGCGATGAGTTTAAGATTGAGCATCATAATTCTTCTCCTTACAGACCTAAGATGAATGGGGCTGTTGAAGCTGCTAATAAGAATATTAAGAAGATTGTTCAGAAGATGGTTGTTACTTACAAGGATTGGCATGAGATGCTCCCTTTTGCTCTGCATGGGTATCGTACATCCGTCCGCACTTCAACAGGGGCAACCCCTTTCTCTCTTGTTTACGGTATGGAAGCAGTGCTCCCGGTAGAGGTTGAAATCCCTTCTATGAGAGTTTTGATGGAAGCTGAACTGTCTGAGGCTGAATGGTGTCAAAGCAGATATGATCAATTGAATTTGATTGAAGAGAAAAGAATGACGGCCTTGTGTCATGGCCAATTGTATCAACAGAGAATGAAGAAAGCTTTTGACAAGAAGGTTCGACCTCGTGTGTTCAGAGAAGGTGACCTCGTGCTCAAAAGGATCTCGACTTCTACCAATGATTCTAGGGGCAAGTGGACTCCTAATTATGAAGGCCCATATGTTGTTAAGAGAGCCTTCTCTGGCGGTGCATTACTTCTTACAACTATGGATGGTGAAGAGTTCACTCGTCCTGTGAATGCCGATGCAGTCAAGAAATACTTCACCTAAAAAAAAATAAAAGAACAGCTCGCTAAGTTGAAAACCCGAAAGGGCGGCTTAGGCAAAAATGAGCGTCTCGGTGGGCTGAAAACCCGAAAGGGCGGTCCAGGCAAAAATTAGAGACAAAAACAGAAATAATCATCCCGGTAGATTGAAAACCCAGAAGGGCAATCTAGGCAAAAGTTAGGGATTCTGGCAAGTAACTGCATCTGGCCAGTCTTGATCATTTGAAAGCAACATTGTCTATAAAGGATTCTGCTTCAATCATCTTCAACTGAAGTTTTGGGCACAGTGGAATTCAAAGTTGTTAGGGAGAATAGTGGTCATTGTATTTCAATGTAACCCTTTCCATGTATTTACCATTTTTCAAACTTTGTAATGATCCATGGAGTTACGCCATTTGCGGACTTCCATTCTATTAATAAAATTTGGGCCTTTGTCCCTTTGTTTGTAATTCTTATTTTGTTTCTGTTTACAAAATTTCATTTATTTTTTATGATAATTTTTGAAACAAAATGTGAATAATTGATTTAAATTTTTGATAATTATAAAAACATTTTCTTTTGATTTATGAATATAAAAAGGAATGTCAATGGTTATTCCAAGAATGGTAGGATCAATGTCTTCCTCAGCAGGGTTCGTTCTCGCTCCTTTGGCAGAATTTATTGACAGATCCCCAGTAGAGTTTGTTGATATTTCCTCAGCAGAACTTGTGCCTATGAATGTGATCAATTGCTGACAAAGTGTTGGGTTTGTTATGATGTGTTGAATTAATAAGGTTCAATGCTGTTTGGTCTTTCCCCAGCTAGGTCTTGATCTGAATTTTCCCCAACTGATTATATCATGGTCAGGCAGTTGAGTAGTTTTGAGGTCCATTTCTCCGTAATGGTGGTCCCCATGCAGAGATTCATTTTTGCTGTCCCCAACTGAAATCATATGAGAAATCTTCACTCAAAGTTTTACCCTCTAGACGTGTTGTTGTTGCTTTGGATATCCCCAAACAGAGAGCCATGTTTTTTCCTTTAAGAAGCATGGACTTGGTGGTTGTTTGTTGGATTATTACCTGTGGTTGTATTTCTCGCCAGGATGATTTATCCTTGCTGATTCCTAAGCAGAGACAGAGCATTACTGTTTTGTTTGCTCTCCAATCATAAAGCAGTGAGGTTAACTTCTCATTTCCCTGGCAGGTCCAAGGTGTACTTCTCTCCGGATTGTTTTTCAGAAATTTATCCTCCTAGCGAAGATTGTGTATCTCTAATGCGGCTATTCCCCAGTGAAGTCGCTGATGATATCTCTTTTAGTCACCTGTTGGATTTTCTCTCACTCATGATGAGTATTGATCTAAAATCCCCCACAGTTTGAACTTTTGCTGTTTCCCCAGCAAGTCCAGGATGCTTTGCTCAGAATTGGTTAATCCTCAGAGAGCTTTTCTCTTGTATCTCCAGTAGATCTGCCTTGTATTCCCAGTGGATTTTGCATAAGATGTTTATATGTCTGCAATCCCCAGCGGATTCATTATTTCTCCGCAGCAGATCTCTTCATCCTTTTGAAATAAAAGTTCCTGTGAATTTTTATGATCCCCAGGAAGATTCAGAAAGATTTGGGTTTGTATGATTCCCCGACAGATTTCCTGCCATCCTCAAAACAGAGTTTATGTTATTATCCTCTCTGTGGATCATCGATGTTAGAATATTGATATTTGGGTCTTTCCCCAAGGAGTATCTTCCTCTCCAGCAAGATTTGAGCCTTGTAGTAGGATTTATTTTCCTTTGATGGCTTTTGTTTATCTCTTGCAGGATTCCTTCAGCTAAATGCCTAGAAGAATTGCTAATGACATCTCCATCTTGTTGGGATTAGCCGAGTATTCAGTGGTGTTGTGATGTTTATTTCACCCTCTGCTTATCTTTTATGTCTGTTTTGTCAGCATATTCATACTCATAAGCATTGCATGTGCATTCATTTGTTGTGCATAACATATTATTGTTGCATTGTGCATTTTGCATTTGTGTTGGTGCTTCTTTGCTCTCTGGTGTTGTTATCCCCGTAGAGCGTGTGTGTCCTCTCTTCATTTAGAGTGTCGACCCCTAAGCAGAAAATGCCTATCTTTGTTAATTCCCCACTGAGTTTATTTCTCGTGGAAGATTTTGATTCAGTTTCCTCTCCAGTTCATTATCTGGATGGAATTAGTCCCCAGTTGAGATATTCCTCCTCAGGATGAGTCTTGTTTGACCGTTTCTTTCCAGCTTGTTCCTGGATTGAACTTTGGTCCCCTGCAATATTTGTTTGGATCTCTAGGCTGTGAAACCTAGATTGAGAGTGCATTTATTTTGCACCTTTTGAAGATTCTGCACCCTTCAGTTGAAAGCTACGTATAATTCCCTTTTGGAAGGTTCAATACTGTTTCGTGGCATTCCTTTATTTGAGAAGCCTGAGGCGATGCAGTTATTACCTTTTGTGACTCCGATGAATGGTAAGTCTCTTCAGTTTGATGGGACAGTTCGTTGTTGAGATTTTGTGACTCCAATGAATGGTAAGTCTCTTCGGTTTGATGGGACAGTTCGTTGTTGAGATTTTGTGACTCCGATGAATGGTAAGTCTCTTCAGTTTGATGGGACAGTTCGTTGTTGAGATTTTGTGACTCCAATGAATGATAAGTCTCTTCGGTTTGACGAGACAGTTCGTTGTTGAGATTTGTGACTCCGATGAATGGTAAGTCTCTTCGGTTTGACGAGACAGTTCGTTGTTGAGAATTTGTGACTCCAATGAATGGTAAGTCTCTTCGGTTTGACGGGACAATTCGTTGTTGAGATTCTGTGACTCCGATGAATGGTAAGTCTCTTCGGTTTGATGGGATAGTTCGTTGTTGAGATTTTGTGGCTCCGATGAATGGTAAGTCTCTTCGGTTTGATGGGACAGTTCGTTGTTGAGATTTTGTGACTCTAATGAATGGTAAGTCTCTTCGGTTTGATGGGATAGTTCGTTGTTGAGATTTTGTGACTCCAATGAATGGTAAGTCTCTTCGGTTTGACGGGACAGTTCGTTGTTGAGATTCTGTGACTCCGATGAATGGTAAGTCTCTTCGGTTTGATGGGACAGTTCGTTGTTGAGATTTTGTGGTTCCGATGAATGGTAAGTGTCTTCGGTTTGATGGGATAGTTCGTTGTTGAGATTTTGTGACTCTGATGAATGGTAAGTCTCTTCGGTTAGACGAGACAGTTCGTTGTTGAGATTTGTGACTCCAATGAATGGTAAGTCTCTTCGGTTTGATGGGACAGTTCGTTGTTGAGGTTTTCTACTCCGGTGAATGGTTAGTCTCTTCCGTATGCAAGAGATAATTCATTGTTGAGGTATGGATTCTCCCCAGTGGAGCCTTGTTGTGCTAAGTATTCCCTATTGAGTTATATCCTTGTTGTGTTGTGGTTGATTTCTATATGCAGTTATCCCCAGTTTGAATCTTTTCCTCAGCTGAGTCCCAGTGGTTGTGTGGTGTGTTCCCCAGCTAGTTGGTGGTCTTCTGTGATGTGTTTCCCCGGTGGAGTTTTATTCTCTCGTTCTTCTTTTATTGATCTCCTGTGGCATATTCTCCCCACAGTGGTCTTGTGTCTGCATATCATTTGCATTATCATATCATTTTGTGGTCTCTTAGGGCCAAAAATTGGGTTTATTGTTATATTTAAGTCTCTTCTATCTCGTCGAGACAAAGATGTCAATCTTCTTATCTCCGGATAGAAGAAACTTAAATAGGGGCAGCTGTAATACCCTAATTTTTACCCCTAAGATCCCATATTTCATTTTGCATCTCATACCACAAACAAGATCACCAGTATCCCTGTGTTTTCTTTTTTGTTTTATGTTTATTTCTGTTTATCTAACCTCTAACCAAAAATACAAAAAAATATGCTGCCGTTTGCTTGTTTTTCTCTCTGTGTGTTGTACAGGTTTGTCAAAGATAATGAAGTGATTTCAAGTCACAGGTGTTTGTTCAAAAGTAAGATGTCTTGTGCTGAGATTCTTCAATTTATCAGGCAGTGGTGCATATGAGTTTTGGGTTCCAACAGATTCAGATGGTCGTAGTTTCGGTTGTGGCTGGTTATGTGGCATATGTTTATCAAAGGCTTGTGAAAAAATTCAAGATTGGTTTTGGGCTAAAAAAAAAGAGACTTGCTATCCATTATCCACATCTTTTAACCAAATTTTCCATATTCCACCTTTTGCTATCTAAACCATTTTTTCTACTTCCATTTCTAAATCCATAAATATCCATAAATACTCAATGTCCACTTTCATTTTTTTTTTATATATCCAATTTCACCTTTTTGTCCATAATCATAACCATATCCAATAACATTTTTTTTAAACCATTTTCCATATCCATTCTCTAAACCATTTTTCTATTTCCAATTAGCCAATTTCATTATCCAATATCCAATTAAACCATTTCTTTCTCTAAACCATTTCTTTTTCTCTTTTAATTTTTTTTCTAAATCCACATTTGTATCCATTTCTTAAATCCATTATCCAAATATCATATCCAACTTCTAAACCATTTTTTTAATAACCAATTTATCCATACTCCATTTTTACTATCCAAACCACTTTTTTTATATATAACCATTTTTTTTATCCATATTCCAATCCAATTCTCCATATTTTTCTCAATATATAATATTCATTTTTATACCATTCCTTAACATTTTTATCCTTTCAAAAACCAAAATCCATCAAGAATTCATTACAAAAATACCTAAGGCCCATTTTCCATTTTTCTATTCACACCTCCTATTACTACATCAAGGCCCATTACAATTTTTCTAACCCACTTCCATTATCCATTTTACTTCCAAATCCAATTTAATCCAATATCCAAATAAATCCATTTTTTTATTTTTAAACCATTTCAATTATCCATTTTTCTAAACCAAGTTCATATCCAAATTTCATTTCCAATATCCATTTTAATGACCATTTTTTTTCAAATCCACTTCATAAACCATTTTTCTTACTAAACCATTATTCATTCAATACCAATTTCTAAACCCATTTTTTTCAAATTATCCATTTTATCCAATTTTAATCCATTTCTATTCAATTATCCATTTTAATCCATTTCTGTTTTTTTTATCCAATTCTTAATCCAAAATCCTTTTTTTTTCCTTTTGAATCTTTTTTTTTTATATAGCAATTTAATAAGCCCATTAACCAAAAAAATGAAAAAAATGATTGAAAAAAAGCTGTGGAAAAAATACTTGAGTTTCACACTAGCCAAGCATTTCTCACGCCACGGTTCAGCCGGCGTCACCATGTCCATCCGCGACGCATCTCCAAGCCACAGCTCATCCAGCCGTCCAAGCCCAGCCGCGAGCAGCTACACACCTCACACCACAAAACGCCATCCACACCACCTCACATCACACGCGGAAAAATCACCACACCAAAACGCAGTGAAAAATTAATCAAAACGGCAACCATTTTTTTCTTCCAATTTCACTCCAATTCCATCTATAAATACAAGCCTCACCTTCATAATTTTTCCAAGCTTTCACAGCCCCAAAAACTCTGCCAAAATCAAACCAAAAAGAAAACTCCATTGAAGCTCCATTTCCAAAAGCTTCAAATATCACTCCAATTTTCATCAAAAATCGTTTCCAAGAGTGAAATTCTTCACACAACAACAAGAGGAAGAGAGTAGAAGTTGAAGAGAAGTCTTGCTTCCATTTTTCAAGGTAGTTCGATTTTTCCGTCGAAACTTTGAAACTCCGATTCGTCCAATTCTTGCATCGACGGTTAATTGTGATCACATATTTGAAATCCTCTCCGTCTCACGATCGCAACGGTATATGGTTTGAGCTCCGTCGCTCCGATTTGACGGAGCTCGAAAATTGAAAGTGGTGTTGTTGTTGGTGAATAGTAACGCATGGAAATGTAGAAGAAGAAGATATTCTTCACTTGCTGATTTTTTCTTTTTCCTTTTCCTTTTTGTTGTTTTTTGTTTTTGGTTCTTTTTTTCTTTTTATTTTGGAAAGTGATGGGCCTAGCCCATTCATTACACCACCACCTTATTCTCCATACACCTCCTTTGTTTCTTTTTTAAAAAAAAAATTCTATACTATTTTCTTTTAGTTCTTTTCAATTTGTTTTTTAGTTTTATTTGTAAATTTGGATTTACTACATTTGTTGGAAACTTTTCTAAAAGAAAAAATCTCTTGAAATTTGTTTGAATATTTTGTTCTTGTTTTTTATTTTCCTTTTGATTTTGGATTTGAATTACATTTTTTAAGGCATTATTTCTCTTTAAATTCATTGGACTTAGGGTGTAGATGAAGTTGGATAAATGTTCACTAATTCAAATCTACCTTTAAAGTGAATTATCTAATTCACTTTAGGTGCTTTGAGTTAATGATATATTTAGCACTTTAATCCACCAAAATGAGTGAATGAACTTAAAGATGGAATTGTCTTGAATTTGTAATTCAAATTTGGTTTCCTCTTTCTTCTATTTCTTTTTCTTTTTGATCGATGAAAGTCGAAGTGATCGTGAAATTCCTTTGTTGAATTTCGATCGAGACGAGATCATTACCACTTTTTCTTTTCGTGTGGCATCGCTTTAGGATAACGATCTCTATATCGTTTATCTCGCGTGCATTAACACATATATCTTATGGCCGGCCTCATTCGTAGGGTAATTGCTCGAACAAATTACTCGGCGTGCGCTTAACATAGACCAAAATTTGTCCCGCCTCAGAATAAATATCAAAAATAGTTGATTATTTGTCTTATGGTTCACAACTCATGAAACTTGTTGTTAGGAGGCTTTGGTCTTATCAATCCTCTAATGAGTTTCATCAACCTTGACCTAAGTGCAATTATTCAATTGTTATTGATCACTAACATTAACAATTAACCACTAACTTACTAACAATTTTATTATATTAATTTTGTTTATGATTCCTTCTTGCTCCCTATCTCTTTTATTTTTTTTATTTTTTTTATGCTTCATTATTATCATTTCATATCATGTTTATGTTTCCGCAATTTTTTTTCCTTTGTCCGTTGGACATATGTTTATGTTTCCGCAATTTTTTTCCTTTGTCCGTTGGACATATGTTTATGCTTATGCCATTTTTCTTTTGTCCATTTGGACTTAAAACATTAATAAAGGATTAAACCATAGAAAACTTAATTCTCCTCATTTTGGACTATTGGTTACTATCCTATGCTTTGGAGTGATCTCTTTATGGACCTCTTTTGAAGTAATATTGGACTTATGGACCTAGAATTAGGACTTCTTATCCCTTTGCTTGGAGTATTGATTGAAGACTTGCCCTTATTCGGCCAATTTGCTTAAGGATGGAATTCTTTTAATATTACTTTGAAGTGGCTCCATTTTGGTTAGATCTTTCCTTTCCCTAGCTTTTACTTTATGCACTAGGATAGTCACTTCTTCTCCTCCCCATTCTTAAATTTTCAAAATCTTCTCCCTTTTTCAAAACCTTCTTGTTTTCAAACTTAAAACCACTTTCATAATAAAACCTTGACTTTGGTCAAGTGATTTTTCAAACTTTGTTTTCCTTAATAAATGTCAATCCATCTTAATCATACTTTGACCATTTCATAAAAATAAATAAAAAATACAAAACTCATCCAAATTCTTTTGTGCTTTTATGCACCTTTTTCTTTTGAACTTTTCAAAAAGAATTAGACATGAGTCATTTTTTGATGAGATGTAAAACTCCTAACCATGGTATTTTGTTGAAAGTATGGTCGTTTTCCACTTAGATGTTGAAGTGATTAGTCTTGTTGATGTTAATCCAAGCAAATCCTCCATCTTAATGTGATGCAAATGCCACTTTCCCATACCTTTGGGTAATTAGTTGAGTATTCTCTCTTGAGAATGACAGGTTGTCTTTCTCAAGATAAAATAAACCATAACCAATAATTTTTGTTCTTTGTACCACGAACTACGGGGTTTTGATCCTACATTGCACATCGTGGGTACGTAGGCATGAGACGATAAATCTCTCCAAACACAAAAATCTTAAAAAATAATTCTCCTCTCATCTCTTCAATCTCTTTTTCAAGCAAACCATTTTCAGAACAAAAAGCATGAATACATCAAAGGGCTCCTATAGAGTACTATAGATGTATTAGGTGCGTAAAACCTTCCCTTTACATAACCAACCCCCTTACCCGTTCTCTGTTTGTTCTTTTTTTAGAACTCTTTAGGTTTTGTTTCGCTCTTTTTTTCCTTTCCCTTTGTGGATAAAAATAAAAGTGCGGTGGCGACTCTTGTTTATTTTCGAGTTAAGTTAATCAATAGCTTACACTCACAAATTTCCCCGCTACAATAAGCATCCCCACCTTCTCTTGGGCATTGTACAAGGACCCTTCGGCTTCTTAAAAGCTCTCATGCCTTCTCTTGGGCTTAGTACAAGGACTCAGAGACCTCTACAAGTATAGGAACAGAACCTAGTCATCAATTTACTAGTGCTGTCTTTCTGAGTCAAGTGTCAGACCAGTTAATCGGTTGACCTTCATCCCTTAACATGCCAGCCTTCTCTTGGACATCATACAAAGATCATTCGCTATCCGAGAATCGACTTCTCAAAACACCCGTAGACTTGGACAGTATCAATACCCTTTGGATTTCCCATTTCCTTAAAGAACAGGAAATAACCCTGATCCTCTGATCAATCCCAAAGTACAACATTACCCATATAAGAACTGATTTTCTCTTTTAACCAACGTACTGGACCTGTCACTAAACTGAAACATTCGTCAGCACCTTAGCCTCCTCTTGGGCTTTGTACAGTGATTCTCCCCAGTGGAGCTAACCTTTTTTAGCCTTCATCTTGGGCTTCGTACGAGATACCAAATCATTTTCTTGTTGAGTATAAAAGGCTCTCTTGTTGAGTCAACCCCCTTTCAGCCTCCATCTAGGGCTTTGTACGAGATACAAAACACTCTCTTGTTGAGTATAAAAGACTCTCTTATTGAGTCATTTCCCTTTTTTAGCCTCCATCTTGGGCTTTGTACGAGATACAAAACACTCTCTTGTTAAGTATAAAAGACTCTCTTGTTGAGTCACTTCCCTTTTAGCCTCCATCTCGGGCTTTATACGAGATACAAAACACTCTCTTGTTGAGTATAAAAGACTCTCTTGTCGAGTCATTTCCCTTTTATCCTCCCTCTCGGGCTTCGTACGAGATACAAAAACACTCTCTTGTTAAGTATAAAAGCACTCTCTTGTTGAGTCAACCCTTTTAACCTCTCTCTCGGGCTTCGTATGAGACACATAAAAACACCCTCTTGTTGGGTCAATAGCCTCCTCTTAGGCTTTGTATAACGAAACCCCGGTTGAGTCAATCAACCTTTTAGCATCAAAATTTGTGCCTTGCTTACAGTATACAAACATCAACAACTCCTTTTCCTTCATCTAATTGCTGTAAGCGGCAAGCCTCAGGATTATTTACATCTACGCCACTGTCCCTCTTTTAGCATGAGAAATTCCTAAGGAAAGATAACATTGCTCTAAACTGAGTTAAAGTCTTCTCCTTCAGGTTAAAAATCCCCTATAAAGGAAATTACGACATTACTGGATTCACATATCTCAGTTAAAGTAATTCTCCTTTATAATCAGTCACCAAACAGTTGTGACAAACAGACCGAATATCCCTCTTTAGAGATGACAAATTCTCTCTAAAGTCAAAACCCTTTAGCTTCACATCTTCGGCTTCGAACAAGATACAAATAGACCATTCAACTTCACATCTTGGGCTTTGAACAAGATACAAACCACATTTAGCTTCACGTCTTGGGCTTTGAACAAAGACACCAAAACGACGTTTTTCCTCCCATAGAATAGGAGGAACTACGATCGCTCTGATTTCTCTGTTTCGTTAAACGGGAATACGTAGGCATATGATTGAAAAATCTTAGCGAGCACACTAATCAAAAACCCAAAATCCCGTACCTTCACACATCAATTGAAAATCATCTGTCCTAACATCCTACCAATAGCATAGTCCCGTCATTGCATTCTTAGCGAACTAAGCAGAGAGAGGCCCCACTTCCACATAGCATCTGTAACCTAACAGGCCGCTGTTTAAACTCAGCATGCAAGCAGGGTTAATTGGAGACATCTATTTTCGTTCCTTCATCAGTTTCAATAGGATAAAAAATGAATCGACCTGTAGTACCCCAGAGCGACAGTGCTTAAGAACCACGTCCAAAATTGCTCGCTACAACAAGGTCGCCCCCAACGAAACGTTTGCAAAGCATTCTAGAAGAGTAAAAGAGACATTCATTAATCATTTCTCATGTGCTTAAGGCTCGTGGCAAACTCCACATACAATATTTGTTAAGTGTTTTCACTTTTCTTTTTGAGAGAGAAGAGAGACTCAAATGGTTGAAAGAAAAATTCTAACGGAATCTCCATCCTAGAAGTTGTCATGCAATGATTGATCCTATAGTTGAAGTTAGGAAAGGGAATCTCTACCTATGTTAACATGCTTGGATTGGTAACCTAATGTCTCTCCTACTTTGAACCTAATCCAAAATTATATTCAAGCTAGGAATCCTAAGGGAACATGCGATCATACACAAGTAAACATTAGATGATTCAATCACAATTCAAAGAAGTAAAGAAGAAGAAGTGAGATGAAAGAGGTCATATAAGTGTTGACAACAATGTAAAGTAATACAAGTACTCACCAAAACCAAGCTCAACTATTACATAGTTGAAATAAATATGCAAAACAATGCAGTTATTCTCATCCAAATGCCCTAAGACTACACTAGGAGTAATGTCAATCAATTAACAAAAGGAAATGATACCAAAAGGGATGAGAATCTACCTAGGTCAGTAACTATGTCCTACTATATCACATTCATGTTAATAAGCAAAGGAAGCTCAAAAAGATTCAAATCACGTGCCATATCTCAACTCAAACAAATATCATCACAATGTTCATGTAAGATACACCTTACAAGCTCAAACATGTAAACTTGAAGGAAGAAACCACATGGGGAAGTAGCATTACATGTTATAATCAATGCAAAGTGAGGTTTAGAATGTCAAGGAATGATTATGAAATCCATACCAAATCATGTTCAAAAGATTAGACAATTCTACACAAGAATGTCATCTATATCATGAATCATTTACTTATGACATAACAATGAACAAGCAAGCATGAAATTAACTTATAAATGACCTAAGTCATAAGTTAAAACATATATTCAATGCTTAAAAATAACCTCAAGTTGTCACAAAATTGTCATGGCAAAGCCTTCTCACAAGTTGGAACAAGCAAGAACCAAAATCAACCTTAATCTTCTTCTAAGGGCATGTGAACTTTCAATCATATACAAGAGTGAACAAAGTCATGTCAAGAGAGTGCCAAACCATATAAGTTAGTAGAAAATGAACTATAATGCCTCACATTTAAGTCTCAAAAGCATTGAGCAAAGATAGTATACAATTGGCTCAAAGGAAGTTGACAAAGTTGATGCACAATCATGTTCGAGTTCATGCAAGCATACACCAATTAGAGGCACACAAAATGACCTATAAAATGGTATGGGAAGGCTTTACCACAAGAATCGGGTATGGATTTAAGGTTCAAAGCAAGCATATAGATCATGATAAAAAATAAACATCAAAGCGTCATAATGGTGTACAAAAATATCATCATAAATGTGTCCAAGCATGTCAAGGAAAATGGCTCAAGAGAGGTCACACATAGTCATCAAGTTCAACCCATTTCTAGGCACACATCAAAACACTAGCCATGAAATGAAATATGCATGAAAAAATAGTGAAACGTCTTGAAAAATTATGGGAATTTAACCATGGTATGATGAAGTAAGAAGCTCAACATGTCCAAAAAATATGGCCAAGATTATGGGTGCAAGGTGATCAAATAAGACACATAGGGCAAGTTATCAAGCAATGATCACTCAAAACAAGCCTCATACAAGGAGTTCAAAAATGAACCAATAATTATGGTACCAATTCCAAATGAACATCAACATGTCATGTTATCAAGTAACTAAATGTGTACAAAAATTGGGATTGAAACAATTAAGGGAAGATCTATTTCAAACCCTAATGTGTAAACTGTGTCACTTTGAACACACTTATTTCTAAAATCCCAAACAATTATTAAAATAAGCCAAAAATGGGATTAAAATTCATGGAAAATTAATTAACCCCTCAAAGATCACACATGAATTTTCATGGGATTTTTAGACAAAGAAAAATATTTTTAATAATCCAAAATAGAAGGCGTATCAAAAATAAAATGAGAAAAGGAATGTAAAATGCATGGGGTACAACACTAGCAGTTTTTATGTCCAAAATCTCTGGGCCAGAATTAGGGGGGTGAGGAGAGCATATGCGCATGCCTAGTTCCATTACCAATAAGAAACACGTTTTTTCTGATTATTATAATTAATTTTTATTATCTGAAAATAAAAGGAAAGAAATGAAAAATAAAAGAACACGTGGGAAATATATGGTTTCATTTTTATGCGCTGGAACTCTAATAGGTAGGGGTGTACATGGGTTGGGTTAACTCACAAAATCCTGTCAAACCCATCCAAAAAAATCCAAAAAAGTGGGTTGGATCGGGTAACTGGGTGGATATGGGTTTAAAAACTAAAAACCCATTAAAAAAATTGGGTTTCGGGTCAAACTAGACCTAACCCAAAAATCCCACTAATCCACTAATCAAACATTTATTATTATAATTTTAATAATTTTGATAAATATTAACTTAGTTGTTGCAACTTTAGTCTTTAAACATTTACTATTTTAGTGAACCGTGACTTTAACTAATTTTGAATGTTTTACTCTTTAGTTATTTTGATACTAATATAATTTAATGTCATGACACTTTAGTTTGTTGCTAGTGTTTTATGATAATTTTTATTTGTTGATGATATAATTTATTATTTTATGATGTTAAAATATAGTAAAAATAAATTATCAAATTTATTTTAAAAAGATAAAAATGTTGAGTATTTTTTATGAAAAAATATGACGAATCATCATTGAGTCATTTAATATTAATAAAATAGAAAAATTATTTGGGCACCCCACTACCCAACCCAATCCAACCCGAAAATTAGTGGGTTTGCCTAAACCAACCCATTGGTGTAATGGGTGGTTACTTTACCTCACCTAAACCACAGTGTTCTATATATATTGCGTATTGGGTTTGGCCAAACCCAACCCAAACCGGCCCATGTACACCCCTACTAATAGGCATTGGATAGAAATGATCACACTGCCCACATCAGGACACACAGCCTTGACCAATTGACCAGGGTTTGAAAGTTGCAGACTCTGGAGCTAAGCTCTGGTCGTCTTCTCCGGTGGGCAACCACCGTGAGTGAAGATGAAATCACCCAGAAATCAAAAATAAGATAACGTTCTGACTCGGGTTTTTGCGTAGAATTTGAATATGCCATTGGATTTCTCATTTGACATCTTTATAAAGAAAAACGAATAGAATAATTTATGCCCTAAAAATTAAAGATTTCACATTTTGCCCTAACTTCTAGCCACAAACATTGCCTCCCTCGGAAGGACTTCAGATGCAAGTAAATCACATGATCCTAACCACCATATGTCATACCCCAAATTTTGACCACTAAGATTTCCCTTCATTGTGCAAATCATCACCACAATATTGATAATCCATCATGCCTCATTAGTCTCCCCAAAGATGGGTGAGCATCCACTACAATCAAGCTTAGGGTTTCAAGCCCTCTCAGAGCTCTTAGACAAAGGATCATTCAAGGAATGACATGATCTTCAACTTTTCTAATCTCTAAAACATCCACAAGGGATCAAGAGGACTCCCACATCAAGGATTAAGCACAACGCTGGATCATTCTGAGTGGATCAAGCCTCAAGATCGCTAGTGTCACCAAATTAGGGTTTTGGTCGACCAGGGCCTCCAGATGGAAATTTTCCCCTGGGCATGAGCCAATACTTCAAAGCATAACTTGAATTACTACATGGGACCTCATATACCCCATCATCAAGTCAATTTAACCTCAGGGGATGCATTCACTAAGAATCAGGAATTAGGGTTTCTTGACCTAATTCACCCCTAAGTTGACTTTTGGGATAAATCATGAGCCAAGACCTCAAGAGATGATTTAAGGGTCCCTAACACACCACATTGATCCATTTGCAACAATGGATTGGTCCAAGAAGCTTGAGCAACAAGTTTCAATTTCATTAGAACCACAATTAGGGTTTCGTAGGAAAAGGCAACTGTACCTTTGACTTTTGACCAGGACATGCTCCCAAACCCTAGAACATGATTCAATACACCCTATAACACCTATGAAATCAATCCATCAAGTTTGATTTAGGCCAAGGACTTGATTTCATAGAGAATTGCACAGTTTGGAATTCTTCTGACAAAAAGTCAACTGTGCACAAAAGTTAACTTTGACTTTTTGAGATTTTTCACAATTATGGTTCCTTAACCCTAAAATGATGTTAATGTGTGATTTGAATCAACATTCATCAAGAAAAATCAAGAAAAGTGGGATAACTTGTAAAAAGGGTAACCATAAAAACTTAGAAATTTTTCTAAGTTATGGAACAAAGTGGCTAGGGTACCAACTTTGGAGGATCATAACTCCTAAACCGCAAGGCTATTTTTCCCCATCCAAAGCTGGATTTGTAGCTCTCATGGCCTTCTACAAAAGCTTCAAACACAACTCATTCCAATTCCTCATGGATTTTAAGTTATGGAATGATTAAAATCACAAAAAGTGAAAATGTCCCTTTTTTCCAACACTTAGTGAAATTTTCACTAAGTCAGAATCTGCCTTCGATTTTTTCCAAATGTAGGGGCATTTTTCACTTGGATCCAAAAAGCATCAAAACCAATTATGATAAAACAGTTGTTGTATCATATGAGGGCTTTCCAAAATGGCCAAGAACTTCACCAAATTCAACTTGAGCCATGAGATGTGACAATGGCAATCTGCCTTGCTGAAAATTGCCAAAGCAAGGAAGATTTGTGCATTTTGCTCGATTTGCCAAATTCGTGCAAATGACAAACACACTTATCCATATGAAGACCTCAAAGGAAGACCAAGGAGGAACCAACTCTGATCCTAAGCCTCCCAAGTCTTTGGAACCAAAAGTAGCATGCCAAACCTAGAAATACCTTAAAGAGGGACAATACTCCAATTTTGGATTGGAGCATTTAATGGATGCACCAAGGTGGCAGGGACTGAGCCATTTCCAACTGAATTCAGTCAAGACTTATCCAAGACCAAAGGAACCAGCAGCCTGTGCCCTAACCTCTAGTCAATGGCTAGAGGAGACTTGGATTCTCATTGCTCAACATTGGCCAAACCTATGCCGAAGTTGCCATTCACTATTCCTTGCAAAACAAACTTGCTCTACTATAAATAAAGCTCATTTGTGATCAGTTTGAGTACACCAAAGCCATCAATCATATGCTTTCCTCAAAATCTCTTCTTTCACTCCAAAATTGCCTTCCAAAGCAAGTCACTATCGGGTTTTGAGTTTGAGAGCTTTTCCAACCAAACCAATCACACACACACCTCATAAACATCATATAGAAGTGATCCAAACACTTAAACAACATCTGGAACACTGATTTCTCAGAATCACCTGCCAGCTGCTCAAGTTTTTAACCAAGTTGCAGTTGGGATACCATCTTCAGTTCCAGATCATTTCCATTCATTCCAAGCATCCAGACACACTCCATAGCACCTAGGGAAGTTGTCCATATCCTTGGAACCAAGCTGCAACACCTCTAACACAAAATAAGATCACCAGCTGCAAGAGGTAAGCATGAGCTCTTCTAACTCTATGATCCATGCATTTTTTGCTGCACAATAATTGGCCATATGTTCATAATCATGCATAGAGTGTTTTCCCTCAATCAATTGGTTTGTTTGAATCGTGTGTGGAATTTCTGAACCTTCATGCAAATTTTAGGGTTCTTGAGGTTTCTCTTTGATTTCTTATTCCATGCTTAAAATAAATGAAATTAAAGACCATAAACATGATCGTGAGGTGAAAACGAGTAGATTGATATGTAGATTGCATGATATCATCAAGTATTCAGTGAGATTGGATAGAAAACGTAAATCTGCAGAAACAGAGGATGGCGCGTGTTCTTGCCATGTTCTTGGCGCCATTTTTGAACATTTGAATATTTGAATTTTGTGATTTTATTTAATTGATTCAAAAATTAATTTCTCTCTGAGTTTTAATGATTTTGAGTTGATTCTCTTTTTAATAATTCACAAAAATATTAAATTTTTTATTTTCCCAAAAAATCCCAAAAATATTATTTAATTCATATATTTGATATTTTTGTAAAGAATTAATATTTTAATTGTTTTTTACATTTAAAATATTTTCTCCCTCTTGATTTTTTCAAATTTTAGTGATTTCCAAACATTTTGTGGATCAAAACCTAATTTTTGAAACATTAATCCAAGATCACAATTTGTTTTCCACATGTTTAACAATTTTGATCATTTTAATTAAATTTTTTATTCAATTAAAATACATTTTGAAAACAAATTAGGGTTTTTGATTAATTCAACCCTCATCAAACTTTTTCAAACACTTTGGGCCTCTAATAGAGTGTAAGACCCAATCCCTCTTAGAAACCAAAATAATTTGGGCCTCAGTGTATTGTATAAGTCCCGATACCGTCAAAAAGTTCGGCACGATCGTCGCCTTTTTTAAACAAAAATAAACCTTGGGCCTCTCCTTGAGTTGTAAGCCCCACCACTTGTACAAAAATAACTCTTTGGGCCTCTAATAGAGTGTAAGACCCAATCCCTTTTTAACCTAAACCTTTTGGGCCTCAGACATTGTGTAAGTCCCTCGGTGTTAAAAAAAGAAATCTCAGCGCGATCGCCAGTTCAAAAACAAATCACCTGGGCCTACCCTTGTGTTATAAGCCCCATTCTTTTTATTTAAATACCTTTGGGCCTCTTGAGAGAGTGTAAGACCCATCCCTTTGTACAGAAAACCTTTTTGGGCCTCAGTCACTTGTATAAGTCCCTGTATAATTTCAAAACAACAGTACAATCACTGATAAAACATTGGGCCTCTCCTTGAGCTGTAAGCCCCAACAACCTTTTCAAAGCGCTTTTTCCTATGATTTTGAATATAATATTGTTATCAATGCTTTCTTTGTTGAACAACTAACCAAACAGCATGGAAGCTCTACAACCGAGTAAGTGTTTACCCGCTTTCTTTACCCGCTTTCATATATATATAAACTGTATTGTGGGGATGCTCACTGTAAGTCTCCTTTCACAAACTTTTATATACTCGTCATATATCCACTGTGTAATACTAGTATAGTTATTTAGAGTTTCCCCCAGCAACTACGTCTAGCACTAGGTAAAGCCCTATTGGTCACTCTTAAATACAAACAAAATTAGATCCCCATAGGATTACCAGACACAGTCTTCCCTCCTCTTGGGGTTAAACAATATGGAGACGTGAAAGGCAGCATTCTCAGTGAACCCTTTCTCAGACTGTCACCCTTAGAAATCGTCAAAGAAACTCTACTCCCCAGAGATGATCTTTTCTCCGTGAATGGCATCTCTTGAGTTTCTTCCGAATTCTCAGACATTCCTGGCTTGATCTATTCTCGGTGAATGGCATGTCTTGAACTTCTCGGGGTTTGGGGACCCACAGGCTTCTTAAAAGCATCCCCGCATCCTCTTGGGCATTGTATAAGGACCCTTCGGCTTCTTAAAAGCTCTCGTGCCTCCTCTTAGGCTTAGTACAAGGATCCAGAGACCTATACAGGTATAGGAACAGAACCTAGTCATCAATTTGCTAGAGCTGTCTTTCTGAGTCAAGTGTCAGACCTGTTAATGGGTTAACCTTCATCCCTTAACATACCAGCCTTCTCTTGGGCATCATACAAAGATCATTCACTATCCGAGAATCGATTTCTCAAAATATCCGTAGACTTGGACAGTCTCAATACCCTCTAGATTTCCCATTTCCTTAAAGAACAGGAAATAATCCCGATCCTCCGATAAGTGCCAAAGCACAACAATGCCTTAAATCAGTCCCTTTATAAGAAATGATTTTCTCTTTTATCTAACATACTGGACCTGTCACTAAACTGAAACAGTCACCAGCACAATAGCCTCCTCTTGGGCTTTGTACAATGATTCTCCCCAGTGGAGCTATCCTATTCACACTCTCTTGTTGAGTATAAAAGACTCTCTTGTTGAGTCAACCACTTTTAGCCTCCATCTCGGGCTTCGTACGAGATGCAAAAGCACTCTCTTGTT
Organism: Lathyrus tuberosus; assembly: GCA_022829125.1. Lineage (NCBI taxonomy): Eukaryota > Viridiplantae > Streptophyta > Magnoliopsida > Fabales > Fabaceae > Lathyrus > Lathyrus tuberosus. The sequence goes on from JALAZF010000365.1 coordinate 5,946,985, forward strand.
GAGTATAAAAGACTCTCTTGTTGAGTCAAACCCCTTTTAGCCTCCATCTCGGGCTTCGTATGAGATAAAAATCACTCTCTTGTTGAGTATAAAAGACTCTCTTGTTGAGTCAAACCTTTAGCCTCCATCTTGGGCTTCGTACGAGATACAAGAACACTCTCTTGTTGAGTATAAAAGAGTCTCTTGTTGAGTCAAACCTTTGGCCTCCATCTCGGGCTTTGTACGGGATACAAATCACTCTCTTGTTGAGTAGAAAAGACTCTCTTGTTGAGTCAATCCACCTTTTAACCTCCATCTCGGGCTTCGTACGAGATTCATAAAAGCACTCTCTTGTTGAGTCAACCCTTTTAGCCTCTCTCTCGGGCTTCGTACGAGACACATAAAAACACCCGCTTGTTGGGTCATTAGCCTCCTTTTAGACTTTGTATAAGGAAACCCCGGTTAAAGCAATCAACCTTTTAGCATCAAAAGTTGTGCCTCGTTCATAGTATACAAACATCAACAACTCCTTTTCCCCCCATCGAATTGCTGTAAATGGCAAGCCTCTGGATTATTTACATCTATGCCACTGTCCCTCTTTTATCATGAGGAATTCCTAAGGAAAGATGGCATTACTCTACACTGAGTTAAAGTCTCCTCCTTCAGGTTAAAAAACTCCTATAAAGGAAATTATGGCATTGTTGGATTCACATATCCCAATTAAAGTAATTTTCCTTTATAACCAGTTACGCAACAGTTGTGACAAACAGACCAAATACCCCCCTTTAGAGATGACAAATTCTCTCTAAAGTCAAAAGCGTTTGGCTTCATATCTTGGGCTTCGAACAAGATACAAATAGACCCTTCAGCTTCACATCTTGGGCTTTGAACAAGATACAAACACCTTTAGCTTCACATTTTGGGCTTTGAACAAGACACCAAAACGACCTTTTTCCTCCCATAGAATAGGAGGAACTACAATCGCTCTGATTTCCCTGTTTTGTTAAACGGGAATACGTAGGCATATGATTGAAAAAAAAATCTTAGCGAGCACACTAATCAAAAAACCTAAAATACCGTACCTTCATACATCAATCGAAAAACATCAGTCTTAAACCTCCCACCAATCGCCCAGGCACTATTTTAACAAAATAACCTAAGAGAGACCCACAATCTTTGTAGCATCTATAAACCAACAGTCATCTGTTCAAACTCAGTTTACAAGCAGGGTTAATTGGAGACATCTATTTCCCTTCCTTCATCAGCTTCAATAGGATAAAAAATGAATCGAGGTGTAGTACCCTAAAGCGATAGTGCTTCGCAACCACGCAAAAACTCGGGCTACTGAAAAATGGCGACTCTGCTGGGGATTATTTTATTATGATCTTGTTCCCTTCTCATCTCTTAGGTAGAAACCTTAGATAGTGCCACAACAGATTGGTGACCACAGCGGAGGAATGATCACATGCTGTGTACCCCTGCTTTACAAGTGGTTCACTTCCCACTTACCCAAGTCTGCTGCATTTTGGGATCAAAATAATACTTTACGTTGGTCGCAGAGAATCATGTCTCTTACCAACTCTGACATCGATTGGTACAATCGAATCTACGACGGGATCAGAATCATTGACCGTTGTGGAAATTTCCCAAATGTACCCCTTATAGGAACTAAGGGGGGAATCAACTATCATCCAATTCTCGTTCGTCGTCAATTCGTATACCCGATGAGGCACGTCCCACGGAATGCTCATCTGGAAGGTCTTTTCTTAAAGGAAGGAGAAAATGACAGGGCACTAAAGACGGAAATAGTGTACGTCTGGAAACACGTTCATAGGAAAGGACGAGAGTCTCTAGGGAAACCAGACTGTGTCTCAATGGAGCCTTATCTCCATTGGGTACAAACTAGAGCTCTCAAGCTGAGGATGCCTTACCCTCGTCAGGAAGTTCTTCCATTAAGGGACTCTGCCCTTTATTTTATGTTTGAGACGGAAAAACTTCAGGTTACTCTCAGCAAAGTTTAGCAGGAGAAGAGGTCTTGCAGGAACAAGTACCGTATTCTCAATGTGGAATGTAAGAAAATACATCAACTGTTAAGAGAAAAAGATGCTCTGATTGAGATTTTAGAGCAACATGCTGTAGAAAATTAGGACGACCAAAGGAATTTGCTCGCTCCTTTCACTTGGCAAAGGAATGACAACCCGACAACGACCGAAGAGCCCCGGTCAAAGAAGAGGAAAGTACCAGAATCAGCACTTGAGCTCGCCTCCGAGAGGACTCAGGATCCATTAGTTTAGGTTTCCTTTTTCAGTACTTTGTAATCTACTGTATTTCCATTTCCGCAATCCTTTGAATTCAATAAAATGGGGTTTCCCCACTGTTTGATATTTGCAATCTAATTGTCAAAGTTTACTTTGAATAAACAATGATAATTAATAAAACCATTGCATTCATCATTCTCGCATAACGCATTCTTCTTACCTACGAATCTCACGTTTGCGTCTCAATTCTAGAGTCAAACTGTCTCATTCGTACAATACTCGGGCCAATCGACAGAAAAAGATGGATGATCTCGAGGAAGAGAACAGAGAGTTGAGAGAAGAGATCAACACTCTGAAAGAGGATCTGAGAAAGCTTCATAACGACATGCAAGCTCTAGTAGAAGCTCAGATGCAACAACAAAGGACTGTGATCTCAGAGATCACATCAACACCCGTAATGGAGAAGTATGATCCTAGGTACAAAATGCCGAAATATCGTCCCTGGGGCATGCCACTTAACTATATCCCGGAAGGATATGTTCCGCCGATCGCTGAGGATCAGGGAACTGCAGCAGGAGCCGGTGGGCCTGAAGGTTACAAACTTCGGGAAAGCGAAGATGCTAGGGGCATGGCAGCAACTCCTGAAGGTTACAAACTTTGGGAGGCACCGCGAGTCTCGGCCATAATGACTATACCACCGCCGGTGGTATACACTGTCTCGGAAGGACAGATTCCTCAGATACCTTCTGATGGAAACAAAAGCATGTTCGACAGAATGAATGAGTTCCAGGAACAGTTCCTGGAAATGCAGAAAGAGCTGCAAGCCCTTCGCGGTCGGGATCTATTTGGAAAGGACGCCGCTGACCTTTGCTTGGTCCCCAACGTGAAAGTTTCGCACAAGTTCCAAGTGCCTGACTTTGAAAAGTACAAGGGTAACTCTTGCCCTCAAAGCTACTTGGTGATGTACGCTCGGCGAGTGTCAGCTCAGACAAAGAACCAGGAACTACTGATTCACTACTTTCAGGATAGTTTAACCGGTGCCGCATTAAAATGGTACATGGGTTTAAACCGCGCTACGATCAGCACGTTCAGAGATCTTGGCGCTGCTTTCGTCCAACAATACAAATATAATCTGGACATGGCACTGGACAGAGATCAACTCAGATCGATGTCACAAAAGGACAACGAAACCTTTAAAGAATACGCTCAGAGATGGCATGAAATTGCCGCTCATATTTGTCCACCTCTTGAGGAAAAAGAGATGACAAAGATCTTCTTAAAGACCTTGAGCTCATTTTACTATGACAGAATGGTCGCTAGTGCACCCAGTGACTTCACCGAGATGGTGGGCATGGGAGTTCGTCTTGAGGAAGCAGTCCGAGAAGGACGTTTAGTAAAAGACGCTGGATCATCAAGTAGTACAAAATAATACGGTAGTGCTCTCCCTAAGAAGAAAGAGCAAGATATTAGGAATATCTCTCTCGGAAAGCAAAGGCGACATTACCAACCAGTAGCAGCTGTAACTCCTGCTATCAACCCTGCGCCTGTTCCTACGTATCAACCTCAGGTTGCGCAGAGCCAACCTAATCAACAGTCTCTTCAGCAGACTCGTCCGCCGTACAACAACAACCGTACAACGCGACCACCGGGGTTCGACCCTATACCCATGTTGTACGCAGAGTTGTTTCCATTACTACTAGTCAAGGGGCATGTCCAAACCAGGTCTCCTCTTACAAGATTGGAAAATCCGCCTTTTTGGTTCAAAACGGATCAGACTTGTCCTTACCATCAAGGAGGACCAGGGCATAACATAGAAAACTGTCTCAGTTTCAAATCCGACGTACAAAAGCTTGTTAGGAGCGGGGTCTTATCTTTCAAAGATACGAATCCCAATGTTCTCACGAACCCGCTACCTCAACACGAGAAAGCTGCAGTCAATTTGATAGAGGTAGAGTCTAACAACACCTATCAAATTCACGATGTACTCTTGTTAAGGGCCAACTTGGTCAAGATGCATTGTAGACAGAGCGGATATGGCCATGTGCCACCTCATAACTATCACCAGTGTGATATCTGCTCTAAAAACAATCAAGGATGTTTTGTGGTACAATCGGCTCTACAGGAACAATTAGATCTCGGATGGATCCAAGAGCATCGAGTTCGTGGAGTCAACATGACCTATACGAATTCCAACATCATTCAGAACCACGACGTCCGTGCACTGAATGTCAACTTGGTGGCGACGCACTCAAGGCAAAGCCAGTATCATAATCTGCCGTGGCACGATTATAATTCCTGCCTGACTTGCTCGGTAAACAAACAGGGATGCTCTTTTGTACAAGAGGCCCTTCAGCGTCAGATGGATCTTAGATGGATCCAGGACTACCATGATAGGAATCCCTATCAGATCAACATGATTCAAATCTTTGACATTCGTCTGATGAATACCAGCTTGGTAGAGTTACATGCCAGGTAGGTCCAACTCGGTTTTCTCACTTCACATGATTACCTGAACTGTAAAGGATGTTGTGAGAGTAACCAAGGGTGCGCTCTCGTTCAGAGAACTTTACAACACTTGTTAAACCACTGGTGGCTTCCAACCTATCTGGATGAAGACACGCAACAAATCAGTGTGCATAATGGAAACCCTACTCGGAGTCAAAATCAGGATGTCCGATCTATGGAAACAAACCTGGTAAGGTTGCACTGCATTCAAAGCGGGCGTGGCCAGACACCACCACACAACTATGAACGTTGTAGAGTCTGCTCGGAGAATAACCAAGGAGGCTAACTCGTGCGAGCAGATCTCCAAGGTCAGTTGGATCGCAAGGAGATTCACCCATACCTAGCTTCGGGGTCCATTGACAGGACGCCAGATTACTTCGCAGATCAAATCAGAGACGGTGTTGTAATCTCTGACCCTGAAAGGAACATGGATGTTTGTACCATCATCCCTCTACTAGACAAATCAAAGGTTCTTAGCAAGGAACTGATTGAAGTTACTTACGACAGTCAGAAAAATCAGAAGGCTCCTGTAGTTATCTATCTGCCAGGACCATTACCATATGAATAAGCTAAGATGATCCCTTACAAATACGGTGCAACAGTAATTGAGAATGGAAAGGAAATTCCATTACCCTCCGCCTTGAATATTGCAGACATCAGTCGAGTAACACAGAGCGGTCGAATCTTCAACCGAGGAGTTGGAGAACCTAACAAAGAAAAGGAACTTCCAACAGAAGATCCTAATCCACCAGTCGGTCAGTCTAGTGATACCGACCTTTCAAACAACAACGATGAGATGCTGAAGCTCATCCAAAGGAGTGAATACAACATTGTTGATCAACTGTTACAAACTCCTTCAAAGATCTCTGTGCTATCACTTTTACTCAGTTCCGAAGCCCACAGGGAGGCTCTACAGAAAGTCTTAGAGCAGGTCTTTGTGGAACAGGATGTGTCAATACGACATTTCGATAGCATCATCTCTAACATCACTTCCTGCAACAACTTAGGATTTAGTGATGAGGATTTGCCAGAGGGGGGCAAAAGTCACAACATGGCGCTCAATATCACAGTTAACTGCCAGGACGATGCTTTAGCCAGCGTACTAGTAGACACAGGATCGGCCATCAACGTTATGCCGAAGTCCACTTTAATGCGACTATCATTCAAAGGATCCCCAATGAGGGGCAGTGAGGTCATCGTCAAAGCGTTTGACGAAACTCGGAATACAGTTATCGGTAAAGTCGACCTTCCCATAACTATCGGTCCTCACACTTTCCTAATCAATTTCCAGGTCATGGACGTCCGGGCAGCGTACAACTGTTTATTAGAAAGACCTTGGATACACCAGGATGGGGCAATAACTTTGACGCTGCACCAGAAACTAAAGTTCCTCAAGAACGATCAACTCGTCACGGTCTATGGAGAACAAGCCTTGCTCGTGAGTAACTTATCATCGTCTATTTGTGTAGAACCCGAGGAGGTTGTTGGGACTCAGTTTCAAGCACTTTCGGTGAGCAATAAGAATCAATCAGAGAAAGGAACCTCGATTTCCTCATACATAGATAATCTTGAAGTGATAAAAAATAACAATACTAAAGGATGGGGACAGCTTGTTATTCCTACTGATAATAAAACAAAGAAGGGTCTTGGTTTTTCTGCAACCTGCACCCAGACAGCTGCTAACGATGAAAGTCTTCATCCCATTTAGGACTTCTTCCACAGTGGAGGTTTCCTTCACCCAGTGCCTCAAGCAGTCCACACCATCAACGAGGAAGATTCCTCCAACATAGAGGAGGAATGGAAGTCATATCTTAACAAAGACAGTTATATGTCTCAGGAAGAGGTGCCTACGCCATTTTGCTATCCCGCACAGAGTCCGAGATTTATACCCAGGTCAGACGTCGAAATGATATATGGAGATTGTGATCCGAAGGGATGCTGTGCTCCACCAAATTCATTAGAGGAAGACACTCTGATGAAAGACAACTTTGACCACGACTATTATGGCCCAATGGATGGCCTGCCTATCTGGCAGCCATATCCAGGAGACTTGGGGCAAGAAAATCAGCCGAACAATGCAAATCGGCTGAGCGTCATTGAACAGAATACCTGTGTCCCCACTATGTCATGGGATCAACACTCAGGTCATTCAGAAAATATCCAGCACGACGATGAATTTGCAAAATTTGCACGACTAGAATTCATCAACTATGCTTTTCCCGAGGTCAATGTCATCGAGAGAGATGACCCCTCCAGTTCCAAAGAAGTGTGGGACACCTAAGGACAACCGAGTGGTAAATACGACTTCATGGTCAAATACACTGCTCTTGAGAGCTCTCGTATCAAGTTCGAAGACATCCAGCCAAATGGATGGGGAGATTTACCTGAGAGCACAAATACTATGCAAAATACAACAGAGGAATCCTCCTATGACAACTCTGTCTGGGAGACAGATTCCAATGATCCTGCTCCACCAAAAATCAGCGTTATTTCTGAAGACAAATCAAGGAAGGTACCAGACTTTGTGATTCACCGAGGAGTTCGCCGCCAATGGGTTGCTATCGATGTTCTGAAGATTGCTCAAAAGTCAAAGTAATTGTCGTCTTTAACCTTTCACCCTGCCCAGGTGAAACAGATTTTTTGATAGGGCCCGCTTTCTGTAAATATCCCTCTTCGCTTGGCCCATAGCGACATAGTTTTGTTTTATAGGGTTGTAGTTTCAAGAATCTACTTGTTCATAAATAAAATAACATCGTTCTATGATCTTCGAATTAATTGCTGCTTTCTCTTTTTGCTTTTTTTCGAAAATGGTAATCCTAAAAAACAAATAATAATAAACAAGCAGTTTTTCAAGAAAAATATACATTGCACGCACTCTTGCATTTTCTCTATCTCTTCTAAAAAAAATCATCACGTCATGCAGATTGCTTGTTTTAAACCCCACTGAAACATACGATCCAATGCCTTCTCCAAACTTTGAATTCCCGGTATTCGAGGCTGAAGAATAACTTGACAACGAAATTCCAGAAGAGATCTCCCGATTACTCCGAAAAGAGGAAAGGTCCATTGAACCTCACAAAGAGCCGTTGGAAACGATCAACGTGGGTTCAGAAAAAGAGAGAAAAGAAATCAGGATTGGGCACTGCTTAGTCCAACTGCCAAAGAGAGTTTGACAAAGCTTCTCAAAGAGTTTCCCGATGTATTCGCTTGGTCCTACCAGGACATGGCAGGGTTGGATACCAGCATCGTGGAACATGATTTACCATTGAAATCGGAATGTCCTCCAGTAAAACAAAGGTTGAGACGGACTCATCCACACATGGTCGTCAAAATCAAAGAGGAAGTACAGAAACAGATTGACGCGGGTTTCCTTGCCACATCAGAATATCCTCAATGGTTAGCCAACATCGTACCCGTTCCGAAAAAGGACGGAAAAGTCAGAATGTGTGTCGATTTCAGAGATCTAAACAAGGCTAGTCCAAAGGATGACTTTCCCTTACCACACATTGACATGCTGGTTGACAGTACAACAAAGTTCAAAGTTCTCTCCTCCATGGATGGGTTCTCGGGCTATAATCAGATTAAAATGGCGCCGAAAGACATGGAGAAAACTTCGTTCATTACCCCATGGGGTACCTTTTGTTATAAGGTAATGCCGTTCGGTTTGAAGAACGCCGGGGCAACCTATCAAAGGGCCATGAATACTATGTTTCATGACATGATACACAAGGAAATTGAGGTATATGTCGATGACATGATTGCAAAATCTAAGACAGAAGAGGAGCATGTGACCCACCTGTCAAAACTATTCGAGCGGTTGAGAAAGTACAAACTCCGCTTGAATCCCAACAAGTGCACCTTCGGTGTCCGTTCAGGGAAACTCTTAGGGTTCATCGTTAGCTAGAAAAGAATTGAGGTTGATCCTGACAAGGCCAAGGCCATTTAAGAAACGCCTTCTCCGAAAACTGAAAAACAAGTCAGAGGATTCCTGGGACGTTTGAACTACATCTCCAGATTCATATTCCTTATGACCGCGACATGTGCGCCGATATTCAAATTACTCAAAAAGAACCAGGACTGCATTTGGACAGAGGACTGTCAAACCGCCTTCGACAGTATCAAGGAATACCTGTTAAATCCGCCAATCCTGTCACCTCTAGTGGAAGAAAGACCACTGATCATATACTTAACAGTCTTGGAAGACTCCATGGGCTGTGTACTTGGCCAACAAGATAAAACCAAATGGAAAGAGTCTGCCAATTACTATTTGAGCAAGAAATCCACCGACTGCGAGACTCAGTACACTATGCTTGAGAAAACTTGCCGCTTTGGCTTGGACAGTCAAACGTCTTTGCCAGTACATGATTCGTCACACTACTTGGTTGATCTCAGAAATGGATCCAATCAAGTACGTCTTTGAAAAACCTGTTCTCACGGGAAGGATTGCCAGTTGGCAGATGTTGTTATCAGAATATGACATCGAGTACCACGCTCAGAAAGCCGTTAAAGGGAGTATTTTAGCCGATCATTTCGCTCATCAACCGATTGACGATCAAGAACCAATCAGGTTTGACTTCCCAGACAAAGATGTCATGTATCTAAAAATGAAAGACTGCGATGAACCACTACCCAGTGAAGGGCCAGAACTAGGTTCCTAATGGGGATTTATCTTTGACGGAGCTGTCAATCATTATGGAAATGGAATTGGGGCAATAATCATAACACCTCAGGGTACCCACATTCCTTTCACCTCCAAACTTACGTTCAAGTGTACAAATAACGAGGCCGAATACGAAGCTTGTATTATGGGTCTCGAGGAAGCGATCGATTTGAGGATCAAGAACTTGGATGTATATGGCGACTTAGCTTTGGTTGTCAATCAGATTAAAGGAGATTGGAACACTTACCAATCAGGATTGATCCCTTACAAAGATTATGCATGAAGGTTGTTACCCTTCTTCACCTGATTCGAGTTTCATCATATCCCTCGTGAAGAGAATCACATGGCCGATGCATTAGCCACTCTCTCTTCCATGATTAGTGTAGATCAATGGAACGACCTACCTAAGATCGACATAATGCGCCTTGAAAGACTCGCTTACATCTTCACGATTGAAGCAGTCATAGACGATAAACCTTGGTATCACGATATCAAATGCTTCCTTCAGAAACAAGAGTACCCACCTGGGGCACTAAGGAAGGACAGAAAAACCCTTAGAAGACTGGCTGGAAGCTTCTTCTTGAGCAGTGATACACTTTATAAGAGAAACTTTGACATGGTCTTGCTCTGATATGTAGACAGACCAGAAGCAAACATGTTGATAAAAGAAATTCACGAAGGATCCTTTGGCACTCATGCTAACGGATACACAATGGCGAGAAAAATTCTGAGAGCAGGGTATTAATGGTTGACCATGGAATCTGACTGCTACAAGTACATGAGGAAGTGTCACAAGTGTCAGATATACTCCGACAAAATCCATGTACCGCCAACACATCTCAACGTTCTCTCCTCCCCATGGCCTTTTCCATATGGGGAATCAACATGATCGGCATGATTGAGCCCAAAGCTTCGAACGAACATCGGTTCATTCTGGTCACCATTCACTACTTCACCAAGTGGGTCGAAGCAGTGTCATACGTCAATGTAACCCGACAAGTGGTGGTCCGATTTATCAAAAACAATATCATTTTCCTTTATGGTCTTCCGAGCCAGATCATTACAGATAATGAATCTAACTTGAATAATAAGATGATGGAAGAGTTGTGCGCTGAGTTCAAGATCGAACACCATAACTCATCTCCCTACCGACCCAAGATGAATGGAGCGGTAGAAGCGGCTAACAAGAACATAAAAAGGATTGTTCAGAAGATGGTCGTAACCTACAAAGACTAGCACGAGATGCTACCCTTTGCTCTTCACGGTTATCACACATCTGTCCGTACTTCAACAAGGGCAACCCCTTTCTCTCTAGTATATGGCATGGAAGCAGTGCTCCCCATCAAAGTAGAGATCCCATCAATCCGGGTATTGATGGAAGCTAAGCTTACAGAAGCTGAGTGGTGTCGAAGTTGACACGACGAATTAAATCTGATCCAAGAGAAGCGAATCACGACACTATGCCACGATCAGTTGTATCAACAAAGAATCAAGAAGGTGTTTGACAAAATGGTTCGACCTCGCGTCTTCAGGAAAGGAGACCTCGTGCTCAAGAAGATACAATCTTTTCTCACTGATTCCCGGGGTAAATGGACTCCGAATTATGACGGACCCTACGTGGTCAAGAAAGCTTTCTCGGGTGGTGCCTTGAGACTTGCAACCATGGATGGAGAGGAATTTACCTACCCCACAAATGTTGACGTAGTCAAGAAATACTTCGCCTAAAAAAAAACGTCTCGGTGGATTGAAAACCCGAAAGGGCGGTCCAGGCAAAAATTAGAGACATGATCAAAAATCATCCTAGTGGGTTGGAAATCTCAAAGTACAATCCAGGTAAAAGTTAGGGATAATGGAAAATAACCACATCTGATCAGTTCAACTCCTCAGCAGTAATGCCATCCAATGAAAGAAAACTCCAGTTAAGGTCATCTTCGATAGAAGCTCTGGATGTCCCGAATTCAAAGTTGGTAGAAGGATAGTGGTCATTATGTTTCAATGTAGCCCTTTTACCTTAAATTACCATTTTCTAACTTTGTAAATAATCTATGGAATCACGCGCTTGGCTGATTTTCATCCTATCAATAAAATTTGAGCCCTTGTGCTTTTGTTTGCAATTCTTATTTGTTTTAGCTTTATAGAACGACATTTTAACATGATCAACGGTTCTTGAAATAAAACAAAAATGAATTTACTTGTAAAATTTTTCTGCTTTAATAAAGATGGCAAATTCTTTTGACTATTGAACATTAAAAGAACATCGATCATTACTCCAAAGGAGATTAAGCTTCAAAGTGCAGAATCAAAGTACTCCTTCTAAGCCAGTGCGCTTGAATGAAGGATCAGCTGTATCAGATGCAACTTTCCCATCTGATACCCCCGACAGAGTTCTTACCTCCTAAGCCCGGCCAACGTTTTTCCCCACGGGAACTACTTTCTCCTAAGCAAGGCAGAATTGCTATTTTGAACCGAAGATACCTCTTCGTCCTCCACAGTGGCCGAGTATCCAGTCGTGTTCATCCTTCAGTTTGTATGTCGCGTCAGTTTTGTCAGCATATACATACATACATCATGCATTGTTGATTTACATTCATATTCATATTGCATCACTATCACTCTAGTCGGTCTTATACCCTAGTGATAACCGTCCTCTCAATCGAGTTGTCAGTTCTTTCCTCATCAGGAAATGTCGCGTCTGAACAATCTCTCTCCTCCAGTTTATTTCTGGATTAGAGTTGGTTCCTCGACCACTTTGATAACTTGAACCTCTGAAAAACCAGAGAACTTTCAACAAACATCACTCTTCGCCATTGAAGATGATATCTTCGCTTTCCCGGATTAAGGAAAATCCCCAGAGAAAGCCTCTTAATCTGAGATTCGACAATACAGAAATTTTTCTCCGAAAAATCTGCTGACGAAAAGGTCATCAGCACCTCAAAATTGGATCACATCATATGGCATTTCTCCGAGAAGATCCCGAGAAAAGTATGATGCAACATCCCCAAGCGAAAGCAGTCTCTCAAGAGACTCATTTTCCCCAGATAGAGTCGACAAATGGAATCTCCAACAGAGAAGTTTGTTCACCTCTACAACTCAGACGACTGGGTTCCCCAGCAACTCTGACATCAAATTTTTTATATCAAATGACATCTCCCCAGGAAAATTTTACGAGAAGTTTGAAGAAAACCGCTACATATAGCGTCCCTTGTCAAGAAAGTTTATTGACAAAAGAAACTTAGACCAGTTCCTTGGTTGGAGACTAGGATCGAGGGAAAGTTTACATCAGCAATTGAGACCAGTTCCTCGGTAGGAAACCAAGACCGAGGGGAAGTTTACCTTTTCTAAGTATCATTGTTAGCAAAAGAAGAAGGATTTGTGAACTGCCATTCTTAACCACCAACAAAATTTTGGGTATTCCGATATTTAATCCTCTTGCACCCCGAATGCCCGAATACCTTCGCCATTCACACCTTCGGGTCCAAGAAGATTAAATAGGGGCATCTGTCATCCCCAAATTTTGACCACTAAGATTTCCCATCATTGTGCAAATCATCACCACAATATGGGTAATCCATCATGCCTCATTAGTCTCCCCAAAGATGGGTGAGTATCCACTACAATCAAGCTTAGGGTTTCAAGCCCTCTCAGAGCTCTTAGACAAAGGATCAATCAAGGAATGACATGATCTTCAAATTGTCTAACCTCTCAAACATCCACAAGGGATCAAGAGGACTCCCACATCAAGGATTAAGCACAAGGCTGCAACATTCTGAGTGGATCAAGCCTTAAGATCGCCAATGTCACCAAATTAGGGTTTTGGTCGACCAGGGCCTCCAGATGGAAATTTTCCCCTGGGCATAAGCCAATGCTTCAAAGCATAACTTGAATTACTGCATGGGACCTCATAGACCCCTTCATCAAGTCAATTTAGCCTCAAGGGATGCATTCACTAAAAATCAGGAATTAGGGTTTCTTGACTTAATTCACCCCTAAGTTGACTTTTGGGACAAATCATGAGCCAAGACCTCAAGAGATGATTTGAGGGTCCCTAACGCACCACATTCATCCATTTGCAACAATGGATTGGTCGAAGAAGCTTGAGCAACAAGTTTCAATTTCATCAGAACCACAAATAGGGTTTCGCGGGAAAAGTCAACCGTACCTTTGACTTTTGACCAGGACATGCTCCCAAAACCTAGAACATGATTTAATACACCCTATAACACCTATGAAATCAATCCATCAAGTTTGATTTAGGTCAAGGACTTGATTTTATAGAGAATTGCACTGTTTGGAATTCATCTGACAAAAAGTCAACTGTGCACAAAAGTCAACTTTGACTTTTTGAGATTTTTCACAATTATGGTTCCTTAACCCTAAAATAATGTTAATGTGTGATTTCAATCAACATTCATCAAGAAAAATCAAGAAAAGTGGGATAACTTGTAAAAGGGGTAACCATAAAAACTTAGAAATTTTTCTAAGTTATGGAACAAAGTGGCTAGGGTACCAACTTTGGAGGATCATAACTCCTAAACCACAAGGCCATTTTTCCCCATCCAAAGTAGGATTTGTAGCTCTCATGGCCCTCTACAAAAGCTTCAAACACAACTCATTCCAATTCCTCATGGATTTTAAGTTATGGAATGATCAAAATCACAAAAATTGAAAATGTCACTTTTTTCCAACACTTAGTGAAATGTTCACTAAGTCAGAATCTGCCTTCACTTTTTTCCAAATGTAGGGGCATTTTTCACTTAGATCCAAAAAGTATCAAAACCAATTATGATCAAACAGTTGTTGTATCATATGAGGGCTTTCCTAAATGGCCAAGAACTTCACCAAATTCAACTTGAGCCATGAGATATGACAATGGCAATCTGCCTTACTGAAAACTGACAAAGCAAGGCAGATTTGTGCATTTTGTTCGATTTGCCAAATTTGTACAAATGACAAACACACTTATCCATCTGACCACCTCAAGGGGAGACCAAAGAGGAACCAACACTGATCCCAAGCCTCCCAAGCCAAACCTAGAAATACCTAATAGAGGGACAAGACTCCAATTTTGGATTGGAGCATTTAATGGATGCACCAAGGTGGCATAGACTGAGCCATTTTCAACTTAATTCAGTCAAGACTTATCCAAGACCAAGGGAACCAGCAACCTGTGCCCTAACCTCTAGTCAATGGCTAGAGGAGGCTTGGAATCTCATTGCTCAACATTGGCCAAACCTATACAGCAGTTGCTATTCACTATTCCTTACAAAACAAACTTGCTCTACTATAAATAGAGCTCATTTGTGATCAATTTGAGTACACCAAAGCCATCAAACAGATGCTTTCCTCAAAATCTCTTCTTTCACTCCAAAATTGCCTTCCAAAGCAAGTCAGTATCGGGTTTTGAGTTTGAGAGCTTTTCAGACCAAACCAATCACACACACACCTCATAAACATCATATAGAAGTGATCCAAACACTTAAACAACATCTGGAACACTGATTTCTCAGAATCACCAGCCAACTGCTCAAGGTTTTAACCAAGTTGCAGTTGGGATACCATCTTCAGTTCCAGATCATTTCCATTCATTCCAAGCATCCAAGCACACTCCATAGCACCTGGGGAAGCTGTCCATATCCTTGGAACCAAGCTGCAACACCTCTAACACAAAACATGATCACCAGCTGCAAGAGGTAAGCATGAGCTCTTCTAACTCTATGATCCATGCATTTTTTACTGCACAATAATTTGGCCATATGTTCATAATCACGCATAAAGTGTTTTCCCTCAATCAATTGGTTTGTTTGAATCGTGTGTGGAATTTCTGAACCTTCATGCAAATTTTAGGGTTCTTGAGGTTTCTCTTTGATTTCTTATTCCATGCTTAAAATAAATGAAATTAAAGACCATATACATGATCGTGAGGTGAAAACGAGTAGATTGATATGTAGATTGCATGATATCATCAAGTATTCAGTGAGATTGGATAGAAAACGCAAATCTACAGAAACAGAGGGTGGCGCGTGTTCTTGCCATGTTCTTGGCGCCATTTTTGAACATTTGAATATTTGAATTTTGTGATTTTATTTAATTGATTCAAAAATTAATTTCTCTCTGAGTTTTAATGATTTTGAGTTGATTCTTTTTTTAATAATTCACAAAAATATTAAAATATTTTATTTTCCCAAAATAGCCCAAAAATATTATTTATTTTATATACTAGATATTTTTGTAAAGAATTAATATTTTAATTGTTTTTTACACTTAAAATATTTTCTCCCTCTTGAGTTTTTCAAATTTGAGTGATTTCCAAATATTTTGTGGATCAAAACCTAATTTTTGAAACATTAATCCAAGATCAAAATTTGTTTTCCACATGTTTAACAATTTTGATCATTTTAATTGAATTTTTTATTCAATTAACATACATTTTGAAAACAAATTAGGGTTTTTGATTAATTCAACCCTCATCAAACTTTTTCAAACAGTTTGGGCCTCTAATAGAGTGTAAGACCCAATCCCTCTTAGAAACCAAATAATTTGGGCCTCAGTGTATTGTATAAGTCCCGATACCGTCAAAAAGTTCGGCGCGATCGTCGCCTTTTTTAAACAAAAATAAACCTTGGGCCTCTCCTTGAGCTGTAAGCCCCACCACTTGTACAAAAATAACTCTTTGGGCCTCTAATACAGTGTAAGACCCAATCCCCTTCTAACCTAAACCTTTTGGGCCTCCGACATTGTATAAGTCCCTTTGTGATAAAAAAAGAAATCTTGGCGCGATCGCCAGTTCAAAAACAAATCATCTGAGCCTACCCTCATGTTATAAGCCCCATTATTTTTATTTAAATACCTTTGGGCCTCTTTAGAGAGTGTAAGACCCATCCCTTTGTACAGAAAACCTTTTTGGGCCTCAGTCACTTGTATAAGTCCCTGTACAATTTCAAAACAACAGTGCAATCATTGATAAAACCTTGGGCCTCTCCTTGAGCTGTAAGCCCCAACAATCTTTTCAAAGCACTTTCTCCTTTGATTTTGAATATAATATTGTTATCAAAGCTTTCTTTGTTGAACAACTAACCAAACAGCATGGAAGCTCTACAACCGAGTAAGTGTTTACCCGCTTTCTTTACCCGCTTTCATATATATATATATATATATATATATATATATATATATATATATATATATAAACTGTATTGTGGGGCTGCTCACTGTAAGTCTCCTTTCACAAACTTTTATATACTCGTCATATATCCACTGTGTAATACTAGTATAGTTATTTAGAGTTTTCCCCGGCAAGTACGTCTAGCACTAGGTAAAGCCCTGTTGGTCACTCTTAAATACAAACAAAACTAGATCCCCATAGGATTACCAGACACAGTCTTCCCTCCTCTTGGGGTTAAACAATATGGAGACGTGAAAGGCAACATTCTCAGTGAACCCTTTCTCAGGCTGTCACCCTTAGAAATCGTCAAAGAAACTCTACTCCCCAGAGATGATCTTTTCTCCGTGAATGGCATCTCTTGAGTTTCTTCCAAATTCTCAGACTTTCCTGGCTTGATGTATTCTCGGTGAATGGCATGTCTTGAACTTCTCGGGGTTTTGGGACCCACAGGCTTCTTAAAAGTATCCCCGCCTCCTCTTGGCCGTTGTACAAGGACCCTTCGGCTTCTTAAAATCTCTCATGCCTTCTCTTGGGCTTAGTACAAGGACCTAGAGACCTCTACAGGTATAGGAACAGAACCTAGTCATCAATTTGCTAGAGCTGTCTTTCTGAGTCAAGCGTCAGACCTGTTTGTGGGTTGACGTTTATCCCTTAACATACCAGCCTTCTCTTGGGCATCATACAAAGATCATTCACTATCCGAGAATCGATTTCTCAAAACACCCGTAGACTTGGACAGTCTCAATACCCTCGGGATTTCCCATTTCCTTAAAGAACAGGAAATAATCCTGATCCTCCGATCAGTGCCAAAGCACAACAATGCCTTAAATCAGTCCCTTTATAAGAACTGATTTTCTCTTTTATCCAACATACTGGACCTGTCACTAAACTGAAATAGTCACTAGCACAATAGCCTCCTCTTGGGCTTTGTACAATGATTCTCCCCAGCGGAGCTAACTTATTCACACTCTCTTGTTGAGTATAAAAGACTCTCTTGTTGAGTTAACCGTTTTTAGCCTCCATTTCGAGCTTCGTACGAGATACAAAAGTACTATATTGTTGTGTCAAACCCCTTTTAGCCTCCATCTCGGGCTTCGTACGAGATAAAAATCACTCTCTTGTTGAGTATAAAAGACTCTCTTGTTGAGTCAAACCTTTAGCCTCCATCTCGGGCTTCGTACTAGATATAAGAACACTCTCTTGTTAAGTATAAAAGACTCTCTTGTTGAGTCAAACCTTTAGCCTCCATCTCGGGCTTTGTACGGGATATAATTCACTCTCTTGTTGAGTATAAAAGACTCTCTTGTTGAGTCACACCTTTTAGCCTCCATCTCGGGCTTCGTACGAGATACAAAAACACTCTCTTGTTGAGTATAAAAGACTCTCTTGTTGAGTCAATCCACCTTTTAGCCTCTCTCTCGGGCTTCGTACGAGACACATAAAAACACCCTATTGTTGTGTCATTAGCCTCCTTTTGGGCTTTGTATAAGGAAACATGGGTTAAGTCAATCAACCTTTTAGCATCAAAAGCTGTGCCTCGTTCACAGTATACAAACATCAACAACTCCTTTTCCCCCATCTAATTGCTGTAAGAGGCAAGCCTCTGGATTATTTACATCCACGCCACTGTCCCTCTTTTAGCATGAGGAATTCCTAAGGAAATATGGCATTACTCTACACTGAGTTAAAGTCTCCTCCTTCAAGTTAAAAAACTCCTATAAAGGAAATTATGGCATTGCTGGATTCACATATCCCAGTTAAAATAATTTTCCTTTATAACCACTCACGCAACAGTTGTGACAAACAGACCAAATACCCCCCTTTAGAGATGACAAATTCTCTCTAAAGTCAAAACCGTTTGGCTTCATATCTTGGGCTTCGAACAAGATACAAATAGACCCTTCAGCTTCACATCTTGGGCTTTGAACAAGATACAAACACCTTTAGCTTCACATCTTCGGCTTTGAACAAGACACCAAAACGACCTTTTTCCTCCCATAGAATAGGAGGAACTACGATCGCTCTGATTTCCCTATTTTGTTAAACGGGAATACGTAGGCATAAGATTGAAAAAAAATCTTAGTGAGCACACTAATAAAAAACCCAAAATCCCATACCTTCATACATTAATCGAATAACATCAGTCTTAAACCTCCCACCAATCGCCCAGGCACTATTTTAACAAAATAACCTAAGAGAGACCCACAATCTTTGTAGCATTTGTAAACCAACAGTCATCTGTTCAAACTCAGTTTGCAAGCAGGGTTAATTGGAGACATCTATTTCCCTTCCTTCATCAGCTTCAATAGGATAAAAAATGAATCGAGCTGTAGTACCCCAAAGCGATAGTGCTTCGCAACCACGCAAAAACTCGCGCTTCACCATACTTGTCCTAATATGATGATGGAAGCTCAAGAAAACCTAACCTGACCTGAGCTTCAAATCATGTGTTATAAACCCTAAGAACTTCTTCCAATGGCCTTGAGATCACCACTGAGTAAAATAAATGTTTAGGTTCTTTGAATTCAGCTTGAAATTCCAAAGTGGATGATGGAGATTGTTGAATTCATGGATGGTGATGTAGCTCTCCTAGGTGGAAAATAATGCACACATAGGTTTCTATGAAGTATGGAGATGATAGTGAAGAAATAATATTGGCCAAAGCTTCAGTGTTGAGGGAGTTTTGAAGCTTTGAAGATGAGGGTTTCGATGGTGATGTTTGGATCTGTTTGAGGAAAAATGGAGTGACCCCCTTTGTTAAGGGTGGTTAGAGGATTATATATGGTGGTTAGAGTGTGGTTAAGATATTGATCATGACTAAAATTCAGTTAGGAAGGTGGTTAAGAAAAATGAAAAATGAGAGTGAGGTTATGTGAGCACATGTTTGGCTTGTATGTGTGTATGGAGTGCTATCACGTACCATAAGATGATGAGGATGTTGGTGAATGATAGTGATGCCTTAGTTGGCTCCTGCAAATCAGAATCACACTTGCATGCCAAGCTTTTGTTTTTTATGACTATGTGAAGTAATGTTGGGATGTGTATTCATTGTGTAAGGACTTTGGTGTGACCAAAAAGAGCAAAATGAGATTACATGATGGTGTGTGGCACGAAGCGACATCAAGGAGGTCTTACTCTTGCAATTTGAATTGGAATGTCATGGTGTATACCCATGAGGAATGCCTTTCATGGTGATGACTTTAGAGGAACGTAACTCAATGATCATGGAGCCAATTTGCATAATTTTGGTATCATTAGAAAGAGGGCACTTGACATAACAACTTTGATGATATAGGTAATTGGATTTGAGGTCTAAACATGATGGAAAATGGTGTTAAAGTTGGCATAACACAAACTGATTTTGTTACTTAGAAATTATAAGACTTTTTCCATGTTGAACAACTTTGAGATCATGACTTTGGATGACCATAACGTTTGATCCAAGAATCCAAATGATGCATTCTTAATATGGTTGGTAAGGTGGAAGATCACTCTACAACTTTGGTTTGAAAATGATTTTCAAATGAGGTTTGGAAGCCACTCAAAAATGAGCTTGAACATGGGCACAAAACTTGACCCTTAAACACTTAGAAAAATTTCTAAGTGTTGAAACATGCAAATGTGAAAATGTTTAACTTCCAACAATCATAACTTGCTCAAAAATGATCCAATGGAGATGAATTACATATGGTTGGAAAGCTTGAAATGCATAATAAAACTTTCATTTTTAACAAAAATTGAAATGAAGCTTTGATCATGGAGAAAAATGGCCTTGATAGTGGCTGCATGGCATGAAAAACTTTTTAAAAATGGAAAGTTTCTAAAACCCTAATTTGCCAAATTTAGTAACTTTCCACAATTCTTGATTTTTCATGATTCCTTTGACATTTCTTGATCAAATTCCATCCATTGGTTATATTTGACATGACAGACACAAAGTTAACCTCAAAAAGTCAGGAGTTGACTTTTTTCCTACACAGTTGACTTCGTTCCCTATTTGGTTAATTCTCAATCATCTGGCCAATTGAAACCCTTCTGACTGAAATTAATGGTCAATACTCCACTAATAGATACTTGAGAACATGTAGAATGCCATGGAATCAATTCTTGCCCAAAGAATCGGAAATAAACTGATTTTACACAAAACCCTAGTTTCAACCCCAAAAGATAAGAGATGTTGATTGTCCTTCAAAACCCTAATTCCTTTGGAGAAAAGTGAGAATCCCATGAACCAAAATGTTTTACATGATATGATGATGTTAAGGCTTCTAGATCCTTGCTCATGAGGATGCTATATGCACAGATAATCAAAACCTTAACCTGAGGATCAAGAGATAGGAGAGAGTGATCCTCTTCAAGTTTCTTGCAAGTTTCAAACTTCTGATGAAATGGTGAACTAAACATGATGTCTTGAGGCATGAGGAGCCTATGTATCTTGAGTCCTTGAGTATATCCCATTCTATTTGCTTTAAACAACCAATACCATAGAAGCCTCTGATCCCATGCCTTCGGAAAACCAATGATGCATGATTGATGTCTATGACCTAAATGCACATGAAATGATGCATAAGCCACTTATTGAAGCTATAATATGAGGGAAAATTTTGGGGTGCTACAACCGAGAATAATGCTCGTCTTAGTACCAGTTTAAAACAGACATATGATTTTGAAAACAGAGGTATGAGGCTTACAACTCAAGGAGAGGCCCGTGGAAGTTGTTCATTGTTTAAAACAAAGTTTATGAACAAAAGGTTGGGGCTTATACTCAAGGAGAGGCCCAGATGACTTGTTTTGAAAATAGTGATCGCACTACGATACCGAAAGATGTTTGTGGGACTTATACTATAGCAGAGGCCCAAAAATTTATTTATGTACAAAGTGGTTGGGTATAAAATATCAAATATATTAAAAAAAAGTTGTGAACTTTGAAAAATGTTTTTAAATAGATGTTTTAATTCACAAGATGATTTGAACTCAATTGATCAAGAAAAAGAATTTATTTAAAATGTTTAAAAACAGTTAAAAAGGAAATTCTTTGAAAAATTCAAAAATATATCAAATAAAAAATATTTTTTGATTTTTTTGTGGAATTAAATATTAAAATGTATAAATGATTTATGTTTAAAAAATCGTTTGAAAAAGATTAAAAATGAGAGAGATATGAATTTTTGAAATTAATTGAAAATATTAAAAAATATTTAAAATTTCAAAATTTTTGAAAAAGGGCGCCAATGACTCCTTCTTCTTCCTCGTGTGTGCCTGCCATGGATGATTTGCAATAGCTCACATATCTCACTCCATACACAATGAAAATGACATTTGTAAACATGAAAGTTGCTCGTTTTTTAACAAGGATTCCAATTATACCAATTAATTGCATTTATTTTAAGTGTGGAGTGAGAAATCATGTGAAGAACAGGTGAACCCTAATTTTTGCAAGAACACTATGAAATTCCATACACGATAGCTACAAAGCAATTAATTGAGGGAAAACACTCTACACAAGTGCAGAAACATGTTTGTAACTTGAAATCACTTTTATGATGCATGAATCATAGAGTTTGAGGGGTTTAGGCTTACCTCTGCAAGAGGAATTCGAATCCTCAGTTGTAGGTGTTGTAGATGTGTTTGAGTGATCTGGACAACTTCAATGGACCCTAGTGAGTGTGTTGAGAAGCTTGGAATGGATTGAAAACCTCTGGATTGGTGGGCACGACTCCAACTGTAGATGGCTTTGGGATGGGGTATGAACTTGATGAATCTAGTATTACAGATGTTGTTCAAGTGTTTAGATCATTCATATATGATGTATGTGAGGTGTTAGAACCATTGGTTTAAGCTAAATTGCTCTCTACTTTAAAACACGATTCTCACTTCTTTGAAAATGGATTTTTGAGGTTCAAGAAGGAAATGGTGGAAAACTTGGATTCTGATGTTTTGGTGTGTGTGTATCAGTCACAAATGACCTCTATTTATAGTAGAGGGAGTTTGTTTTGCAAGGAATAGTGAATAGAGGCAGGTCATAGAGTGTAGCTAGGTAGCCATTGACTTGGATGTTTCAAAGTGCCAAGTCTCCTCTAGCTTGACTCAATTCAATTTCTGCAGGCTTGAATCTTGACTGGTTTGGATTGGTATGGCTTGGTTCATGACACCTCAATGCATTGCATTAATGTAACATTGCCAAAATTGAAATTCAAGGTTCATGTCATGATGGTTTTGCACATGCTAAGTGGAATTCTTGCCTCTTTGATCAAGTAACAAGTGAGTCATCAAGAGTTTTGTGTTTTTCGAAGATGACAAAGTTGGCAAAGTGACAAAATTTGAAGGAGAAAATCGTGTGGCCCAAGTCATGCACCAATGTTGTCTTGAAAAACCAGAATTTTATGTCATGTTCCAAGGCTTGTAACTTCTTGCTCAAGTTGAATTAAGATGAGTTCTTGTACTTTTTGGAAAGCCCATATATCATAATTTAACTTTGATGTTTAACTTTGGTCTTGATTCATCTTGGATCATGATGGAAAATGCCTCCAAAGTTTGACAAAACATGAGACAAATTCTGCCTCAAATTTTTTCTAAGTGTTTAGAAAATGTCCATTTCTTAATTTTTGTGATTTTGATCAATCCATAACTCAAAATCCATGAAGATTTGGAATATGGTGTAGTTGACAATCTTGTAGTATGTAATGTGAGCTTTCCTTTGGGCTTTGGATGGAAGAAAAAGGTTGCTTGGATCACAAGTTATGGTCTTGCAAAGTTGGGTAAAAATCACTTTTTTTCATAACTTAGTGAAATTTTAAGTTTCTTAAGGTTGCCCTTTTTGCAAGTAACCTTATTTCTCTTGATTTTTCTTGATGGATGATGATCCAAACCATGATTTAACATTGTTTTTTACTTGAAGAAGTCATGTTTGTCAAAAAATCTCAAAAGTCAAACTTGGTTTTGGGCACAGTTGACTTTTTATCAAATGAATTTCAAACTTTGTGATCCTGTATGAAATCAAGTTCTTGGGCAAACTCAAACCTAATGGATGGATCCCATAGGTGTTTTAGAGTGTCTTGAATCATTTCTCAAGGTTTGGGACCATGTCCTGGTCAAAAGTCAAAGGTATGGTTGACTTTTTCTCAAAAACCCTAGTTTGTGGTCCAGATGAATTTGAATTTTTATATTGCTCATGAATCAAGTTCTTGGTGTCAATTTAAACTTGTGGGAGGATCAATATAAGATATTTGAGGTTTTCAAAACATTTCTTAAGGTCTTGGCTCATGTCTTGCTTCAAAAGTCAACTTGGGGGTGCATTAGGTCAAGAACCCCTAATTCCTGATTTTTGATGAATGCATCCCCTGAGGCTATTTTGAATTCATGATTGGATCCATGAGGTCCTATTGAGCTTCTTGAATAATGTTTTGAAGTATTGGCTTATGCCCAGATGAAAATTTCCCTCTAGAGGTCTTGGTCGACCAAAACCCTAATCTGGTGACACGGATGATCTTGAGGCTTGATCAGCTTGAGATGTTGCATTCTTGGGCTTGATTCTTATTGTGGGAGGCCTCTTGACCCTTCATGGATGTTTGAGAGGCTTGACAAGTTAAAGATCATGTCAATTCTTGATTGATCCTCTGTCTAAGTGCTCTAAGAGGGTTAAAATACCATGATCCTTGGTTGAGGTGAATGCCCAACAATCTTTGAGAAGGTTGATGAGGCATGAAGGTACATCCATATTATGGTGATGATTTAAACAATGATGTGGAACCTTGTGGTCAAAATTTAGGGTATGACACATGGATGATGTGCACAACTACTTCAAATCTGACAACATGCGACTTAGGAGTTTTCATAATTTTTAGTTTATTTTGTGTAGTTCTTTTTTTTTGTATTTCTACTTGATCAAGACTAATATCTAGTTGATGAATAACCTTACCCTCTTTGTACTACAAAATTAGATAATCTTTCTCCATGAGTGGTTAAACGAACCGAGGTAAAATGTTGTTCAACTCCATTTTCTAAAATTGAAACTAATCACTATTTTCCATGGCTGGTAAAATTGATCGAGATGAAGAGTTAAAAAATTATATATATATATATATATATATATATATATATATATATATATATATATATATATATATATATATAAATGAAGATGTTGCTTATTTTGATTTGGAACATAAGTGCATCCAAGCGAAACTCTATTTTCATAAATGTACGAAGCACTATTTCTTCCTTAACCACAATGATATATTCTCCAACTCGTACGAAGCAAGGACAGGAAATACAAAACTAATAAGTAGGAAGCACGAAACTCATTTCTTTTTCTTCTTCATCACATATTCGATATGTGAAACATTTTCACCATTCATGTTACGTTAATGTTTTCGTTGTTGTTTTTGAGACCCTAAAATCTAGATATTTTATGTTGTTGTTGTTGTTGTTGATATTGAGATTGAGGTTTTTATGTTGTTATTGTTGTTAATATGAGATTAAAGATTTTTTGTTGTTGTTTTTGTTGAGATAAGTAAAAGGTTTATAGTTATTGTTCTTACTGAGATTGAAGGTTTTATGTTGTTTAGATCGACATTAAATGTTTTATGGTGTCATTAGTGTCCTTAACGATTTGTTGGTTTTCTTATTGTTACTCGTGTTGTTGTGTTTTTGTTGTTATTGTTGTTGTTGTTGAGATGACTCAAGCTTTTACATTTGATGTGGAAAGATGACTAAAGTCTTTATAAAGTGGTGATATCAAGGGATGGTCTTGAACCACAAAGTACATGAGAGTTGTTTCTAAGGGAATTGTTCAATATTAGAATGATAAGGTTATATATTAGGTTTGTATAAATTTTGAATATTGTCATTTCAGTTTGTTCTTGACATTTTGGGCTTAATAGAAAGAAATTTATTTTGAAGCATCAACAATTATTTTTTTAGTAATATATCTATATCATAAAAGAATGAAAATTTGTTTAGGAAAGAAGAAATTACATCATCTAGAGAAGAATTACAACAAAAAAAGAAAACGGTTAATCATAAGTGTGGTATTTGGATCGAACTCTAGTGTCGAGAAGGGCAGCTTCATGGTTCGATAGGAGTTGTGTATGCTTTAGTCAAAGTCTGTTCGAGCATACTGTCGAAATATGTTAACTTGTAATTGAAGTTAGTATGTCGAATTGTGCCTTGCTTCTAAGCCAAATTTTTAAGTTAGCTTAGTAGTCTATAAATAGACTAGTTTTCTCAGGTTGTTGAGAGAGGTTTATTGTTGGTATTCACTTGTAATATTTGAACCCTTATTGAGAAAGTCAATAGTAAAATAATTTAAACTAATTCTCTATTCTTCTTCTTCCATCTTCTCCCCATTTTGTAAAACCTAATAGGATTTCTTGTGTTTCTTCAAGAAACTCAATCTTTTTTCTTTTTTTTCTTCATATTTTGGTTTGTTCTTGACGACATCAATTCCCAACAAACTGGTGTGGTGAGCATGGAGAAGAAGACGTTGTCAATAAATTATGAGATTGAGAAATTCATTGGTGTAAATGATTTGGGTTTGTGGCTCTTGAAGATGCAAGCCCTTCTTGTTCAATAGGCTTTGTTAGAAGTGTTGAAAGGATCAGAGAAGATGGATGTTGCACCATCAGAGAAGGGGAAGAAAACGATGTTCGAAAAAGCCCACAATGCCATTGTATTGAGCCTTGGTGACAAGGTTCTTTGCCAGGTTTCAAAGGAGAAAACTGCAGCAGGTGTGTGGATGGAACTTGAAGGTTTGTACATGACAAAATCGTTGGTTAATTGTCTCTACCTGAAGCAAGCTTTGTATTAATTCAAGATGAGTGAAGACAAAGCCTTGGCTGAGTAGCTAGATATGCTCAACAAGTTAATTCTTGATCTTGAAAATATTGAGGTCAAGATTGATGATGAAGATCAAGCGTTTCAACTGTTGTAATCTTTACCTAAGCGTGATGCTCACTTCAAAGAAACTCTCTTATATGGAAGAGAGTTGTTGACCTTTGAAGATGTTCAATCTGCCTTTTGTACTATAAGGATTTGAACGAACAAAATGAGCATAAGCCATCCTCTGTTGGTGAAGGTTTGTCCGTTAAGGGTGAAATTCTTGAAGAAAGATGGTATGTTTGAGAAGAAGAAGGGTAAAGTTCTACAAAATTCTTATGGTGGTAATGCTCATACTATTAAGTGTTATCATTGTAAGAAGGAGGGTCATACAAGAAAAGTATGCCCTAATCGACTGAACAATCATGGTGGAAAGGATAATGGTAATGCAACCATTGTGCAAGATGGTTATGAATCATCTGATGTCCTTGTGGTTTCAAGCAGTGACTCTAGCAAAGAGTGGATTATGGATTCAGAGTGTACTTGACACATGACTCCAAACAAAGACGTGTTTGAAGAATTGTGTGATCAAGATGGTGGATCAGTGCTAATGGGAAACAACAAAGCTTGCAAAATTGCAAGTATTGGATCTATGAGATTCAAGCTCCATGATGAGTCAATAAGAATATTGCTTGATGTTAGGTATGTACCCGATCTTAAGAGGAATTTGATTTCTCTTGGTAAATTCGACAAGAAAGGATGTGTTCTCAAAGGAGCGCAAAGCATCATAAGGGTAATGAAGGGGTCGAAGGAAGTCTTAAGAGGCTTGAAGAAACAAGGCTTGTATACCCTTGAGGCTGAGGTTGTAAGTGGTTTAGCATATGTGGCATCCATGAAATCAGTATCGAAGACTGAGCTATGGCACAAGGGACTTGGCGATGTCAGTGAAAGAGGCATGGTCGAATTATCGAAATAAAATCTCCTGGGTGGTGATAAGGTCGAAAAACTGGAGTTTTGTGAACCTTGTGTATTGGTAAATCCTGTAGAATGAAGTTTAACAAAGGTAAGCAAAGAACACATGGATCCATTGATTACATTCGTGTTGATCTTTAGGGACTTGCAAGGAATCCTTCATAAAATTCTGTCATAGCAGACAACAGATGTCCTAACACATGTCAAGACACTGTTCTGCATAATTGTTAAACAAGAACAAAACAGCGTACTGATTTCCATAATTTCAGTAACTGCATAAACACAGATGTTTCGACATCTGTTCCAACATGTTAATCAAAACTGAACTATAAATTTAAGAATGATAAACAACACAGAATATGATGACCCAGTTCGGTGCAACTCACCTACATCTGGGGGATACCAATCTAGGAAGAAGAATTCACTATCAGTGGTATAGTTTTATGTAAACAACCTCAGGTTTACAGTAAACACCCACGCTTACCTATCACTACCCAATGAAGACTTTATCATTAGAAGTCACATCTAATTGATAAGAGAAACACATCTCACTCCCTAAATTACAACCTGTGATTATCTAACAGTTACTACACCATAATTGTATCATCCCTATTGAAAGACGCCCCTTCCAATACAATGTTCAGTCAAGCATCCTTGACTAACAAGTTAACTTGGATTTGCTTCAAAGCTTCATCCAAGAACAATACAAGATTCATTACCTATGGGTTTCTGAATCTGTACAAGTACCTATGTCTACCACACTGTATCAAATCGATACAGAGGGAAACTTGCAAGAGAAACCTACGACTCTCAAAACATAAACCCTACTTTACACAATAGGATTCCTAAGTCTATGTTGTCCTCTCTTTATTTTCTGCCTTGGTCTTGGTCTTCTTTTATAAGCTTCTGTTGCGTTGGGCTTCCAATCTTCTGTTGGCTGGTTCCTTGATCCACGTTCTGATTGCTTCCTTAATTCTTGGACCAGACTTAGAAACAACATGTTATATCAGTTTAAGATGTCAGTACATTCGTTAGGACGTCATGTCTTTATCAGTTTTCTTCATGTTGGAACATTACATCCAACGCCTTGTTTTACCAAAAATTTGTTCAAATCTGCAGAGCCTTCAAACTCCCCCTTTTGACTAATTTTTGGTTAAAACTCCTTCGGTAGAAAAAGAAAGTCCGACGTTTGGTAGATATGATTGGAACACTTCTTAGAATCTTTCTTACCCCTGAAATTCCTAGTTGTATGTTGGTGTACATGAGGAAGATTATATAACCCTCTCCCCCTCAAACCAGTACTTGCCACGGAGGGATAAATCTTCCTCTTGAGGGGCATAAGAGAACCCACAAGAAGGTCCAAAAAGAGCTTAATAAGAAATAGTTGTATCATATGTAACACGGATTCCATAGAGTATGTAACTCAGGTCACAAGACACAACCTGCTTCATAACTCAAATCACAAGGCACAAGGGAAGAACTCAAGGATGTCAGAACAACTCATCCAACACTCCTGCATAAGAACGCTTACACAAATTAGTATGTCTTGTAGAAACCAACACATAACTGAGATTTATCCATACTCCTTCTCCCCCTTTTTAGCCAAAAATTGGCAAAAGTAGCCAGTGCAATTCCATACCCACATGATATTAATCTATACCTTAACAAAAGCCATGACGAGCTTGCCCAAAATACTAACTTTGAAAACCAGAAGCATACTCCTCCTTTAAATACTCAAACATATTTTTCTTGAAAATTATGGTCCATAGAAGTTCCCGTAGAGCAATTCATGTGGAGACATAAATTAGGGTAGGTAAACATAAATGATTGTGCACCGTTCAGCTAAAGTTTGACTAATTCAACTTTATGAGAGACCGTCCAAAGAATACACTAGCATCAAGACACATACTTAACACGTCTACACTCTCCACCGTCCAAAACAGCCAATCATGTCGTACCCATACCGTCCTTACCTCTTGCCAGACTTTGTTTAGCTAAGTTATTGTTCCTGTGCTTTGTCTACAGGATAATCCTTTAAAATAGAAGACTAAGAATACCTGACCAAGATGTTAAGACATTTATTCAACATCTTTCAGTTAGCAGCAACAACTCTCAAGATACTTGTATTCCTTATAATTCAATCCATTGACACCAATGACAGAACCAGAACAACCTGATAAGTTCACCCAGAACTTATATCACAAGATCAATGTCACGACATCTTGTCTGACATACCAACCTCACTTGAGGCAATCTATCACAAACTGCTTGAAACCACAAACAATCTTGATAACCAAACTGCACCACTGTAACCATATAACCAAAACAGAAGTCTAACTCCCCCTGTCGTAAATAACCAGTGCTCCTTTGCCAGAAGAACATCCTAAATGAATGGAAACCATCCGCTGTTCAACACACCTACTGAATGCATTCACCTAATGCTTGACCCACAAGCAATCTATGTACCGCACCAGTACACTTAACAGACAGAAGTTCTCCCCCTATCCTTCTCAAGAGATGCTTCTTCAGCAAGAAACACCCAAAATCACCACATGATATCCCATGACAAGTTCATGATCATATAGTGAGAGTACCAGGAACGCATCCTTGTACCACAACCAATAAACTCTTGGATTGAGACCAAAGCTCCATCAATACCTCTCTTCCAGAAACCATATATACACCACATGAATTCCTCCTGAATTCTCATGTATGGATCTCCATGTTCCCTGAGATACAACCTAATTGTGAAAGCTCCTATGGTTTGACAAAATTTTGGTAAAACATGAATATGATAAAGTTGAAGAAATCTGCTTAAGATTAAAGATGTTGAAGAAGATGTCCCAACAGCAAGAGTGGACATCTTATTAATATAGCAGGTTTCATTATACAAGAGTTGGTGCGAATTTGCAGAGTGGATAAAGGGGAAAGGATTGAAAGCCCAAGACAACAGAAGACTATATAAGGAGACTTAGACCTAGGGTAAAAAAGGGACTATACTTTGTATCACTTATAACTTTTTAACCTAGTTCTCTTGTGTTGAATAAGGGTTTAGGGTTTGAGAGTCGTTGGCTCTCTTATGAGTTTTAAGTCTCGACTCTGTAATATGGGATACAGAGTAGAAGGCATAGGTACATGGATACAACCAGAAGCCTGTAGGTAATGGTTGATGTATTGTTCTTGGACGAAGCTTTGAAGCAAGTCCAGGATAACTTGGAGGTCAAGAAACCGCGATGTGTTCCGGACTGGCAGATGACAGAGATTTTACAGGTTGTGATTATGATGTGAGTGGGGTATCTCACATCAGGGTTGTAAACATTTGAGTTTAGCCTTGGTAAAGATTTTCATTAGGTAGTTGTTAGGCATAAAGTTGTAAATGGGGGAGTTTAGCTTTGTAACAGTTCTACAGATAGTGAAGTCTTCGTCCTAGATTGGTATCCCCCAGATGTAGGAGATTTGCACTGAACTGGGTTAACACATATTGTCTTATTTAACATTCTGCAATTTATAGTTTTGTTATTGTTCTTGACTAACATGTTGGATCAGATGTCGTGACATCTGTGATTGC
Source organism: Lathyrus tuberosus (assembly GCA_022829125.1). Classification (NCBI taxonomy): domain Eukaryota; kingdom Viridiplantae; phylum Streptophyta; class Magnoliopsida; order Fabales; family Fabaceae; genus Lathyrus; species Lathyrus tuberosus. The sequence continues at coordinate 5,977,905 of JALAZF010000365.1, forward strand.
GCAGTTCTGATATTCAAGGTATCAGTCTACTATTGCGCCTCTGAGTTTAAATGATTATGTAGCACAATTTCTTGACAAGTGTTAGGACATCTGTTGTCTGCATAGGCCAGAATTTCAATTGGTATCAGAACAGGCATCCTGTCTGGTTCTGGATGAGATCTTTGGGAGATAATTTCTGGCGTTTAAACAAGGAGGAGTTTTGAAGATCAGATTAATCAACTCAGACATACTCAAGGGTATTAATGGATGATATGGATGTTCTGGATCGAAGGGAGCAACCCGGAGGTTGTTCATGTTGCTGAGGAGATTATACAACAACTACAGGAGAAGTGGCTAGTTCTTTTGTTGGTGTGTCTTATAAGATGTTGTGACATCTTATTAGGGCAAAGTAGGATCTATTCCTTGGTGGTTCCGCTTCATGTGTGTCTGATGGAAGAGCACTAGAATTTTGGGATTCTAGAGTTGTTACTGAAGACAGTTGGTGGAAGGTCTCAATCTTCGGCCTCTATATTTGAAGATATCTGCATTCTTTTATTCCAAAGTCGGGAGCGATGGAGTGAAGGGAGTTGTGGTTAGATATCTGGTATTGTGACTTGGTACTTGGAAGCTTAGTTTCTTATTGCAGTTGAAGTCAGTTGAAGAGGAGAGGAGTTGAGTTTAATTTTATCAGGTTCTTGCTCTAGGAGTTTGATAAACTATTAATCGGCTTGGTTGTCAAAGATACTTGAGAATTCTCTCAAGTCCACTCATAAAGGCATCTATGTCGTGTATCTGGAATCTTCTAGTTACTCTTCTGACTAGAAGGTGTTTCTTTGAAACACAATCTGAAGAAAGTGGAGGTGATTTATTTTCACCATCCAAAAATAGCAAGGAATGATTCATCTCTCTTGACCCTAAGAGTGGATCCAATCTGATTGAAGAATTATTGAGGTAAATAAGATTCGTTCAGAGAGAATCTTAGTTACTTGAGTCAAGGGTGGCAGCCTTGGTATCTCAACACTGTTAGTCAAAGAAGATATTTGCAAAAAGATTGAATACTTTATAAGTGTTCATGATGTGATCTGGTGGAGCTCAGCTACAACAGTGAAGAAGGTTTATTGGACAAGGATTTAAGATCAATTGCTATTTATGGAACCCACAAGTATTTAATTGATTATCCTTAAAAGTCAAGATTGCTGATGTTTAACAAGATGTTGGAACATCTCATCATCAGAGTTTTTGTAGAAACATGGGAGGGGTACTGCATACGCTTTAGCATCTGTTTTAGTCTTAGGTGGTGACAGAAGCATGTGTTCTCTAGAGAGTTTCCTGGCAAGAAACTAGTATGGACTTTGATGTTGTTGAAGATGAAGATGAAGACATCATAATCTTGATGGTTACAGCTTGGATTAGTTTATTTCTGATCTAGGTGCTTTGGAGCATGGATCTTGCTCTTCTTGGAAGTCAAAGTTAAGTGGCAGTTATCTCTAACTTTCTACAGTCTGCTCTACAAAGGAAAGTGGCATTCTTTGGTATGGCTATAGTGTAGTCTTGGACTACTTACTTTATGAAGATTCAGACGTGGCAGGTGTGAAGTCTTTAGAGTTTCAAAGCATGATGGAGGTTGTGTAACACCCTTTTCTACCCCACAATTATCGCAGCGGATTAAACATAAAATCATTAAATAAATCAGCATCACCTCAAAGGGTGCACGTTTCTCAATAAAATCAAATCAACAAAAGTTGCTCCGTAAACAATGGGTTTTCCTTAAAATAACTCAAAAATGCCTCAAAGGGCAGCAGATCCACCATAACCACAAAATCCCACCAAAGGGTTTATTAAAATAAACCATAGTCAACAAATAATCAATAAAATAACAGCCAAATAAAACTCAACATGGTTTGACTCAACGACCCAACCCGATGTTACACTATTAGAGCAAGACCCCCTACATCGACCAAAATGCAAATAACTTCAAAAGTCCTCAAAAGCATCCACAGCTAATCCTGATCACCTGCACGTTACCCACGTGGAGGCAACATTCAAACAGGCAGGGTGAGTAAGACAATTCATTATAATCAATATAAAATAAGATATCCATGAAAATGGCGTCATCATCATATACAACATCATCAGAGTCATCAACAGGGTCAACAGTCACAACATCATAAAATCACATTATTAATACCACATAAATGCAATGCACAATAGGACTCATGCATGTGGTACCAATCGTCACAATCGATGGACACTTAGGCCATGACCCTCCAAAGATCCCCGTCAATAGGATCAGTTCCACACAAGAACCGGAGCACGTCATAAACCACTTCACATCCACACAATGGGATGGAAGCCACAATAGACCGAAGTCTAACATCATCATCACTGGACCGAAGTCCTAACATCATCACCAGAATATGCTAGGAATGCATGATACACAACGTCAATAATCATAATCATCAAAATATCATTATGTGCATCATCCTTCATCAAAACTTCATGTCAATCATGTCATCATATATTCATCAAAACATCACGAAATCATCATCTCATAATCATTAATAATATCATGGTAAATCATCAAAAAAATCACAGCGTCAAACATCAAAACAGCACAACATTATAAAACAAATTTCGCAAACAGCAGGAGTTCGCTGTGCGAACACATTCGCTGGGACGTTCGCTTTGCGAGCTCTAGAGAATCCCCCAAATCCCACACAAAACCAGAGAGTTCCCAGTATTCACCAATAAAATCATCGCGCATTCGCTGCGCTGCTCGCTTTGCGAGCCTGGGCGAATGTTCGCCTTGTAAAGGAATGATTCGCTTTGCGAACCTATGATTTCTGCAATCGCTACTACGAATAAGTAGCATCCCAACCCCAAAAACCTTTACGATTCCAACCTCAATTCAACCCAAAACAGTCCTGAAACATCAAGGCAGTCAAAGGCATAAAACCTACGTTTATTAGGTCGGTTAATTTCACTATTCTAACTCGAAATACCTAAACCTTCACAAGTTCCCAAGATTCCCATAAACCCCATAAATCCCTTTCTCAAGATCCCACATATCATCAAAGATGGTTTTGCCTCGAAGGCTTATTTTTACTCGAATCAATTCAACTCTTAATAATCCATCATTGATCCTCAGAAATACCTCTAAATCATCAATAACTCATAAACCCTTCAAAACCCCCAAAAACCTCAAAAATCCACTTTAAACACATCACTTCTTATATTGAAAACAATGAAAGGCAATACTCCCCATACCTTAGATTGTCGATTCAGAGTTTTCTTTATTGAGTCTTCGGAAACCTTTTCGAATCCTCGCATTTCCCTTTTTCCTCAAGGCTCTGCACCTTTCTCCTTATTTTCACGATCTAACAAAATGAATCCTATTCCTCCCAATTCCCTTTTGTTAAACCCTTGGGCTTCCAAAACGGGCTTTCCCGAATTTACCCTCACTAATCCTCCTCAAAAGTCCATCTTGCCTTTAATTCCTCTAATATTATTTTAAATTAATAATAATACTAATATATTCATATTATATACTATTATTTAATTAAAATAACTAAAACTCCACCAAAATACTAACATCGACACAAACCACCAAAATTCACAAATATTATATTGAAATAAATCAAATAAATATTCTAATAAATTTGGGGTGTTACAACTCTCCCCCACTTAAAGAATTTTCGCCCTAAAAAATTACCTCAAAGAAACAGAGTCTGATACGACTCCCGCATCTGATCTTCGTGTTCCCAATTCCAACTTTCGCCAGCTGGTCCGCCCCACAACACCTTCACCAAAGTTATGCCTTTACCCCACAGTTGCTTCATCTCTCGACCGTCAATCCGCATCGGTAAAGCTTCCACTGTCAGGTTATCCCGCACTTGTACATCATCCATCTGAATCACATGCGATGGATCCAGAATGTACTTCCTCAACGGAGACACATGGAACACGTCATGCAAATTTGCAAGTGACGGCGGTAAAGCAGTTCAATAGGCTACCTCTCCTATCCTCTGTGAGATTTGATACGGACCAACAAAACATGGAGTGAGCTTCCTAGACTTCAAAGCTCGACCCACACCAGTCACTGGCGTCACCCTAAAAATCACGTGATCTCCTTCTTGGAATTCAAGTGTCTTCCTCCTCTTATCATGATAGCTCCTCTGACAACTCTGCGACGCTCTCATCCTTACTTGGATCATCTTAATCTTCTCGGCCGTCTCTTGCACAATCTCAGGTCTGAGTACAGTACTCTCGCCCGATTCATACCAACACAAAGGAGTCCTACACCTCCTCCCATACAAAGCTTCATAGGGCGTCATTCCAATACTAGCATGAAAACTGTTATTGTACGTGAACTCAATGAACGGAAAATGGCTATCCCAAGACCATCCATGATCAAACACACAAGCTCTCAGCAAATCCTCTAAGGATTGGATAGTCCTTTCTGTCTGACCGTCCATCTGCGGATGATAGGCAGAACTCATCCTCAACTTAGTACCCAAAGCCTATTGCAAGCTCTTCCAGAACCTCGATGTAAATCTCGGATCTCTATCCGACACAATACTCGAAGGTATCCCATGGAACTTCACAATCTCCTCAATATACATCTCGGCCAACTTCTGCATAGAATGATTAATCTTCATCGGCAAGAAATGAGCCGATTTAGTTAATCTATCCACAATCACCCAAATTGAATCATTTCCCTTAGCAGTCTTTGGCAATCCCACCATAAAATCCATGGAAATACTATCCCATTTCCATTGTGGAATTCTCAACAGTTGCATCATACCTAAAGGCTTCTGATGCTCAATCTTTGACTTCTGACAAGTCAAACACGCATAAACAAACTCTGCAACATCCTTCTTCATACCTGGCCACCAAAATAACGTTTTCAAATCTTGGTACATCTTCGTAGCACTAGGATGAGTACTCAACCTACTTCGATGTCCTTCCTCAAGAATGCTCTTCTTAATATCTGGGACATCTGGAACACACACCCTGTCTCTGAACATCATCACACCATTCTCGTCAATTCAGAATTCTCCTCCGTTACCTTGGTTAATCAAAGATAACTGGTCCACTAACTTCAAGTCGGATTGTTGTCCCACTCTGATCTCTTCCAAAATACCACTAGTCAACTTCAACATCCCCAACATCACACTGTCAGGAGTCTCTTCACACACCAAACTCAAATCTTGGAATTGCTCAATTAATTCCAATTCTTTCACCATAAGCATCGACATATGCAATGACATTCTGCTCAATGCATCAGCCACTACATTTGCTTTGCCTGGATGATAACTCAAATCAAAATCAAAATCCTTCAACAGCTCTAACCACCTTCTCTGCCTCATATTCAATTCTTTCTGATCAAATAAGTACTTCATACTTTTATGATCACTGAACACTTCAAACTTAGAGCCAAACAGATAATGTCTCCAAATTTTCAACATAAACACCACAGCGGCCAATTCCAAGTCATGTGTAGGATAATTCCTCTCATGAACTCGCAATTGTCTCGAAGCATAGGAAACAACTTAACCATTCTGCATCAGCACTCCACCAAGACCCATCTTCGACGCATCACAATACACCACAAAAGATTCACTCAGATTAGGCAAAATATACTCTGAAGCAGATGTTAATCTCTTTTTCAATTCTACGAAACTCTCTACACAAGCTACATTCCACACAAAAGCATGACCCTTTCGAGTCAACTGAGTCAAAGGTAATGCCAACTTAGAAAAGCCCTCAATAAACTTGCGGTAATAACCCGCCAATCCCAGAAAACTTCGTATCTCATTAGTAGACTTCGGAGTCTCCCACTTCAACACCGCATCAATCTTGGAAGGATCTATAACAATTCCACCACTTGAAATCACATGGCCAAGAAAAATCACTTCCTTCAACCAAAACTCACACTTCGACAACTTTGCATACAACTTGTTTTCCTTCAATACTTGCAACACAGTTCTCAAATGCTCAACATGCTCTTCTTAAGACTTAGAATGTATCAGGATGTCATCGATGAAAACCACCACAAACTGATCCAATTACTCATGAAAAATACGATTCATATACTCCATGAACACACCAGGTGCATTGGACACACCAAACGGCATCACAGTGTATTCATAGTGACCATGCCTCGTTCTGAAAGCTGTCTTCGGAATGTCGTCAGGTTTAACACGAATCTGATGATAACCCGACCTCAAATCAATCTTGCTAAACACGCAGGCACCCACTAATTGATCCATCAAGTCGTCGATTCTTAGAAGTGGATACTTATTCTTGATAGTCACTTTATTCAACTGCCGATAATAACACACAACCTCATACTTCCGTCCTTCTTCTTCACTAACAACACAGGAGCACCCCACGGAGAAACACTTGGTCGAACAAACCTCTTCTCGAGCAATTCTTCCAGTTGTTTCTTCAAATCACTTAACTCAGAAGCTGACATCCGATAAGGAGCCATCGACACTGGACTCGTACCTAGTATTAAGTCCACTGCAAACTCTACTTCACGCTCTGGAGGTAAATCACTGATGTCATCCGGAAACACATATGGAAATTCACATACAATAGGTAAGTCGACACTTGCAGCTTTATGATCAATCTGCAATGATGCAAACATTTCAAACACCAAGGCTTCATCTTCCACAAGTTCGTCTACTTGCTTCGCCGACAAGAACATCAACTCCCCACTATCACCAAACTTAGGAAACTCCACTGTCTTAGTATAACAATTGATATGAACATGGTTGAACTCCAACCAGTTCATTCCAAGGATTACATCAATTTGGTGTAAGGGTAAACACACCAAATACATCACAAAACTCTTCCCAAAAATCTCAAAGGACATCTCAAACACACAAAAGTAGTAGTAACAGAACCATTAGCAGGAGTCTCTATTAGCATACTACCATTCATATCAAACAACTTCAAACCCAACTTATTAGTACATCCAAGCGAAACAAAAGAATAAGTAGCACCAGTATCAATAATAGCAACCAACTCAACATCATTAATAAAACAAGTACCTCGAATCAGGTTGTCCTTCTCTGGCACTTCTGCACCACTCAAAGCAAACACTCTGCCACTGGTCTGAGCAGCAGTAGCCGTCTTCTTCAGTTTCTGACACTTGGTACTGATGTGACCCTTCTCACCACAATTGAAACAAGTTGGACCATCATCCTTGCAATCAGTAGCTTTATGACCCTTCTTGCCACACCTGTAGCACCTCAACACACTGTTAGTACAAACATCAGCACGGTGACCTTGCTCGGCACACCTATAACACTTCCCAGAAGCGGGAGCTGCTCCCCCACTTGTCCTTTTCCCTTCTGAAGCCTTCTGCTTCACTTTTTCGGCTGAAGTTGTATAAGGTTTACCTCTATACTGCCCTTTCTTCTCACTCAACTGCTTGTAGTGAGCAGATCGAGCTCGGTTATCCTCATCGTAGATTCTGCTCTTGTCCACCAACTCAGCATACCTGCGGATCTATTGATATCTAATACCCTGCTTAATCTCTGGTCTCAGCCCATTCTCGAACTTAAGGCACTCAGACATCTCAGTGTAGCGTAATTTTTGTGTTTTTGAATCACTATCTCTTTGGTACTACAGTTCGATTCATTTTTTATCCTGTTAAGCTGATTAAGGAAGGGAAATAGATGTCTCCAATTAACCCTGCTTGCAAACTGAGGTTAAACTGTCAAAACTGTTGGTTTACAGATGCTATACAAATAGGGGGGGTCCTTCATAGGGTTATTTTCTTAAGAATACAAGTGTCTGGATCATTGGTGAGGCTTTTGGTTAGGATACTGGACTAGACTTTGGGTTTCTTTTTATTTGTATGCTCGCTAATATTTTGCAATCTTATGCCTACGTATTCCCGTTTAACAAAACAGGGAAATCAGAGCAATCGTAGTTCCTCCTATAGGAGGAAAAAGGTGTTTTGGTGTCTAGTTCAAAGCCCAAGATTAAAGCTAAAGGTGATTTGTATCTTGTTCAAAGCCCAAGATGTGAAGCTGAAGGGTTTTGACTGAGAGAGAAGTTGTCATCTCTAAAGAGGGATTGTTGATGTTTGTATGCCTTGATCAAAGCACAAGGTTAATGCTAAAAGGTTGATTGACTCAACCGGGGATTTCCTTATACAAAGCCTAAGAGGAGGCTAGAAGTTGACTTTTCTGGGAGAAATGTTCTTTCTGTCTTGTACAAAGCCCAAGATTGAGGCTAAAAGGGATTTTTAACTCCGTTGGGGAGGTTTATGTATCTTGTACAAAGCCCAAGATGGAGGCTGAAATGTGTTCAACTCAACAAGAGAGTGCTTTTGTGTGTCTTGTACAAAGCCCAAGACGGAGGCTAAGAGAGTTTGACTCAATAAGAGAGTCTGAAAAGGTGATTCACTCAACAAGAGAGTCTGAAAGTTACTTGACTCAACAAGAGAGTCTTTTATACTCAACAAGAGAGTGATTTCCTGTCTCGTATGAAGCCTGAGATAGAGGCTAAAAGGAGATTGACTCAACAAGAGAGTCTTTTATACTCAACAAGAGAGTGTTTTTATGTGTCTTGTACGAAGCCCAAGACGGAAGCTAAAAGTGGTTGACTCAACAAGAGAGTCTTTTATACTCAAGAAGAGAGTGTTTTTATGTGTCTTGTACGAAGCCCAAGACGAAAGCTAAAAGTGGTTGACTCAACAAGAGAGTCTTTTATATTCAATGTCGCGGTGAAAATTGGATACAATAGTTATTTGTTAACTAGGATCGCATTTTTAATGTCACCACCGATCTTTGATTTTATCCAAGGGAAGGGAGAAAAACTGAATTCCCACAATGCAATGCAAATGCACTAAGATTCTAAGTTCGGGGGTTGGTTATACCTAGGGAAGGTGTTAGCATCCTAGATATCTGTAGTACTCTACAGGAACCTCTTGATTCATTTTATGTTATCTGTTATTGTTTTGCTAAGGGTTTAAGGGTAGGTGATTTATTATTATATTTTTTTTAACCTAAGTGTGCTCGACAAGATATCGCATCTTGTGCCTACATATCCTGTCAGTAGGGAATCAGAGTACTTGTAGTTCCTTATTAAGGATACTAAAATGATTTAAAGGTTTAGGAGAGAAGATGAGTAATCATCTTAAGAAAACCACCACAGTTTTTTGAAAATGTTTGTATTTTGTGGGGTATGGGATTGTATGTCCCTTCTTTGAGATGATTAACATCTAATTCTCTTGTGTGGAGAATTTGGTGGGCTAAAGTTTGATTTTAAATCAAAATTGAAGGGGGACTAACCTAAGAAATCTATCCTAAGTTGTATAATATAACTTATCTTAAGGGTGTCGATTATGATGCAAATGATATGCACCATGCACAATAACATGGTTATCATGCATAGGATTTTCCCTTGGATATTAATGCGATTTAATTATTGTTATTTAGGCGAGGGTGCTAGCAAAGTGATGCTAGACTTGTGTCTTGTGATCGGTAGGTCGAATGCGATGCCCTAAGGCGATCGACTTACATGGGTAGAAAAGTGGACTCGACGTAGGATCGAGATTTTTTATCATTTTGAAAAGGGTTGAATAACAATCAGGTAAACATTCCAATAGAGGTAAGACAGGCTAAATAAACATACAGGCAAACGATTCACTCAGACGCGCGAGGTTCCAACAGGGAACAGTTGGTTAAGAGAGAGTTGATTTTTTAAGATTTATTCTCATGAGAATTTTATTAAGGATTACTTTAAATTAGAGTTTTCTTAATAAAAAGGCTTTAATTGTTTTAAGGGTTTTTTTACTATATTGATAAAGTTAATAAAAGGAAAAGTTAAATTATTAAGAGGTTATTGAATAAAAGATTTATTATTTATTTTTATTATGGCGAAAGGTTACTATTAAGAAAATTTAATTTTAATGTTTTAAGAAAAGTTTTTTTTTAAGTGGTACTCAAATGACAAGTTTCAAATTATCTTAAAAAAAGGTTATTATTATCTTAAAGATCATTTCAAAAGGTTTTGATTATTAAAATAAGTTTTAATATTCTGATTTTAAGGTTTTATAAAAAGGGTTATTAAGAATTTATTAAAAAAAAGGGTTTTTTGATTTTGCTATTTAAATGAAATAGTTTATTATTATAAAAGATTTTAAAAGAAAAAAAGTTTTAATTATTAAATTAGTTATATTATAAAAATAGGTTTATTAGATTAAAAGATGAATATTATAAGGAAATAGAAAAAGAACTGGATTTTGGTTAAGAAAGGTTGAACGCAGAAATGAATCATTCATTTCTCTCTCTCGCCTCTCTCTTCTCTCAAAATGTGAAATTAGGGTTCCAACCCTCTAACGGCGCCGCCGCTATCCTCCTCTCATCATCTCTCTCAATCTGCAACAAAGAATAATCAAACAATCAAACAAAACCCCACCCCACATAGCCCTAATACCCCGATTTCACTATATTTTTTCATTTTTACAGATTATAATGATGCGAAAATGAAATAAGAGCAGAGAAAAGAAAAAGGGAGAAGGTTCTGACGGCGCAGACGACTCTGTTGAGGGAAGCTTCTTTCTCCTCCTTTACCTGTTTGTGATTTTCGTTTGCCTTTGTGGTTTCCGCTTTCGTCTTTCTTCTTCTGAATACGAGGTGATGATGAGTAAAAAAAACTCTTCGAACCTCTATATTTTTGTGGGTTTGGAATTTTGGTTGCTCTTTTCTGCGTTTTGATGATGATTTTTCGTATGATTCTTCTAGGTTTTTTCGGTGTCCCTTTGATGCAAGAATGACCGGGTATATATAGGCTAATGATGATTTTAATTTTGGGAATCCTTTAATGTTGTATTGAAGTACCTTGCTGATTTGATTTAGTACGATACGATTTGGTTTTCAAATTTGAAAAGTTTTGCTGCCTCTTATTATGGTGATAAACTTGATTTCAAATATTGGAACCTAAATTTCTATTCTGCTTAGGAATGATTTGATGTAGTATTAAAGCGGATTCCAATATATGATTTGACTTTGTTGTGCTTGATTTGGAAGGTTTAATTGCTGATTTGTTTCTGATTTGGAAGAGATTCAACCGTTGCCTTGTTGTCTTGGATACAATCCTTTTATGAGATTTCTGTCCATGTATTTTAGGAAAGGGTTGATGCTGGCGATATCTTGGATATGGCCCATCAATCCATTAAAAAATGATGAAATAATTATGATTTGAAATCAAAGATCTGAGGCCGTTTAGGAAAGTCTTGAAATTGATGTCTGGACATGTTTGGAAAGTAGGAAAGTGCTTCTTCTGATTTGGGAGGTTTTGGAAATACTGTGACATGTTGGATCCGGTTTTGGGAAGTTTTCGAATTTTGTCTTGGTTGTGTTTGGAAAGAAAATACTCTGTTGTGAGCTGTGATCAAAACACGTGGTTAATGATGATAATATCAATTCCCCTTACATTCAAACACGTATGATCTCATGTGAATATTGCCATGAATACGTCAAGATCTTGTTCTAAATGATATTCCTTGTTTTTTTTCTCAGACGCTTCAGCAAGCATCCAATGGTTTCAAAGTTCAAGTTTACAGATCTTCAAGTAATTTGCGACATCTTTCAGCCCAAGTTTGCTATTGTTGCCGGTAATAGTTGTCAAGCTAGGTGAGTCTTTAGCACCCTCTTTTGAATGACTGTTGTTTTCCAACTAGATCCCTTACAATCACCAACTGTAGATTTAGGCATTGCACACCTTTTAGCATGCTACACACGGCCTCTACTTGACATGAAATAATTCACCATGTGCTAGTGTGCCAAACTCCGCACTGCTGTTAACAGCTATAACAGTCTAAAGTGCTTTTGTTTTTTATGCGCAACAACACTTATATATTTGTATAGGTGACTTGTGAATTCCTTTTGATTTAGTAATGCAGAGTCATGAGACAAAGAATCATGTGCTTGTTTGTTTTTTTCTTTGGAGGTAATGACGGCTGCTTTAAACTTGATGATATTACTCCCGTCTCATTTCAAACATGTTTGAGCGTATCTTAATTGCTGTCCTCTGAAGTTTTCGTGGCTTGTTTTGATTTCCTTCTTCTTTTTCAATTCAGCATGCCTGTAGGTGTGGGAAAACATTGGTGATCCTTGTATTGAAAGGGGACCATGGGCACTAGCACGCATTCTAGCTTAGGAGATGATGCTACTAACATGTTTTGTAGTTGTGTAAGTCCTTCAACATAGCAAATTGGGAATCATGACTCTGAACTTCCATCATCCACGATTCTAACTTCCTTTAGATTGATCATCATAAGAATTCATTGAAGCTAGAATTATCTCCTCCTTTATATTACAGTTATCGTGTATACTTTCGCTTGCCACAACTGTGTACTTTAGTTCACTGCAGCCACTTATTTTCAGTTCTTCTAATAGTCGCAGGCTTTGAGCAACAGATACTCGTCTGCGGATACACGAGGGAAGCTTGTGCCTACAGAGTTCTGAACCTTTGAGCTAGATGGAATTAGAAGTGCTAAGTCCTTGCATATTGTACTATTTTAAATCTACTCTCACCATCTTTTTTATTATCTATGTTTGCATCTTTAAGACATTCAGTAGTTAATGCAGCATGGTTTCTTGAATTAAGTAGCGCTAACTTGAGTTTGTTTTGGACAGGAGGTTATAGTGGCATGTCGTAAATCCTCGGTAGCCAACTTTGGTTCAAATATGATATCCCTATTACCCTTTTGATAAGTAGTGTTTCAGCCGCAAGCGATCCAAACGAGCTTCGAAAGGACATACACCAGAGTTTCGTAGCGGCCAACATCGTATCAAGGAAAAAAAAGAAAAGTCATTTACCTATTGTGACTATACTATGTATTTTCCTTTAATGTAGTTTTCTTTCATTTTTCTAGTTAATCTTCCAATGTCAGTAGGAGTTATGACAGCACTAATGTACCTGTTCCAATGTTGTAACGCTTTATTGGAAGCGTAAGATAGCGTTAAGTCCTTTTCTTAATTTTTTATCATTATGTATATATTGCAAAATTGTCTAAACAACTTCATTGTATTTCTCGAACTATAGAATGTCATTGGCATTGTTTCTTGGGCTTTGTAATTATATTCACGCAACTTGTCCAACCCCGTACTCAGCCTTCACAATGTAATTGCACAATATTAGGCTGTTGATGTAAACACCTTCAATGTAATAAACTCGTAATGGAACCAAATCTCTTTGAACGGTGATGATAACATGAACTTTGGTGCACGTTGAATTAATGCAAACTTTTATACTAAATTTTGCCATGTTTAAAACCTTTTGACGTCATAGAAAAGAATCATCCTTGAACTTGAATGGTGATGGTCTTGATTATTGACATTTCGAATTGAAATTAATTCATACTTTATAAAGAACCAAATGGACATGTACACCACTTTGTGTTTGATAACGAATTCCTAATATCCCAAAATAATCTTCTCTTTGACCGTAGCCTTGAACTTTCAAACACTTTATTTTTAATAGGGCCTTATCTTATCTCGAACAAACAACCCTTTATGGAAAATCTCTTTGAATTTTGCACATGAATCTCAGACCTTGTACGAATCACTTCTTGCATCTTTGTACTAAAGTCCTTGGATTTAAAGATGGGAAAGCCCTTTGTTGCACAATCGGAAATTAACTTGGTACAAGAAACACGCCCTAAAAAAACCTGATATAACTTGTAACGCGCCTTGCTACACAACCATGACCAGTCCTAGGGGAACCAATTCCATATCTGAGGGTATAAAGACTTAATCTTTGTGGGGGGAAAACTGAGGAGTCTTGAGGGAAGGAAGGCTTGATAGGGACTAAAAGGATAAGGACGCATTCTCACGGGAATTCATACACACATTCCAAAGGCCGGATAAACCTCCACAAACGTGCATACAACACAACCTTCGAGTCTTTTGAGCCTTCTACAGCAGCACCTGTACTCATGAATGAAACAAACAGACAACAACTAGGTAAAGCTGTTAGTTATGCACGCATGATGGCCTAAGATGCTATGCAAAGAAACGAGGCGGGGATCTTAGGGTAAAAAATTAGGGTGCGACAGATGCCCCTATTTAAGTTTCTCCTATTCGGAGATATGAAGATCGAAATCTTCGTCTCGACGAGATAGGAGAGACTTAAATACAAACATGCATAATTTTTGGCCCTAAGATGCCGCCAAATGCACATGACATGATATGAAAATGCAAGACAAAGATCCTGTGAGGAATAACGTCACAGGGGATAGCGGATGTTGAAACACAAGGAAAGAAGGACCCGACGAGGACGACTCAGTGAGGCAAGACTCTACGGGGAAAGATCTAATTCCACAGGGAGGAAAGAGATTACCAACTGACAATCACAAGGTAGCTTAAGCATATATCAAGAAACTTGAAAGGAAAAGGATAACTTACTACCAACAGCTGGTAGCCTAAGCCAAGGTATCCAGTTGCAATAAAAGGGCGTATATTACCTACTATCACACACGATAGCCTAAGCAGAGGTAATAAACTGGGGAGGAAAAAACACCTACTACCAAACAAGGTAGCCTAAGCATAGGCGTCCGACCCAAAAGAAAGGTGTGTTACCTACTATCAAACATATGATAGCCTAAGCGAGGTAAACACAACAGGAAAAGATGACCTACTACCACCACGGTAGCCTAAGCGAGGCATCTGATCAAAATACAGACCTATTACCTACTATCCCACGATAGCCTAAGCAGAGGTAATAGACTAAAGAATAAGGATCACCTACTGCCAACTTATGGCAGCCTAAGCAAAGGCGTCCGACCAAAAAGTGTGTTACCTACTATCAAGCATATGATAGCCTAAATGAGGTAAACACAGAAGGAAAGATGACCTACTACCATCACGGTAGCCTAAGCGAGGCATCTGACCAAAAAAGGGTGTGTTACCTACTATCAAGCATATGATAGCCTAAGCGAGGTACACAAGAAGGAAAGATGACCTACTACCACCACGGTAGCCTAAGCGAGGCATCTGACCAAAAAAGGGTGTGTTACCTACTATAAAGCATATGATAGCCTAAGCGAGGTAAACACAAGAAGGAAAGATGACCTACTACCACCACGGTAGCCTAAGCGAGGCATCTGACCAAAAAAGGGTGTGTTACCTACTATCAAGCATATGATAGCCTAAGCGAGGTAAACACAAGAAGGAAAGATGACCTACTACCACCATGGTAGCCTAAGCGAGGCATCTGACCCAAAATACAGACGTATTACCTACTATCCCACGATAGCATAAGCAGAGGTAATAGACTGGAGTAAGCTTCAACGATTAAGATGATGATTCAGCTTCCTTAAATGTTCCGCTCAGGAAGAGTAAATACTTTCCCACTCCCCAAGGTTGTATGCCACAGGCAAGTCTTGAAAAGATGTTGTGAGGTTCTCTGCCTCAAACAAAATCTTGAATTTCCCACCCTCTTCAAAGAGATATCATCTGGAGGGAGTAACTTGAATAGTGGATTCACTGGAGATAGCCATTGTAGAGCGATATTGTTGTAGTTGAAATTTCAGTGGAGTAAATATAATTCTTGCAACGGGAGTTCTCAAATAAAGAGAATGCCTGTAAAGTCTTCAATAAGTTTCTCTGACGAATTTTCGGGGAGATAACATCTGACGGAGAATAAATGGAAAATCTTGATAATTTGCTGGGGATAGACAAACTGTCTTGAGGAGACTGCCATTTGTCGTAGAAATCTTGATAACCAAACTGCTCAAATAAAGAGCTGCTACTTGTTGTCTGGGTGTAAATCCCTTGAAAATGTAGTAATCATTGTTGGAGAAATAATTTATGTCTTCCATTGAGATCTTCAAGCAAACTTTTCTTGGGGAGACAAAGTGCAAAGTAAATGCACGCTTAGTTCGGGTTCAATATCTCAGAAATATCTGAAATTTGTGATTGTCAGGGACCAAAGTTCAATCCAGGAAGTAACTGGAGAGAAATGGTCAAAAAAGACTCCATCCATTGAGGATTGAACTCAACGGGTTTATCCTTATCCATAAAATGGAAAAGAAAACTAAAGCAATCATCTTCCACGAGGATCGAACTCAGTGGGGAATTAGAAAGGGTGTGCTCTTTCTGCTTAGGGCTGATGACTCTACTTGAGGGGAGCAGACAAAACCCAGTCACTTGGGGGATAAACACGACCAAAGTGACAGAACAAAACAAACAACACAAAATGCAAGATGCAAAATGCGCACATGCCATGAATCTACATGAAAGAATGCCATGCTATGCTTATGCTTATGCTGACAAAACAAAACAAGAAGCAAACTGGAGACGAAGACAAGCATCTCGATACGGATACTCGGCCAATCTTTGCAATATAAGAAACGTCACTGGGGATGAAAGGAAATCCATATACGTAAACATGTCCCAGTTCAAAGCTTCAAACTTCTCGGGGGAAAAGAGAGCACTCCACTTGGGGATGAACATCGTGACTTCACTTAGGATTGTCAAGATGAACCTTGGATTCTGTTGGGAATGAGAAAGATTCACTGGGAACGAATCAAACTCATGATCAAAAAGATTTCATGGGGGATAAAATAAATATCCGCTGCGAACTGAAATAGTCTGAGTGAAAGCTGTAGCTGGATAAAATAAATATCCACTTCGTCAGGGAAGCTTGGATCAATAGTAGTTAAAAATGTCGGAGATAAAATTTCGAGGGGATGAAATAAACATCCGCCTTCACCGGAGAAGATTGCGATAGTGAGAAAATCCAATGAGGAGTGAAATAAACACTCGCTTCGCTGGGGAAGGTTGAAACCAAAGAAATTCACTGAGGATTCTTAGGCTGTCTGTCGGAGGAGTCTTGCATCAAAGGTGTCATAACTTCTTGAAGTAGAGGTTTACCGGGGAATAGTCGCGATTACCTGAAGTAAAACTTACTGGGGAATCATCGCATTAGTTAGGATAGAAGCTCTTTGAGACATGGATGAATAAAGTCGTGAGACTGATGTAACTCTGTATTGATAACCTTTATAGTAGTCGTCATTTTGAACAACAATTGTTGTGGATGAGAAGCAATCTTCACTTCTCAAATGCCCCAAATCACTTGGTTTATAAGAAGAAGTCATCCCAAGAGGATTTTACAGAAAACTTGGCGTCCACCTGTCCTAATGTTTTTAAACTCTTGGAGAGATTGTCGAATCTCGACGTAACTGGCTCGGATTGACTGTGTTCTGTAACCGAGTCTTCAAATTTGGAGAGATTTATCAAATCTCGACATAACTGCCCCTGATTGACGGTGTTCTGAGTCTTCAAACTTTGTTCTTTGAGGTCAGACGGCGAAAGAAACAGCTGGGAAACAACTTGCCCCTACTCAGCAAGGTCTTCAAGTGACGTGCCCCTGGATACTATCATCTCCTTGAAATAGTACTAAATTTTAGCTCATCAATGCCACACGTATGTTAATTTCTACGACGTCAAGCAATGTTAGCAAGTAGAAAATGTTAATTCTGAAATTGATAATGCAACGTATGTTTGTCTTGAAAATTTTATTAAAAAAAGGTTTTGGCGGTTGAATTATCGATTTTATAATGCCAACACAAATTTTTGAGCATAGCTCATAGGAGTCAGGAAACGATATCTCAATGAGTATGCTTTTGAAATAAACCTTGCTTCAATTAGGACTTTTAAGGGTTATATTATGGATTGGTTCACGTTTTAAGAAACAAAGGATATAAGGCTCAAAGTTTGTTCATGCCCACCCAATCTTCGTGATGTTTTACTCCCATTTTTTTTTTTGAAAATTACCCTGCCCTAGGTTAAGAATGAGGTGTTTTTACTTGGAAGAAGAAAACTCATACTTCAAAGGTTCAAAAGGGTTAAAGAGGGTTTATCTCCTTATATCTCCGGTGTTTAGGGATTTGAAACAAATGCCTCATATAATTAGCAGAGTTTTATTCAAAAGCATACAACAAAAGATCTTGCGTTTGTTTTCGTCATCCTCCATTCAATTCTCTGCCAAAGCAAGAGATTGGGCAACATTGGCATTATAAAATAGAAAAAAAAACATTTTAAGAAGAGTGAAACGAATGGATTTCTTCATGACAAACATACTTATTGCATTAATTATTCAAAATAACAAGTTCTTGCATGCAAACCAAACTTTTACAATCAAAGAAATAGTCATAAGTGCAAGAAAATAAATAAACAGCCTGATGAGCTTGGGAACAAGCTCTTCTCTTGATTTCGCCGGCTTGGACCTTCTCTAGTCTTCACCTGCAGGACATTCTTATATCATGTTCACATTGGCCGCTCCATGTTGCGGTAAAGGGTTATTTTGCACATTTGGGTTTTGAATATTTGAAAGTTAGGATTCCACTTTTAACCAATCTCTGAACGCCGACTTTCATCCCATGACAACTTTCAATATTATGACCTGGTGCCCCTTGATGATAAGGGCATAATAAGTCAGCTCTGTACCAGAAATGAGGGTTCTTAGGCACCGCTGGTGGGGACTTAGTCTGGATATGGCCCTTGCATAACAATACTGGGAAAAGTTCCGCATATGACATAGGAATCGGGTCAAAATTTTGTTTGCTCAGTGTACGACCTGGGCTATTGAACGGTTGTCGGGCTTGTTGAGGAGATTGCTGATTTTGCTGACGATACTGCTGCTGTGGTGAAGCAAGTGGAGTTTGATATGGTCGCGAATACCGTTGTTGGTAAGCTGGAGCATTTATAATTTGGGTCACAACAACAACGTGTGGGTGTTGCTGATACTTTCCTTTTGGTCGTCCTTGATGCACAACACTTATTTCTTGTTCCTTCTCTTTGAGCAAACCCTCTCTAGGATTCTTAGAGCTGTTAGGAATGTTAATGGGAATCGTAAAAATGGGTATTGGCGTGACTTCAGAAATCTTGGTCCTTCAAAACGGAGTCTGAGAAATATGAGGAGAAGGTTGACTTCGGGCAGAAATCAGAGTTTCAACCAAAGTAGAGAGCCTCTCCACACCAACCCTCAAAGTAGTCACTTCCTTGCGGAGTTCACGATTTTCTTGCTCAATGTTATCCATCCTTCCTGCGACTGGCTCGAGTATTGTATCGATGACTCAACTTGTCTGAGAAGATAAACACGGATGAGAACCTGGAATGCAAAGGAATGCAAATGCAAATGCAAATGATGCGTATGATGCAACATGTACTTCAAGGAACTCAAAAGTGTATTTTAAACATCGTAATTGGAGATTTATTTTATTTAAAAATTTAAACTTTCATAACAAACGATACACCTTTAGGGCTTTATTATAACAGACAAAACAGAATTCAAAAGGGAACTAGGGTTGCGATCCACTGGATGATGCTCCTCTTCTTTCACTGAGTTCTTCCATCAACTTGTCAATCCGTTCCTGCAATATAAACTTGTCCAGGGTCAGCTTCTCTACTTCTGCCTTCAACCTTGAAACTTTATTTGATTCCACTACGGGAGGCTTGGGTCGAGGATATGGCATTGTCAGAACGAGAGTTCGTTTGCGCGACCACTCCAGGCAAGATTCCGTAACCGTGCAGTTAGGGTTTGTTGTCGCAGTCATCCCTTATCTGTTGATACGACGCCAAGCAAACATAATCTGAATCTTCAGCTGAAGGTCTTCTCCATCATAGAGGAAGATTCTTTTTAGGTTCTCTGGATCGGGTATTTCATTCATCGGATGTCCAAGCTGGCGACGGGTGAGAATATGATTCTAACTAGTGCATCCTTTTGTGCTAAGGAGAGGAACATTGGAAAAATCTCCATAGCTGTGAATCGTGGGAATTCCTCCGTACATTGGATCATGCCAAACAATGTCCGAGTGAGTAAGAGCCATGAGTTTAACGGGCCACTCTGTACCATCCTTTACATCCCAAAATGCCGCAGACCTCGGTAGGTGCAAAATAAACTACCTATAAAGGATAGCAGTGCAGCAAACAATCTGACCTTCTCCTTTCAGAATCTTTGAATGAATCGAGTGGTACGCATCGGCCAATAGTGTTGGAACAGGATTCTTGAGCATGAAAATTCTAATTGCGTGGACATCTACAAAATCTTCAATGTTTGGAAACAAAAATAGACCATAAGCCAGTAATGCGAAAAGATTCTCGAAAGCCCTAGTACTTCCCTGGTCGGCAAATTTTCGAGCTTTCTCGAATAAGAACTGAGCAGGCAAACCGTCGATTCCTCCTCTGACCGTCATGTGAGTCTGGATCTCCAACAGCTTGATGCGGGTCACTCTTGTGATGTCTTCCTAACTGGGTCTTCCTTCTCCACCGTAGAACGGAGGTGAGTCTTTGATGGGATTTCCCAATAAAGCGGAATATTCTTCCAATGTGGGCATCAACTGGAAATCTTGAAAGATAAAGCAATGGTAGATTATATGATAGAGTTGAACCAGCGTCTCCAATAAACCAGTAGCTACTCGGACCTGCAATAAAGAGAGGATATGTCCATGCTTTGCAGCGAAGGCCTCTGGATCCTTTATCTGACCTCCTAATTCCCTTAATTGTTCCACATTAAAGACCCTGAAGGTGTATGGCAAAGTTCCTTTCCTTCCATAATCCATTTTACGATATCTAAAAAAACAAACTTTGAGTTCTTTGAAGGAAAACAAAAAAAAAGAAAATGCGAATGCAGATGATATGCGAAAAGTTCGTGGAATTTGAGTACTTATAGTCGTGATAGAATACCAAAGGACACGATTTTATTAAAAAAGGCCTGTTACAAATAAAAGAAACGAGAATTAAAAACTCATAATGAAAACGTTACAACCGTTGGTATCCTCACAAGAGCTGATAACTAAATAAAAGCTAATAAAAGGCCTAAGGAGATTCCCCCAATAATCTCAGCTTGTACTTCTTAATTTCCTCTTCCATTCGGGACTTCTCGAGAATCAGCTCATCTACTATCGACTCCCACGAATTAGACTCAGAATTTGAGGAACATGGGTCTTCTTGTAACTTCCTTTTTTTGTAGGAGAGAACTTCCTCACTCTTTGCTTTCAGTCATCTTTGAAGCACTTCATTCTCTTCCACAACCACTTCATACTTATCCTTCTAAGCATTCCCTATTTGCTGAGCTTTCCTTAAGGCAATCTCTAATTCCTCTGTTTCAGATGCAAAGATGAAGACAGGCTCTTCGTTCAGGACCATAGGTTCTTAGCGGTCGTAGGGCATCCTAAGATCAATGCCTCTCCTTCTGACCCATTGTAGATAAGGGTCCAAAGCGATACAATTACGCTTCCCCAAGGCATTCCTATCCTTCTTGATCTTGTCCTTCCAAGCCTTTAAAATCTCATTCTTCAACCCTTCCTGCTCTTCATGTTCTTTAAAAAAAATCCCTTCTGTATGAATACCGAGGGGCTTGTCCTTCAAAGGGTACCCCAGCTGTCGGCGAGCTAAAACCGGATTATAACTAATTCCTCCTTGTATGCCAAGAAGAGGCACATTCCCAGAATCCCCGCAGTTATCGATGATTACGACTTCATCATACCTACGATTATACCAAACGACGTCAGAATGAGTGAGGGCCATAATTTTCTTAGACCACCAGCCCTAACTAGGATCCCAGAAAACGTTAGCTTTGGGAAAGTGCTGAGTAAACCACTTGTATAATAGGGGCACACAACAGGTGATTTGTCCTCCTTTGACATGCTTCAGATGGATAGAGTGATAAGCTTCTGCTAATAAAGTAGGGACTGGGTTCCTCTTTATGAATATCTTAATAGTATTGAGATCCACAAAGTCTTTGAGGTTGGGAAACAGAAAGGTACCATAAATCATCAAAGCAAAGATAGCCTCAAATGCAGCCATGTCTGAACGTTTGGCATAATGTTGAGCTTTCTCCACCAGAAACTTCATAGGCAAAACAGAAATCCCTCCTTTAGTAGTCATATTCTTTCGGATGTCCACTAACTCTAAATGCGTTGCCTTAGCAATCTCTTGTTCCTTAGGGTCCTTATCAAAAATGGGGAAAGGAGACTTATCCAGAATAGATAAACCAGTCAAACTAGAATATTCCTCAAGAGTAGGTACCAGCTGGTAGTCAGGGAAGGTAAAGCAATGATAGAGCGGGTCATAAAACTGAAGTAGGGTGGAGAGAAGTCCTTGATCAACCTTCATCTTCAATAGAATCAGTAACTTCCTATATCTATCCTTGAATCCTTCTGGATCAACCAACAGAGTCTCCAACCTCCTTAGATTATTCATGTCAAAGCTCTTGTAAGTATACTTCACGGTATTCCTTCTTTCATTGTCCATGGTACCCTACGATGTTTACAAATAAAAGACTCAGATTCCACGAACTTGAATGAGAATGATGCCCATGTATGTATGTATGCACAAACACAGAAGCAAAAAAGGGCACACAAATAAGCAAACAAAAGGTCCTAGGTTCAAAGGAGCATGAATGGAGTCAAGGTCTACCCATCCCATAAGGAAGTATGGTTTCAAATGTACCTACCGAACGGGTTCTAAAATGACCCATCTTTCGAATATTATCGACTTCCCAAATTACTCGGTTAGTCAATAATATTCTCAAGAGAATCTCGTCTGAGTGTAGTATCGCGTGACAACTATTTGGAAATAGACTCCCGCATAGTCACCGCACTACATTCTAAAAGGCCAAGTGGGTTTAAAGGTGCTACGGTCCTTAGTCTTAAGGGTTCTTGGTCGAAGTTAATACCGTTTTCACAAATGAACTCGTTCAAACAATATTAAGTTCAAAAGAACCTAAACTGAGCGATGATTTTCTCAATTCGACTTTTCAGGAATCGACTCCGTAAAAGTACCCTTGACCATATCATCTCCTATAATTATACTCATGTCCGGGTCTAGGACTCCTCACCACTCAAGAATCCCTCCAAACAGCAAAACAAATATATATAACAGATAAAAAAAGATTCAAGTTAGGGGGAACCCTCTTATGAGAGTCCCCAGTGAAGTCGCCATTTCTGTCGCGGTGAAAATTGGATACCATAGTTATTTGTTAACTAGGATCGCATTTTTAATGTCACCACCGGTCTTTGATTTTATCCAAGGGAAGGGAGAAAAACCGAATTCCCACAATGCAATGGAAATGCACTAAGATTCTAAGTTCGGGGGTTGGTTATACCTATGGAAGGTGTTAGCATCCTAGATATCTGTAGTACTCTACAAGAACCTCTTGATTCATTTTATGTTATCTGTTATTGTTTTGCTAAGGGTTTAAGGGTAGGTGATTTATTATTATATTTTTTTAACCTAAGTGTGCTCGACAAGATATCGCATCTTGTGCCTATATATCCTGTAAGGAGGGAATCAGAGCACTTGTAATTCCTTATTAAGGATACTAAAATGTTTTAAAGGTTTAGGAGAGAAGATGAGTCATCATCTTAAGAAAACCACCACAGTTTTTTGAAAATGTTTGTATTTTGTGGGGTATGGGATTGTATGTCCCTTCTTTGAGATGATTAACATCTAATTCTCTTGTGTGGAGAATTTGGTGGGCTAAAGTTTGATTTTAAATTAAAATTGAAGGGGGACTAACCTAAGAAATCTATCCTAAGTTGTCTAATATAACTTATCTTAAGGGTGTCGATTATGATGCAAATGATATGCACCATGCACAATAACATGGTTATCATGCATGAGATTTTCCCTTGGATATTAATGCGATTTAATTATTGTTATTTTGGCGAGGGTGCTAGCAAAGTGATGCTAGACTTGTGCCTTGTGATCGGTAGGTCGAATGCGATGCCCTAAGGCGATCGACTTACATGGGTAGAAAAGTGGACTCGACGTTGGATCGAGATTTTTTATAATTTTGAAAAGGGTTGAATAACAATTAGGTAAACATTCCAATATAGGTAATAGAGGCTAAATAAACATACAGGCAAACGATTCACTCAGACGCGCGAGGTTCCAACAGGGAATAGTTGGTTAAGAGAGAGTTGATTTTTTAAGATTTATTCTCATGAGAATTTTATTAAGGATTACTTTAAATTAGAGTTTTCTTAATAAAAAAGATTTAATTGTTTTAAGGGTTTTTTTACTATATTGATAAAGTTAATAAAAGGAAAAGTTAAATTATTAAGAGGTTATTGAATAAACGATTTATTATTTATTTTTATTATGGCGAAAGGTTACTATTAAGAAAAGTTAATTTTAATGTTTTAAGAAAAGTTTTTTATTAATTGGTACTCAAATGACAAGTTTCAAATTATCTTAAAAAAAGGTTATTATTATCTTAAAGATCATTTCAAAAGGTTTTGATTATTAAAATAAGTTTTAATATTCTGATTTTAAGATTTTATAAAAAGGGTTATTAAGAATTTATTAAAACAAAGGGTTTTTTGATTTTGGTATTTAAATGAAATAGTTTATTATTATAAAAGATTTTAAAAGAAAAAAGTTTTAATTATTAAATTAGTTATATTATAAAAAAAGGTTTATTAGATTAAAAGATTAATATTATAAAGAAATAGAAAAAAAATGGATTTTGGTTAAAAAAGGTTGAACGCAGAAACGAATCATTCACTTCTCTCTCTCGCCTCTCTCTTCTCTCAAAATACGAAATTAGGGTTCTAACCCTCTAACAGCGCCGCCGCTATCCTTCTCTCATCCTCTCATCTTCTCTCTCGATCTGCAACAAAGAATAATCAAACAAAACCCCACCCCACACAGCCCTAATACCCCGATTTTACTATATTTTTTCATTTTTACAGATTACAATGATGCAAAAACGAAATAAGAGCTGAGAAAAGAAAAGGGCGAAGGTTGTGACGGCGCGGACGACTCCGTTGAGGGAAGCTTCTTTCTCCTCCTTTACCTGTTTACGATTTTCGTTTGCCTTTGTGGTTTCCGCTTTCGTCTTTCTTCTTCTGAATATGAGGTGATGATGAGTAAAAAAAAGTCTTCGAACCTCTATATTTTTGTGGGTTTGGAATTTTGGTTGCTCCTTTCTGCGTTTTGATGATGATTTTTCATATGATTCTTCTAGGTTTTTTTCGTGTCCCTTTGATGCAAGAAGGACCGGGTATATGTAGGCCAATGATGATTTTAAATACCTTGCTGATTTAATTTAGTACGATACGATTTGGTTTTCAAATTTGGAAAGTTTTGCTGCCTCTTATTATGGTATTGGAACTTAAATTTCTATTCTGCTTTGGAATGATTTGATGTAGTATTAAAGCGGATTCCAATATATGATTTGACTTTGTTGTGCTTGATTTGGAAGGTTTAATTGCTGATTTGTTTCTGATATGGAAGAGATTTAACTATTGCCTTGTTGTCTTGGATACGATCCTTTTATGTGATTTCTGTCCATGTATTTTAGGAAAAGGTTGATGCTGGCGATATCTTGGATATTGCCCATCAATCCATTCAAAAATGATGAAATAATTCTGATTTGAAATCAAAGATCTGAGGCCGTTTAGGAAAGTCTTGAAATTTATGTCTGGACATGTTTGGAAAGTAGTAAAGTGCTTCTTCTGATTTGGGAGGTTTTGGAAATACTGTGACATGTTGGATCCGGTTTTGGGAAGTTTTCGAATTTTGTCTTGGTTGTGTTTGGAAAGAAAATACTCTGTTGTGAGCTGTGATCTAAACACGTGGTTAATGATGATAATATCACTTCCCCTTACATTCAAACACGTATGATCTCATGTGAATATTGCCATGAATACGTCAAGATCTTGTTCTAAATGATATTCCTTGTTTTTTTTCTCAGACGCTTCAGCAAGCATCCAATGGTTTCAAAGTTCAAGTTTACAGATCTTCAAGTAATTTGCGACATCTTTCAGCCCAAGTTTTCTATTGTTGCCGGTAATAGTTGTCAAGCTAGGTGGGTCTTTAGCACCCTCTTTTGAATGACTGTTGTTTTCCAACTGTATCCCTTACAATCACCAATTGTAGATTTAGGCATTGCACACCTTTTAGCATGCTACACACGGCCTCTACTTGACATGAAATAATTCACCATGTGCTAGTGTGCCAAACTCCGTACTGCTGTTAACAGCTACAACAGTCTAAAGTGCTTTTGTTTTTTATGCGCAACAACACTTATATATTTGTATGGGTGACTTGTGAATTCCTTTTGATTTAGTAATGCAGGGCCATGAGACAAAGAATCATGTGCTTGTTTGTTTTTTTCTTTGAAGGTAATGACAGCTGCTTTAAACCTGATGATATTACTTCCGTCTCATTTCAAACATGTTTGAGCGTATCTTAATTGTTGTCCTCTGAAGTTTTCGTGGCTTGTTTTGATTTCCTTCTTCTTTTTCAATTCAGCGGGCCTGTAGGTGTGGGAAAACATTGGTGATCCTTATATTAAAAGGGGACCATGGGAACTAGCACGCATTCTAGCTTAGGAGATGATGCTACTAACATGTTTTGTAGTTGTGTAAGTCCTTCAACATAGCAAATTGGGAATCATGATTCTGAACTTCCATCATCCACGATTCTAACTTCCTTTAGATTGATCATCATAAGAATTCATTGAAGCTGGAATTATCTCCTCCTTTGTATTACAGTTATCGTGTTTACTTTCGCTTGCCACAACTGTGTACTTTAATTCACTGCAGCCACTTATTTTCAGTTCTTTTAATAGTCGCAGGCTTTGAGCAACAAATACTCATCAGCGGATACGCGAGGGAAGCCTGTGGCTACAGAGTTCTGAACCTTTGAGCTTGATGGAATTAGAAGTGCTAAGTCCTTGCATATTGTACTATTTCAAATCTACTCTCACCATCTTTCTGATTATCTATGTTTGCGTCTTTAAAACATTCAGTAGTTAATGCAACATGGTTTCTTGAATTAAGTAGCGCTAACTTAAGTTTGTTTTGGAGAGGAGGTTATAGTGGCATGTCGTAAATCCTCAGTAGCCAACTTTGGTTCAAATATGAGATCCCTATTACCCTTTTGATAAGTAGTGTTTCAGCCGCAAGCGAGCCAAACGAGCTTCGAAAGGACATACACCAGAGTTTCGTAGCGGCCAACATCGTATCAAGAAAAAAAAATAAAAGTCATTTACCTATTGTGGCTATACTGTGTATTTTCCTTTAATGTAGTTTTGTTTCATTTTTCTAGTTGATCTTCCAATGTCAGTAGGAGTTATGACAGCACTAATGTACCTGTTCCAATGTTGTAACGCCTTATTGGAAGTCTAAGATAACATTAAGTCCTTTTCTTAATTTTCTATCATTATGTATATATTGCAAAAGTGTCTAAACAACTTCATTGTATTTTTCGAACTATAGAATGTCATTGGTATTGTTTCTTGGGCTTTGTAATTATATTCACGCAACTTGTCCAACCCCGTACTCAACCTTCACAATGTAATTGCACAATATCAGGCTGTTGATGTAAACACCTTCAATATAATAAACTCGTAATGGAATCAAATCTCTTTGAACGGTGATGATAACATGAACTTTGGTGCACGTTGAATTAATTCAAACTTTTATACTAAATTTTGCCATGTTTAAAACCTTTTGACGTCATAGAAAAGAATCATCCTTGAACTTGAACGGTGATGGTCTTGATTATTGACATTTTGAATTGAAATTAATTCATACTTTATAAAGAACCAAATGGACATGTACACCACTTTGTGTTTGATAACGAATTCCTAATATCCTAAAATAATCTTCTCTTTGACCGTAGCCTTGAACTTTCAAACACTTTATTTTTAATAGGGCCTTATCTTATCTCGAACAAATAACTCTTTATGGAAAATCTCTTTGAATTTTACACATGAATCTTGGACCTTGTACGAATCACTTCTTGCATCTTTGTACTAAAGTCCTTGGATTTAAAGATGAGAAAACCCTTTGTTGCACAGTCGGAAATTAACTTGGTACAAGAAACATGCCCTAAAAAAAACCTTATATAACTTGTAACACGCCTTGCTACACAACCATGACCAGTCCTAGGGGAACCAATTCCATATTTGAGGGTATAAAGACTTAATCTTTGTGGGGGAAAAACTGAGGAGTCTTGAGGGAAGGAAGGCTTGATAGGGACTAAAAGGATAAGGACGCATTCTCACGGGAATTCATACACATATTCCAAAGGCCGGATAAACCTCCACAAATGTGCATACAACACAACCTTCGAGTCTTTTGAGCCTTCTACAGCAGCACCTGTACTCATGAATGAAACAAACAGACAAAAACTAGGCAAAGCGGTTAGTTATGTACGCATGATGGCCTAAGATGTTATGCAAAGAAATGAGGTGGGGATCTTAGGGTCAAAAATTAGGGTGCGACACTCAACAAGAGAGTGTTTTTATGTATCTTGTACGAAGCCCAAGACGGAGGCTAAAAGGGATGATTGACTCAACAAGAGAGTCTTTTATACTCAACAAGAGAGTTATTTTATATGTTTTGTACAAAGCCCAAGACGGAGGCTGAAAGTGGTTGACTCAACAAGAGAGTCTGAAAAGTTTAGCTCCACTAGAGAGAGTCTTTTGTACAAAGCCCAAGAGGAGGCTATCTTACCGTTGTGGATTCTGGAGATCCTGAAGCGGGTCCAAGTGTGGGGAACTCTCATGAGAGAGACTAGGGGTTTCTTCCTATGTTTAGAAGGAACTTGAGAATGTCTTTGAGACTCAAGGGGTTTAGACTATCCAAGTCTAGAGTTTTATCTTTTGTACTATGCCCAAGAGGAGGCATGGGCATTAAGGGATGAGTATCAACCCTAAAATGGTCGGAGTTTCGACACTGGAAAGACTGCTCTAGCAAAGGATGACTAAGTTATGTCTTATACCTTTAAGAGGTCGTCAGGGTCCTTGTATTAAGCCCAAGAGAAGGCATGAGAACTTCTAAGAAGTCGACGGGTCCTTGTACAACGCCCAAGAGAAGGCGGGATGCTTTTAGGAAGCCTGTGGGTCCCCAAACCAAGAGAAGTTCAAGAAATGCAATTCACATAGAAGAGATCATTCCAGGAAAGTTCGAGAATTTGGAAGAAACTCAAGAGATGCCATTCAAGGAGAAAAGATCATCTCTGGGGAGTTAGAGTTTCTTTGACAATTTCTAAGGGTGACAGTCTGAGAAAAGGTTCACCGAGAATACTGCCTTTCTCTTTGTTCCATATTGTTTAACCCCAAGAGGAGGGAAAACTGTATCTGGAATCCTACGGGGGATCTAGTTTTGCTTGTATTTAAGAGCGACCAACGGGGCTTTACCTAGTGCTTAGACGTAGTTGCCGAGGAAAACTCTAAATAACTATACTAGTATTAAACAGTGGATATGTGACAAGTATATAAAAGGATGTGAAAGAACACTTACAGTGAAACAGTCCCAAAATACAATTATATATATATATATATGAAAGCGGTAAATGAAAGCGGATAAACACTTACCCGTTGTAGAGCTTCCATGTTGTGTGGTTAGTTGTTCAACAAAGAAATTATAGAAAGTTTTTATAACAACATATATTTGAATTCAAAATCAAAGGAGAAAGTACTTTGAAAAGATGGTTAGGGCTTACAACTCAAGGAGAGGCCCAAGTTTTAACGATGATCGCACCGTTGTTTTGAATTGTATAGTGACTTATACAAACGACTGAGGCCCAAAGAAAGGTCTTCTGTACAAAGGGGTTTGGGTCTTACACTCTATTAGAGGCCCAAAGGAATTTAAAGAAAATAAATGGGTCTTATAACACGAGGGTAGGCCCGGATGATTTGATTTTGAACTGGCGATCGCGCCGAGATTTTTGAAAACACCGTGAGTCTTATACAATGACTGAGGGCCAAACTATTTTGGTTTCAAATAGGGTGTCATGCCCCAAATTTTGACCACTAAGATTTCCCATCATTGTGAAAATCATCATCACAATATGGAGGAACCATCATACTTCATCAGTCTCCCCAAAGATGGGTGAGCATCCACTACAATCAAAATTAGGGTTTCAAGCCCTCTCAGAGCCTTAGACAAAGGATCAATCAAGGAATGACGTGATCTTCAACTTGTCTAACCTCTCAAACATCCACAATGGATCAAAAGGACTCCCACTTCAAGGATCAAGCACAAGGCTGCTCCCTTCTAGGTGGATTAAGTCTCAAGATCGACAATGTCACCAAATTAGGGTTTTGGTCGACCAGGGCCTCCAGATGGAATTTTTTCATCTGGGCACAAGCCAGTGATCCAAAACATAACCTAATATACTTCATGGGGCCTCATGGACCCAATCATCAAGTCAATTTTGCCTCAGGGGATGCATTCATCAAAAATCAGGAATTAGGGTTTCTTGACCTAATTCACCCCTAAGTTGACTTTTAGGGCAAATCATGAGCCAAGACCTCAAGAGAGGGTTTGAGGGTCTCTAATTAACTATATTGATCCATTTGGAACAATGGATTAATCTAAGAAGCTTGAGCAACAAGTCTCAATTTCATCTGCACCACAATTAGGGTTTCGCGAGGAAAGTCAACTGTAACTTTGACTTTTGACCAGGACATGCTCCCAAGCCCTAAGACATGATTCAATATACCCTATGACACCCATGGAACATGTCCATCAAGTTTGATTTAGGTCAAGGACATGATTTCATGAAGAATTGCACAGTTTGGAATTCATCTGATAAAAAGTCAATTGTGCACAAAAGTCAACTTTGACTTTTTGAGATTTTTCACCAAAATGGATTTTTAACCCTAAAATGATGTTAATGTATGATTTGAATCATCATTCATCAAGAAAAATCAAAGAAAGTGGGATAACTTGTAAAAGGGGTAACCATAAAAACTTTGAAAAATTTCTAAGTTATGGAAAAAGTGACACTAATGTGCCAACTTTGGAGGACCATAACTCCTAAACCACAAGGCCATTGTTCCCCATTCAAAGCTTGATTTGTAGATCTCATTGCCCTCTACAAAAGCTTCATACTGACCTATGTCCAAATTCCTCATGTATTTTGAGTTATGGAGTGATCAAAATCAAGAAAAGTCACTTTGTTCCAACACTTAGTGAAAATTTCACTAAGTCAGATTTTACCTTACTTTTTGCCAAATGTAGGGGGATTTTTCACATGGATTCAAAAGATATCAAAACCAAACATGTTCAAACAGTTGTTGTATCATGTAAGGGCTTTCCAAAATGGCCAAGAACATTACCAAATTTAATTTGAGTCATGAGATATGACATTGGCAAGTTGCCTTGCTGAAATTTGCCAAGGCAAGGAAGATTTTTACACTTTTGGTCGATTTACCAAAATCACCCAAATCCAAATGCTCCTATCCACTTGGACACCTCTGAGGATTGAATCTAAAGGGGACAATCACTGAGCCAAGCCTCCAAAGTCTTTGGAACAAGAAATAGCATGTTGAACCTAGAATTGCCAAAATAGGGACAAGACTCCAATTTTGGATAGGAGCATTCAATGGAAGCATCAAGGTGGCATGGACTGAGCCATTCTCAACTGAATTCAGTCAAGACTTATCCAAGACCAAGGGAACCAGCAGCCTGTGCCCTAACCTCTAGTCAATGGCTAGAGGAGACTTGGATTTTCATTTGCCAACATTGGCCAAACCTACTCAGCAGTTGCCATTCACTATTCCTTGCAAAACAAACTTGCTCTACTATAAATAGAGCTCAATTGTGATCAGTTTGAGTACACCAAAGCCATCAAACAAATGTTTTCCTCAAAATCTCTTCTTTCACTCCAATTTTGCCTTCTAAGGCAAGTCACTATCGGGTTTTGAGTTTGAGAGCTTTTCCAATCAAACCAATCACACACACACCTCATATACATCAAATAGAAGTGATCCAAACACTCACATAACATCTGGAACACAGATTTCACAAAATCACCAGCCAATTGCTCAAGTTCTTGACAGTTTTGCAGTTGAGGTACCATCTTCAGCTCTAAACCATTTAAATCCATTCCAAGCATCCAGACACACTCCATGGCACCTAGGGAAGCTATCTAGATCATTGGAACGTAGTTGTAACACCTCCAACACAAATCACAATCACCAGTTGCAAGTGGTAAGCATGAGCTCTTCTAACTCTATGATCCATGCAATTTTTGCTGCACAATAATTTGGCCATATGTTCATAATCTTGCATGGAATGTTTCCCCTCAATTAATTGCATTGTTTGAATCGTGTATCAAAAATCCTAGCCTTCATGCAGAAATTAGGGTTCTTGAGGATTTTTCGTGATTTCTTGTTTTATGCTTAATTTAAATGAAATTAATTGTCATAGACATGATCGTGAGGTTGAAACGAGTTGATTGGTATGTGGATTGCATGATATAATCAAGTATTCAGTGAGATTGGAGAGAAAATGCAAATCTGGGCAAACCCAGAACACGCGCGTGTTCTTGGTGTGTTCTTGGCGCCATTTTTTGAAAAATTCAAATATTTGAATTTTGTGATTTTATTTAATTGATTCAAAAATTGATTTCTCTCCGAGTTTTAATGATTTTGAGTTGATTCTTTTTTTAATAATTCACAAAAATGTTAAAATATTTTATTTTCCCAAAAAATCCCAAAAATATTATTTATTTTATATAATTGATATTTTTGCAAAGAATTAATGTTTTAATTGTTTTTAACATTTAAAATATTTTTTCCACCTTGATTTTGCAACTTTTAATGCCTTCTAATTATTTTGCAGGTCAATACTTAATTTTTTAAGCATTAATCCAAGATCACAATTTGTTTTCCATATGTTAAACAATTTTGATCATTTTAATTGAATTTTTATTCAATTAAATACATTTTTGAAAACAAATTAGGGTTTTTGGATTAATTCAACCCTCATAAATCATTTTCAAAACACTTTGGGCCTCTAATAGAGTGTAAGACCCAATCTTTTTTTTTACCAAATCATTTTTGGGGCCTCAGTGTATTGTATAAGTACCGATACCGTCAAAAACAAACGGCGCGATCGTCGCCTTTTGAAAAATAACCTTGGGCCTCTCCTTGACCTATAAGACCCATTCAAAATTTTTGGGCCTCTATTAGAGTGTAAGACCCAATCCCCTTTTAACCAAAACAATTTTGGGCCTCACTTATTGTATAAGTCCCTCTGCGTTAAAAGAAACCTCGACACGATCGCCATTTTCAAACTGAAAATCAACTGGGCCTACCCTCGAGTAGTAAGACCCATTTCTTTTCTTTAAAACTTTTTAGGCCTCTTAAGAGAGTGTAAGACCCATCCCTTTTGTACAGAAAACCTTTTGGGCCGCAGTCACTTGTATAAGTCCCTCTGTACAAAACAACAGTGCGCTCACTGATAAAACCCTGGGCCTCTCCTTGAGCTGTAAGCCCCTAATCTTTCCTTTTCAAAACACTTTCTCCTTTGATTTTGAAATATACTGTTGTTTTCAATATTTCTTTGTTGAACAACTAACCAAACAGCATGGAAGCTCTACAACCGAGTAAGTGGTTATTGCTTTCATTTACCGCTTTCATATACATATAACTGTATTGTGGGTCTGTCTCACTGTAAGTCTTCTTTCATAAACTCATATCAACTGTGTAATAATAGTATATATATTTAGAGTTTCCCCGGCAACTACGTCTAGAACTAGGTGATGCCGTTTCGTTTATTCGTAGAAATAGACAACTAGATCTCCAATAGGATCACCAGATACAGTCTTCTCTTCGGTTGTCCTCATTAGGAATTGTCAAGAAACTCTACTCCCAGAGATGAATGTATTCTCCGTGAATGGCATCTTTGAGTTTCTTCCAAATTCTCAAACTTTCCTGGCTTGATCTATTCTTTGTGAATAGCCTGTCTTGAACTTCTTGGGGTTTGGGGACCCATCGGCTTCTTAAAAGCATCGGCCTCCTCTGGGGCATCGTACAAGGACCCACAGGCTTCCTAAAAGCAACCCCGCCTCCACTTGGGCTTAGTACAAGGACCCGCCGGCTTCTTAGAAGTACTCACAGCCTCCTCTTAGGCTTCGTATAATGATCTCTTCCTCCGGGAATGATAGCCTCCTCTTGGGCTTCGTACAAGGACCTCTCAGCTTCTTAAAAGTTTCCAGCCTCCTCTTGGGCTTCGTACAAGGACCTCTCGGCTTCTTAAAAGTTTCCAGCCTCCTCTTGGGCTTCGTACAAATTATCCCGACGACCTCCTAGAGGTATAGGAACAGAACTTAATCATCTGCATAGAACAGTCCTTTCAAAGAGTCTACTACTGTTTCTCAAAGCATAGTACAAAGGATGAAACTCTAGACTTGGACAGTCTAATCTCCTTGAGTCTCAAAGACATTCTCAAGTGACCCCTTCGTTAAATAGGAAGAAAACCCATAGACTCAGACAATCTCAATACTCTTCAGATTTCCCACTTCTTTAAAGAACAGGAAATGACCCTGATCCTCGAATCAAAAATCCCTGAGTGCCAACATTACTCATATAAGAACTGATTTTCTCTTTAAATCAGCATACTGGACCTGTCACTCAACTGAAATAGTAACCATAGCCTCCTCTTAGGCTTTGTATAATGATCCTTCTCTAGTGAAGTTAGCCTCTCTCTTGGGCTTTATACAATGATTCTCCCCAGCGGAGTCAAACAACGTTTAGCCTCTCTCTCGGGCTTTGTACGAGACACATAAGAGACTCCCTCGTTGAGTCAATCACCCCTTCCGCCTCCATCTCGGGCTTTATACGAGATACAAAAAGGTTTTTATTGAGCCAAACAAACCTTTATCCTCCATCTCGGGCTTTGTACGAGATACAAAAACTCTCTTGTTGAGTATAAAAGATCCTTTTGCAGGATCAACCCCTTTTAGCCTCTCGCTCGGGCTTTGTACGAGACACACAAAAGTACCGTCTTGTTGGGCCAATAGCCTCCTCTTAGGCTTTGTATAAGAAAACCACTGGTTGATCCAATCAATCTTTTAGCATCAAAGCTGTGCCTCGTTCACAGTACACAAACATCAACAACTCCTTCCATCTAATCGCTGTAAGCGGCAACCCTCTGGATCATTTACATCCATGCTACTGTCCCTCTTTTAGCATGAGAAGTTCCTAAGGAAAGATAGCATTGCTCTACACTGAGTTAAAGTCTTCCCCTTCAGGTTGGAACTCCCCTATAGAGGAAATTATGGCATTGCCGGATTCACATATCTCGGTTAAAGTAATTCTCCTTTATAAACAGTTGTGACAAAAACCCCCTCTTTAGAGATGACAAATTCTCTCTAAAGTCAAAACCCTTTAGCCTCATATCTTGGGCTTCGAACAAGATACAAATAAACTCTTCAACTTCATATCTTGGGCTTTGAATAAGATACAAACCACCTTTCGCTTCACGTCTTGGGCTTTGAAAAAGACACCAAAACAACCATTTCCTCCCATAGAATAGGAGGAACTACGAACGCTCTGATTTCCCTGTTTCGGTAAACGGGAATACGTAGGCATAAGATTGAAAGAAAAATCTTAGTGAGCACACTAACCAAAAACCCAAAATCCCATACTCTCACATATCTATCAAGAAGCATCCTTCCTAACATCTAAACCTCCCACCACTTTTAAAAAAATAAACCTGATAGAGACCCCGAATCTTTGTAGCATCTGTAACCTAACAGACCGCTGTTTAACCTCAGTATGCAAGCAGGGTTAGTTGGAAACATCTATTTCCCTTCCTTCATCAGCTTTAATAGGATAAAAAATGAATCGAGCTGCAGTACAAGAGCGATAGCGCTTCACAACCGCGTCCAAAATCGCTCGCTACAGAAAAATGGCGACTCTGCTGGGGAGTGTCATGAGGATCTATTTTACCTTAGTCATTATCGTCCCCATTTTACAACAGAAAAATGGTGACTCTGCTGGGGATCTGTCATTAGGATCTATCTCACCTTTGTAGCAAGATCTTGTTCTCTTCCCATCTATTAGGTTAAAACTTTAAAAATGGCGCCCACTATAGGGGCTCTTCTAACCTTTTTTTTCTTGTATGAAACCACAGATTGGGGCTTCCGCCGGGGAACCCATTTTCTGTCAGGAACTTAGGATTCATAGCTTTAAAGGTCTAGGATGATTAGGACAAATATATATACTGCTTTTCCTAATTTCTATACGTGTTTATTTTTCTGCTAATGGGAATGCGTGTGATGCCGCATGTGGAAAGATTGAGTATACACTTAAGATAAGTGATGGCGATGAGGTCGACCATCAACCTCAGTGGAGGCTGACCAATGTAACCCATTCCCTCTCTTAGGCAACGGGCCGATTGTGATGTCTGAGAAGCTGAGGAGCCAAACCCTTTTGTAGTGCGGAAACTATCGGAAATAGTTGTCACGTGATACTACCCTCATTTGAGGCTGGTGATCTATTCTCGGTGAATGGTACTTACTCTAAGATTGCTCTACAACTCGCTGGCGATCCGCTTGTTGTTTTGCTTTCCTGGGAGGAGCTGATGATAATGAGTACAGGTACAAAAATCACCCTAGTATAAACCTTTGGGGATGGGTAGAGCCTTGACTTCATGACAACGACCCTTTGACCCCATGTTTTTTCTATGTTTTTGTGTGCTGCATTCATACATTCATTTAAAAAACATTAAAACATTCAAAAAATCTTCTCTTCTAGTCTTTCTGTTTTTCAAATTAAACTAAGACTGTGATTGCAAATATCAGAGAAAAGGATTGCGCTAATGGATTTCGTTAGAAGGAGAACCCATAGGTATACCTTCAAGGTTCCAAAGCTAGAGGATTTGAGAAGGTTAGCAGGGATGATCACAAACCAAGAGGCTTTCAGAGCCAAGCACAGAGGTTTGCTACCACTGTTAAGAGTCCATGTGATTGAGGGAATCATGGATGCGCTCATCCAGTTTTACGATCCAGGTTATCACTATTTCACATTCCCGGATTACCAGCTCGCACCAACGCTGGAGGAGTATTCTCATCTGATTGATCTACACATTATTGATTGAGCTCCATTTTCTGGACTGGAAGAAATTCCAAATAATTCGACCATTGCAAGAGCAATTCATTTGGACGAGTCTGAGGTCAGGACTCACATGACCGCTAAGGGTGGCATACAAGGTTTGCCAGCCCAGTTCTTAAAAAAGAAAGCCCTGTATTTTTCCAGTATAGGAAACGTGGCTGCTTTTGAAAGCATCTTTGTCTTGCTCACCTACGGGTTATTTTTGTTTCCCAACATCAATAACTTCATCGATATCAACTCCATTAAGGTTTTTCTCATTGGAAACCCTATGCCGACTTTGCTCGTAGATGCGTATCATTCTGTACACTTGGGAAATTTGTACAGCGGAGGGGAGATCACATGTTGTGTACCTTTGCTTTACAAATGGTTTATCTCCCACTTGCCCAAGTCTGCTGCTTTTTGGGATTGCAAGAGTGCCTTACATTGGTCGCAGAAGATCATGTCCCTCACCAACTCTGATATAGATTGGTGTAATAGGATCTATGATGGAATCAGAATCATTGATCGTTGTGGAAACTTCCCCAACGTACCCCTTATAAGAACTAAGGGAGGAATCAATTACCATCCAGTTCTCGTTCGTCGTCAATTTGGA
Source organism: Lathyrus tuberosus (assembly GCA_022829125.1). Classification (NCBI taxonomy): domain Eukaryota; kingdom Viridiplantae; phylum Streptophyta; class Magnoliopsida; order Fabales; family Fabaceae; genus Lathyrus; species Lathyrus tuberosus. The sequence goes on from JALAZF010000365.1 coordinate 6,015,373, forward strand.
TACCGATGAGACACGTCCCACGGGGTGTTCATCTGGAAGGTCTTTTCTTCAAGGAAGGAGAAAATAACAGAGCACTAAAGATGGAAATAGCGCAAGCCTGGAAGCATGTTCATAAGAAAGGACGAGAGTCTCTGGGAAAACCAGACTGTGTCTCGATGGAGCCTTATCTCCATTGGGTACAAACTAGGGCTCTCAAGCTAAAAATGCCTTATCCGCGTCACAGAATTCTTCTGCAAAAGGAATCTGTCAAGTACTTCATGACTGAAACGGAAAAGCTTCAAGTTACTCTCAACAAAGTTCGAAAGGAGAGAAGGTCTTGGAAGAACAAGTACCGCACCCTCAACGTAGAGTGCATAAAAATACAGCAATTACTGAAAGATAAAGACGCTCTGATTGAAATTTTAGAGCAACATGCTGTAGAGAATCAAGATGACCAAAGGAATTTGCTCGCTCCTTTCACTTGGCAACGGAATGAAAACCTGATAATGGCCCAAAAGCCCCGGTCAAAGAAGAGGAAAGTACCAGAGTCAGCACCCGATTTTTCTTCAGAGAGGACTCGGGACCCATTAGCTTAGGTTTCTGTTTCTGCACCTTGTAATCTACTGTGTTTCCATTTCTGTAATCCTTTGAATTCAATAAAAAGGGGTTTCCCCACTGTTTGATATTTGCAATCTAATTGTCGAAGTTTATTTTGATTAAACCAAAAACAATTAATATAATTATTGCCTTCATCATTCTCGCGTAACGTATTCTTCTTCCCTACGAATCTACGTTTGTGTCTCGATTCTAGAGTCAAATTGTCTCATTCGTACAATACTCGGGCCAATCGTCAGAAAAATATGGATGATCTGGAGGAAGAAAACAGAGAGTTGAAGGAAGAGATCGACGTTCTGAGAGAGGATATGAGAAAGCTTCGTAACGACATGCAAGCCATGGCAGAAGCTTAGCTACAAAGAACTACGATCTCAGAGATCACCTCGATGCCCATAGTGGAGAAGTATGATCCTAGGTATCAAATACCGAAAGATCGTCCCTGGGGCATGCCTGTTAACTATATCCTGGAAGGATATGTTCCGCCGATCACTGAAGATTAGGGAATCACAACAGAAGCCGCTGGGCCTGAAGGTTACAAACTTCGGGAAAGCGAAGATGCCAGGGGCATACTGAACACTCCTGAAGGTTACAAACTTCGGGAGACGCCAAGATTCGCTGCCGTAGTCACGGTACCACCCCCTGTGGTTCACACTGTCCTGGAAGGACAGATTCCGCCAATACCTTCTGGTAAAAAGGAAACTATGTTCGATAGAATGGATGAATTCCAGGAACAGTTCTTGGAAATGCAGAAAGAATTGCAAGCCATCCGCGGTCAGGATCTATTTGGAAAGGATGCCGCAGACCTCTGCTTGGTCCCCAATGTGAAAGTTCCGCACAAATTTCAAGTGCCCGACTTTGAAAAATACAAGGGTAACTCTTGCCCTAAGAGCCATCTGGTGATGTACACTCGGCGGATGTCAGCTCAGACGGAGAATCAGGACCTACTGATTCACTACTTCCAGGATAGTTTAACCGGTGCCGCATTAAAATGGTACATGGGTTTAAACCGTACTATGATCAGCACATTCAGAGATCTTGGCACTGCCTTCATCCAATAATACAAATACAATTTGGATATGGCACCCGACAGAGATCAACTCAGATCGATGTCGCAAAAGGACAAGGAAACCTTTAAGGAGTATGCTCAAAGGTGGCGTGAAATTTCCGCTCAAATTTGTCCACCTCTTGAGGAAAAAGAGATGACAAAGATCTTCTTAAAGTCCTTAAGCTCATTTTACTATGACCGAATGGTTGCCAGTGCACCCAGTGATTTCACCGAGATGGTGGGCATGGGCGTACGTCTTGAGGAAGCCGTCCGAGAAGGACGTTTGGTAAAAGACACTGGATCGACGAGCGGTACTAAAAAATACGGTAGTGCTCTCCCTAAGAAAAAAGAGCAAGATATTGGGAATATCTCTCTCGGAAAGCAAAGGCGACGTTATCAGCCGGTAGCAGCAGTAACTCCTGCTATCAGCCCCGCGCCTATTCCTACGTATCAACCTCAGGTTGCGCAGAGCCAACCTGATCAGCAAAGGACACAAAAGCCTCTTCAGCAAGCTCGTCCTCCATATAACAATAACCGTACAACACGACCATCAGGGTTTGATCCTATACCCATGTTGTATGCAGAACTATTTCCATTACTACTGGCTAAGGGGCACATTCAGACTAAATCTCCTCTTACATTATCGGAAATCCGCCTTTTTGGTTTAAGGTGGATCAAACTTGCCCTTACTACCAAGGAGGATCAGGGCATAACATTGAGACTTGTCTCAATTTCAAGTCCGACATGCAAAAGCTTGTTAGGAGCGGGGTCTTTTCCTTCAAGGATACAAATCCTAATGTTCTCACGAACCCCCTGCCTCAATATGAGAAGGCTGCCGTCAACCTAATAGAAGGAGAGACTAACAATGTCTATCAAATTCACAATGTACTCTTGTTGAAAACCAATTTGGTCAAGATGCATTGTAGACAGAGTGGATATGGCCATGTGCCACCTCATAACTATCATCAGTGTGATATCTGCTCTAAAGACAACCAGGGATGTTCTGTGGTGCAAACAGCTCTACAAGAACAAATGGATCTCGGATGGATCCAAGAGCACCGAGTTCGTGGAGTTAACATGGTCTACACGAATTCTAACATCATTCAGAACCACGATATCCGTGCAATGAATGTCAACTTGGTGTCGATGCATTCAAGGCAAAGCCAGTATCATAATCTGCCGCGGCACGATTACAGTTCCTGTCTGACTTGCTCGGTAAACAAACAGGGATGCTCTTTCATACGGGAGGCCCTCCAGCATTAGATGGATCTTGGATGGATCCAAGACTACCATGATAGGAACCCTTATCAGATCAACATGGTTCAGATCTTCGATATTCGCGTGATGAATACCAACTTGGTAGAGTTACATGCTGAGCAGGTCCGACTCGGATTCTTAATATCACATAATTATCACAGCTGTAAAGCGGGTTACGAAAACGATCAAGGTTGTACCCTTGTCCAGGAGGCACTTCAGCACATGTTAAATCACTGGTGGATGCCAATCTATATGGATGAAGATACTCAGCAAATTAGTATCAGTAACAGGAATCCTACTCGGCGTCAGAGTCAGGATGTCCGATCTGTGGAAGCTAACCTAGTGAGGTTACATTGTATTCAAAGTGGGCGTGGCCAGGTGCCACCACACAATTATGACCGTTGTAGCGTCTGTTCGGAAAGTAACCAAGGGTGTTACCTTGTGAGAGCAGCTCTTCAGGGACAAGTGGATCGTGGAGAGATTAGTCCATATCTGGGTTCTGGACCCATCAACTAGATGCCAAACTACATTGTCGATCAAGTTAAGGATGTTGTCACAATCTCCGATCATCAGAGGACTAGGGATGTTTTCGCCATCATCCCTCTACTTGACGAATCTAAAGTTCCCAACCGAGAACGGATCGAGATTACTTACGATGGTCAGAAAAATCAGAAGTTTCCCGTAAACATCTATCTACCGGGACCACTACCGTATGAATCAGCTAAGGAAATCCCTTACAAATACGGTGCAACAATAATTGAAAATGGAAAGGAAATTCCATTACCCTCCGTCGTAAACATCAGTCGTGTAACACGGAGTGGTAGAATCTTAAACCGAGGGGTTGGGGAACCTAACAAAGAAAAGGAACTTCAGATGGAAGCTCCTGATCCACTAGTCGGTCAATCCAGTAATCCCGACCTTTCGAAAAATGATGATGAGTTGCTGAAGCTCATCCAAAGGAGTGAATACAACATTGTTGATCAACTGTTACAAACTCCTTCAAAGATCTCAGTTACTCAGTTCAGAAGCGTATAGGGAGGCTCTACAGAAAGTCTTGGAGCAAGCCTTTATGGAACAGGATGTAACAATCAGACAGTTCGATAGTATTGTCTCTGACATCACTTCCTGCAACAATTTGGGAGTTAGTGATGAGGAATTACCTGAAGAGGGTCATCGTCATAACATGGCGCTCAATATCACAGTCAACTGCCAGGACGATGCGTTGGCCAGCGTACTAGTAGACACAGGGTCAGCCCTGAATATTATGCCGAGGTCCACTTTGATGTAATTATCATTCAAAGGCCCTCCGATGAGAATCAGCGAGGTTGTCGTCAAAGCATTCGACGGATCCAAAATAGCGGTTATCGGCGAAGTTGATCTTCCCATAACTATTGGTCCTCACACTTTCCAAGTCACTTTCCAGGTCATGGACATCCGGGCAACTTACAGTTGTTTATTAGGAAGACCTTGGATACATCAGACTGGAGCGGTTACTTCAACCCTCCACCAAAAGCTAAAGTTCGTCAAGAACGATCAACTTGTCACAGTTTGTGGGGAACAAGCCTTTCTTGTAAGCAACTTATCATCATCTACTGGTATAGAACCCGAGGAGGTTATTGGAACTCAGTTCCAAGCACTGTCGATGAGCAAGGACGATCAATCTGAAGGAGGAACTTCCATTTCTTCATACAACGATGCTATCAAAGCAGTCGAGAGTACCAATACAAAGGGATGGGGACAGCTTGTCATTCCTACTAGCAATACAACAAAGAAGGGTCTTGGTTTTTCTGCAACCTGTACCCAAACAGCTGCCAACGATGAAAGTCTTCATCCCCTTCAAAACTTCTTCCACAGTGGAGGTTTCCTTCACCCAGTGTCTCAAGCAGTACATGCTATCAATGAGGAAGATCCCTCTGACACAGATGAAGAATGGAAGTCCTACCTTAACGAGGACAGTTATATGTCTCAGGAAGAGGTGCCTATACCATTTTTCTATCCCGCACAGAGTCCGAGATTTATACCACGGTCAGATGTCGAAATGATATATAGAGATTGTGATCCGGAAGGATGTCGTGCTCTGCCAAATTCATTAGAGGAAGACACTCTGATGAAAGACAACTTTAACTACAACTACTATGGCTCAATGGATGGTCTGCCAATGTGGCAACCTTATCCAGGAGATTTAGGGCAAGAAAGTCAGCCGAACAACGAAAATCAGCTGAGCATCATTGAACAGAATACCTGTGTCCCCACCATGTCATGGGATCAACACTCGGGTCATCCTGAAGCTACTCAACATGAAGATGAATTCGCAACGTTTGCAGGACTTGAATTCATCAACTATGCTTTTCCTGAGGTCAACGTCATCGAGAGAGGTGACTCCTCCAGTTCCAAAGAAGCTTGGGACACTCTGGGAGAACCAAGTGGAAAATACGACTATATGGTCAAGTACATTACGCCCAAAGCTCTCGTATCAGGTTCAAAGACATCCGACCAACTGGATGGGGAGATGTACCTGAGAGCACCAAGACTATGCAAAATGCAACAGAGGAATCCTCCTACGACAATTCTGCATGGGAGACAGATTCCAATGATCCTGCTCCACCAGAAATCAGCGTCATTTCTAAAGACAAATCAAGGAAGGTACCTGACTTTGTGATTCACCGAGGAGTTCACCGCCAATGGGTTGCTGTCGATGTTCCGAAGGTCGTTCGCCAATCAAAGTAATTGCCATCTTTAACCTTTCACCCTGCCCAGGTGAAACGGATGTTTTGATAGGGCTCGCTTTCTGTAAATTTTCCCTCTTCGCTTAGCCCGAAGCGACAGAGTTTTGTTTTATAGGGTTGTAGTTTCAAGAATCGACTTGTTCATTAATAAAATAACGTCGTTCTGTAATTTCCGCATTAATTGCTGTTTTCTCTTTTCGCATTTTCAGAAAATGCTAATCCTAAAAAACAATTCAATAATAAAAACAAGCAGTAATGAAAAAAAATACACTGCACACACTTGCATTTTCTCTATTTCTTCTAAACACGAATCATCACGTCGTGCAGATTGCTTGTTTTAAACCCCGTTGAAACATACGATCCGATGCCTTCTCCCAACTTTGAGTTCCCGGTATTAGGAGCTGAAGAAAAAGTTGACAATGAAATTCTAGAAGAGATCTCCCGATTACTCAGGCAAGAGGAAAGGTCCATTGAACCTCACAAAAAGCCGTTGGAAACGGTAAACTTGGGTTCAGAGCAAGAGAAAAGAAATCAGGATTGGGGCACTGCTCAGTCCAATTGCCAAAGAGAGTTTTATAAAGCTTCTCAAAGAGTTTCCCGATGTATTCGCTTGGTCCTATCAGGATATGCCAGGGTTGGATACCAGCATCGTGGAACATCATTTACCATTGAGGTCGGAATGTCCGCCAGTAAAGCAAAGGTTGAGACGCACTCACCCAGACATGGCCATCAAAATCAAAGAGGAGGTACAGAAACAGATTGACGCAGGTTTCCTCGCCACATCAGAATATCCTCAATGGTTAGCCAACATCGTACCCGTTCCGAAAAAGGACGGAAAAGTCAGAATGTGTGTCGACTACAGAGACCTGAACAAGGCTAGTCCAAAGGACGACTTTCCTTTACCACACATTGACATGCTGGTGGACAGTACAACAAAGTTCAAAGTTTTCTGCTTCATGGATGGATTCTTGGGCTATAACCAGATCAAAATGGCGCCGAAAGACATGGAAAAAACTTCATTTATCACCCCATGGGGTACCTTTAGTTACAAGGTAATGCCGTTCGGTTTGAAGAATGTCGGGGAAACCTATCAAAGGGCCATGACTACTCTGTTTCATGACATGATACACAAAGTAATCGAGGTGTATGTCGATGATATGATTGGAAAATCAAAAACAGAGAGTGAGCACGTTGAACATCTGTCAAAATTGTTCGAACGTCTAAGAAAATTCAAGCTCCGCTTGAATCCTAACAAGTGCACCTTCGGTGTCCGTTCAGGGAAACTACTAGGGTTCATCGTCAGCCAGAAAGGAATTGAGGTTGATCCTGACAAGGTCAAGGCCATTCGAGAAATGCCTTCTCCGAAAACTGAAAAACAAGTCAGAGGATTCCTGGGACGTTTAAACTACATCTCCAGATTCATATTCCTCATGACTGCCACATGTGCGCCAATTTTCAAATTACTCAAAAAGAACCAGGATTGCGTTTGGTCAGAAGATTGCCAAACCGCCTTCGACAGTATCAAGGAATATCTGTTGAATCCTCCGATTCTATCACCTCCAGTGGAAGGAAGACCACTGATCATTTACCTCACAGTTCTAGAGGACTAAATGGGATGTGTACTTGGCCAACAAGACGAAACTAAACGGAAAGAGTCTGCCATTTACTATCTAAGCAAGAAGTTCACCGACTGTGAAACTCGGTACACGATGCTCGAGAAAACTTGATGTGCTTTGGCTTGGGCAGCCAAACGTCTACGCCAGTACATGATTTGTCACACTACTTTGTTAATCTCCAAAATGGATCCAATCAAGTACGTCTTTGAAAAGCCTGCTCTCACGGGAAGAATTGCCCGTTGGCAGATGTTGTTATCAGAATATGACATAGAGTACCATGCTCAAAAAGCCGTTAAAGGAAGTATTTTAGCCGATCATTTGGCTCATCAACCGATTGACGATCAAGAATCAATCGGGTTTGACTTCCCAGACGAAGATGTCATGTATCTAAAGATGAAAGACTGCGATGAACCGCTACCCAGTGAAGGGCCAGAACCAGGTTCCCAATGGGGACTTATCTTTGATGGAGCAGTTAATCATTATGGAAACTGAATTAGGGCAATCATTGTTACCCCTCATGGTACCCACATTCCTTTCACTGCTCGACTGACATTCGAATGTACGAACAATGAGGCCGAATACGAAGCTTGTATCATGGGTCTCGAAGAAGCGATTGATTTAAGGATCAAAAACTTGGACGTATACGGTGACTCAGCCCTGGTTATCAATCAGATAAAAGGAGATTGGAACACATACTAATCAGGATTGATTCCTTACAAAGACTACGCAAGAAGGTTGCTACCTTTTTTCAACAGAGTTGAGTTTCATCATATCCCTCGTGAGGAAAATCACATGGCTGATGCATTAGCCACTATCTCTTCCATGATTAGTGTAGGTCAAAGGAATGACATACCTAAGATCGACATAATGCGCCTTGAAAGGCCCGCTTACATCTTCATGATTGAAGCAGTCATAGACGACAAACCTTGGTATCACGATATCAAATGCTTCCTTTAGAAATAAGAGTAACCATCTGGGGCACTCAGAAAAGACAGAAAAACCCTCAGAAGATTGGCTGGAAACTTCTTCCTGAGCGGTGACACTCTTTATAAGAGAAATTTTGACACGGTCTTGCTCCGATGCGTAGACAGACTAGAAGCAGACTTGCTTATGAAAGAAATTCATGAAGGGTCCTTTGGCACTCATGCCAACGGACACACAATGGCGAGAAAAATCCTAAGAGCAGGGTACTATTGGTTGACAATGGAATCCGACTGCTACAAATACATGAGGAGGTGTCACAAGTGTCAGATATACTCCGACAAAATTCATGTGCTGCCATCACATCTCAAAGTTATTTCTTCCCCATGGCCTTTTTCCATATGGGGAATCGACATGGTTGGCATGATTGAGCCCAAGGCTTCAAACGGACATTGGTTCATCCTTGTAGCCATTGACTACTTCACCAAGTGGGTCGAAGAAGCGTCATTCACCAATGTAACCCGACAAGTGGTGGTCCAATTTATCAAAAACAATATCATCTGTCGTTATGGTGTTCCAAGCGAGACCATTACTGATAATGGATCTAACTTGAACAACAAGATGATGAAAGAGTTGTGTGCAGAGTTCAAGATCGAACATCATAACTCATCTCCCTACCGACCAAAGATGAACGGAGCGGTAGAAGCGGCCAATAAGAACATTAAGAAGATCGTTCAAAAGATGGTTGTAACCTACAAAGACTGGCACGAGATGCTACCCTTTGCTCTTCAAGGTTATCGTACATCTGTCCGCACTTCAACAGGGGCAACCCCTTTCTCTCTAGTATATGGCATGGAAGCAGTGCTCCCCATAGAAGTAGAGATCCCATCAATCCAAGTATTGATGGAAGCTAAGCTCACCGAAGCTGAATGGTGTCAAAGCTGACACGACGAACTGAATCTGATCGAAGAAAAGAGAATAATGGCACTATGCCATGGTCAATTGTATCAAAAAAGAATAAAGAAGGCGTTCGACAAAAAGGTCCGACCTCGTGTCTTCAGAAAAGGAGACCTCGTGCTCAAGAAGATACAATAATTTCTCACTGATTCTCGGGGTAAATGGACCCCAAATTATGATGACCCCTATGTGGTCACGAACGCTTTCTCAGGTTGCGCCTTGAGACTTGCAACCATGGACGGAGAGGAATTTTCCTACCCCACAAATGTTGATGTAGTCAAGAAATACTTCACATAAACTAAAAAAAAAACGTCTCGGTGGATTGAAAACCCGAAAGGGAGGTCCAGGCAAAAGTTAGAGACAAAATAAAAAAATCATCCCGGTGGATTGGAAACATCAAAGTACAATCCAGGCAAAAATTATGGATAATGGCAAGTAACTATGTTCAACAGAGGCGAGTCCCTCAGTAGCAGCAATTACATCATCCGTCAGAAAACTCCAGTCAAGGTCATCTTCGACAGAAGCTCAGGATGCCCCGAATTCAAAGTTGGTAGGAGGATAGCGGTCGTTATGTTTCAATGTAACCCTTTTCCCTGTAAATTACCATTTTCTAACTTTGTAAATACTCTTTGGAATCACACGTTTGGCTGATCTCCATCTTATCAATAAAATTTGAGCCCTTGTGCTTTTGTTTGTAACTCTTATTTGTTTTAGCTTTACAAAACGACATTTTAACATGATTGGCGATTCTTGAAATGAAACGAAAATGAATTGACTTGTTAAAACTTTTTCTGCTTTTAAATTAAAGATGGCAATTGCTTTTGACTGTCAAATGTCGAAAGAACGTCGATTGCGTCTCCAAAGGCATTTGAATTTCAAAGTGCGGGATCAAAGTACTCCTTCTAGGCCAGTACGCCTGAACGAAGGATCAACTGTATGAGATGCGGCTTTCCCATCTGACACGCCTCGGCCGAGTTCTTATCTCCTAAGCCCGATCAACGGTATTCCCCACAGGGACTATCTCTCCTAAGCAAGGTAGAATTGCTACTTTTTTTACCAACGGTACTTCTTCGCCCCGCGATGGCCGCGTATCCAGTCATGTTCATCTTTTAGTTTGTATGTCGCGTCAGTTTTGTCAGCATAAACATACATATATCATGCATTTTATTTGTATTCGCATTCATATTGCATCGTTATCACTCTAGTCGGTCTTATCCCCTAGTGATAAAAGTCCTCTCAATCGAGTTGTCAGTTCTTGCCTCGTCAGGAAACGTTGCGTCTGCACTACCTCTCTCCTCCAGTGTATCTCAGGATTAGAGTCTGCACTCGACCACTTTGATAACTTGAACCTCTGAAAAACCAGAGGAACTTTCAGTCAGCATCACTCTTCGCCATTGAAGATGATATCCTTGCTTTCCCGGATTAAGGAAAATCCACAGAGAAAGCCTCGTAATTAGAGATTCGGTAGCATGCCAGTTTCGCTCTGAAAAGACCGGTGATGAAAAGGTCCTCGGCACCTCAAAATTGGACCCCATCATATGTCATTTCTCTAGGAAGATCCCGAGAAAAGTATGATGTAAGATGCCACGCAGAAGCAGCCTCTCAAGAGACTCGCTTTCCCCATATAGAGTCGGCAAATGGCGTCTCCAACAGAGAAGTTTGTGCAACTCTACAACTCAGACGACTGGGTTCCCCAGCAACTCTGACATCAAATTTTTTTCGTCAAATGGCATCTCCCCAGGAAAATTCGGCGAGAAGTTTGAGGAGAACCACTACAAATAGCGTCCCTTGTCAATAAAGTTTATTGACAAAAGAAACTTAGACCAGTTCCTTGGTAGGAAACCAGGATCGAGGGGAAGTTTAAATCAGAAACTAAGACCAGTTCCTTGGTAGGAAACCAGGATCGAGGGGAAGTTAACAAGAGAAACTAAGACCGGTTCCTTGGTAGGAAACCAGGATCGAGGGGAGGTTTATCCCAAACGGAAACTGAGACCAGCTCCTTGGCTGAAGACTAGGATCGAGGGGAAGTTTACCTTTTCTAAGCATCATCGCTTAGCTAAAGAAGATGAATGCGTAAGCTACCATTCATAACCACCATCAAAATTTCGGGTATTCCGATATTTAATCCTCTTGCACCCCGAATGCCCGAATGCCTTCGTCATTCACACCTTCGTGTCCAAGAAGCTTAAATAGGGGCATCTATCATACCCCAAATTTTGACCACTAAGATTTCCCATCATTGTGAAAATCATCATCACAATATGGAGGAACCATCATACTTCATCAGTCTCCCCAAAGATGGGTGAGCATCCACTACAATCAAAATTAGGGTTTCAAGCCCTCTCAGAGCCTTAGACAAAGGATCAATCAAGGAATGACATGATCTTCAACTTGTCTAACCTCTCAAACATCCACAATGGATCAAAAGGACTCCCACTTCAAGGATCAAGCACAAGGCTGCTCCCTTCTAGGTGGATCAAGTCTCAAGATCGACAGTGTCACCAAATTAGGGTTTTGGTCGACCAGGGCCTCCAGATGGAAAATTTTCATCTAGGCACAAGCCAGTGATCCAAAACATAACCTAATATACTTCATGGGGCCTCATGGACCCAATCATCAAGTCAATTTTGCCTCAGGGGATGCATTCATCAAAAATCAGGAATTAGGGTTTCTTGACCTAATTCACCCCTAAGTTGACTTTTAGGGAAAATCATGAGCCAAGACCTCAAGAGAGGGTTTTAGGGTCTCTAATGAACTATATTGATCCATTTGGAACAATGGATTAATCCAAGAAGCTTGAGCAACAAGTCTTAATTTCATCTGCACCACAATTAGGGTTTCGCGAGGAAAGTCAACTGTAACTTTGACTTTTGACTAGGACATGCTCCCAAGCCCTAAGACATGATTCAATATACCCTATGACACCCATGGAACATGTCCATCAAGTTTGATTTAGGTCAAGGACATGATTTCATGATGAATTGCACAGTTTGGAATTCATCTGATAAAAAGTCAACTGTGCACAAAAGTCAACTTTGACTTTTTGAGATTTTTCACCAAAATGGATTTTTAACCCTAAAATGATGTTAATGTATGATTTGAATCATCATTCATCAAGAAAAATCAAAGAAAGTGGGATAACTTGTAAAAGTGGGACAAGACTCCAATTTTGGATTGGAGCATTCAATGGAAGCATCAAGGTGGCATGGACTGAGCCATTCTCAACTGAATTCAGTCAAGACTTATCCAAGACCAAGGGAACCAGCAGCCTGTGCCCTAACCTCTAGTCAATGGCTAGAGGAGACTTGGATTTTCATTTGCCAACATTGGCCAAACCTACTCAGCAGTTGCCATTCACTATTCCTTGCAAAACAAACTTGCTCTACTATAAATAGAGCTCAATTGTGATCAGTTTGAGTACACCAAAGCCATCAAACAATTGCTTTCCTCAAAATCTCTTCTTTCACTCCAATTTTGCATTCTAAGGCAAGTTACTATCGGGTTTTGAGTTTGAGAGCTTTTCCAATCAAACCAATCACACACACACCTTATGTACATCATATAGAAGTGATCCAAACACTCACATAACATCTGGAACACAGATTTCACAAAATCACCAGCCATTCCAAGCATCCAGACACACTCCATGGCACCTAGGGAAGTTATCCAGATCATTGGAACGTAGTTGTAACACCTCCAACACAAATCACGATCACCAGCTGCAAGTGGGAAGCATGAGCTCTTCTAACTCTATGATCCATGCAATTTTTGCTGCACAATAATTTGGCCATATGTTCATAATCATGCATGGAATGTTTCCCCTCAATTAATTGTATTGTTTGAATCGTGTATCAAAAATCCTAGCCTTCATGCATAAATTAGGGTTTTTGAGGATTTTTCGTGATTTCTTGTTTTATGCTTAATTTAAATGAAATTAATTGTCACAGACATGATCGTGAGGTTGAAACGAGTTGATTGGTATGTGGATTGCATGATATAATCAAGTATTCAGTGAGATTGGGGAGAAAATGCAAATCTGGGCAAACCCAGAACACAAATCACGATCACCAGCTGCAAGTTGAATTTTGTGATTTTATTTAATTGATTCAAAAATTAATTTCTCTCTGAGTTTTAATGATTTTGAGTTGATTCTTTTTTTAATAATTCACAAAAATGTTAAAATATTTTATTTTCCCAAAAAATCCCAAAAATATTATTTATTTTATATAATTGATATTTTTGCAAAGAATTAATGTTTTAATTGTTTTTAACATTTAAAATATTTTTTCCACCTTGATTTTGCAACTTTTAATGCCTTCTAATTATTTTGTAGGTCAATACTTAATTTTTGAAGCATTAATCCAAGATCACAATTTGTTTTCCATATGTTAAACAATTTTGATCATTTTAATTGAATTTTTATTCAATTAAATACATTTTTTAAAACAAATTAGGGTTTTTGGATCAATTCAACCCTCATAAATCATTTTCAAAACACTTTGGGCCTCTAATAGAATGTAAGACCCAATCTTTTTTTTTACCAAATCATTTTTGGGGCCTCAATGTATTGTACAAGTCCCGATACCGTCAAAAACAAACGGCGCGATCGTCGCCTTTTGAAAAATAACCTTGGGCCTCTCCTTGACCTATAAGACCCATTCAAAATTTTTGGGCCTCTATTAGAGTGTAAGACCCAATCCCCTTTTAACTAAAACAATTTTGGGCCTCACTTATTGTATAAGTCCCTCTCCGTTAAAAGAAACCTCGGCACGATCGCCATTTTCAAACTGAAAATCAACTGGGCCTACCCTCGAGTAGTAAGACCCATTTCTTTTCTTTAAAACTTTTTGGACCTCTTAAGAGAGTGTAAAACCCATCCCTTTTGTACAGAAAACCTTTTGGGCCTCAGTCACTTGTATAAGTCCCTCTGTACAAAACAACAGTGCGCTCACTGATAAAACCCTGGGCCTCTCCTTGAGCTGTAAGCCCCAAATCTTTCCTTTTCAAAGCACTTTCTCCTTTGATTTTGAAATATATTGTTGTTTTCAATCTTTCTTTGTTGAACAACTAACCAAACAACATGGAAGCTCTACAACCGAGTAAGTGGTTATTGCTTTCATTTACCGCTTTCAGATACATAAAACTATATTGTGGGGCTGTCTCACTGTAAGTCTTCTTTCATAAACTCATATCAACTGTGTAATAATAGTATTGATATTTAGAGTTTCCCCGGCAACTACGTCTAGAACTAGGTGACGCCGTTTCGTTTATTCGTAGAAATAGACAACTAGATCTCCAATAGGATCACCAGATACAGTCTTCTCTTCGGCTGTCCTCATTAGGAATTGTCAAGAAACTCTACTCCCAGAGATGAATGTATTCTCCGTGAATGACATCTTTGAGTTTCTTCCAAATTCTCGAACTTTCCTGGCTTGATCTATTCTTTGTGAATAGCCTGTCTTGAACTTCTCGGGGTTTGGGGACCCATCGACTTCTTAAAAGCATCGGCCTCCTCTTGGGCATCGTACAAGGACCCACAGGCTTCCTAAAAGCATCCCCGCCTCCTCTTGGGCTTAGTACAAGGACCCGCCGGCTTCTTAGAAGTACTCACAGCCTCCTCTTAGGCTTCGTATAATGATCTCTTCCTCCGGGAATGATAGCCTCCTCTTGGGCTTTGTACAAGGATCTCTCGGCTTCTTAAAAGTTTCCAGCCTCCTCTTGGGCTTCGTACAAATTATCCCGACGACCTCCTAGAGGTATAGGAACAGAACTTAATCATCTGCATAGAACAGTCCTTTCAAAGAGTCTACTACTATTTCTCAAAGCATAGTACAAAAGATGAAACTCTAGACTTGGACAGTCTAATCTCCTTGAGTCTCAAAGACATTCTCAAGTGACCCCTTCGTTAAATAGGAAGAAAACCCGTAGACTCGGACAGTCTCAATACCCTTCGAATTTCCCACTTCCTTAAAGAACAGGAAATGACCCTGATCCTCGAATAAAAAATCCCTGAGTGCCAACATTACTCATATAAGAACTGATTTTCTCTTTAAATTAGCATACTGGACCTGTCACTCAACTGAAACAGTAACCATAGCCTCCTATTAAGCTTTGTATAATGATCCTTCTCCAGTGAAGTTAGCCTCTCTCTTGGGCTTTATACAATGATTCTCCCCAGCGGAGTCAAACAACGTTTAGCCTCTCTCTCGGGTTTTGTACGAGACACATAAGAGACTCCCTCGTTGAGTCAATCACCCCTTCCGCCTCCATCTCAGGCTTTATACGAGATACAAAAAGGTTCTTATTGATCCAAACAAACCTTTAGCCTCCATCTCGGGCTTTGTACGAGATACAAAAACTCTCTTGTTGAGTATAAAAGATCCTTTTGCAGGATCAACCCCTTTTAGCCTCTCTCTCAGGCTTTGTACGAGACACACAAAAGCACCCTATTGTTGGGCCAATAGCCTCCTCTTAGGCTTTGTATAAGAAAACCACTGGTTGATCCAATCAACCTTTTAGCATCAAAGCTGTGCCTCATTCACAGTACATAAACATCAACAACTCCTTCCATCTAATCGCTGTAAGCGGCAAGCCTCTGGATCATTTACATCCATGCCACTGTCCCTCTTTTAGCATGAGAAATTCCTAAGGAAATATAGCATTGCTTTACACTGAGTTAAAGTCTTCCCCTTCAGGTTGGAACTCCCCTATAAAGGAAATTATGGCATTGCCGGATTCACATATCCCGGTTAAAGTAATTCTCCTTTATAAATAGTTGTGATAAAAACCCTCTCTTTAGAGATGACAAATTCTCTCTAAAGTCAAAACCCTTTAGCCTCAGATCTTGGGCTTCGAACAAGATACAAATAAACTCTTCAGCTTCATATCTTGGGCTTTAAACAAGATATAAACCACCTTTCGCTTCACGTCTTGGGCTTTGAACAAGACACCAAAACAACCATTTCCTCCCATAGAATAGGAGGAACTACGAACGCTCTGATTTCCCTGTTTCGATAAACGGGAATACGTAGGCATAAGATTGAAAGAAAAATCTTAGCGAGCACACTAACCAAAAACCCAAAATCCCATACTCTCACATATCTATCAAGAAGCATCTGTCCTAACATCTAAACCTCCCACCACTTTTAAAAAAATAAACCCGATAGAGACCCCGAATCTTTGTAGCATCTGTAACCTAACAGACCACTGTTTAACCTCAGTATGCAAGCAGGGTTAGTTGGAGACATCTATTTCCCTTCCTTCATCAGCTTTAATAGGATAAAAAATGAATCGAGTTGCAGTACTAGAGCGATAGCGCTTCGCAACCGCGTCCAAAATCGCTCGCTACATAGGTGTTGGGTCTTACACTCTATTAGAGGCCCAAAGAGTTTGAAAATGAATAAAGGCAGGTCTTATAGCTCAAGGAGAAGCCCAGTTGATTTTGTTAAGAAGGCGACGATCGCGCCTTACTTTTAAAAATGTACAGAGGGACTTATACAATGTGTGAGGCCTAAAAAGTTTTTATGTACAAGGGGGTTTGGTTCTTACACTATATTAGAGGCCCAAAGTGTTTGGAATGAATAAAGATGGGTCTTATAGCTCAAGGAGAAGCCCAATTGAAAATAGTTTGAAAACGACGATCGAATCAAAATTTCCGACTATATCGGGACTTATACAATACACTGAGGCCCAAAAATTTTCTTATTTACAAAGAGGTGGGACTTACACTCTATCAAGAGGCCCAAAAACTTTGAAAAATATTTGTTTAGGGTGATTAAGATCAAAACCCTAATTTGATTTCTAAATGTATTTTAATTAAATAAAAATTCAATCAAAATTACCAAACATGTGTACAAAACAAGTTGTGATCTTGGATTAATGTTTGAAAAATCATGTTTATATCCACAAAATGATTGGAAACCAATTAAATTTGGAAACTCAAGGAGGAACAAATATTTTAAATGTTGGAAAACAAATAAAAGATTAATTCTTTGCAAAAATATCAAGTATGTGAAATAAATAATATTTTTGGGAATTTTTGGCAAAATAAAATATTTTAACATTTTTGTGAATTATTAAAAAAAGAATCAACTCAAAATCATTAAAACTCAGAGAGAAATTAATTTTTGAATCAATTAAATAAAGTCACAAAATTCAAATATTCAAATTTTCAAAAAAGGCGCCAAGAACACACCAAGAACACGCATGTGTTCTGAGTTTGGCCTGATTTGCATTTTCTATCCAATCTCACTGAATACTTGATGAAATCACACAAACCACATATCAATCTGCTCGTTTTCACCTCACGATCATGTCTATGGTCTTTAATTTCATTTATTTTAAGCATGGAATAAGAAATCAAGACAAAACCTCAAGAACCCTAAAATTTGCATGAAGGCTGAGAATTTTGATACACAATTCAAACAAAGCAATTAACTAAAGGGAAACATTCCATGCATGATTATGAACATTTGGCAAAAGTATTGTACGAGTAAATATTCATAGATTAAGAGATGACCAAGTTAAGGCTTACTTGAAGGTCGTGACAGCAAGGGAAAAGTGATTTTTGAATTAGAGGTGTTACAGATGAGTTATGATGATCTGAATAGCTTCCCTACACCATATGGAATGTGTTTGAATGCTTGGACTTGATTGAAAATGGTTGGATCACTTCATGGCATCTCAGCTGCAACTTGGTTAAAACCTTGAGCAACCGGCTGGTGATTATGAGAAATCAGTGTTCCAGATGTTGTTTAAGTGTTTGGGTCACTTCTATATGATGTTTATGAGGTGTGTGTGTGATTGGTTTGGTTGGAATGGCTCTCAAACTCAAAACCCGATAGTGACTTGCTTTTGAAGGCAATTTTGGAGTGAAAGAAGAGATTTTGAGGAAAACATCTGTTTGATGGCTTTGGTGTACTTAAACTAAGCACAAATAAGCTCTATTTATAGTAGAGCAAGTTTGTTTTGCAAGCAATAGTGAATGGCAACTGCTGCAGAGGTTTGGCAAATGTTGGTAAATAGGAATCCAAGTCTCCTCTAGCCATTGACTAGAGGTTAGGGCACAGGCCTTTGGTCCCCTAGTTCAAATATTAGTCTTGACTAAATTCAGTTGGAAATGGCTCAGTCCATGCCACCTTGGTTCATCCATTGAATGCCCCAAAACGAAATTGGAGTCTTGTCCCTTTTTTAGGCATCTTAGGTTTGGCATGCTATTTTTAGTTCCAAAGACTTGGGAGGCTGATGAATCAGTGTTTGTCCCTCCTTGGTCTCCCCCTGAGGTGTTCAGATGGATAAACTTGTTTGTCATTTGCACAAATTGTCTAAATCGAGCAAAATGCACAAATCTGCCTTGTTATGACAGTTGCAGCAAGGCATGTTGCCATTGTCACAACTCTTAGCTCAAGTTGAGTTTGATGGGGTTCTTGGACATTTTGGAAAGCTCTCATATGATACATCATATGTGTGATCATAGTTTGTTTTGACACTTTTTGGATCCAAGTGAAAAATGCCCTTACTTTTTGGAAAAAGTGAAACAGATTATGACTTAGTGAAAATTTCATTAAGTGTTGGAAAAAGTGACATTTCATGTTTTTGTGATTTTGATCAATCCATAACTCAAAATCCATGAAGAATTGGAGTGAGGTGTAGTTGACACTTTTAAAGTATGCCATGAGAGCTACAAATCCATCTTTGGATCAGCCCAAATGGTTGCTTGGATCTCAAGTTATGATCCTTGGAAGTTGGTACCCTAGCCACTTTGTTCCATAACTTAGAAAAATTCTAAGTTTTTATGGTTACGCCTTTTGCAAGTAATCCCACTTTTCTTGATTTTTCTTGATGAATGATGATTCAAACCACACATTATAATCATTTTAGGGTCAAGGAACCAAAATTATGAAAAATCTCAAAAAGTCAAAGTTGACTTTGTGCACAGTGACTTTTTGTCAGATGAATTCCAAACTGTGCAATCCTCCATGAAATCAAGTCCTTGATCTAAATCAAACTTGATGTAAATGTTCCATGGGTGTTATAGGGTGTATTGAATCATGTCCCAAGGTTTGGGAACATGTCTTGGTCAAAAGTCAAAGCTACAGTTGACTTTTCTCGCGAAACCCTAACTGTGGTCCTGATGAGATTGAAACTTGTTGATCAAGCTTCTTGGATCAATCCATTGTTGTAAATGGATCAATGTGGTGTGTTAGAGACACTAAAATCCTCTCTTGAGGTCTTGGCTCATGTTTTGTCCCAAAAGTCAACTTAGGGGTGAATAAGGTCAAGAAACCCTAATTCCTGATTTTTTATTAATGCATCCCCTGAGGATAAATTGACTTGATGATTGGGTTCATGAGGTCCCTTGGAGCATCTTAAGTTATGCTTTGAAGAATTGGCTCATGCCCAGAGGAAAATTTCCATCTGGAGGCCTTGGTCGACCAAAACCATAGTTTGGTGACACTGGCGATCTTGAGGTTTACTCCACTTAGAATGCTGCAACCTTGTGCTTGATTCTTGATGTGAGAGTCCTCTTGATACTTTTTGGATGTTTGAGAGGTTAGAAAAGTTGAAGATCGTGTCATTCCTTGATTGATCCTTTGTCTAAGGCTCTGGGAGGGTTGAAATCCTAAGTTTGATTGTAGTGAATGCTCACCCATATTTGGGGAGATTAATGAGGTATGATGGTTCATCCATATTGTGATGATGATTTGCACAATGATGGGGAATCTTAGTGGTCAAAATTTGGGGTATCACAGATGTCCCTATTTAATCTTCTTGGACCCTAAGGTGTGAATGGCGAAGGTATTCGGGCATTCGGGGTGTAAGAGGATTAAATATCGGAATACCCAAAATTTTGATGGTGGTTATTAATGGCAGTTTACGCATCCATCTTCTCTTGCTAAGCGATGATGCTTAGAAAAGGTAAAACTTCCCCTCGATCCTGGTTTCCTACTAAGGAACTGGTCTCATTTTTCTTTTGGAATAAACTTCCTATCGATCCTGGTTTCTTACCAAGGATCTGGTCTCAGTTTTCTGAAATAAACTTCCCCTCGATCCTGGTTTCCTACCAAGGAACTGGTCTTACTTTCTGAAATAAACTTCCCCTCGATCCTAGTTTCCTACCAAGGAACTGGTCTTAGTTTCTGAAATAAACTTCCCCTCGATCCTGGTTTCCTACCAAGGAACTGGTCTTAGTTTCTGAAATAAACTTCCCCTCGATCCTGGTTTCCTACCAAGGAACTGGTCTTAGTTTCTGAAATAAACTTCCCCTTGATCCTGGTTTCCTACCAAGGAACTGGTCTTAGTTTCTTTAATAAACTTCCACTCGATCCTGGTTTTCTACCAAGGAACTGGTCTTAGTTTCTTTTGTCAATAAACTTTCCTGACAAGGAACGCTATTCGTTAGCGGTTTTCCTCAAACTTCTCGCTGAATTTTCCTAGAGAGATGCCATTTGACGGAAAAAGTTACGGTGTCAGACTTGTTGGGGAACCCATTCGTCTGAGCTGTAGAGGTGTACAAACTTCTCTATTGGAGATGCCATTTGTTGGCTCTACTGGGGAAAATGAGTCTTTTGAAAGACTGCTTTCTGTTTGGGGATATTACATTATAGTTTTCCCGAGATCTTCTCAGAGAAATGCCATGTGATGTAGTCCAATTTTGAGGTGCTTCCTCAGGGGATTTTCCTTAATCCGGGAAAGCGAAGACATCATCTTCAATGGCGAAGAGTGATGTTGGTCGAAGGTTCTTTGGCTTTTCAGAGGTTCAAGTTATCAAAGTGGTTGAGGTCGTTTCTAATCCCGAGATAAACTAGAGAGAGATTACTTAGATGATCCACTTCCTGACAAGGAAAGAACTGACAACTCGATTGAGAGGACTTTACCACTTAGAGTTAAGGCCGTGTCGCTACCCGAAAAATGACACAAAGTCGCCACCGCATTTAATTTATCCAAAAGAGGGAAAGGAAAATATCAAAAAAACCTTTAGGGAAAGAACATGGTCATCGCAACCAAGTTTCGGGTTCGGAAGTCAGTTGTGTGAGGGGAAGGTGTTAGCACCCCTCACATCCATCGTACTTGATGGGAACCATCTAAGTTGTCTAGCTCGAATGAGTGTTCTATTCTAAAAGTCTACTTGCTTAAGGGAAAGAGGGTTGGTTTTTTATTAGGGTGCTCGCCAAGGATTGCGGCCCTTGTGCCTACATATTTTGAAGTGAGGAATCAGAGCTCCATAGTTCGGAGGCTTGAGAAATGATTGTGTGTTAGTTGATTTTATACCTTGAAAAAGGGTTTTCGGATGATGCCCTAAGGCGAAAAAAGAAGTTTGATGAGTTGATGTGTTTTTTAAGGTTTTGAAAGAAAATTGTTCTTGATTAAGATTGCACTAAAGACTATGGATGAAGGTGAATATTTTGAACGGTCAAGTCGAGCACCTTGTGCTCAAAATACTCGGAATGAGTGTAGGAGGAGCTCCATTCTCATCCCTTCCCCACCACTTAAGGCTCGTGGCGTACAATCCTAATTGTAATTTATTGTGTTTTTTGAGTATTTTGAGAAAAATGCCACTTGACGTTGGATCAAGCGTTTATTGCTTGTTCAGAAAAAAGGTTTGAAGTGTAACGAACAAGGTTGATGGCGCTGCACGAGGCAATTGACTTACAAGTTGGGTTGTGACTTGATATGTGGATCAAGAATGCTTTTGGGTTCGATCCTAAGTCCTGAGACATCTAACTAGCGACACAACGGAAAATAAAATACAAAATACATCAAACGGGGGAGGGATACATAATAAAATACAAGGGAATACGAGAAATAAAAAGGAAATTACAAAACAAGTGAAAAGATCACAAATTATGCTACGGTCAACACTTTGCGATTTAAAATCGCAAATCACAAATGACGCCTAAGTCACACACGAGGTTTAGTTAACTCTTACAATTTTTACGTTCAAGAAGATTAAATAGTTATGGTATTTTTAATTTCATTACTTTTTAGGTTATTTTTTATTATTAAAAATTAAAATCATTAAACCTAAAACATTTACTAACAATAATCTAAAGTCTAGAAAATTACTAAACTAAAATTTAATCTTGAAATTAAAATTAATTAAACCTAAGACTAAAAACAACTAAACCAAATGTTAAACCTAAAATTAAAATTAACTAACCTATAAAGGGTTTGATGTGAGATTGGAGCGTGGTGTATTGATACAGCAGAAGTAGCGCAGGAATTTTGTCTTGGAATGACAAGCTGTAGTTTGTTTTGGAGTGTCCTTGGTATGGTTTCGTATGGCTGTGTTAGCAGGTGGGCCAGGCTGGTACAGTTTGCTTGGAAAGGATAATAGTGAAGAGGTGCAGCAGGTTGCGTTTTGTTTTTTTAGGATGATGGAGGATGTACCGTTGGGTGCTAGGGGCAAGCATAACAGCATAGTAATTTATGGTATAGATGGTGTAGACTTTGTTTTGGTGAAACAACCTGATCACAAGATAAAGTCAAACGTGATGGCCTTGTGATCCCTTTCCTTCTTATTTTTTATTACATTTTTATAAAATCTTGTGTAGAGATTATTGTAAGGGGCTTTCTTGTTGTAACATGGACCTCCTCCTTCAAACTTTGTCACGTGGGCTTGATCCTAAAAAATAAATAAATGGATAATGGGCTTGCTAATTATCAATTGATGTAAATGGGCTAAAGAATGGTGAAGTGTTTATGTTATTTTTTTTAGATGTTTTTGAATGAAAGGACTTTATTTGGATATTATTTGAATTGAGTTTTGAAGTGGATAATTGAATGGAAAATGGATTTGGAAAATAAAAAATGGATTTTCTGTGGATAAATTGAATTTAAATGGACAAATGGATATTAGATGGATAGTTGCGAAATTGATAATGAAAAGGGTTTAGAAATGGATTTGTAAAAAAAATGGATATGGATAACGGAATTGGAAACTGGATACTTGGTTTAGAGAAATAGATAATGGTGGACAAAAGTCGTTATGGGAATGGATATGCGCTTCCACTCTGAACAACACCAAAAACCTTGACAATTGGACCTGACATGCCACAACCAAAGAAGATCTGCCTCGAATGAATCCATCTGATCCATGGCCACTTGAGTACATTTGTCTGGCCCAGAATAGCTTAATCTTCCACTGAACTTCAACCGATATTGCACACACCCTTGACCTAATTTCAAGCGAATCTGAATTGAACGACACCTCTCCTTAAACAACAAAGAGATAAAAAAACCTAATCTCCATGCTTCGGGTGCATACTGATGAACAACACAGCCCAAGATGTTGACAATCAACAAAGCCCTAGTTCCTCAATCTTCACTAGGACCATGATGAAACCTTGATCACTCGATGCCTCTTGAGAAATCTTGAACTCGATACTTGATGAATCTGGGCAGAGGAAAGCCTTGTAGATGAATGAACTCTGAACAAGGAAAATTCACATCTCTGAATAATGCTTTGATCCCACGTCTTAGAAGACCAATGCAACGTATGATATGAGTTATGACTAATGGAGATGCAGATTATGGAAATGATATGATATGCAAGGTTAGGGTTAGGGTGAAAATTAGGGTGTGACAGATGCCCCTATTTAATCTTCTTGGACTTGAAGGTGAGAGTGGCAAAGTCTTTCTTAAAGTCAAGGTACAAGGCGATTAAATATAAGAATACCCAGAATTTTCAGCCGAAAAGGAGTGGAATGAAAGGTGATGAAATAGTGGGATGGCTTGGAAAAGGCGTCTGTCAGTGGGAAAAAGCAATTGGTTATGAGGGAGATATGATATGCTTGAGATGCAATGCGGAATCAACATGAGTGCTAATGATGCGGAAATGTATGCAAAATGCTGGGGATATGAAGATGTGAAAGTCTGGACTTTGCTGGGAATAATGGCATATCAACTCATGGGTTGAGGAAAACAAAGACAACATTGACTCAGGGGTCCTGAACAAATTGAAAAAATGAGTCAACTCGGGGGTTGAAGAACAAATCAAAATATCGACGCAGGGGTTGAGGAAGGAATAACGATGATATCGACTCGGGGGTCAAGAAGATAAAGACAAGATTGACCCAGGGGTCAAGAAAATAAAGACAACATTGACTCGGGGGTCATGAAGATAAAGAAAACATTGACTCAGGGGTCAAGAACTAAACAAGATATCAACTCGGGGGTTGAGAAAGGAAATGATTATGATATCGACTCGGGGGTCAAGAAAATAAAAACAACATAGACTCAGGGGTCAAAAACGAATCAAAATATCAACGCACAGGTTGAGGTACGAAATGATTATGTTATGTATGCAATGCATATGTGGATGCAAGCAGGTGATTAGTTTTATGAAGGTACCATCGGTGGTGGGCTTTTGGTAGGTGCCAAACAGGGTTTGACTTTAAGGAGGATGCTTGCATGGTGGACTTTGGGAGACGCTAAGTAGTGTTGGCTTTTAAGAGACGCCAAGCAGTATTGGACTTTGTCTGGTGGTTGTCAATAGGAATTGGACTTTTGGTGATGCCAACCAGGTTTGAACTTTGGTTTATGATGATGCCAGTAGGGTGGGCTTTTAGGAGACGCCAAGCAGGGTTGGACTTTGGAAGGTTTGGTGAAAAGAGTTGACTCCCCGACACTCGGTATTGGATGATGCTATGATCAGAAGACAGATGTGGATGCTCTTGGTGCCCCAAGTTTAATCCTTGGTAGAAGTTGTGTGCTTGTTCCTGAGAGAATCTCACTTCTAGCTGATGGGCCGTGATGGTTTTGCAAACGGCAGTATGAGCGCAACGACTTATCCAATGAATGTTGATTGTGCTTTTGCTCTGCCCCAAGGCTTTTTTTTACAGTTGTTGAACTCCAAGGTTGCTTAGTGTCTGACATGGTCAGCTTGACCCATTTGAAAGCATGGAGGGAAACTGCCCCTTTGCAAATTGTCTGTTCTAGTGCATAGGGTTTCTGAAGGAGTTCACCAAGAAAGGTTTATTCCATGACATAGTCTTAGACGATTTTCCCCGGTGTCTGAATTTTACAGTGGTCTATCCCTATTCGAACCTCGGAAGGACTTGCCCCTGATTAACAAGGTCACGAGAAAGTCTTGATTCGTGTCAGCACCAACGAATGATCAAGTTCCTCTTTGATTGCTCTTGGTCGGAATTTCCATAATGCCAAGTACTTACTTGCATTTAAAATTGTTTATTCAAAAATGGTAATTTTAATGCGACGATCATGCAAGTTTTGAAAGAAATCACTTATTGGAATGATCTAAAAGTGGATGAAAAGTGGACCATTAGTCCAAACGCAATGCTGATTTAGCTGGTGTATGAAAGATATAGCAAGAATATGACACCAATTAGTAAATCTGTGGGGAGTCAGTTTACGCAACCTTGCTATAGTATGCTTTCAGAATAAACCTCGCTCAATTAGGTCTTTTGAGGGTTGTAACGTGGTCTGGTTCACAGTTAATAAAACAAAGGATATAAGGCTCAAATTTGATTTGTACCCACCCCTTCTTCGTGATGATTCTCTAGTCCTACATCCAGTTAAATTGACATACACATCTAGAGTTTGACGGTTTAAGAGTGAAGATGATGATTCAAGATTTTCTTGAAATGACAGTCACCTTATTTTGTTTTTGTGGATGGATATCAATGACCTTTTGATGGTGATCATTGAATTTTATTTTGTTTTACTTGAGGATTTGAGAGCCTCTTTTGCTTTAGATCCCTAACTTTTGCCTAAGTCGCCTCTTTGGAGTGGTGGACTTAGCGGGCTTTTCTTTTCTTTTTTTTGAAGGGTTGTGACTGCCAAGTTTTTGGTCGTTGAAGAACAACCGCCATAACAGGAGGTTTCATCTTGAAATTCGAATGTGTAGTCAAGACAACTGAACACTACCCATGCCCCAGGTTAAGCGTAAGGGTTTTGAAATCCGAAAAAAACTCCTACTTCTAGGGCCGAAGTGGTTGACTAGGGACTAACTCCTTATCACTCCAGTGTTTAGGGGATTGAAACAATGCATGTACAACATCGGCACGATTTTATCTGAAAGCATACAGTTTTCAATTATGGGTATTTTGTTTTCATCATCCTCCCTCAAATCTTTGCTAAAGCAACAATGTGGTAAAGGAAGTGAAGTGGAAAAATATTTAGTGATTTTTTGCAATAAATGAGAAAAGATGAGTGGATACCAATGGACTTGTTCAAAACATGCATGATCATTGCATTAACAATACCATTAATAAACAACAATGTCTAAAAGCAAATAGCACTTAACAAAAAGAAACTACAAATGCAAAGTAATGACATGATCTAAAATTGTCAGCATTGAGGAACTGGGCTTTTCTTTCTTGATTTGTTGTTGGGCTAGATTTCTTGCTCGTCGAGATCAGTATGATAACCTTCTTCACACTTACTCTCAGCAACTTCTTCCATAATAGGGGATGACAGACCCGCCTAACTAGATGAAGAATTTATGTTGATTTGAAGACCTTGAGGCGTAAATGAGATTAGCTTGAACTCAATCAAATCTTGGACTTTGTTTTTGAACTGTTTGCAATCTTCGGTTGAATGCCCCATTGCGTCAGCATGGCAACCACATTGTGCATTGGCATCAAAGCCTGGTGGGTATGGAGGAATCACAGGATCCAAGTCCTTTGGCACTATCAGTCCACTATTGATCAAGCGTGGCAGTATATGACTAAATGGCATTGGCAATGGATCAAAATGCATTTTTGGTCTTTTATTATAGTAGCGTTGGCGTTGTGGAGCACGCTGCTGTGGAATCTGTTGATGATGAGGGGGACCTCTATCGATAGGAGGATATTGACCATGTGGAGAGAATGGAATCGCACAGGTAGACCCATAGGATTGCTGACTTTGAACAGTCGAGATGCTCGGGTAACAAGGTAATGGAGGTGGAACTTGTGGAGCTTCCCAGATGAAATTAATTTCACCATCCTCTTCCTCTTGAGAACTGACAACTGATTCACTTTCGCTAGCTGGGATGTTCAAGGCGTCTTGGATTTTTCCACTCTTGGGAAAACACTCGAGGCGTTCTCCAACTATTACTAGGTCAGAAAACATTGATGTCTCAGCGCCATCCATTTTTTCCAAGTATGGACCTTGCAAGGTATTCAAGAACATGTCAACCAATTCTCTGTCTAAGATAGGTGGTTGAACGCGGGCAGCTACCTCTCTCCATCTCTGAGCATATGCTCTGAAGGATTCATTGTCCTCTTGATATAAGTCTTGCAAATGCATGTGGCTATGAGCCATGTCAAGATTGTATTGGTATTGCTTCACAAAGGCGTTAGCTAGGTCCGACCATGATTTGATGTGGATGCTCTCTAGCTCCATGTACCAACTTAGTGATGCCCCACTCAGACTGTCTTGGATACAGTGAATCATAAGTTTGTCATTGTGGACATGTGAGCTCATTCTTCTGCAATACATCACCAAATGTTGTTTTGGACAACTATCCCATTTGTACTTCTCAAAATTCGGTGTCTTGAACTTTGGAGGTATTACAAGGTTGGTTACCAAACACATGCTCGAAGCATTCAGATCCAAAGTATCACGGCCTTTTATGGCGTTAATCTTCTCCTCAACCACACGACATTTTTCCATAATTTCAACGGCTCGCAGGTCCTTGGTTTTCATAATGGGGACCACCTCTTAGGAATTTGGCTCAGAGAATGCAAAACTCTGATATTCCATGGTATCAAGAGAAGAAGAATGTTCATCCCGCACAATGGTACTATAGCGAGCGATTTTGGACGCGGTTCTTAAGCGCGGCCGCTCTCTGGAGTCGAGTTTACTACAGGTCGATTCATTTTTTATCCTATTAAAGCTGATGAAGGAAGGGAAATAGATGTCTCCAATTAACCCTGCTTGCATACTGAGTTTAAACAGCGGTCTGTTAGGTTACGAATGCTATCAATGTGGGGGGCCTTTGTATTAGTTATTTGTATTTTCGCCAATACTGATTTTTCTCTGGGGTTTTGTTAGGATACTGCTTCAGATTATGATATATGGGATTATGGGTTTTTGTTTAGTGTGCTCGCTAAGATTTTTCTTTCAATCTTATGCCTACGTATTCTCGTTTACCGAAACAGGGAAATCAGAGCGTTCGTAGTTCCTCCTATTCTATGGGAGGAAATGGTGTTTTGGTGTCTTGTTCAAAGCCCAAGACGTGAAGCGAAAGGTGGTTTGTATCTTGTTCAAAGCCCAAGATATGAAGCTGAAGGTGTTGACTTTAGGGAGAATTTGGCATCTCTAAAGGGGGTCTGTTTGTCACAACTGTTGGGTGACTGACTGTAAAGGAGGATCACTTTAACCGGGATACGCGGATCCTAACAATGCCATAATTTCCTTTATAGAGGGTTTTAACCTGAAGGAGAAGACTTTAACTCAGTTTAGAGCAATTCCATATTTCCTTAGGAATTTCTCATGCTAAAAGAGGGACAGTGGCATGGATGTAGATGATCTAGAGGCTTGCCTCTTAGAGCGATTAGATGAAGGGGACGAAGTTGTTGATGTTTGTGTACTGTGAACGAGGCACATCTTTGATGTTAAAAGGTGGATTGGATCAACCAGTGGTTTTCTTATACAAAGCCTAAGAGGAGGCTAATATGTGTCTCGTACAAAGCCCGAGAGAGAGGCTGAAAGGTTTTGACTCGACGATGGAGACTTTTGGTATCTCGTATAAAGCCCGAGATGGAGACTATTTGACTCGACAAGAGAGTTTTTGTGTCTCATACAAAGCCCGAGATGGAGGCGAAAGGGGTGATTGACTCAACGAGGGAGTCTCTTATGTGTCTCGTACAAAGCCCGAGAGAGAGGCTAAACGTTGTTTGACTCCGCTGGGGAGAATCATTGTACAAAGCCCAAGAGGAGGTTGAACTTCACTGGAGAAGGATCATTATACAAAGCCTAAGAGGAGGCTATGGTGACTGTTTCAGTTGAGTGACAGGTCCAGTATACTGATTTTGAAAGAGAAAATCAGTTCTTATATGAGCAACACTGTACTCAAGGATTTGATTCGAGGATCCGGGTTATTCCTGTTATTTAAGGAAGTGGGAAATCCGAAGGGTATTGAGACTGTCCGAGTCTACGGGTTTTCTTCCTATTTAACGAAGGGGTCACTTGAGAATGTCTTTGAGACTCAAGGAGATTAGACTGTCCAAGTCTAGAGTTTCGTCTTTTGTACTATGCTTTGAGAAATAGTAGTAGACTCTTTGAAAGGACTGTTTTATGCAGATGATTAAGTTCTGCTCCTATACCTCTAGGAGGTCGTCGGGACAATTTGTACGAAGCCCAAGAGGAGGATGGAAACTTTTTAAGAAGCCGATAGGTCCTTGTACGAAGCCCAAGAGGAGGCTAACATTCCTGGAGGAAGAGATCATTATACGAAGCCTAAGAGGAGGCTGTGAATACTTCTAAGAAGCCGGCGGGTCCTTGTACTAAGCCCAAGAGGAGGCGGGGTTGCTTTTAGGAAGCCTGTGGGCCCTTGTACAATGCCCAAGAGGAGGCCGATGCTTTTAAGAAGCCCATGGGTCCCCAAACCCCGAAAAATTCAAGGCAAGCTATTCACAAGGAATAGAGCAAGTCAGGAAAGTTCGAGAATCTGGAAGAAACTCAAAGATGCCATTCACGAAGAATACATTCATCTCTGGGAGTAGAGTTTCTTGACAATTCCTAATGAGGACAGCCGAAGAGAAGACTGTATCTGGTGATCCTATTGGGGATCTAGTTGTCTATTTCTACGAATAAACGAAACGGCGTCACCTAGTTCTAGACGTAGTTGCCGGGGAAACTCGAAATATCTATACTATTATTACACAGTTGATATGAGTTTATGAAAGAAGACTTACAGTGAAACAGCCCCACAATACAGTTATATGTATATGAAAGCGGTAAAGGAAAACAATAACCACTTACTCGGTTGTAGAGCTTCCATGCTGTTTGGTTAGTTGTTCAACAAAGAAAGATTGAAAACAACAGTATATTTCAAAATCAAAGGAGAAAGTGCTTTGAAAAAGAAAGATTTGGGGCTTACAGCTTAAGGAGAGGCCCAGGGTTTTATCAGTGAACGCACTGTTTGAATTTGTACAGAGGGACTTATACAAGTGACTGAGGCCCAAAAGGTTTTCTGTACAAAGGGGTAGGTCTTATACACTCTCAAGAGGCCCAAAAAGTTTTAAAAAGGAAATGGGTCTTACTACTCGAGGGTAGGTCCAGTTGACTTTTCGTTTGAAATGGCGATCGCGCCGAGGTTTCCTTTTAACGCAGAGGGACTTATACAATAAGTGAGGCCCAAATGGTTTTGGTTAAAAGGGGATTGGGTCTTACACTCTATTAGAGGCCTAAAAGTTTTGAATGGGTCTTATAGCTCGAGGAGAGTCCCAAGGTTATTTTTCAAAAGGCGACGATCGCGTCATTTGTTTTTGATGGTATCGGGACTTATACAATACACTGAGGCCCAAAAATGATTTGGTCAAAAAAAGTATTGGGTCTTACACTCTATTAGAGGACCAAAGTGTTTTGAAAATGATTTATGAGGGTTGAATTAATCCAAAAACCCTGATTTGTTTTCAAAAATGTATTTAATTGAATAAAATTTCAATTAAAATGATCAAAAATTGTTTAACATATGGAAAACAAATTGTGATCTTGGATTAATGCTTCAAAAATTAAGTATTGACCTACAAAATAATTAGAAAGCATTAAAAGTTGCAAAATCAAGGTGGAAAAAATATTTTAAATGTTAAAAACAATTAAAACATTAATTCTTTGCAAAAATATCAATTATACAAAATAAATAATATTTTTGGGATTTTTTGGGAAAATAAAATATTTTAACATTTTTGTGAATTATTAAAAAAAGAATCAACTCAAAATCATTAAAACTCAGAGAGAAATTAATTTTTGAATCAATTAAATAAAATCACAAAATTCAAATATTCAAATATTCAAAAAATGGCGCCAAGAACACACCAAGAACACGCGCGTGTTCTGGGTTTGCCCAGATTTGCATTTTCTATCCAATCTCACTGAATACTTGATTATATCATGCAATCCGTATACCAATCAACTCGTTTTAATCTCACGATCATGTCTATGACAATTAATTTCATTTAAATTAAACATATATAACAAGAAATCATGAAAAATCCTCAAGAACCCTAATTTCTGCATGAAGGCTAGGATTTTTTATACACGATTCCAACAATGCAATTAATTAAAGGGAAACATTCCATGCATGATTATGAACATATGGCCAAATTATTGTGCAGCAAAAATTGCATGGATCATAGAGTTAGAAGAGCTCATGCTTATCACTTGCAGCTGGTGATCGTGATTTGTGTTGGAGGTGTTACAACTAGGTTCCAATGATCTGGATAGCTTACCTAGGTGCCATGGAGTATGTATGAATGCTTGGAATGGATTGAAATGGTTTGGAGTTGAAGATGGTACCTCAAGTGCAACACTGTTAAGAACTTGAGCAATTGGCTGGTGATTTTGTGAAATCTGTATTCCAGATGTTATGTGAGTGTTTGGATCACTTCTATATGATGTATGTAAGGTGTGTGTGTGATTGGTTTGATTGGAAAAGCTCTCAAACTCAAAACCCTATAGTGACTTGCCTTAGAAGGCAAAATTGGAGTGAAAGAAGAGATTTTGAGGAAAGCATCTGTTTGATGGCTTTGATGTACTCAAACTGATCACAATTGAGCTCTATTTATAGTAGAGAAAGTTTGTTTTGGGATCCACAGTGAATGGCAACTGCAGCAGAGGTTTGGCCAATGTTGTCCAATGGAAATCCAAGTCTCCTCTAGCCATTGACTAGAGGTTAGGGCACAGGGCTGTGGTTCCCTTGGTCTTGGATAAGTCTTGACTGAATTCAGTTGAGAATGGCTCAGTCCATGCCACCTTGATGCTTCCATTGAATGCTCCAATCCAAAATTGAAGTCTTGTCCCTATTTTGGCAATTCTAGGTTCAACATGCTATTTCTTGTTTCAAAGACTTTGGAGGCTTGGCTCAGTGATTGTCCCCTTTAGATTCAATCCTCAGATGTGTTCAAGTGGATAGGAGCATTTGGATTTGGCTGATTTTGGCAAATCGAGCAAAATTCTAAAATCTGCCTTGCCTTGACAGATTTCAACAAGGCAACTTGCCAATGTCATATCTCATGACTCAAATTGAATTTGGTAATGTTCTTGGCCATTTTGGAAAGCCCTTACATGATACAACAACTGTTTGAACATGTTTGGTTTTGATCTCTTTTGAATCCAAGTGAAAAATCGCCCTACATTTGGCAAAAAGTAAGGTAAAATCTGATTTAGTGAAATTTTCACTAAGTGTTGGAACAAAGTGACTTTTCTTGATTTTGATCACTCCATAACTCAAAATCCATGAGGAATTTGGACATAGGTCAGTATGAAGCTTTTGTAGAGGGAAATGAGATCTACAAATCAAGCTTTGAATGGGGAACAATGGCCTTGTGGTTTAGGAGTTATGGTCCTCCAAAGTTGGCACATTAGTGTCACTTTTTCCATAACTTGCAAATTTTTCTAAGTTTTTATGGTTACCCCTTTTACAAGTTATCCCACTTTCTTTGATTTTTCTTGATGAATGATGATTCAAATCATACATTAACATCATTTTAGGGTTAAAAATCCATTTTGGTGAAAAATCTCAAAAAGTCAAAGTTGACTTTTGTGCACAGTTGACTTTTCATCAGATGAATTCCAAACTGTGCAATTCTTCTTGAAATCATGTCCTTGACCTAAATCAAACTTGATGGACATGTTCCCTGGGTGTCATAGGGTATATTGAATCATGTCTTAGGGCTTGGGAGCATGTCCTGGTCAAAAGTCAAAGTTACAGTTGACTTTCCTCGCGAAACCCTAATTGTGGTGCAGATGAAATTGAGACTTGTTGCTCAAGCTTCTTGGATTAATCCATTGTTCCAAATGGATCAATATAGTTCATTAGAGACCCTCAAACACTCCCTTGAGGTCTTGGCTCATGATTTTCCCTAAAAGTCAACTTAGGGGTGAATTAGGTCAAGAAACCATAATTCCTGATTCTTGATGTATGCATCCCCTGAGGCTAAATTGACTTGATGATTAGGTCCATGAGGTTCCATGGAGTATATTAGGTTATGCTTTGAAGCATTGGATCATTCCCAGAGGAAAATTTCCATCTGGAGGCCCTGATCGACCGAAACCCTAATTTGGTGACACTGTCGATCTTGAGACTTAATCCACCTAGAAGGGAGCAGCCTTGTGCTTGATCCTTGAAGTAGGAGTCCTTTTGATCCATTGTGGATGTTTGAGAGGTTAGACAAGTTGAAAATCATGTCATTCCTTGATTGATCCTTTGTCTAAGGCTCTGAGAGGGCTTGAAGCCCTAAATTTGATTGTAGTGGATGCTCACCCATCTTTGGGGAGACTGATGAAGCAAGATGGCTCCCCCATATTGTGATGATGATTTTCACAATGATGGGAAATCTTAGTGGTCAAATTTTGGGGTATGGCAGATGCCCCTATTTAATCTTCTTGGACACGAAGGTGTGAATGACGAAGGTATTTGGGCATTCGGGGTGCAAGAGGATTAAATATCGGAATATCCAAAATTTTGACGGCTATGAATGGTAGCTTGCGCATTCATCTTCTTTTGCTAAGCAATGATGCTTAGAAAAGGTAAACTTCCCCTCGATACTGGTCTTCGTCCAAGGAACTGGTCTCAGTTGCGGGAACAAACTTCCCCTCGATCCTGGTTTCCTACCAAGGAACTGGTCTTAGTTTCTCTTGTTAACTTCCCCTCGATCCTGGTTTCCTACCAAGGAATTGGTCTTTGTTTCTGATTTAAACTTCCTCTCGATCCTGGTTTCCTACCAAGGAACTGGTCTATGTTTCTTTTGTCAATAAACTTTATTGACAAGGGACGCTATTTGTAGCGGTTCTCCTCAAACTTCTCGCCGAATTTTCCTGGGGAGATGTCATTTGACGGAAAAAGTTTTGATGTCAGAGTTGCTGGGGAACCCAGTCGTCTGAGCTGTAGAGGTGGTCAAACTTCTCTGTTGGAGACGCCATTTGTCGACTCTACTGGGGAAAACGAGTCTCTTGAGAGAATGCTTTCGCTTGGGGGCTTACATCATACTTTTCTCTGAGATCCTCTCGGAGAAATGCCATATGGTGTGATCCAATTTTAAGGTGCCGATGACCTTTTCATCAGTGGTTTTTTCGGAGAAAAACTTCCGTACCACCGAATCTTTTGATTAAGAGGCTTTCTCTGTGGATTTTCCTTAATCTGGGAAAGCAAGGATATCATCTTCAATGGCGAAGAGTGATGCTGACTGAAAGTTCCTCTGGTTTTTCAGAGGTTCAAGTTATCAAAGTGGTCAAGGGCCAACTTCCTTCCAGAAATAAACTGGAGGCGAGGTTGTTCAAACGCAGCGTTTCCTGACGAGACAAGAACTGACAACTGGATTGAGAAAACTTCTATCACTAGGGGACAAGACCGGCTAGAGTGATAGTGATGCAATATGAATGCGAATGCAAGTAAAATGCATGATGTATGTATGTATATGCTGACAAAACTGACGCGACACACAAACTAAAAGATGAACATGACTGGATATTCGGCCATCACGGGGCGAAGAAGTACCGCTGGTTCAGAATAGCAATTCTACCTTGCTCATGAGAGATAGTCCCCGTTGAGAGCTATGTTGGTCGGGCTTAGGAGATAAGAACTCGGCCGAGGGTATCAGATGGGAAAGTCGCATCTGATACAGCTGATCCTTCATTCAGGCGCACTGGCTTAGAAGGAGTACTTTGATTCTGCACTTTGAGGTTCGATTACTTCTGGAGAAGCGACCGATGTTCTTCTGATGTTCAACAGTCAAAAGAAATTGTTGTCTTCATTAAAAAGCAGAAAAAGTTTTAACAAGTAAATTCATTTTTGTTTTATTTCAAGAATCGTTAATCATGTTAAAAACATCATTCTGTAAAGCTAAAACAAATAAGAATTACAAACAAAAGCACAAGGGCTCAAATTTTATTGATAAGAGGGAGATCAGCCAAACGCGTGATTCCATTGAGTATATACAAAGTTAGAAAATGGTAATTTACAGGGAAAAGGGCTATGTTGAAACATAACAACCGCTATCCTCCTACCAACTTTGAATTCGGGGCATCCTGAGCTTCTGTCGAAGATGACCTTGACTGGAGTTTTCTGACGGATGATGTAACTGCTGCAGTTGAGGGACTCGCCTCTGTCGAACATAGTTACTTGCCATTATCCCTAAATTTTTGCCTGGATTGTACTCTGATGTTTCCAATCCATCAGGATGATTTTTTTTTATGTCTCTAACTTTTTCCTGGACCGCCCTTTCGGGTTTTCAATCCACCGAGACGTTTTTTTTTTTTAGTTTAGGCGAAGTATTTCTTGACTACATCAACATTCGTGGGGTAGGCAAATTCCTCTCCGTCCATGGTTGCAAGTCTCAAGGCGCCGCCTGAGAAAGCTTTCGTGATCACATAAGGGCCGTCATAATTTGGAGTCCACTTGCCCCGAGAATCAGTGAGAAAAGATTATATCTTCTTGAGCACGAGCTTTTTGTCGAACGCCCTCTTCATTCTCTGTTGATACAACTGACCATGGCATAGTGCCGTTATTCTCTTTTCTTCGATCAGATTCAGTTCGTTGTGTCGGCTTTGACACCATTCAGCTTCGATGAGCTTAGCTTCCATCAATACTCGGATTGATGGGATCTCTACTTCTATGGGGAGCACTGCTTCCATGCCATGTACTAGAGAGAAAGGGGTAGTACCTGTTGAAGTGCGGACAGATGTGCAATAACCGTGAAGAGCAAAGGGTAGCATCTCGTGCCAGTCTTTGTAGGTTACAACCATCTTCTGAACAATCCTCTTGATGTTCTTATTGGCCGCTTCTACCGCTCCGTTCATCTTGGGTCGGTAGGGAGATGAGTTATGGTGTTCAATCTTGAACTCAATGCACAACTCTTTCATCATCTTGTTGTTCAAGTTAGATCCATTACGAGAAATGGTCTCGCTTGGAACACCATAACGGCAGATAATATTGTTTTTGATAAATCGGACCACCACTTGTCGGGTTACATTGGCGAATGACGCCGCTTCGACCCACTCGGTGAAGTAGTCAATGGCTACTAGGATGAACCGATGTTCGTTTGAAGCCTTGGGCTCAATTATGCCAATCATGTCGATTCCCCATATCGAGAATGGCCATGGGGAAGAGAGAACTTTGAGATGTGATGGTGGTACATGAATTTTGTCGGAGTATATCTGACACTTGTGACACCTCCTCATGTACTTGTAGCAATCGGATTCCATTGTCAGCCAATAGTACCCTGCTCTGAGAATTTTTCTCGCCATTGTGTGTCCGTTGGCATGAGTGCCAAAGGATCCTTCATGAATTTCTTTCATAAGCATGTCTGCTTCTGGTCTGTCGACGCATCGAAGCAAAACCATGTCAAAATTTCTCTTATAGAGAGTGTCACCGCTCAGGAAGAAGTTTCCAGCCAATCTTCTGAGGGTCTTTATGTCTTTCCTGGATGCCCCAGGTGGGTACTCTTGTTTCTGAAGGAAGCATTTGATATCGTGATTCCAAGGTTTGTCGTCTATGACTGCTTCGATCGTGAAGATGTAGGCGGGCTGTTCAAGGCGCATTATGTCGATCTTAGGTAAGTCATTCCATTGACCTACACTAATCATGGAAGAGATAGTGGCTAATGCATCAGCCATGTGATTCTCCTCACAAGGGATATGATGAAACTCAACTCTGTTAAAGAAAGGTAACAACCTTCTTGCATAGTTTTTGTAAGGAATCAATCCTGATTGGTAAGTGTTCTAATCTCCTTTTATCTGATTGATAACCAGGGCTGAGTCGCCGTATACGTCCAAGTTTTTGATCCTTAAATCAATCGCTTCTTCGAGACCCATGATACAAGCTTCGTATTCGGCCTCGTTGTTTGTACACTTGAATGTCAGTCGAGCAGTGAAAGGAATGTGGGTACCCTGAGGGGTAACAATGATTGCCCCAATTCTGTTTCCGCAATGATTAACTGTTCCATCAAAGATAAGTCCCCATTGGGAACCTGGTTCTGGCCCTTCACTGGGTAGCGCTTCATCGTAGTCCTTCATTTTTAGATACATGACATCTTCGTCTGGGAAGTCAAACCCGATTGATTCTTGATCGTCAATCGGTTGATGAGCCAAATTATTGGCTAAAATACTTCCTTTAACGGCTTTTTGAGCATGGTACTCTATGTCATATTCTGATAACAGCATCTGCCAACGGGCAATTCTTCCCGTGAGAGCAGGCTTTTCGAAGACATACTTGATTGGACCCATTTCTGAGATTAACCAAGTAGTATGACGAATCATGTATTGGCGAAGACGTTTGGCTGCCCAAGCCAAAGCGTAACAAGTTTTCTCAAGCATCGTGTACCGAGTTTCGCAGTCGGTGAATTTCTTGCTCAAATAGTAAATGGCAGACTCTTTCCGTTTAGTTTCATCTTGTTGGCCAAGTACACATCCCATTGAGTCCTCTAGAACTGTGAGGTAAATAATCAGTGGTCTTCCTTCCACTGGAGGTGATAGAATCAGAGGATTCAACAGATATTCCTTAATACTGTCGAAGGCGGTTTGGCAATCTTCTGACCAAACGCAATCCTGATTCTTTTTGAGTAATTTGAAGACTGGCGCGCAGGTCGCGGTCAAGAGGAATATGAATCTGGAGATGTAGTTCAAACGTCCCAGGAATCCTCTGACTTGTTTTTCAGTTTTCGGATAAGGCATTTCTCGAATGGCCTTGACCTTGTCAGGATCAACCTCAATTCCTTTCTGGCTGACGATGAACCCTAGTAGTTTCCCTGAACGGACAGCGAAGGTGCACTTGTTAGGATTCAAGCGGAGCTTGAATTTTCTTAAACGTTCAAACAATTTTGACAGATGTTCAACGTGCTCACTCTCTGTTTTTGATTTTACAATCATATCATCGACATATACCTCGATTTCTTTGTGTATCATGTCATGAAACAGAGTAGTCATGGCCCTTTGATAGGTTGCCCCGGCGTTCTTCAAACCGAACGGCATTACCTTGTAACAAAAGGTACCCCATGGGGTAATGAACGAAGTTTTCTCCATTACTATGGGCGCCATTTTGATCTGATTATAGCCCTAGAACCCATCCATGAAGGAGAAAACTTTGAACTTTGCTGTACTGTCTACCAGCATGTCAATGTGTGGTAAAGGAAAGTCGTCCTTTGGACTAGCCTTGTTTAGGTATCTGTAGTCAACACGCATTCTGACCTTTCCGTCCTTTTTGGGAACGGGTACGATGTTGGCTAACCACTGAGGATATTCAGATGCAGCGAGGAAAACCGCGTCAATCTATTTATGTACCTCCTCTTTGATTTTGATGGCCATGTCCGGGTGAGTGCGTCTCAACCTTTGCTTTACTGGCGGATATTCTGACCTCAACGGTAAATGATGTTCCACGATGCTGGTATCTAACCCTGGCATATCCTGATAGGACCAAGCGAATACATCGGGGAATTCTTGGAGAAGCTTTATCAAACTCTCTTTGGCAGTTGGACTGAGTAGTTCCCCAATCCTGATTTCTTTTCTCTCTTTTTCTGAACTCAAGTTTACCGTTTCCAACGGCTCTTTGTGAGGTTCAATGGACCTTTCCTCTTGTCTGAGTAATTGGGAGATCTCTTCTGGAATTTCGTTGTCAACTTCTTCTTCAGCCCCAAATACCGGGAACTCAAAGTTGGGAGAAGGCATCGGATCGTATGTTTCAACGGGGTTTAAAACAATTAATCTGCATGACGTGATGATTCGTGTTTAGAAGAGATAGAGAAAATGCAAGAGTGTGTGCAATGTTTTATTTTATTACTGCTTGTTTTTATTTTTGAATTGTTTTTTAGGATTACCATTTTCTGAGAAAAGCAAAAAGAGAAAACAACAATAAATGCGGAAATTATAGAACGACGTTATTTTATTAATGAACAAGTCGATTCTTGAAACTACGGCCCTATAAAACAAAACTCTGTCACTTTGGGCGAAGCGAAGAGGGAAATTTACAGAAAGCGAGCCCTATCAAAACATCTGTTTCACCTGGGCAGGGTGAAAGGTTAAAGATGGCAATTACTTTGACTAATGAACGACCTTCGGAACATCGACAACAACCCATTGGCGGCGAACTCCTCGGTGAATCACAAAGTCTGGCACCTTCCTTGATTTGTCTTCAGAAATGACACTGATTTCTGGTGGAGCAGGATCATTGGAATCTGTCTCCCAAGCAGAGTTGTCGTAGGAGAATTCCTCAGTTGTATTTTGCATAGCATTTGTGCTCTTAGGTACATCTCCCCATCCAGTAGGCTGGATGTCTTCAAACCTGATACGAGAGCTTTCGGGTGCGGTGTACTTGACCATATAGTCGTATTTTCTGCTTGGTTGTCCCAGGGTGTCCCAAACTTCTTTGGAACTGGAGGAGTCATCTCTCTCGATAATGTTGACCTCGGGAAAAGCATAGTTGATGAATTCAAGTCCTGCAAACATTGCGAATTCATCTTCATGTTGAGTAGTTTCAGGATGACCTGAGTGTTGATCCCATAACATGGTGGGGACACAGGTATTCTGTTCAATGACGGTCAGCTGATTTTCATTGTTCGGCTGACTTTCTTGCCCCAAATCTCTTGGGTAAGGCTGCCACATTGGCAGGCCATCCATTGGGCCATAGTAGTTATAGTCAAAGTTATCCTTCATCAGAGTGTCCTCCTCAATGAATTTGGTGGAGCACGACATCCTTCCGGATCACAATCTCCATATATCATTTCGACATCTGACCGTGGTATAAATCTCGGACTCTGTGCGGGATAGCAAAATGGTATAGGCACCTCTTCCTGAGACATATAACCGTCCTAGTTAAGATAGGACTTCCATTCTTCATTTGTGTCAAAGGGATCTTCCTCATTGATAGCATGTACTGCTTGAGACACTGGGTGAAGGAAACCTCCATTATGGAAGAAATTTTGAAGGGGATGAAGACTTTCATCATTGGCAGCTGTCTGGGTACAGGTTGCAGAAAAACCAAGACCCTTCTTTGTTGTATTGCTAGTAGGAATGACAAGCCGTCCCCATCCTGTCGTATCAGTACTCTCGACTGCTTTAACAACATCGTTGTATGAGGAAATCGAAGTTCCTTCTTTGAACTGATTGTTCTTGCTCACCGACAGTGCTTGGAACTGAGTTCCAATAACCTCCTCGGGTTCTATACCAGTAGATGATGACAAGTTACTCACAAGCAAGGCTTGTTCCCCACAAACTATGACAAGTTGATCGTTCTTGACGAACTTTAGCTTTTGGTGGAGGGTTGAAGTAACCGCTCCAGCCTGATGTATCCAAGGTCTTCCTAATAAACAACTGTAAGTTGCCCGGATGTCCATGACCTGGAAAGTGACTTGGAAAGTGTGAGGACCAATAGTTATGGGAAGATCAACTTCGCCGATAACCATTTTTCTGGATCCGTCGAATGCTTTGACGACGACCTCGCTGAGTCTCATCAGAGGGCCTTTGAATGATAATTGCATCAAAGTAGACTTCGGCATAACATTCAGGGCTGACCCTGTGTCTACCAGTACGCTGGCTAAATCATCGTTCTGGCAGTTGACTGTGATATTGAGCGCCATGTTATGACGGCGACCCTCTTCAGGTAAATCCTCATCAATAAATCCCAAATTATTGCAGGAAGTGATGTTAGAGACAATATTATCGAACTGTCTGATTGTTACATCCTGTTCTACGAAGGCTTGCTCCAAGACTTTCTGTAGAGCCTCCCTGTGCGCTTCTGAACTGAGTAACAGTGATAACACAGAGATCTTTGAAGGAGTTTATAATAGCTGATCAACAATGTTATACTCGCTCCTTTGGATGAGCTTCAGCATCTCATCATTGTTTTTCGAAAGGTCGGGATTACTGGATTGACCGACTGATGGATCGGGAGCTTCTGTCTGAAGTTCCTTTTCTTTATTAGGTTCCCCAACCCCTCGGTTGAAGATTCTACCACTCCGTGTTACTCGACTGATGTCTGCAATGTTCACGACGGAGGGTAATGGAATTTCCTTTCCATTCTCAATTGTTGTTGCACTATATTTGTAAGGGATAGCCTTAGTTGATTCATACGGTAATGCTCCCGGAAGATAGATGACTATGGGAACCTTCTGATTTTTCTGACCATCATAAGTAATCTCGATCCATTCTCGATTGGGAACTTTAGATTCGTCAAGTAGAGGGATAATGGCAAAAACATCCCTGGTCCGGTGATGGCCAGAGATTACAACAACACCCTCGACTTGATCGGCAAGGTAGTTCAGCGTCCAGTTGATGGGTCCAGAACCCGGATATGGACGAATTTCTCCACGATCCACCTGACCCTGAAGAGCTGCTCTCACAAGGTAACACCCTTGGTTACTTTCCGAACAGACGCTACAACGGTCGTAATTGTGTGGTGGCACCTGGCCACACCCACTTTGAATACAATGTAACCTCACTAGGTTAACTTCCACAGATTGGACATCCTGACTCTGACGCCGAGTAGGATTCCTGTTACTGATACTAATGTGCCGTGTATCTTCATCCATATAGATTGGCACCCACTAGTGATTTAAAAAGTGCTGAAGTGCCTCCTGGACAAGGGTACAACCTTGATTGTTTTCGCAACCCGCTTTACAGCTTTGATAGTCGTGTGATATCAGGAATCCGAGTCGGATCTGTTCAGCATGTAACTCTACCTGGTTGGTATTCATCACGCGAATGTCAAAGATTTGAACCATGTTGATCTGATAGGGATTCCTATCATGGTAGTCTTGGATCCATCCAAGATCCATCTGACGCTGGAGGGCCTCTTGTATGAAAGAGCATCCCTGCTTGTTTACCGAGCAAGTCAGACAAGAATTGTAATCATGCTGAGGCAGATTATGATACTGGCTTTTCCTTGAATGCATCACCACCAAGTTGACATTCATTGCACGGATATCGTGGTTCTGAATGACGTTAGAATTCGTGTAAACCATGTTAACTCCACGAACTCGGTGCTCTTGGATCCATCCGAGATCCATTTGTTCCTGTAGAGCTGTTTGCACCACAGGACATCCATGGTTATCTTTAGAGCAGATATCACACTGGTGATAGTTATGAGGTGGCACATGGCCATATCCACTCTGTCTACAATGCATCTTGACCAAATTGGTTTTCAACAAGAGTACATCGTGAATTTGATAGAAGTCGTTAGTCTCTCCTTCTATCAAATTGACTGCAGCCTTCTCATGTTGAGGCAGCGGGTTCGTAAGAACATTAGGATTTGTATCCTTGAAGGATAAGAGCCCGCTCCTAACAAGCTTTTGCACATCGGATTTGAAATTGAGACAATTCTCAATGTTATGCCCTGAACCTCCTTGGTGGTAAGGGCAAGTTTGATCCACCTTAAACCAAAAAGGTGGATTTTCTGGTACTGTAAGAGGAGACTTAGTCTGAATATGCCCCTTAGCCAGTAGTAATGGAAATAGTTCTGCGTACAACATGGGTATAGGATCAAACCCTGATGGTCGTGTTGTACGGTTGTTGTTGTATGGAGGACGAGCCTGCTGAAGAGGCTGTTGTGTCCTTTGCTGATTAGGTTGGCTCTGTGCAACCTGAGGTTGATACGTAGGAATAGGCGCAGGGTTGATAGCAGGAGTCACAGTTGCTACCGGTTGGTACCGACACCTTTGCTTTCCGAGAGAGATATTCCCAATATCTTGCTCTTTTTTCTTAGGGAGAGCACTACCGTATTTTTTAGTACCGCTCATCGATCCAGCGTCTTTTGCCAAACGTCCTTCTCGGACGGCTTCCTCAAGACGAACTCCCATACCCACCATCTCGGTGAAATCACTGGGCGCATTGGCAACCATTCTATCATAGTAAAATGAGCTTAAGGTTTTTAAGAAGATCTTTGTCATCTCTTTTTCCTCAAGAGGTGGACA
This sequence comes from Lathyrus tuberosus, assembly GCA_022829125.1. Lineage (NCBI taxonomy): Eukaryota > Viridiplantae > Streptophyta > Magnoliopsida > Fabales > Fabaceae > Lathyrus > Lathyrus tuberosus. Next base: position 6,058,556 of record JALAZF010000365.1, read on the forward strand.
AATCTGAGCGACGATTTCACGCCATCTTTGAGCATACTCCTTAAAGGTTTCCTTGTCCTTTTGCGACATCGATCTGAGTTGATCTCTGTCAGGTGCCATGTCCAGATTGTACTTGTATTGTTGGACAAAGGCAGTGCCAAGATCTCTGAAAGTGCTGATCGTGGCACGGTTTAAACCCATGTACCATTTTAATACGGCACCGGTTAAACTATCCTGAAAGTAGTGAATCATTAGGTCTTGATTCTCGGTCTGAGCTGACATCCGCTGAGCGTACATCACCAGATGGCTTTGAGGCCAAGAGTTACCCTTGTATTTTTCAAAGTCGGGCACTTGAAATTTGTGCGGAACTTTCACATTGGGGACCAGATAGAGGTCTGCGGCGTCCTTTCCAAATAAATCCTGACCGCGAATGGCTTGCAGTTCCTTCTGAATTTCCAAGAACTGTTCCTGGAACTCATCCATTCGGTCAAACATAGTTTCCTTTTTACCAGAAGGTATCTGTGGAATCTATCCTTCCGGGACAATGTGCACCACAGGGGGTGGTACCGTGACTACGGCAGCGAATCTTGGCGTCTCCCGAAGTTTGTAACCTTCAGGAGTCTTCAGTATGCCCCTGGCATCTTCGCTTTCCCGAAGTTTGTAACCTTCAGGCCCAGCGGCTTCTGTTATGATTCCCTGATCTTCAGCGATCGGCGGAACATATCCTTCCGGGATATAGTTAACAAGCATGCCCCTAGGACGATCTTTCGGCATCTGATACCTAGGATCGAACTTTTCCACTATGGGCGTCGAGGTGATCTCTGAGATCACAGTTCTTTGTAGCTGAGCTTCTGCCATGACTTGCATGTCATTACGAAGCTTTCTCATATCCACTCTCAGAGCGTCGATCTCTTCCTTCAACTCTCTATTTTCTTCCTCAAGATCATCCATCTTTTTCTGACGATTAGCCCGAGTATTGTACGAATGAGACAGTTTGACTCTAGAACCGAGACACAAACGTGAGATTTGTAGGTAAGAAGAATACGTGATGTGAGAATGATGAATGCAATGATTATATTAATTATTCTTTGGTTTAATCAAAATAAACTTCGACAATTAGATTGCAAATATCAAACAGTGGGGAAACCCCTTTTTATTGAATTCAATGGATTACACAAATGGAAATACAGTAGATTATAAGGTGCAGAAACAAAAACCTAAGCTAATGAGTCCCGAGTCCTCTCTGAAGAGAAATCGGGTGCTGACTCTGGTACTTTCCTTTTCTTTGATCGGGGCTCTTGGGCCATTGTCGGGTTGTCATTCCTTTGCCAAGTGAAAGGAGCGAGCAAATTCCTTTGGTCATCTTGATTCTCTATAGCATGTTGCTCTAAAATTTCAATCAGAGCGTCTTTATCTTTCAGTAATTGCTGTATTTTGATGCACTCTACGTCGAGGGTGCGATACTTATTCTTCCAAGATCTTCTCTCCCGCTGAACTTTGTTGAGAGTAACCTGGAGTTTTTCTGTTTCAGTCATGAAGTACATGACAGACTCCCTCGGTGGAAGAATTCCGTAACGAGGATAAGGCATTTTTAGCTTGAGAGCTCTAGTTTGTACCCAATGGAGATAAGGCTCCACTGAGACATAGTCTGGTTTTCCCAGAGACTCTCGTCCTTTCTTATGAACATGATTCCAGGCGTGCACTATTTCTATCTTTAGTGCTCTGTCATTTTCTCCTTCCTTGAAGAAAAGACCTTCCAGATGAACACCCCGCGGGACGTGTCTCATCGGGTATCCAAATTGATGACGAACAAGAACTGGATGGTAATTGATTCCTCCCTTAGTTCCTATAAGGGGTACGTTGGGGAAGTTTCCACAACGATCAATGATTCTGATTCCATCATAGATCCTACTACACCAATCTATATCAGAGTTGGTAAGAGACATGATCTTCTACGACCAACGTAAGGCACTCTTACAATCCCAAAAAGCAACAGACTTAGGCAAATGAGAAGTAAACCATTTATAAAGCAAAGGTACACATCATGTGATCTCCCCTCCGCTGTACAAATTTCCTAAGTGTACAGAATGATACGCATTTGCGAGCAAAGTCGACACAGGGTTTCCAATGAGAAAAACCTTAATGGAGTTAATATCGACGAAGTTATTGATGTTGGGAAACAAAAATAACCCGTAGGTGAGCAAGACAAAGATGCTTTCAAAAGAAGTCACATTTCCTATACTGGAAAAATACAGGGCTTTCTTTGTCAAGAACTGGGCTGGCAAACCGTGTATGCCACCCTTAGTAGTTATGTGAGTCCTGACCTCAGACTCATCCAAATGAATTGCTCTTGCAATGGTCTGATTCTTTGGAATTTCTCCCAATCCAGAAAATGGAGCTCGATCAGTAATGTATAGATCAATCAGATGAGAATACTGGATCGTGAAACAGTGATAAACTGGATCGTAAAACTGGACGAGCGCATCCATGATTCCCTCAATCACATGGACTCTTAATAGTGGTAGCAGACCTCCGTATTTGGCTCTGAAGGCCTCTTGATTTGTGATCATTCTCGCCAAACCTCTTAAGTCCTCTAGTTTTGGAATCCTGAAGGTATACTTATGAGTTCTCCTTCTACCGAAATCCATTAGTGCAATCTTTTTCTCTGATATTTACAATCACAGTCTTAGTTTAATTTGAAAAACAGAGAGACTAGAAGAGAAAATTTTTCTTGTTTTAATGTTTTTTAAATGAATGCATGAATACAGCACACAAAAACATAGGAAAAACATGGGGTCAAAGGGCCGTTGTCATGAAGTCAAGGCTCTACCCATTCCCAAAGGTTTATACTAAGGTGATTTTTGTACCTGTACTCATTATCATCAGCTCCTCCCAGGAAAGCAAAACAACAAGCGGATCGCCAGCGAGTTGTAGAGCGATCTTAGAGTAAGTGCCATTCACTGAGAATAGATCACCAGCCTCAAATGAGGGTAGTATCGCGTAACAACTATTCCCGATAGTTTCCGCACTACAAAAGGGTTTGGCTCCTCAGCTTCTCAGACATCACAATCGGCCCATTGTCTAGGTGAGAGAATGGGTTGCATTGGTCAGCCTCCACTGAGGTTGATGTTCGACCTCGTCGCCATCACTTATCTTAAGTGTATACTCAATCTTTCCACATGCGGCATCACACGCATTCCCATTAGCAGAATATATATTTGTCCTAAACATCCTAGACCTTTAAGTTATGAATCCTAAGTTCCTGACAGAAAATGGGTTCCCCAGCGGAAGCCCCAATCTGTGGTATTCACACAAGTGAAGAAAAGGAAAAAGAAAAACAGTGATTAACATGGCCCCACGGTGGGCGCCACTTTTCTGTAGCGAGCGATTTTGGACGCGGTTCTTAAGCGCAGTCGCTCTCTGGAGTCGAGTTTACTATAGTTCGATTCATTTTTTATCCTATTAAAGCTGATGAAGGAAGGGAAATAGATGTCTCCAATTAACCCTGCTTGCATACTGAGTTTAAACAGCGATCTGTTAGGTTATGAATGCTATCAATGTGGGGGGCCTTTGTATTGGTTATTTGTATTTTCGCCAATACTGATTTTTCTCTGGGGTTTTGTTAGGATACTGCTTCAGATTATGATATATGGGATTATGGGTTTTTGTTTAGTGTGCTCGCTAAGATTTTTCTTTCAATCTTATGCCTACGTATTCCCGTTTACCGAAACAGGGAAATCAGAGCGTTCGTAGTTCCTCCTATTCTATGGGAGGAAATGTTGTTTTGGTGTCTTGTTCAAAGCCCAAGACGTGAAGCGAAAGGTGGTTTGTATCTTGTTCAAAGCCCAAGATATGAAGCTGAAGGTGTTGACTTTAGAGAGAATTTGGCATCTCTAAAGGGGGTCTGTTTGTCACAACTGTTGGGTGACTGATTGTAAAGGAGGATCACTTTAACCGGGATACGCGGATCCTAGCAATGCCATAATTTCCTTTATAGGGGGTTTTAACCTGAAGGAGAAGACTTTAACTCAGTTTAGAGAAATGCCATCTTTCCTTAGGAATTTCTCATGCTAAAAGAGGGACAGTGGCATGAATGTAGATGATCCAGAGGCTTGCCGCTTACAGCGATTAGATGAAGGGGACGGAGTTGTTGATGTTTGTGTACTGTGAACGAGGCACAACTTTGATGCTAAAAGGTTGATTGGATCAGCCAGTGGTTTTTTTATACAAAGCCTAAGAGGAGGCTAATCTGTGTCTCGTACAAAGCCCGAGAGAGAGGCTGAAAGGTTTTGACTCGACGATGGAGTCTTTTGGTATCTCGTATAAAGCCCGAGATGGAGGCTATTTGACTCGACAAGAGAGTTTTTGTGTCTCGTACAAAGCCCGAGATGGAGGCGAAAGGGGTGATTGACTCAACGAGGGAGTCTCTTATGTGTCTCGTACAAAGCCCGAAAGAGAGGCTAAACGTTGTTTGACTCCGCTGGGGAGAATCATTGTACAAAGCCCAAGAGGAGGCTGAACTTCACTGGAGAAGGATCATTATACAAAGCCTAAGAGGAGGCTATGGTTACTATTTTAGTTGAGTGACAGGTCCAGTATACTGATTTTGAAAGAGAAAATCAGTTCTTATATGAGCAACACTGTACTCAAAGATTTGATTCGAGGATTCGGGTTATTATTGTTCTTTAAGGAAGTGGGAAATCCGAAGGGTATTGAGATTGTTCTAGTCTACGGGTTTTCTTCCTATTTAACGAAGGGGTCACTTGAGAATGTCTTTGAGACTCAAGGAGATTAGACTGTCCAACTCTAGAGTTTCGTCTTTTGTACTATGCTTTGAGAAACAGTAGTAGACTCTTTGAAAGGACTGTTCTATGCAGATGATTAAGTTCTGTTCCTATACCTCTAGGAGGTCGTCGGGACAATTTGTACGAAGCCCAAAAGGAGGCTGGAAACTTTTTAAGAAGCCGATAGGTCCTTGTACGAAGCCCAAGAGGAGGCTACCATTCCCGGAGAAAGAGATCATTATACGAAGCCTAAGAGGAGGCTGTGAATACTTCTAAGAAGCTGGCGGGTCCTTGTACTAAGCCCAAGAGGAGGCGGGTTTCTTTTAGGAAGCCTGTGGGTCCTTGTACAATGCCCAAGAGGAGGCCGATGCTTTTAAGAAGCCAGTGGGTCCCCAAACCCCAAAAAATTCAAGGCAAGCTATTATCAAGGAATAGAGCAAGTCAGGAAAGTTCGAGAATCTAGAAGAAACTCAAAGATTCCATTCACGGAGAATACATTCATCTCTGGGAGTAGAGTTTCTTGACAATTTCTAATAAGGATAGCCGAAGAGAAGACTGTATCTGGTGATCCTATTGGGGATCTAGTTGTCTATTTCTACGAATAAACGAAACGGCGTCACCTAGTTCTAGATGTAGTTGCCGGGGAAACTCGAAATATCTATACTATTATTACACAGTTGATATGAGTTTATGAAAGAAGACTTACAGTGAAACAGCCCCACAATACAGTTATATGTATATGAAAGCGGTAAAGGAAAGCAATAACCACTTACTCGGTTGTAGAGCTTCCATGCTGTTTGGTTAGTTGTTCAACAAAGAAAGATTGAAAACAACAGTATATTTCAAAATCAAAGGAGAAAGTGCTTTGAAAAAGAAAGATTTGGGGCTTACAGCTCAAGGAGAAGCCCAGGGTTTTATCAGTGAGCGCACTGTTTGAATTTGTACATAGGGACTTATACAAGTGACTGAGGCCCAAAAAATTTTCTGTACAAAGGGGTGGGTCTTATACTCTCTCAAGAGGCCCAAAACGTTTTAAAAAGGAAATGGGTCTTACTACTTGAGGGTAGGCCCAGTTGACTTTTCGTTTGAAATGGCGATCGCGCCGAGGTTTCCTTTTAACGCAGAGGGACTTATACAATAAGTGAGGCCCAAATGGTTTTGGTTAAAAGGGGATTGGGTCTTACACTCTATTAGAGGCCCAAAAGTTTTGAATGGGTCTTATAGTTCGAGGAGAGGCCCAAGGTTATTTTTCAAAAGGCGACGATCGCGCCGTTTATTTTTGACGGTATCGGGACTTATACAATACACTGAGGCCCAAAAATGATTTGGTCAAAAAAAGGATTGGGTCTTACACTCTATTAGAGGCCCAAAGTGTTTTGAAAATGATTTATGAGGGTTGAATTAATCCAAAAACCCTAATTTGTTTTCAAAAATGTATTTAATTGAATAAAAATTTAATTAAAATGATCAAAAATTGTTTAACATATGGAAAACAAATTGTGATCTTGGATTAATGCTTCAAAAATTAAGTATTGACCTACAAAATAATTAGAAAGCATTAAAAGTTGCAAAATCAAGGTGGAAAAAATATTTTAAATGTTAAAAACAATTAAAATATTAATTCTTTGCAAAAATATCAATTATACAAAATAAATAATATTTTTGGGATTTTTTGAAAAAATAAAATATTTTAACATTTTTGTGAATTATTAAAAAAAGAATCAACTCAAAATCATTAAAACTCAAAGAGAAATTAATTTTTGAATCAATTAAATAAAATCACAAAATTCAAATATTCAAATATTCAAAAAATGGCGCCAAGAACACACCAAGAACACGCGCGTGTTCTGGGTTTGCCCAGATTTGCATTTCTATCCAATCTCACTGAATACTTGATTATATCATGCAATCCACATACCAATCAACTCGTTTTAACCTCACGATCATGTCTATGGCAATTAATTTCATTTAAATTAAACATATAACAAGAAATCATGAAAAATCCTCAAGAACCCTAATTTCTGCATGAAGGCTAGGATTTTTGATACACGATTCCAACAATGCAATTAATTGAGGGGAAACATTCCATGCATGATTATGAACATATGGCCAAATTATTGTGCAGCAAAAATTGCATGGATCATAGAGTTAGAAGAGCTCATGCTTACCACTTGCAGCTGGTGATCGTGATTTGTGTTGGAGGTGTTACAGCTAGGTTCCAATGATCTGGATAGCTTCCCTAGGTGCCATGGAGTGTGTATGAATGCTTGGAATGGATTGAAATGGTTTGGAGTTGAAGATGGTACCTCAACTGTAACACTGTCAAGAACTTGAGCAATTGGTTGGTGATTTTGTGAAATCCGTGTTCCAGATGTTATGTGAGTGTTTGGATCACTTCTATATGATGTATGTGAGGTGTGTGTGTGAATGGTTTGATTGGAAAAGCTCTCAAACTCAAAACCCGATAGTGACTTGCCTTAGAAGGCAAAATTGGAGTGAAAGAAGAGATTTTGAGGAAAGCATCTGTTTGACTGGCAACTGCAGCAGAGGTTTGGCCAATGTTGTCCAATGGAAATCCAAGTCTCCTCTAGCCATTGACTATAGGTTAGGGCACAGGGCTGTGGTTCCCTTGGTCTTGGATAAGTCTTGACTAAATTCAGTTGAGAATGGCTCAGTCCATGCCACCTTGATGCTTCCATTGAATGCTCCAATCCAAAATTGAAGTCTTGTCCCTATTTTGCCAATTCTAGGTTCAACATGCTATTTCTTGTTCCAAAGACTTTGGAGGCTTGGCTCAGTGATTATCCCCTTTAGATTCAATCCTCAGATGTATCCAAGTGGATAGGAGCATTGGGATTTGGCTGATTTTGGCAAATCGAGCAAAATTGCAAAATCTTCCTTGCCTTGGCAGATTTCAACAAGGCAACTTGCCAATGTCATATCTCATGACTCAAATTGAATTTGATGTTCTTGGCCATTTTGGAAAGCCCTTACATGATACAACAACTGTTTGAACATGTTTGGTTTTGATCTCTTTTGAATCCAAGTGAAAAATCCCCCTACATTTGGCAAAAAGTAGGGTAAAATCTGACTTAGTGAAATTTTCACTGTGTTGGAACAAAGTGACTTTTCTTGATTTTGATCACTCCATAACTCAAAATCCATGAGGAATTTGCACATAGGTCAGTATGAAGCTTTTGTAGAGGGAAATGAGATCTACAAATCAAGCTTTGAATGGGGAACAATGTCCTTGTGGTTTAGGAGTTATGGTCCTCCAAAGTTGGCACATTAGTGTCACTTTTTCCATAACTTAGAAATTTTTCTAAGTTTTTATGGTTACCCCTTTTACAAGTTATCCCACTTTCTTTGATTTTTCTTGATGAATGATGATTCAAATCATACATTAACATCATTTTAGGGTTAAAAATCCATTTTGGTGAAAAATCTCAAAAAGTCAAAGTTGACTTTTGTGCACAGTTGACTTTTCATCAGATGAATTCCAAACTGTGCAATTCTTCATGAAATCTTGTCCCTGACCTAAATCAAACTTGATGGACATGTTTCATGGGTGTCATAGGGTATATTGAATCATGTCTTAGGGCTTGGGAGCATGTCCTGGTCAAAAGTCAAAGTTACAGTTGACTTTCCTCGCGAAACCCTAATTGTGGTGCAGATGAAATTGAGACTTGTTGCTCAAGCTTCTTGGATTAATCCATTGTTCTAAATGGATCAATATAGTTCATTAGAGACCCTCAAACTCTCCCTTGAGGTCTTGGCTCATGATTTGCCCTAAAAGTCAACTTAGGGGTGAATTAGGTCAAGAAACCCTAATTCCTGATTCTTGATGTATGCATCCCCTGAGGCTAAATTGACTTGATGATTGGGTCCATGAGGTTCCATGGTGTATATTAGGTTGTGCTTTGAAGCATTGGCTCATGCCCAGAGGAAAATTTCCATCTGGAGGCCCTGATCGACAAAAACCCTAATTTGGTGACACTATCGATCTTGAGACTTAATCCACCTAGAAGGGAGCAGCCTTGTGCTTGATCCTTGAAGTGGGAGTCCTTTTGATCCATTGTGGATGTTTGAGAGGTTAGACAAGTTGAAAATCATGTCATTCTTTGATTGATCCTTTGTCTAAGGCTCTGAGAGGGCTTGAAGCCCTAAATTTAATTGTAGTGGATGCTCACCCATCTTTGGGGAGACTGATGAAGCAAGATGGCTCCCCCATATTATGATGATGATTTTCACAATGATGGGAAATCTTAGTGGTCAAAATTTGGGGTATGACAGGTACGTTCTTGAATAACGGGATTCTCAACAGGGATTCGCATAGGCTGAGCTTGAGCAACATTGTTCATTGAAGTCCTCTGAATATTGTCATCTCTTTTTGCGAAGGCTGTAATAGCTTCCACGAGTTGGTCTAATTGGCTCTTCAATAAGTCAACATCTGCTCTTGTTGCAAATTGGTTATGCTCTTCTGAGGCTATGATTTCTTCCAAAGATACTTCAAGTCCAATACGGGCGTCAGGAAGTCAACTGCGGGTTATGGACAAAGGATGGATGAGCTATCTGGTTTAAGGTTGAAGAAAGATATGCAAAATGATGCAAGATGCTTATGCTTATGCAATGTTATGAATGCAATAAGACATGGGATCAAAGATCGATGAATCAAGGGTTCGCGCAACAGGTATCAAGGTCACAGATGGAGGATAAAGGCTGATTGCTCGTAACATAGGGTTCTCACCAGGTGTGGTCTAAGGTTTAATAGGGATCCCAAAGTCACGGGTTCATACCAATGTTTATCACATACGACATGAGCATGTCGGTCAATAACTCCATCATATGAACCTTTTTTGGGTGAGATCTTCGTATCAAACCTCGCGAGAAGAGCTTCTCGGGGACCCATACTACGAGACCATCGACACTGGGTTCTAGATAAGGGTTTCAGAGTCATGGACTATCTCAACAGTTTGTTACGTATGTCAGTCATTGCCAGGCAACAACTCCATCAAGAAAGTCTATTCTGAATGAGATCTTCATATCAACCCTCACGAGAAGAGCTTCTCGGGGACCCATACTACGTGAACATCAATCTTAGTTGGCCAATGATTTAGGGTTCTAAAAAGGTCCTTAGAGTTATGGATTCCAAAGAAAACATTGATCAAACACGTCAAGAGCTTGACAGTCAACAACATCTTCAATGGAATCTACTCTAAGCGAGGTTCTTGTATCGACTTTCTCGAGATGAGCATCTCGGAAGCCGATACTACTCAACCTCTCCTATCTCAATTTTACACTCTAGACTCGGGTGTAGAGTCTTTCCCTCATGGTTTGCCACTAAGGTACCCAATCTGAACCATAACATTAAGATAAGATACAACAAAAATGGGTAATTGTTAGTTCTGTTATTGGCAGCAATTTTAGTAAAATAATGTGTTTGTTCAAGATGTCATGTCTGATGTCTTAACATGTGTTTCTAACATTCTGCTTGTGGTGTGTTGTTTGGTATTGCAGCTTTTGTGCAAGATGTCAAGACTGATGTCTTAACATCTGTTGATAGAACATCATGTCAAGACTGATATGTGTTTTAGGGATGCGTGTTAATTATTATATTTTGAGAGATTCTGTTTGTGAGACTGCAGGAGAAATTCTTGGAGAAGATTTATTCAGATGCAATCGCTTGGTTCTATATTTAGGGCGAAAAGATTTGAAGATAAAATCTGTTTTTATTGTGCATCAAATCTGTGTTTTTCACAGAGCCCAAGCCCAAGAATCTGTTTCTATTTAAAGAAGTCTCAACCCTACTTGGACAATACGAAGACAAGAGATTGTGTACTGAGTGTCAAGTATTAGGGTTTGTGTTTTTGTCAGTGTATTGTGAGCCATTCATTCATCTATTTTGATGCTTGAATTGGACTGATTGTTTTGAGTTGTATGTTGTCCACTCTAAGCTTTTAAGCACGAGTGTTTGTTCTTGATTGAAGCTTTTAAGCAAGATCGAGTATTGTCATTGAAGTGTGATCTTCTAATATTTGTAATTTTTCTATTGTCATCACTGCTGTGATTGAGGGGGAGTGAGAGGTGTCTCATATCTAAGAGTGTCTTAGATAGAAGTGTCATTGGGTAGTGATTAAGTGAATAGATTGTCAACTGGTGTATTGACTGTAGTGTCTATGAATTAATACTACTGATAGTGAATTTCCTCCCGTGCTTGGTAGCCCCCAGACGTAGGTTGTTAGACCGAACTGGGTGAACAATTCTCTGTGTTTATTTATTACTTTCAAGTGCTGTTACTTTTATTGTCTTGTTCATATAGCAGATATTGATGTTGTGACATCTCACTTAACATCACATATCTGATACCAGAATTTTAATTGGTATCAGAACAGGTCATCCTGCTCTGTATCTAGGTGAGATCTAGGGTTGTTACTTTCTGGTGCAATGGACAAGGAGAGTGGTGGATTTGTGAATAGACCCCCTATTCTAGGTGGATCAAATTATGACTATTGGAAACCTCGCATGGTTGCCTTTTTGAAATCTTTAGACAACAGGGCTTGGAAGGCTGTTCTGACAGAATGGAAACATCCTGTCATTGTGGGAAAAGATGGTGTGTCAAAGGCCTTGAATGCTTTATTTAATGGTATTGACAAGAACATTTTCAGGTTGGTCAACACATGTGAAGTGGCTAAGGAGGCTTGGGATATCCTAAAATCAACTCATGAAGGAACTTCCAAGGTCAAGATGTCAAGACTTCAGCTGCTAACAACAAAGTTTGAAAGTTTGAGGATGAAAGATGAAGAGACCATTCATGATTTTCACATGAATATTCTTGAACTGTCAAATGCTTCTAGTGCCCTAGGAGAGAGGATGTCTGATGAGAAGCTGGTAAGAAAAATTCTCAGATCTCTTCCCAAGAGATTTGATATGAAGGTGAATGCTATAGAGGAAGCTTAAGACATCATCCAGATGAGGGTAGATGAATTAATTAGTTTACTTCAGACATTTGAATTAGGGTTGAATGACAGATCTGAAAAGAAGGTCAAAAGCATAGCCTTGGTGTCTAGTACAGAAGATGATGAGAAAGAGTGTGGTCCTGAAACTCAGGAAGAGCTATCCAATGCCATTGTTCTGTTGGGAAGACAATTTAATAGGGTTTTGAAAAGAATGGACATGAGCTATAAACCTAATGTCAAGAACATCACATCTGACATCAACTGATCAGGTGATCAGATGAAGAAAACAAGAACTGAGGAGAAGTCTAATTATGACAAAGGAATCCAATGTCATGGCTGTGAGGGTTATGTTTATATCAGAGCTGAATGCCCTACATATCTTAAGAAGCAAAAAAAGGGCTTATCCGTGTCCTGGTCTGATACTGAAAGTGAGGAAGATGAAGAGACTGCCAAGCATGTTAGGGTATTTACTGGAAGGTATATATCTGATGATGATTCTAGGGATGAAGAGAGCACATTTGATGAGCTTACTGATTCTTATAGAGAGCTATGCATTAAAAGTGAAGAAGCCTATCAAGAAGGGGAGAGGCAGAAGAAGATGATTGCTCAACTCAAGGCTGAAAACACGGAGCATTTGGAAAGCATTGCCAAACTGGAAGATGATGTATTTGTGCTGAACTCTAAACTTGAATCTATGTTCAAGTCTATTAGAATGCTGAATAGTGGAACTGATGTTCTAGACAAGATTCTTAATGTTGGAAGAACTGCAGGAGACAAAACTGGGTTGGGGTTCAACAATGGATCTGCTTCAAATGATGTTATTCCTAGTTCCAAGCCAGTGATCTTGAGACAGATGTTGAAACATCCTGACAGGACTCCCTCTAGGAAGAAATTCAGGCGCTGGAGATGCCATCATTGTGGGAGCTTTGGACACATAAAGGCTTTCTGTTATAAGCTGCATGGGTATCCTAAGAGTACTCCTAATTGTGCACCCAGACAGGTCATTCATAAAGGTAATCAAGTCATCAAGCAAAAGGAGCTATAGGTCTCCAAAACTGTGCTGTCAGCTTGATAGCTCATACTTCTCTTAGAGTCTCTGCTAAAGATGACTAGTACTTTGACAGTGGTTGTTCAAGACACATGACAAGAGTGAAGAATTTACCGGTGGATGTTAAACTTCATTCTTCTGGCCATGTGACCTTTGGTGATGGTGTCAAAGGAGAAATCAAGGGTGTGGGAAAGCTGAATTGTGAAGGTACACCTAGACTTGATGTACTGCTAGTCAAGGGGTTGACAATAAATTTGATCAGTAATAGTCAACTATGTGACAATGACTTATTGTTAATTTTACAAAAACTGAGTGCATTGTCACAAATGAAAAATGTGAAGTTATCATGAAGGGTGCTAGGTCTAAGGACAACTGTTACCTATGGGTGTCACAAGACTCAAGTTCCTCCACATGTTTTCTTGCAAAAGAAGATGAAGTCAAAGTATGGCATCAAAAGTTGAGACATCTACATCTGAAGGGAATGAAGAGAATCATATCTACAGAAGCAGTAAGAGGAATCCCAGAGCTCAAAATTGAAGAAGGAAGAGTGTGTGGAGACTGTCAGATAGGGAAGCAGACCAAGATGTCAAATCAAAAGCTTCAACATCCCACTACTTCTAAAGTGTTGGAACTTCTTCATATGGACTTAATGGGGCCTATGCAGGTGGAAAGTCTAGGTGGGAAGAAATTTGCTTATGTTGTTGTGGATGATTATTCCAGGTACACTTGGGTGAATTTTATCAAAGACAAAACAGAAGTGTTTGATGTATTTAAAGATCTCTGTCAAAGACTCCAAAGAGAAAAGGAGAGCAATGTCATCAGAATAAGAAGTGATCATGGGAGAGAGTTTGAAAATAGCAAGTTTGCTGAATATTACTCTCTTGAAGGCATCAGTCATGAGTTTTCTTCACCTATTACTCCTCAGCAAAATGGGGTTGTTGAAAGGAAGAACAAAACCATTCAAAAATCTGCTAGAGCAACGATTCATGCCAAAATGCTTCCTTACCATGTATGGGCTGAAGCTATGAATACTGCCTGCTACATTCACAACAGAGTTACTTTGAGAAAAGGTACTTCAGCTACCTTGTATGAGCTGTGGAAGGGAAGAAAACCAAGTGTGAAGTACTTTCATGTCTTTGGAAGTAAATGTTATATTCTGTCAGATCGTGAACAGAGGAGGAAAATGGATCCTAAAAGTGATGAGGGAATCTTTTTGGGATACCTTACAAACAGCAGAGCTTATAGGGTATTCAACTCTAGAACTAGAGTAATGATGGAATCTATTAATGTGGTTGTTGATGACTATGGAATGAAGGAAGTTGCTGATGTCCTGGATGATGTTGGAACATTTGTTGATGATGTATCAACAGAAGCTGAAGACATAAGTGTAATTCCCAGTCCTACTACTGCTAAACCTGAACCAGAGCAGCCTAACAAGGAACCATCCATCAGAGTGAAAAAGGACCACCCAAAAGAGCTTATTATAGGTGATCCAAACTCAGGAGTTACCACTAGGTCAAGAGAAGTTGTGTCAAATTCTTGCTTTGTATCCAAAATTGAGCCCAAAAATGTTAAAGAAGCCTTGAAAGATGAATTTTGGATTAATTCCATGCAAGAAGAGTTGGGACAATTCAAGAGGAATGAAGTGTGGGATCTTGTTCCAAGGCCTGATGGAATAAATGTGATCGGCACCAAGTGGGTTTACAAGAATAAATCTGATGAACAAGGAGTGGTCACCAGAAATAAGGCTAGACTGGTTGCTCAAGGTTACACTCAGGTAGAAGGAATTGATTTTGATGAGACTTTTGCTCCCGTGGCCAGACTAGAATCTATAAGGTTACTCTTAGGTGTGGCTTGTAATCTCAAATTCAAGTTATTCCAGATGGATGTAAAGAGTGCCTTCTTGAATGGGTACTTAAATGAAGAAGTTTATGTAGATCAACCCAAGGGGTTTATTGATCCAACATTTCCTAACCATGTCTACAAACTAAGGAAAACTCTTTATGGATTAAAGCAAACACCTAGAGCTTGGTATGACAGGCTTACTGAATTCTTGTCTTTGAAGGGCTACAGAAAAAGAGGAATTGACAACACATTGTTTGTCAAAGAGGAAGGAGGAAAACTGTTGATAGCTCAAATATATATTGGTGACATAGTGTTTGGTGGAATGTCAGAAGCAATGGTTCAACATTTTGTGAAACAGATGCAGTCTGAGTTTGAGATGAGTCTTGTTGGTGAACTCAACTATTTTCTGGGTCTGCAAGTTAGACAAATGGAAGACACCATATTTATCTCTCAGAGCAAGTATGCAAAGAACATAGTAAAGAAGTTGGTCTGGAGAATGCTAATCACAAAAGGACATCTGCTCCTACTCACCTGAAGTTGTCCAAGGATGAACATGGAGTGAGTGTGGATCAAAGCCTATACAGAAGCATGATTGGAAGCCTACTGTATCTCACAGCTAGCAGACCTGATATCTCCTTTGCTGTAGGAGTTTGTTCCAGATATAAATCTGAACCTAAGGTTAACCACATGAATCAAGTGAAGAGAATTCTGAAATATGTGAATCCTACTAGTGACTATGGCATACTATACAGTCATGGATCAGGCACTGAACTGAGTAGATATTGTGATGCTGATTGGGCGGGGAGTGCTGATGATAGAAAAAATACTTCTGGAGGATGCTTCTTCTTAGGGAACAATCTTATCTCGTGGTTTAGCAAAAAGCAGAACTGTGTGTCTTTCTCTACTGCTGAGGATGAGTACATAGCAGTAGGAAGTAGTTGTTCACAACTGGTTTGGATGAAGCAAATGTTAACTGAATACAATGTCAAGCAAGATGTCATGACATTGTACTGTGATAATCTGAGTGCAATCAATATCTCCAAGAACCCAATTCAACACAACAGGACTAAGCATATTGACATATGACATCATTTTATAAGAGATCTGGTTGAAGATAAAGTGGTTGCTTTGGAACATGTTGTTACTGAAATGCAATTAGCTGATATTTTTACTAAGGCCTTAGATGCAAATCAATTTGAAAATTTAAGAAGCAAATTAGGGGTTTGCATATATGAGGATTAGTAGATTTTTTGTGTGCAGGAAGGTGGTTTTTGGTGCAGGTGTCTTATGTGGTGAAATTGACAAAATAAGAATGGTTGGAAACATACAAGAACATTTTTATTGCTGGAAATACTCAATTTTACAATATTTGTGAAACTACAAGCAAGGAGTTTTCATGTTTGGATTCAGCTATTCATTCCAACCACCTGAGTTAATGAAATTAACCCAATCTTCATCTGCTTCATCCTCAGAATCATGTTGTTGGACATGAGCCTTCTTGTTGGTCTTCATCCTTGTTTCTGTTTTTCTTCCTGTCCTTGTTGCCCCTGTAGAGGATCCACCTGTTGTCATTTCTTTGGACTTCATCTCCTTTGGTTTTGTGATCTTGTTCTTCTGATCTTGCTTCAACTGACCCTTGTGTGTTTCAACTGTCTTGGAGGACTGACTCATGTTTACTTCTCAGAATGGCTGTCGTAAGAAGCAGTCTGGTGTAATTTTTATAATTCAAATGGAAACCCTTGTTTGTATCGCCTGGTCAGTCAAAGTTGTTTGGTGTATGTGCACCTCTCTCTGTTGAGTAATGTGTCACTCTTTCCAAGCTGTGTTACAACTGTTTTTATTGGTACTTGACCACGTTTGACTAGGTGTCAGAACATTGGGCTTGTTGTTCTTTTGGCCAATTGTGGCTAAAAAGGGGGAAGAGTTGTTGGCTTTGATGTTGTGGCTTAGTAATTAGCTTTGCTGTTGTGGATTTACTGTTGGTTGTTGGTTGAAATAGTTGGGTTTCTGGCTGTTGCTGGTCCCTTGGCTTGAAGTGGAGGTTGAGTTTTGATTGGTGTACAGCTGCTGAATGTTAGATGTGTTATGGTGTGTTTCTGTTGCAGGTATCTCTGATGTGTGTTGATACTGTTTTAGCCAAAATTAGCCAAAGGGGGAGATTGTTAGTTCTGTTATTGGCAGCAATTTTGGTAAAACAATGTGTTTGTTCAAGATGTCATGTCTGATGTCTTAACATGTGTTTCTAACATTCTGCTTGTGGTGTCCTGTTTGGTATTGCAGCTTTTGCGCATGATGTCAAGACTGATGTCTTAACATCTGTTGACAGAACATCATGTCAAGACTGATATGTGTTTTAGGGCTGCGTGTTAATTGTTATGTTTTGAGAGATTCTGTTTGTGAGACTGCAGGCGAAATTCTTGGAGAAGATTTATTCAGATGCAATCGTTTGGTTCTATATTTAGGGCGAAAAGATTTGAAGATGAAATATGTTTTTATTGTGCATCAAATCTGTGTTTTTCACAGAGCCCAAGCCCAAGAATCTATTTCTATTTAAAGAAGTCTCAATCCTACTTGGACGATACGAAGACAAGAGATTGTGTACTGAGTGTCAAGTATTAGGGTTTGTGTTTTCGTTTGTGTATTGTGAGCCATTCATTCATCTATTTTGATGCTTGAATTGGACTGATTGTTTTGAGTTGTATGTTGTCCACTCTAAGCTTTTAAGCACGAGTGTTTGTTCTTGATTGAAACTTTTAAGCAAGGTCAAGTATTGTCATTGAAATGTGATCTTCTAATATTTGTAATTTTTCTATTGTCATCACTGCTGTGATTGAGGGGGGGTGAGAGGTGTCTCATATCTAAGAGTGTCTTAGATAGAAGTGTCATTGGGTAGTGATTAAGTGAGTAGATTGTCAACTGGTGTGTTGAATGTAGTGTCTATGAATTAATACTACTGATAGTGAATTTCCTCCCTGGCTTGGTAGCCCCCAGACATAGGTTGTTAGACCGAACTGGGTGAACAATTCTCTGTGTTTATTTATTACTTTCAAGTGTTGTTACTTTGATTGTCTTGTTCATATAGCAGATATTGATGTTGTGACATCTCACTTAACATCACATATCTGATACCAGAATTTCAGTAAGTAATAAAGCAAGCAAATAATAGAATAAACACCCAAACATGTGAAAAACAACCTAGACTAGGCTTAACTTGCTTGGGACTATTCCCCAGCAGAGTCGCCAGCTGTCGCTACGCGAAAAATGACACAGAGTCGCCACCGAATTTTATTTATCCCAAAGGGGGAAAGGAAAATATCGAGTAAACCTTTAGGGATAGAACATGGTCATCGCAACCAAGTTTCGGGTTCGGAAATGGGTTATGTGAGGGGAAGGTGTTAGCACCCCTCACATCCATCGTACTCGATGGGAACCATCTAAGTTGTCTAGCTCGAATGGGTGTTCTATTCTAAAAGTCTACTTGCTTAAGGGAAAGAGGGTTGGTTTTTTATTAGGGTGCTCGCCAAGGATTGCAGCCCTTGTGCCTATGTATCCTCACTTAAAAGAAGTGAGGAATCAAAGCTCCATAGTTCGGAGGCTTGAGAAATGATTGTGTGTTGGTTGATTTTATACCTTGAAAAAGGGTTTTCGGATGATGCCTTAAGGCGAAAAAAGAAGTTTGATGAGTTGATGTGTTTTTTAAGGTTTTGAAAGAAAATTGTTCTTGATTAAGGTTGCACTAAAGACTATGGATGGAGGTGAATATTTTGAACGGTAAAGTCGAGCGCCTTGGGCTCAAAATACTCGGAATGAGTGTAGGAGGAGCTCCATTCTCATCCCTTCCCCACCACTTAAGGCTCGTGGCATACAATCCTAATCGTAATTTATTGTGTTTTTTGAGTTTTTTGAGAAAAATGCCACTTGACGTTGGATCAAGGGTTTATTGCTTGTTGAGAAAAAAGGTTTGAAGTGTAACGAACAAGGTTGATGGCGCTGCACGAGGCAATCAACTTACAAGTTGGGTTGTGACTTGATATGTGGATCAAGAATACTTTTGGGTTCGATCTTAAGTCCTAAGACATCTAACTAGCGACACAACGGAAAATAAAATACAAAATACGTCAAACGGGGAAGGGATACATAAGAAAATACAAGGGAATACGAGAAATAAAAAGGAAATTACAAAACAAGTGAAAAGATCACAAATGGTGCAACGGTAAACACTTTGCGATTTAAAATCGCAAATCACAAATGACGCCTAAGTCACACACGAGGTTTAGTTAACTCTTACAATTTTTACGTTCAAGAAGATTAAATATTTTTGGTATTTTTTATTTCATTACTTTTTTGGTTATTTTTTATTATTAAAAATTGAAATCACTAAACCTAAAACATTTAATCTTGAAATTAAAATTAATTAAACCTAAGACTAAAAACAACTAAACCTAATGTTAAACCTAAAATTAAAATTAACTAACCTATAAAGGGTTACTAACTAAAAAAAAGAAATGAAATCCTAAAGAACTAAAGTGAAACATGCTGAAACAAAGCAGCCAGAGCCCAATAAAGTCGGTCCAACATGGGCAACCGGGTTAGGTGGAACGGGTCGGTACCTAGACCCGGAGCAGATCGGTTTGGCTGTGAAATAAGGTTTCTTGAGAACCCTGTGATTCCAAAACGGCGGATAAAAACAAAAGCTAAGATAAAGTGAATTCCAAAAAAACACGATCCAAGAACTCGCTCAACCCCTACAATCCTTTCTGGTTTTTTGCTCTGCTTTCTCTTTCGATCTCTACTCTCTCAATCATACTCAGTTTTTTGCTCGAAATCACACTCCCCATACCGATTCTCTCTCTCACAAATAGCGCTTCTCAATCCTCACTATTTTCTTTTGATTTCTCATTTTTCGGTCTTGTGGTCTCTCACGGATTCGCTATTTTCTTCTCATTCACACTACTCCACACTCTCCTGCGACCTCTCCTCATCCCTTTATGGATAAAGCGAAATGAGGAAAGTTCCTCCATGAAAGGGGATCATAAACCCTCTGAGAGGAGAAGGAAATGTTTGAAGGCCATCACGAAATCGCACCCCAATCGCAGTGGTATTTGAAAGTCCGATCCTCTCTAACTCTCGCGGCCTCTCAATCTGCTCTCTACTCCAAAAACCCCAAAGCCATGGCCGAAACACACGGATGGGCGTGTTATCGCGAGCACGGTCTTGCAACCGCGAGAAGGAAGCGAAGACTCCTCTCTAAACCTGACCGTGATGAAACTCAAAACCTCACTCGCTCATCATGAACAATAATGTTAACAGGAAGATTTCAAACAGGTTGGGACTTAAACAAAAGCTTATAAGTGGTAAATAAACAACAATTAGAAAGAGATATGACTACCTTCGGTTGTACAAGAACACGGCCAAAACATTCCCTCAGGTACGTCCTCCTTTGTTCACCTCACCCGTTTTTCTTTCTGTGACGTTGGCTTGTATCTGGTTTAATGGTTTGTATGATACTGAAGGGCTGCCTCTTTTTTTTCTCTTACAGTGGCTCAATTTTTGGTTTTCCTCTCTTGTTCTTGATGGAATACTCAATTTTTCTCTCTGGTTGTCTATGACTGTTAAGGTTTTTCTTTCAAAATTTTCTCCCCTTGAATGGTTATGCTCTTCTCTTTTTAAAGCCAACTCAAAACTTCTTTGCTAAGTTTTAGAGTACAAAATTTGTTGTCTTATTGGGATGACCTATCCTTTTCACTGCAGGTTATGCCCATTGTTAGTCTGGATGTCATGTAACAGGGTGTAGCGCAGGTAGCACAGGCTTGTGGCATTTGCAGGTATCATGGCGTGTTGTAACGTTGATGTTGTGGTTTGTCCTGGCTTGGACTGAAGTCGTTGTCGTGGTTTGATGTGAGGTTGGAGCGTGGTGTATTGATACAGCAGAAGTAGCATAGGGATTTTGTATTGGAGTGACAAGCTGTAGTTTATTTTGGAGTGTCCTTGGTATGGTTTCGTATGGCTGTGTTAGCAGGTGGGCCAGGCTGGTACAGTTTGCTTGGAAAGGATAATAGTGAAGAGGTGCAGCAGGTTGCATTTTGTTTTTTTTAGGATGATGGAGGATGTACCGTTGGGCGCTATGGGAATGAATAGAAGCATAGCAAGTTATGGAACAGATGGTGCAGACTTTGTTTTGGTGAAACAACCTGATCACAAGATAAAGTCAAACGTGATGGTCTTGTGATCCCTTTCCTTCTTTTTTTTTTATTAATTTTTTGGAAAATCTTGTGTAGAGATTATTGTAAGGGGCTTTCTTGTTGTAACTTGGACCTCCTCCTTCAAACTTTGTCACATGGGCTTGATCATAAAAAATAAATAAATGGATAATGGGCTTGCTAATTATCAATTGATGTAAATGGGCTAAAGAATGGTGAAGTGTTTATGTTATTTTTTTTAGATGTTTTTGAATGAATGGACTTTATTTGGATATTATTTGAATTGAGTTTTGAAGTGGATAATTGAATGGAAAATGGATTTGGAAAATAAAAAATGGATTTTCTGTGGATAAATTGAATTTAAATGGACAAATGGATATTAGATGGATAGTTGCGAAATTAATAATAAAAAGGGTTTAGAAATGGATTTGTAAAAAAAATGGATATGGACAACGGAATTGGAAGCTGGATACTTGGTTTAGAGAAATAGATAATGGTGGACAAAAGTCGTTATGGGAATGGATATGCACTTCCACTCTGAAAAACGCCTAAAACCTTGAAAATTGAACCTGACATGCCACAACCAAAGAAGATCTGCCTCGAATGAATCCATCTGATCCATGGCCACTTGAGTATATTTGTCTGGCCAAGAATAGCTTAATCTTCCACTGAACTTCAACCAATATTGCACACACCCTTGACCTAATTTCAAGCGAATCTGAATTAAATGACACCTCTCCTTAAACCACAAAGAGATAAAAAAACCCTAATCTCCATGCTTCGGGTGCATACTGATGAACAACACAGCCCAAGATGTTGACAATCAACAAAGCGCTAGTTCCTCAATCTTCACTAGGACCATGATGAAACCTTGATCACTCGATGCCTCTTGAGAAATCTTGAACTCGATACTTGATGAATCTGTGCAGAGGAAAGCCATGTAGCTGAATGAAATCTGATAGAAAGAGACTCACGATGCTGTGAGCTCAACTCTTTGCTTCAATTCGAGTGCAATAGCTAGATAAATCACTTATGAACAAGGAAAATTCACATCTCGGAATAATGCTTTGATCCCACATCTTAGAAGACCAATGCAACATATGATATGAGTTATGATTAATGGAGATGCAGATTATGGAAATGATATGATATGTAAGGTTAGGGTTAGGGTGAAAATTAGGGTGTGACAGGCCGACATAGAGTGATAGTGATGCAATATGAACATGAATGCAAATCAATAATGCATGATGTATGTATGTTTATGCTGACAAAATCGACACGACATACAGACTAGTAAATGAACACGACTTGATACTCGGCCACAGCGGGAGATGAAAAGTATCGCTGGTTCAAAAATAGCAATTCTGCCTTGCTTGGGAGAGATAGTCCCTGTTGGGAGCTATGTTGGTCGGAGCTTAGGAGGTAAGAACTCTGCCGGGGGTGTCAGATGAAACACGGTCTCTGACACCGCTGATCCTTTATTCAGGTGTACTGGCTTAGAAGGAGTACTTTGATTCTACACTTTGAGGTTCGATTACTTCTGGAGAAGCGATCGATGTTCTTTCGATGTTCAACAGTCAAAAGAAATTGCCATCTTTATTTTAAAAGCAGAAAAAACATAGCAAGTAAAATTCATTTTTGTTTTATTTCAAGAATCGTTAATCATATTAAAATGTCGTTCTGTAAAGCTAAAACAAATGAGAATTGTAAACAAAAGCACTAGGGCTCAAATTTTATTGATAGGATGAAAATCAGCCAAGCGCGTGATTTCATAGGGTATATACAAAGTTAGAAAATGGTAATTTAAGGGAAAAGGGCTACATCGAAACATAACGACCGTTATCCTTCTACCAACTTTGAATTCGGGGCATCCTGAGCTTCTATCGAAGATGACCTTGATCGAGATTTCTGACGGATGGTGTAACTGCTGCTGAGAGACTTCCCCCTTTGTTGAACATAGTTACTTGCCATTATCCCTAACTTTTTCCTGGATTGTACTGTGAGGTTTCCAATCCACCGGGATGTGTTTTTGATTATGTCTCTAACTTTTGCCTGGACCGCCCTTTCAGGTTTTCAATCCACCGAGACGTTTTTTATTTTATTTTAGGCAAAGTATTTCTTGACTACGTCAACATTAGTGGGGTAGGCAAATTCCTCTCCGTCCATGGTTGCGAGTCTCAAGGCGCCGCCTGAGAAGGTTTTCTTGACCACATAGGGGCCGTCATAGTTTGGGGTCCATTTGCCCCGGGAATCAGTGAGAAATGATTGTATCTTCTTATGCACGAGGTCTCCTTTTCTGAAGACACGAGGTTTGGCCTTTTTGTCAAACGCTCTCTTCATCCTTTGTTGATATAACTGACCGTGGCATAAAGCCGTCATTTGTTTTTCTTCGATCAAATTTAGTTCGTCGTGTCGACTTTGACACCATTCAGCCTTTGTTAGCTTAGCTTCCATCAATACCCGAATTGATGGGATCTCTACTTCTACGGGAAGCACTGCTTCCATGCCATATACTAGGGAGAAAAGGGTTGCCCCTGTTGAAGTGCGGACAGATGTACGATAACTGTGAAGAGCAAAGGGCAGCATTTCGTGCCAGTCTTTATAGGTTACAACCATCTTTTGAACGATCTTCTTGATGTTCTTGTTAGCCGCTTCTACCTCTCCGTTCATCTTGGGTCGGTAGGGAGATGAGTTATGGTGTTTGATCTTAAACTCAGTGCACAACTCCTTCATCATCTTATTGTTCAAGTTGGATCCATTATCTGTAATGATCCGGCTTGGAACACCATATCGGCAGATGATATTGTTTTTGATAAAGCGGACCACCACTTAGTGAATTAGTCAATGGCTACTAGAATGAACCGATGTCCGTTTGAAGCTTTGGGTTCAATCATGTCAATCATGTCGATTCCCCATATGGAAAAAGATCATGGGGAAGAAAGAACTTTGAGATGTGTTGGTGGTACATGGATTTTTTCTGAGTATATCTGACACTTGTGACACCTCCTTATGTACTTGTACCAATATGATTCCATTGTCAACCAATAGTACCCTGCTCTCAGAATTTTTCTGGCCATTGTGTGTCCGTTGGCATGAGTTCCAAAGGATCCTTCATGAATTTCTTTTATCAGCATGTTTGCTTCTGGTCTGTCTACACATCGGAGGAAGACCATGTCAAAATTTCTCTTATAGAGTGTATCACCGCTCAGGAAGAAGCTGCCTGCCAATCTTCTGAGGGTTTTTCTATCCTTTCTGGATGCCCCAGGTGGGTACTCCTATTTTTGAAGGAAGCATTTGATATCGTGATACCAAGGTTTGTCGTCTATGACTGCTTCGATAGTGACGATGTAAGCGGGCTGTTCTAAGCGCATTATGTCAATCTTAGGTATGTCATTCCATTGACCTACACTAATCATGGAAGAGAGAGTAGCCAAGGCATCAGCCATGTGATTTTCTTCACGAGGAATGTGATTAAACTCGATTTTGTTGAAAAACGGTAACAACCTTCTCGCATAATCTTTGTAAGGAATCAATCCTGATTGGTATATGTTCTAATCTCCTTTGATCTGATTGATAACCAAGGCTGAGTCGCCATTTACATCCAAGTGCTTGATCCTTAAGTCGATCGCTTCTTCGAGACCCATGATACAAGCTTCGTATTCGGCCTCGTTGTTTGTACACTTAAATGTCAGTCGGGCACTGAAAGGAATGTTTGTACCTTGAGGTGTTATGATGATTGCCCGTATTCCATTTCCGTAATGATTGACAGCTCCGTCAAAAATTAGTCCCCATTCGGAACCTGGTTCTGGCCCTTCACTAGGTAGCGGTTCATCGCAATCTTTCATTTTTAAATACATGACATCTTCGTTTAGGAAGCCAATCCGACTTATTCCTGATCGTCAATCGGTTGATGAGCCAAGTAATTGGCTAATACACTTCCTTTGATGTCTTTCTGAGCATGGTACTCAATGTCATATTCTGATAGCAACATCTGCCAACGGGCAATCCTTCCCGTGAGAGAAGGCTTTTCAAAGACGTACTTGATCGGATCCATTTTGGAGATTAACCAAGTAGTGTGACGAATCATGTACTGGCGAAGATGTTTGGCTGCCCAAGCCAAAGCACAACAAGTTTTTTCAAGCATAGTGTAGCGAGTCTCGCAGTCGGTGAATTTCTTGCTCAAATAGTATATGGCAGACTCTTTCCTTTTGGTTTCGTCTTGTTGGCCAAGTACACAACCCATTGAGTCTTCCAAGACTGTTAAGTAGATGATCAGTGGTCTTCCTTCCACTGGAGGTGATAGAATCGGTGGGTTCAACAGATATTCCTTGATACTGTCGAAGGCGGTTTGGAAATCTTCTGTCCAAACGCAGTCCTGATTCTTTTTTAGTAATTTGAAGATTGGCGCACATGTCGCGTTCATGAGGAATATGAATCTGGAAATGTAGTTCAGATGTCCTAGGAATCCCCTGACTTGTTTTTCAGTCTTTGGAGAAGGCATTTCTTGGATGGCCTTGACCTTGTCAGGATCAACCTCAATTCCCTTTTGGCTGACGATGAACCCTAAAAGTTTCCCTGAACGGACACCGAAGATGCATTTGTTGGGATTCAAGCTGAGTTTGTATTTTCTCAGACGCTCGAATAGTTTTGACAGGTGGTTCACATGCTCCTCCTCTGTTTTAGATTTTGCAATCATATCATCGACATATAGCTCGATTTCTTTGTGTATCATTTCATGAAACAGAGTAGTCAAGGCCCTTTGATAGGTTGCCCCAACATTTTTCAAACCGAACGACATCGCCTTGTAACAAAAAGTGCCCCATGGGGTAATGAACAAAGTTTTCTCCATGTCTTCCGGCGCCCTCTTAATTTGGTTATAGCCCAAGAATCCATCCATGAAGGAGAAGACTTTGAACTTTGCGATACTGTCTACCAGCATGCCAATGTGTGGTAAGGGAAAGTCGTCCTTTGGACTTTCCTTGTTCAGATCCCTGTAGTCTACACACATTCATACTTTTCCGTCCTTTTTCGGAACTGGTACTATTTTGGATAGCCATTGAGGATATTCTGATGTGGCAAGGAAACCTGCGTCAATTGTTTATGTACTTCCTCTTTGATTTTGATGGCCATGTTCGGGTGAGTTCTTCTCAACCTCTGTTTTACTGGCGGACATTCTGCTCTCAACGGTAGATGATGTTCCACGATGCTGGTATCCAACCCCGGCATGTCCTGATAGGACCAAGCGAATACATCGGGAAATTCTTTGAGAAGCTTTATCAAACTTTCTTTGACAGACGGACTGAGTATTGCCCCAATCCTTATTTCTTTTCTCTCTTCTTCTGAACCCAAGTTGACCGTTTCCAACGGCTCTTTGTGAGGTTCAATGGACCTTTCCTCTAGTCTGAGTAATCAGGAGATATCTTCTGGAATTTCTGCGTCCTCTTCTTCTTTAGCCTCAAATACCGGGAACTCAAAGTTGGGAGAAGGCATCGGATTGTATGTTTCAACGGGGTTTAAAACAAGCAATCTGCATGATGTGATGATTTGTGTTTAGAAAAGATAGAGAGAATGCAAGAGCGTGTGAAGTGTATTTTCTGAAAATGCTTGTTTTTATTATTTGTTATTTTTTTAGGATTGCCATTTTCTGAAGAAGCGAAAAGAGAAAATAACAATAAATGCGGAAATTACAAAATGATGTTATTTTATTTATGATTTATCGATTCTTGAAACTACAGCCCTATAAAACAAAACTCTGTCGCTTTGGGCAAAGTGAAGAGAGACATTTACAGAAAGCGAGCCCTATCAATACATCCGTTTCACCTGGCAGGGTGAAAGGTTAAGATAAAGATGGAAATTAGTTTGACTTATGAACGATCTTCGTAACGTTGACTGTGACCCATTGGCGGCGAACCCCTCGGTGAATCACAAAGTCTGGTACCTTCTTTCTTGGATTTTCTTTAGAAATAACGCTTATTTCTGGTGGAACAGGATCATTGGAATCTGTCTCCTAGGCAGAGTTGTCGTAGGAGGATTCCTCAAGTGTATTTTGCATAGTATTTGTACTCAGGCATATCTCCCCATCCAGTCGGCTGGATGTCTTTGAGCATGATACGAGAGCTTTCAGGAACGGTGTATTTGACCAAGAAGTCGTATTTTCCACTCGGTTGTCCCAAGGTGTCCCACATTTCTTTGGAACTGGAGGAGTCGTCCCTTTCGATGACGTTGACCTTGGGAAAAGCATAGTTAATGAATTCTAGTCCTGCAAACTTTGCGAATTCATCGTCGTGCTGGATGTTTTTTGAATGCCCTAAGTGTTGATCCCATGACATGGTGGGGACGCAGGTATTCTTTTCAATGATGCTGAGCTGATATGAATCGTTGGGCTAATTTTCTTGCCCAGAGTCTCTTGGGTACGGCTGCCACATAGGCAGGCATCCATCGGGCCATAATAGTCATGGTCAAAGTTGTATTTCATCGGAGTGTCTTCCTCTAATGAGTTTGGTGGAGCACGACATCCTTCCGGATCACAATCCCCGTATATCATTTCGACATCTGACCTTGGTATAAATCTCGAACTCTGTGCGGGATAGCAAAATGGCGTAGACACTTCTTCCTAAGACATATAACCGTCCTTATTAAGATAGGATTCCCATTCTACCTCCGTATCGGAGGAATCTCCCTTGTTGATGGTATGTACCTCCCGAGGCACTGGGTGAAGGAAACCTCCACTATGGAAGAAATCCTGAATGGGATGAAGACTTTCATCGTTGAAAGCGGTTGTCTGGGTACAGGTTACAGAAAAACAAAGACCCTTCTTTGTTTTATTGTCGGTAGGAATGACGAGTTGTCCCCATACCTTTGCATTGTGCTTTTGATCACCTCGAGAGCATCTCTGTTCGAGGAAATCGACGTTCCCTTTTCTGATTGATTGTCATTGCTCATCGAAAGTGCTTAGAACTAGGTTCCAATAACCTCCTCTGGTTCTACATAAGTGGATGATGATAAGTTACTTACAATCAAGGACTGCTCTCCGCATACTATGACGAGTTGGTCATTCTTAATGAACTTCAGCTTCTGGTGAAGTGTCGAAGTGACTGCCCCAGCCTGGTGTATACAAGGTCTTCCCAACAAACAGTTGTATGTTGCTCGGATGTCCATGACCTGGAGAGTGACTTGGAAAGTGTGAGGACCGATAGTTATGGGAAGGTCGACTTCGCCGATAATTGTTTTTCGGGATCCGTCAAATGCTTTGACGACGACCTCACTGCCTCTCATCGGAGATCCTTTGAATGATAGTCGCATTAAAGTGGACTTCTGCATAACGTTGAGAGCCGACCCAATATCTACCAGTACGCTGGCTAATGCATCGTCCTGGCAGTTGACTGTAATATTGAGCGCCATGTTATGATTCGGGCCCTCTCCCGGAAATTCCTCATCACTAAATCCCAAGTTATTGCAGGAAGTGATGTTAGAGACAATGCTATCGAACTGTCGTATTGACACGTCCTGTTCCACAAAGGTCTGTTCTAAGACTTTCTTTAGAGTCTCTCTGTGGGCTTCAGAACTGAGTAAAAGCGATAGCACAAAGATTTTTGAAGGAGTTTGCAACAGTTGTTTAACAATGTTGTATTCACTCCTTCGGACGAGCTTCAGCATCTCATCATCATTCTTTGTAAGGTTGGGATCACTATATTGACCGACTGGTTGGTCAGGAACTTCGGTTTGAGGTTCCTTTTCTTTGTTGGGTTCTCCAACTCTTCGATTGAAGATCCGACCTCTCCGTGTTACTCGACTGATGTCTGCAATGTTCACGACGGAGGGTAATGGAATTTCCTTTCCATTCTCAATTGTTGTTGCACCGTATTTGTAAGGGATAACCTTAGTTGATTCATACGGTAATGGTACCGGCAGATAGATAACTACAGGATCCTTCTGATTTCTCTGACTGTCGTAAGTAACTTCAATCAGTTCTTGATTGGGAACTTTTGATTCGTCCAGTAGAGGAATGATGGCGCAAACATCCTTAGTCCTCTCGTGATCAGAGATTACGATAGCATCTTTGATTTGATCGGTAAAATAGTTTGGCGTCCAGTTGATTGACCCAGAACTTGGACCTGGTCGAATCTCTTCGCGGTCCAGCTGACTCTGAAGGGCTGCTCGCACGAGGTAACATCCTTGATTATTTTCCGAGCAGACCCTACAACGCTCGTAGTTATGTGGTGGCACCTGGCCACGCCCGCTCTGAATGCAGTGTAACTTCACTAGGTCTGTTTTCGTGGATCAAACATCCTGACTTTGATGCCGAGTAGGGTTCCCATTAACCACGCTGACTTGTTGCGTGTCTTCATCCATATAGATTGGAAGCCACCAATGATTCAACAAGTGTTGCAAAGTTCGCTGAATGAGAGCACATCCTTGGTCACTCTCACGACATACCTTGCAGTTCTGATAATTATGCGAAGTCAGAAAACCGAGTTGGACTTGTGTAGCGTGTAACTTCACCAAGCTAGTATTCATCAACCGAATATCAAAGATTTGAATCATGTTAATCTGATAAGGATTTCTATCACGGTAATCCTGAATCCATCCAAGATCCATCTGACGCTGGAGGGCCTCTTGTACAAAAGAGCATCCCTAATTGTTTACCAAGAAAATCAGATAGGAATCATAATCGTGCCGCGGCAGATTATGATACTGGATTTACCTTGAGTGCATTGCCACTAAGTTGAAATTCATTGCACAGATGTCGTGGTTTTGAAAGACGTTGGAATTCGTATAAACCATGTTGACACCACGAACTCGGTGTTCCTGGATCCATCCAAGGTCCAATTGTTCCTGTAGAGCTGATTGCACCACAGAACATCCTTGATTGTCTTTAGAACAGATATCACACTGGTGATAATTATGAGGTGGTATATGGCCATACCTGCTCTGTCTACGATGCATTTTGACCAGGTTGGCCCTCAATAAAAGTACATCATGAATTTGATAGCTATGGTTAGATTCTCCCTCTATCAAATTAACAGCAGCTTTCTCGTGTTGAGGCAGCGGGTTCTTGAGAACATTAGGATTTGTTTCCATGAAGGATAAGACCCCGCTCCTAACCAGCTTTTGTACATCGGATTTGAAACTGGGATAGTTCTCTATGTTATGCCATGGTCCTCCTTGATGGTAAGGGCAAGTCTGATCCGCTTTGAACCAAAAAGGCAGATTTTCCGGTATTGTAAGAGGAGCCCTGGTTTGGATATACCCCTTGACTAGTAATAGTGGAAATAGTTCTACGTACAACATTGGTATAGGATCAAACACTGGAGGTCACATTGTACGGTTGTTGTTGTACGAAGGACGAGCCTGCTGAAGAGGCTGTTGTGTCCTTTGCTAATATTGTTGTTGAATTGGTTGGCTCTAAGCAACCTGAGGTTGATACGTAGGAACAAACGCGGGGTTGATAGCAGGAGTTACAACTGCTACTAGTTGGTACCGTTGCCTTTGCTTTCCGAGAGAGATATTCCTAATATCCTGCTCTTTTTTCTTAGGGAGAGCACTACTGTATCTTTTTGTACTGCTAGATGATCCAACATCTTTTACTAGACGTCCCTCTCGGACTGCTTCCTCAAGACGAACTCCCATGCCCTCCATTTCGGTAAAGTCACTGGGCGCACTGGCCACCATTCGGTCATAGTAGAATGAGCTCAAGGTTTTTAAGATCTTTGTCATCTCTTTTTCCTCAAGAGGTGGACCAATTTGAGCAGCAATTTCACGCCATCTCTGAGCGTATTCCTTAAAGGTTTCCTTGTCCTTTTGTGACATCGATATGAGTTGATCTCTATCTGGTGCCATGTCCAGATTATACTTATATTGTTGAACAAAGGCAGTGCCAAGATCTCTGAAAGTGCCGATCTTAGTGCGATTTAAACCCATGTACCATTTGAGCGCGACACCGGTTAAACTATCCTGGAAATAGTGGATAAGTAGCTCTTGGTTCTTTGTCTGAGCTGACATTCGCCGAGCGTACATCACCAA
Organism: Lathyrus tuberosus; assembly: GCA_022829125.1. Taxonomy (NCBI): domain Eukaryota; kingdom Viridiplantae; phylum Streptophyta; class Magnoliopsida; order Fabales; family Fabaceae; genus Lathyrus; species Lathyrus tuberosus. The sequence goes on from JALAZF010000365.1 coordinate 6,089,391, forward strand.
ATGGCTTTGAGGGCAAGAGTTATCCTTGTACTTTTCAAAATTGGGCACCTGGAATTTGTGCGGAACTTTCACATTAGGGACCAAACAAAGGTCTGCGGTGTCCTTTCCAAATAGATCCTGATCGCGAAGGGATTGTAATTCCTTCTGCATTTCCAGGAACTGTTCCTGGAACTCATTCATTCGGTCAGGCATACCTTCGTTTCCACCAGAAGGTATATGTGGAATTTGTCCTTCTGGGACAGTGTGTACCACGGGCGGTGGTACTGTAATTATAGCAGTGACTCTCGGTGCGTCCCAAAGTTTGTAACCATCAAGAGTTGCTGTCATGCCTCTGGCATCTTCGCTTTCCCGAAGTTTGTAACCTTCAGGCCCAGCGGTTCCTGCTGCAGTTTACGGATTGTCATACTCCAAATTTTGACCACTAAGATTTCCCATCATTGTGTAAATCATCACCACAATATGGATGATCATCATACCTCATCAGTCTCCCCAAAGATGGGTGAGCATTCACTACAAACAATAATTAGGGTTTCAAGCCCTCTCAGAGCTTTTAGACAAAGGATCAATCAAAGAATGACATGATCTTAAACTTGTCTAACCTCTCAAACATCCCCAATGGATCAAGAGGACTCCCACAGCAAGAATTAATCACAATGTTGCAGCATTCCGGTGGATTAAGCCTTAATATCGACAGTGTCACCAAATTAGGGTTTTAGTTGATCAGGGCCTCCAGATGGAAATTTTCCTTTGGGCATGAGCCAATGCTTCAAAGCATAACCTATGATGCTCCAAGGGACATCATAAACCCAATCATCAAGTCAATTTTGCCTCAGGGGATGCATTCATAAAAAAATCAAGAATTAGGATTTCTTGATCTAATTCACCCCTAAGTTGACTTTTGGGATAAATCATGAGCCAAGGCCTCAAAGGAGGATTTGAAGGTCTCTAATACACCACATTGATCCATTTACAACAATGGATTGGTCCAAGAAGCTTGATCAACAAGTTTCAAATTCATCAGAACCGCAGTTAGGGTTTCGCAGAAAAAAGTCAACTGTGCCTTTGACTTTTGACCCAGACATGCTCCCAAACCTTGGGACATGATTCAATACACCCTATAACACCTATGAAATCAATCCATCAAGTTTAATTGAGGTCAAGGACTTGATTTCATAAAGGATCGCACAGTTTGGAATTCATCTGACAAAAAGTCAACTGTGCACAAAAGTCAACTTTGACTTTTTGAGATTTTTCACAATTATGGTTCTTTAACCCTAAAATGGTGTTAATGTGTGGTTGGAATCATCATTCATCAAGAAAAATCAAGAAAAGTGGGATAACTTGTAAAAGGGGTAACCATAAAAACTTAGAAATTTTTCTAAGTTATGGAACAAAGTGGCTAGGGTACCAACTTTGGAGGAACATAACTCCTAAACCACAAGGCCATTTTTCCCCATTCAAAGCTGGATTTGTAGCTCTCATAGCCCCCTACAAAAGCTTCAAACATAACTCATTCCAATTCCTCATGGATTTAAGTTATGGAATGATCAAAATCACAAAAAGTGAAAATATCACTTTTTTCCAACAATTAGTGAAATTTTCACTAAGTTAGAATCTGCCTTCACTTTTTTCCCAATGTAGGGCCGTTTTTCACTAGGATCCAAAAAGTATCAAAACCAATTATGATCAAACAGTTGTTGTATCATATGAGGGCTTTCCAAAATGGCCAAAAACTCCATCAAATTCAACTTGAGCCATGAGATATGACAATGGCAACATGCCTTGCTGAAAACTGCCAGAGCAAGGCAGATTTGTGCATTTTGCTCGATTTGCCAAATTTGTGCAAATGACAAACACACTTATCCATCTGAACACCTCAAGGGGAGACCAAGGAGGAACCAACTCTGATCCCAAGCCTCCCATGTCCTTGGAACTAAAAATAGCATGCCAAACCTAGAAATCCCTAAAGAGGGGACAAGACTCGAATTTTGTTTTGGAGCATTCAATGGATGCACCAAGGTGGCATGGACTGAGCCATTTCCAACTTAATTCATTCAAGACTTATCCAAGACCAAGGGAACCAGCAACCTGTGCCCTAACCTCTAGTCAATGGCTAGAGGAGACTTGGATTCTCATTGCTCAACATTGGCCAAACCAATGCAACAGTTGCCATTCACTATTCCTTGCAAAACAAACTTGCTCTACTATAAATATAGCTCATTTGTGATTAGTTTGAGTACACCAAAGCCATCAAATAGATGCTTTTCTCCAAAATTGCCTTCCAAAGCAGGTCACTATCGGGTTTTGAGTTTGAGAGCAATTCCAACCAAACCAATCACACACACACCTCATAATCATCATATAGAAGTGATCCAAACACTCACATAACATCTGGAACACCAGATTCTCAATATCACCAGCCATCTGCACAAGCCTTTAACAGATTTGCAGTTGAGGTGCCAAATCAAGTTCCAGCTTAATTCAATCCACTCCAAGCATCCAGACACACTCCATAGCACCTTGGGAAGCTGTCCATATCCTTGGAACCAAGCTGCAACACCTCTAACACAAAACACGATCACCAGCTGCAAGAGGTAAGCATGAGCTCTTCTAACTCTATGATCCATGCATTTTTTGCTGCACAATAATTTGGCCATATGTTCATAATCATACATGGAGTGTTTCCCTCAATATATTGCTTTGTTTGAATCGTGTATGAAATTTCTGAACCTTCATGCAAATTTTAGGGTTCTTGATGTTTCTCTTTGATTTCTTATTCCATGCTTAAAATAAATGAAATTAAAGACCATAAACATGATCGTGAGGTGAAAACGAGTAGATTGATATGTAGATTGCATGATATAATCAAATATTCAGTGAGATTGGATAGAAAACGCAAATCTGCAGAAACAGAGGGTGGCGTGTGTTCTATCAATGTTCTTGGCGCCATTTTTGAAAATTCAAATATTTGAATTTTGTGATTTTATTTAATTGATTCAAAAATAAATTTCTCTCTGAATTTTAATGATTTTGAGTTGATTCCTTTTTTAATAATTCGAAAAAATGTTAAAATATTTTATTTTCCCAAAAATATTATTTATTTCATATATTTGATATTTTTGCAAAGAATTAATATTTTATTTGTTTTTAACATTTAAAATATTTTTTCCTCCTTGATTTTCCAAATTTAATTGGTTTCCAATCATTTTGTGGATAGAAACATGATTTTTGAAACATTAATCCAAGATCACAATTTGTTTTCCCCATGTTTAACAATTTTGATCATTTTAATTGAATTTTTTATTCAATTAAAATACATTTTGAAAACAAATTAGGGTTTTTGATTAATTTAACCCTCATCAAACTTTTTCAAACACTTTGGGCCTCTAATAGAGTGTAAGACCCAATCCCCCTTTGAAAACCAAAACATTTTTAGGCCTCAGTCATTGTATAGGACCCACTGCGTTTTCAACAACCTCGGCATAATCGCCGTTTTCAAACAAACCAAATGGGCCTCTCCTCAAGCTGTAAGCCCCACCACTTGTAGAAAAATAATAATTTTCGGCTTCTAATAGAGTATAAGACCCAATCCCCTTTTAACCAAAATCATTTTGGGCCTCAATGCATTGTATAAGTCCCTCTGCGTTAAAAGATATCTCGGAGCGATCGCCAATTCAAAAATCAAATCATCTGGGCCTACCCTCGTGTTATAAGCCCCGTTCTTTTTCTTTAATAACCTTTGGGCCTCTTGAGAGAGTGTAAGACTCATCCCATTGTACAGAAAACCTTTTTGGGCCTCAGTCACTTGTATAAGTCCCTGTACAAATTTAAAACAACAGTGCAATCACTGATAAATCCTTGGGCCTCTCCTTGAGCTGTAAGCCCCAACAATATGTTCAAAGTAATTTCTCCTTTGATTTTGAATATAATATTGTTATCAAAGCTTTCTTTGTTGAACAACTAACCAAACAACATGGAAGCTCTACAACCGAGTAAGTCTTCTTTCACAAACTTTTATATACTTGTCAAATATCAACTATGTAATACTAGTATAGTTATTTAAAGTTTTCCCCGACAACTACGTCTTGCACTAGGTAAAGCCCCGTTGGTCACTCTTAAATACAAACAAAACTAGATCCCCATAGGATTACCAGACACAGTCTTCCCTCCTCTTGGGGTTAAAAAATATGGAGACGTGAAAGGCAGCATTCTCAGTGAACCCATTCTCAGACTGTCACCCTTAGACATTGTCAAAGAGACTCTACTCCCCATAGATGATCTTTTCTCCGTGAATGGCATTTCTTTAGTTTCTTCCAAATTCTCGGACTTTCCTAGCTTGATCTATTCTCGGTGAATGGCATGTCTTGAACTTCTCGGGGTTTGGGGACCCACTGGCTTCTTAAAAGCATCCCCGCCTCCTCTTGGGCATTGTACAAGGAGGCTTCAGCTTCTTAAAAGCTCTCATGCCTTCTCTTGGGCTTAGTACAAGAACCCAGAGACCTCTACAGGTATAGGAACATAACCTAGTCATCAAATTGCTAGAGCTGTCTTTCTGAGTCAAGTGTCAGACCTGTTAATGGGTTGACCTTCATTCCTTAACAAACCAGCCTTCTCTTGGGCATTATACAAAGATCATTCACTATCTGAGAAACAATTTCTCTAAACACCAGTAGACTTGGACTGTCTCAATACCCCTTTGGATTTCCCATTTCCTTAAAGAACAGGAAATAACCCTTCATAAGAACTGATTTTCTCTTTTATCCAACATACTGGACCTGTCACTAAACTGAAACAGTCACCAGCATAAGTAGCCTTCATCTCGGGCTTTGTACGAGATACTAAAAAGACTCTCTTGTTGAGTCAATTTTCTTTTAGCCTCCTCTTGGGCCTTGTACAATTATTCTCCTCAACGGAGCTAACCTTTTCACACTCTCTTGTTGAGTATAAAAGACTCTCTTGTTGAGTCAAACCTTTCTTAGCTTCCATCTCGGGCTTCGTACGAGATACAAAATCACTCTCTTGTTGAGTCACCCACTTTTAGCCTCTATCTCGGGCTTCGTACGAGATACCAAATCACTCTCTTGTTAAGTATAAAAGACTCTCTTGTTGAGTCAATCATGTAACGCCCCGTTTTGCCAACTTTGTTTTATTGAGTCTTTTTGGATTATTTTATTATTATTTTATTGTAATTTCGACTTTTGTGTGAAAATGTGTTATTTTTCGTCGTGAATATATTTTATCGCGTTTTGGGATCGTTTATGAGATATTTGAGTGTGGGGGTATTTTGGTCTTTTCCCACTTATTTGTATTAAGTTAGTAAGAAAAGAAAATGGAAAAGAAAAGGGAGAGAAAATAGAGAGAAAGAAAGAAGAAAGAAGGGAAAAGAGAAGAAAAGAGGAGAAGAGAGAAAAATTGGAGAAAAAGTGTGAAAATCATCAAGATCAATTCCTAGAATCGAATTAAATCGGGTAAGGGTGCGAAACTCGATTATACTATGCTTGTATATGATTATGTATGTATGTGTTTGGATGATTCTCTTGCTTTCTATGTTTTTCACTTTTAGGTCGAAAACGATAAAATGAGTAGAATCGATGGGTTAACGGTTGGAAATCGATGTAAAGGTGGTAGTTTGCTTGTTGGCATGATTAGGATAGGTTCTGATTGATATATGTTGATTGGGAAATGTTTTGGTTGGGAAATATCACTTTTGGGGTTTCAAACAGCGCAGAAAATTCTGGGTTTTCCTTGGTTCGCCTAGCGAACCTGGGGCGAAGGTGGCAGTGAGTGAGGTTTTTGCGGGTTCGCCTAGCGAACCATTCAGCGAAGGGTAGCGAAGGTTCGCTACGGGTATTCGCCTAGCGAAGGCATCAGCGAAGGTTCGCTAGAGTGTTCGCCTAGCGAACTTTGGGTGTTTTTGGCTCTGTTTGGTTCTGACTTGGTTCGCCAAGTGCTCGCCTAGCGAACTTTGTGTCTGTTTTTAGCTAACAGTTGGTTCGCTGGAACATTCGCCTAGCGAAGGAGCTAGCGAATGCTCGCGAGGGACGTTCGCCTAGCGAAGCAGCTAGCGAATGCTCGCGAGGGAGGTTCGCCCAGCGAACAGTGCTGTTCGTGTAATTTTGTTTTCTGCATAACTTTTGATCGGTGTTTCGGTTTGAGGCGTGGTTTGATGCGTTGGAAAGCCATTGAGTTGTACTTTCTTATTATGATGGTTTAGAATTTGTTGGCCGATTTTATTTTGTCGGTAAATGTGAATAGTGTCAATGGTCGACTTTTGTCGTTTTAATGGTGCATAATTGTCATGTATTATGCTATATGTTTGTACTTTGGATAAGTATGCCTTATATGCTGTTGTGAGGATAAGTTGTGGCCGAAAGGCAAGAAATGCTAAGTGTTGTATTTGATGATTTATGCATGATTATGAATGTGTGCATGGATGCAATGTGAGTGTCATGAGTCATTGTATGCCAAGCATCATAATGTGCATTGTGGAAACGTCCTGAGAGACGGTTTGATTCCTGAGGGAATATGCTATACCATCGTGTGCCTCGAAAATATGAGGCGATGCCTGAGGACTTAAAGCGATGGGTATAGACGATTGTGGGCTCCTTTGGAGACTTAAAGCAATCCTTAACGTCGTGTGCCTCGAAAATATGAGGCGATGCCTGAGGACCTAAAGCGACGGGTGAACATCGTAGGCCCGACAGGGAGTTACTTGAGATTCTCAGTAACGAGCGATGGTTCCAATAGTTCCTGAGTGAACTGATGATGAGACATGAGACATTGGAAGTCGGTACCGCATGGCATGTGCATAGAGTCGTTGTGTCGGTCTATGTGCATTGCATAAATCATGAATTAATTATGTGTGAATTTGTGAATGTGATTAATGAAATGGAATATGTGTGATTGTATTGTGAATAATTGATGTGCAGTGGTAATTGATACGTGTGAATTGTACTGTGTGTTGTTATAATTTATCTGGGTGCTTTGGTGGTGAGAATATGTTATTTGTGCATTTTTGCGTTAATATATAATTTTATGCAATTATATTATGGTTGTTTTTCTCACCCTTCTGCTGTTTGATAACGCTCTATGAGGCGTTGCAGATTAGAGCTGCTGGAGGTATTCCTTTTTGGTGAAGCGTTGCGTCTTCATTATTTTGGTCGGTCGGCTCTGATATGTGACTCCGGGTCGTTAGGGTGGCCGCGTGCTATTATTTTGTATATTTGATGATATATTTTGGTTGTACATATGATACCTGATGTATGACAAACTTTTTATATGTATATATGTATGTATATGTGTTATTCAGATTTTAGATTTTCCGCTTTAATTCTAATTTCTGAAAAGTGGGTGTAAGGAACAAAGTTTCGTCTGTGTGATTGCTACCCCACAGTTGCATATCATTATGGGCAGGTGTTGCATGTTATGTGTATGTTTTGTTACAATTGATGTGTTTCTCCCTTTCTATGCCATGATGTTTTAAATATACTCTGATCAATTTTCGAATTTTCTTTTTGCCGCTATAATTGCGTGTTAATTGGGGGCGTCACATTAAGTGGTATCAGAGCCAGTCCGTGTCAGTTGTGTAGTTTGTGTCTGTTGTGTCTGGCATATTGGGCGAGTTGTGTTGAACTAGTGGTTGTTTAACCATAGTTTCTGTGTTTAGACGAACAGAATATGGCTGGTCGTAATGGTGCTGCTTTGGCTGCTGCGATGGAAGCGATGGCACGAGCTGTGCAGGGTGCACCGAATGCTGCCGGAAATGATGAGTTTAGAAAGAATAAGCCGCCGGTCTTTAAAGGGAAGCATGATCCGGATGGTGCGCAGTTGTGGTTGAAAGAGATTGAGAGGATTTTTAGGGTAATGGATTGTGATGACGATGATGTTAAGGTGAGGTTAGGTACTCATATGCTACATGAAGAGGCTGACGACTGGTGGGCCAGTACTCGTCAGGTGTTGGAAGCTGATGAGGAGGAAGAAGCGATCACTTGGGAGGTGTTTAGCCGAGAGTTTCTAAGGAAGTATTTTCCCGAGGATGTCCGAGGAAAGAAGGAGATTGAGTTTTTAGAGCTAAAACAAGGTAATATGTCGGTTATTGACTATACTGCTAAGTTTGTGGAACTTGTGCAGTTTTATCCTCATTATGTGGAAGCGACTGCTGAATTTTCAAAGTGTGTGAAGTATGAAAGTGGTTTGCGTCCTGACATAAAGCAGGCTATTGGTTATCAGAGGATTCGAAGGTTTACTGATTTGGTGGAATGCTGTAGGATTTATGATGAAGATAGTAAGGCTCGTTCTGCTCACTATAAAAGTGTAAGTGACAGGAAAGGGAAACAACAGTTCCGTGGTGGTCCGTATGTGTCACCGGCTGATAAAGGTAAACAAAGGGGTAATTTTGATCGAAGGTCAAGTGGAGGAGGTATGTCTAATGCTCCTAGGTGATTTAAATGTGGTGAATTGGGTCATCGCCAGATGGAATGTAGGAAGAAAGTGGATAAGTGTTCTAATTGTGGTGGTATCGGACACGTTTTAGCTGATTGTAAAAGGAAGAATGTGGTGAAGTGTTACAATCGTGGGGAACCTGGTCACATTAGTTCGAAGTGTCCGAATCAGAAGAAGGCTCAGACTAGTGGCAAAGTGTTTTCATTGGCGGGAACTCAGACTTCAAGTGCTGATCGTCTGATAAGAGGTACTTGCTTTATTAACAATATGCCTTTAATTGCTATTATTGATACTGGAGCGACTCATTCGTTTATTTCGTCTGAGTGCGCGGAACGCTTGAATCTTGGGTTGTCTTCGATGGATGGTGAGATGGTTATTGATACTCCAGCAATGGGGTCAGTAACTACTTCTTTAGTGTGTTTGAGTTGTCCTTTGACCATTTATGGTAAAGACTTTGCGATGGATTTGGTGTGTCTACCGTTGGAAGGTTTAGATGTGGTGTTGGGAATGAATTGGTTACAATTCAATCGGGTGCATATTGACTGTTATCATAAGCTTGTAAGGTTTCCTTCTCTTGAGGAAGATGAAGACTCGAGTTTCTTGTCTACCAAAGAGTTGAAGAGACTTTTAGCGAAAGAAGCTCAATTGTTTGGGTTGTTTGCTTCATTGATTGTGGATAGTCAAGTTTCTCTTGATGTGTTTCCTGTTGTGTGCGAATTTCCTGAGGTGTTTCCTGATGATATTTCAGATGTGCCGCCAGAGAGAGAAGTTGAACTTTCTATTGATCTAGTTCCTGGTACTAGACCTGTTTCTATGGCACCTTATAGAATGTCGGCATCTGAATTGGTGGAGTTGAAAAGGCAGTTGAATGAGTTATTGGAAAAGAGGTTCGTGAGACCAAGTGTTTCTCCTTGGGGTGCTCCAGTTTTGTTGGTGAAAAAGAAAGATGGGAGTATGCGATTATGTATTGATTATCGCCAGTTGAATAAGGTGACGATTAAGAACAAATATCCGCTTCCAAGGATTGATGATCTGATGGATCAGTTGGTTGGTGCTTGTGTATTTAGTAAGATTGATTTGAGATCGGGTTATCATCAGATAAGGGTGAAAGAAGAGGATATTCAGAAGACGGCCTTTAGAACACGTTACGGTCATTATGAATATTCGGTGATGCCGTTCGGGGTTTCTAATGCGCCTGGTGTGTTTATGGAATACATGAATCGTATTTTCCACGAGCATTTGGATCGTTTTGTGGTGGTGTTTATTGATGATATTTTAATCTATTCTAAGTCTCGTGAAGAACATGCAGAGGATTTGCGTATTGTTTTGCAGGTTTTGAAGGAAAGGAAGCTTTTTGCCAAATTGTCCAAGTGTGAATTCTGGTTGTCTGAGGTGAGTTTTCTTGGGCACGTAATTTCAGGTAATGGTATTGCTGTGGATCCATCTAAAGTAGAAGCAGTTCTACAATGGGAGGCTCATAGATCCGTTACTGAAATTCGAAGCTTTTTGGGTTTGGCTGGTTATTACCGGAGGTTCATTGAAGGTTTTTCTAAGCTTGCTCTTCCTTTGACGCAGTTGACTTGTAAGGGCAAAGCATTTATTTGGGATATTCAATGTGAAGAGAGTTTTTGTGAGCTGAAGAGAAGATTGACGACATCTCCGATTCTTATTTTACCTAATCCTAATGAACCATTTGTTGTGTACTGCGATGCTTCTTTAATTGGTTTGGGTGGTGTTTTGATGCAGGAAGGTAAAGTTGTAGCTTATGCTTCAAGGCAATTAAGAGTTCATGAGAAAAACTATCCTACTCATGATCTTGAATTAGCGGGTGTAGTTTTTGTGTTGAAGATTTGGAGGCACTATCTCTATGGTGCAAGGTTCGAAGTCTTTAGTGATCATAAAAGCTTGAAATATTTATTTGATCAGAAAGAGTTGAACATGAGGCAACGGAGATGGTTGGAATTCTTGAAAGACTACGACTTTGGCTTGAATTACCATCCTGGTAAAGCTAATGTGGTAGCCGATGCATTGAGCCGGAAATCGTTGCATATGTCCGCATTGATGGTGAAAGAGTTGGAACTTTTGGAATCGTTCAGAGACTTGAGTTTGGTATGTGAAGTGACTTCGGTTAGTGTAAGGCTTGGAATGTTGAAGGTTGCTAATGAATTTTTGATGTCGGTTAGTGAGAAACAAAAGCTGGATTTGAAATTCGTTGATTTGATGAGGAATGGGAATGTGGATTTCAAGGTGGATAATTTTGGTGTTTTGAGGTTTCGTGGTCGTATCTGCATTCCTGATGATGCGGAGTTGAAAAGAATGATTTTGGAGGAAGGACACCGGAGTAATTTAAGTATTCATCCGGGTGCGAATAAGATGTACCAAGATTTGAAGAAGATTTTCTGGTGGTCTGGTTTGAAAAGAGATGTGGCTCAGTTTGTGTATGCATGTTTGACTTGTCAGAAATCGAAAGTGGAACATTTGAGACCTAGTAGTTTGTTGCGACCGTTGGATATTCCTGAGTGGAAATGGGATAGCATTTCGATGGATTTTGTAACGGGATTACCAAGTACTCAGCGTGGGCATAATGCTATTTGGGTGATTGTGGACAGGCTGACTAAATCGGCACATTTTATTCCGATTGACATCAGTTTTTCTTTGGAACGGTTAGCTGAGATCTATATCAGTGTGGTTGTGAAATTGCATGGGGTTCCTTTAAGTATTGTTTCTGATCGAGATCCTAGGTTTACATTGAGATTTTGGGAAAGTTTACAGAAGGCTTTGGGTTCTAGATTGAGGTTGAGTTCGGCTTATCATCCGCAGACGGATGGTCAGACCGAAAGAACGATTCAGTCTTTGGAGGATTTGTTGAGAGCGTGTGTTTTGGAACAAGGTGGTACGTGGGACAGTTATGTTGCATTGGTTGAGTTCACGTATAATAACAGTTTCCATTCTAGTATCGGAATGGCACCTTTTGAGGCTTTATATGGACGAAGATGTAGAACGCCGTTGTGTTGGCACGAAACTGGTGAGAGTTCTGTGGTTGGACCGGAATTAGTGCAACAGACGACGGAAAAGGTAAAGTTTATTCGTGAGAAAATGAAGGCTTCTCAGAGTAGACAAAAGAGTTATCATGATCGGAGACGGAAGGATCTTGAGTTTCAAGAGGGTGATCACGTATTTCTGAGGGTTACGCCGGTAATGGGTGTTGGTCGTGCTTTGAAATCTAAGAAGCTTACTTCTCGATTTATTGGTCCTTACCAGATATCTGCGAGAGTGGGTGCTGTAGCGTATCGTGTGGCGTTACCGCCGAATCTGTCGAATTTGCATGACGTTTTTCATGTTTCACAGCTTCGGAAGTATGTTCCGGACCCTTCACATGTGATTCCTATGGACGAGGTTGAGGTAAGAGATAACCTTATGATCGAGGCATTACCAGTTAGTATTTTGGATCGCGAGGTGAAGCGGTTGAGGGGTAAAGAGATTGCACTTGTGAAAGTGGCGTGGGGAGGCGCTGCTGAGGGTAATTTGATGTGGGAATTGGAGAGTAGGATGCGGGAGTCGTATCCGGAGTTGTTTGTATCAGGTAAGATTTTCGAGGACGAAAATTTCTAAGTGGGGGAGAATTGTAACGCCCCGTTTTGCCAACTTTGTTTTATTGAGTCTTTTTGGATTATTTTATTATTATTTTATTGTAATTTCGACTTTTGTGTGAAAATGTGTTATTTTTCGTCGTGAATATATTTTATCGCGTTTTGGGATCGTTTAGGAGATATTTGAGTGTGGGGGTATTTTGGTCTTTTCCCACTTATTTTTATTAATTTAGTAAGAAAAGAAAATGGAAAAGAAAAGGGAGATAAAATAGAGAGAAAGAAAGAAGAAAGAAGGGAAAAGAGAAGAAAAGAGGAGAAGAGAGAAAAATTGGAGAAAAAGTGTGAAAATCATCAAGATCAATTCCTAGAATCGAATTAAATCGGGTAAGGGTGCGAAACTCGATTATACTATGCTTGTATATGATTATGTATGTATGTGTTTGGATGATTCTCTTGCTTTCTATGTTTTTCACTTTTAGGTCGAAAACGATAAAATGAGTAGAATCGATGGGTTAACGGTTGGAAATCGATGTAAAGGTGGTAGTTTGCTTGTTGGCATGATTAGGATAGGTTCTGATTGATATATGTTGATTGGGAAATGTTTTGGTTGGGAAATATCACTTTTGGGGTTTCAAACAGCGCAGAAAATTCTGGGTTTTCCTTGGTTCGCCTAGCGAACCTGGGGCGAAGGTGGCAGCGAGTGAGGTTTTCGCGGGTTCGCCTAGCGAACCATTCAGCGAAGGGTAGCGAAGGTTCGCTACGGGTATTCGCCTAGCGAAGGCATCAGCGAAGGTTCGCTAGAGTGTTCGCCTAGCGAACTTTAGGTGTTTTTGGCTCTGTTTGGTTCTGACTTGGTTCGCCAAGTGCTCGCCTAGCGAACTTTGTGTCTGTTTTTAGCTAACAGTTGGTTCGCTGGAACATTTGCCTAGCGAAGGAGCTAGCGAATGCTCGCGAGGGACGTTCGCCTAGCGAAGCAGCTAGCGAATGCTCGCGAGGGAGGTTCGCCCAGCAAACAGTACTGTTCGTGTAATTTTGTTTTCTGCATAACTTTTGATCGGTGTTTCGGTTTGAGGCGTGGTTTGATGCGTTGGAAAGCCATTGAGCTGTACTTTCTTATTATGATGGTTTAGAATTTGTTGGCCGATTTTATTTTGTCGGTAAATGTGAATAGTGTCAATGGTCGACTTTTGTCGTTTTAATGGTGCATAATTGTCATGTATTATGCTATATGTTTGTGCTTTGGATAAGTATGCCTTATATGCTGTTGTGAGGATAAGTTGTGGCCGAAAGGTAAGAAATGCTAAGTGTTGTATTTGATGATTTATGCATGATTATGAATGTGTGCATGGATGCAATGTGAGTGTCATGAGTCATTGTATGCCAAGCATCATAATGTGCATTGTGGAAACGTCCTGAGAGACGGTTTGATTCCTGAGGGAATATGCTATACCATCGTGTGCCTCGAAAATATGAGGCGATGCCTGAGGACTTAAAGCGATGGGTATAGACGATTGTGGGCTCCTTTGGAGACTTAAAGCAATCCTTAACGTCGTGTGCCTCGAAAATATGAGGCGATGCCTGAGGACCTAAAGCGACGGGTGAACATCGTAGGCCCGACGGGGAGTTACTTGAGATTATCAGTAACGAGCGATGGTTCCAATAGTTCCTGAGTGAACTGATGATGAGACATGAGACATTGGAAGTCGGTACCGCATGGCATGTGCATAGAGTCGTTGTGTCGGTCTATGTGCATTGCATAAATCATGAATTAATTATGTGTGAATTTGTGAATGTGATTAATGAAATGGAATATGTGTGATTGTATTGTGAATAATTGATGTGCAGTGGTAATTGATACGTGTGAATTGTACCGTGTGTTGTTATAATTTATCTGGGTGCTTTGGTGGTGAGAATATGTTATTTGTGCATTTTTGCGTTAATATATAATTTTATGCAATTATATTATGGTTGTTTTTCTCACCCTTCTGCTGTTTGATAACGCTCTATGAGGCGTTGCAGATTAGAGCTGCTGGAGGTATTCCTTTTTGGTGAAGCGTTGCGTCTTCATTATTTTGGTCGGTCGGCTCTGATATGTGACTCCGGGTAGTTAGGGTGGCCGCGTGCTATTATTTTGTATATCTGATGATACATTTTGGTTGTACATATGATACCTGATGTATGACAAACTTTTTATATGTATATATGTATGTATATGTGTTACTCAGATTTTAGATTTTCCGCTTTAATTCTAATTTCTTAAAAGTGGGTGTAAGGAACAAAGTTTCCTCTGTGTGATTGCTACCCCACAGTTGCATATCATTATGGGCAGGTGTTGCATGTTATGTGTATGTTTTGTTACAATTGATGTGTTTCTCCCTTTCTATGCCATGATGTTTCAAATATACTCTGATCAATTTTCAAATTTTCTTTTTGCCGCTATAATTGCGTGTTAATTGGGGGTATAGATTGGGGGTGTCACAAATCACCCTTGAGCCTCCGTCTTGGGCTTTGTACAAGACACATATAAAAGCACTCTCTTGTTGAGTTAGTCACTTGTTAGCACTCTCTTGTTGAGTCAGCCCTTTTAGCCTCTATCTCGGGCTTCGTACGAGACACATAAAAGCACCCTCTTGTTGGGTCAATAGCCTCCTCTTAGGCTTTGTATAAGGAAACCCCGGTTGAGTCAATCAACCTTTTAGCATCAAAATTTGTGCCTCGTTCAGAGTATACAAGCATCAATAACTCCTTTTCCCCCCATCTAATTGCTGTAAGCGGCAAGCCTCTGGATTATTTACATCCACGCCACTGTCCCTCTTTTAGCATGAGAAATTTCTAAGGAAAGATGGTATTGCTCTACACTGAGTTAAAGTCTTCTCCTTCAGGTTAAAAATCCCCTATAAAGGAAATTATGGCATTGCTGGATTCACATATCCCAGTTAATGTAATTCTCCTTTATAATCAGTCACGCAACAGTTGTGACAAACGGACCAAATACCCCCCTTTAGAGATGACAAATTCTCTCTAAAGTCAAAACCCTTTAGCTTCACATCTTGGGCTTCGAACAAGACACAGATAGACCCTTCAGCTTCACATCTTGGGCTTTGAACAAGATACAAACCATCTTTAGCTTCACGTCTTGGGCTTTGAACAAGACACCAAAACAACCATTTTCTCCCATAGAATAGGAGGAACTACGATCGCTCTGATTTCCCTGTTTCGTTAAATGGGAAAACGTAGGCATAAGATTGAAAAATCTTAGCGAGCACACTAATCAAAAAAACCCAAAATCCAGTATCTCCACCAAATCAACCCAGAAGCATCAAATCTAAACACAGTATCAAAAAACCTCAACAATAGTCTAAACACCGTGTTCTCAAGCAAAATAACCAAAGATCGGGCCCCACATCCACATAGCATCTGTAACCTAACAGACCACTGTTCAAACTCAGTATGCAAGCAGGGTTAATTGGAGACATCTATTTCCCTTCCTTCATCAGCTTTAATAGGATAAAAAATGAATCGACCTGTAGTACCCCAGAGCGGCAGTGCTTAAGAACCACGTCCAAAATCGCTCGCTACAGAAAAATTGGCGCCCACCGTGGGGCCTGTATTCTTTTTCTTACGATCTTATGTAGAAACCCCTGTGTTCACAAAATGTCACAGAAATGACAGCTCTGCTGGGGAGTCTTTGTCTGTATAAGATCATAAAACTAGAGGTCTAGGATGATTAAGACAAATATATATACTTCTTTTCCTAATTGATATATGTGTTTATTTTTCTGCTAATGGGAATGCGTGTGATGCCGCATGTGGAAAGATTGAGTATACACCTAAGATAGGTGATGGCAATGCGATTAATCTTACTGGGAGTGAATTCCAGTTAAGAGCCCCCGATCGACCATTAAACTCAGTAGAGACTCTCTTTGCAGATACATTGCCTATACGACTTCGGTTGTTGAAAGTAGTATGGTCGACTGGGTTATCTGAGAAGCTGAGGTTTTTAGTAGACTTAAGCCATTTTGTAGTGCGGAAGCTATCGTAAATAATTGTCACGCAATACTACCCTCATCTGAGATCACTCCAGGATACATCAGCTCCCTAGCGATCCGCTTGCTGTTGTTATCCAAGAGGGGTCAATGATTTTGCGGACAGGTACAAAAAATCACCAGTATAAACCTTTGGGGGGGGGGTAGAGCTTTGACTTCATGACTCCGACCCTTTGACCCCATGTTTTTTCTATGTTTTTGTGTGCTGCATTCAAGCATTCATTTCAAAAAAAACATTAAAACAAAGAAAATCTTCTCTTCTAGTCTCTCTTTTTCAAATTAAACTAAGACAATGATTGCAAATATCAGAGAGAAAGGAGATTGCGCTAATGGATTTTGGTAGAAGGAAAACTCATAAGTACACCTTCAAGGTTCCAAGGTTGGAGGATTTGAGAGGTTTGGCGAGATGATCACCAACCACGAGGCTTTGAGAGCCAAGTATGGAGGACTGTTGTCTTTGTTAAGGGTCCACGTAATTGAAGGAATCATGTCCATGTTAATCCAGTTCTACGATCCGGTTTATCACTGTTTCACATTCCCGGATTATCAACTAGCACCAACGCTGGAGGAGTATTCTCACCTGACTGATTTACATATTACTGATCAAGCTCCCTTTTTCGGACTGGAAGAAATTCCAAAAGGTCAAACCATTGCAAGAGAAATTTATTTGGACGAGTGAGAAGTCAGGACTCACATGACCTCTAAGGGTGGCATCCAAGGTTTGTCAGCCCAGTTCTTGAAAAAGAAAGCCCTGTACTTCGCTAGTATAGGGAATGTGGCCGCTTTTGAGTTATTTTTGTTTCCCAACATCGATAACTTTGTAGATATCAACGCCATTAAGATTTTCCTGATTGGAAACCCCGTACCGACCTTACTCGCAGATGCGTATCATTCGGTACACTTAAGGAATTTATACAGCGGAGGAATGATCACGTGCTGTGTACCCCTGCTTTACAAATGGTTCATTTCCCATTTGCCCAAGTCTGCTGCATTTTGGGATAAAAAAAATACTTTACGTTGGTCGCAGAGAGTCATGTCTCTTACCAACTCTGACATCGATTGGTACAATCGAATCTATGACGGGATTAGAATCATTGACCGTTGTGGAAATTTCCCAAATGTACCCCTTATAGGAACTAAGAGGGGAATAAACTATCATCCAGTGTTAGTTCGCCGTCAATTTGGATACCCGATGAGGCATGTCCCGCGCAATGCTCATCTGGAAGGTCTTTTCTTCAAGGAAGGAGAAAACGACAGGGCACTAAAGATGGAAATAGTGCATGCTTGTAAACACGTTCACAGGAAAGGACGAGAGTCTCTACGAAAACCGGACTGTGTCTCGGTGAAGCCTTATCTCTAGTGGGTACAAACTAGAGCTCTTAAGCTGAGGATGCCTTACCCTCGTTAGGAAGTTCTTCCACTAAGGGACTCTGCCCTTTATTTCATGTCTGAGACGGAAAAGCTTCAAGTTACTCTCAGCAAATTTCAGCAGGAGAAGAGGTCTTGGAGGAACAAGTACCGTATTCTCAATGTGGAGTGCAGGAAAATACAACAGCTATTAAGAGAAAAGGATGCTCTAATTGAGATTTTAGAGCAACATGCTGTAGAGAATCAGGATAACCAAAGGAATTTGCTCGCTCCTTTCACTTGGCAAAGGAATGACAACCCGACAACGACCCAAGAGCCCCGGTCAAAGAAAAGAAAAGTACCAGAACCAGCACCTTAGCTCTCTTCAAAGAGGACTCAGGATCCATTAGTTTAGGTTTCCTTTTTCAGCACTTTGTAATCTACTATATTTCCATTTCTGTAATCCTTTTAATTCAATAAAACGGGGTTTCCCCACTGTTTGATATTTGCAATCTAATTGTCGAAGTTTACTATGAATAAACAAAAATAATTAATAAGCATTGCATTCATCATTCTCATAAACGCATTCTTCTTACCTACGAATCTCACGTTTGCGTCTCGATTCTAGAGTCAAATTGTCTTATTCGTACAATACTCGGGCCAATCGTCAGAAAAGATAGATGATCTCGAGGAAGAGAACAAAGAGTTGAGATAAGAGATCGACACTCTGAAAGAGGATCTGAGAAAGCTTCATAATGACATGAAAGCTCTAGAAGAAGCTCAAATGCGACAACAAAGGACTGTGATCTCAGAGATCACATATACGCCCATAGTGGAGAAGTATGATTCTAGGTACAAAATGCCGAAAGATCGTCCCTTGGGCATGCCACTTAACTATATCCCGGAAGGATATGTTCCGCCGATCGCTGAGGACCAGGGAACTGCAACAAGAACCGCTGGGCCTAAAGGAAACAAACTTCGGGAAAGCGAAGATGCTAGGGGCATGACAACAACTCCTGAAGGTTACAAACTTCAGGAGACACCGAAGAGTCTCGGCCATAATGACTATACCACCGCCCGTGCTACACACTGTCCCGGAAGGACAGATTCCATAGTTACCTTCTGGTGGAAGTGACAACATGTTCGACAGAATGAACGAGTTCTAGGAACAGTTCCTGGAAATGCAGAAAAAACTGCAGGCCCTTCGCGGTCAGGATCTATTTGGAAAGGACGTCGCGGACCTCTGCTTGGTCCCCAATGTGAAAGTTCCACACAAGTTCCAAGTGCCCGACTTTGAAAAGTACAAGGGTAACTCTTACCCTCAAAGCCATTTGGTGATGTACGCTCGACGAATGTTAGCTCAGACAAAGAACCAGGAGCTACTCATTCACTACTTTCAGGATAGTTTAACCGGTGCCGCATTAAAAGGGTACATGGGTTTAAACCACCCTACGATCGGCACGTTCAGAGATCTTGGCACTGCCTTCGTTCAACAATATAAATACAATTTGGACATGGCACCGGACAGAGATCAACTCAGATCAATATCACAAAAGGACAAGGAAACCTTTAAGGAGTACGCTCAGAGATGGCGTGAAATTGCCGCCCAAATTTCTCCACCTCTTGAGGAAAAAGAGATGACAAAGATCCTCTTAAAGACCTTGAGCTCATTTTACTATGACAGAATGGTTGCCAGTGCACCCAGTGATTTCACCGAGATGGTGGGCATGGGGGTTCATCTTGAGGAAGCTGTCCGAGAAGGACGTTTAGTAAAAGACGCTGGATCATCAAGTAGTACAAAATGATACAGTAGTGCTCTCCCTAAGAAAAAAGAGCAAGATATTGGGAATATCTCTCTCAAAAAGAAAAGGCGACGATATCAACCAGTAGCAGCTGTAACTCCTGCTATCAACCCCGCGCCTGTTCCTACGTATCAACCCCAGGTTGCTCAAAGCCAACCTAATCAACAGCAATATCAGCAAAGGACACAACAGCCTCTTCAGCAGGCTCGTCCTCCGTACAACAATAACCGTACTACATGACCACCAGGGTTCGACCCTATACCCATGTTGTACGTAGAACTGCTTCCGTTGCTACCGGTCAAGGGGCATGTCTAAACTAAGTCTCGTCTTCCAGTACCGGAAAATCCTTCTTTTTGGTTCAAAGCGGATCAGACATGTCCTTACCATCAAGGAGGACCAGGGCATAACATAGAAAACTGTCTCAGTTTCAAGTCCGGTGTACAAATCTTGTTAGGAGCGGAATCTTATCTTTTAAAGATACGAATCCTAATGTTCTCACAAACCCGCTGCCTCAACATGGGAAAGCCGCAGTAAATTTGATAGAGGGAGAGTCTAACGACAGCTATCAAATTCATGATGTACTCTTATTAAGGGGCAATTTGGTCAAGATGAATTGTAGACAGAGTGGATATGGCCATGTGCCACCTCATAATTATGACCAGTGTGATATCTTCTCTAAAAACAATCAGGGATGTTCTGTGGTGCAATCAGCTCTATAGGAGCAATTGGATCTCGGATGGATCCAAGAGCATCGAGTTCGTGGAGTCAACATGACCTATACGAATTCCAACATCATTCAGAACCACGACATTCGTGCAATGAATGCCAACTTAGTGGCAATGCACTCAAGGCAAAGCCAGTATCATAATCTGCTGCGGCACGATTACAATTCCTGTCTGACTTACTTGGTAAACAAACAGGGATGCTCTTTTGTACAAGAGGCCCTCCAGCGTCAGATGGATCTTGGATGGATCCAGGACTACCATGATAGAAATCCTTATCATATCAACATGATTCAAATCTTTGATATTCGTCTGATGAATACCAGCTTAGTGGAGTTACATGCCAGGCAGGTCCAACTCGGTTTTCTCACTTCACATGATTACCAGAACTGTAAAGGATGCTATGAGAGTAACCAAGGGTGCGCTCTCGTTCAGAGAACTTTACAACACTTGTTAAACCACTGGTGGCTTCCAATCTATCTGGATGAAGACACGCAACAAATCAGTGTGCTTAATGGAAACCCTACTCGGCGTCAAAGTCATGATGTCCGATCTATGGAAACAAATCTGGCAAGGTTGCATTGCATTCATAGCGGGCGTGGCCAGGTGCCACCACACAACTATGAACGTTGTAGAGTATGCCCGGAGAGTAACCAAGGATGCTACCTTGTGCGGGCAGCCCTTCAAGGTCAGTTGGACCGCAAGGAGATTCACCCATACCTAGCTTCGGGGTCCGTTGACTGGACGCCAGACTACTTTGCTGATCAAATCAGAGACCTGGTTGTAATCTCTGACCCTGAGAGGACCAAGGATGTTTGTACCATCATCCCTCTACTGGACGAATCAAAGGTTCTTAACCAAGAACTGATTGAAGTTACTTACGACAGTCAGAAAAATCGGAAGGCTCCTGTAGTTATTTATTTGCCGGGACCATTACCGTATGAATCAGCTAAGGCGATCCCTTACAAATATGGTGCAACAATAATCGAGAACGGAAAGGAAATTCCATTACCCTCCGTCGTGAATATTGCAGACATCAGTCGAGTAACACGGAGCGATCGAATCTTTAACCGAGGAGTTGGAGCTCCTAACAAAGAAAAGGAACTTCAGACAGAAGCGCCTGATCCACCGGTCAGTCAATCCAATAATCCCGACCTTTCGAAAAACAATGATGAGATACTGAAGCTCGTCCAAAGGAGTGAATACAACATTGTTGATCAGCTGTTACAAACTCCTTTAAAGATCTTTGTGCTATCACTTTTAGTCAGTTCCGAAGCCCACAGAGAGGCTCTACAGAAAGTCTTAGAGCAGGCCTTTGTGGAATAGGATGTGTCAATACGATAGTTCGATAGCATCATCTCTAACATCACTTCCTACAACAACTTAGGATTCAACGATGAGGATTTTCCAGAGGGGGGAAAAAGTCACAACATGGCGCTCAATATCATAGTTAACTGCCGGGACGATGCTTTAGCCAGCGTACTGGTAGATACCGGATCGGGCATCAACGTTATGCCGAAGTCTACTTTAATGCGACTATTATTCAAAGGGTCCCCGATGAGGGGTAGTGAGGTCATCGTCAAAGCATTTGACGGGTCTCGGATAGTAGTTATCGGCAAAGTCGACCTTCCCTTAACTATCGGTGCTCACACTTTCCTAATCACTTTCTAGGTCATGGACGTCCGGGCAGCGTACAGCTGTTTATTAGGAAGACCTTGGATACACCAGGCTGGGGCAGTCACTTTGACGCTGCACCAAAAACTAAAGTTTATTAAGAACGATCATCGTCACGGTGTATGGGGAGCAAGCCTTGCTCGTGAGCAACTTGTCATCATCTACTTGTGTAGAACCTGAGGAGGCTGTTGAGACTCATTTCCAAGCACTTTCGGTGAGCAATGAGAATCAATCAGAGAAAGGAACCTCGATTTCCTCATACAGAGATGCTCTCGAAGTGATCGAGAATAACAATGCAAAAGGATGGGGACAACTTGTCATTCCTATGATAGTAAAACAAAGAAGGGTCTTAGTTTTTCTGCAACCTGCACCCAGTTAGCTGCTAACGATGAAAGTCTTCATCCCATTCATGACTTCTTCCACAGTGGAGGTTTCCTTCACCCAGTGCCTCAAGCAGTCCACACCATCAACGAGGGAGATCCCTCCGATACAGGTGAGGAGTGGAAGTCCTATCTTAAAAAGGACGGTTATATGTCTCAGGAAGAGGTGCCTATACCATTTTGCTATCCCGCACAAAGTCCGAGATTTATACCGAGGTCAGACGTCGAAATGATATACGGAGATTGTGATCTGGAAGGATGTCATGCTCCACCAAACTCATTAGAGGAAGACACTCTGATGAAGGACAACTTTGACCACGACTATTATGGCCCAATGGATGGCCTGCCTATCTGGCAGCCGTATCCAGGAGACTTGGGGCAAGAAAAAAATCCGAACAATGAAAAGCAGCTGAGCGTCAGTGAACAGAATACCTACATCCCCACCATGTCATGGAATCATTACTCAAGTCATTCAGAAAATATCCAGCACGACGATGAATTGGCAAAGCTTTCCAGACTAGAATTTATCAACTATGCTTTTCCTAAGGTCAACGTCATCGAGAGAGATGACTCCTCCAGCTCCAAAGAAGTGTGGGACACCTTGGGACAACCGAGTGGAAAATTTGACTTTATGGTCAAGTACACCGCTCCTAAAAGCTCTCGTATCAAGCTCGAAGACATCCAGCCTACTGGATGGGGAGATTTTCCTGAGAGTAAAAATCCTATGCAAAATACAACAGAGGAATCCTCCTACGACAACTCTGCCTGGGAGACAGATTCCAATGATCCTGCTCCGCCAAAAATCAGCGTTATTTCTGAAGACAAATCAAATAAAGTACCAGACTTTGTGATTTACCGAGGAGTTTGCCGCCAATGGGTTGTAGTCGTTGTTCCAATGATCGTTCATAATTCAAAGTAATTGTCGTCTTTATCTTAACCTTTCACCCTGCCCAGGTGAAACAGATGTTTTGATAGGGCTCGCTTTCTGTAAATATCCCTCTTCGCTTTTCCCAAAGCGACAGAGTTTTGTTTTATAGGGCTGTAATTTCAAGAATCGACTTGTTCATAAATAAAATAACGCCGTTCTGTAATCTCCGCATTAATTGTTGTTTTCTCTTTTCGCTTTTCTCAGAAAATGGTAATCCTAAAAAACAAATAATAATAAACAAGCAGTTTTTCAAAAAAAAATACATTGCACACACTTGCATTTTCTCTATCTCTTCTAAACACAAATCATCACGTCATGCAGATTGCTTGTTTTAAACCCCATTGAAACATACGATCTGATGCCTTCTCCCAACTTTGAGTTCCCGGTATTTGGGACTGAAGAAGAAGTTGATGACGAAATTTCAGAAGAGATCTCCCGATTACTCAAACAAGAGGAAAGGTCCATTGAACCTCACAAAGATCCGTTGGAAACGATCAACGTGGGTTTAGAGAAAGAGAGAAAAGAAATCAGGATTGGGGCACTGCTCAGTCCAACTGCCAAAGAAAGTTTGACAAAGCTTCTCAGAGAATTTCCCGATGTATTTTCTTGGTCCTACCAGGACATGCCAGGGTTGGATACCAGCATCGTGGAACATCATTTACCATTGAAATCGGAATGTTCGCTAGTAAAACACAGGTTGAGACGGACTCACCCGGACATGGGCATTAAAATCAAAGATGAGGTACAGAAACAGATTGACGCGGGTTTCCTCGCTATGTCTGAATATCCTCAGTGGTTAGCCAACATCGTACCCGTTCCAAAAAAGGACGGAAAGGTCAGGATGTGTGTCGATTACAGAGATCTAAACAAGGTTATTCCAAAGGACGACTTTCCCTTTGCCGCATATCAACATGCTAGTAGACAGTACAACAAAGTTCAAATTTTTCTCCTTCATGGATGGATTCTCGGGCTATAATCAAATCAAAATGGCGCTGAAAGACATGGAGAAAACTTCGTTCATTACCCCATGGGGTACCTTTTGTTACAAGGTAATTCCGTTCGGTTTGAAGAACATTGGGGCAACCTATCAAAGGGCCATGACTACTCTGTTTCATGACATGATACACAAGGAAATCGAGGTATATGTCGATGATATGATTGCCAAATCTAAGACAGAGGAGGAGCATGTGACCCACCTGTCAAAACTATTCGAGCGGTTGAGAAAATATAAACTCCGCTTGAATCCCAACAAGTGCACCTTTGGTGTCTGTTCAGGAAAACTTTTAGGGTTCATCGTCAGCTAGAAAGGAATTGAGGTTGATCCTGACAAGGTCAAGGCCATTCAAGAAATGCCTTCTCCGAAAACTGAAAAATAAGTCAGAGGATTCTTGGGACGTTTGAACTACATCTCCAGATTCATATTCCTCATGACCGCGACATGCGCGCCGATTTTCAAATTACTCAAAAAGAATCAGGATTGCGTTTGGACAGAAGATTGCCAAACTGCCT
Organism: Lathyrus tuberosus; assembly: GCA_022829125.1. Classification (NCBI taxonomy): domain Eukaryota; kingdom Viridiplantae; phylum Streptophyta; class Magnoliopsida; order Fabales; family Fabaceae; genus Lathyrus; species Lathyrus tuberosus. The sequence goes on from JALAZF010000365.1 coordinate 6,113,831, forward strand.
TCAACACTATTAAGGAATACCTGTTGAACCACTGATTCTATCACATCCTGTGGAAGGAAGACCACTGATCATCTACCTCACAGTCTTAGAGGACTCAATGGGATGTGTACTTGGCCAATAAGACGAAACCAAAAGGAAAGAGTCTGCCATCTACTATTTGAGCAAGAAATTCATCAACTTCGAGACTCGGTACACTATGCTTGAGAAAACTTGCTGCGCTTTGGCTTGGGCAGCCAAACGTCTTCGCCAGTACATGATTCGTCACACTAATTGGTTGATCTCAGAAATGGATCCAATTAAGTACGTCTTTGAAAAACCTGCTCTCACGGGAAGGATTGCCCGTTGGCAGATGTTGTTATCAGAATATGACATAGAGTACCATGCTCAGAATGCCGTTAAAGGGAGTATTTTAGCTGATCATTTGGCTCATCAACCGATTGACGATTAAGAATCAATCAGGTTTGACTTCCCAGATGAAGATGTCATGTATCTAAAAATGAAAGATTGCGATGAACCGCTACCCAGTGAAGGGCCAGAACCAGGTTCCCAGTGGGGACTTATCTTTGACGGAGCAGTTAATCATTACGGAAACGGAATTAGGGCAATCATCATAACACCTCAGGGTACCCACATTCCTTTCACTGCAAGACTTACATTCAAGTGTACAAACAACGAGGCCGAATACGAAGCTTGTATTATGGGTCTCGAAGAAGCGATAGACTTAAGGATCAAAAACTTGGACGTATATGGCGACTCAGCCCTGGTTATCAATCAGATCAAAGGAGATTGGAACACATACCAATCAGGATTGATTCCTTATAAAGATTATGCAAGAAGGTTGCTACCCTTCTTCAACAGAATCGAGTTTCATCACATCCCTAGTGATGAGAATCACATGGATGATGCCTTAGCCATTATTTCTTCCATGATTAGTGTAGGTCAATAGAGCGACCTACCTAAGATCGACATAATGCGCCTTGAACGGCCCGCTTACATCTTCACAATCGAAGCAGTCATAGACGACAAACCTTGGTATCACAATATCAAATGCTTCCTTCAGAAACAAGAGTACCCACCTAGGGCATCCAGGAAAGACAGAAAAACCCTCATAAGACTGGCTGGCAGCTTCTTCTTGAGCGGTGATACACTTTATAAGAGAAACTTTGACATGGTCTTACTCTGATGTGTAGACAGACCAAAAGCAGACATGCTGATAAAAGAAATTCATGAAGGATCCTTTGGCACTCAAACCAATGGACACACAATTGCGAGAAAAATTCTGAGAGCAGGGTACTACTGGTTGACCATGGAATCCGACTGCTACAAGTACATAAGGAGGTGTCACAAGTGTCAGATATACTCCGACAAAATCCATGTACCGCTAACGCATCTCAAAGTACTTTCTTCCCCATGGCCTTTTTCCATATGGGGAATCGACATGATTGGCCTGATCGAACCTAAAGCTTTGAACGGACATCGGTTCATCCCGGTAGCCATTGATTACTTCACCAAATGGGTCGAAGCAGCGTCGTATGCCAATGTAACCCGACAGGTGGTGGTCCGATTTATCAAAAACAATATCATCTGCCATTTTGGTGTTCCTAGCCAGATCATTACTGATAATGGATCTAACTTGAGTAATAAGATGATGAAAGAGTTGTGCGCAGAGTTCAAGATCAAACACCATAACTCATCTCCCTACCAACCTAAGATGAATGGAGCGGTAGAAGCGTCTAACAAGAACATCAAGAGGATTGTTCAAAAGATGGTTGTAACCTACAAAGACTGGCACAAGATGCTACCCGTTGCTCTTCACGGTTATCGTACATCTGTCCGCACTTCAACAGGGGCAACCCCTTTCTCTCTAGTATATGGCATGGACGCAGTGCTCCCCATAGAAGTAGAGATCCCATCAATCTGGGTATTGATGGAAGCTAAGCTTACAGAAGTTGAATGGTGTCAAAGTCGACACAACGAACTCAATTTGATCGAAGAAAAGCGAATAACGGCACTGTGCCATGGTCAGTTGTATCAACAGAGAATGAAGGTGTTTGACAAAAAGGTTCGGCCTCACGTCTTCAGGAAAGGAGACCTTGTGCTCAAGAAGATATAATGATTTCTCACTGATTCTCGAGGCAAGTGGACTCCGAATTATGACGGCCCTTATGTGGTCAAGAAAGTTTTCTCAGGCGGCGCCTTGAGACTTGCAACTATGGATGGAGAGGAATTTGGCTACCCCACAAATGTTGACGTAGTCAAGAAATACTTCGCCTAAACTAAAAAAAATATAAATAAATAATCGTCTCTGTGGATTGAAAACCCAAAAGGGTGGTCCAGGCAAAAATTAGAGACATAATCAAAAATCATCCCGATGGATTGGAAATCTCAAAATACAATCCAGGAAAAAGTTAGGGATTAATGGTAAGTAACTACGTCCAACAGGGGTAAATCCCTCAGCAGCAGTTACACCATCCATCGGAAGAAAACTCCAATCAAGGTTATCTTTGACAGAAGCTCAGGATGTCCCGAGTTCAAAGTTGGTAGAAGGATAGTGGTCGTTATGTTTCAATGTAGCTCTTTTCCCTTAAATTACCATTTTCAAACTTTGTAAATACTCTATGGAATCACGCGCTTGGCTGATTTCCATCCTATCAATAAAATTTGAGCCCTTGTGCTTTTGTTTACAATTCTTATTTGTTTTAGCTTTACAGAACGACATTTTAACATGATCAGCGGTTCTTGAAATAAAACAAAAATGAATTTACTTGTCGAAATTTTTATGCTTTAAAATAAAGACGGCAATTCTTTTGACTGTTGAACATCGAAAGAACATCGATTGCATCTCCAAAGGTGTTCGAGCCTCAAAGTGCAGAATCAAAGTACTCCTTCTAAACTAGTGCGCCTGAACGAAGGATCAACTGTATCAGATGTGATTTCCCCATCTGATATCCTCGGACGAGTTCTTACCTCCTAAGCCCAACCAATGGTGTTCCCCACAGGGACTACTTCTCCTAAGCAAGGCAGAATTGCTATCTTGGACCAGCAATACTTTTTATCTCCCACTGTGGCCGAGTATCCAGTCGTGTTCATCTACTAGTCTGTATGTCGCGTCAATTTTGTCAGCATAAACATACATACATCATGCATTGTTGATTTACATTCATATTCATATTGCATCACTATCACTCTAGTCGGTCTTATCCCCTAGTGATAAAAGTCTTCTCAATCGAGTAGTCAGTTCTTTCCTCGTCAGGAAATGTTACGTCTGAACAATCTCGCCTCCAGTTTATTTCTGGATTGGAGTTGGTGCTTGACCACTTTGATAACTTGAACCTCTGAAAGACCAGAGAATCTTTGACAAATGTCACTCTTCGCCATTGAAGATGACACCTTCGCTTTCCCAGATTAAGGAAAATCCCCAGAGAAAGCCTCTTAATCAGAGATTCGACAATGTAGCAGTTTTTCTCTGGAAAAAACCACTGACGAAAAGGTCATCAGCACCTCAAAATTGGATCACATCATATGGTATTTCTCCGAGAAGATCTCCGAGAAAAGTATGATGTAATATCCCCAAGTGAGAGCAGTCTCTCAAGAGACTCGTTTTCCCCGATAGAGTCAACAAATGGCATCTCCAACAGAGAAGTTTAAACACCTCTACAACTCAGACGAATGGGTTCCCCAGCAACTCTGACATCAAAATTTTTCCGTCAAATGGCATCTCCCCATTAATATTCGGCGAGAAGTTTGACGAAAACTGCTACGAACAGCGTCCCTTGTCAAGAAGTTCGTTGACAAAAGAAACTGAGATCAGTTCCTTGGTAGGAAACCAGGATCGAGGTGAAGTTTACATCAGAAATTGAGACCAGTTCCTTGGTAGGAAACCAGGATCGAGGGGAAGTTTATATCAGAAACTTAGACCAGTTCCTTGGTATGAAACCATGATCGAGGGGAAGTTTATTTCAGAAACTGAGACCAGTTCCCTGGTAGGAAACCAGGATCGACGGGAAGTTTAGAAAAGAAACTTAGACCAGTTCCTTAGTAGGAAACCAGGATCGAGGGGAAGTTTTCATCAGAAACTGAGACCAGTTCCTTGGTAGGAAACCATGATTGAGGGAAAGTTTACCTTTTCTAAGTATCATTGCTTAGAAAAAGAAGATGGATGCGCTAACTTCCATTCTTAACCACCATCATAATTTCGGGTATTCCGATATTTAATCATCTTGCACCTTGAATGCCCGAATACCTTCGCCATTCACACCTTCGGGTCCAAGAAGATTAAATAGGGGCATCTGTCATACCCCAAATTTTGACCACTAAGATTTCCCATCATTGTGTAAATCATCACCACAATATGGATGACCATCATACCTCATCAGTCTCCCCAAAGATGGGTGAGCATTCACTACAAACAATAATTAGGGTTTCAAGCCCTCTCAGAGCTTTTAGACAAAGGATCAATCAAGGAATGACATGATCTTCAACTTGTCTAACCTCTCAAACATCCTCAATGGATCAAGAGGACTCCCACAGCAAGAATCAAGAATAATGTTGCAGCATTCCAGGTGGATTAAGCCTTAAGATCTACAGTGTCACCAAATTAGGGTTTTGGTTGACCAGGGCCTCCAGATGGAAATTTTCCTCTGGGCATGATCCAATGCTTCAAAGCATAACCTATGATGCTCCAAGGGACATCATAAACCCAATCATCAAGTCAATTTTTCCTCAGGGGATGCGTTCATAAAAAATCAGGAATTAGGGTTTCTTGATCTAATTCACCGCTAAGTTAACTTTTGGGACAAATCATGAGCCAAGGCCTCAAAGGAGGATTTGAAGGTCTCTAATACACCACATTGATCCATTTACAACAATGGATTAGTCCAAGAAGCTTGATCAACAAGTTTCAAATTCATCAGAACCACAGTTAGGGTTTCGCGGAAAAAAGTCAACTGTGCCTTTGACTTTTGACCCAGACATGCTCCCAAACCTTGGGACATGATTCAATACACCCTATAACACCTATGAAATCAATGCATCAAGTTTGATTTAGGTCAAGGACTTGATTTCATAAAGGATCGCACAGTTTGGAATTCATCTGACAAAAAGTCAACTGTGCACAAAAGTCAACTTTGACTTTTTGAGATTTTTCACAATTATGGTTCTTTAACCCTAAAATGATGTTAATGTGTGGTTGGAATCATCATTCATCAAGAAAAATCAAGAAAAGTGGGATAACTTGTAAAAGGGGTAACCATAAAACTTAGAAATTTTTCTAAGTAATGGAACAAAGTGGCTAGGGTACCAACTTTGGAGGATCATAACTCCTACCTAAACCACAAGGCCATTTTTCCCCCATTCAAAGCTGGATTTGTAGCTCTCATGGTCCTCTAAAAAAGCCTCAAAGATAACTCATTCCAATTCTTTATGGATTTTAAGTTATGGAATGATCAAAATCACAAAAAGTGAAAATGTCACTTTTTTCCAACACTTAGTGAAATTTTCACTAAGTCAGAATCTGCCTTCACTTTTTTCCAAATGTAGGGGCATTTTTCACTTGGATCCAAAAAGTATCAAAAAAAATTATGATCAAACAATTGTTGTATCATATGAGGGCTTTCCAAAATGGCCAAGAACTCCATCAAATTCAACTTGAGCCATGAGATATGACAATGGCAACATGCCTTGCTGAATACTGCCAAAGCAAGGCAGATTTGTGCATTTTGCTCAATTTTCCAAATTTGTGCAAATGACAAACACACTTATCCATCTGAATACCTCAAGGGGAGACCAAGGAGGAACCAACTCTGATCCCAATCCTCCTAAGTCCTTGGAACTAAAAATAGCATGCCAAACCTAGAAATCCCTAAAGAGGGGACAAGACTCCAAATTTGTTTTGGAGCATTCAATGGATGCACCAAGGTGGCATGGACTTAGTAATTTCCATCTGAATTCAGTCAAGACTTATCCAAGACCAAGGGAACCAGCAGCCTGTGCCCTAACCTCTAGTTAATGGCTAGAGGAGACTTGGATTCTCATTGCTCAACATTGGCCAAACCAATGCAGCAGTTGCCATTCACTATTCCTTGCAAAACAAACGCGCTCTACTATAAATAGAGCTCATTTGTGATCATTTTGAGTACACCAAAGCCATCAAACATATGCTTTCCTCAAAATCTCCTTCTTCACTCCAAAATTGCCTTCCAAAGCAAGTCACTATCGGGTTTTGAGTTTGAGAGCAATTCCAACCAAACCAATCACACACACACACCTCATAATCATCATATAGAAGTGATCCAAACACTCACATAACATCTAGAACACCAGATTCTCAATATCACCAGCCATCTGCACAAGCCTTTAACAGATTTGCAGTTGAGGTGCCAAATCAAGTTCCAGCTCAATTCAATCCACTCCAAGCATCCAGACACACTCCATAGCACCTAAGGAAGCTGTCCATATCCTTGGAACCAAGCTGCAACACCTCTAACACAAAATACGATCACCAACTGCAAGAGGTAAGCATGAGCTCTTCTAACTCTATGATCCATGCATTTTTTGCTGCACAATAATTTGACCATATGTTCATAATCATGCATGGAGTTATTCCCCTCAATATATTGCTTTGTTTGAATCGTGTATGAAATTTCTGAACCTTCATGCAAATTTTAGGGTTCTTGATGTTTCTCTTTGATTTCTTATTCCATGCTTAAAATAAATGAAATTAAAGACCATAGACATGATCGTGAGGTGAAAACGAGTAGATTGATATGTAGATTGCATGATATAATCAAATATTCAGTGAGATTGGATAAAAAACGTAAATCTGCAGAAACAGAGGGTGGCACGTGTTCTTGCCATGTTCTTGGCGCCTTTTTTGAAAATTCAAATATTTGAATTTTGTGATTTTATTTAATTGATTCAAAAATTAATTTCTCTTTGAATTTTAATGATTTTGAGTTGATTCCTTTTTTAATAATTCACAAAAATGTTAAAATATTTTATTTTCCCGAAAAATCCCAAAAATATTATTTATTTCATATATTTGATATTTTTACAAAGAATTAATATTTTATTTGTTTTTAACATTTAAAATATTTTTTCCTCCTTGATTTTCCAAATTTAAGTGGTTTCCAATCATTTTGTGGATAGAAACATGATTTTTGAAACATTAATCCAAAATCACAATTTGTTTTCCCCATGTTTAACAATTTTGATCATTTTAATTGAATTTTTTATTCAATTAAAATACGTTTTGAAAACAAATTAGGGTTTTTGATTAATTCAACCTTCATCAAACTTTTTCAAACACTTTGAGTCTCTAATAGAGTGAAAGACCCAATCCCCTTTGAAAACCAAAACATTTTTGGGCCACAGTCATTGTATAAGACCCATTGCGTTTTCAAAAACCTCGGCATAATCGCTGTTTTTAAACAAACCAAATGGGCCCCTCCTCGAGATGTAAGCCCCACCACTTGTACAAAAATAACAATTTTGTTCCTCTAATAGAGTATAAGACCCAATCCCCTTTTAACCAAAATCATTTTGGGCCTCAATGCATTGTATAAGTCCCTCTGCGTTAAAAGAAATCTCGGCGCGATCGCCAATTCAAAAATCAAATCATCTGGGCCTACCCTCGTGTTATAAGCCACATTCTTTTTCTTTAATAACCTTTGGGCCTCTTGAGAGAGTGTAAGACCCATCCCTTTGTACAGAAAACCTTTCTGGGCCTCAGTCACTTGTATAAGTCCCTAAACAAATTCAAAACAACAGTGCAATCACTGATAAATCCTTGGGTCTCTCCTTGAGCTGTAAGCCCCAACAACCTGTTCAAAGTAATTTCTCCTTTGATTTTGAATATAATATTGTTATCAAAGTTTTCTTTGTTGAACAACTAACCAAACAGCATGGAAGCTCTACAACCGAGTAAGTGTTTACCCGCTTTCTTTATCCGCTTTCATATATATATAACTGTATTGTGGGGCTGCTCACTGTAAGTCTTCTTTCACAAACTTTTATATACTTGTCAAATATCAACTGTGTAATACTAGTATAGTTATTTAGAGTTTTCCCCGGCAACTACGTCTAGCACTAGGTAAAGCCCCGTTGGTCACTCTTAAATACAAACAAAACTAGATCCCCATAGGATTACCAGACACAGTCTTCCCTTCTCTTGGGGTTAAACAATATGGAGACGTGAAAGGCAGCATTCTCAGTGAACCTTTCTCAGACTGTCACCCTTAGACATTGTCAAAGAGACTCTACTCCCCAGAGATGATCTTTTCTCCGTGAATGGCATTTCTTTAGTTTCTTCCAAATTCTCAGACTTTCCTGGCTTGATCTATTCTCGGTGAATGGCATGTCGTGAACTTCTCTGGGTTTGGGGACCCACAGGCTTCTTAAAAGCATCCCCGCCTCCTCTTGGGCATTGTACAAGGACCCTTCGGCTTCTTAAAAGCTCCCATGCCTTCTCTTGGGCTTAGTACAAGGACCCAGAGACCTCTACAGGTATAGGAACATAACCTAGTCATCAAATTGCTAGAGCTTTCTTTTTGAGTCAAGTGTCAGACCTGTTAATGGGTTGACCTCCATCCCTTTACATACCAACCTTCTCTTAGGCATTATACAAAGATTATTCACTATCTGAGAATCAATTTCTCTAAACACCAGTAGACTTGGACAGTCTCAATACCCCTTTGGATTTCCCATTTCCTTAAAGAACAGGAAATAACCCTGATCCTCTGATCAATCCCAAAGCACAACAATACCTTTAATCGTTCCCTTCATAAGAACTGATTTTCTCTTTTATCCAACATACTGGACCTGTCACTAAACTGAAACAGTCACTAGCATAAGTAGCCTTCATCTCGGGCTTTGTACGAGATACTAAAAAGACTCTCTTGTTGAGTCAATTTTCTTTTAGCCTCCTCTTGGGCTTTGTACAATTATTCTCCCCAGCGGAGCTAACCTTTTCACACTCTCTTGTTGAGTATAAAAGACTCTCTTGTTGAGTCAAACCTTTCTTAGCCTCCATCTCGGGCTTCGTACGAGATACAAAATCACTCTCTTGTTGAGTATAAAAGACTCTCTTATTGAGTCACCCACTTTTAGCCTCTATCTCGAGCTTCGTACGAGATACCAAATCACTCTCTTGTTAAGTATAAAAGACTCTCTTGTTGAGTTAATCACCCTTGAGCCTCCGTCTTGGGCTTCGTACAAGACACATATAAAAGAACTCTCTTGTTGAGCCAGTCACTTGTTAGCACCCTCTTGTTGAGTCAACCCTTTTAGCCTCTATCTCGGGCTTCGTACGAGACACATAAAAACACCCTCTTGTTGGGTCAATAGCCTCCTCTTATTCTTTGTATAAGGAAACCCCGGTTGAGTCAATCAACCTTTTAGCATCAAAATTTGTGCCTCGTTCACAGTATACAAACATTAATAACTCCTTTTCCCCCCATCTAATTGCTGTAATCGGCAAGCCTCTAGATTATTTACATCCACGCCACTGTCCCTCTTTTAGCATGAGAAATTCCTAAGGAAAGATGGCATTGCTCTACATTGAGTTAAACTCTTCTCCTTCAGGTTAAAAATCCCCTATAAAGGAAATTATGGCATTGCTGGATTCACATATCCCGGTTAAAGTAATTCTCCTTTATAATCAGTCACGCAACAGTTGTGACAAACGGACCAAATACCCCCTTTTAGAGATGAAAAATTCTCTCTAAAGTCAAAACCCTTTAGCTTCACATCTTGGGCTTCGAACAAGATACAGATAGACCCTTCAACTTCACATCTTGGGCTTTGAACAAGATACAAACCATCTTTAGCTTCACGTCTTGGGCTTTGAACAAGACACCAAAACAACCATTTTCCTCCCATAGAATAGGAGGAACTACGATCGCTCTGATTTCCCTGTTTCGTTAAACGGGAAAACGTAGGCATAAGATTGAAAAATCTTAGCGAGCACACTAATCAAAAAAACCCAAAATCCAGTATCTCCACCAAATCAACCCAGAAGCATCAAATCTAAACACAGTATCAAAAAAACCTCACCAATAGTCTAAACACCGTGTTCTCAAGCAAAATAACCAAAGATCGGGCCCCACATCCACATAGAATCTGTAACCTAACAGACCGCTGTTCAAACTCAGTATGCAAGCAGGGTTAATTGGAGACATCTATTTCCCTTCCTTCATCAGATTTAATAGGATAAAAAATGAATCGACCTGTAGTACCCCAGAGCGACAGTGCTTAAGAACCACGTCCAAAATCGCTCGCTACACGGATCTTCAGTGATCGGAGGAATATATCCTTCCGGGATATAGTTGATGGGCATGCCCCAGGGATGATCTTTCGGAATTTTATACCTAGGATCATACTTCTCCACTATGGGCGTTGATGTGATCTCTGAGATCACAGTCCTTTGTTGTTGCATCTGAGCTTCTGCTAGAGCTTGCATGTCGTTATGAAGCTTTCTCAGATCCTATTTCAGAGTGTTGATCTCTTCCCTCAACTCTTTGTTCTCTTCCTCGAGATCATCCATCTTTTTCTGACGATTGGCCCGAGTATTGTACGAATGAGACAGTTTGACTCTAGAATCGAGACACAAACGTGAGATTCGTAGGTAAGGAGAATGTGTTAGATGAGAATGATGAATGATATGCAATGATTATATTAATTGTATATTTTTTGTTTATTCAAAGTAAACTTTGACAATTAGATTGCAAATATCAAACAGTGGGGAGAACCCCGTTTTATTGAATTCAAAGATTGCGGAAATGGAAATACAGTAATTTACATGGTGCTGCAAAAGGAAATCTAAACTTATGGGTTCTGAGTCCTCTCTGAAGAGAGCTCAGGTGCTGATTCTGGTACTTTCCTTTTCTTTGACCGAGGCTCTTGAGCCGTTGTCGGGTTGTCATTCCTTTGCCAGGTGAAAGGATCGAGCAAATTCCTTTGGTTATCCTGATTCTCTACAACATGTTGCTCCAAAATCTCAATCAGAGCATCCTTTTCTTTTAATAGTTGCTGTACTTTCTTACATTCCACATTGAGAATACGGTACTTGTTCCTCCAAGATCTCCTCTCTTGTTGAACTTTGTTAAGAGTCACCAGAAGTTTTTCGGTATCAGACATGAAATAAAGGACAGGGTCCCTTAATGAAAGAACCTCCTGACGAGGGTAAGGCATCCTCAGCTTGAGAGCTCTAGTTTGTACCCAGTGGAGATAAGGCTCCACCGAGACACTGTCTGGTTTTCCTAAAGACTATCTTCCTTTCCTATGAACGTGTTTCCAAGCATGCACTATTTCAGTCTTTAGTGCCCTGTCATTTTCTCCTTCCTTGAAGTAAAGACCTTCCAGATGAACATTTCGCGGGACATGCCTCATCGGGTATCCGAGTTGACGACAAACTAAACCTGTATGATAGTTAATTCCTCCTTTAGTTCCTATGAGGGGTACATTTGGGAAGTTTCCACAATGGTCAATGATTCTTATCCCATCATAGATTCGATTGTACCAATCGATGTTAGAGTTGGTAAGAGACATGATTCTCTGCGACCAACGTAAAGTACTCTTTTGATCCCAAAATGCAGTAGACTTGGGCAAATGAGAAATGAACCATTTGTATAGTAGGGGTACACAACATATGATCATTCCTCTGCTATTCAAATTCCTTAAATGTACAGAATGATACGCATCTGCGAGCAAGGTCGGTACAGGGTTTCCAATCAGAAAAACCTTAATGGCGTTGATATCGACGAAGTTATCAATGTTGGGAAACAAAAATAACCCGTAGGTAAGCAAAACAAAGATGCTCTCGAAAACGGCCACGTTCCCTATACAAGCAAAATACAGAGCTTTCTTTATCAAGAACTGGGCTGGCAAACCCTGGATTCCACTCTTAGTGGTCATGTGAGTCTTGACTTCTGACTCGTCCAAATAGATTGCTCTTGCAATGGTTTGATCCTTTGGAATTTCTTCCAGTCCAGAAAAGGGAGCTTGATCAGTAATGTGCAAATCAGTCAGGTGAGAGTACTCCTCTAGTGTTGGTGCTAGTTGATAATCCGGAAATGGGAAACAGTGATAGACTGGATCGTAAAACTGAATTAGTGTGGACAAGATTCCTTCGATTGCATGGACCCTTAACAGAGACAGCAGTCCTCCATACTTGGCTCTGAAAGCCTCAGGGTTGGTGATCATCCTTGCCAACCCTCTCAAATCCTCTAACTTTGGAACCTTGAAGGTGTACTTGTGAGTTTTCCTTCTACATAAATCCATTAGCGCAACCTCTTTATCTGACATTTGCAATCATTGTCTTAGTTTAATTTGAAAAAGAGAGACTAGAAGAGAAGTTTTTTCTTTCTTTTTTTAATGTTTTTTAATGAAATGAATGCATGAATGCAGCACACAAAAACATAGAAAAAACATGGGGTCAAAGGGTCGATGTCATGAAGTCAAGGCTCTACCCATCACCAAAGGTTTATACTGGTGATTTTTTGTATCTGTCCTCAAAATCACTGACCCCTCTTGGGATAACAACAACAAGAGGATCGCCAGCGAGCTGTAGTATCTTAGAGTAATCTCAAATGAGGGTAGTATCGCGTGACAATTATTTCCGATAGCTTCCGCACTACAAAATGGTTTCAGTCTACTAAAATCCTCAGCTTCTCAGATAACCCAATGGAAATATTTGCTTTCAACAACCGAAGTCGTATAGGCATTGAATCTGCAAAGGGCATCTCCACTGATTTGATGGTCGACCGGGAACTCTTATCTGGGATTCACTCCCCATAATATTACTCGTATAGTGCCATCACTTATCTTAGGGGTATACTCAATCTTTCCAGATGCGGCATCACACGCATTCCCATTAGCAGAAAAGTAAACACAAATATCAATTAGGAAGAGCAGTATATATATTTGTCCTAATATCTTAGACCTCTAGAATCCTGTGATCCTAACAGACAATGACTCCCCAGCAGAGTTTCCATTTCTGTGACATTTTGTGAACTCAAGGGTTCACCCTGAGAGAAGCAAGAAAGAATTGCTCGCCATTTTTCTGTAGCGCGATTTTTGTGGTTTCGAATCACTATAGCTTTGGTACTATAGTTCGATTCATTTTTTATCCTGTTAAGCTGATTAAGGAAAGGAAATAGATGTCTCAAATTAACCCTTCTTGCAAACTGAGGTTAAATAGTCAAAACTGTTGGTTTACAGATGCTATCCAAATAGGGGGTCCTTCTTTGGGTTATTTTCTTAAGAATACAAGTGTCTGGATCATTGGTGAGGCTTTTGGTTAGGATACTGGACTAGACTTTGGGTTTCTTTTGATTAGTATGCTCGCTAAGATTTTGCAATCTTATGCCTACGTATTCCCGCTTAACGAAACAGGGAAATTAGAGCGATCGTAGTTCCTCCTATTCTATGGAAGGAAAAAGGTGTTTTGGTGTCTTGTTCAAAGCCCAAGATTGAAGCTAAAGGTGATTTGTATCTTGTTCAAAGTCCAAGATGTGAAGCTAAAGGGTTTTGACTGAGAGAGAAGTTGTCATCTCTAAAGAGGGATTGTTGATGTTTGTATGCCTTGATCAAAGCACAAGGTTGATGCTAAAAGGTTGATTGACTCAACCGGGGATTTCCTTATACAAAGCCTAAGAGGAGGCTAGAAGTTGACTTTTCCGGGGGAAATGTTCTTTTTGTCTTGTACAAAGCCCAAGATTGAGGCTAAAAGGGATTTTTAACTCCGTTAAGGAGGTTTATGTATCTTGTACAAAGCCCAAGATGGAGGCTGAAATGAGTTCGACTTAACAAGAGAGTGCTTTTGTGTGTCTTGTACAAAGCTCAAGATGGAGGCTAAGAGAGTTTGACTCAACAAGAGAGTCTGAAAAGGTGATTGACTCAACATGAGAGTCTGAAAGTTGCTTGACTCAACAAGAGAGTGATTTGCTGTCTCGTACGAAGCCCGAGATAGAGGCTAAAAGGAGATTGACTCAACAAGAGAGTCTTTTATACTCAACAAGAGAGTGTTTTTATGTGTCTTGTACGAAGCCCAAGACGGAAGCTAAAAGTGGTTGACTCAACAAGAGAGTCTTTTATACTCAACAAGAGAGTGTTTTTATGTGTCTTGTACGAAGCCCAAGACGGAAGCTAAAAGTGGTTGACTCAACAAGAGAGTATTTTATACTCAACAAGAGAGTGTTTTTATTTATCTTGTACGAAGCCCACGACGGAGGCTAAAAGGGATGATTGACTCACCAAGAGAGTCTTTTATACTCAACAAGAGAGTGATTTTATATGTCTTGTACAAAGCCCAAGACAGAGGCTGAAAGTGGTTGACTCAACAAGAGAGTCTAAAAAGGTTAGCTCCACTAGAGAGAGTCATTTGTACAAAGCCCAAGACGAGGCTATCTTACCGCTGTGGATTCTAGAGATCCTTTAGCGGGTCCAAGTGTGTTGAACTCTCATGAAAGAGACTGGGGGTTTCTTCCTATGTTTAGAACGAACTTGAGAATGTCTTTGAGACTCAAGGGGTTTAGACTGTCCAAGTCTAGAGTGTTATCTTTTGTATGATTCTCAAGAGGAGGCACGGACATTAAGGGATGAGTATCAACCCTAAAATGGCCAGAGTTTCGACACTGGAAAGACTGCTCTAGCAAAGGATGACTTAGTTTTGTCTTATACCTTTAAGAGGTCGTCAGGGTCCTTGTATTAAGCCCAAGAGAAGGCATGAGAACTTCTAAGAAGCCGACGGGTCCTTTTACAACGCCCAAGAGGAGGCGGGGATGCTTTTAGGAAGCCTGTGGGTCCCCAAACCAAGAGAAGTTCAAGAAATGCAATTCACAGAGAAGAGATCATTCTAGGAAAGTTCGAGAATTTGGAAGAAACTCAAGAGATGTCATTCACGGAGAAAAGATCATCTTTGGGGAGTTAGAGTTTCTTTGACAATTTCTAAGGGTGACAGTCTGAGAAAAGGTTCACCGAGAATACTGCCTTTCTCTTTGTTCCATATTGTTTAACCCCAAGAGGAGGGAAGACTGTATTTGGAATCCTACAGGGGATCTAGTTTTGCTTGTATTTAAGAGCGACCAACGGGGCTTTACCTAGTGCTTAGACATAGTTGCCGGGGAAAACTCTAAATAACTATACTAGTATTGCACAGTGGATATGTGACAAGTATATAAAAGGATGTGAAAGAAGACTTACAGTGAAACAACCCCACAATACAATTATATATATATATATATATATATATATATATGAAAGCGATAAATGAAAGCGGATAAACACTTACCCGTTGTAGAGCTTCCATGTTGTGTGGTTAGTTGTTCAATAAAGAAATTAAAGAAAGTTTTGATAACAACATATATTTGAATTCAAAATCAAAGGAGAAAGTACTTTGAAAAGATGGTTGGGGCTTACAGCTCAAGGAGAGGCCCAATTTTTAACGATGATCGCACCGTTGTTTTGAATTGTACGAGGACTTATACAAATAACTGAGGCCCAAAGAAAGGTCTTATGTACAAAGGGGTTTGGGTCTTACACTCCATTAGAGGCCCAAAGGAATTTAATGATAAGAAATGGGTCTTATAACACAAGGGTAGGTCCGGATGATTTGATTTTGAACTGGGGATCGCGCCAAGATTTTTGAAAACACCGTGGGTCTTATACAATGGTTGAGGCCCAAAATATATTGGTTTCAAAGAGGGGTTAGGTCTTACACTCTATTAGAGGCCAAAAGAGTTTGAAAATGAATAAAGGTGGGTCTTATAGCTCAAGGAAAAGCCTAGTTGATTTTGTTAAGAAGGCGACGATCGCGCCAAACTTTTGAAAATGTACAGAGGGACTTATACAATGTGTGAGGCCCAAAAAGTTTTTATGTACAAGGGGGTTTGGGTCTTACACTCTATTAGAGGCCCAAAGTGTTTGGAATGAATAAAGATGAGTCTTATAGCTCAAGGAGAAGCCCAATTGAAAATAGTTTGAAAATGACGATCGCATCGAAATTTCCGACTATATTGGGACTTATACAATACACTGAGGCCCAAAATTTTTCTTATTTACATAGAAGTGGGACTTACACTCTATCAAGAGGCCCAAAAAGTTTGAAAAAGATTTGTTTAGGGTGATTAAGATCAAAACCCTAATTTGATTTCTAAATGTATTTTAATTAAATAAAAATTCAACCAAAATTACCAAACATGGGTACAAAACAAGTTGTGATCTTGGATTAATGTTTGAAAAATCATGTTTATATCCACAAAATGATTGGAAACTAATTAAATTTGGAAAGTCAAGGAGGAAAACATATTTTAAATGTTAAAAAACTAATAAAAGATTAATTCTTTGCAAAAATATCAAGTATGTGAAATAAATAATATTTTTGGGAATTTTTTGCAAAATAAAATATTTTAACATTTTTGTGAATTATTAAAAAAAGAATCAACTAAAAATCATTAAAACTCAGAGAGAAATTAATTTTTGAATTAATTAAATAAAATCACAAAATTCAAATATTCAAATTTTCAAAAAAGGAGCCAAGAACACGCCAAGAACACGCGCGTGTTCTGAGTTTGGCCTGATTTTCATTTTCTATCCAATCTCACTGAATACTTGATGAAATCACACAAACCACATATCAATCTGCTCGTTTTCACCTCACGATCATGTCTATGGTCTTTAATTTCATTTATTTTAAGCATGGAATTAGAAATCAAGACAAAACCTCAAGAACCCTAAAATTTGCATGAAGGCTGAGATTTTTGATACACGATTCAAACAAAGCAATTAATTGAGGGGAAACATTCCATTCATGATTATGAACATTTGGCAAAAGTATTGTGCGAGGAAATATGCATAGATTAAGAGATGACCAAGTTTAGGCTTACTTGAAGGTCGTGACAACAAGGGCAAAGTGAGTTTTGAATTGGAGGTGTTACAGATGAGTTGTGATGATTTGAACAGCTTCCCTACACCATATGGAGTGTGTTTGAATGCTTGGACTTGATTGAAAATGGTTGGATAACTTCATGGCATCTCAGCTGCAACTTGGTTAAAACCTTGAGCAAATGGCTGGTGATCCCGAGAAATCAGTGTTCTAGATGGTGTTTAAGTGTTTGGATCACTTCTATATGATGTTTATGAGGTGTGTGTGTGTGTGTGTGTGTGTGTGTGTGTGTGTGTGTGTGTGTGTGTGTGTGTGTGTGTGTGTGATTGGTTTGGTTGGAATGGCTCTCAAACTCAAAACCTGATAGTGACTTGCTTTGGAAGGCAATTTTGGAGTGAAATAAGAGATTTTGAGGAAAGAATCTATTTGATGGATTTGGTGTAATTAAACTAAGCACAAACGATCTCTATTTATAGTAGAGAAAGTTTTTTTTGCAAGCAATAATGAATGGCAACTGCTGCAGAGGTTTGGGAAATGTTGATTAATAGGAATCCAAGTCTCCTCTAGCCATTGACTAGAGGTTAGGGCATAGGCCTTTGGTTCCGTAGTTCAAAGATTAGTCTTGACTGAATTTAGTTGGAAATGGCTCAGTCTATGCCACCTTGGTGCATCCATTGAATGCTCCAAAACAAAATTGGAGTCTTGTCCCCTTTTTAGACATCTTAGGTTTGGCATGCTATTTTTAGTCCCAAGGACTTGGGAGGCTGATGGATCAGTGTTTGTCCCTCCTTGGTCCCCCCCTGAGGTGTTCGGATAGATAAACTTGTTTGTCATTTGCACAAATTGCCCAAATCGACCAAAATGCACAAATCTGCCTTGTTATGACAGTTGCAGCAAGGCATGTTGCCATTGTCACAACTCTTAGCTCAGGTTGAGTTTGATGGAGTTCTTGGCCATTTTGGAAAGCTCTCATATGATACATCATATGTGTGATCATAGTTTTTTTTGACACTTTTTGGATCCAAATGAAAAATGCCCTTACTTTTTGGAAAAAGTGAAACAGATTCTGATATAGTAAAAATTTCACTAAGTGTTGGAAAAAAATGTAATTTCATGGTTTTGTGATTTTGATCAATCCATAACTCAAAATCCATGAAGAATTGGAGTGAGGTATAGTTGATACTTTTAAAGTATGCCATGAGAGCTACAAATCCATATTTGGATCAGCCCAAATGGTTGCTTGGATCTCAAGTTATGATCGTTGGAAGTTGGTACCCTAGCCACTTTGTTCCATAACTTAGAAAAATTCTAAGTTTTTATGGTTACCCCTTTTGCAAGTTATCCCACTTTTCTTGATTTTTCTTGATGAATGATGATTCAAATCACACATTAACATCATTTTAGGGTTAAGGAACCAAAATTATGAAAAATCTCAAAAAGTCAAAGTTGACTTTGTGCATAGTTGACTTTTTGTCAGCTGAATTCCAAACTGTGCAATCCTCCATGAAATCAAGTCCTTGATCTAAATCAAACTTGATGGACAAGTTCCATGGGTGTTATAGGGTGTATTGAATCATTTCCCAAGGTTTGGGAACATGTCTGGGTTAAAAGTCAAATGTACAGTTGACTTTTCTCGCGAAACCCTAAATGTGGTCCTGATGAGATTGAAACTTGTTGATCAAGCTTCTTGGATCAATCCATTATTGCAAATGGATAAATGTGGTGTGTTAGAGACCCTCAAATCCTCTCTTGAGGTATTGGCTCATGTTTTGTCCTAAAAGTCAACTTAGGGGTGAATTAGGTCAAGAAACCCTAATTCCTAATTTTTTATGAATGCATCCCCTGAGGCTAAATTAACTTGATGATTGGGTCCATGAGGTCCCTTGGAGCATCTTAAGTTATGCTTTGAAGCATTGGCTCATGCCCAGAGGAAAATTTCCATCTGGAGGCCTTGGTCGACCAAAACCCTAGTTTGGTGACACTGGCGATCTTGAGGTTTACTCCACTTAGAATGCTGCAACCTTGTGCTTGATTCTTGATGTGGGAGTCTTCTTGATCCTTTGTGGATGTTTGAGAGGTTAGACAAGTTGAAGATCATGTCATTACTTGATTGATGGGCTTGAAACCCTAAGTTTGATTGTAGTGAATGCTCACCCATCTTTGGGGAGACTAATGAGGTATGATGGTTCATCCATATTGTGATGATGATTTGTACAATGATGGGGAATCTTAGTGGTCAAAATTTGGGGTATGACACTCAGCATCAGCACGGTTGTAGTGAGGACAGAACCTCACCAGCTTCTCGAACTTTGCAGCATACTCTACAACCGACATGTCTCCTTTCTTCAGCTCAAGGAATTCCACCTCTCTCTTACCACGAGCATCCTCTGGATAATACTTTCCCAGAAATTCCTACTTGAACACAGCCCAGGTTATCACAGTGCCAACATCTTCCAGTCTCTGACGGGTGTTATCCCACCAATCCTCATCCTCCTCCATCAACATATGAGTTCCAAACTGAACTTGCTGCGCATCAGTACATCTCATTCCACGTAAAATCTTCTCGGTTGCCTTCAGCCACTTGTGTGCACTTGCTGGATCATGAGTACCCTCAAACTCCGGCGGATTGTTCCTCTTGAACTCCCCTAAAGCATGAAACTCATCTGGAACTCCACCATTTGGATTGAGTTCCGCCACCACATTAGCAACTGATTCCAAAGCATCAACAATAGCACGATCATTTCTTCCAACCATCCTGCACACCACCAACAAGGTTAGAAGAACTAAAACATCGACAGTGTATACACACTTGTCGATCGATAGGGGACTAACATCACATAAAAACCTTGTCGGACGGACCGACCTGCTCTGATACGACTAATGTAACACCCTTTTCTACAACATAATTATCGCAGCGGATTAAACATAAAATCATTAAATAAATCAGCATCACCTCGAAGGGTGCACATTTCTCAATAAAATCAAATCAACAAAATTTGCTCCATAAACAACGGGTTTTCCTCAAAATAACTCAAAAATGCCTCAAAGGGCAGCAGATCCACCATAACCACAAAATCCCACCAAAGGGTTTATTAAAATAAACCATAGTCATCAAATAATCAATAAAATAATAGCCAAATAAAACTCAACATGGTTCGACTCAACGACCCAACCCGATGTTACACTATCAGAGCAAGACCCTCTACATCGACCAAAATGCAAATAACTTCAAAAGTCCTCAAAAGCATCCACAGCTAATCCTGATCACCTGCACGTTACCCATGTGGAGGCAACATTAAAACAGGCAGGGTGAGTAATACAATTCATTATAATCAATATAAAATAAGATATGCATGAAAATGGCGTCATCATCATATACAACATCATCAGAGTCATCAACAGGGTCAACAGTCGCAACATCATAAAATCACATTAATAATCCCACATAAATGCAATGCACAACATGACTCATGCATGTGGTACCAATCGTCACAATCGATGGACACTTAGGCCATCACCCTCCAAAGATCCCCGTCAATAGGATCGGTTCCACACAAGAACCGAAGCACGTCATAAACCACTTCACATCCACACAATGGGATGGAAGCCACAATAGACCGGAGTTTAACATCATCATCACTGGACCGAAGTCCTAACATCATCACTAGAATATGATATGAATGCATGATACACAACGTCAATAATCATCATCATCAAAATATCATTATGTGCATCATCATTCATCAAAACTTCATGCCAATCATGTCATCATATATTCATCAAAACATCACGAAATCATCATCTCATAATCATCAATAACATCATGGTAAATCATAAAAAAAAAAATCACAGCGTCAAACATCAAAACAGCACAGTATCATAAAACAAATTTCGCGAACAACAGGAGTTCGCTACTGAGTTCGCTGTGCAAACACATTCGCTGGGACGTTTGCTTTGTGAGCTCTAGCGAAACCCCCAAATCCCACACAAAACCAGAGAGTTCCCATTATTCACCAACAAAATCATCGCGCATTCGCTGCGTTGCTCGCTTTACGAGCATGGGCGAATGTTCGCCTTGCGAAGGAATGGTTCACTTTACGAACCTGCGATTTCTGCAATCGCTGCTACGCACCAGTAGCATCCCAGCCCCAAAAACCTTTACGATTCTAACCTCAATTCACCCCAAAATATTCCCAAAACAGTCTTGAAACATCAAGGCAATCGAAGGCATAAAACCTACGTCTATTAGGTCGGTTAATTTCACTATTCTAACTCGAAATACCTAAACCTTCACAAGTTCCCAAGATTCCCATAAACCCCATAAATACCTTTCTCATACAAGATCCCACATATCATCAAAGAAGGTTTTGCCTCGAAGGCTTATTTTTACCAGAATCAATTCAACTCTTAATAATCCATCATCGATCCTCAGAAATACCTCTAAATCATCAATAACTCATAAACCCTTCAAAAACCCCAAAAACCTCAAAAATCCACTTTAAACACATCACTTCCTATATTGAAAACAATGAAAGGAAATACTCCTCATACCTTAGATTGTCGATTCAGAGTTTTCTCTATTGAGTCTTCGAAAATCTTCTCGAATCCTCGCCTTTCCCTTTTTCCTCAGAGCTCTGCACCTTTCTCCTTATTTTCACGATCTAACAAAATGAATCCTATTCCTCCCAATTCCTTTTTGTTAAACCCTTGGGCTTCCAAAACGGGCTTTCCACAATTTACCCTCACTAATCCTCCTCAAAAGTCCATCTTGCCCTTAATTCCTCTAATATTATTTTAAATTAATAATAATACTAATATATTCATATTATATACTATTATTTAATTAAAATAACCAAAACTCCACCAAAATACTGACATCGACACAAACCACCAAAATTCACCGAAAATTCACAAATATTATATTTAAATAAATCAAATAAATATTCTAATAAATTTGGGGTGTTACAGTTTGTCTACTCAAACTTGGTTGTTGAATCAAGTCTATGAGAGCATGGAATTCTTGTTCTGCGAAGGGAGGAGATTCTTCTAAGTGGCAGAAGGAGGAGCTGAATTCAGCAGTTGGATGTCATATCAAAATGTTCTGACATCTAGCTTAATATCAGAAGTCTCAGCTGGTGATGTGGCACATCAGCTTAAGATAAGGTGATCTACAGGAGAATGGAAGTTATGGATGCTTCAAAAAGGTCTATCTCATGTAGTTTGCGGGAGCTGTGGATGGGAAGATGTTACATGACTAAGAGGCTTAGTGAATCCAAGATGTCTTGCTATGGGGCAAGTAGTTCATGTGACTTGAAGATCCGATTTCATTGGTGGATCAGTGTATCTTGTGGGAGTTCTAAAGAAGATTGAGATCAATCAAAAGGTGGCATTTGATTGGTTTCATAGTGTGCATTCAAACAAGATGCTTGAAATTGATTGCTCTTGTGCAGAAGAGTAGTTAGTTGAAAACGTAAGGAGGTTTTGGTTCTCTTGGAGCTTGTGGCAGAAGTTCTGGGTTGAGGATGGAAGTATACCTTCTTTTGGTGGATGAGAGTTTATTTCTCTCTGAGTTTTTGAGGTTCTCTTTGTTCAAACTAGTGGCGCAGTGTTGTGTGAAGATCTTCAATTTGGATTACTATGCTGATAGTAAGTCCAGTTGTGGAGCATATCAAGAACCATGGTGTGTGGTGTCTATGATGTTTGGAAGATGTCCTAACAGATGTTAGAACATATTTGGGTTGGTTATCCTTGGTGGAGGATTCTTAAGTTCTGGTCTAGGAACTTGTTGGCTACATCATGTCTAAGGAGTATTTGTCTTGTCATACGGGAGAATGATGAAGTAGAAGAACTGCCTTGGGAGGATGGTGTGGAGAAGACTAGAGTGGATCACGGGTTGATTGCATGAAGGTTTTGTTTCTGATGCATTCAGAAGTGGATATTCACCAGAAAATCCGAAGTATTCCAAGTTATCATACGGGAGAATGATAAGGAATGACTGTCTTGGATTGTGGGGTGTCTATCTCTATTGCTGGCTTGGTAAGGTTAGTGGAAAATCTTGCAAAGGAGATACTGCCCCTGGCTGCAAGTCATGCTAGTAGTGGATCAGTTTGACAGCTGTGAAGTTCTGGAGCATGCATACGATATCTGACATCGTTATAACAAACTAACGGGCCCTGTGCGTCTCTTTGAGGAATGTGAAGCCTTCTGATTCAATTGGTTTGTGCCTCAAGTAGCTGGAGGTCTATACATTAGAATTCAGGAGGAGTTAGTGTGGTGTGTAGATGGTTGCAGGATGGGGGGATCAATGGGACTTTGATCTTAAGCCAAGAGTTAGTTATGGAAGGGTTGTAATCCTTATATTCATTTCCTCACGGGTAGCATGATGGTGATCATGTGTGAGTGATTATTGGTTCTTCTCATAAGAAGTAATAAGAGAGTTGATGATTGTGTTCAGCTGGTGGTTTGAACTGAGGGTGCACACTTGAAGACATGAAGACGCGTTTTATGTTTTCCATTCATTAGCTAGGTGTTCTGTGGAGGAGAAATGGTTACCTTAGATAGGGGGAGTTGCTCCTTGAACTAAGATGTTTTACTGCGAGGATGCATTTGGAGTTCTGGTTTGCATTTGCGCGTCAAGCAAGCTGTGATTATGTGTCCATCCTTGGAGGATGAGATGTTAAGAAGGATGTCTTGACATTTTTTTTGTATTGTTGCAAGTTGGGGGAGACTTGGCAGTACAAGTGAAATGGTTCTTATTGGATTCTTAAGAATCATTGATTGAGTCTGGGGGAATTTATTTTTCTCTGAAGACTGGGATCATCAGTTTGTGAAGAAATCTCGGTGCTGTCAAATCAGAAGAAGAACCTAGGAAGAATAGACAATGTCTAACATAATGTTAGGACATTGCCATAAAACACGTTTTCATGTAATGGGTTCTTTGGCCGGTGGTCTTAAAGGAAGAAACAGTCAAAAGTCTTGACCGGTGCGCATTTGGCGGAGTTATTTCCTTCGGTTAATGGTCCGTTGAATTGACCAGTGTTTTTTTGGTTTGTTACTTCCTAAGGAGATTGCTTGGCTATAACTAGGATTGTACTGGTTCTTCTTAGTCTCATTACTCTGTATTAGAGAAAGTGTTCGATGGCATTTTTAAAATTCTGGATGAGTTGCATCTGGGTTCGGAATTGTCTTGGCCACTTTTGCCAAGTTTTGGCTAAAAAGGGGGAGAATGGCTTTCTGTTTTTCTGTTGCTTCTGGGTACATTCCTGCCGTTGTCTTGCAAGAATGCTGGATAAGATGTTCTGTCATCTTAACACGTCTTTTTTTTGTGTGTCTTGTGATCTGAGTTGAATAACAGGTTGTGACTTGTGATCTGAGTTACATATTTTATGAACTCCAAGTCACGACTGTTTAAGCTCTTTCTGGAATTCAGGAAGAAGATATCAGAACAGAAACTCTCAAGATGAAGAGACTCAATGACCTTTATCAATTTCCCTCATCTAACACAGAAGAGACTGTTTTAGCCAAAATTTGTCAAAAGGGGGGAGATTGAAAGCTCCTGTGGTTTGACGAAATTTTGGTAAAACATGAATATGATAAAGTTGAAGAAATCTACTCAAGATTAAAGATGTCGAAGAAGATGTCCCAACAGGAAGAGTGGACATCTTATTAATATAACAGGTTTCATTATACAAGAGTTGGTGCGAATTTGCAGAGTGGATAAAGGGGAAAAGATTGAAAGCCCAAGACAACAGAAGACTATATAAGGAGAATTAGACCTAGGGTAAAAAAGGGATTGTACTTTGTATCACTTATAACTTTGTAACCTAGTTCTCTTGTGTTGAATAAGGGTTTAGTGTTTGAGAGTCATTGGCTCTCTTAGGAGTTGTAAGTCTCCACTCTGTAATATGGGATACAGAGTGGAAGGCATAGGTACAGGGATACAACCAGAAGCCTGTAGGTAATGGTTGATGTATTGTTCTTGGACGATGCTTTGAAGCAAGTCCAAGATAACTTGGAGGTCAAGAAACCGCGACATGTTCCGGACTGGCAGATGACAGATATTTTACAGGTTGTGATTAGGATATGAGTGGGGTATCTCACATCAGGGTTGTAAACGTTTGAGTTTAGCCTTGGTAAAGATTTTCATTGGGTAGATGTTATGTATAAAGTTGTAAACAGGGGAGTTTAGCTTTGTAACAGTTCTACAGATAGTGAAGTCTTCGTCTTAGATTGGTATCCCCCAGATGTAGGTGATTTGCACCGAACTGGGTTAACACATACTGTCTAATTTAATATTCTACAATTTACAGTTTTGTTATTGTTCTTGACTGACATGTTGGATCAGATGTCGTGACATCTATGATTGTGCAGTTTTGATATTCAAGGTATCAGTCTGCTGTTGCGCCTCTGAGTTTAAATGATTATGTAGCAAAATGTCTTGACATGTGTTAGGACGACATCTACTGTCTGCATAGGCCAAAATTTCAAATTGAATCTGAATGCTTCACATTCCTCAAAGAGACACACAAGGCCCCTTAGTTTGCTAGCTCGCCCAGATTTTCTTCACACATGAAGGACATCAAACACATGCTCTAGAAATCTTCAGCGCATTTGCCCCACAAGCACCAAACTGATCCACTTCTAGCATGTCATATTCACATCAGACTTCCAAGATAGTCCTTTACCCATCATTCTCCTGTACGATAAGATAAATACCTCTTAGACAAGATGTTAACTAAAAATCCTACTCCAAGGATAACTAACCCAGAAGATGTTCTAACATCAGTTAGGTCATCCTTCACATATCATAGACACCAACCAACATGGTTCTAGATATGCTCAACCACTGGACTTACTATCTGTATAGTAAACAAACTGAAGATCTTCAAACAACACTGCGCCACCAGTTTGATTAACAAGAACTCTAGATAACCAAAGAGATAAATAAACTCTCATCCACTAAAAGAAGGTAATCTTCCATAAACTGAGAACTTCTGCCACAAGCTCCAAGATAGAAAAGACTTAATTCCTCCTTAAGTCTTCAACCAACTAACCTTCTGCCCAAGAGTAATTTGTTCCAAGACACTTCTCAAGAGTAATCAAATGCCACAGTTTGATTATCTTGAATTTTCAAATCCACAAATGAGAACTACCAAATGCCACTTTTGATTGCCTCATCCTTCTTGAATATGAAACCAACCAAATGCCACTTTTTGATTGATCTCGCCCTTCTTCAGAACTCCCACAAGATACACTGATCCACCAATGAAATCTGATCTTCAAGTTACATGAACTACTTGCTCCACAGCAAGCCATCTTGGATCCACCAAGCCTTAGACATGTAACATCTTCTCCTGCCACAGCTCCCGTAAACTGCATGAGATAGACCTTTTTGAAGCATCCATAACTTCCATTCTCCTGTAGATTAACTTATCTTAAGCTGATGTGCCACATCACCAGCTGAGATCCTGATGTTAAGCTTGATGTCAGAACATTCTGATACGACATCCAGCTGTTGAATTCAGCTCCTCCTTCTGCCACTTAGAAGAACCTCCTCCCTATTACAGAACAAGAGTTCCATGCTCTCATAGACTTGATTCAACAACCAAGTTTAAGTAGACAACCTCCATCCTGCTTAATCTTATCACATGTATTCCATTCAAGCTCACACCTTGATGAATATCTGCTTCACAACTCCAAAGAACTCAACGTGCCAAGTCTGATTCTTCAGAAGATAAGTAGTCATAGACTACATCATAGCTAAACCAAAGGATACCATTTTCCTTAAGTAGAGAAGATTGTAGAAAGTCAGAGATAACTGCCACTTAACCTTGACCTCCAAGATGAGCAAAATCACATGCTCCTAAGTACCTAGATTAGAAATAAACTAACTCAAGTTGTACCATCACCAGCACTATATTCTGTACAAGTCTATTGCCAGGACACTTTCCAGATAAACCTCAGATGCTTCTAGTAACAATGGATCACACCTGCTGCACACCAATACTCCTAGATCAGAAATAAACTGATCCAAGAACTACTCATCAAGATTATGGTGTCTTCTTCTTCATCTTCAACATCACCACTGTCTAGACTAGTTTCTTGCCAGGAAACTCTCCAGATATTAGATGCTTCTGCCACACCACACTGAAGCAAATTCTTAGGTAAACACCCAAGAGAAATAGATCCAAAAGCTTATGCATTACCCCTCCCATGATTCTGCACAAACCAGATGAAGAAATGTTCCAACATCGTGTTGAACATCAGCAATCTTGAACTTCACATACGAGGATAATCAATTAAATACTTGTGAATATCACAAATAGAAATTGATCTAAAATCCTTGTTCAATAACCCTGCTTCATTGTTGAAACCATACTCCAACAGATCACTCCATGAACACTTATCAGGTATTCAATCTTTTGCAAGTATCTTCTTTGACCAACAAAGTGTTGAGATACCAAGGTTGCCACCCTTGACTCAAGTAACTAAGATTCTCTCTAAACGAACCCTATTTACCTCAACAGTTCTGAAGTCTCCATTCAGATTGGATCCACCCTTAGGATTAAGATAGATGAATCTTTCCTTGCAGATTTGGATGGTGAAAATAAATCACCTCCAATTTCTTCAAGTTTATGTTTCACAGAAACACCCTCTAGTCAGAAGAATAACTAGAATACTCTAGATGCATGACTGATATTCCTTTATGATTGGATTTGAGAGAATTCTCAAGTATTTTTGACAACTTAGCTGATCAATAATTTATCAAACTCCTAGAGCAAGAACTTGATAAACCTATTCTCAACTCCTCTTCTCTTCAACTGACTATAAACTGCACACTGAAACCAAGCTTCCAAGTACCAAGTCACCATAAAAGACATCTTCTAACAACTCTCTCCATTCCATCGCTCCCGACTTTGGAATAAAAAGATGCTGATATCTTCAAATATAGAGGCCGACGATTGAGATTTTCAACCATCTGTCTTCAGTAACAACTCCAGAATCCCATAAATTCAAGAGCTCTTCCATCAGAAACATATGCAGCAGAACCACCAAGGAACAAATTCAACTTGCCCTAATAAGATGTCAGAACATCTTATAAGACACCCCAACAAGAGGAACTAGCCATTTCTCCTGCAGTTGTTGTAGAACCTCCTCAGCAACATGAACAACCACCGAGTTGTTACCTTCGATCCAAAATAACCATCACATCCATTAATACCCTTGATTATGTCTGAGTTGATTGATCTGATCTTTAAAACTCCTCCTTGTTTAAACGCCAGAAAGTATCTCCTAAAGATCTCATCCAGAAACAAACAGGATGCCTGCTCTGATACCAATTGAAATTCTGGCATAGCATACAACAAATGTCCTAACACATGTCAAGACATTGTTCTGTATAATTGTTAAACAAGAACATAACAGCAGACTGATTTCCATAGTTTCAGTAACTACATAAACATAGATGTTTCGACATCTGTTTCAACATGTTAATCAAAACTGAATTGTAAATTGCAGAATGATAAACAACACAAAATATGATGACCCAGTTCGGTGAAACTCACCTACATCCGGGGGTTACCAATCCAGGAAGAAGAATTCACCATACTTGATAACAGGTGTCCCTCGACAGCCTTGGGAATAAAGACACCTGAAGAAGTCTGGTCAGGACATCCACCTAGTCTCAACATACTTAGAGTATTTGGTTGTTTAGCCTATGCTCATATTAGGCAAGACAAGGTAAAACCTAGAGCTCTTAGATGTATGTTCCTTGGATACCCAAAAGGAGTCAAAGCATATAGGTTGTGGTGCCTAGAGCCAGATCACAGGAGGTGTATCACAAGTCGAGATGTAGTTTTCAATGAAGCTGAGATGACTTTGAAGAAAACTGACGAGGCATAGTGATGCTGGATTGCATAACCCAGATAAAGACAAAGAAGAATATCAAGTTACTGATGAAGATGAGGAGACTGATAATGAATACTTGCTGACAAGAGACAGGTCGAAAAGAGTCATCAAGCCACCTCAGAGACTTGGTTATGCAGATCTTATAGCTTATGTCTTAATCTCTACAAGTGAGGTTATGGACAAAGAACCTAGAGACTATAAGGAAGTTTTGAGGAATCGAGACAAGATTGAATGGTTGAAATCCATGGATGATAAACGCTAGTTTGTTCCCTTGTTTGTGTAGATTTTGTTCCAAGTTGGAGATTTGTGGTATTTGGATCGAACTCTAGTGTCGACAAGGGTTGCTTCATGGCTCGACAGGAGTTGTGTATGCTGTAGTCGAAGTCTGTTCGACCACACTGTCGAAATCTGTTAACTTCTAATTTAAGTTAGTATGTCGAATTCGGCTTTGCTTCTAAGCCCAATGGTTAAGTTAGCTAAGTTAGCTTAGTATTCTATAAATAGACTAGTTCTCTCAGGTTGTTGAGAGAGGTTAATTGTTGGTATTCACTTATAATCTTTTAACCTTTATTGAGAAAATGAATAGTAAAACAGTTTTAACCAATTCTCTATTCTTCTTCTTCTTTCTTCTTTCCCTTTTGTAAAACCTAATAAGGTTTCTTGTGTTTGTTTAAGAAACTCAATCTTTTTCTCATATTTCGGTTTGTTCTTGACGACATCTAAGGCTGGAAATGAGCCGAGTCGATTCGAACTCGTCTCGACTCGGCTCGACTTGTTAAGAATTGGTTCAGCTCAAATCTTGGTTCGAGTTCAACACGAACTTTTTTTTAAGCTCAAACTCGTCTCGTTATAAGTTCACGAGCAACTCGATTAGACTTGTTAGGTTCATCTCGTTAGGTTCAACTCGCTTGCTTCACGGAACTAAAAAACATTTTTTTAAAGTCTATTTTTTATATATTTGACATTTTAAATTAATATTATTTTAAAAATAAAGTATTGAAATAAAATAAAAGTCATTAGATTAGAATTTAACTTTGTCTCAAAAATCTACTAATTCAAAAATTAATTAATTTATATGATGCTAATTTTATTTGCATAATTATTTTTAGAAATATTTTGCTCACTTAAGAATATAAATTATCAATTAAAACAGTTAGATTAAAATAAAATATAAGTTAAAATTTATATAAAATCTTTAAACCTACTCTTAAAGAAAATATAGTCCTTCTAATATAAAATTTAGTTGACTCATGAATCTAACAAGTCAAACTATGAATAGTTCAAGCTCAATTCATTTAGTTAACGGACTTATTTTTTCGCTCATATTCAGTTCATTAGGTTAATGAACCAAGCTCAACGAATTAATTGTCGAACTGAGTTCCGTATTATTTTTGAGTTGGTTCGGTTCATTGTCAGCCCTAACAACATCAATTCACAACAATAAGAATTTGAAAAAAATAATATCAAGTTGTGTTGCTATAACTTAACTGAGAAACATCAAGTTGTGTTGCTTCAATACAACATGATGTTTCCTTTTCAAATTCTTACCATTAACATTTTTTGGTTGCAATTCTTCTCTAAACGATGCAATTTCTTCTTCGTTGAACATCTGATTATGTTTTTATGATATACCTATATTGATAAAAAAAAATTCTTATGCTTTGAAATAAATTTTGTTTAGTCCAATGTGTAAAGAGTATAGTAAAAGTGACAAAAAAAATAAAATACATTTTCTAAGTTAAAAATATGAATTGTGGTGAAAAGTTATCCATAACACATTTTCTCACGATTAATAGTATGAAATGAGGTGAAAAATTATTACAACACGATATTTTTAAATTGTCAAAATGTTGTTGGTATTCAAATCCATGATCAAACAACTTTTTATCTCGGTCAATTTTCCAACAGTGAAAAACAATAACATACTTTTATGACATCATTCATTATCATGTAAATGATGTAACTACAACCGTGAGAAAACCCTTTTCACAATTGAGGTTGTCAATGTTCAGATAACCAGAAGCATAATCGTGTGAAACGAAGAAGATGAATTCCATATTCATCAAAGAAGAAGAATGAGCAAAAAGGAGTTAGGAAACAGTTAGAGGATTCAACTAAAAATATTTTCTATTTTCTTATTTCACATTATCCATAATGAGGATATATATACAATAGCAGTACAAGAAATGTATGGCTAGGATTAAAGTAACTAATATGCCACGTGTCAGATCAATAACCAACTAAAACTAAGCAATTTGTTTAAAATACAAAGATATGACTAATATATATGCTAATATCCCCCCTCAAGTTGGGCATTGGATATTGCAAATACCCAACTTGCCAAGACAGTCTTGCAAACTTGGTGAATGTAAAGGTTTAGTGAACATGTCAGCGAGCTGATTATGTGTGGAAATTGGCAGAAGATGAATCAGCTTGCAATTGATCTTTTCTCTCACAATATTGCAATCTAACTCAATGTGTTTACTTCGTTCATGGAAGGATGGATTATGAGCTAGATAGATGGCAGATTTGCTATCACAAAATACTGAAGCAGGCTGGTCAAATTCCACAAGCAGATCATGAAACAAATACTTCAACCATTGAATTTCACAAGTTATGGATGCCAAAGCTCTATATTCAGCTTCTGTCGAGTATCTGGAGATTGTTTGCTGCTTCTTGGACTTCCAACACAAAATAGAAGAGCCAAGCATGACACAATAACCAGTCACAGATTTTCTGGTATCAGGGCATCGAGCCCAATCTGAATCTGCAAATCCAAATAACTGCATTTTGCTAGATAAAGAAAAGAGAATACCTTTGGAAGGAGCAGATTTCAAGTATTTTAGGATGTGCATTGCAGCTTGATAATGAGGGACACGAGGTTGAGCCACATATTGACTTAAGTGTTGTACAGCATACGAAATATCAGGTCTGGAGTTGGTAAGATGTATCAATCTTCCAATTAGTCTTCTGTAGGAAGAAGGATCATCCAACAAACTGCCTTCATCAATAGATAATTTAACAGTGGGAGGAAATGGAACTGTAGAAGGTTTGGCTGCAAGCATACCTGCATCTTCTAACATTTCTAGAGTGTATTTTCTCTGATTAAGTAAAATACCAGTTGTAGACCTGGCTATTTCAAATCCCAGAAAAAATCTCAGTTGCCCCAGGTCTTTAATTCTAAACTGCTGGTCTAGAAGATGCTTGACCTTATGAATCTCAGAGATAGAGTTTCCTGCTAGCACTACATCATCAACATAAACCAATAAAGCAGTAAACTCATGGTTGGTAGATTTGACATACAATGAGTGGTCTGCTTGAGATTGCTTGTACCCTATAGAGATGAGAAAAGAGGATAACTTGGCATACCACTATCGACTAGCTTGTTTAGGGCCATACAAGGATTTTTGCAATTTATAAACTTTAGAATCATCAAAACCAGTTAAGCCAGGGGGAAGAGACATATACACTTCTTCATGTAAATCACCATGAAGAAAGGCATTATTTACATCAAATTGCTCAAGGTGCCAACCCTTAATGGCTGCTAGAGATAATAGCACACGAACTGTAGTGAGTTTAGCTACAGGAGAGAATGTGTCAAAGTAATCTATACCCTCCATTTGTGTATATCCCTTAGCAACTAGCCTAGATTTATACCTTTCTATAGAACCATCTGCCTTGTGTTTGATTTTATAGATCCATCTACAACCAATTGGAGATTTGCCATGAGGAAGATCTACCACAACCCAAGTGTGATTTTCTGCAAGAGCCAGTAATTCAACATCCATGGCTTTCCTTCAGCAGTCAAGCTTGGTTATAGGTCTTAGGTTCAATGGTGGATGATATAGAGTAACAATAGTTTTTTTAGGAGGGTGAGCAATGTTCATAGGATATGACAAAGGATAATGGATAAGGGACATTGGGTTTATTGATTTTGGATGAAGATATATTGTGTGTGATATTATAGCAGTGGTAATCTGCTAAGTAGCTAGGGGGATGAGAAATACGAGCAGAGTGTCTCAAGGTATTATCATTATTAGGACTGTTAGGTGCATTATTGAGGTTTTGAGATGGACCAGTGGATAAAGAAGGGGATTCAGAAGATGTACTAGCAGGAGTATTGATATTGATAGGACTATTGTTTGTTTGTGGTACAGGACTATGTATAAGGGGATCCACTGATGACAGATTTGGAGAGATGTTTTGGTCAGGCTGCAGGGAAGAATTAGTAGATGTACTGATATTATCAGTAGGATGTGATGTATCAGTGGGGCTAGTCAATTGATGAATATTATTAGGGTCATCATATATAGGAAAAATTGAAAGGTCAGGATGGTTATTTTGTGTTGGTACAGAAGAGCTAAAAGGGAACTGAGTTTCATAAAAAACCACATGCCTAGAGACAAAAAGATTATAACTTTGTAAATCATATAATATGTAACCTTTTGTACCATCTTGAAAACCAAGAAAAATAGATTTTCTAGCTCAAGGCTCAAATTTTGATCTATGAGCTTGCAAAGTGGAAGCATAAGCCAAACAACCAAAGACTTTTAAATGAATTAGGATAGGAGGTGTTTGGTATAAAAGTTCATAAGGACATTTTAGTTTTAACAAAGGTGAAGGAAGTCTATTGATTATGTGAACAACATGTTGAATGCAAAAATTCCACATGTTTAAAGGGATGGAAGATTGAAAAAAAAGGGTTCTAGCAACATTTAAAATGTGTTGATGCTTTCTCTCAACCACCCCATTTTGTTGGGGTGTTTCAACACAAGATGTTTGATGAACAATACCTTTAGACATAAGAAATTCTTTAACTACAACAAATTCAGTTCCATTGTCTGATCTTAAGCATTTCAAAGAGGTTTTAAATTGGTTTTCAATATAGGCTATAAACTGGATAAGTCTACTCTTAGTTTGATATTTAGATTTAAGAAATATGACCCAAGTATGTCTAGAAAAGTCATCAACTAAGGTTAAAATATATCTATGACCTAAGATAGATGTAGTAGAAAAAGGACCCCAAAGGTCAGCATGTAGTATTTCAAAAGGAACATTGGTAGCAGTGTTACTATGAGGAAAACATAATTTCTTTTGCTTACCAAAGTGGCAAGAATTACAAGGTGTGGTATTATTTACATAAGGAATGAAAGGGAAAATTTTGGAAATTTGTTTTAAACCATCATTAGAAATGTGGCCTAACCTAAGATGCCAAAGATTACTTGAGGCTTGAGAGCTAGAATGGTGAGCTTGAGAATGATTTTCAGCATCAAGCACATATAACCCTCTTTGTAGGCTAGCTGTACCAATCATCTCCTTTGAAAGGTTCTGCAGAATTTGGCATGAATTAGAAGTGAAATGTACATGACAGTCATTGTTACTGACAAGTTTAGCAATGAAAAGCAAATTCACATGGAATGTGGGAATGTATAAAACATTGTGTAAGGTTAAGGTGGGAGATATGATAACACTACCAGCCATAGATGCAGTGGCTTGTGAGCCATCTGGCAGACTGACATATACAGGGACAATGGTTTTACATGAATGGAAAACTTCTAAAACATAAGATATGTGATCAGTAGCCCCTGTATCAAGGATCCATAAGTTAGGATTATTACCATTATTATTGGAAGCATGTGAGTTCAAGACAAAGGGAGAAGTTGATATGGAATTGGCTTGGGGTATAGGTTTTGACTGCTGAAGCAATTCCATAATGTTGTTATACTAATCTTGAGTAAAACCAAACTTTGGTTGTGAGGCATCAGTTCCTGCATTAACAAAATCACCAAATTGAGAAGATGCATTGTTAGTTAAAGATTTACCTTTACCCTTGAAGCCGGGAGGGTAACCATGTTTGAGGAAGCAAGTCTCTATTGTGTGATTAGTTCTGCCACAATGAGTGCAGACACAGTTATGTCCTCGAGGCCCATCATTTCCTTGAGTCTTGTTTCTGGACGAATTCTGGCCATTTTTACTATTGTAATTGCTTGAAGTATTGTTGGCCTGCAATGTAGTAACTTCTTCATTGGAAGATGCAGAAGGGGGCACAACAGATCCAGCATGATTAATTTCCCTTTCTTGTTGTATGACCAGCGAAAATGCTTTGTCCACATCAGGGAGAGGATTCATCATCATTTAAGCCCTTAAGAAACCTGATTACATAGTCCTGCTCACGATACTTCTTCACAAATGCAATGGCACCACATGAGTAAGCAACAACACAAGAACAAGCAGGAATGGGTCTGTAATTTTCAAGTTCATCCCACATGATTTTCAGCTGAGTAAAGTAATTTGAAACATTAAGAGTACCTTGGCGGAAAGTATATAAATCTTCTTGGATATCTGATATGCGGAAAATGTCACCTTGGGAGAAACGAAGTTGCAAATTCTTCCATACACCTGCTGCATTTTCTATCCATAGTACCGACTTGACGATGGTCTCTGAAATAGATCTGTGAATCTAAGCCAACACCATGGTGTTACAGCGTATCCAAGGAGCATATAAAGGATCGAAACTAAGAGGCTTCGTGAGGGTTCCATCTATAAACTTTTCTTTGTTCTTGGATATCAATGCAATGTGCATCGATCTCACCCATGTGTGATAATTCTTGTCATCAAGAAGCGGGGAAACAAGAACAAGAGAGGGATTTTCGTTTGGATGCAAATAGTATGGGTTTGAAGAATTGGTGGAGAAATCATTGAAACTCTGGTTAGCCATGAATAAAGATCGAAATATCAAAAGTAATCAGCAACAAAAACTGAGAAAGAAAATCGATCGAAAAAAGGGGAACAATCAAGAGAAAACAAAGAACGATTGATGAGAAAGAGAAGAAAAATGGCTACCAGAGCTTGTTAGGCTCTTGATACCATGTCAATGTTCAGATAACCAGAAGCATAATCGTGTGAAACGAAGAAGATGAATTCCATATTCATCAAAGAAGAAGAATGAGCAAAAAGGAGTTAGGAAACAGTTAGAGGATTCAACTGAAAATATTTTCTATTTTCTTATTTCACATTATCCATAATGAGGATATATATACAATAGCAGTACAAGAAATGTGTGGCTAGGATTAAAGTAACTAATATGCCATGTGTCAGATCAATAACCAACTAAAACTAAGCAATTTGTTTAAAATACAAAGATATGACTAATATATATGCTAATAGAGGTAATAGATACTTTTTGTAACAGTGAATTTAGCAACTAAATGAAAAAATGACAAATCAAATGGACAAGCTGGATATTATGAGAGACATGCAAATGTTAATGAGAGACAACAAGAAATATTGCATACAAACGCGAGAAAGGGAGAAAGGTTTTATACAAAAAGGAATCCAAGAGAATTTTCTAATTTCCTTCTAGGTTTTTATTCAATGAAAAAAGTGAAGCTCAGTATGCTTTTGGATTTTTCCCCTTTAATATCACATCAAACTCGCAAACTCGTTTCGTTAATCCAAGTTTATCTTAGTTTGATCGAGTCTCATTGAATCTACTACAATAAATGCGAGTGAGCTTTTTATTTTCTAGTCTGTTAAATTGGTACCACGAGTCTGACAACCATGCTTGGAAATGAATAGTGAGTTGCAAAATATAAAAAACCTTTATTCATTTTTTTTTTGTAAGCAAGTGATATATTAAAATGAGTACAAAGGGTACTCAACCTTGATACAAAAGAGAAGGAGCAGAGCTCAAAAATAGAAAAAATTACCAACCAATTGAGATTTACGACAAGTAGAACAAAGGATTCTTACCGAAATCATAAAAATTACAATTGGAATTAGTAATGTCTCCTATAAAAGACCACCTCCACACCAAAAATTTAACCGACCAAACCGTGTCCATAACGTTCCAACCGGTATTCTTAAAAGCAATGTCGTTCTTGAGCATCCAAAGATTCCAGCAAACCGCCAACCAAATGCAACCCTCCCTGCCTGACTTTACTTTCCTAGAAATGCAGAAGGAGAACCAATCCAAAAAACCTCCCATAAAACCAAGAGTAACAGGAGCCATGAAGCTAATCCACTCGGCCGTTTCTTTCCAAACTAAATTGGCCACCGGACAGAGTAAAAAAGAGTGCAAGGCGGATTCTGGGGCATTATTACAGAATAAACAATTAACGTTGCTCGGAGAGGATATAATTCCTCTAAAAAGTAGTTGATCTTTTGTCGGGATTTTGTTTATGAAACACCTCCAACCGAACACCTTGATTTTCAGAGGGACCTCGACTTTCCAAATAAGACGGAAAGCACCCTCATTCCGGTTGGACGGACCTAAAGGAATATGAAAATTATTCGCCTTGTTGTAAAATGAGCTCACCGTAAAAACGTTATCATCCCCTAACTTCCAACTGACTTGATCCTTTGCCGAATCCTTCAGCGAAACCGAATCCAGTAAGATACGCAATTGAGCCAACTCCTCAACTACATTCCCCACCTCCTGTCTACCAAAATTATGCTCCTCAGAGTTATTAAAAACAGTCACTGCTGGACTGCCTAAACTCCCAATCACCACATCCGTTCCTTCCCCGACTAAACTGTTAGCGTGATCATGCCCACTCCTGTCAAAACCATAAGGAAAAGAAATTCTGCCAGGAGAAATAAGATGATTCACAAAAGAGAAAGTTCTGCTAACCATACCATGCCTACCACCAGAGCTGCTGTAAAAATCCTGCGAGCCTACAAACTCAGAGGTTCTGCTATCAAGACCATCCACAACAGAAACCGGCATGGAGATATGATGATCAGCCGCAGACGAAGCATTAAAGCCAGTAGAGCTATACGGATAAAGAGCAGTCTGAGAAATTCCAAAGTCACCCAGTACCACACATCATTGCTCCAACCTCCCATACCAGCCACAGCCACGTCCTTAAAATGCGACATTGAAAAAGCCTTGGGGAACCTACTTTTCAGGCTGACATTTCCTGTCCAAATTGCGTGCCAGAACGAGACCGAATATCCTTTGCCCACCTAAAACAAACAATTAGTTAAGAAAAAATCTTCCGGATATTTTCCCGGAAGAGATAAAATGTCCAACCACCACGAAGAGCAAGATCTCCAACTATTGCGGGAAAATTCCCCGCCAGACACAAACATTCTTATGTCGCCATACCGCGCCTTCAATACTCTAAACCAAATATCTTCCGATCCTACAAGAATCCTCCAACGCCACTTACTAAGAAGAGAAAAATTAAAATCTTTTATTCTCTTCAAGTTTAAACCCCCTTTCTCAACCAGTAAACAAAGAGCATTCCAATTGATCCAATGAATCCGCCTTTTCAAATCCGTGCTACCCCAAAGGAACCTCTTTTGAATGTTTGTGATGTCGTTGCAAACTTTCACCGGAGCCAAGTAAAAAGATAGCTGAAAAATCGGAAGACTAGTGAGAATAGACTTTAAGAGCGTGATTCTTCCCCCAATGCTCAAGAAGCGATTTTGCCATCTATCCAGCCGCCTTTTCAGTTTCGCAATCAAAGGACTCCAAGTAGAAATCCTCCTTGGATTGGATCCAATGGGAATGCCAAGAAATCTGAAATCTTTCCTCTCCGTCCTACACGATAAGAAGTAGGCCGCAACATCGACAAAATTTCCTGGAGTATTGATCCCTATGAGCTTGCTCTTGTGAAAATTTATTCCGAGACCCAAAACTAATTCAAAACCTCTTAGAACCGATTTGATAGCCCACAAATGCCTCCAACTTCCGTCTCCTACCAAAAGAGTATCATCCACAAATTGAAGGATGTCGATCATACACTTTCCGTTCACATTGATTCCCGCATAATCTCCATTCGAAACGGATCTATTAACCAACCCCTTTAGACCTTCTACCACAATAACAAAAAAAAGAGGAGACAAAGGGTCTCCTTGTCTCAATCCTCTTTCCACCACGAATTCCGTAGTCGGGCTTCCATTCACCAAAACAGACATCTTGCTAGAGAAAATAGTTACCTCCATCCACCTCATCCAAAGATCTCCAAAACCCATTCTCTTCATCATATATCTAAGATAACCCTAACTAACCTTATCATAAGCCTTCTCGAAGTCAACCTTAAAAAGAGTGACTTCCTTCTTTTCCTTGACCGCAAAGTCAACCACTTCATTAGCCACCAAAACAGCATCAATCAATTGTCTTCCGGGTACAAAAGCACTTTGACAGTTAGAAATGATAGAATTCAAAACCACCTTGATCCTTGCTGCCAAAAGCTTTGACAAAACCTTGTACAAACAACCTACAAGGCAAATAGGTCTATAATCGTCCAAATCCAACGGATTCTCTTTCTTTGGAATCAAAGTAAAAAAAGAGGAGATTATAGCTCTTGATAAAACAGCCCCGCTATGAAAATCGTGAAAAAATCTAAGGAAGTCCTCTTTTAGAAAATACCAACATTTCTTTATAAACATCAAAGAATATCCATCCGGCCCCGGCTTTTAGAACCGTCACAATTCCAAACGGCATCCTTAATTTCGTCCTCCGTGAACGGTCTCTCAAGCGACTCCTTCTCAAGGGCACTAAGCGAGCTAAAGGGGATTCCTTCCAAAATCGGCCTATGCAAATCGGTCTCCATGAACTTCGTAGCAAAATGATTTTTCACCTCCTCCTTTACCTCCATCACCGAATGTAAAACTCCTCTATCCGAGTTAATTATACCAATGTAATTGTGCCTCCTTCTTTCTTTCATTACATTATGAAAGTACCTACTATTACTATCTCCATCATTAACCCACTTTATTCTAGATTTTTGGATTAGCATATTCTCTTTAACTCTTAGATTCATCCAAAAGCGACTAGAATCCTTCTTACGCTTACTTAATGTCTCTTCCAAAATTAATCCACTATCCACCTCGGCCGCTACATCCCCCTCGTTCACCTCCTTTACACTATCTTCAACCTCCAAATCAAACTTACCAGAGACCTCGACGTTCCACCTCCTTAGACTTCCTTTAAGAAGTCTCAATTTCTCTTTCAAAACAAGTCACTCCTTCCCTCAACCGAAAGATCTTTCCATTCTCGCTCAACGAAAGTAATGAAATTTTTGTCGCTAAACCATTCATTGTTAAACTTGAATGGTTTTGGTCCCCAATCTGACGAGTCCACCATCAACCAAACCGGACAATGGTCCGAAACATCTCTCATACCGATTAATTGGCCGACTACATCCCACCTACTAACAATCTCGTACGAAACCAAGAAGCGGTCAATTCTACTCATGGAAGATCCATAACTGCTATACCAAGTGAACCTCTTTCCTTTACATGACACATCTATCATCTCGTTATCCTTTATAAAATTCGTGAACTCCTTCAGCTCCATTCTCCGACTACTCTGCAGACTGCCTTTCCTTTCACTCGAAATAGAAACAGCGTTGAAATCCCCCCTATGCACCAAGCACCATCACTAAACCGAGATTTCAGCTCCAATAAAGAACTCCATAAAGCTCTTTTAGCTCCCAAAACACACGGCGAGTACACATTAACAATATAGTACAAATTATCCCTCCATAGAACTTTAACTCCTACATATCCATCTCCTTTAAAGCTACATAAGACCTCCACATTGTTCTTCCAAAGAATAACTATCCCTCCTGACCTACCACTCGCACTAGAGTAAGTCCACCCAATCTCCTCTTTAGACAAAAAACTCTTCGCCAAAATCTCAGAAACCTCCAACAGTTTGGATTCCTGGATAAGAAACATATCCGCATTGCCTTTCTTAATGATCTGACTAATCCTCTTTCTCTTAATCAGACTGCCACCCCCTCTTATGTTCAAAGATCCGATAATCATTTCCACACTTCTAAATTCGCCTTCCCTCCCCTCATTCTTTCCTTATCAATTCTCTCCATCATTTCTATTTTACTTTTGTAATCCTTCTTCTTATCGACTTCAGCAACTCCTAGATTAGAAATTGCCTCCCATAACTTGCCTCCTACATTTGAGTCTAAATTAGACCACAAACGAACATTACTCCTAAGAATATCAGATTCAGCAGAATTTTCACAGTAGTAAATCGAATTATTAACCGTGTTCACCTCAGTAGAATTGAAAGTCCCATTAGGAGCACCACCTTCCAAAAGTATATTTTCTGTTTCCAGTTGTGCAGCAGGGGCGATAAAAGAACCTTTTTTGTCCTCCCAGAAAGTATCCTTTTGGCTTTCACTTTTTGGACAGTACGTGTATCTCCATTGGTCCCACCCAAAGACAAGTACTTCATCTTCTTTTTAAATTGTTTCCTCCTTATCTCGTGGCCCCCACCCTCCTTTTCCAAAGAACAAATAACTTTTGTTCCTTCTGTCTCATTATTACTAGCTCCCCCTTTAGAATTAATGTGCGCCGAGAAAGACTGCATAGGAACACTCAAAGACCTTTTGCTGATGTGTAATGCCTCGTCAAAAGATAAACCTGCCGTTTCCTTCCCTTTCCCATCAGCTGTCCCAATCACCTTACCAAAAACATGATCTCCGAAAAGTTTCTCAGTGCACGCCTCCTGTTCCCCCAGCTGAGTACCATTTTCCATCACCTTTTCGTCTTCCCAACTGCCTTCTTCGAAAAGACCATCCTCATCAGTCTCCTCGAATCCTGTTTCTTCCACCAAGCTCCCAAACTCTGAATCAAAGTCGGAAGAACATTGAACAAGTCCCGCTTGCGAAAATAAAGAGAGACGTAAAGGGCCGTAAGAGTCCTCGCGTAAAAAAATCTCAAACATTTTGCCATCAATGTCAACCTTCACCATATCCTGCAAGACAAAAGCTGAAGGAACTCTCACCATGAATCTGGCTATGTCCATGTTGATACTCATTGATTCTAGCAATGCCCCTCTCATACCTAGGAGGGTTGGCATGAATTTTCTTCCCATCTATCAAAACATTATCAAGCTTAACTCCCAAGAATTTTACATCCTCCACATCTCTAAAACGAGCAAATCCAAACTGTTTCCCAAGTTTGTTCCTCCTAGGCGAAATGACCACCTCCACCACATTGCCAATACAACCAAAAAGCACAAATAAATCTCTGGACTTGGTGTGAGCTGGGAAATATGAGACGAAATACGTGCTTAAACCCTCTATCTCCTTATTATCCAGTCCCTTGCCAAAAGGGAACATATCCCACCTTACTGAAGAAACAAATGATTGCTTCCTTTGAACTTTTATCCAAGCCATTCGAAGAGCTAACGATTATGATATTACACAGACGGTGCCTTACAATTGTTGAAATTAAAAAACCAAGCACTCCAATAATGAGAATAATAATTCATAACAAAACAAAATGAGAAAAGAATAACGACTTTTCTTGAGACATAGTGAATGGAAACTTTCCTTCCGTTGTTTTTTACTTGTGTATTGTGAAATGCATCTTCCTGCTTTGCACTAACTCTTTATTTCCAATATATATATTCCTCAAATCCTACAAAAGTATATACACACATAAGTATATCAACATCTTTCATTACTTGGACATTGAAAAAATATATAAGTGTGTGTGAGAAAATGGTTTTGGACTTAAGTATGTCAATATCTACATTAAGATTATAGGAATAAAATGAAATTAAAGTGAGGCCAGAATTAATAAAAGAAACATGTTTTTATTTGAAGATTAACATATTTTAATGATAAGTGTTTTGTGTAGATTGTTCATAGTCAGAAGCATACCATGGGAGACTATGGTAAGCCACTATCTAGTAGTGGTAAGGAGGAGGAGGTGATGCATAGATGTAATGTGGTGGAGGTGGGGAATAGATTGGTGGAGGAGGTGAAGAGTAGACATAGTGTGGTGGAGGTGGTGAGTAAATAGGTGGAGGGGGAGATTTATATTTGTAAACGGGTGGTGGTGAGTAGACAGGTGGAGGAGGAGACTTATATTTGTAAACGGGTGTTAGTGGAGGTGGGAACTTGAATGGCTTTCCAGGTGTTGGAGGAGATATGTGCTTGTAAGGAGGAGAAAGTGAGTAGACAGGTGGAGGAGGAGACTTATATTTGTAAGTGGGTGTTGGTGGAGGTGGGAACTTGAATGGCTTTCCTGGTGTTGGAGGAGATATGTGCTTGTAAGGAGGAGGAGGTGAGTAGACGGGTGGAGGAGGAGACTTATATTTGTAAACAGGTGTTGGTGGAGGTGAGAATTTGAATGGCTTTCCAGGTGTTGGAGGAGAAGATATATATTTGTAAGGAGGAGGAGGTGAGTTGTATTTGTAAACTAGCGGTGGTGGTGATGAGTATTTGTATGATTTCTTTGGTGGTGGTGGAGACCGATATTTGTATACAGGTGAAGGAGGTGATTTGTATTTGTACATTGGTGGAGGAGGTGATTTGTATTTATAAACAGGTGGTGGTGGAGATGAGTATTTATACGGTTTCTTAATTGGAGGTGGTGGTGATTTGTACTTATACACCAGTGGAGGAGGTGACTTATACTTGTAAATTGGTGATGGTGGAGAAGAATACTTGTATGACTTTTTTGGTGGTGGTGGTGAACTATAGTGATAAGGTGGATGAGGTGAGTGCACCGGTGGTGGTGGTGAACTATAATGATAAGGTGGAGGAGGTGAGTGCACCGCTGGTGGTGGAGAGTGGTAGTAGTAAGGCTTAGGTGGTGGTGGTGGAGAAGAATAGATGTAGTTGTTTGCTTGAGATGGCAAAGTGAGAGAGAATATTGTCAATGCAATAGTGAGAGTAATAGAGGCCATTTGAGACCCCATGTTTTCTCAAACTTGGTGTTGTTGTTGTGATTATGAAACATAGCATTACCCTTTATATAGATTTTTCCTTCCCATTTTAGCTACACTATTCGTCCTGGTAGGTCTATTTTGATTTGATACCTATCACAATTTACCTAGTACTCAACATCTACCAAAAATAATAATATTACTATTGTTAACCGTTCTAGAAAATATTATATTTCTTGTATGTAATTGTCAAATGTACAATTATAATATAAGTGAGAAAATATAATATATTATCGAATAAATAAGAGAAATGTTATTTTGACACCATTTCCTTACACCTATACAGTATTTCACTGTTCACCAATACGGTGAACAGTAAAATATTATAATAATATACTTTTTTTTTAATTTAAAAAAAAAACAATTTTACAATTAAAAATTATTTTTTACATCTGGACGTTTATTAACCAAGTTCACCACTCCATTAACCAACTTTTTACATTGCATTAACCAATTTTATTTTACTACTAAAAATTATTTTTACACCTGGACGTTTATTAACCAAGTTCATAACTTCATTAACCAACTTTTTACATTGTATTAACCAACTTTATTTTACTAGTAAAAATTATTTTTAATATCTGGACCTTTATTAACCAACTTCATCACTATATTAACCAAGTTTTTACATTTCATTAACCAAGTTTGATTACTATTAAAAGACACTGTTCACAGATACTGTTCACGGTACTGTTCACGATACTATTCATATACGGTTTACTGTTCACGGTCACTGTACATGTACAGATTTATTATTCACATGCACTGTTCATGTACGGGATGAACAGTGCATACGGTGTAGGTGTAGGGGAGTGGTGTCAAGGTAG
The DNA here is from genome assembly GCA_022829125.1 of Lathyrus tuberosus. Classification (NCBI taxonomy): domain Eukaryota; kingdom Viridiplantae; phylum Streptophyta; class Magnoliopsida; order Fabales; family Fabaceae; genus Lathyrus; species Lathyrus tuberosus. Next base: position 6,158,157 of record JALAZF010000365.1, read on the forward strand.
CATACCTAAATAAATAATGGCCTGCTTTTGAATAAAAAAAGGATGCTATTTTGGAGCAATGTGAGGCAAGTTGGTAATGGAACGTGGATTTGGGTTTGATAGAGACAGCAAATTATGCATGAATGAAATGTAACCAAATTGAATAAAGTATGAAGCTTTATTAGCTGGAAAATGTTGACAATGTATATGCTTTTATTTTCTTTAAAATAAGTTGAATCATCAAAAATAGTAACATTTTTATTCTTTTTAAATTTAAATTGTCATATTTCACACTTTGAATAAATAATAAGAGTTTGGTGAATCTGATCGACATATATACATATCTGTAAATTAAATATTCACATAAACATCAATCACGAAGTATGTATGTCTCAGAGAGAGAGAGAGAGAGAGAGAGAGAGAGAGAGAGAGAGAGAGAGAGAGAGAGAGAGAGAGAGAGAGAGAGAAGAGAGAGAGAGAGAGAGAGAGAGAGAGAGAGAGGAGAGAGAGGAGAGAGAGAGAGAGAGAGAGAGAGAGAGAGAGAGAGAGATGTAACAAACTTTCAATCTCAACAAACTTTGTTATCTCAATTGTGTGTATCTAACCAAAGCTAATTTTAGTTTGTATATAATTATAACCAAGCTAAATGAAAACTAACATGAAACTTAAATGAAACAAACTTGAATTTGAATTACATTTAACATCATCTGTTAATATATATATATATATATTCAAGATTAAAAATCAACAACACCAATTTCATTCCTCAAATTTATGAATTGTTTAATTTTTATTGTCTTGGTCAACACATTTGCAAGTTGCTTCTGAGGGCTATAGTGAACAACCTTAAACACTCATTTATGAACTTGATTGCGCAGAAATTGATACTTAGTATCAATGTACTTGCTTCTTCCATGCAACATTGAATTCTTAGTAAGACTTATGGCGGAGTATGTGAGTGCAAGGTGTCTTACACTCAATCTTTATTTTAGTGATGTCAAAATATGTACTAGCTCGTAATATGTAATTTGGACGGTATCATCTCATCATAGTCGGCATCCGTATCTCACAATGCATAAACAATCAATAATCATGTGTCCAAACATATAGGAAGAGTCTTATACATCTGCTATATGTGTGTGATCATGCTATGTGTCATAGGTATGCATTAACATGGCCTAGGTAGATGAAAACATGTGTAAAAACTAATTTTTGGGAGTTTTCGTAGTTTGAGTCGACCCAAACCATGCTTTGGTCGACTCATGAAATGTCCATTTTATCACTTTTCCACAGGTTAACTCACACAGACCCTCCAGTCGATGCATACTAGAGCTATTTCTTCATTGTGTTTTTTCATCAGCCTTGCGTCGACGCATGACCCTGTGGCGGTCGATGCAAGGTACTCAAACTTGCACAGTCTAGCCCACGGGTCAGCCCAGGCTGACCCTCATAGAAGTTTGGTCGACTCTTTGCTAAATGAGAGTCATTTTTCTGGTTTTTCTAAGTTTCAAAAACCTGTTATTTTGGTATTTGGTCCTAGCATTATATATATACTTTGTTCCTCATTTTACACAACAACAAGAAAAAGTGAAAGATTTACATTGAAAGTTTTCTCTCATCATCTTCATCCCCGTTCTTGCATTTTCTCAACAAATACACATAACCATTTTTGTTGATCTTTTGCATCATGAGGTGATAACGTCCAAACATAGGAGTGTATCTTGTTTGGGGTGAGTTTTTCAGTGGGTTTTTTCTTGAATAAAACCTCTAGGGTTTTGTCCTTCAAGATCAATTGGATTTGGGGGTTTTTGGTTCAGATCTTTGTGTGCATTGAATTCAGTCGAACGAAGGTGATTGAAGAACGGTGGATTCTGTCAATCTAGTAGCGTCAACCGGAGGATTGTGCAACATAGGTTTGGGGATCGAATTGTGTGTGGATTGGAATCAATCGAGCGAAGGTGATTGAAAACTGGTTTGTTCATTCAATCTAGTAGCGGTAAATGGAGGTTCATTCAACACGTTTGAGGCATTTGATTCGACTCGAATCAAGGGAAGAGAAGATATAATATCAGCATTAACGGAGTTTCTTGAGTGTGTGATAGCTAAGGATTCTCTTGTAAAAACAATTTACAGCAAGATTATAGATATCTCAATTCTAGATTTAGAATTGGGGGAAGACGTACCCGAAGCGAGGACGAAAGGGGAACTGCCTAAACAAACTTGGTGTCCTTTTCTCTTTCCCTATCTCTTTAATTTTCGAACTGTTTACGCTTGTGATTGTTCAATTGATCAATAAAAATTCTGGTATAGTATAGTACAGGAAAAACAAATTTGAAAACACTGCACAATCATTTTGGATTGTGCTTGGTGAAAATTTTACACTTACTAACATAGAAGTTATAGCTTTGAGTGTTTCGTACTCCAACTGCTTGATAAATTGAACGCTTACAAGGTGTTTGATAAATTGTCAATTTGGTTTATTTTTTTTATTGTTCATTGGAAATTGCATAAAATTGAGTGTTGTTGGTAAATTGATTAATAGTAAAAGTTGTGATTCAATTTTCTTATTGAGCCTATCGTTCCATTTGGCTTATGCATATCTGGTCCTTTCGGTAACCAGTTCGTTTAGACGATATAGTCCTCAGCCACTTCCGCAAATAATTTTTTAAAATCAAATTTAAGCGCCGATTCTCCATTAAAAAGTAGTGATTTCTCCAACCACCCCTTCTAGATCAATTGTTGTCGTCTAACAGTGACAATTGCTTCACCCAACAATGTGTGTGGTAAATTCTTTTCTTTCAGCATGCTCCCTGTAATGTCAAGCAGAGTTTTATTTCTCCTTTCAACAAGGCCATTTTGTTGTGGAGTGTATGGAACAGTCACCTCATGCTCAATTATATTCTCTTTAAAGAACTTCTTGAACCCTATTGAAGTTGAACTCACCCCTACCATTGGTTATGAGGATCTTCAACCTTTGTCTACTTTGATTTCTAGCCTTCACTTTGAACTGCTTGATCTCAATAAACACTTCGTGTTTGAACGTTATGGCTGCTACCCATGTCATTCTTGTGAGCTCGTCCACAAATGAAGGTACCTCAAATGTACCACATACATCAGAATGTATCACATCCAAAACATGAGTTGCTCTTGGAGGCATTTCTGATGAGAATGGAAATCTTGGTTGCTTGCATCTCATGCATATATCACATGATTTCTCTGGTGCCATAACCTGTGGAATTCCATGTACCAGATTCTTTGAACTCAAATTCCCTAAGCTTCTGAAGTTCAGATGTCCCAATCTCTTATGCCACAACTCACTTTCCCCTTTAACACTTGTCGTACTAAGGCATTGAGTGTCTGTTGTTGCAATATTCACCTTGAATGTCCTATTTCTTCTCAGTTCATAATGCATAATTAACTTCTGATTACAGTCATACAACTTCAAGAGATTTTCCTTCTTGGTTACTGTAAAACATTTTTCAAGCAGCTGACCTACACTCATCAAATTGCTATTCATGTCAGGAACATACCATACATCCTTAAGTAGTACAATTTTTCCATTCTTTAATCTTACTTTGACATTTCTCATTCATTCAGTATTCAAATACTCATCATTAGCACATCTGATATTGGTCTTTCTACCAGAGTAAAAATCAATCGGCCATTGCTTGTTTCTAGTTAGGTGATTTGAGCAGTTGGTGTCTAAATGCCACTAATCCACCACTTTGTCACCTTCATTCTCAAATGCTATCAATATCACAAGTTCATCCTCAAAATATCCTATGGCTATTTTGGCTTCTTCACCTTTGCTAACCTCATTTGACCCACAATCAGCAACAAAATGGACAAACTTGTTGCAATTGTAGCACTGAACCTTTCTCTTATCAAACTTCTCATTTCCATTCTGAACATTTTTATGTTTATTCTTATATTGATTAGAGAGTTTTGGCTTCTGAGAAGCACCACCATTCTTTTTATTATTCGTTATCTATGTTTGCTTCTTGTTCTTCTTGAAAAAAGAAGCTTTAAGAGCCAGTTTTGTTTCCCTTTTAGAGCTTCTTTCAATCAGACACAATTCTTGTGCCTCTAAACTACTTTGAAGCTCTTCAATTCTCATGGCTACAACAATGTAATCAAACTGAGGAGTAAATTATCTTAGTACCTTTTTAATAATTACTTGTTCAAAGAGTACTTCTCCACAAGACTTCATCTCATTCGTGACCACAATCACTCTGGATATGTAATCAGAAACTTTTTTATTGTTCTTCATGCTGAGATTCTCCTATTGCTTGCATAGGTACTGGAACTTTACTTTCTTCATTGATGCATCGACACCATAGAACCACACAAGTGTATCCCATGTTGCTTTCGCCGTCGTCGAGTTGTTAGTCTTCTTAAACACCTTCGTATCCACACGCTGATGGATATAAAACAATTCCTTCTGATCCTTCTTCCTCGTTTCACGTTACGGATTTCTTGGTGCTTCTGTTGCATTTTTTGCAACCAGCATATATCCATCATTCACGAGATCAAGAGCATCTTGAGCACCAAACAACACACGCATCTGAATCGACCACCGATTCCAATTATTTCCGTCGAATATTGGAAGCTTTGTATTTAAGCTACCATTTCTGCAGTTCATCTTTGTTCTTGTTCAAATTGCCTAATTCTCACCAACACTCATGTTTCTCAATCCCTGGGAATCAAGATTGTGATTCACTTCAATTTTGATCTTCAACTCAATGTTTATTTAAGGAACAAAATCACTCACACACATCACGTACACTTGTGTTTCCCTGTGAATCAGATTGAGAGCTCTAGTTACCAATTGTTGGAGTTAACAAAGAAACTCTATTGATGCACAAGAAGAAGAAGAAGAAGATAATGAAGATTGAAAGAATTGCAGAGAGAGAGTGTAGGCTCTCAATTTCGACTCCTGGTTTGATTCAGGTAACAAATAAAGAAAAGGAAATCATTTGCCAAGTTATGGTACATTTAGACTAGGTAAGTTGGATGATAGATGCTCAGTCGAAATCATTTTTTACAAAAAGGGAGAATGACTAGATGGATTTAGGAAATTCTCTAAGTATGAAGTTGGTGTTTCGACGGAGTATCATAGATGACATTTCGACTTGAGTTTTGAAATTTGAATCAAGGAGGGAAACTTGTCCTTGTCCAGTTTTTACACGGAGACACGTGGAATGTGCTAAAGAAACGAAGACATGTCGAGCGCAACTTGTATTAATCTTAGAAAAAGGCCATTAAAAGCGGTTATTTCGATTCATTATAAATAGGAAGTCTTAGTGATAGGATTGTGTGTGTTCAAAGTTGTACAAAAATCTCTAATTTACTCAAAGTACCCATGTACAGAGAAAAGAGTGTGTTGAGAAAATGTACGTTCGATATAAACACCATCTTTTTACATTTCAATTCAAGTTTACATTTTTCATCCGCCCAAGTTATTTTTAGCACATTTACTTGCTTTTCGATTATGTTTTGCAATTTACTTTCTTTAATATTCTCAAAGTTATTAACCTGTAAATCTTAAATGTTGTCGAAGTCGTCATTTTCACAAACCTCATTTAGATTTTTAGCACATGTCCTTGGATTTAGTATGGTCGATCCTGCAAGTGACTCAATCTCTTATTGATTTGGAAGAACATCGATTGTTTACTAATTTTCACAGTAAACAATTTGCCACGCCCTGTGGGACTATGCTAACTAACCTTCTTTTCAAACAAATTACGTTTTGGTTATTGTTCTCTTTGAAAACTTATTTGCATGTTATTGAGAAGTGGCAAAGTAGCCACTACTAATGAAGATTGGCCAAGGAGAAGATATACGAGGAAAATGGCGAATTCAAATTAGCTAAATGTTTCGATCCCTCAAACTAGCAGTGGAGAACATCCTCAAGTATCTTCGACCGGGGGAACTATGGTTCCAGCGACTATGTCAGAACCAATGTCATCCACGGCATGTTCGATGCCCACGCAGTCGATCACCCATAGTGAGCCCATTCTAAATTAGATTGGGCCAAGGGGTCCTCCAGTAACCCCCCCCCCCCCAATAGGGAATGCTTCGAGTATATAGGCCCTTTATGCCTCTAGGCTTCTCTATGCCCTTAGGAGGTCGAGAGCAACCCTATGGGATGCTAACATCTATGATGGCGAATTTACAAACGCCGTCTCAACATTTTTAGAACTAGTAATAAACGTCACTTCGGCGTTACAAGGATTAGGATCTAGGATAAACATGGGTCGAAGTAGCCAACCTTTAGGAATAGGTTATTCCACCCAAATACCAAGTTTGACTAATAATTCTGCAGCAGTTATTAGGCAGCAAATGTATGAGAGTAATCATGAAATGGTCCAAATGTTGGCCCAAACAATGGGGACGATTTTTAATCCCCTAATCCAAAGTACTGCTCAATCCAACCAACAAATGACAGCCCAAATGACACGCCTTGTAGATTTCTTTGGAATACCACAACCTCCTCGACATCCCTAGAGAGAATATATATTGGAAAATCAAGGAGGAGTCTTGGAAGAAGATCCTACCATTAATCAGGCACAGAAAAACGAAGGAAACCCGCCCCACGCAAATCTAGTCAATCCAGGAGTAGTGGTTGACAGCCTAGGGTCGAACCCCCCAGAGCCCAACCTCAAATCCCAATTGAGGAGAGACCTAGGGTAGTAATGAAATATAGGAACCAAGATGCTGATAATGTTGTCAAGTAGATTCGACGTGACTATATGGCCGCAGATAATAACTTAACAGCCATGGTCGAAAGAATAATGGCACGAAATTGGGTAAACTTTGGTCTTCAAAGACAAAATTATACTTCGCCATTGTCAGAATACATCTTACAAACAGATCTACCCCCTAGATAGAAAGTTCCTAAGTTCCCTAAATTCTCTGGGGACACCACTGAATCCACTGTTGAACATGTGGCTAGGTACTTGATAGAGGCTGGAGATATTTCCAATAATGAAAACCTTAGGATAAAATATTTTCCAAGTTCTCTCACTAGAAACGCTTTAACATGGTTTGCAACCTTGCCACCAAATACGATTCATACTTGGACCCATTTAGAAAGATTTTTCCACGAACAGTTTTACATGGGGCAAACTAAGATCAACCTGAACGAATTGGCTAGTATTAAACGAAAGTTTACTGAGCCAATAGATGATTACTTGAATAGGTTTCGATTGCTTAAAGCAAGGTGCTTTACTCAAGTGCCTGAACATGAGTTGGTCGAAATGACCGCTGGTGGTCTCGACTACTCAATTAGAAAGAAATTGGATACCCAGTACTTGAGAGATATGGCCCAATTGGATAATAGGGTTCAACAAGTCGAGCGATTGAAAGCCGAAAAAGTTAGGGCAAACAAAAATAGAAAAGAAAGGGTAGCCTATGTCGGAATTAGTGAAGAAGACGAAGAAACATATAATGAGTCTTTAGACTTTGACGAAAGCGAGGTCGACCTTGCTGAACTAAAGCAGGGACCACCTTATGCATGTAAAGTTTTGGCCCCTTCTAACGAAAAAAACCCAGTCGAACCAGAAAAGAACGATAGGTTCCCTAAGAAAACTTACACATTCGACGTCACCAAATGTGACAAAATCTTCGACTTGTTAGTTAAGGATGGCCAGATGATAGTATCTCCTGGTGCTAAAATGCCTCCTTTAGAACAAAGGAAAAAGAGAGGTTTTTGTAAGTATCATAATTTTTTGGGTCATAAAACAACTCAATGTTTTCTTTTTAGTGACCTAGTGAAAAACGCTATCAAGGATGGAAGGATAAGGTTTGGAGAAAAAGTGAAGGCTCAGATGAAAATTGATGTTGATCCTTTGCAAGTAGAAGATGCTCATTTCACTGAACCTGCTGTTGTCAATATGATCGAAGTTACTGATGACTTCGCTCACAATGTCAACATGATAGAAGTCACTGATGACTTTATCAATGATGTTGTCATGGTTAAGATCATTGAGGATATTGACGAGGAGATGATGAAAGATTACATGTGTGAGGTTACTGACGGCCTCACCAACGGATAGTCGAAGACTGTAACAATGGAATTGCTGATTATTTTGATACTACTGGAATCACTGAGGATTCTAGTTTGGCGATGGTAACAAAGGAAACCACTGGTGGTTTCGTACGAATGGATAATTTGAACAGGGCTACAGATAGCCTTACAATGAAGTTCCAAAGTTTGGACATCACTGAAGATGTCACTATGGATGTTAACATGGTTGAAGTTTCACAAGAGACTTCGATGGACATTGTCGAAGAGCAACGACAAGAGGAATAAAACAAAGTGGCTTTCCCAAAGGAAGAAGAGAGCCTGATTGATTTCATACATAGGTGCCAGAAGAAGAAGTCAGAGGTTATGCTCTGTCCAAGGTGCAGTGTCGTATTCGATAAGAAGGAGGCCCCAAAATATAGAGGGAGTTCGAGTGGCAAAGGCAAGAGGAAATTGGAGAGACCTTGGTAGCCACCAAGGTTTCAACAAAAAAGGGCCATAAGGGGGAAGGAACAGGCGAAGCCAGGATTCCCATATGCAAAACCCACCACTTTCAAGGCATTTGCAGAGCTTTCTAGAGGAAAGTGGACAAGACCAACCGAAAACAGAGAAAAAGGCCAGCAAAAATGGCAGAACTTCGACGTTGATAGGGGTTCATCGATTGGATACCGTAAGGAGTTCCAGACCTTCAATAAGTCAGCCTATATCTCTGAGAATTACAAATGTAAGAATCCAATGACCAAATCCCAATGGATAAGGGAGCAAAGGAGAAGAAAGGGAGAAAGGGAGGCTAAAGAAAATTAGATGGTTGAATCAAGCACTAATGTGCCTGCTAAAAAGAATGAGAAGACGAAATTAAAATCCATCGAAAGGAAGCCTGTGAAGGGGAAGGTTTATTCCACTCAAGAAGAGGCTAAAAAGGAAGGTGATCAATTAATTGCTGAAGACGAGATACTTACTGATGATTTTGATACAAATTCAGAAGCATCTTTAGATATTATGGTTAATGTAGTATCTGTGTTACCAAGGGAGTTCGACCAAATTACTGAGGTCGAAGAGCTGGAAGATAACACTGATATAGAGATGGCCACTCATAGGCCAGTTTGTTACTATGTGGTGAACAACGGTTGTGTAGATGAACAAAATACGTTCTTCGAGAGACCTAATGAGGCTATGAAAAGTCATGCAAAGACTCTTTTTATCACTAGAAATATTGAAGATGTGTCAGTCAACAAGATACTAGTAGATTGCGGTGCAGCGGTAAACTTGATGTCGCATTTCATGCTTAGAAAAATAGGGAAGTTCAACATAGACACCAAGCCCCACAATATGGTGTTGTACAACTCCATTTTGATTGACATTTGGTCATGATGTAGTTTTACAAGTAGAAATTTATGTGCAATCGACAGGAATCCAAAGGCATCATGAAATTCCATCAGATATATATTGGAATATGAAGTTGGACAAATTAGTAGATTTGGACGAAGAAAGACAAAAAGCCCTGGAGTTGTTAAAAAGACAGAAAAAAAATAGATAAGTCTTATAATAAAAAAGTTAAAGTTAAGGCGTTTCTTCCCGAAGATTTGGTTTGGAAAGTGATCCTTCCTATGGATCGAAAAGATAGGGCTTTAGGGAAATGATACCCTAAGTGGGAAGGTCCTTTTCAAGTCATTCAAGTATTCTCTAATGGTGCATATGAGATCGAAGAATTAAGCGAGGATAAAAGGGTCTTGAGAGTAAATGGATAATATTTGAAAAAATATAAACCTGCACTCCAAGAAATAAAAATAGCAAGAGAATAATCACATGCAAAATGGTCGAAGCCAACATGGTAAATAATGTATTGCCAAAATGGCTTAAGTCATTACAAATTATGCCACAAAGGGCTAAAATACAATCGAAAAAGGAAATAAAATTCAAATTCAGTTCAGAATGGGAAAGAGCTCTTTAGCCTCTCATATTTAGACTTTTGAAGCATCAAGCGACGTTCGCACAGAGCCTTGTTAGTCGAAAGGGCCTCGATTTCCTTTCTCAGCTGCTGGGCTCTATCGACATGATACATTCCAACTTTGAGTTCTTTGGCCACCTCTTCTTGGTTGGACTAGAGAAGCTCATCTTTCCGTTGCTTAGCCTGAGAGATTTTGCTTTACAAAATCTTGACTTGTTTTTCCCATTCTTTGACATTTTCGTCACAGCTCTCAATTTCCTTTTTATTCTGCTCAGAGATTTTTTCCAGGTTCGACACTTTGGTAGTAGATTCTGAGGCTGCGTCCCATTCGGCCAGCTGGGTCTCCGACTTGTTGATAATTGTGTTGGAGAAATCTCGAAGATGGTTTAGATCAGCAACAACAATGTCGATCAATGTGCCCAATTCCATGACAACATCAGCAACTTCAGGATAAACCTCCAAGATTTGACTTGCTTCAAGAGCTTCTTTATCCCAAAATGGGCAGAAACATCCTTTTCCAAAAGTTGGAATAGGTCCACATTGAAAATTTGCTCTTTGATTTGAGAAAGCAAGTCCTCTTCAGGCTTTCCAACAAATTGGTTGCCTGAAGCTGTCGAAGTACTGGTGCTTGTATCACCAAAGTTATATCTAGAGCTAAGCATGGCTTTCAAGTACTCCAATGGCCTTTGTACCTTCAGGGACTCAATTTCTTCTTGTGAAAGACTGGTAGAGTTCGTGCCAGACGAAGCAGGGTTATTTTTTGATGGACCTTCTTCTTTCTCTTCTCCCTGTTTCTCCTCTTCTTGTTTTTCTTCTTCTTGTTCGTCCTCCACTATGATTTCATCTTCAGAAGCATTTTCCTCCTCCTCTTCTCCCCCTCGTCCTTTTTGTCGCTGCTGTGCTGTTGGAAGACTGGAGACTTATCTTCAGATTTATCTTTGTCATCTTGGTTTACCAAAATTTCGTCAGCAATGTTGTCCATAACCTCGTCAGCAATGTTTTCCACAACTTCGTCAGTGATATCAGCCATAGCTTCTTCCCTAGCTGGAATTGTTTGTTGACCAAGTTCGTTGGTATGTGAAGGCTTAGTGGCGGCAACATGCGTCTTCTCTTGAACATCCCCAAGTTCGCTTACTTCGTCAGCGGACCCTTTTGTGGAATCCTTGGGGGAAGTTCTGGAAGGGCTCGTTGGATGGTAGGTAGGTTCACTGCTAGTGGTCGAAATTATTTGTCGAACCATTTGACGCCCTTAATCGTATTTATTAGTCTAATAAAAGAAACTAAAATGGGTTAGTAGTATGTTAATCGATGAAAGCTATAAAAAGTTCAAAACGAAGAAGAAATCTGTGCACCTCAGGATTCTCAGTCCCAGGGCTAGAGTTATCACTCTCAACCTGATCAGGGATTTTCTGGCTAGTTTGTCCCTTGCCAGAAGATGTAGCATCAGTTTCGACCATCTTCAAGATGGGAGGTTTCGTTACAGGTACTCTGGTGGGTTTTTGTTGCTGACGAAAACTGGCATCAGTAATTTTCATATGTTTTTTTTAGGTGTTTTGTTTGGTCTGACGAAGCATCCCCATCACCGGATTCAACTATTTCAACCTCAGGTTCCTTTTGCTTCCTCTTTTTGGGAGTCAGAGAGGGTTTCCGATTGACCTGCAAATAATAAAAGTCATGTTAAAATTTTGATGATAAGTTGAAAAGAAAAAATTTTAAGTACAAAAGTTACCTTTGATAGGGGTTTCTTGGTGTTATCATCTTCTTCTTCTTCGTTGGTTTCTTTCTCGACAGGAGTAGCTTTTTTGGCTATAATCCTCACAGCTTCTAGAGAAAAGTAATGTAGTTAGTATAAGCAAAAGAAGAACGTAGATGAAAGGAAAATAGGAGATGTCGAAAAACCTTTCATTTCACACCTTCATATATCGGAGACTCCATGCGAACGTGTTCTATGCCAATATGAAGGTGACCTTTGAAATTGTCCAAGGTATACTTAGTTGGAACCACTCGCTGAGCACGTTTTTGATAATCATGGCGAAGATTTTTCATAAAATTCCCACAAACAAACCAGTCTGGAAATGGAGGGCTAAAAGCCACACCAAAATCAGCAGTTGGCAGTCAAGGGAATTTTGGAGGATAAAAATTAAAAGCTACTTTGTAGCATTGATCAGGTCGAACGTACGAATGAAGTTTTAAATCCTCTAATTTCTTAGTAAATTTTTCTTTTAAAGTAACTGCTGCTTCACCAATGGTTCGACTAAGTTCATTTGGCCTGTAGGATAGGTTGTTTCAAAGTACTTCTGGAATGCTTGGATCTCCTTGATGTGCCTTGCAGTACCTTTCTTTACTTTGTCCTATACAAGGGAAAAAGCTCGAGTTAGTTGTATGTTGAAGGAGGCTACATCGAAAAATTTTGTGTTGTAGTAGTCCCTCCACCAGTCATCGAGCTCTTTGGTGCAGAGGAAACTGGGCTTGAAGGCCACATGGGTAAATTCCGTTAGTCCAGAATATTTAGCTAGAAATCTGGCACACTCTGTTTCGTTGTGCACCATGTTGTAGTGAATCAGTGACCCTTTTCTTTTAAAAAGAGGCTTGGGTAAAATCTGAATTAAACCAAACTGTCGAGAGGCATGGTTTGGTTGATAGTTGACAAGTGAGATATGAAGCTTGGAGGGGTCAAGTCTTGAGGCTAACAATCATGGTGTAAGGAAAGACTCCCATATATCAAGAGATTCTTCTTCGTGTTCCTTCGACTCAGGAGGAAATCGTCTCGTGAACCATGCAAGACCTATTTTCCTGTTAGCAAAAGGAGCCATGGAAGGTAAAAAGTTGTATCGCTTCGCGAACATCATTACGTAGCTGGTAAAAGTTTGTTGAAGACTCATTCCCTCATCATTAGGAGTCAGCAGCATCAGTCGTGTTCCTTCAACTCTTCTATCCTTCACAAAGGCTTCATTGACAGGGTTTCGACAAGGGATGACGCTTCAAAAGTTGCATTCATCTATAGTTGGAGTAACCAAAAGAGCCCAGAGAGGAGCAAGCTTCCTTTCGTCTTGATCATCTTCAGTGTTGTAAAACCTTCGCCGAGGAACTCATATAGGTTCGCCAAGATAATCTCGCTAAGGCAAAGGTCATGACCAGTGTGCAGTTGGTTCGCCATGGTCAAATACCTCTTCACCACTTGAAGAGATATCGAACAAAAGACACAGCGTGAGAGCCAGAGAGCTAAGAAGACGACATGCTCTTGGTCGAAAACCTCCGTCTTCTTCTTCTCATGGTAGTAGGCGATATAGGTGGTAAAGGCTACCTTGCTGGTATCAAATCCTATTGAGTCATCAGACAAAATGTTGGGATCGTAACCTAATCCATTCAATTTCAAACCAGTAATGGCAGCAATGTCGAACAAGGTTAGAGTGACCATTCCACAAGGGAGATGAAAATTGTTATAGTTGTTGTCCCAGAAGTAAAGGGAGGCGATGAGCATCGAATGACAATAGCCTGGTCCTACTTTCGACAATTGAATAAGGTCATAGATGCCCATCTTTTTCCAAATTTGGGACTTATCCTTTTCTATTTTCTCTAGCCAAGCTAGATAGTTGGAGGGGTCTTTTGACAAAGGTCAGTATCTAAAAACCCTAGCACTAGTATTCATAAATTCTAGGTTTATAGGGTCCCTAGTTGCTACGGTCGAAGGCGAACCTTGACCATCTAATTTAGATCTTTCATCAATCATAATTTCTTGGTCAGTCCTAGGTCATACCCCATTTTCTATGGGTTTATAGAGATGATAGGTTGGAAAGAATTCCCTAATTTTAACAGGGTTCGCATTCAAATCAGGCAATGGACCTAGCATGGCATCGGTCTTACCAGATACAAGTATAGGAATCAATACCTAAGATTGATAGATACGACATTTCTCTTCTTTATTAGGAGGTTCTGGAACGTATTGTTGATTCTCAACCACTCTTGGACCCAACTCCTTATGAATTGGAGCGAGCTCCTTTGATTTCATAGAACCTTGATTTTTCTTTGGAGGTTGTCTGAATGGAAGCCACTGTTGCAGTAAAGATTTAGAGAAAGCTTGAAGAAAAGAATACGTTTTGGGAGAAGATGCAGTTTCAGAAGTTCAGAAAGTGAAAAGAAAAGTGCAAAATGGTGACTTTTTTCTTTTTATAGGTGAAGTAAGGCGATCGACTACAGTGCACGATCATTACCCCTCATTAATATTGACAAGATCGTGGGACACGCGTCACAAGGTTATAATGCAACTAGACTGTGGCAGTTGAAATTCTGAGCCATGATCTTCTAGGGGCTAGGAGCGTGAGGATTAGAAATATTCAGGCATGGGAATGAAAGGAAGTTTTCAGAAAAAGTCATGATGACCCTGACGTCACAATGTTGTTGAGGCATATGAACAGTTCACCACATCGAATCATCCACGGCGTCGAAAACGTGCTTTCAAAAAATATCCTTGTCTCTATTTCAGATGTAGAAAAGGACAGTTTTGGGGGGCAATTTGTTGGCTCTTAATTTCGACATCTGGTCTGATTCAGGTAACAAATAAAGAAAAGGGAATCATTTGCCAAGTTATGGTACATTTCGACTAGGCAAGTTGGATGATAGATGCTCAGTCGAAATCATTTTTTAGAAAATGGAGAATGGCTAGATGGATTTAGGAAATTCTCTAAGTATGAAGTTGTTGTTTCGAAGGAGTATCATAGATGACTTTTCGAATTGAGTTTTGAAATTTGAATCAAGGAGGGAAACTTGTCCTTATCCAGTTTTTACACGAAGACATGTGGAATGTGTTGAAGAAACGAACACATGTCGAGCGCCACTTGTATTAATCTTAGAAAAAGGTCGTTAAAAGCGGTTATGTCGATTCATTATAAATAGGCAGTCTTAGTGATAGGATTATGTGTGTTCAAAGTTGTACAAAAATCTCTAATTTACTCAAAATACCAGTGTGCAGAGAAATGAGTGTGTTGAGAAAATGTACATTTGATGTAAACACCATCTTTTTACATTTTAACTCAAGTTTATTTTCTTCATTCGCCCAAGTTATTTTTATCACATTTACTTGCTTTTCGATTACGTTTTGCAATTTACTTTCTTTAACATTCTCAAAATTGTTAACCTGTAAATCTTATATGCTGTCGAAGTCGTCATTTTCACAAACCTCATTTAGATTGTTAGCACATGTCCTAGGATTTAGTATGGTCGATCCTGCAAGTGACACAATCTCTTATTGATTTGGAAGACCAGCGGTTGTTTACTAATTTTCATAGTAAACAGAGAGAGAGAGAGAGAGAGAGAGAGAGAGAGAGAGAGATGTAACTAAATTTTTCAATCTCAACAAACTCTATTATCTCGATTGTCTGTAACTAACTGAAACTAACTTCAGTCTATATACAATATCAACCAAGTCAAATGAAAACTGAAATAAACCTTAAATGAAACAAACTTGAATTTAAATTATGATGTGTATCCGCAAGTGCATGGAAATGCCAATAATAGTATAAAAAATGTTGAACCCACAGACACCAAGGTCAACCTACTGTTATCTGTTTTTGCTTTAGAAATCTAAGGCTAATGGTATAGGTTTTGCTTGAAAACAGATTAAACTTAAATGGGTTTTAAGTTAATTGAAACGGAGACCGGAATGTAATTTTCGGGTACCTTTGGGACTCAGATAAAACTCAGAACTTTACTTTGTTTTTAAAAATTTGTTTTTGGAAGAGTTATTATTTTAAAAACACTACTCACTTTCGTGCAGCCCGTGTCAGATTTCAGAGCCATAATTGCCTGTTGTCGCACGTGCAAGTTACAATTTTGAAACACTTTTTGAAAATCAATAAGTCTTAATTAATTAATAAAGCGATGTCACTGTTTTTAGAAATTAAAATTCCAAATTTTAATATCGGATACCATTTTCACACTTTCGCAGTGAAACCGATATCTGAATACTTTTCTCTTTCGCGCAAAAAACTAAACTTTCTAAAACATAATTCAGAACTAGAAAATAATTTTAATATAAAAATTCAGTATTGTTTAGTTATTGAGTCTCGTCGGAATGACGACCCTCACATCTGGGGCTCTACTTATCTAGCCGGACATGTTAAAAGTAATTACCCCCTCCATCCCAAAATATATGTCATATTGCTCATTTCACACATATTAATAAAATGTAATATATGAAAGATAGAGAATATTATTTTTACCAAACTATCATTGTTTACTATTGGTGTATTCAAATTATCATAAATGCAAAGTGAGAGAATAATATATTGAGAGTATTCATTAAAAGGCATAATTGAAAGCTAAACATTAGAATTGCATTGAAAACTAAAAGGCGACACTTATTTTAGAACAAATAATTTTATAAGATGCGACAATTATTGTAGGACAGAGGGAGTAGCATAATATTGTTAAAGTTCATTTTGAAAACACTAAAACTATTTTTGAAATTAATAGAAACTATATATATATATATATATATATATATATATATATATATTAGTAGTATCTCTTACAGTAAAGGCTAATATAGATGTAAAACGATTACATCAAATCGACATACAGACATGAAAGTGATAAAAGTAGTAGCAATAATAAACATATAATAAAACTTAAACAAAAACAGAACTAAAACGATTAAATAAATTGAACCTATAAAAACTTGATTGGTAAAACTGCTGGAATTAAATGCCAAAAAATTATTCTAACAAGATTGTAACACAAATGATCCAAGTACGTATATAATTTTCTAAAATCAGACTGTTAAGGTGCAATTTCTACTGGACGTGAGAAAATAAGTTATTTTCTCTACCTAAATAATGCTAAAACTTGGACACCAAAAACTGAAATTAAATGTGACTTTTATAGCTAAAATTCGACACAATGACTGACACATAGTGGTTAAAGTGATGTAGAAAAGTAAGGAAGTTGGAAAGACTAAATCTGAGAAAATGGGCGAAAAATGGGATTTCACCATCATAACGGGCGTCAGTAGGGGCTGACGAGCGTCATGCTGTCAAATTGCGTATTTTATTTGGCTGATGGGCGTCATGCTGTCAAATTAGGTATTTTCTCAGGATGAAAGGAGTCATGCTGCAAATTACGTATTTTCTCTTGCTAACGGGCATCAGCTAGGGCTGACGGGCGACATGTGTCCCTCCCGGGATTTTCATCCTAGTACAAACGTGAAAGTGGCGTGGAAACAGAGTCGCCAGCAATGTGTATTTATCCCAAGAGAAGGAAAGGAAACACTGCGTAAACCTGAGGGAAAGGAAAGAGCGTTGTCTCGCGACCAAGAGAAACGGGTAAGGGAGTCGGTTACGCGAGGAGAAGGTATTACCACCTCCACGTGTCCATCGTACTCGATGGGATCCACGCTTGTTGTCTCGATCAAAGGGTGTAGAGAACGGGAAATGAACTGCTAACTAGAGAGCTGAAAATGAAAGATAGAAAGGAGAAGGGAAGGGAGAAAAAAGTGACTCGATAGGACATCATCGTTGTCCTAGGCCTACGTATTCCCTCAGTGCAATGGGAAAGTCAGAGTCAACGTAATTCGACGGACTACGGGGAAAGGTTGCTCGTCGAGATATCGCATCTCGTGCCTACGTATCTTCAATCAGACGAGAAAGAAGAATCATAGCAAACGTAGTTCGGCTCAACAAGGGTTGCTTTGTTTGTGTTTTTAATGGAAACGTCAGAGTGCGCGTCCCAGCAGTTAGGTGTTGCAGCTCGCTGTATGGAGACTTAGGCATTACCTGTTTGCGGTAAAACGGACATGACGAGTCCTTAAGGAATGGAATGAAGGAGATGAGAAGAGAATTTGTTTGTTTGTTTTTATATTTTAGAAATAAGTGTTTTGATCATTTTTGTGTTAGTAACACGTATTGCATTCAAGTCTATTGCATAAGATCAAATGCATCGCATGGTCGTCCTAACAGGATGTATGCTAAACATTCTAGAAAGGCGGAGAGAAACTCCCCTCCTTCCATTTCCCATGTTCTAGGCTCACATGCAATATGCGTTAATCCTTTATTAAATGTTTTTGCTTTTGTTTAGAGATGAGAAGAAGAAGGACTCAAAGGTTAAGAAAGGTAAAAGTCTAAAGGGAGACTAATTAATCCGAAGAGTTACCATGCTTGGATGTTCCTAATGTTTTAGTGTGGTTTAGAAACCAAAATCTAAAAGAAAAGAGAAGAAGAAGAATGAATTCTAACTTACTTCAAAGATTGAAGTTAAGTTAAGAACTCAAAGGGACGAAAGAGATGAAATATCAAAGAAGTATAAGATACTTATCACAATCACACATTGAAAGCTTAAAAGAGATAAGAAAAGAGGTTGTATGTGGGTACACACCCACACACTTGACTTACCATAAGCCCCTGAAAATGTTAGCAAAACTACTTACAAGTAATGAAGTAAGGAAAGACTAACAAGTAAAGATCAAACAAGTTAGGAACTAAAAGAGAAAGGTCCTAAAGGTTGATACAGCTTCTAGGTCAGAACTTATACTCTAAGAAAGTCCTCTAAGGTTAAGGTACCAAACACCAGCAAACTTTGCACAAACAATGTCTTAAACATCAAAGAAATACCCCATGAAAGTAGTTGATGAAAGATGAATAAAAATGCAAAATGAACATGTATTTATGCTTAATGAAATGTCAAGGTCAGAAGTATACATCATTTATGAATGTCTTATAATGCATATGAACAATCATACAAGTCATGGATGAAATGATTCAAGTAGAAGAAAATAGATGAAGTAGAAATGAAAAGGAGAGAAACAAGTTTCAATTAGTTGCACAAATTTACATGTTATAGATGCATGACATATGAAATGAGTATGAATGCATATAGATCAGTAGCATACAATTGATTATATGCAAATTATATGACTGAAATGGCATACACAATGCAAACACAAATCATGTAGAGCATAAGAAGAAATGAGATGTGGAATTAGGTCAAAAATGCAAGTTAAAATGCATAAACACACATCAAAGATAAACACAAATCAAAAGGACCTATAAATGAATCAAGAAGGACCTATAATCATCTAAACAAACCCTATAATCTCACACAAAGCAAGCATAACAAGGTAGCACAAGCACCTTATCAAAACCATGTTAGATGGAAGTAGAAGAATATGCACAAATGTTGTTTCAAATGCAAGGTATCAAACAATTACCAAGTCACATGAGAAAAAATATGAAAATAGGTCTCAACCAAGCTAAGTCAGAGGCTAAACATGCAACAATACTCATGTCAAAACTCAAAAAGAAACATGATCAAAAGGTCTCACAAAGTCTCATTGGAACACCTCAAAAGAAAGCTCAAATATGCACCTCAAAAGCCAAGATAAAATGACTTTAAAAATAAAATTAAAATGTTTTTAGATACTTTAAGATATTGTGTAAACATGACAAAAAGAATGAGTGCAAAAGATTGTGTGAGTCAAGAGAAATAAAATGGGGAAGTTCAAGTATCAATGAAGAAAATCATTTGAAAAGAAAATAAAAAGGAAATTCTGAAAATATAAGCAAAAATTAATAAAATCATAATTAAAAAATGTGAGAAATTAGTTAAATGAGTTTTGATGTCATGTGAATTTATTTGGAATTTTTAGGAATGATTTGATATTTTTAATAAAAGAAAATGAAAAAAATATAGAAAAGGAAAATAAATTGTAAATAAAAGAGTCAGGGGGTGTGGCGAAAGTAAAATGATAGTTTTAAAAATAATTGGGCTCAGAGCGTGGGTGTACAAATAGCAACTTGAAGTCCAGGTCCAAAGGCACGTGTGTGTATGAAAATTAGGTGCACCTTCAGTCAACAGTTGGCCCAATCAGAACCACATGATCAATCAGTCAACAACAATTAAGAAAAGTATAAAAATCCAATGCATCACAAGGCATGCACATGACAACAACCATACACACACACATGCAAGTATCTGAGACCAAAAATGAAGTCACGTGTGATGCACATGTCTCATTAATGTGCTGGCAAGCTAGCAAGCGTTGGATCAAACAAATCAGACGGCCACATTTTAAAATCCAAAACCCTAACTGAAAACTTCCACCGACCGGAGAAGGACCTCCGGTCATCTTCTCCGGCGAAGCACCACCACCTGGTGGTGACCTACAAAGATTGGCATGAGATGCTACCGTTTGCCTTGCATGGGTATCGAACATCAGTAAGGACATCTACTGGGACAACACCGTTCTCACTTGTGTACGGTATGGAGGCAGTCCTACCAGTTGAAGTTGAGATTCCCTCACTGAGGGTTATGATGGATGTCAAACTGGATGAGGCAGAATGGGTTCGCACCCGATTCAATAAGCTGAGCTTAGTTGAGGAAAAGAGATTATCAGCTATTTGCCATGGTTAATTGTATCAAAGAAGGATGAAGCGGGCATTTGATCAGAAAGTGCGACCTCGGGAGTATCAATTTGGTGAATTGGTACTTAAAAAGATCCATCCTCCAAACACAGATCACAGGGGAAAATGGACACCGAATTATGAAGGTCCATATGTGGTTAAAAAGGTTTTCTCTGGCGGAGCCTTAATGCTTACAACCATGGATGGTGAAGATTTTCCATCCCCTGTCAACTCAAACGCAGTAAAAAAATACTTCTCATAAATAGACCCGCTGGACAAAAAAAAAAGAAAGGTCCAGGCAAAAAAGGGCATCCCAGCGAACCATAAAAACAAAATAAATAGGTTCGGGCAAAAATTAGGGATAAATAAAAAATTTACACCCGGTGAGTTGAAAATCGGTAAGGACAACTCAGGCAAGAAAGGGTATCCCGGTGGATTGAAAACCCGAAAAGGGCGGTCCACGCAAAAGAGGGATTAAGCGAAGACTGCGATCTGAGTCATCTGTACTGCCTCATCGTTTCACTCAAGTTGGCAATCTCCAAAGGATAGGAATCAGGCCAATCATCCCCTTCAGAAAGTGAAGATAATCGGAAAGTCTTGAAGACATACGGGTCATAGCAGAATTGAGGCTCAATGAAAATCCGTTTTCACGTTGCCATTAGGATAGTTTCTTTTTATCAAATTTCAGCGATCACCTCTTTCCAGGGATTACTTCCTGATGTACTTGCCTATTCTGGGCATTTCAATCAATAAAGTTGGTTATTCAGTCAAAAAGCTTTGTATTTGTTTTCATTTTACTGTTTTGTTTGCAAAAAGCGTCTGAATGCCCAGAATTTGCAAACAAAACAGTAAAATGAAAACAAATACAAAGCTTTTTGACTGAATAACCAACTTTATTGATTGAAATGCCCAGAATAGGCAAGTACATCAGGAAGCAATCCCTGGAAAGAGGTGATCGCTGAAATTTGATAAAAAGAAACTATCCTAATGGCAACGTGAAAACGGATTTTCATTGAGCCTCAATTCTGCTATGACCCGTATGTCTTCAAGACTTTCCGATTATCTTCACTTTCTGAAGGGGATGATTGGCCTGATTCCTATCCTTTGGAGATTGCCAGCTTGAGTGAAACGATGAGGCAGTACAGATGACTCAGATCACAGTCTTCGCTTAATCCCTCTTTTGCGTGGACCGCCCTTTTCGGGTTTTCAATCCACCGGGATACCCTTTCTTGCCTGAGTTGTCCTTACGGATTTTCAACTCACCGGGTGTAAATTTTTTATTTATCCCTAATTTTTTCCCGAACCTATTTATTTTGTTTTTATGGTTCGCTGGGATGCACTTTTTTTCCTAGACCTTTCTTTTTTTTTGTCCAGCGGGTCTATTTATGAGAAGTATTTTTTTACTGCGTCTGAGTTGACAGGGGATGGAAAATCTTCACCATCCATAGTTGTAAGCATTAAGACTCCGCCAGAGAAAACCTTTTTAACCACATATGGACCTTCATAATTCAGTGTCCATTTTCCCCTGTGATCTGTGTTTGGAGGATAGATCTTTTTAAGTACCAATTCACCAACTTGATACTCCCGAGGTCGCACTTTCTGATCAAATGCCCGCTTCATCCTTTTTTGATACAATTGACCATGGCAAATAGTTGATAATCTCTTTTCCTCAACTAAGCTCAGCTCATTGAATCGGGTGCGAACCCATTCTGCCTCATCCAGTTTGACATCCATCATAATCCTCAGTGAGGGAATCTCAACTTCAACCGGTAGGACTGCCTCCATACCGTACACAAGTGAGAACGGTGTTACCCCAGTAGATGTCTTTACTGATGTTCGATACCCATGCAAGGCAAATGGTAGCATCTCATGCCAATCTTTGTAGGTCACCACCATCTTTTGCACAATCTTCTTGATGTTCTTGTTGGCCGCTTCAACAATGCCATTCATCTTTGGACGGTACGGTGAAGAATTGTGATGCTCAATTTTGAAGTCCCGACATAATTCTGCCATCATTTTATTGTTGAGGTTAGAACCATTATCAGTAATGATTCTTTCGGGCACTCCATAGCGACAAATGATATCTCTTTTCAGAAATCTGGCTACCACCTGCTTGGTGACATTAGCATAAGACGCTGCTTCCACTCATTTGGTGGAGTAATCAATAACGACCAAGATGAAGCGATGGTCGTTGGAAGCAGTTGGCTTAATCTTTCCAATCATATCAATGCCCCACATTGCAAAGGGCCAAGGAGAAGACATGACATTCAACGGATTTGGAGGTACATGCACTTTATCCGCATAAATCTGACATTTGTGGCATTTGCGGGCGTATGAACAACAGTATGCATCCATAGTCATCCAGTAATTCCCCGATCTCAACAATTTCTTTGCCATTGCATGTCCTCCGACATGGGTACCGAAAGAGCCTTCGTGCACTTCTTGCGTCAACATGTTTGCTTCGTGTCTATCCACGCATCTGAGAAAAACCATGTCAAAGTTTCGTTTGTACAACACATCCTCGTTCAAGAAGAAACTACTAGCTAATCTCCTCAGAGTCTTTTTATCGTTGTTAGATGCTCCAGCCGGATACTCTTGACTCTTCAAGAAGCATTTGATATCATGAAACCACGGCTTGTCATCAGACACTGCATCAACAGCAAACACATGTGCAGGCCTGTCAAGACGAGACACCTCAATTTTGGGCACATGGTTCCACCCATTCACTTGAATCATGGAAGATAATGTTGCCAAAGCATCAGCCATTTGATTTCCATCTCGAGGTATATGGTACAATTTCACTGTTGTAAAGAAAGTCAACAACCTCCTCGCATAATCTCTGTAAGGAATCAAGTTTGGTTGATGGGTATGCCAATCTCCATTGATCTGATTGATCACTAGAGCAGAGTCCCCAAATATTTCAAGAGCCTTGATCCTTAAATCCATGGCTTCTTCAATGCCCATAATGCAAGCTTTATATTCTGCTTCATTGTTGGTGACATCAAAAGTTAACCTGGCAGTGAAAGGTATATGAGACCCTTTCGGAGTGATAAGAACTGCCCTAACTCCGCATCCATTCATGTTGACGACCCCATCAAACATCAAACTCCATTTGGATTCAGGGTCTGGCCCCTTCTCCAGGAGTGGTTCCTCGCAATCTTTAGCTTTGAGAAACATGATGTCCTCATCAGGGAAATCAAACCTCATCGGCTGATAGTCATCAATTGGTTGCTGTGCAAGATAATCTGACAAAATACTTCCTTTGATGGCTTTCTGAGAAGTATATTGGTTATCATATTCAGTCAGCACCATCTGCCAACGTGCAACCCGTCCGGTCAATGCTGGTTTCTCAAATATGTACTTGACAGGATCCATCTTTGAAATTAACAAGGTTGTATGAGTGAGCATATATTACCTCAATCGCTTAGCAGCCCATGCAAGTGCACAACATGTCCTCTCAAGCATTGAGTATCGTGATTCGCAATCATTGAATTTTTTGCTCAAGTAGTAGATGGTGAGCTCTTTCTTACCCATCTCGTCATATTGACCGAGAACACAACCCATGGATCCTTCTAGCACAATCAAATACATGATCAATGGTCTCCCTGGAACTGGAGGCATGAGAACTGGAGGTTCCCGCAAATATTCTTTTATTTTCTCGAAAGCCCTTTGGCAATCGTCATTCCACCTGACCACTTGTTCTTTTCTTAACAGCTTAAATATTGGTTCACAAGTGGCTGTGAGGTGAGATATGAACCGTGCAATGTAGTTCAATCTACCCAGGAAACCACGTACTTCTTTTACTGTTCTTGGTACAGGCATTTCTTGTATCGCTTTTCTTTTGGCAGGATCAACCTCAATTCCTTTCTCACTTACAATGAAACCTAGCTATTTACCGGACCACACTCCGAAAGTGCACTTGTTCGGATTCAGCCTTAGTCGAAACTTTCTCAACCTCTCCAACAGTTTCTGCAGATTAACTAGATGCTCTTCTTCTGTTCGAGACTTGGCAATCATATCATCTACATAACACTCGATCTCCTTATGAATCATGTCATGGAATAGTGTTACCATAGCTCGCTGATACGTTGCCCCAGCGTTCTTCAACCCAAAAGGTATCACGTTGTAATAGAAGGTACCCCACGGGGTAATGAACGTTGTCTTCTCCATGTCTTCCGGTGCCATCTTGATTTGATTATACCCGGAAAAGCCATCCATGAAGGAGAATACCGAGAACTGAGCGGTGTTGTCAACCAGTACATCAATATGAGGTAAAGGAAAGTCATCTTTCGGACTTGCTCTGTTTAGATCCCGGTAATCAACGCACATTCTGACCGTACCATCTTTCTTCGGCACAGGAACAATATTTGCAACCCATAGTGGGTAATTGGTGACGGCCAGAAATCCTGCATCTAACTATTTTTGTACCTCTTCCTTGATTTTGAGAGCCATTTCTGGTTTAGTCCTCTGAAGCTTCTGTTTGACAGGAGGACAACCCTCTTTCAACGGCAACCTATGCACAATAATGTCTGTATCTAACCCCGGCATATCTTGAAATGACCAAGCAAAGATGTCGACATATTCCCGCAGTATAATGATCAGCTCTTTCTTCACCTCGGCTTATAGATTGGCTCCAATCTTAATCTCTTTCTTGGTGTCCTCGGAACCAATATTGATAACCTCAATTGTCTCTTGGTGAGTTTGAATGACCCTCTCCTCCTGCTTCAACAATCTGGCCAATTCTTCAGGAAGTTCACAGTCTTCTTCATCCCCCTCTTCGGCTTGATAGATTGGATTATCAAAGCCATACTTGGCCATAGCAGAATCGTTATCAATGAAATTCGGGTGATTAAGTCTGCATGATTGAGGGTCATGCTTTATTTTAGAATGAAACTTTTTGAAAAAGAAACAAAAATAAAACATTGCCATTTTATTGTTTTTTCTGCAAAAATAAAAATGAAAGGCAAGGAACACAAAATTTGAATGCAAAACGTCCTTTATTAATGATAAAAAGCCTTGCAAATGCAATTATGAGGCCCTACAAATGGATCTACACGCCTTGGGCAGAGCGCGAGATTCTAACATGCAACAGAGAAAAACAAAGAAAATTACTCTGTTTGAAGAGTAACTTGAACAATTTCTTCAACAGACCAATTGCAAAGCTCTTGACCCGGTACACACGGGCGCACCCAATTGTCGAGATCACAATCACTGTCGACGCCATCTTCACTTGCAGCACACATCTGATTTAGATTAATGATTTCCCCGCTATAGAAAGTAATTGGCCCCTTGCGCTCTGTTGCAGCAGCTTGATACGGATTATAGCCTATTCCAAACTTATCTTCCTTTGCAGAGACTTCAATCAATTTTCCCCAGCCTTGGGCATTACCTGCTTTGACTACTTCCACTGCCTGTTTGTAAGAAGCAATAGAAGTACCCACCTGTTCTTCGCCCTGAGAAGATTCTGCCTGTGAAGACGAATCACCGATATTGACCGCCTCAAATGCTTGACACAGCATCTCATGGATCTCTCCATCCATTTCCACGTACTTAAAGGTAGACAGCTAACTGACGAAGATGTCTTCCTCTCCACATACAGTCACCACTTGACCATTAACCACATATTTCAACTTTTGGTGCAACGTAGATGTCATTGCCCCAGCAGCATGAATCCACGGTCTGCCTAACAAGCAACTATATGCAGGTTGAATGTCCATCACGTAGAACACGCACTTAAACACTTAAGGACCGATCTTTACTAGGAACTCTACCTCTCCGAATACAGAACGTTTCGAACCATCGAAACCCCTCACTACCAAATCATTTGGTCTTAGAATAATTCCGTCGGCGTCTAACTTCATTAAGGCCTTCTTTGGTAACACGTTCAGGGAAGACCCCGTGTCTACCAACACATGAGATAATACTGCACCTTTACACTCCAAGGTGATGTGTAATGCCCTGTTATGATTGAGACCCTCAGTAGTCAAATCATAATTTTTAAAACCTAACCTATGGCTAGCATTGACATTAGAAACAACAGATTCCAATTGATTCATAGTAATCTCTTGAGGTACATAGGCCATATTCAAGACCTTCAAAAGTGCCTCTCGATGAGCTGCAGAACACATGAGCAACGACAAGATAGAAATCTTTGATGGCGTTTGGTTGAACTGATCAACTACTTTATAACCACTCTTTTTGATAAGTCTCATGAACTCCTCTACCTCTTTCTCGAAAGTACCTTTCTACACAGATTCAGGAATAACAACCTCCTCTGTAGCCACCTGTTTACCCTTGGCTTTGGCTGCTGCCTCAGCTTCAGCATTAGTTCTCAAAGTCTGTGGAGCAAACAAACGTCCACTTCTAGTGAAGCCTCCAAGACCTCCAACATTATCAATATTGGAACTACCCCCAGCTGGAGTTTCCACATCTTGCTTTTCTCATTGGTAGTAAACATCTGCACCGTAGTACCATGGAATAGCCCGCTCACTAGTATAAGGAACTGGCCCTGGTACCGTAATAGTAACAAGACTCACTACATCAGGCACAATGATAGCAGCAGGCGATGGCACTTGAATTTCAGCTGGCGTAAAATAAATGGTAACAACTGACACATCATCGTCCTTTTTGTCCCCCTGATCGAACTTTAGACAACCCTCATCAATCAAATTTTGAATACCGGCCTTCAGTTTATCACAACCATTACTCTGATTCTTGCAATCAACACAACCTTCTTCACAGCCAGGGAACACTTGCCCCTTCAACAACCGAGCCTTCACAAAACTCAGAGGAGTCCTCACCCTGTTCACATCAGTTACCAAATTCAAAACTTTCCCATCTTCAATGGCGCTGACCTTTGGCACATTATGATCTGGCATGGGATTCTGAAGCACATTTGGTGGAGGCGAGAAATTAATTGCCTTGGCATCAATCAAATCTTGTACCTTATGCTAAAATGTCCGACACTTTTCAATAGTATGACCGGGAGCCCCAGAATGAAACTCACAGTGGGCATTAGCATCATAACCCTTTGGTAACACAGCAGGAGCCGAGCCCATCGTACGAAGCTCCACCAGATTAAGCTTCAACAAATGAGGTAACAAAGCTGCGTAAGCCAAAAGCAGAGGGTCTATGTGCCTGTCAGTTTGTCTCTGCTGATATGATCTCTGTGGCTGTTGATTATTCTGTGGCTAAACATTCTGTTGTTGTGGTTGTGATTGAACTTGTGGACTAGGAATGGTAATAGCGGCAACCTGATTATAGGAATCTTGATAGCCTCTACCTCTTCCTCTGTTCTTATAAACAGCACTGACCTCCCCATCTCTCTTTCTGGTAGCTCCAGCAAATGGCTTCCTCACTCCTGAAGAACTAGCACCACTGACATCTTGTATTTTTCCGAGCTTCAACAAACTTTCAATCCTTTCCCCAGCAATTACAATGTCCGCAAACCCAGTTGAAGGACAGGGAGCCAACCTATCAAGATAAGTTCCCTGAAGAATACCCATAAACATGTCAGCCATCTCTCGGTCATGCAGTGGAGGTTGAACCATGGCAGCCAACTGGCGCCATCTTTGAGCATATTCTTTAAAACTCTCCTTTGCATTCTGAGCCATACTCTGCAGCTGAGTACGGTTTGGAGCCATATCCATGTTGTATTGATACTGCTTGACAAAAGCATGAGCTAACTTCTTCCAGTTCCTCACAGAAGTCCTGCTCAACTTCATATACCATTCTTGAGATGCCCCAGTAAGGCTGTCTTGGAAAAAGTACATCCGCAATTTCTCATCGTCAGTATGAGCGACTATCCTCCCCACATAAGATTGGAGATGAGTTTTAGGACAAGTAGTGCCATTGTACTTGTCAAATGTTGGCTTGAACTTATGTGGGATTCTTACTCCAGGTACCAATCCCAAGTCGAAAACATCAAAGCCAAGAGCGTTTTGGGATTCAATGGACCTAATTTTTTCAGCGAGCTCGTCGAATCTGCGAGTATTCTCATCTTCAGCATCTAACAGAGTGAACTGCTCATCTTGGTTGTCTTCCACAACATGACGAACCCCAGTATTTCTAGGAGGGTCACCACTTGCATTAACGCCAGTCTGATTACCAGTCTCATCAATAATTCTATGACCTCTGTTATTACCGTTACCATTCTGCACCTCTACTTCTGGCCGCTCGACCATTGCCCTGAGTCTTTCTTGATTTTGGGCCATGCCATTCATTAATGTCATGAACTGGTCCATCTTGTTCCTCAACTCAGCCAATTCAGTCTGCATTTGATCCATGATCTTAGCTTGGTTTCTACTAGTTGCGTACCGGTGGACGTGGTTATCAGCTATAGTGCCTGAAACCAAATAAAGGTCAGAGGACCTGCAACAAGTACCTGTCATGCAAAAATGAAATGTAATGCAATGCAATGCAAAAGCCATGTTTATCATTTCTGAGGTGCCTTACACCCTGATTCCAATCCTAACCACAGAAAGTTGAAGATCAGAAATCGTGATATGAAGAGACGTGTCGTGATTATGTGTTTGTGTACAGATAACTGCCAAAGGAATATTTCGGAATAACTGCTTGTTTCAATTAAAAAGAAACCAGACATACGCATAGCGTTCAACAATGAGTTCAAACATCATACATCAAAATAGTGGATTCATCAACAAGCCTGATGATATCCATCTACAAAAACTACATCAAGAGAATGAGAGAAAAACTGTCAATTCGACAACTCCAAATCCTTCAACTTTTCACTTGAATACTTGACTTCCTCGAAGAGTATGCGAGTGTGCTGGT
This sequence comes from Lathyrus tuberosus, assembly GCA_022829125.1. NCBI lineage: Eukaryota > Viridiplantae > Streptophyta > Magnoliopsida > Fabales > Fabaceae > Lathyrus > Lathyrus tuberosus. The sequence continues at coordinate 6,187,294 of JALAZF010000365.1, forward strand.
GATTTGGTCTTTCAATTAACTCCTTAATCAGAACATCTCTTTTCGCGAGAGCTTCAGTCAGCGAATCCAATCAGAACATCTCTTTTCGCGAGGGCGTAATGATTACATGCCCTTTGATGTGTGTTTATGCATTTTAACTTGCATTTTTTACCTAATTCCACATCTCATTTCTTCTTGTGCTCTACATGATTTTTGTTTGCATTGTGTATGCCATTTCAGTCATATCATTTGCATATCATCAAGTGTATGCTACTGGTCTATATGCATTCATACTCATTTCATATGTCATGCATCTTTAACATGTAAATTTGTGCATCTAATTGAATCATGTTTCTCTCCTTTTCATTTCTTCTTCATCTATTTTCTTCTACTTGAATCATTTCATCCATGACTTGTATGATTGTTCATATGCATTATAAGACATTCATAAATGATGTATACTTCTGACCTTGACATTTCACTAAGCATAAATACATGTTCATTTTGCATTTTTATTCATCTTTCATCAACTACTTTCATGGGTATTTCTTTGATGTTTAAGACATTGTTTGTGCACAGTTTGCTTGTGTTTGGTACCTTAACCTTAGAGGACTTTCTTAGAGTATAAGTTCTGACCTAGAAGCTTTATCAACCTTTAGGACCTTTCTCTTTTAGTTCCTAACTTGTTTGATCTTTACTTGTTAGTCTTTCCTTACTTCATTACTTGTAAGTAGTTTTGCTAACATTTTCAGGGGCTTATGGTAAGTCAAGTGTGTGGGTGTGCACCCACATACAACCTCTTCTCTTATCTCTTTTAAGCTTTCATTGTGTGATTGTGATAAGCATCTTATGCTTCTTTGATATTTCAGCTCTTTCGTCCCTTTGAATTCTTAACTTAACTTCAATCTTTGAAGTAAGTTATAATTCATTCTTCTTCTTCTCTTTTCTTTTAGATTTAGGTTTCTAAACCACACTAAACCATTAGGAACATCCAAGCATGATAACTCTTAGGATTAATTAGTCTCCCTTTAGACTTTTACCTTTCTTAACCTTTGAGTCCTTCTTCTTCTCATCTCAAAACAAAAGCAAAAACATTTAATAAAGGATTAACGCATATTGCATGTAATCCTAGAACATGGGAAATGGAAGGAGGGGAGTTTCTATCCGCCTTTCTAGAATGTTTAGTATACGTCCTGTTAGGACGACCATGCGATGCATTCGATCTTATGCAATAGACTTGAATGCAATACGTGTTACTAACACAAAAATGATCAAAACACTTCTTTCTAAAATATAAAAACAAACAAACAAATTCTCTTCTCATCTCCTTCATTCCATTCCTTAAGGACTTGTCATGTTCGTTTTACCGCAAACAGGTAACGCCTAAGTCTCCATACAGCGAGCTACAACACCTAACTGCTGGGACGCGCACTCTGACGTTGCCATTAAAAAACACAAACAAAGCGACCCTTGTTGAGCCGAACTACGTTTGCTCTGATTCTTCTTTCTCGTCTGATTGAAGATACGTAGGCACGAGATGCGATATCTCGACGAGCAACCTTTCCCCGTAGTCCGTCGAACTACGTTGACTTTGACTTTCCCATTGCACTGAGGGAATACGTAGGCCTAGGACAACGATAATGTCCTATCGAGTCACTTTTTTCTCCCTTCCCTTCTCCTTTCTATCTTTCATTTTCAGCTCTCCAGTTAGCAGTTCATTTCCAGTTCTCTACACCCTTTGATCGAACAACAAGCGTGGATCCCATCGAGTACGATGGACGGGTGGAGGTGCTAATACCTTCTCCTCGCGTAACCGACTCCCTTACCCGTTTCTCTTGGTCGCGAGAACACGCTCTTTCCTTTCCCTCAGGTTTACGCAGTGTTTCCTTTCCCTCTCTTGGGATAAATACACATTGCTGGCGACTCTGTTTCCACGCCACTTTCGCGTTTGTACTAGGATGAAAATCCTGGGAGCGACAACATGCTATCAAAGTTTTGTATTTCATCACGTTTTTCGCCGTTTTCACTGTTTTTGCTTGAACAAGTCTTTGATTGACATGTACCTGAAATACACATATAATACCAGCGTAACACTACAAAAATATATAAAGTTGACACTAAAAGGCATGTGAATCAAGTCAAAATACATTATGTATTTTCGTGATATCAAACTCCCCTACACTTGAATCGTTGTTTTCCTCATGCAAGTTAGCTAGCATATAATCAATGAAATGCGGTAGCATAATTATAAAGACATAGGGAAGAGAAAAACATTGAAACTACTCATACGTGGCTGATGAGAATTAGTTTGGCTAGAATTGACACAATAGATACTAATGCAACACAAAGGGTATTGCACCAATACAAACCACTCTCATGGACTCAAGTTTCCCTCCTATGTTGTAATACCCCGTATTTTATTTTTCTCTGAATAATATTAGTTGAGACCAACTAAGTTTCGGTGTACTCTGAGTATTTACCTAATAAGATAATTAGAGCAACTGGTGAGCTCAGATTTAGTCAAATTAATATTATTCGACTCTGAGGTTTTCTTATTGGGACATTAGAGACAATTTGGATATTATATTAGTGTTACTAACTTAAAGATATTTCTCTATATCATTCCATTTTCTTTTCCTCTCCATTGGTAACCAAGAATAGAAAGAAAGAAAGAAGAAGTAGAGAGGAGGAGCAAAGAGGAGAGAAAGAGGAGGAAACTTAGAAGTGGAAGAACAACTTGGAAACTTCTTCATTCTTCATCAAATCATCTCCCAATCTTCATCATCTTGTTCCTAGGTGAGTTCTAGTTAGAACCCTAAGTGTAGAAACTTAGGTTAGAGCTTTGAATAAAAATGGTGGATTTTGATTTAATTATGTTAAATGTTGTTTCTATGGTTGATATATGAAATAGAATGCATAATATGATTGGGTATTGTGAGAAATTGCTGAATAATACTTGTTATGGTGATGGATCATGTTTTGATTGGTTTTGGTTTGAGTTTACCCCATTAAAAAAAAAATTTTGAGCTTCTGGTTCAGTGGTAACCGGTTACTCATTCTGTGGTAACCAGTTACATGCAAGAAATTTTAGGGACTGGCGTGAAAAATGAACTAAGTAATCGGTTACTCATTTTGAGGTAACCGGTTAACAAAATGTGTCTCTAACTCTCATTTTGATTCTGTTTTGAACAGTGCAGCTTGAGTAACCGGTTACTCACTTTGAGGTAACCGGTTACCACTGTTATGATTTTTGAAAAATGTTTAAAAATTGATATCTTTTGGATCGTAATTCCGATCGAGGCGTAGTGATAGTCGTTGGAAAGCTATGAAAATATCCTACATGATAAAAAGGAAAAATATCGATTTCAATACCTGATTAAATAAATCGGAGGGAACCCAAGAATTGTGTAACTTTGTGATTGAATTATTATATGTAATTTTACTACACAATTGTATTATGCTTTATCTAATCTATTATTGTTAAGCATGATTGAGAGAGTATGCATGTTTAAAATATAGTATAGGAAGAGTGAGGAAAATCTTATCATAAAACTATAGTGGAACCTAGTAGTGTGACTAGGAAATTATGAATGGTCTAAAAAAGAATAAGACACTAGTATGGAACATGTGTAAACCATTGTAATATTGAGAAAAGGTAAATGAGGCCTTAAGTCAAGTGTGGCCTAGAATTGTTGAATACAAGCACAGTTGTATGTGAAATCACGAAATTGTAACCATTTCCCCAATGTGTCGTTCTATGAGTAACGAGCTCCTCTGGAATGAATGCACGATTACTTGGTAGGTTTGATTCCCGATTATAGTATGAATGGAACCTATAAGGTAAAGAGACTTGTAACGGTGAACGGGCCGTGTAAAGTGACGAATTAAGGTGATAATGTGTCCCTTAGCTCCGAATCCATCTCATATGCTAAGTAATCTACGAGGATCCATGACTCGTTCCGACTTCTAGACATAGAAGAGGACGGGGAAAAGGGATGCCTTGATAGGGTTGTCGATAAGTGATAATTTTGAGTTAACGGACTCATAAACATGTTTCCATATAGTGTGAGATTGTGAACTCAATGTCACTTCCCTTCTCTTTGACTTGAGTTAGGATTGATAGAAACTTGTAAAGCCGAGAGAATCTATAAGATAGGGAACTCACTGAGATTTACTATCTCACCCCACGTTGATTATATTACAGGTACTTCAAGTTCCGCGAAGGGTAAGGATAAAGTCGTTTGATTATCCTTACGTATCTTGGCTTTTGGAATTGCATGGATTCCGTTGTTGGAGATTTATTTTGAGATCACTTTGTTGATCTAGTTCTTAGTGCTTTGGAACGTCTTGTATATATTATGCCTTAGATTTTTAGTGTTTTGTATTTGGGGCATGTAATGTGTACAATGTGTTAACTAGGAACTTATGGTATTTCAATACCAAAACTTGGATTCATGTATAATATATATGCTTTGATGTATGTTGTTATATGTGGGTGTTACAGTTGGTATCAGAGCAGGGCGTATCCTCGACCTAGCTATGAAATTGTATAAGTAATTCTTTTTATTTCATATGCGTTGTGTCACCATTGGTCTTAAGTATTATATGTATAGTATTGACCCTGATCAACTGAATCCTATCTGTATGACGTTTAGGAACATGGCTGGCCGACGCAGAAACCGTGGTAGACCCGGAGCTACTCCTGCTGTCGTAACCCAGAATTTGACCTCCCCTTTTTGCCTTTTTTGCATGAGCATAAGCATTCACATCGCTGGCATACACATTCGCATCTTTTCTTTTTGTGTTTTGATTGCAGGAATATTCAAGTTTTCCAAGCCCGATTAATCATATCCTTACAAGGTCATCACATCATCTAGACAAGTACAAAATAAGGATTTCCATGCCAATTTGTCAAAACAGGAGGTGGAAAATCGAAACCGGGACCACATCACCATTTTTAAGCAAAATTGGACAAAATTGGCTAGAGTAATCGATTACTCAAATAGGGTAATCGACTACTCTGGGTCAGTTTGCAAATTTTGCTGCTTTTTCATGACAGCACCTTTGCTCACTCTTTGGTCTTGGATTCTACATTGGTCTAGTAGCATGTGGAACATTCTGGAGTCTTCAAGATTTCACTCAAATTTGCTCCAATGCTTCACTTCCAATTAAGTGCACCATGTTCCTTGTTTTCCAAGTAATGTGGATCTTTGGATGGTAGAGTTCAACTTGGGATTGTTACCGAGTTGGTTCTAACTAAGCGAGTTAACCACCTTGACTCGGTGAGTCAAGTCCAACTAACTCCTAGCCTAGTTCCAAACCCAAAGCTAAGTCCAAACCAAATTCCAAACCTCTCATACTCCAAACCTAAAATCTATATAAACTCACCTTCACTCATTTTTCAAGGACCTTCAACCATTTTGCACAATTCACTCTCTAATCTCTCACATTCTCTCTGAATTTCTCTACTACTTCATATTCATCTCAATTTCATTCCAAAACCTGACCAAAACTTTTATTTCTTGGAGGATAATCACTTTTCACATCGAAAGTGATTAATTCTTGAGCTTAACCTCTATCATTTGGTATTTCTTGGTTGGATTTCTGGAATTACATCTCATTCTACTTCAATCCAAGAGTTCTACAACATTCAATTTGGTGCAAGTTCGATTTCGGTGCATTTTCGCGATTTTGCTCAGTTTCGATACGTATCGTCTACGAATTGAAGATTCCTCTAGTTTTCTTTGATTTTCTGCATCAAGATCACTTTGCAACATTCACCAAGCCAAATATCCGGCTTGTAGGTTGGTAGATCTCACTAATTTTTCTGTTTCGAGCATTTTCGCATCATTCGCGATGTAGTTGATAATTTTGCGTGTGAATTGATTTTGCATTATTTGATCCATGATCTAGATGTGTTATTTGATTATATCACTGTTTATTTGCTGTTTTCAAGTTCAATTTTCGTGCATAAACTCGTACCAAAGCATGTGGTAGTTTGGATAAGTGATTATGTGTTGAAAGTTGCTTTTGAAAAGTTGTTTTTGCTGTTTTTTTGCCACTGTTACAGTAGTAATTTATTACTCAAAGAGAGTAACCGATTACTCTTCACAAATTTGCATCAGCGCTGATTTTTTTTCAACTGAGTAACCGATTACTCAAATGGAGTAATCGATTACTCTTCACAAATTTTGCCAGATTCTGTTATTTTCAGGCAAGTAACCGATTACTCAAAGAGGGTAATCGATTACCACTGTAACAGAGTTGCATTTTTGGTGTTTTTCAAGCTTGTTTGACATCCTTTCCTCCTCTAACTTCCATGGATTGATATGATTGATTTTTATTGATGTTTTAAGTGTCGTTTAACTTCTGTCGGAAGCTTATTCATGAACTTTTGTCGCATACTTTCGATTATTCAAATTGTTCATGTTTTGGCATCACGTGAATATATTCATCCTTGCATTTCCCTTTGATCACATAACATGGCTTTGTGTTGCATAGTTGTGGATCATTTGGTACTGTTTTGTACTCCTTTTCTTGGTTTTGCGTTAAGTTTCATTCTTCATGGATGAGCTTAATCTTGTACAATCAATAATTCAGACCTTTTGCCTTAATGATTTTTCACTCTCTTTGGAAAATTGTTGGCATGGCATTACCCATTGATTAATTGATCGAAGCCATGCTTCGATTAGTTGATCTTCCCATTTCTATCTTTAGTTGATCGAAGCCATACATCGGAGCACTGTACAAATTGACGCCGTTACGCTGTCTGTTTCTCCACGCAGGAGCACTGTATAACTTGGAGCTGTTGTGTCGTCTGTTTCAATTTCTGCATTACACCCTGTGTGTTAGAGAATGAATGAGAAGGGAGAATTCTTACTCTCATTCTGACTACTTCAGGTAGGGGACGAATGACCCTGTGCTTGGCTTAGTCATCTCTATCTCCAGGCGGTAGTGTGTTTTTTTTCCCCAGTCGAGTCGATCCTTGATCACTCTTTTCCCTTTGCAATCTCTTTTGATCCTTGATCACTCTTATCTCTTTCGATCTATCTCTTTTGATCAATCACCTTCTTGGTTACAATCCCTTGTTCATTGGGTTAGCAAGCTTCTTCGTTTCAATACCCTATTCTTTTCTTGCGGTCAATCATTGTTCCTTTGATTCCCCTGGAAAGTCTCTTTTCTCTTTCTTCGATTAGACACAGTATTCCTGTTACAACCGACTTCCCTGCGGAGTTCGCAAACTTTGTTTGGTTCTTCTCCCTTCATTGGTTAATCACTGCCTGTCAGCTAAAACACCAATATTTGCACTCCTTCTCAGTTAACCACAGTCCTTCTATTAAAACACTGAGTTTCCTTGGGTTAATCACCTTCTCTTGGTTAATCATCCGCTTTTTCTTCAGATAACCACAGCCTGCCTGTTAAAATACTGAACACCTTTTTTGAGTTAATCACCTCCTCTTGGTTAATCACTCATATTTCTCGGTTAATTACAGTTCTCCAGTTAAAACCGAACCCCTGCGATTAGCAACCTCTTTTGGTTCAATATCCTTCTTCGTTGGTCAAGTGTGTTAGTTAAGTCAATACCAACACCCCTTTTAGGTTACGACCTTTGATCGGTCCTACACCCGTCCTTCTGGTTAATCACAGTTTTCTTTGTTAAAACCAATGCTTCTCTATCCCCACAGAGTTGCAGTCCTTTCTTTCTTCGGTTAACCACTGCCAGTCAGTTAACACACCGATGCCCCCTCAGAGTCAAAATCCTAATCTTGGTTCAACACTCTCTCTCTTGGTTTATCACAGTCCGTCTGTTGACACCAGCCTCTTTTCCCCGCCAGAGTCTTACTCTCTTCCCTCGGTTAACCACTGCCAGCCAGTTAATATACCGAGTCTCCCTTTTCTCTTGGTTTTGACACCATCCCTTTATTTGGGTCCCCATCTGGGTCGCTTACCCTTTGATTCCTAGCAGTTCTTTGATCTTTTCTTCCCTAGTGGAATCTTTTCTATTCACTTTGCTCTTACTTTCTTGGTTTCGACACCAATCCTATTTTCCTTCCCCAACGGAGTTTCTTTCGTTCTTGGTCTTGACACCATTATTTTTCTAGTCTCTTGTGCAATTTCTCTTACTGTGTGGTCTTCCCCAGTAGAGTTCTTTCTTTCACTCTTGCTCTTGGTTTTGACACCACTTGTTTTGTTTTCCTGTTTCTTTCTTGTTTTGTTTTTCGTCGGTTCCCCAAACTACAGAAGCTCTGATTCTGCATTCTTTCGGATGTCAGATATGTAGGCATGAGACGCGATGTCTTGGCGAGCACACTTTCACCCTTCTTTCCTTCTCCCTTTCTTCCTTCCTTTTCTGTCCCCTGGTTCTATGAACTACGATGCTCTGATTTCCTCATTGCACTATGAGGGTACGTAGGCACGAGGGCCCCAATCCTCTGTGAGCACTTTCTTTCTTTTCTTTCTTTTTCCCCTCCTTCTCTCTCTCTCCTCTTTCTTTTAGCTAGAAGCCTTTAGATAGATAACCCATCCAAGCCTAGACGCAAGCGAAATGGTTCCCGTCGAGTACGACGGATGCGTTAGGTGCTAGTACCTTCCTTTGGCATAACCGACCCCCGTTCCCGTTTCTCTTCCCCTTGGGTTTTATCGATATTTTCCCTGCCCTTTGGGACTAAATAAAGTTCGGTGGCGACTCTGTGTTATCTTTGAGTGTGCGGTTCACTCAGGATGTAAACCAGCCATCTTCAGTTGGCGACTCTGCTGGGGAGTCCTTGCTTGCAGGTTGGGGTCTCGCCAAGTTTTGTTTGCTCTTTTGCTTGTTTGGGTGTTTATCTTTTGCGCTTTACTCGCTTTATTTTACTTGGTTTAGCTTTATGTTTATTTACCGCATTTCTTTACTGCTTTGAATATTCATATGCTGCATATTCTGGATATCTGATATTTTCTGCTATTGTCGGGATGGGTAGATATTATTGGAGTGAAAAGTCCTAACACCGGGCCTAGCATACACATAGGCTAGAACGTGGATAGTCGTGAGGCATGCGTTTTGCGCATTGGGATATCACGAGACCCACATCCCAGATTGTGATTCGTTTGAGAATACTTCCATCCTATGAGAATTCACTACGACGGGGGGTTTTCATTCTGAGTCCTATGGTTTGGGCGACCTTTCTAGGGACCACCTTGTTGTATCTAGATCACACCTGTGAGGGGGATGGGCTTTTACAGGAAAACAAGCCACTTCATACCTTTGTTCTCTCACACACGCCAGATTCTTCACCGACACATCAGATTATGTTGCACCAACACAGAATTATATGCAGATATCCCGATTATTCAGATTTGATTATTCGGACGGTGTTGGCTTCTGGTTTTTGTGTTGCATGTCATTCTATCATGTAAATTAATTTTTGCATGTGCATTTCCAGGTTTTTCGAGGACTTATCTTTTGTTGACATTATCATAGAGATGAGTACTGGTTGTTGTGGCATCTTCAGTTACAAGTTTGTGGAGCCTAAGCTGGGTATTTTGAGAGGTTTGGCATCTTTGTTGGTTGGAGATCACAGAGGGGTTTTCATAGATACTTATGGTAATCTGTTGACCATCCTCAACACTGAAGTCAACATCACTACTATTCACACTCTGGTTCAGTTCTACGACCCGCCATATAGGTGCTTCACATTTAAGGATTATCAGCTAGCACCTATACTTGAGGAGTATGCTTATATTCTGGGGGTTGAGATCAAGAAGCAGGTTCCTTATGTCTACACTAGCGGTTGTCCGAGGTTTCATCTTATTGCTGATGCGCTTTGCATTAGGAAAAAGGATGTGGAGGATAATCTCAAGACCAAAGGGAAGGGTATTCGAGAACTTGCTTCAAAGTTCTTGGTTGATAAGGCCACTTCTTTTGCTAAGGATGGATACTGGAAGGCTTTCAATGCTGTTCTTGCTTTGCTGATATATGGGATTGTCTTGTTTCCGAACATGGAGGATTTCGTAGATTAGGCTGCCATCAGTATCTTCTTGACCAGGAACCCTGTTTCGACACTTCTTGCTGATACCTATCATTCTATTGATTCCAGGAATGAAAAGAAGAAGGGAACCATTGTCTGTTGTGCTCCTTTGTTGTACCGATGGTTCATGTCTCACCTTCCACATAAGGGTCCCTTTGTTGAGAATAAGGGTAATCCCAAGTGGTCTCAACGAATCATGTCCCTTACTGCTGATGACATTTCTTTGTATTCTCGAGTCTTCGACGACATTCCGATCATTCTTCATTGTGGGAAATTCTCCAATGTGCCTCTCTTGGGTACAAAGGGTGGAATTAACTACAATCCGAAAATGGCCTTCCGACAGTTGGGATACCCTATGGTTACCAAGCCTGATCCTGAAGTAGTGGAGGAGTTCATCTTTCATGAAGGGGTTGATGACATGGGTTTGCTGAAGAGGTTTAGTGCCACTTGGACTCAGATTCATCTCGAAGGAATAGCCGATTTGGGTAAGAAGAATTGCGTAGCCAAGAAAGCTTACACACTTTGGGTCAAAGAACGCGTCAAAGAGATCTTGTTGCCATTCTCTCCTGAGCCTTCCATGTATGCCAAGCTTCCTGAACTTGCCATTGTTCCTCCATCTGAGGTCGATAAACTTAAGATGATTCTTGAAAAGTTAAAGAAGAAGAATACTGATCTTCGTCTCAACCTCGATAGAGTTACTTCTGAGAAGGATAGCCTACAGATTGAGCTCCATCAGAAGCGCGAGCACATGCTCAAAGAGGTGGAGGTCGAACAGAACAAACGTAGGAAGGTGGGTGATGCTTTGAAGAGCACCTATGAGGGACTTACTTCAAAGAAGAGACAACTTGCTGAAGCTCATTATCAAGCCTACAAAGAGGAGCTAAGCTACAACAAGCAACTTGAAGAGCTTCGAGGGAAGTTATCCGAGTTCAAGACAAGGTGGCAAAGTGAACAAGACCGCGCTAATCAGTTAGCAAAGGACTTTTCTCAGTGTCAAGCTAAGCTCGACCAGGTCTTCGGTGAGATTCAGAAGCTGCAAGATCAAGCACATCAGAGTCAAGAGCAGATTAGTCAACTCAGCACAGAGAGCACTCATTTGGAGCATCAAAGCCGTCATCTACAGAACCTCCTAGATCAAAAAGAGGCCTTTCTTCAGGACACGCTTCAGGGACCTAATCATTCTTTGCTGCGTAACCTCATGAAGGATGCGAAGTACTGGAGTGAGAGGCATGGTCGTCTAGCCAGATTTGCTGAGCATGCATTGGAGGACCTACCTGGGTTGTTGAGGGATGCGTATGCTGATGCATTGCCACACCAGCTTCCTTGGGTTATTTTCCATTTCTTTTCTGTGTGTAGGGTGGTATTTGATAGAATCCATGCGGATTTTGTTGTAGCCCAAAAGGCAGATATTTGACTTGTATTCGACTTGTGCTTCTTTCCTGTATTGCTGAATGAATGAAGATTCTTGCTCACTCTATCTTTTATGCCTTTACTTGTATGCTTTATGATTATTGTCAACAAAGATAAGTTTAAGGATCCCTGGAATTTAAAAATTTATTTTTGCATGCATATCATACATTCATTTGCACACATATGCACGTCCCTTCATCCGAAACCGTTGCTCATCCTTGTCCGCTTTCCTTGTAGCAAGACGACGACTCGACATCGGTATTTTACTCGCTCAAACAAATCCAGAATCATGGCCGACTTCGAAGCTGAGAAAGCTGCTTACAAGGAAACTCTGGCTCAATTCCAAGGCAGGATGGATCAGTTCCAAACGAACATGGATGTCATTATGGAACTCCTTCATACCCAGAGGGATGCCGCTGCTGCTGCCACTGTTGTTGCGACCCCTACTGATGCAACTGTTGTGACTGTTCCTCCTGTTGTTACGGCTACTCCTATTGTTGTTGTTACTTCTTCTACTATGGTTGAAGTGCCAGTTGAGCCTATGAATAAGCCTGTTGTTTAACCCGGTTTGAACCAGATGCCCACTGGTTTTCCTTTGGGCATGCCTCCAAATTACACTCCTCAGATTGCAAATAATGGTAGTGTCTTCATGCCATGTCAGCCTTTTGTTGCGCCCATGCCTAATGGGAATGCTGCCGCATATCCATGGGTCATGCCTACTCTAGTCCCACCTCCAGTGGTGAATGATGATCCTGAGAATCTTCAGGTTCAAACTCATCAAACTCCCAGATTGGCCGACACTGAAACTCCTGATGAAGAAGAGCATGTGTATAGGGGTCTTCCTATTCATGTTCCGGTTTCATCTCAAGTTGCTCAAACTGTTGTCCAGAATGTTCATCCTGGGATGTTCTATGCTGGGGCATCTTCCTCAGCTGCTGGGGTACCTCCTCCGAATTACCCGTATGGTGTTCCGATGGGTCAGAATGCTGGTCAGATGGTTAATCCGGGTTTGGTGTATCCTTCTCAGTTTGCTACTCCACAAGTACGTGCTCCGGCCGCTTCTCAGCTGCCAAATCCTCAGATTCTTGTCAGGCCTGTTAATCAGAGTAGATCTGTTGACTACAAGTTGTTAGAAGACTGTATCAGGGCTATTGAAGGGTTTTTTGCTTTTGGCATGGAAGCCAAAGACTTGTGTTTGGTTCCAAATGTTGTGCTGCCGCAAAAATTCAAGATACCTTATTTGCCAAAGTATAAAGGTTTAAGCTGCCAGTGTAGTCACATCACTATGTACTGCATAAAGATGGCATCCCATATTGATAATGATGCATTTTTTGTTCATTGTTTTCAAGATAGTTTGTCTGGTGCTTCATTGGATTGGTACATGGGCCTGGAGCGTAGCAAAATCCGTACTTGGAGGGATCTATCTGAAGCGTTCGTGAAACAATACAAATATAATCTTGATCTGGCGCCCACTAGATTGCAATTGCAAAATCAGTCTCAACGCTCAGCCGAAACATTCAAGGAGTATGCACAAAGATGGCGTGCGATGGAATCTCGTGTGCGACCGACTCTCTCTGACAATGAGTTGGTTGACATCTTTATGGGTACCTTGCTAGGATCTTACTATGAGAAAATGGTGGGTAGTTCTTCATCGAACTTCGTTGATGATGTAACGATTGGTGAACGGATTGAAAATGGTTTGAAGACTGGAAAGATTCCTAGATCTGCTTCCCAGTAGCCGGCCACCAGAAAGTCTCAGAACAGTCAGTCCAAGAAAATGGATGGCGAAGCCAACGCTGTGACAGCTCAAGTTTCTCCTCAGTATCAAGCTCCCATGGCTCCCATGCCGTATTATCCATATCCATACATTGCTGCTGCATAGTATCAACAATCTCCATATCAGTATCATCCATAACAACCAGTTCAGAATGCTCAAAATCAGCAACAGAATCAACAGAACAACAAAAGTCAGCAGAATCAGAATCGTTAGAACAACAATAATCAAGGAAACCGTAAGCGTCCCAATTTTGACAGAATTTCGGTGTCATACACCGAATTATTTCCTTACTTGGTTCACCAAGGGGCAATTGTCCCCAAGCAGATTGCGCCTGCAATTCCTCCATTTGGCCCGAAGCATAATCCAAATTCTTCATGTGCTTATCATGCTGGATACATAGGACATGCAACAGAGGATTACTTTGTTTTCAAAACCAAGGTTCAGGAACTCATTGATAAGAAGGTTCTGACTTTCGCTGAGGAAGGACCTAACATTCAGAACAATCTGTTGCCAAATCACAATGGACCCGCGGTTAACATGATTAAGGATAGTTCAAGGGCTGAATTAGTCATGGATGTTGACGAAGTAAAGACCTCGATGGCTGTGGTTTTCAAGAAATTGAATGAACACGGGTTGTTGAAAGGGTTACATGGCAAGTGTCAAATTTGTGACAATAATCCCAACCAGTGTCGAAGGCTAAAGGGTTGTGTCCAGATTTTGATGAACCGTGGTGAAGTGCAATTTGCTAGATCTAAACCTGTTGAGGAAGTTGCTGTTATCGAGCCATTCACCATTGTCTATAGGAAAGTTCTGGTGGAATCCCCTAAGCAGAAGAGGGTGCAACCCATCGTTGTTTGCCTGCTGAAGCCGTTTCAGTATCAAAATTCTAAGGAGGTACCTTGGAAGTATGGGTCTACTGTGTTTTCTGGAGGTCAAGAGATAAGGTTCGCCGAATCTGAGATCGTGAATGTTAAATCCGGTGGAGGTATGACTCGTAATGGACAAGTGTTTGCTCTGAAGGTCACTACAAAGCCTGTGCAAATTCCAACTATTGTTTCTCCTAAGGAGACACCTGCAACGGCCACCCCTGTTGTGCAACAAGGGGCATCTACTGCCATTCCAGTACCGACTATCCCGTCTGAGGATGTTTCAAAGAACACAGAGACCCTTGATGATTGAGAGTTCCTTAAGTTGATCAAGAAAAGTGACTTTAAAATTGTGGATCAGCTGGGTCAGACTCCCTCGAAGATCTCAATTTTGTCCTTACTTATGAGTTCGCCCATGCACAGATCAGCTTTGTTGAAAGTCTTGAACAGTGCTCACGTTATGCATGATATATTTGTCGTCAAGTTTAGTGATGTAGTGGCCAACATAACTGCAAGTCGGTATTTGGGTTTTAATGAATCAGAACTACCTCCTGAAGGAACTGCCCATAATAAAGCACATCACATATCTGTAACTTGCACAGACACCCTGTTATCTCGTGTTCTAGTGGATACCGGTTCTTCCCTTAATGTGATGCCCAAGGGTACATTAAGTCAATTACTGTTGGAAGGAAACAAGATGAGACCAAGCGCTTTAGTTGACAGAGCCTTTGACGGTTCTCGAAGCAAGTCATTGGGGAAGTGGACTTACCCATCAATATTAGGCCGTATTTGTTCAACATTACCTTCTAGGTGATGGATATTAATCCTGCGTATAGTTTCCTATTGGGTCGTCCGTGGATCCACGCTGTATGGGCAGTTACCTCCACTTTGCATCAGAAGTTGAAATTCATGTTTGATGATCAGCTTGTCATCGTCTGTGGTGAAGAGGATTTGATTGTAAGCGAGTTATCATCTTTTCAATACATCGAGACCGAGGAAGGCATAGCTGAGGTGCCGTTGCAGTGTCTCGAGTTCGAAGATGTCAGCTCTGCTTCAACTAGTCAAAGTAGATCACCACAATTAACTTTAGCGTCTGCTAAGAGTGCTAAGGAGACTATCCAGAAAGGTGCTTTGTCAGTCTGGGGGCATGTGATTGATGTGGTTGAGAAGCGTGATCGGTTCAAATTAGGCTACCATCCTGGCCATCAGTCTGATTCCTATGGTCAGAAGCAGTGCGGCTTGATCAAGTTTAATAGCGCGGGTTTCCAGCAAGGTGACATCGTGGTAGCTATTGATGATGTTGGTCCCAGTAATCAGATTTCAAGCTTTGTGCGCAAGTGTCCGCCAGGTTTCAAGCTCAACAATTGAACATCTACCATGATTCCTGTGGTTTTCCCATATAACATGTAATGCATTTTGCTTTCTCATTCCCTCGTCCTCGCCCGAGACGAGTGGATATCTTGTAAAGGGCCTCACGCTTTTGCAATATTATGTGATAAATAAATAAAAGTTTTTTGTATTCAAAATCATGCTCTATTTTCTTTCTTTATTTTACTTTTTCACAAATAAGTGGCAAAAGTTTCTTTTCTTTTCACTTTTCAAAATAGCTAATTCTATTCATAAACATGCAGAAGTAATAAAAGCATTGATAACAACATGGCAAACATCCATTGTAATTCTGGGATTCCAATTAACCAAGCCGAAGAGGATAGTGAGGAAGATTGTGAATTACCGGCTGGACTAGCAAGCCTCCTTGAGCACGAGCATAGAGAGATTCAGCCACACAAAGGCCAGTGGAAGTTGTCAATCTTGGTACTGATGAGGTCAGAAGAGAAGTCAAGGTTGGTGCATCCCTCGCAGAGCATGTACACTCCGAGTTGGTCAAGTTATTGAAAGAGTATGTTGATATCTTCGCCTGGTCCTATCAAGATATGCCTGGGTTGGATACCAACATCGTTGAACATCACTTACCACTCAAGCCCGGTTGTCCTCTTGTCAAGCAGAAACTCAGAAGGACCAGACCCGACATGGCATTCAAAATCAGAGAAGAGGTAAAGAAGCATCTGGATGCTGGGTTCCTAGCCACTTTCGAATATCCTGAATGGATTGCCAACATCGTCTCAGTTCCTAAGAAAGATGGTAAAGTCAGAATGTGTGTGGATTATCGAGATCTCAATAAGGCAAGCCCGAAGAATGATTTTCCTTTGCCTCATATTGATGTCTTGGTAGATAATACAGCGCAGTTCTCTGTCTTTTCCTTCATGGACGGTTTTTCAGGATATAATCAGATCAAAATGTCCCAAGCTGATATGGAGAAGACTACTTTCATCACGCCGTGGGGTACATATTGTTACAAAGTCATGCCATTCGGTCTAAAGAATGCAGGGGCAACATACCAATGTGTCATGACAACACTCTTTCCCGATATGATTCATAAAGAGATTGAGGTTTACGTGGATGATATGATTGCCAAGCCCAAAACTGAAGATGATCACCTGGTTCATCTGAAAAAAGTGTTTGACAGAATCCGGAAGTTTAGATTGTGGTTTAATCCTGCGAAGTGCACCTTCAGAGTTTAATCTGGTAAACTGTTGGGTTTTATTGTTAGTCAGAAAGGCATTGAAGTTGATCCTGATAAGGTTCGGGCAATTCAGAACATGCCGCCTCCCAAAACAGAAAAAGAAGTCTGTGGCTTTCTGGGTAGACTCAATTACATTTCAAGGTTCATTTCCCATTTGACGGCTACCTGTGAACCAATGTTCAAATTACTAAGAAAAAATCAATCTTTTGAATGGAATAATGATTGTTAGGAAGCATTTGACAAAATAAAACAATACTTGCAAGAACCACCGACCTTAGTACCGCCAGTTCCTGGTAGGCCTTTAATCATGTATCTCACCGTTCTCAATGAATCAATGGGATGTGCATTGGGTCAACATGACGACACTGGCAGAAAAGAACATGCAATATACTATCTGAGAAAGAAGTTCACTGATTGTGAGACTAGATACTCACTCTTAGAGAAAACTTGATGTGCTCTGGTCTGGGCTGCTCGACGCCTACGACAATACATGATTTGCCATACTACTTTGTTGATATCCAAAATGGATCCGAAAAAGTACATATTTGAAAAGCCTGCTGTGTCTGGAAGGATTGCTCGGTGGCAGATGCTGTTAACCGAGTATGATATCCAACATGTTACCCAAAAAGCAATAAAAGGGAGTGTCTTGTCTGACTACCTTGCTCATTGTAGCGAGCGATTTTGGACGCGATTCTTAAGCGCTGGTCGCTCTCTGCGGTTTGAGCTTAAACTACAGGTCGATTCATTTTTATCCTATTGTGAGCTGAATAAGGAAGGGAAATAGATGTCTCCAATTAACCCTGCTTGCATACTGAGTTTAAACAGTGGTCTGTTAGGTTACGGATGCTATCAATGTGGGGGGCCTTTGTACTGGTTATTTGTATTTTCACCAATACGGTTTTCTTTCTTCCTTTTTTATCTTGACAGAAGGTTTCTGGCGGGGAACAAGGATTAGGATGTTAGGACTGATGTTTCTGAATTACTGCTTTTGATTGATGGAGATATGGGATTTGGTTCTTTTGTTGATTGTGCTCGCTAAGATCTTTTCTTTCGATCTTATGCCTACGTATTCCCGTTTACCGAAACAGGGAAATCAGAGCGTTCGTAGTTCCTCCTATTCTATGGGAGGAAATGGGTGTTTTTGTGTCTTGTTTAAAGCCCAAGACGTGAAGCGAAAGGGTAGTTTGTATCTTGTTCAAAGCCCAAGATATGAAGCTGAAAGGTCTCGACTTTAAAGAGAATTTGTCATTTCTAAAGAAGGGTTTGTCTGTCACAACTGTTGGGTGACTGGTTTATAAAGGAGGATTACTTTAACCGGGATATGTGAATCCTAGTAATGCCATAATTTCCTTTATAGGGGATTTTAACCTAAAGGAGAAGACTTTAACTCAGTGTAAAGCAATGTTATCTTTCCTTAGGAATTTCTCATGCTAAAAGAGGGACAGTGGCGTGGATGTAAATGATCCAGAGGCTTGCCACTTACAGCGATTAGATGAAGGGGAAAGGAGTGGTTGATGTTTGTATGCTGTGAACGTGGCACAGCTTTGATGCTAAAAGGTTGATTGGATCAACCAGTGGTTTTCTTATAAAAAGCCTAATAGGAGGCTATTATGTGTCTCGTACAAAGCCCGAGAGAGAGGCTAAAAGGTTTTGACCCGACGATGGAGTCTTTTGGTATCTCGTATAAAGCCCGAGGTGGAAGCTGTTTGACTCAACAAGAGAGTTTTTTTTTGTATCCCGTACGAAGCCCAAGATGGAGGTTGTTGTTTGTTTGGCTCAATAAGAACCTTTTTGTATCTCGTACTAAGCCCGAGATGGAGGAAAAAGGGGTGATTGACTCAACGAGGGAGTCTCTTAGGTGTCTCGTACAAAGCCCGAGAGAGAGGCTAAATGTTGGCTTCTGCTGGGAAGAATCATTGTATAAAGCCCAAGAGGAGGCTATGGTTACTGTTTTAGTTAAGTGACAGGTCCAGTATACTGATTTTAAAGAGAAAATCAGTTCTTATATGAGCAACACTGTACTCATGGATTCGATTCAAGGATCCGGGTTATTCCTATTCTTTAAGGAAGCGGGAAATCCAAAGGGTATTGAGACTGTCCGAGTCTGCGGGTTTCTTTCCTATTCTTGAAGGGTGCTTGAGAATGTCTTTGAGACTCAAGGAAGTTAGACTGTCCGTGTCTAGAGTTTTATCTTTTGTACTATGCTTTGAGAAACAGTAGTAGACTCTACGAAAGGATTGTTCTATGCAGATGATTAAGTTCTGTTCCTATACCTCTAGGAGGTCGTCGGGACAATTTGTACGAAGCCCAAGAGGAGGCTGGAATCTTTTAAGAAGCCGACGGGTCCTTGTACTAAGCCCAAGAGGAGGCTATCATTCCCGGAGGAAGAGATTATTATACGAAGCCTAAGAGGAGGCTGTGAATACTTCTAAGAAGCCGTAGGGTCCTTGTGCTAAGCCCAAGAGTAGGCGGGGTTGCTTTTAGGAAGCCTGTGGGTCCTTGTACGATGCCCAAGAGGAGGCTGATGCTTTTAAGAAGCCCGTGGGTCCCCAAACCCCGAGAAATTCAAGGCAAGCTATTCACAATGAATAGATCAAGTCAGTAAAGTTCGAGAATTTGGAAGAACTCAGAGATGCCATTCACGGAGAAGACATTCATCTCTGGGAGTAGAGTTTCTTGTCAATTCCTAATGAGGACAGCCGAACAGAAGACTGTATCTGGTGATCCTGTTGGGGATCTAGCTGTCTATTTCTACGAATAAACGAAACGGCGTCACCTAGTTCTAGACGTAGTTGCCAGGGAAACTCGAAATATCTATACTATTATTACACAGTTGATATGAGTTTATGAAAGGAGACTTACAGTGAAACAGCCCCATAATACAGTTATATGTATATGAAAGCGGTAAATGAAAGCAATAACCACTTACTCAGTTGTAGAGCTTCCATGCTGTTTGGTTAGTTGTTCAACAAAGAAAGATTGAAAACAACAGTATATACAAAATCAAAGGAGAAAGTGCTTTGAAAAAGAAAGATTTGGGACTTACAGCTCAAGGAGAGGCCCAGGGTTTTATCAGTGAGGGCACTGTTTGAATTTGTACAGAGGGACTTATACAAGTGACTGAGGCCCAAAATATTTCTGTACAAGGGGGTTGGGTCTTACACTCTCTCAAGAGGCCCAAAAAGTTTTAAAGAAAAAGAGTGGGGCTTATAACACGAGGGTAGGCCCAAATGATCTTTCGTTTTAAAAATGGCGATCACGCCGAGGTTTTCTTTTAACGCAGAGGGACTTATACAATAAGTGAGGCCCAAAATGTTTTGGTTAAAAGGGGATTGGGTCTTATAGCTCAAGGAGAGGCCCAGTGTTATTTTGAAAAGGCGACGATCGCGCCGTTGGTTTTTGACAGTATCGGGACTTATACAATATACTGAGGCCCAAAAATGATTTGGTCAAAAAAGGATTGGGTCTTACACTCTATTAGAGGCCCAAAAAGTGTTTGAAAAGTTTGATGAGGGTTGAATTGATTCAAAACCCTAATTTGTTTTCAAAATGTATTTTTTAATTGAACAAAAATTCAATTAAAATGATTAATATTTGTTAAATACATGAAAACAAGTTATGATCTTGGACCAATGTTCCAAAAAATCAGGTTTCTTCCTACAAAATGATTGAAGTCAAATTAGGGTTAGAAAATGAAAAGAAAAGGAACATTTTAAATGTTAAAAACACATAAAACATTAATTCTTTTCAAAAATATAAAATATAGGAAAAAAATAATATTTTTGGGATTTTTTGGTAGAATCAAATATTTAAACATTTTTGTGAATTATTGCAAAAAGAACCAATCAAAAATGATAAAAATTGAAGGAGTTATTAATTTTTAAAATCATTAAAAATAATAATATGAAAAATAACAAAATAAAAAAGTGATAAAAAGAAGTCTGGGGCAAGGGGGATTCGAACCCCAGACCTCTCGCTTGCCAATACTCACAAAACCAGCTGATGAACCGATGGGGCGCAATGCCAATTCATTAATAACATGGCAAGTGAAAAATATATAGAGAACTTGTTGGGTTTTCTGAAAATGGTACCATGGCCATCTTCCTCCTCGAGCTCGTGCATGAAGCACCCTATCTCCCTCATCTCTCCACCATTGGACATGATTCAAACACCAAACCCGTGCGTTTTTTCACAAGGAATAAGATGGCAATACCCAATTTTATTCATTTTCAGTGTGGAGTAAAATAATCATGATGAACACAGATGAACCCTAATTTGCAAAAGCAATCGTGCAGGCATGGTTATAAGGTCTATGATCCAATTTCTTGGGGCAAAACAATCAACACATGATGGCAATCAAATGGCAAAAATATCATGCGAGGAAATATGCATGGATCATGGAGTTTGAGTTTGAAGCTCACCTTGATGGAAGCTGAAATGGAACTTTGCCCAGATGGTGTTCCAGTCGTGAATTAATGATCCCTATAGCTTCAATGGATGTTATGGAGTGTGTTGCAAGCTTTGGAACACTTTAAAGCTCTTTGGATCAAGCTAGAGACCTCCACCTGCAAAATTGAAACATAATGGCTTGGTGGAAGAGTGATTTTGAGCCTGAGGTGTTACAGTCAGTGTTTAAGTGTTTGGACACCTCAAATACATCATATGTGATGTGTTTGAGCAATTGGAATGGATTGATTGTGGCTGTAACTCAAAACCCGATAGTGGTTACTCAAAAACAAGAAAACTTGAGGTTTAAGAAAGAATGAGAGAATGCAGTGCTGTAACTGGCTTTGGTGTGAGTTGAATGATCCATTGGGGCCTCTATTTATAGGTGATCAACTTTTGTTTTGGAGGAATAGTGAATGGCTGCTGGATCAGATCACATTTGCATGGATTGGCTTGGAGGATTTCTTCTCAAGCAAGGCAAGCTAGCCATTCCCAAGAGCAGGGCTATGCCTTGACCAAAACCACATTCCTCAGATGTTTTTAATGTTGTTTAATCAGAGAAATTGACTGAGTAGGGTAGCTACCTTGACAATGCACTATTCCACATTAATGCACTTTGAATTCAAGGCAAAATGTGCCAAAGTGGATGAACTTCAAGTTGGAAGATTCCTTGGCCTTTTGACTCAGACTTATCAGTTGGATCAGTTGCATTGTGATTGATTTGAACACAGGTGGCATAGTGATCCTTAGTCTTTGGCTCAAAATCGTGTGTAGCGAGCAAATATGCAAACTGATTTTTCCAAAACAGCTTGCAGCAGCATGACTTTGGGCATGGATTTCTCATGGCTTAAGTTGAATCAATTCATGCTGTTGAGCTCTTTGAATTCTTAGTAACATATGCAACAACATTGATGTTTAACTTTGGACTTGATTCAGCTTGCAACTATGTGAAAAGATTTCACAAGTTTTGGTGTTTCAACAAAATCTGTCTTGGACAGAATTTTTCTAAGTGTTGGAAAATGGTATATTTTCATGTTTTCAGCCACTTTGGCTCACTCATAGCTCAAAATCCATAATGAATTGGAGTTAGGCCTAGTTGAAGTTTTTGTAGAGGGTAATGAGAGCTACAAATCAAGCTTTGGATGAGGCACAATGGCCTTGTGGTTTAGGAGTTATGGTCCTCCAAAGTTGGTGTATTAGTGGTATTTTTCCATAACTTAGAAAAATTTCTAAGTTTTATGGTTACCCCTTTTACAAGTCATCCCACTTTTCTTGATTTTTCTTGATGAATGATGATTCAAATCCTACATAAACATCATTTTAGGGTTAAAAATCCATTTTGGTGAAAAATCTCAAAAAGTCAAAGTTGACTTTTGTGCACAGTTGACTTTTTATCAGATGAATTCCAAATTGTGCAATTCTTCAGGAAATCATGTCCTTGACCTAAATCAAACTTGATGGAAATGTTCCATGGGTGTCATAGGGTATATTGATGCATGTCATAGGGCTTGGGAGCATGTCCTGGTCAAAAGTCAAAGTTACAGTTGACTTTTTCCTTAAAACCCTAACTGTGGTGCAGATGAAATTGAGACTTGTTGCTCAAGCTTCTTGGATTAATCCATTGTTGAAAATGGATCAATATAGTTCATTAGAGACCCTCAAACCCTCTCTTGAGGTCTTGGCTCATGATTGGCCCTAAAAGTCAACTTAGGGGTGAATTAGGTCAAGAAACCCTAATTCCTGATTTTTTATTAATGCATCCCCTGAGGCAAAATTGACTTGATGATTGGGTCCATGAGGTTCCATGGAGTATATTAGGTTATGTTTTGGATCATTAGCTTGTGCCCAGATGAAAAATTTCCATCTGGAGGCCCTGGTCGACCAAAACCCTAATTTGGTGACACTGTCGATCTTGAGACTTAATCCACCTAGAAGGGAGCATCCTTGTGCTTAATCCTTGAAGTGGGAGTCCTTTTGATCCATTGTGGATATTTTAGAGGTTAGACAAGTTGAAGATCATGTCATTCCTTGATTGATCTTTTGTCTAAGCACTCATAGAGGGCTTGAAACCCTAATTTTGATTGTAGTGAATGCTCACCCATCTTTGGGGAGACTGATGAAGTATGATGGTTCCTCCATATTGTGATGATGATTTGCACAATGATGGGAAATCTTAGTGGTCAAAATTTGGGGTATGACACTCATCAACCTGTAGAGGGTTATCAACAGATGAAGTTTGATTTTCCCGATGAGGATGTTCTGTTCATCAGAGACTATGAGACTCCAGACCCCGACATAGGACCCGAATCAGGAGCCCGATGGACGCTCGTGTTCGATGGTGCCTCTAATTCTAAAGTTCGTCGAATCGGTGCTATCCTCATCTCTCCGACAGGTTTTCACCTTCCCTTCACTACTAGATTATGCTTCGCATGCACCAACAATATGGTTGAATACGAAGCATGTATCTACGGTATTAAAGCAGCTATTGACATGAGAATCAAGATTCTTGAGGTCTATGGAGATTCTGCCTTGGTCATCGGCCAAGTCAGAGGGAATTTTGTGACTCGGGATTCCAAGATGGTTCCGTACCAACAACACATTGCAAAGTTGATTCCTTACTTTGATGAAATTTCTTTTCATCATATCCCCAGAGAGGAAAATCACCTAGCTGATGCTCTTGCCACATTAGCATCCATGTTCAAGGTCAATTGGAAGAATGAAGCTCCTCCTATCCGCATTGATCACTTGAACGAACCAGCACACTATTTAGCAATCGAGGCTGAGTCTGATGACAAGCCTTGGTTCTACGACATTAAAAGATATTTGGAAAAACAGGAATATCCTGAGGATATCACTATCACTGATAAGAAAGCTCTTAGGCGGCTGTAGCGAGCAATTTTGGACGCGGTTCTTAAGCGCTGGTCGCTCTCTGCGGTTGAGTTTTAACTACAGGTCGATTCATTTTTTATCCTATTGTGAGCTGAATAAGAAAGGGAAATAGATGTCTCCAATTAACCCTGCTTGCATACTGAGTTTAAACAACGGTCTGTTAGGTTACGAATGCTATCAATGTGGGGGGCCCTTTGTACTAGTTATTTGTATTTTCGCCAATACTGTTTTCTTTCTTTCTAGGATCTTCTGGCGGGGAACAAGGATTAGGATTTTGGGTTTTTGTTTAGTGTGCTCGCTAAGATTTTTTTTTCAATCTTATGCCTACGTATTCCCGTTTACCGAAACAGGGAAATCAGAGCGTTCGTAGTTCCTCCTATTCTATGGGAGGAAATGGGTGTTTTTGGTGTCTTGTTCAAAGCCCAAGACGTGAAGCGAAAGGTGATTTGTATCTTGTTCAAAGCCCAAGATGTGAAGCTGAAGGGTTTATTTGTATCTTGTTCGATGCCCAAGATATGAAGCTGAAAGGGTTGACCTTAGAGAGAATTTGTCATCTCTAAAGGGGGTCTGTTTGTCATGACTGTTGGGTGACTGACTGTAAAGGAGGATTACTTTAACCGGGATACGCGGATCCTAGCAATGCCATAATTTCCTTTATAGGGGGGTTTTAACCTGAAGGAGAAGACTTTAACTCAGTGTAGAGCAATGCTATCTTTCCTTAGGAATTTCTCATGCTAAAAGAGGGACAGTGGCGTGGATGTAGATAATCCAGAGGCTTGCCGCTTACAGCGATTAGATGGAAGGGGTTGTTGATGTTTGTGTACTGTGAACGAGGCACAGATTTGATGCTAAAAGGTTAATTGGATCAACCAGTGGTTTTCTTATATAAAGCCTAAGAGAAGGCTAATATGTGTCTCGTACAAAGCCCGAGAGAGAGGCTAAAAGGTTTTGACTCAACGATGGAGTCTTTTGGTATCTCGTATAAAGCCCGAGATGGAGGCTATTTGACTCAACAAGAGAATCTTTTATACTCAACAAGAGAGTGACTTTGTATCTCGTACGAAGCCCGAGATGGAGGCTGAAAGGGGTGATTGACTCAACGAGGGAGTCTCTTATGTGTCTCGTACGAAGCCCGAGAGAGAGGCTAAATGTTTTTCGAGTTAAGTGACAGGTCCAGTATACTGATTTTGAAAGAAAATCAGTTCTTATATGAGTAATGTTGTACTCAGGGATTTGATTCAAGGATCCGGGTTATTCCTGTTCTTTAAGGAAGTGGGAAATCTGAAGGGTATTGAGACTGTCCGAGTCTACGGGTTTCCTTCCTATTCTTGAAGGTTGCTTGAGAATGTCTTTGAGACTCAAGGATATTAGACTGTCCAAGTCTAGAGTTTCATCTTTTGTACTATGCTTTGAGAAACAGTAGTAGACTCTTGAAAAGACTACTCTATGCAGATGATTAAGTTCTGTTCCTATACCTCTAGGAGGTCGTCGGGACAATTTGTAGGAAGCCCAAGAAGAGGCTGGAAACTTTTAAGAAGCCGATTGGTCCTTGTACGAAGCCCAAGAGAAGGCTATCATTCCCAGAGGAAAAGATCATTATACGAAGCCTAAGAGGAGGCTGTGAGTACTTCTAAGAAGCCGGCATGTCCTTGTATTAAGCCCAAGAGGAGGCGAGGGTTGCTTTTAGGAAGCCTGTGGGTCCTTGTATAATGCCCAAGAGGAGGCCGATGCTTTTAAGAAGCCGATGGGTCCCCAAACCCCGAGAAATTCAAGACATTCCATTCACCGAGAATAGATCAAGCCAGGAAAGTTCGAGAATTTGGAAGAAACTCAAGAGATGCCATTCACGGAGAAAATATCATCTCTGGGGAGTAGAGCTTCTTGACACGTGCTTTTAAGAAGCCTGTGGGTCCCCAAACCCCGAGAAATTCAAGACATGCCATTCACCGAGAATAGATCAAGCCAGGAAAGTCCGAGAATTTGGAAGAAACTCAAGAGATGCCATTCACGGAGAAAAGATCATCTCTGGGGAATAGAGTTTCTTTGACAACTTCTATGAGTGATAGTCTATGAAAGGGTTCACAGAGAATGCTGCCTTTCATGTCTCCATATTGTTTAACCCCAAGAGGAGGGAAGACTGTGTCTGGTAATCCTATGGGGATCTAGTATTGACTATTTCTAAGAGTGATCAACAGGCTTAATGCTAAACGTAGTTTCTGGGGAAACTCTAAATATCTATACTATTATTACACAGTTGATATGAGTTTATGAAAGAAGACTTACAGTGAAACAGCCCCACAATACAGTTATATGTATATGAAAGCGGTAAATGAAAGCAATAACCACTTACTCGGTTGTAGAGCTTCCATGCTGTTTGGTTAGTTGTTCAACAAAGAAAGATTGAAAACAACAGTATATTCAAAATCAAAGGAGAAAGTGCTTTGACAAAGAAAGATTTGGGGCTTACAGCTCAAGGAGAGGCCCAGGGTTTTATCAGTGAGTGCACTGTTTGAATTTGTACAGAGGGACTTATACAACGAATGAGGCCCAAAAGAGGTTTTATGTACAAAGGGATGGGTCTTACACTCTCTCAAGAGGCCCAAAGAAGTTTAAGAAAATAAATGGGTCTTACTACTCGAGGGTAGGCCCAGATGGTTTTCAGTTTGAAAATGGCGATCGCGCCGAGATTTTCTTTTAACGCAGAGGGACTTATACAATAAGTGAGGCCCAAAATGTTTTGGTTAAAAGGGGATTGGGTCTTACACTCTATTAGAGGCCCAAAAGTTTTGAATGGGTCTTATAGCTCGAGGAGAGGCCCATGGTTATTATTTTTTTTTTAAAAGGCGACTATCGCGCCGTTTGTTTTTGACGGTATCGGGACTTATACAATACACTGAGGCCCAAAAATGATTTGGTCAAAAAAAGGATTGGGTCTTACACTCTATTAGAAGCCCAAAGAGTTTTGAAAATGATTTATGAGGGTTGAATTAATCCAAAACCCTAATTTGTTTTCAAAAAATGTATTTAAGTGAATAAAAATTCAATTAAAGTGATCAAAATTGTTTAACATATGGAAAACAAATTGTGATATTGGATTAATGCTTCAAAAATTAAGTATTGACCTACAAAATAATTAGAAAGCATTAAAAGTTGCAAAATCAAGGTGGAAAAAGTATTTTAATGTTAAAAACAATTAAAACATTAATTCTTTGCAAAAATATTAATTATATGAAATAAATAATATTTTTTGGATTTTATGATAAAATAAAATATTTTAACATTTTTGTGAATTATTAAAAAAAGAATCAACTCAAAATCATTAAAATTCAGAGAGAAATTAATTTTTGAATCAATTAAATAAAATCACAAAATTCAAATATTTGAATTTGAAAGAAATGGCGCCAAGAACACACCAAGAACACGCGCGTGTTCTGGGTTTGGCCAGATTTGCATTTTCCATCCAATCTCACTGAATACTTGATTATATCATGCAATCCACATACCAATCAACTCGTTTCAACCTCACGATCATGTATATGGCATTTAATTTCATTTAAATTAAACATATAACAAGAAATCACGAAAAATCCTCAAGAACCCTAATTTCTGCATGAAGGCTAGGATTTTTGATACACGATTCAAATAATGCAATTAATTGAGGGGAAACATTCTATGCATGATTATGAACATATGGCCAAATTATTGTGCGAGGAAATATGCATAGATTGAGAGATGACCAAGTATATGCTTACCTCTAGGCCGTGACAGCAAGTGCAATGTGATTTTTGATTTGGAGGTGTTACAGATGAGTGGTGATGATCTGAACAGCTTCCCTACACCCTATGGAGTGTGTTTGAATGTTTGGACTTGATTGAAATTGGCTGGATCACTTCATGGCATCTCAACTGCAGTTTGGTTAAAACCTTGAGCAATTGACTGGTGATTCTGAGAAATCAGTGTTCCAATTGTTGTTTAAGAGTTTGATCAGCTCATATGTGATGTATGTGAGGTGTGTGAGTGATTGGTTTGAGTGGAATTGCCCTCTAGCTCAAAACCCGATAGCTACCTTGCTAAGAAAGGCATTTTTGCCAAGAGAAAGAGATTTTGAGAAAGGAAAGTGTTGTAGGCCTTTGGTGTACTTAAATTGATCACAATTGAGCTCTATTTATAGTAGAGCAAGTTTGTTTTGCAAGGAATAGTGAATGGCAACTGTTGAGTAGGTTTGTTCAATGTTGGCCAATGGAAGTTCAAGTCTCCTCTAGCCATTGCCTAGAGGTTAGGGAACAGGCTGCTGGTTCCCTTGGTCATGGATAAGTCTTGACTGAATTCAAATGAAAATGGATCAGTCCATGCCACCTTGATGCTTCCATTGAATGCTCCAATCCAAATTTGGAGTCTTGTCCCTATTTTGGCAATTCTAGGTTCAACATGCTATTTCTTGTTCCAAAGGCTTTGGAGGCTTGGCTCAGTGATTGTCCCCTTTAGATTCAATCCTCAGATGTGTCCAAGTGGATAGGAGTGTTTGGATTTGCACAATTTTGGCAAATCGAGCAAAAATGCAAATTCTGCCTTGCCTTGACAGATTTCAACAGGGCAACTTGACAATGTCATAACTCATAGCCCAAACGGAATTTGGCAATGTTCTTGGCCATTTTGGAAAGCCCTTACATGATACAACAATTATTTGAACATGTTTGGTTTTGATCTCTTTTGGATCCAAGTGAAAAATCCCCCTACATTTGGAAAAAAATGAAGACAGATTTGGACTTAGTGAAAATTTCACTAAGTGTTGGAAAAAGTGACATTTTCATTTTTCAGCCATTTTGATCACTCCATAACTCAAAATCCTTAATGAATTGGACTTAGGTCTAGTTGAAGTTTTTGTAGAGGGTAATGAGGGCTACAAATCCATCTTTGGATGAGGAAAAATGGCTTTGTGGTTTAGGAGTTATGATCCTCCAAAGTTGGTACCCTAGCCACTTTATTTTTAACTTAGAAAATTTTCTAAGTTTTTATGGTTACCCCTTTTACAAGTTATCCAACTTTTCTTGATTTTTCTTGATGAATGATGATTCAAATCATACATTAACATCATTTTAGGGTTAAAAATCCATTTTGGTGAAAAATCTCAAAAAGTCAAAGTTGACTTTTGTGCACAGTTGACTTTTTATCAAATGAATTCTAAACTGTGCAATTCTTCAGGAAATCATGTCCTTGACCTAAATCAAACTTGATGGACATGTTCCATGGGTGTCATAGGGTATATTGAGGTATGTCCTAGGGTTTGGGAGCATGTCTTGGTCAAAAGTCAAAGTTACAGTTGACTTTTTCCTTAAAATCCTAATTGTGGTGCAGATGAAATTGAGACTTGTTGCTCAAGCTTCTTGGATCAATCCATTGTTCTAAATGGATCAATATGGTATATTAGAAACCCTCAAATCCTCTCTTGAGGTCTTGGTTCATGATTTGCCCTAAAAGTCAACTTAGGGGTGAATTAGGTCAAGAAACCCTAATTCCTGATTTTTTATGAATGCAACCCATGAGACAAAATTGACTTGATGATTGGGTCCATGAGGTTCCATGGAGTATATTAGGTTGTGTTTTGGATCATTGGCTTATGCCCAGATGAAAATTTTCCATCTGGAGGTCCTGGTCGACCAAAACCCTAATTTGGTGACACTGTCGATCTTGAGGCTTGATCCACCTAGAAGGGAGCAGCTTTGTGCTTAATCCTTGGAGTGGGAGTCCTTTTTGATCCTTTGTGTATGTTTGAGAGGTTTAGACAAATTGAATATCATGTCATTCCTTGATTGACCCTTTGTCTAAGGCTCTGAGAGGGCTTGAAACCCTAATTTTGATTGTAGTGAATGCTCACCCATCTTTGGGGAGACTGATGACATAAAATGGTTCCCCCATATTATGATGATGATTTTCACAATGATGGGAAATCTTAGTGGTCAATATTTGGGGTATGACAGATGCCCCTATTTAATCTTCTTGGGCCCGAAGGTGTGAATGACGAAGGTATTTGGGCATTCAGGGTGCAAGAGGATTAAATATCGGAATATCCAAAATTTTGACGGCTATGAATGGCAGCTTGCACATTCATCTTCTTTTGCTAAGCAATGATGCTTAGAAAAAGGTAAACTTCCCCTCGATCCTGGTCTTCAGCCAAGGAACTAGTCTCAGTTTCTTATGTAAACTTCCCCTCGATCCTTGTTTCCCACCAAGGAACTGGTCTGAGTTTCTTTTGTAAACTTCCCCTCGATCCTGGTTTCCTACCAAGGAACTGGTCTGAGTTTCTTTTGTAAACTTCCCCTCGATCCTGGTTTCCTACCAAGGAACTGGTCTGAGTTTCTTTTGTAAACTTCCCCTCGATCCTGGTTTCCTACCAAGGAACTGGTCTGAGTTTCTTTTGTCAATAAACTTTATTGACAAGGGACACTATTCGTAGCGGTTTTCCTCAAACTTCTCGCCGAATTTTCCTGGGGAGATGCCATTTGACGGAAAAAGCTTTGATGTCAGGCTCGCTGGGGGACCCAGTCGTCTGAGTTGTAGAATTTGCACAAACTTCTCTGTTGGAGACGCCATTTGTTTCTACTGGGGGAAAGTAGGTCTCTTGGGAGACTACTATCGCTTGGGATCTTACATCATACTTTTCTCGGGATCTTCCCGGAGGAATGCCATATGATGGGGTCCAATTTTGAGGTGCCGGTGACCTTTTCATTAGCGATCTTTTCGGAGCGAAACTTGCATGCCGCCGAATCTCTGATTACGAGGCTTTCTCTGTGGATTTTCCTTAATCCAAGAAAGCAAGGATATCATCTTCAATGGCGAAGAGTGATGCTGACTGAAGGTTCCTCTGGTTTTTTAGAGGTTTAAGTTATCAAAGTGGTCAAGGGCCAACTTCAATCTAGAAATAAACTGGAGGCGAGGTTGTTCAAACGCAGCGTTTCCTGACGAGGCAAGAACTGACAACTCGATTGAGAGAACTTCTATGACTAGGGGACAAGACCGACTAGAGTGATAATGATGCAATATGAAATGTGAATGCAAATCAATAATGCATGATGTATGTATGTTTATGCTGACAAAATTGACGCGACATACAAACTGACGGGTGAACACGACTGGATACTCGGCCATCGCGGGGCGAAAAAGAAATATCGCTGGTCCAAGATAGCCATTCCACCTTGCTTAGGAGAGATAGTCCCTGTTGGGAGCTACCGTTGGTCGGGCTTAGGAGATGAGAACTCTGTCGTGGCGTGTCAGTCGAAACAAGGTCTCTGACACAGTTGATCCTTCATTCATGCGTACTGGGTTAGAAGGAGTACTTTGATTCTGCACTTTGAAGTTCGCTTACTTCTGGAGAAGCGGTTGATGTTCCTTTGATGTTTAACAGTCAAAAGAAATTACCAACTTTATTTTAAAAGCAGAAAAAGTTTTAACAAGTAAATTCATTTTTGTTTTATTTCAAGAATCGTTGATCATGTTAAAATTTTGTTCTGTAATGCTAAAACAAACAAGAATTACAAATAAAAGCACAAAGGCTCAAATTTTATTGATAGGATGGAAATCAGCCAAACGCGTGATTCCAAAGAGTATATACAAAGCTAGAAAATGGTAATTTACAGGGAAAAGGGCTACGTTGAAACATAACGACCACTATCCTTCTACCAACTTTGAATTCTGGGCATCCTGAGCTTCTGTCGAAGATGACCTTGACTGGAGTTTTCTAACGGATGATGTAACTGCTGCTGCTGAGGGATTGGCCTCGATTGGACATAGTTACTTGCCATTATCCCTAATTTTTGCCTGGATTGTACTATGATGTTTCCAATCCATCGGGATGATTTTTTTTTTTATTTTGTCTCTAACTTTTGCCTGGACCGCCCTTTCGGGTTTTCAATCCACCGAGATGTTTTTTTTTTTTTTTTAGTTTAGGCGAAGTATTTCTTGACTACATCAACATTCGTGGGGTAGGCAAATTCCTCTCTGTCCATGGTTGCAAGTCTCAAGGCGCCGCCTGAGAAAGCTTTCTTGACCACATAGGGGCCGTCATAATTCGGGGTCCATTTTCCCCGAGAATCAGTGAGAAAAGATTGTATCTTCTTGAGCACGAGGTCTCCTTTCCTGAAGATGCGAGGTCGAACCTTTTTGTCGAACGCCCTCTTCATTCTCTATTGATACAATTAACCATGGCATAGTGTCGTGATTCGTTTCTCTTCGATCAGGTTCAGTTCGCCGTGTCGACTTTGACACCACTCAGCTTCGGTGAGCTTAGCTTCCATCAATACTCGGATCGACGGGATCTCTACTTCTATGGGGAGCACTGCTTCCATGCCATACACTAGAGAGAAAGGGGTTGCCCCTATTGAAGTGCGGACAGATGTGCGATAACCGTGAAGAGCAAAGGGTAGCATCTCGTGCCAGTCTTTGTAGGTTACAACCATCTTTTGAACGATCTTCTTGATGTTCTTATTGGCCGCTTCTACCGCTCCGTTCATCTTGGGTCGGTAGAGAGATGAGTTATGGTGTTCGATCTTGAACTCTGCGCACAACTCTTTCATCATCTTGTTGTTCAAGTTGGATCCATTATCAGTAATGATCTCGCTCGGAACACCATAACGGCAGATGATATTGTTTTTGATAAATCGGACCACCACTTGTCGGGTTACATTGGCGTATGACGCTGCTTCGACCCACTTGGTGAAGTAGTCAATGGCTACTAGGATGAACCGATGTCCGTTTGAAGCCTTGGGCTCAATCATGCCAATCATGTCGATTCCCCATATGGAGAATGGCCATGGGGAAGAGAGAAATTTGAGATGTGATGGTGGTACATGGATTTTGTCTGAGTATATCTGACACTTGTGACACCTCCTCATGTACTTGTAGCAGTCGGATTCCATGGTCAACCAATAGTACCCTGCTCTCAGAATTTTTCTTTCCATTGTATGTCCATTGGCATGAGTGCCAAAGAATCCTTCGTGAATTTCTTTTATCAGCATGTTTGCTTCTGGTCTGTCTACACATCGAAGCAAGACCATGTCAAAGTTTCTCTTATAGAGAGTGTTACCGCTCAGGAAGAAGTTTCCAGCCAATCTTCTGAGGTTTTTTCTGTCTTTCCTGGATGCCCCAGGTGGGTACTCTTGTTTCTGAAGGAAGCATTTGATATCGTGATACCAAGGTCTGTCGTCTATGACTGCTTCAATCATGAAGATGTAAGCGGGCCTTTCAAGGCGCATGATGTCAATCTTATGTATGTCATTCCATTGACATACACTAATCATGGAAGATAGGGTGGCTAATGCATCAGCCATGTGATTCTCATCACGAGGGATGTGGTGAAACTCGACTCTGTTGAAGAAAGGTAGCAACCTTCTTGCATAGTCTTTGTAAGGAATCAACCCTGATTGGTATGTGTTCCAATCTCCTTTTATCTGATTGATAATCAGGGCTGAGCCGCCGTATACGTCCAAGTTTTTGATCCTTAAATCAATCGATTCTTCGAGACCCATAATACAAGCTTCGTATTCGGCCTCGTTATTTGTACATTTGAACGTAAGTCGGGCGGTGAAAGGAATGTGGGTACCCTAAGAGGTAACAATGATTGCCCCAATTCCGTTTCCATAATGATTAACTGCTCCGTCAAAGATAAGTCCCCATTGGGAACCTGGTTCTGGCCCTTCACTGGGTAACGGTTCATCGCAATCTTTCTTTTTTAGATACATGACATCTTCGTCTGGGAAGTCAAACCCGACTGATTCTTGATCGTCAATCGGTTGATGAGCCAAATGATCGGCTAAAATACTTCCCTTAACAGCTTTCTGAGCGTGGTACTCTATG
This sequence comes from Lathyrus tuberosus, assembly GCA_022829125.1. NCBI lineage: Eukaryota > Viridiplantae > Streptophyta > Magnoliopsida > Fabales > Fabaceae > Lathyrus > Lathyrus tuberosus. The sequence goes on from JALAZF010000365.1 coordinate 6,221,098, forward strand.
TCATATTCTGATAACAGCATCTGCCAACGGGCCATCCTTCCCGTAAAAGCAGGTTTTTCGAAAACGTATTTGATTAGATCCATTTCGGAGACCAACCAAGTAGTATGACGAATCATGTATTGGCGCAGACGTTTGGCTTCCCAAGCCAAAGCGCAGCAAGTTTTCTCAAGCATCGTGTACCGAGTTTCACAGTCGGTGAATTTCTTGCTTAGATAGTAAATGGCAGACTCTTTCCGTTTAGTTTCGTCTTGTTGGCCAAGTACACATCCCATTGAGTCCTCTAGAACTGTGAGGTAAATGATCAGTGGTCTTCCTTCCACTGGAGGTGATAGAATTGGTGGGTTCAACAAGTATTCCTTGATACTGTTGAAGGCAGTTTGGCAGTCTTCTGACCAAATGCAGTCCTGGTTCTTTTTGAGTAATTTGAAAATCGGTGCACAGGTCGCGGTCATAAGGAATATGAATCTAGAGATGTAGTTCAAACGTCCCAGGAATCCTCTGACTTGTTTCTCAGTTTTCGGAGAAGGCATTTCTTGAATGGCCTTGACCTTGTCAGGATCAACCTCAATCCCTTTCTGGCTGATGATGAACCCTAGTAGTTTCCCTGAACGGACACCGAAGGTGCACTTGTTGGGATTCAAGCGGAGCTTGAATTTTCTTAAACGTTCGAACAATTTTGACAGATGTTCAACGTGCTCACTCTCTGTTTTTTATTTTGCAATCATATCATCGACATATACCTCAATTTATTTGTGTATCATGTCATGAAACAGAGTAGTCATGGCCCTTTGATAGGTCGCCCCGGCATTCTTCAAGCCGAACGGCATCACCTTGTAACAAAAGGTGCCCCATGGGGTAATGAACGAAGTTTTCTCCATGTCTTTCGGTGCCATTTTGATTTAATTATAGCCCGAGAATCCATCCATGAAGGAGAAGACTTTGAACTTTGCTGTACTGTCCACCAGCATGTCAATGTGTGGTAAAGGAAAGTCATCCTTTGGACTTGCCTTATTCAGATCTCTGTAATCGACACACATTCTGACCTTTCCGTCCTTTTTCGGAACGGGTACGATGTTGGCTAACCATTGAGGATATTCAGATGTAGCGAGGAAACCCGCGTCAATCTGTTTCTGTACCTCCTCTTTAATTTTGATGGCCATGTCCGGGTGAGTCCGTCTCAACCTCTGCTTTACTAGCAGACATTCCAATCTCAATGGTAAATGATGTTCCACGATGCTGGTATCCAACCCTGGCATATCCTGATAGGACCAAGCGAATACATCAGGGAATTCTTTGAGAAGCTTTATCAAACTCTCTTTGGCAGTTGGACTGAGCAGTGCCCCAATCCTGATTTCTTTTTTCTCTTTTTCTGAACCCAAGTTTACCGTTTCCAACGGTTCTTTGTGGGGTTCAATGGACCTTTCCTCTTGTCTGAGTAATCGGGAGATCTCTTCTGGCATTTCGTCGTCATCTTCTTCTTCAGCCTCAAATACTGGGAACTCAAAGTTGGGAGAAGGCATCGGATCGTATGTTTCAACGGGGTTTAAAACAAGCAATCTACATGACGTGATGATTCGTGTTTAGAAGAGATAGAGAAAATGCAAGTGTGTGCAGTGTTTTATTTTACTGCTTGTTTTTATTATTGAATTATTTTTTAGAATTACCATTTTCTAAAAAAAAAAATGAAAAGAGAAAACAGTAATTAATGCAAAAATTACAGAACGACGTTATTTTATTAATGAACAAGTCGAATCTTGAAACCACAGCCCTATAAAACAAAACTCTGTCGCTTTGGGCAAAGCGAAGAGGGAAATTTACAGAAAGCGAGCCCTATCAAAACACCCGTTTCACCTGGGCGGGGTGAAAGGTTAAAAGACGACAATTACTTTGACTGGTGAACGGCCTTCGGACCATCGACAGCAACCCATTGGCGGCGAACTCCTCGGTGAATCACAAAGTCTGGTACCTTCCTTAATTTGTCTTCAGAAATAACGCTGATTTCTGGTGGAGCAGGATCATTGGAATCTGTCTCCCAGGCAGAGTCGTCGTAGAAGGATCCCTCAGTTGTATTTTGCATCACATTTGTGCTCTCAGCTATATCTCCCTATCCAGTTGGCTGGATGTCTTCGAACCTGATACGAGAGCTTTCGGGAGCAGTGTACTTGACCATATAGTCGTACTTTCCACTCGGTTGTCCCAAGGTGTCCCACACTTCTTTCGAACTGGAGGAGTCATCCCTCTCAATGACGTTGACCTTGGGAAAAGCATAGTTGATGAATTCAAGTCCTGCAAACGTTGCAAATTCATCTTCATGTCGAGTAGTTTCTGAATGACCTGAGTGTTGATCCCATGACATGGTGGGGACACAGGTATTCTGTTCAATGATGCTCAGCTGAGTTTCATTACTCGGCTGACTTTCCGGCCCCAAGTTTCCTAGGTAAGGTTGCCACATTGGCAGACCATCCATTGGGCCATAGTAGTCAAAGTTGTCTTTCATTAGAGTGTCTTCCTCTAATGAATTTGGGGGAGCACGACATCCTTCCAGATCACAATCTCCATATATAATTTCGACGTCTGACCTTGGTATAAATCTCGGACTCTGTGCGGGATAGCAAAATGGCGTAGGCACCTCTTCCTGAGACATATAACCGTCCTTGTTAAGGTAGGACTTCCATTCTTCATCTGTGTCAGAGGGATCTTCCTCATTGATAGCATGAATTGTCTGAGACACTGGGTGAAGGAAACCTCCACTGTGGAAGAAGTTTTGAAGGGGATGAAAACTTTCGTCGTTGGCAGCTGTCTGGGTACAGGTTGCAGAAAAACCAAGACCCTTCTTTATTTTATTGTCAATAGGAATGACAAGCTGTCCCTATCCGGTTGTATTGGTACTCTCGACCGCTTTGATAGCATCGTTGTATGAAGAAATGGAAGTTCCTTCTTTGAACTGATTGTCCTTGCTCACCGACAGTGCTTGGAACTGAGTTCCAATAACCTCCTCGGGTTCTATACCAGTAGATGATGATAAGTTACTCACAAGCAAGGCCTGTTCTCCACAGACTGTGACAAGTTGATCGTTCTTGACGAACTTTAGCTTTTGGTGGAGGGTCGAGGTAACCGCTCCAGCCTGATGTATCCAAGGTCTTCCTAATAAACAAGTGTACGTTGCCCGGATGTCCATGACCTGGAAAGTGACTTGGAAAGTGTGAGGACCAATAGTTATGGGAAGATCAACTTCGTCGATAACCGCTTTTCTGGATCCGTCGAATGCTTTGACGACAACCTCGTTGATTCTCATCGGAGGGCCTTTGAACGATAACTGCATCAAAGTGGACTTCGGCATAACATTCAGGGCTAACCCTGTGTCTACCAGTACGCTGGCCAACGCATCGTCCTGGCAGTTAACTATGATATTGAGTGCCATGTTATGACGGCGACCCTCTTCAGGTAATTTCTCATCACTAAATCCCAAATTGTTGCAGGAAGTGATGTTAGAGACAATGCTATCGAACTGTCTGATTGTTACATCCTGTTCCACAAAGGCTTGCTCCAAAACTTTCTGTAGAGCCTCCCTATGCGCTTCTGAACTGAGTAACAGTGATAATACTGAGATCTTTGAAGGAGTTTGTAACAGTTTATCAACAATGTTGTATTCACTCCTTTGGATGAGCTTCAGCACCTCATCATCATTTTTTGAAAGGTCAGGATTACTGGATTGACCGACTGGGGGATCAGGAGCTTTCGTCTGAAGTTCCTTTTCTTTGTTAGGTTCCCCAACCCCTCGGTTGAAGATTCTACCACTCCGCGTTACACGACTGATGTCTGCAATATTCACAACGGAGGGTAATGGAATTTCTTTTCCATTTTCAATGGTTGTTGCACCGTATTTGTAAGGGATAGCCTTAGTTGATTCATACGGTAATGGTCCCGGCAGATAGATGACTACAGGAGCCCTCTGATTTTTCTGACCATCATAAGTAATTTCGATCCGTTCTCGGTTGGGAACCTTAGATTCATCCAATAGAGGCATACTGGCACAAACGTCCCTGGTCCTATAATGACCAGAGATTATGACAACATCTTTAATTTGATCGGCAAGGTAGTTCGGCGTCCAGTTGATAGGTCCAGAACCTGGATATGGACGAATCTCTCCACGATCCACCTGACCCTGAAGGGCTGCTCGCACAAGGTAGCATCCTTGGTTACTTTCCGAACAGACGCTACAACGGTCATAATTGTGTGGTGGCACCTGGCCACGCCCACTTTGAATACAATGTAACCTCACTAGGTTAGCTTCCACTGATCGAACATCCTGACTCTGATGCCGAGTAGGATTCCTGTTACTGATACTAATTTGCTGAGTATCTTCATCCATATATATTGGTATCCACCAGTGATTTAACAAGTGCTGAAGTGCCTCCTGAGCAAGGGTACAACCTTGATCGTTTTTGCAACCCGCTTTACAGCTTTGATAGTCATGTGATACCAGGAATCTGAGTCGGACCTGTTCAGCATGTAACTCTACCAGGTTGGTATTCATCACGGGAATATCAAAGATCTGAACCATGTTGATCTGATAGGGATTCCTATCATGGTAGTCTTGGATCCATCCAAGATCCATCTGACGCTGGAGGGCTTCTTGTACAAAAGATCAACCCTTTTTGTTTACCGAGCAAGTCAGACAGGAATTGTAATCATGTCGCGGCAGATTATAATACTGGCTTTGCCTTGAGTGCATTGCCACCAAGTTGACATTCATCGCACGGATGTCGTGGTTCTGAATGACGTTGGAATTCGTGTAGACCATGTTAACTCCACGAACTCGGTGCTCTTGGATCCATCCGAGATCCATTTTTTCCTGTAGAGCTGCTTGCACCACAGAACATCCCTGGTTGTCTTTAGAGCAGATATCACACTAATGATAGTTATGAGGTGGCACATGGCCATATCCACTCTGTCTACAATGCATCTTGACCAGGTTGGTATTTAACAAGAGTACATCATGAATTTGATAGACATTGTTAGTCTCTTTCTCAATTAGATTGACTGCAGCCTTCTCGTGTTGAGGCAGCGGGTTCGTGAGAACATTAGGATTTGTATCCTTAAAGGATAAGCCCCGCTCCTAACAAGCTTTTGCACGTCGGACTTGAAATTGAGACAGTTCTCTATGTTATGCCCTGAACCTCCTTGATGATAAGGGCAAGTTTGATCCACCTTAAACCAAAAAGGCAGATTTTCCGGTACTGTAAGAGGGGACTTAGTCTGAATGTGCCCCTTGGCCAGTAGTAATGGAAACAGCTCTGCATACGATACGGGTATAGGATCAAATCCTGGTGGCCATGTTATACGGTTGTTGTTATATTGGGGATGAGCCTGCTGAAGAGGCTGTTGTGTCCTTTGCTGATTAGGTTGGCTCTGCTCAACCTGAGGTTGATACGTAGGAATAGGCGTAGGGCTGATAGCAGGAGTTACAGCTGCTACCGGCTGATAACGTCGCCTTTGCTTTCCGAGAGAGATATTCCCAATATCTTGCTCTTTTTTCTTAGGGAGAGCACTACCGTATTTTTTAGTACTACTCGATGATCCAGCGTCTTTTATCAAACGTCCTTCTTGGACGGCTTCCTCAAGATGTACACCCGTGCCTACCATCTCGGTGAAGTCACTGGGTGCACTGGCAACCATTCGGTCATAGTAAAATGAGCTTCAGGTTTTTAAGAAGATCTTTGTCATCTCTTTTTCCTCAAGAGGTGGACAAATTTGAGCGGCAATTTCACGCCACCTTTGAGCATACTCCTTAAAGGTTTCCTTGTCCTTTTGCGACATTGATCTAAGTTGATCTCTGTCGGGTGCCATGTCCAAATTGTATTTGTATTGTTGGACGAAGGCAGTACCAAGATCTCTGAATGTACTGATCATAGTACGGTTTAAACCCATGTACCATTTTAATGCGGCACCGGTTAAACTATCCTGAAAGTAGTGAATCAGTAAGTCCTGATTCTTCGTCTGAGCTGACATCCGCCGAGCGTACATCACCAGATGGCTTTGAGGGCAAGAGTTACCCTTGTACTTTTCAAAGTTGGGCACTTGGAACTTGTGTGGAACTTTCACATTGCGGACCAAACAGAGGTCTGTGGCGTCCTTTCCAAATAGATCCTGACCGCGAATGGCTTGCAGCTCCCTCTGCATTTCCAGGAACTGCTCCTGGAATTCATCCATTCTATCGAACATAGTTTCCTTTTTACCAGCAGGTATCGGTGGAATCTGTCCTTCCGGGACAGTGTGCACCACAGGGGGTGGTACCGTGACTACGGCAGTAAATCTTGGCGTTTCCCAAAGTTTGTAACCTTCAGGAGTCTTCAGTATGCCCCTGGCATCTTCGCTTTCCCGAAGTTTGTAACCTTCAGGCCCAATGGCTTCTATTGAGATTCCCTGATCTTCAGCGATCGGCGGAACATATCCTTCCGGGATATAGTTAACAGGCATGCCCCAAGGACGATCTTTCGGCATTTGATACCTAGGATCATACTTCTCCACTATGGGCATTGAGGTGATCTCTGAGATCACAGTTCTTTGTAGCTGAGCTTCTGCCATGGCTTGCATGTCATTACGAAGCTTTCTCATATCCTCTCTTAGAGCGTCGATCTCTTCTTTCAACTCTCTGTTTTCTTCCTCAAGATCATCCATCCTTTTCTAACGATTGGTCCGAATATTGTACGAATGAGACAGTTTGACTCTAGAACCGAGACACAAACGTGAGATTCGTAGGTTAGAAGAATACGCGACGTGAGAATGATGAATGCAATGATTATATTAATTGTTTTTTTTTGTTTAATCAAAATAAACTTCGACAATTAGATTGCAAATATCAAACAGTGGGGAAACCCTTTTTATTGAATTCAAAGGATTACAAAAATGGAAATACAGTAGATTACAAGGTGCAGAAACAGAAACCTAAGCTAATGGGTCCCGAGTCCTCTCTGAAGAGAAATCGGGTGCTAACTCTGGTATTTTCCTTTTCTTTGACCGGGGCTCTTGGGCCGTTGTCGGGTTGTCATTCCTTTGCCAAGTGAAAGGAGTGAGCAAATTCCTTTGGTCATCTTGATTCTCTATAGCATGTTGCTCCAAAATTTCAATCAGAGCATATTTTTCTTTTAGTAATTGTTGTATTTTGATGCACTCTACGTCGAGGGTGCGGTACTTGTTCTTCCAAGACCTTCTCTCCTTTTGAACTTTGTTGAGAGTAACCTGAAGCTTTTCAGTTTCCGTCATGAAGTACATGACAGATTCCTTTGGCGGAAGAATTCTGTAACGAGGATAAGGCATTTTTAGCTTGAGAGCTCTAGTTTGCACCCAATGGAGATAAGGCTCCACTGAGACACAGTCCGATTTTCCTAGAGACTCTCGTCCTTTCTTATGAACCTGTTTCCAAGCATGCACTATTTCCATCTTTAGTGCTCTGTCATTTTCTCCTTCCTTGAAGAAAAGACCTTCCAAATGAACACCCCGTGGGACGTGTCTCATCGGGTATCCAAACTGACGGTGAACCAACATCGGATGGTAGTTGATTCCTCCTTTAGTTCCTATGAGGGGTACGTTGGGGAAGTTTCCACAACGATCAATGATTCTGATTCCATCATAGATCCTATTACACCAATCTATGTCAGAGTTGGTAAGAGACATGATCTTCTGCGACCAACGTAAGGCACTCTTACAATCCCAAAAAGCAGCAGACTTAGGAAGACGGGAAATAAACCATTTATATAGCAGGGGTACACAACATGTGATCTCCCCTCCGCTATACAAATTTTCCAAGTGTACAGAATGATACGCATCTGCGAGCAAAGTTGGCACAGGGTTTCCAATGAGAAAAACTTTAATGGCGTTGATATCGACGAAGTTATTGATGTTGGGAAACAAAAATAACCCGTAGGTGAGCAAGACAAAGATGCTTTCAAAAGCAGTCACATTTCCTATACTAGCAAAATACAGGGCCTTCTTTGTCAAGAACTAGGCTGGCAAACCTTGGATGCCACCCTTAGTGGTTATGTGAGTCCTGACCTCAGACTCGTCCAAATGAATTGCTCTTGCAATGGTCTGATTCTTTGGAATTTCTTCCAGTCCAGAAAATGGAGCTCGATCAGTGATATGTAAATCGATCAGATGAGAATACTCCTCCAGCGTTGGTGCGAGCTGGTAATCCGGGAATGTGAAATAGTGATAAACTGGATCGTAAAACTGAATGAGCGCATCCATGATTCCCTTAATCACATGGGCTCTTAATAGTGGTAGCAGACCTCCGTGTTTGGCTCTGAAAGCCTCAGGGTTAGTGATCATCCTCGTCAACCTTCTCAAATCCTCTAACTTTGGAACCTTAAAGGTGTACGTATGGGTTCTCCTTCTACCGAAATCCATTAGTGCAATCCTTTTCTCTAATATTTGCAATCACAGTCTTAGTTTAATTTGAAAAACAGAGAGACTAGAAGAGAAATTTTTTTGAATGTTTTAATGTTTTTTAAATGAATGCATGAATGCAGCACACAAAAACATAGAAAAAACATGGGGTCAAAGGGTCGTTGTCATGAAGTCAAGGCTCTACCCATCCCCAAAGGTTTATACTAAGGTGATTTTTGTACCTGTACTCATTATCATCAGCTCCTCCCAGGAAAGCAAAAAAACAAGCGGATCGTCAGCGAGTTGTAGAGCAATCTTAGAGTAAGTGCCATTCACCGAGAATAGATCACCAGCCTCAAATGAGGGTAGTATCGCGTAACAACTATTCCCGATAGTTTTCGCACTACAAAAGGGTTTGGCTCCTCAGCTTCTCAGACATCACAATCGGCCCATTGTCTAGGTGAGAGAATGGGTTGCATTGGTCAGCCTCCACTGAGGTTGATGGTCGACCTCGTCGCCATCACTTATCTTAAGTGTATACTCAATCTTTCCGCATGCGGCATCACACGTATTCCCATTAGCAGAAAAATAAACACGTATAGCAATTAGGAAAAGCAATATATATATTTGTCCTAAACATCCTAGACCTTTAAAGCTATGAATCCTAAGTTCCTGACAGAAATGGGTTCCCCGGCGGAAGCCCCAATCTGTGGTATCACATAAGTGAAGAAAAAAGGTTAGACAAAAAACAGAGACAGGCCTCACGGTGGGCGCCATTTTTCTGTAGCGAGCGATTTTGGACGCGGTTCTTAAGCGCTGGTCGCTCTCTACGGTTGAGTTTTAACTACAGGTCGATTCATTTTTTATCCTATTGTGAGGTGAATAAGGAAGGGAAATAGATGTCTCCAATTAACCCTGCTTACATACTAAGTTTAAACAGCGGTCTGTTAGGTTACGAATGCTATCAATGTGGGGGGCCTTTGTACTGGTTATTTGTATTTTTGCCAATACTGTTTTCTTTCTTTCTAGGATCTTCTGGCGGGGAACAAGGATTAGGATGTTAGGACTGATGCTTTTTGATAGATACATGAGAGTATGAGATTTTGGGTTTTTGTTTAGTGTCCTCGCTAAGATTTTTCTTTCAATCTTATGCCTACGTATTCCCGTTTACCGAAACAGGGAAATCAGAGCGTTCGTAGTTCCTCCTATTCTATGGGAGGAAATGGGTGTTTTTAGTGTCTTGTTCAAAGCCCAAGACGTGAAGCGAAAGGTGATTTGTATCTTGTTGAAAGCCCAAGATGTGAAGCTGAAGGGTTTATTTGTATCTTGTTCGAAGCCCAAGATATGAAGCTGAGAGGGTTGACCTTAGAGAGAATTTGTCATCTCTAAAGGTGGTCTGTTTGTCATGACTATTGGGTGACTGACTGTAAAGGAGGATTACTTTAACCGAGATACGCGGATCCTAGCAATGCCATAATTTCCTTTATAGGGGGGTTTTAACCTGAAGGAGAAGACTTTAACTCAGTGTAGAGCAATGCTATCTTTCCTTAGGAATTTCTCATGCTAAAAGAGGGACAGTGGCATGGATGTAGATAATCCAGAGGCTTGCCGCTTACAGCGATTAGATGGAAGGGGTTGTTGATGTTTGTGTACTGTGAACGAGGCACAGATTTGATGCTAAAAGGTTAATTGGATCAACCAGTGGTTTTCTTATATAAAGCCTAAGAGAAGGCTAATATGTGTCTCGTACAAAGCCCGAGAGAGAGGCTAAAAGGTTTTGACTCAACGATGGAGTCTTTTGGTATCTCGTATAAAGCCCGAGATGGAGGCTATTTGACTCAACAAGAGAATCTTTTATACTCAACAAGAGAGTGACTTTGTATCTCGTACGAAGCCCGAGATGGAGGCTGAAAGGGGTGATTGACTCAACGAGGGAGTCTCTTATGTGTCTCGTACGAAGCCCGAGAGAGAGGCTAAATGTTTTTCGAGTTAAGTGACAGGTCCAGTATACTGATTTTGAAAGAAAATCAGTTCTTATATGAGTAATACTGTACTCAGGGATTGGATTCAAGGATCCGGGTTATTCCTGTTCTTTAAGGAAGTGGAAAATCCGAAGGGTATTGAGACTGTCCGAGTCTATGGGTTTCCTTCCTATTCTTGAAGGTTGCTTGAGAATGTCTTTGAGATTCAAGGATATTAGATTGTCCAAGTCTAGAGTTTCATCTTTTGTACTATGCTTTGAGAAACAGTAGTAGACTCTTGAAAACACTGTTCTATGCAGATGATTAAGTTTTGTTCCTATACCTCTTGGAGGTCATCGGGACAATTTGTACAAAGCCCAAGAGGAGGCTGGAAACTTTTAAGAAGCCAATTGGTCCTTGTACGAAGCCCAAGAGAAGGCTATCATTCCCGGAGGAAGAGATCATTATACGAAGCCTAAGAGGAGGCTGTGAGTACTTTTAAGAAGCCGGCGGGTCCTTGTATTAAGCCCAAGAGGAGGCGAGGGTTGCTTTTAGGAAGCCTGTGGGTCCTTGTATAATGCCCAAGAGGAGGCCGATGCTTTTAAGAAGCCGATGGGTCCCCAAACCCCGAGAAATTCAAGACATGCCATTCACCGAGAATAGATCAAGCCAGGAAAGTCTGAGAATTTGGAAGAAACTCAAGAGATGCCATTCACGGAGAAAAGATCATCTCTGGAGAATAGAGTTTCTTTGACAACTTCTATGAGTGACAGTCTATGAAAGGGTTCACAGAGAATGCTGTCTTTCATGTCTCCATATTGTTTAACCCCAAGAGGAGGGAAGACTGTGTTTGGTAATCCTATAGGGATCTAGTATTGACTATTTCTAAGAGTGATCAGCGGGCTTAATGCTAAACGTAGTTGTCGGGGAAACTCTAAATATCTATACTATTATTACACAGTTGATATGAGTTTATGAAAGAAGACTTACAGTGAAACAGCCCCACAATACAGTTATATGTATATGAAAGCGGTAAATGAAAGCAATAACCACTTACTCGGTTGTAGAGCTTCCATGTTGTTTGGTTAGTTGTTCAACAAAGAAAGATTGAAAACAACAGTATATTCAAAATCAAAGGAGAAAGTGCTTTGACAAAGAAAGATTTGGGGCTTACAGCTCAAGGAGAGGCCCAGGGTTTTATCAGTGAGCGCACTGTTTAAATTTGTACAAAGGGACTTATACAACGAATGAGGCCCAAAAAAGGTTTTCTTGACAAAGGGATGGGTCTTACACTTTCTCAAGAGGCCCAAAGAAGTTTAAGAAAAGAAATGGGTCTTACTACTCGAGGGTAGGCCCAGATGGTTTTCAATTTGAAAATGGCGATCGCGCCGAGATTTTCTTTTAACGCAGAGGGACTTATACAATAAGTGAGGCCCAAAATGTTTTGGTTAAAAGGAGATTGGGTCTTACACTCTATTAGAGGCCCAAAAGTTTTGAATGGGTCTTATAGCTCGAGGAGAGGCCCATGGTTATTATTATTTTTTTGAAAAGGCGACGATCGCGCCGTTTGTTTTTTACGGTATCGGGACTTATACATTACACTGAGGCCCAAAAATGATTTGTTTAAAAAAAGGATTGGGTCTTACACTCTATTAGAGGCCCAAAGAGTTTTGAAAATGATTTATGAGGGTTGAATTAATCCAAATCCCTAATTTGTTTTCAAAAAATGTATTTAATTGAATAAAAATTCAATTAAAGTGATCAAAATTGTTTAACATATGGAAAACAAATTGTGATCTTGGATTAATGCTTCAAAAATTAAGTATTGACCTACAAAATAATTAGAAAGCATTAAAAGTTGCAAAATCAAGGTGGAAAAAGTATTTTAAATGTTAAAAACAATTAAAACATTAATTCTTTGAAAAAATATCAATTATATGAAATAAATAATATTTTTGGGATTTTTTTATAAAATAAAATATTTTAACATTTTTGTGAATAATTAAAAAAAGAATCAACTCAAAATCATTAAAACTCAGAGAGAAATTAATTTTTGAATCAATTAAATAAAATCACAAAATTCAAATATTTGAATTTGAAAGAAATGGCGCCAAGAACACACCAAGAACACGCGCGTGTTCTGGGTTTGGCCAGATTTGCATTTTCCATCCAATCTCACTGAATACTTGATTATATATCATGCAATCCACATACCAATCAACTCGTTTCAACCTCACGATCATGTCTATGGCATTTAATTTCATTTAAATTAAACATATAACAAGAAATCACGAAAACTCCTCAAGAACCCTAATTTCTGCATGAAGGCTAGGATTTTTGATACACGATTCAAACAATGCAATTAATTGAGGGGAAACATTCTATGCATGATTATGAACATATGGCCAAATTATTGTGCGGGGAAATATGCATAGATTGAGAGATGACCAAGTATATGCTTACCTCTAGGCCGTGATAGCAAGTGCAATGTGATTTTTGATTTGGAGGTGTTACAGATGAGTGGTGATGATCTGAACAGCTTCCCTACACCCTATGGAGTGTGTTTGAATGTTTGGACTTGATTGAAATTGGCTGGATCACTTCATGGCATCTCAACTGCACTTTGGTTAAAACCTTGAGCAATTGTCTGGTGATTCTGAGAAATCAGTGTTCCAGTTGTTGTTTAAGTGTTTGATCAGCTCATATGTAATGTATGTGAGGTGTGTGAGTGATTGGTTTGAGTGGAATTGCCCTCTAGCTCAAAACCCGATAGCTACCTTACTAAGAAAGGCATTTTTGCCAAGAGAAAGAGATTTTGAGAAAGGCAAGTGTTATAGGCCTTTGGTGTACTTAAATTGATCACAATTGAGCTCTACTTATAGTAGAGCAAGTTTGTTTTGCACGGAATAGTGAATGGCAACTGCTGAGTAGGTTTGTTCAATGTTGGCCAATGGAAGTTCAAGTCTCCTCTAGCCATTGACTAGAGGTTAGGGCACAGGCTGCTGGTTCCCTTGGTCTTGGATAAGTCTTGACTGAATTCAAATGAAAATGGCTCAGTCCATGCCACCTTGATGCTTCCATTGAATGCTCCAATCCAAATTTGGAGTCTTGTCCCTATTTTGGCAATTCTAGGTTCAACATGCTATTTCTTGTTCCAAAGACTTTGGAGGCTTGGCTCAGTGATTGTCCCCTTTAGATTCAATCCTCAGATGTGTCCATGTGGATAGGAATGTTTGGATTTGCACAATTTTGGCAAATCGAGCAACAATGCAAATTCTGCCTTGCCTTGACAGATTTCAACAGGGCAACTTGACAATGTCATAACTCATAGCCCAAATGGAATTTGGCAATGTTCTTGGCCATTTTGGAAAGCCCTTACATGATACAACAACTGTTTAAACATGTTTGGTTTTGATCTCTTTTGAATCCAAGTGAAAAATCCCCCTACATTTGGAAAAAAATGAAGACAGATTTGGACTTAGTGAAAATTTCACTAAGTGTTGGAAAAAGTGACATTTTCATTTTTCAGCCATTTTGATCACTCCATAACTCAAAATCCTTAATGAATTGGACTTAGGTCTAGTTGAAGTTTTTGTAGATGGTAATGAGGGATACGAATCCATTTTTGGATGAGGAAAAATGGCTTTGTGGTTTAGGAGTTATGATCCTCCAAAGTTGGTACCCTAGCCACTTTATTTTTAACTTAGAAAATTTTCTAAGTTTTTATGGTTACCCCTTTTACAAGTTATCCCACTTTTCTTGATTTTTCTTGATGAATGATGATTCAAATCATACATTAACATCATTTTAGGGTTAAAAATCCATTTTGGTGAAAAATCTCAAAAAGTCAAAGTTGACTTTTGTGTACAGTTGACTTTTTATCAGATGAATTCTAAACTGTGCAATTCTTCAGGAAATCATGTCCTTGACCTAAATCAAACTTGATGGACATGTTCCATGGGTGTCATAGGGTATATTGAGGTATGTCCTAGGGTTTGGGAGCATGTCTTGGTCAAAAGTCAAAGTTACAGTTGACTTTTTCCTTAAAACCCTAATTGTGGTGCAGATGAAATTGAGACTTGTTGCTCAAGCTTCTTGGATCAATCCATTGTTCCAAATGGATCAATATGGTATATTAGAAACCCTCAAATCCTCTCTTGAGGTCTTGGTTCATGATTTTCCCTAAAAGTCAACTTAGGGGTGAATTAGGTCAAGAAACCCTAATTCCTGATTTTTGATGAATGCAACCCCTGAGGCAAAATTGACTTGATGATTGGGTCCATGAGGCTCCATGGAGTATATTAGGTTGTGTTTTGGATCATTGGCTTGTGCCCAGATGAAAATTTTCCATCTGGAGGCCCTGGTCGACCAAAACCCTAATTTGGTGACACTGTCGATCTTGAGGCTTGATCCACCTAGAAGGGAGCAACTTTGTGCTTAATCCTTGGAGTGCGAGTCCTTTTTGATCCTTTGTGTATGTTTGAGAGGTTTAGACAAATTGAAGATCATGTCATTCCTTGATTGACCCTTTGTCTAAGGCTCTAAGAGGGCTTGAAACCCTAATTTTGATTGTAGTGGATGCTCACCCATCTTTGGGGAGACTGATGAAATAAAATGGTTCCCCCATATTGTGATGATGATTTGCACAATGATGGGAAATCTTAGTGGTCAAAATTTGGGGTATGACAACGGCTTTGCGCCAAATTCTTCTTAAGTGGTGGTATACTGTACAAGAGGAATTATGATTCCGTGTTGCTCAGATGCGTGGATAGACACGAAGCAAACACGATCATAAGATCCATACATGAGGGCTGCGAGGGTATACATGCTAAAGGTCTTACTATGGCCAAGAAGATCCTTCGGGCTGGGTATTACTGGACGACAATGGAAGTAGATTGTTACAACTTTTCCAAAAGATGTCACAAGTGCCAATTCTACGGAGACAAGATCCATGTGCCTCCAACTCCATTGAATGTTTTGAATTCACCTTGGTCATTCTCCATGTGGGGTATAGATATGATTGGAATGATCGAGCTGAAGGCTTCCAACGGTCATCGATTCATTCTGGTTGCTATCGACTACTTCACCAAGTAGGTTGAAGCTGCTTCTTATGCAAATGTTGCACGACAAGTGGTTTCCAGATTCATCAAGAAAGATATAATCTGTCGTTATGGCATTCCTAGCAACATTATCACGGACAATGCAAGCAACCTGAACAACAATATGATGAAGGAGTTATGTCATGAATTTAAGATCGAGCACCACAACTCTTCACCATATCGGCCTAAGATGAATGGCGTCGTTGAAGCAGCACACAAAAACATCAGGATTGTCCAGAAAATGGTCAAGACTTACAAAGATTGGCATGAAATGCTTCCCTTTGCACTACATGGCTATCGAACTTCAGTTCGCACTTCTACTAGGGCAACTCTGTATTCGCTAGTGTATGGTATGGAGGTTGTTCTACCTATTGAAGTCGAGATTCCTTCGCTCAGGGTCATCATGAAAGCAGGTCTTGATGAAGCCAAATGGGTTTAATCTAGATATGACCAGCTGAATCTCATCGAAGAGAAGTGCCTTACAGCCGTTTGTCATGGTCAATTGTATCAGAGACGCCTCAAGCAAGCTTTTGACAAGAAAGTTCTTCCTCGAACATTCTGTGAAGGCGAACTCGTGCTCAAGAGATATTCACCTGTTTACTCGGATCCACGAGGCAAATGGACTTCCAATTACGAAGGGACCTTTTATTGTCAAGAAGGCCTTCTCAGGCGGAGCCCTGATCCTCACCACAATGGATGGGGAGGAGTTGCCATCGTCCGTGAACTCTGATACAGTCAAAAAATATTATGCCTGAAAAAAAAATGGATAAAAGTCCGCTAGATTGACATCCGCAAAGATAATCTAGGCAAATATTGATGTCCCGATGGACCAAAAAAAGAGATGTCCATGCAAAAGTTAGGGACAGTGAAAAAATAATAATAGCCCGCTAAGTCGAAAACCCGAAAGGGCGACTTAGGGAAAAATGGGTATCCCGGTGGACGGAAAAAAATAGAAAAAACATGTCCAGGAAAAAATTAGGGATAAAGGCATTGGCTGTGAACCCTTGAGCCCCTCTTTATCATAGCTAGACCTCGGACGGTAACAGAACATCCCAATCATCATCAACTGGTGCAAGACGTTGGAACCTAGACTTACAGTGGATGGTGGCCAATGTTGTGATCAATGCAAAATATAATTTCCCTTTGCCATTTACACTTGTTTTTCAATTTTATTGCAAATTTCCTCATCAAGGATTTTGCATCCTTGTACACACTTTATGTACAAAATTTTACATTCAATAAAATGCATTCTTTGTTATCTCTAATTGTTGTCATTCTAGTATTTTGTTTGCAAAATAAACAATTACTTGCGATCACATAATACTAAAAAGTGTTGAGAACAATAAAAATCTAAATCAATCGAGAAAGCATTATGCATTGCATGTGTTACTGGAAACTCTTGTAGGATAATCAGTAATATCTGCTGGTAACCCTAACGCATGGCCGGCAACGTGATGGTTCTTTGAAGAAGTTGTTGTTTCCTCGGCAGTTCCTCAGCAGAGTCATGATTTCCCCCAGCAAGCGCCATTACAATTTGTCGAAAAGCTCGTTTATCTACATATATTTTCTCCGACAGATTTGTAATGTCTCTAGGCAGGTTGCCGAAGTGTTCCCAGCAAAGACACTTTGCTCACTTTTCCCCAGCAAGGGTTGTACATCATCTCCAATGATCTGAAACTATATGTCCCCAACAGTAGTGGTTTCTCCTCAGCAAAGTAAGCATGGTTTGGAAGGATGTTTTCCCCCGCACAGAGCCAGTCTTGGTAGGAAGGATTGATCCCCAATAGAGACAGCCATGGTGATTTAGAAATCTGAGGTGTTCTCGGTTTCTTTCTCTGACAGAATCATCATCCTTTATGAACTCTCCTTTCCAGCAGAGATTGTCTTCCCGACCGTGGATGTCAAACTCGTTTTGCTACGATTTCTACCTAACCACTTCGTATTATGCCTTATCTTGCGCCTTTGCATTGCATGATATCAAGCATCATGTAAAAACGCATACATAGCATATGCGTCGATCATACTCCCTCTCTTTTTTCCTAACTTATCTCCCAGCAAACTTTTAGCCAACTTTGCACTTATCTTTTCTTTCTTAACACTCTTCTTCTGTCGCCGTTGGCCAAATTCTCGAG
Source organism: Lathyrus tuberosus (assembly GCA_022829125.1). Lineage (NCBI taxonomy): Eukaryota > Viridiplantae > Streptophyta > Magnoliopsida > Fabales > Fabaceae > Lathyrus > Lathyrus tuberosus. Next base: position 6,238,678 of record JALAZF010000365.1, read on the forward strand.
ATACTCTTTTATTTAATCCCCTTTTACCTCGAATCATCGAAAAGCTGGCGCAATTCGTACATTCAGGTCCAAGAGGATTAAATAGGGACAGCTGTCGTAACCCAGAATTTGACCTCCCCCTTTTGCCTTTTTTGCATGAGCATAAGCATTCGCATCGCTGGCATACGCATTCGCATCTTTTCTTTTTGTGTTTTAATTGCAGGAATATTCAGGTTTTCCAAGCCCAATTAATCATATCCTTACAAGGTCATCACATCATCAAGATAAGCACAAAATAAGGATTTCCATGCCTATTTGTCAAAATAGGAGGTGGAAAATCGAAACCGGGACCACAACACCATTTTTAAGCAAAATTAGGCAAAATTGGCTAGAGTAATCGATTACTCAAATAGGGTAATCGATTACTCTGTGTCAGTTTGCAAATTTTGCTGCTTTTTCATGACAGCACCTTTGCTCACTCTTTGGTTTTGGATTCTACATTGGTCTAGTACCATGTGGAACATTCTGGAGTCTTGAAGAATTCACTCAAATTTGCTCCAATGCTTCACTTCAAATTAAGTGCACCATGTTCCTTGTTTTCCAAGTAATGTGGACCTTTGGATGGTAGAGTTCACCTTGGGATTATTACCGAGTTAGTTCTAACTAACCGAGTTAACCATCTTGACTCGGTGAGTCAAGTCCAACTAACTCCTAGCCTAGTTCCAAACCCAAAGCTAAGTCCAAACCTCTCATACTCCAAACCTAAAATCTATATAAACTCACCTTCACTCATTTTTCAAGGACCTTCAACCATTTTGCACAATTCACTCTCTAATCTCTCACATTCTCTCTGAATTTCTCTACTACTTCTTCATATTCATCTCAATTTCTTTCCAAAACCTCACCAAAAGCTCTTATTTCTTGGAGGATAATCACTTTTTACATCGAAAGTGATTAATTCTTGAGCTTAACCTCTATCATTTGGTATTTCTTGGTTGGATTTCTGGAATTACATCTCATTCTACTTCAATCCAAGAGTTCTACAACATTCAATTTGGTGCAAGTTCGATTTCGGTGCATTTTCACGATTTTGCTCGGTTTCGATACGTTTCGTCTACGAATTGAAGATTCCTCTGGTTTTCTTTGATTTTCTGCATCAAGATCACTTTGCAACATTCACCAAGCCAAATCTCCGGCTTATAGGTTGATGGATCTCACTAATTTTTCTGTTTCGAACATTTTCGCATCATTCGCGATGTAGTTGATAATTTTGCTTGTGAATTGATTTTGCATTATTTGACCCATGATCTTGATGTGTTATTTGATTCTATCACTATTTATTTGATGTTTTCAAGTTCAATTTTCGTGCACAAACTCGTACCATAGCATGTGGTAGTTTGGATAAGTGATTATGTGTTGAAAGTTGCTTTTGAAAAGTTGTTTTTGCTGTTTTTTTGCCACTGTTACAGTAGTAATCGATTACTCAAAGAGAGTAACCGATTACTCTTCACAAATTTGCATCAGCGCTGATTTTTTTCAACTGAGTAACCGATTACTCAAATGGAGTAATCGATTACTCTTCACAAATTTTGCCAGATGCTGCTATTTTCAGGCAAGTAACCTATTACTCAAAGAGGGTAATCGATTACCACTGTAATAGAGTGCCATTTTTGGTGTTTTTCAAGCTTGTTTGACATCCTTTCCTCCTCTAACTTCCATGGATTGATAAGATTTATTTTTATGGATGTTTTAAGTATCGTTTAACTTCTGTCGGAAGCTTATTCATGAACTTTTGTCACATACTTTCGATTATTCAAATTTTTCATGTTTTGGCATCACGTGAATATAATCATCCTTGCATTTCCCTTTGATCACATAACATGGCTTTGTGTTGCATAGTTGTGGATCATTTGGTACTGTTTTGTACTCCCTTTCTTGGTTTTGCGTTAAGTTTCATTCTTCATGGATGAGCTTAATCTTGTACAATCAATAATTCACATCTTTTGCCTTAATGATTTTTCACTCTCTTTGGAAAATTGTTGGCATGGCATTACCCATTGATTAATTGATCGAAGCCATGCTTCGATTAGTTGATCTTCCCCTTTCCTCTCTTTAGGCTTCCTTTAGAGCTTTTTCTCTCTTTTCCCCCCGTGGAGTTGGAGTTTGGCGCCACGCCATACATCAGAGCAATGTACAAATTGACGCCATTACGCTGTCCGTTTCTCCATGCAGGAGCACTATACAACTTGGAGATGTTGTGTCGTCTGTTTCAATTTCTGCATTACACCCTGTGTGTTAGAGAATAAATGAGAAGGGAGAATTCCTACTCTCATTCTGACTACTTCAGGTAGGGGGCGAATGACCCTGTGCTTGGCTTAGTTATCTCTATCTCCAGGAGGTAGTGTGCTTTCTTTCCCCAGTCGAGTCGATCCTTTATCACTCTTTTCCCTTTGCAATCTCTTTCGATCCTTGATCACTCTTATCTCTTTCGATCTATCTCTTTTGATCAATCACCTTCTTGGTTACGACCCCTTGTTCATTGGGTTAGCAAGCTTCTTCGTTTCAATACCCTATTCTTTTCTTGTGGTCAATCATTGTTCTTTTGATTCCCCTGGAGAGTCTCTTTTCTCTTTCTTTAGTTAGACACAGTATTCCTGTTATAACCGAATTCCCTGCGGAGTTCGTAACCTTCGTTTGGTTCTTCTCCCTTCGTTGATTAATCACTACCTGTCAGTTAAAACACCAATATTTGCACTCCTTATCAGTTAACCACAGTCTGTCTGTTAAAACACTGAGTTTCCTTGGGTTAATCACCTTCTCTTGGTTAATCACTCGCTTTTTCTTCAGTTAACCACAACCTGCCTATTAAAATACTGAACACCTTTTTTGAGTTAATCACCTCCTCTTTGTTAATCCCTCATTTTTCTCGGTTAATTATAGTTCTCCTGTTAAAACCGAACCATTGCGGTTAGCAACTTCTTTTGGTTCAATACCCTTCTTCGTTGGTCAAGTGATGTTAGTTCAGTCAATACCAACACCCCTTTTGGGTTACGACCTTTGATCGGTCCTACACCCGTCCTTCTGGTTAATCACAGTTTTCTCTGTTAAAACCAATGCTTCTATATCCCCACAGAGTTGCGGTCCTTTATTTCTTCGGTTAACCACTGCCAGTCAGTTAACACACCGATGCCCCCTCAGAGTCAAACACCTTCTCTTGGTTCATCACTCTCTCTCTTGGTTTATCACAGTCCGTCTGTTGACACCAGCCTCTTTTCCCCGCCAGAGTCTTACTCTCTTTCCTCGGTTAATCACTCTACCACCTAGTTAATATACCGAGTCTCCCTTTTCTCTTGGTTTTGACACCATCCCTTTATTTGGGTCCCCAGCCGGGTCGCTTACCCTCTAATTCCTAGCAGTTCTTTTATCTTTTCTTCCCCAGTGGAATCTTTTCTATTCACTTTGCTCTTACTTTCTTGGTTTCAACACCAATCCTATTTTCCTTCCCAAGCGGAGTTTCTTTCATTCTTGGCCTTGACACTGTTATTTTTCTAGTCTCTTGTGTAATTACTCTTACTGTGTAGTCTTCCCCAGTAGAATTTTTTCTTTCACTCTTGCTCTTGGTTTTGACACCACTTCTTTTGTTTTCCTGTTTCTTTCTTGTTTTGATTTCCGTCGGTTCCCCGAACTATGGAAGCTCTGATTCTGCATTCTTTCGGATGTCAGATACGTAGGCACAGGACGCGATGTCTTGGCGAGCACACTTCCACCCTTCTTTCCTTCTCCCTTTCTTCCTTCCTTTTCTGTCCCCTGGTTCCATGAACTACGACGCTCTGATTTCCTCATTGCACTATGAGGGTACGTAGGCACGAGGGCCCCAATCCTCCGCGAGCACTTTCTTTCTTTTCTTTCTTTTTCCCCTCCTTCTCTCTCTCCTCTTTCTCTTAGCTAGAAGCCTTTAGATAGATAACCCATCCAAGCCTAGAAGCAAGCGAAATGGTTCCCGTCGAGTACGACGGATGCGTTAGGTGCTAGTACCTTCCTTTCGCATAACCGACCCTTGTTCCCGTTTCTCTTCCCCTTGGGTTTTATCGATATTTTTCCTGTCCTTTGGGACTAAATAAAGTTCGGTGGCGACTCTGTGTTATCTTTGAGTGTGCGGTTCACTCAGGATGTAAACCAACCATCTTCACCTGCTTAGAGGAATCCGCCAGCCGGCGACGAGTATGCCCCATGGCCTCAGTGTTTGCAACAGATGAATGAGGGTTTTCATCCTCAGGTGGCTGTTCCAGATGCTGTATGTGGGAGTTTTCGGGATTTTATCCGCATGAATCCTCCAGAATTTCATGGCGGATTAGATCCTGTGAAAGCTCATGAATGGGTGGCTGGTATGGAGAGAATCTTTCTAATAGTTCACTGTAGTGAGGAGAACAAGGTAGTGTTTGCTTGTCACTCATTGAGAGGTCCTGCTATGAGGTGGTGGGATATTGTTTAAGCTTTTATGACTATGCAAGGCGTGGCTAAAGTGTGGGAGCAATTCAATACTACTTTTATGGAAAAGTACCTTCTAAATTCTTTGAGGATCCAAAGAGAGTTTGAATTCCAACAGTTGAGGCAAGGTAGTGTGGCAGTAACTGCTTATGCTGAGCCGCTAAGGAAATGCTATATGGCTGAGAACGATCTAAAGAGAGTTCAGGCGGAAGGAGAATTGGTTAGGAAGAATCAGAATGATCGTGGGAGATCAAGCCAACAATTTAGGCCTAGACCGCAAGCTTCCAAAGGGAAACAAGTTCATAATTCCAGACCTAGTGCACCTCCAGCGTGTCGTACCTGTGGTAGGATTTATTATGGTAGGTGTAACTTCAAAGGAGCGAAGTGCTATCAGTGCCAAAAGTGGGTCATATAGCGAGGGTTTGTCTTCAAAATGATAATCAGACACTAGGAAAGAATATCGGTTGAGTTTATACGTTGGATGCAAAGAAGACAAAGGGTGATAACTCTTTGATTGCTGGTACGTGTTTCGTTAATGGGAATCCTTGTTTTGTATTATTTGATTGTGGAGCAACACACTCTTTTGTGTCAATGCAATGTGTGAAGCGACTTGGGTTGCAAGCTATTCCGGTGTCTCCACCCATGGTGGTTACTACTGCCATGGATGAGATGGTTGAAACACCTTTAATGTGTGAAAATTGTGTTTTATCGGTGGATGGAAGAGTTTTCCAATTTGATCTTATTTGTTTACAGCTTAAGAAAGTAGATGTTGTTTTGGGAATGGATTGGCTTTCTGCTAATTCGGTTTTTTTTTGTTGTGAAGAAAAGCTAATCATCATTTCATTTGTTGAAGCTACTCCGAAAGATATGTCAACAACTATTTTAGAAGGTACGGTTGGAATGATAAATATCTTGTTAGATAAGGAAAAATCTATCCTATTGGTTCTCACTAAGAGGAGGAGAGTAGCGACCTTCAAGTTCTGAATATTCCTGTAGTCTGTGAGTTTTCCAAAGTTTTCCCCATGGATGTCATTTCTCTTCCTGCGGAGAGGGGAGTGGAATTCTCTATTGACCTGATACCGAGAAAGGCTCCTATATACATTTCTCCGTATCGGATGGCACCACTGGAGTTAAGAGAATTGAAGGATCAATTAAAAGAGTTAATGGCTAAGCGTTTTGTTCGACCTAGTGTTTCACCCTGGGGAGCTCCAGTATTATTAGTGAAGGAGAAGGATGGTGGGATGCAGTTATGTATTGATTACCGGCAGTTAAATAAAGTCACCATCAAGAACAAGTACCCATTACCCAGGATAGACGACTTGTTAGGTCAATTGAAAGGAAACTGTGTGTTCTCGAAGATTGATTTACGGTCGGGTTATCATCAGATCCGTGTGAAGAGTTCATATGTATCAAAGACCGTATTTAGATCCCGTTATGGCCATTATGAATTCTTAGTAATTCCTTTCGGTGTGACGAATGCTCCGACAATTTTTATGGATTATATGAATTGGATATTTCAAGCTTACTTGGATCAATTTGTAGTGATCTTTATCGATGACATTCTTATTTATTCTCGTACTTCTCAAGAGCACGAAGAGCATTTAAGAATCGTTTTATCGATCTTACAAGAGAGACAACTTTTTTCCAAGCTAAGCAAGTGTGAGTTTTGGATGTTGGAGGTTAGTTTTCTCTGTCATGTAATATCTCGAGGAGGTGTGGCGGTAGATCCATCAAAAGTTGAAGCGGTAATTAATTGGGAGAAAGACCGAAGAATGTTTCCGAAGTTAGAAGTTTCTTGGGACTGGCAGGTTATTATAGGAGGTTTATCAAAGGATTTTCTTAATTGGCCTTACCAATGACTAAACTTACTCGAAAGGATTGTCCTTATGAGTGGGATTCGGCTTGTGAACAAAGTTTTATGAGTTTGAAGGAAAGATTGACGACTGCTCCTGTTTTGATCATTCTTGATCCTAGCAAGTCGTATGAGGTATTTTGTGATGCATCAAAGATGGAATTAGGAGGTGTCTCAATGCAGGATAGTCACGTGGTATGCTTCTCGACAATTAAAGGTTCACAAGAAGAATTATCCACTCATGATTTGGAATTGGCCGCGGTTGTTTTTACACTAAAAGTGTGGCGTCACTATTTGTATGGAGTACATTTTGTGATGTTTAGCGACCACAAGAGTTTGAAGTATCTATTTGACCAAAAAGAGTTGAACACGCGTCAAAGGAGATGGGTGGAGTATTTGAAGGATTTTGATTTAGAACTAAAGTACCATCCGGGTAAAGCGAATAAAGTAGCGGATGCATTGAGTCGGAAAGTGTTGCATAATGCCGAGTTGATGATGTTAAAGAATGCCTTATTGGAAAAATTTCGGGATCTTAATCTCCAATTTATTTGGACTCCTAATGGTGTGATTATGGGAAACTTGAAAGTTAATTCTACTCTTAGAGAGGAAATTCAACAAGGGCAAGTGTTAGATGAGAAGTTACAAGAAGTGGTAGTTCAACCGGGTTTCGTACGAACTACCGATGGAATTATTCTGTTTAACCAAAGGATTTATGTTCCGGATGATGCGATGTTGAAAAGAAGAATTTTGGAGGAAGCGCATAAAGGTGCTTTTACTATACATCTTGGTTCTTCAAAAATGTATCAAGACTTAAAGAGGGACTATTGGTGGTCCGGTATGAAAATAGGTATTGTGGTGTATGTATCGGAGTGTGCGGTATGCCAACAAGTAAAGATTGAACACCAGAGACCGGGTGGCTTATTACAACCGTTAGAAATTCCGGTATGGAAGTGGGATAGTATTTCTATGGACTTTGCAGTTGGATTACCCCGTGCACAAGGTGGTTACAATTCTATTTGGGTGATTGTGGATCAATTGACGAAATATGCGCATTTCTTAGCCGTAGAGACTACTTACAAGGCAAGTCATCTTGCAAGGTTGTTCATTTCGGAAATTGTGAGGTTACATGGTATTCCCTCTAGTATTGTGTCCGATAGAGATCCAAAGTTTACTTCAAGATTTTGGAAAGCTTTTCAACAAGTTATGGGAACAAAGTTGTGTTTGAGTACGTCGAATCATCCTCAAACAAATGGTCAGACGGAACGGACGATACAAATGATGGAAGATATGTTAAAGGCTTGTGTACTTGGAAGTGGAGGAAATTGGATAGAACTTTTACCGTTGATTGAGTTTTCATACAACAATAGTTATCATGCAAGTATTGGTATGGATCCTTACGAGGCATTGTATGGAAGGAAATGTAGGACGCCTTTGTGTTGGGCGGAAGTTGGCAAAGATAGAATTTTGGGACCCAAGATCATTCAAGAGACTACGGAAAAGATTAGAATGATCTGTGACAAAGTTAAACAAGCACAAGACCGTCAGAAGAGTTATGCGGATAACCGTAGGAGACCTTCAGAGTTTGATGAAGGTGACCATGTGTTTTTGAAGGTTACTCCGAGATTGAGGTTGAAAGGATCGTTTAAGTTGCAGAAGTTAAGTCCGAGATACGTGGGACCGTTTTAAATTTTAGAAAAGATTGGTGAAGTAGCTTACAGATTAGCCTTACCCCCTTCTCTGTCTGAGATGCACGATGTTTATTCCAGATCCTCTTCAGCCAATTCTAACAGATACAATTGAGATAGAAGCAGATTTGACTTTTGAACCTCAAACAAGTCGTATCACTGGAAGAGAAACTAAGGTACTAAGGAATAAAGAGATTCCTCTTGTGAAAGTTCAGTGGAATGCGACACATCTGGGTGATGCAACTTGGGAACTGGAATCAGAAATGCGGGATGCTTACCCTCATCTTTTCAGGTAATCTTTAAATTCATGGACAAATTTCTATTTAAGGAGGGGAGGATGTAATACCCCGTATTTTATTTTGCTCTGAATAATATTAGTTGAGACCAATTGAGTTCCGGTGTACTCTGAGTATTTACCTGATAAGATAATTAGTGCAACTGGTGAGCTCAGATTTAGTAAAATTAATATTATTTGACTCTGAGGTTTTCTTATTGGGACATTAGAGACAATTTGGACATTAAATTAGTGTTACTAACTTAAAGATATTTCTCTATATCATTCCATATTATTTTCCTCTCCATTGGTAACCAAGAATAGAAAGAAAGAGAGAAGAAATAGAGAGAAGGAGGAGCAAAGAGGAGAGAAAGAGGAGGAAACCTAGAAGTGGAATAAAAACTTGGAAACTTCTTCATTCTTCATCAAATCATCTCCCAATCTTCATCATCTTGTTCCTAGGTGAGTTCTAGTTAGAACCCTAAGTGTAGAAACTTAGGTTAGAGCTTTGAATAAAAATGGTGGATTTTGATTTAACTATGTTAAATGTTGTTTCTATGGTTGATATATGAAATATAATGCATAATATGTTTGGGTTGTGTGAGAAATTGCTGAATAATACTTGTTATGGTGATGGATCATGTTTTGATTGGTTTTGGTTTGAGTTTACACCATTAAAAACAGGTTTTTAGGCTTCTGGTTCAGTGGTAACTGGTTACTCATTCTGTGGTAACCGGTTACATGCAGGGAATTTTAGGGTCTGGCTTGAAAAATGAACTAAGTAACCTGTTACTCATTTTGAGGTAACCGGTTACCAAAATGTGTCTCTAAATCTCATTTTGATTATGTTTTGAACAATGCAGCTTGAGTAAACGGTTACTCACTTTGAGGTAACCGGTTACCACTGTTATGATTTTTGGAAAATGTTTAAAAATTGATATCTTTTGGATCGTAATTCCGATCGAGGCGTAGTGATAGTCGTTGGAAAGCTATGAAAATATCCTACGTGATAAAAAGGAAACATATCGATTTCAATACCCGATTAAATAAATCTGAGGGAACCCAAGAATTGTGTAACTTTGTGATTGAATTATTATATGCAATTTTATTACACAATTGTATTATGCTTTATCTAATTTATTGTTGTTAAACATGATTGAGAGAGTATGCATGTTTAAAATATGGTATAGGAAGAGTGAGGAAAATCTTAACATAAAACTATAGCGGAACCTAGTAGTGTGACTAGGAAATTATGAATGGTCTAGAAAAGAATAAGACACTAGTATGGAACATGTGTAAACCATTGTAATATTGAGAAAAGGCAAATGAGGCCTTAAGGCAAGTGTGGCCTAGAATTGTTGAATACAATCACAGTTGTATGTGAAATCACAAAATCGTAACCATTTCCCCAATGTGTCGTTCTATGAGTAACGAGCTCCTCTAGAATGAATGCATGATTACTTGGTAGGTTTGATTCCCGATTATAGTACGAATGGAACCTATAAGGTAAAGAGACTTGTAACGGTGAACGGACCGTGTAAAGTGACGAAGTATAAGGTGATAATGTGTCCCTTAGCTCCGAATCCATCTCGTATGCCAAGTAATCTACGAGGATCCATGACTCGTTCCGACTTCTAGACGTAGAAGAAGACGGGAAAAGGGATGCCTTTATAGGGTTGTCGATAAGTGATAATTTTGAGTTAACAGACTCATAAACATGTTTTCATATAGTGTGAGATTGTGAACTCAAGGTCACTTCCCTTCCCTTTGACTTGAGTTAGGATTGATAGAACCTTGTAAAGCCGAGAGAATCTATAAGATAGGGAACTCACTGAGATTTAATATCTCACCCCACGTTGTTGATTATATTACAGGTGCTTCAGGTTCCGCGAAGGGTAAGGATAAAGTCGTTTGATTATCCTTACGTATCTTGGCTTTTGAAATGACATGGCTTCCGTTGTTAGAGATTTATTTTGAGATCACTTTGTTGATCTAGTTCTTAGTGCTTTGGAACATCTTGTATATATTATGCCTTAGATTTTTAGTGTTTTGTATTTGGGGAATGTGATGTATACAATGTGTTAACTTGGAACTTATGGTATTTCAATACCAAAACTTGGATTCATGTATAATATATATGCATTGATGTATGTTGTTATATGTGGGTGTTACATATGTACACTAGTTCCAATCATAACATTGAACAAAAGTCTAATTTCCCTATTTATTTTAATCCTTTTTCATTCATGATAGTCACATTAAGGCCCTTTATCTCTCAACATGGTAGACGGTCTATTAGTGATTATGATCAAAACATCTTTTTCACATTTTAACAATTTTCTTTCTTTTTCAAATATGCATTGTTCTTTCTTTTAAAGGATTCAACCACTTCTTTTGGATTAAAATGACTGAGTGAGAGTCACCTAACTTAGTAAAATGTGGCTTTTCCTTTTTATTCATGTTTTTCTACACTAAAGATCATTCACTTATTATTCGTTAACCGACCTACTTAGTGATTACAAATGGTGCCTGAATGGAGAGAGAGAGAGAGAGAGAGAGAGAGAGAGAGAGAGAGAGAGAGAGAGAGAGAGAGAGAGAGAGAGAGAGAGAGAGAGAGAGAGAGAGAGAGAGAGAGAGAGAGAGAGAGAGAGAGAGAGAGAGAGAGAGAGAGAGAGAGAGAGAGAGAGACGATTGCGTTATGTCCTAAATGAGCGAACTTTCGCTTAAATATATTTTTTACTTTTCACCCGGTTGATATAAGCGACCGTGATAATATTTATGTACATTTAACAACAGTTTCTTAGATAGATTGTGAAGAAAAGTATTTTAGTTTTAATATAAATATTATGATTATAAGTGACACGTCCATTTTGTAACAAAAACAAAACTACTAATGTTGGGATTTGAAACATGTATATCTTAACATATTACTACGATTCCTAATATGGTCCAAAGTAAAATGTCTTTTAATAATTTTTTTTTTATTAACACCTAAATAAAAGCTCTTATTTCAGTTGACTTAATAACTAAAATAATAAAATATTACACTAGATGTTTTTTCTATAGCACGTGTGTCGAAATCCATACTAAATGTAATTTTTTAATGTATGTGCCAAAATTCGTACTTTATAATTATCAACTAAACTAATTTAATACGAGATAACATTTAATTGAAAATACCAATATTATTATATAGAATATTTTACTTTAATCTGAATCCAAAACCTTAAAAGTTAAGTGTGTGAATTTTTAAGTGATCTTTGTAATTTATATCAAGAAATATACAGAAAATTTACACTTTTTTAGCCTTAAAAAATTGTTACTTTAAAATTTCCTTTTAATATTTATTTTTTATGGGAATTATTAATGAGTGTCTCGAGGTAGGATGCTGGTTAAGAGATTAAATAAGAAGAATAAACATTTTTTAATAAACTAAAATTATATATTTTTTCTAAAAATATATGTATTAAATGCATTTAATACATAAATAAGTAACTTTTTAAAAAGATATTGTGTATATTTAATACATTGTAGATATAATATTTTCTATATTTAAAATTCTTAACTAGTACCCGGGGCACTAGTTAACATGATCCTTATTTTATTAATACATTCATGATTTTCTCTATTTAATGATAAATTTATAAAATAATATCTATTGTAAATAAATTTAATATCATAAGTAATTATCTTAATTATCGTGCTTTAACCAAATGTTTGATTTTCTAGTCCCATACCTACTTTTGTTTTGTAATTAATTTGGGGTTTGGTGGTTCTGCTTTATTTTTCGTTTTGTATTTAGGTTAAGCTTCTCATTACTTCCTTTTAGTACCATCCATTTCACTTAAAAAAAAATATCAAATGAGTCGTATTTTTGTTTGTAAGCTATTTTCAAAGTAAGTAAAATCAATACACGTGCAGTCCTTGTTTAATAAATTGTTGTGCATTTTATCAAACTCATCTGTCCTTTTTTCATAACAAACTTCGAAAAAACTTTACATGTTATCTTATGTTGTGTTTGACATGGCTTCCTCAATAATTTTAATAATATTTATTTGTTTTTTTCGTATAATGAAATGAGAATTGCAAAAATTAGTGTTGATTTAACTTATAAAATTATATGAATAAAAAGTTAAAAGTAATACTATTTTTTTCATTTGTAACACATAATTGCAACTATCTTATCACAATTAAAGCCATTATTTTTTCTTCAAACATTACTTTTATAGTACTTTCTAAAATTAGATATTTGATATCATTGGACCGTTTACATCTCTCAAAATTTATCTAAAGACAAGTTCTTATAATTTTTAATAAACTAATTAATGTGTAATAATAATAATAATAATAATAATAATAATAATAATAATAATAATAATAATAATAATAATAATAATAAAAATTATGTAATTACAATATTTATTGAAAATAATAAGATCCGTATTATATATGCGGTGAAATTTAAAGCTATTGATAAGCTTAAAAATTTAGGGTCCATTTGGTGTGTATGATAAGTGAAAAGATATCATATATGTATCATATTCTATCTTAATCCAGTGTTTGATGACACAACACTATATTATAACTTAATCCTAAAATGTATCTTATCTTATCGCACTAGTTTAAATTTTATCCTTGATATAAGCTGAGTTAGAATATGGCAGGATAGGATAAGAAAAAAATTTACAAATTTACCCTTATAAAATATAATTTTAAATAAAAAAATTAAATATGATAAAATATAAATAAAGATTAATTTGATATTTAATTCAAAAATATCAATAAATAATTTTTAAAAAATACGTATAAGCTTGTCATAAGGGTAATTTTGTAACTTTATATAATATAAAAAATTAAAACCTAATGAATTGGAAGTATTAATAAATAAAAGAGTTATATAATTTTAAAAATATAAATATAAAAGAGTTAAATAAAAGAGTTATATAATATAAAAAATTAAAACCTAATGAATTGGAAGTTTTAATGTTTATGGTAATATTTTTAAGAATGTTTCAATTTATTATTCTCATATATTTCACCTTTTAAATATTCATTATATCATTGTTAATCAGGACTCTAATGCTCGCATTGTTTGCACTATAAACGTTGACTTACAACTTTTATTCGAGATAAAATTTGAACTTTGTTTCTACTATATTCTATCATATAGTATCATATGGAAAAGAGTATCTTAGTCGATACAAATATAATTATATATAAGAATATATTTAATGTGTACATGTTATATATGTTAAAAATGTTATTGTATAATTCATGTTATTCGTAAATTGATTCAAGTGCTAATTGAACTTTTGAACTATGTAGGTGTAACACCCCAATTCCCATCGCGAATAAATAATACATAAATAAATCAGAGTAAATAAAAATTTATTATTCTTAGACAGAAACAAAGATGCCACATTTAAAGAAAGCAAACACAATCATTGCTCATATATTTGATACATAACACAAAATGGAATAAACATAAAAGGAAAACTTTTTACAACAAAAAGGAAAGTTCAATTATGGAATAAAGCGGAAAGATCCATAACTGACTTTTTTTACAAAATAAATTATTTTATAACATCAAAATATTCATACAAAGGTAATACAAAATGGATCAAACAAATGTATACATATATAACAAAAGCGTTCCCCGACTCCCGTGTTACGTATCAGAGCAGACAGACCGACAAAAGGATGGAGAACTAATCTTCACAAAAGCCTCCAAGATACTAATCTGCAATTGCCTCATAGAGCAACAAACCACAGCAGAAAGGTGAGAAACACAATTATAATATAGTTGCATACAATTATGTAATAACAGGAAATACGCACACAACAACATTCTCACCACAACATATACCATAATTCAAACACAAAACAACACAATTCATAATTCATATATAGCATATCATAGATAAGTAATACAATCATTGTGATGTGCAACATCCCCACAAAACATGGCATATGTCTATACATAAAACATATCACCCATAACTAATACATTTATCACAAATCCATATCAATTCACCAATGCTATCACGAGCTCAACCAATAATCAATCAATTCACAATTTCCACACATAATCAATCCATTCATGATTTTCCACACATAATCAATCAATTCACAATTTCCACACATAATCAATCCATTCATGATTTTCCACACATAATCAATCCATTCATGATTTATGCAAATGCAAAGAGACCGACACAACGACTCTATGCAAATGCGGTGCCATCCGTCCATCATTCTCATCATTAGTTCACTCAGGAATTATTGGAATCATCGCTTGTTACTTAATGTAACTCCCCGTCGGGCAAACGATGTTCCCCGTCGCTTTGAGTCCTCTTTGTATAAGGCACACGACGTATATGGATCGCTTAAGGTCCTCTTTGTATAAGGCACACGATCCGATCGCTTTAGGTCCTCTTTGTATAAGGCACACGATCGTCTATAACGTCGCTTTAGGTCCTCTTTGTATAAGGCACACGACCGTTACAGCAGATTCCCTCTGGAATCGTTTCGTCGCTCACACCCACTAGGGCACACGACATCACAAGAATGCATATCATGATGCTTGGCATACAATGACTCATGACAATCAAATGCATACACATATACAACCATGTGAACCATCTCAACATCAATAATCATGCATTGCAATCAAACCCAAAACAATGCATTTATTTGGCATAAGGACACAAACCATCGTCACAACATTTCATCACATGCATTCACATCATACAACAGCACACAAGCTATATGATATATATTAAAGGCATACCACATGATAACACATCAATCGCACACAATTACGACGGTAAAAGTCGACAAAAGGACACTATTCCAATTACCGACACAATTAAATCGGCCACTAGTCTCAAAACCATTTTTATAAGAAAGAACATCTCATTAGCTTTCCAACTCATCCAACCGCACCTCAATCCGACTTACGCCCCAAAAGTTATGACAAGAAAAAAATGGAAAATCTGTCATGTTCGCTTTCCTATTCGCAATAAGAACCCCTAGCGAACCATGGCAGAGAAAAAATAGCATAAAGTTCGCAAGGCGAACTTCCAGCGAACCTTCGCTTTCCCCTTCGCAATGTGAATTCCCTGCGAACCGTGGCAGAGAAAAAACAGCAGAAAGTTCGCAATGCGAACCTCCCGCGAACCTTCGCTTTCCCCTTCGCTGCCCTATTCGCAGTGCGAACCCAGAAAATCTCAACAGCGCTGTTGTTCACTCCAACCCAACATTTCCTCCACCAAAACACTTCCAAACCATAACATAACAACCAGAACATATCCCAATCATAGTAACAAGTATTCAACAATATTTATATCGCATTTCAACCGCGAAAACATCGATTTCTATCGTTTTCTCTCATTTCGACCTAGAATTGAAAAGTTAGGAAAAACCAGAAAACATTCCAACACACACATACACAATCATACACAAGCATAGCATAATCGAGTTTCGCACCCTTACCCGATTAATCGCGCTTCGAAGTGTCGGTTGAATCGATTTTTTACACTCCAAGTTTTCCTCTTTTTCTTCTTCTACTTCACTATTTCTCTTAACTTATTTTTCTCTCTTTTTAACCTCTATTTTTTTTCTATTTTAAATGAAAAACAATATCTAACCAAGCCAAAAATACCAAAATACCCCTACACTCAATTTTCTCGCAAACGTTCCCAAAACGCGATAAAACATAATAACGATAAACATAACACATTTACCAAATAAAAACCAAGAATAAAATAATATAAAGACAAAAATAATTAAATCGACTCGATTAAATAAATCGGACAAAATGGGGCGTTACAATTCTCCCCCACTTAGACATTTTCGTCCTAAAAAATATAACTGAGACAAACAACTCCGGATACGACTCTCGCACCCGACTAACCAACTAACATGCCAACACTAGGCACACCACGAATAACACAAACTGACAAACCTCCTTGCTAACAGCAGCTACAACAACGACACGACAACGACGACAACTACAACGACAAGATGCAAAGCCCATACAATGCACTTGACGACTAACTCACGACTCAAAGAAAACCACGTTACCAACACTCAGGTAACACTCCCCTAATTCCCCATACCGGAATTAGCTACTCGCACTCGAACCATCACAATGGAAACGAGGCAACAACACAAACAAGAACATAAAGTTCCACGACCCAACATCGTTTTAACAACCTCTACATAACCACAATACCAACATCCTTGTCACACAACAATATTACAACAATGCTACGATTCACCAATCGAACATATAACCAAAACATCCATCTACATAGTAGCCCATGAATAATATTTAATCCTTTCACCTTACACTTCCATTTTGAAACGTCCAATGGTCTCATCATTCCTACATGTTCATAATGTTCAACCTATGAACTCTTACCAGTTACACACGCATATACGAATTGTGCCGCATCACGCTTCCGCTGCGCACTCTGATGACTCGTAACCATCAAATCCACTAATTTCATATCCAACTTCTGACCCTCTCTAATATTCACCATAAAAATCATAGTTCATTTCTAAAAGACCTAACCTTACACTCCACTGAGTTATCTCACACACTAGACACAAGTCTCTGACTGCTCAAATAATTCTAATCCTCTGACCATCAAAAGATCTCCTTCAAATCTTGATACATTTTATTAACTCCAGGATGTATACTCAAACTACTCCGGTGTCCTTCCTCTAAAATCATCATTTTCAATTCTGAAACATTAGGAATACAAATTCTACCATGGAATCTCAAAACACCCTGATCATCCAATTTAAAGTCACCATTCACACCTTTATCTCCAACCGTCATCAAATCAACAAATTTCAACTCCAGCCTCTGTTTCCCGCTAATGGTCAACATAAAATCATTAGTAACCTTTAACATACCAAGCCTCACGCTATCAGATGTCAATTCGCACACCAAACTAAAATGTCTAAATTCTTCCAAAAGTTCCCACTCTTTAACCATCAAAGCATACATATGTAAAAACTTTCAACTTAATTCATCAGGCACGACACTAACCTCACCAATAGGATAATTCCAGCTAAAGTCATAACTCATCAGGAATTCCAACCATCCCCGTTGTCTCATACTCTATTCCTTCCGACCAAACAGGTACTCAATATTCTTGTGATTACTAAACACTTCGAACTCAAAACCATAAAAATAATACCTCCAGATTCTCAACACAAAAGTAATAGCATCCAATTCCAAATCCTGAATAGTATAGATCCTCTTATGAATCCTCAATTATCGTAAAGCATAAGCTACGACTTTACCCTCTTACATTAACACACTGACTAAGCTCATCAAAGACACATCACAATACCTCACAAACGGTTTATTAGGATCACACAGAATCAAAACTGGAGCCGTAGAAAACTTCCACCTCAGCTCTCTGAAACTTTCCTTACAACGAACATCCCCAAACAAACGACTTACCTTTTGCAAGTCAACTGAGATAACAGAAGCACTAACTTCGCAAAATCCTTTATAACCTGTAACAACCAACTAAGCCCAAAGGTTTCTAATCTCCTTAACCGACTTTGGAATCTCTCAATGTAGAACTGTATCTATTTCCGATGGATCCATAACAATACCATCATCAGAAATAACATATCCAAGGAAACTAACCTTTTTCAACCAAAATTCTCACTTCGATAATTTAGTAGAAAGCTCCCTCTCTTTCAACCCTCGTAACTCAATCCTCAAATACTCTACATACTCATCATTTGATTTAAAATAAATCAGAATATCATCCAATAAACATCACTATAAACTTATCCAAACAAGTATGGAAGATACGATTCATATACTCCACAACCGTAACATATACAACCTTCAAAATTCATTCTGAGCTCGAAACAATTTATCCAAAATAGCTTAACAATCTCTGGTCACCATATTCCATATCAATTCTTCTTACAGGGTTCCAACTTACTCAAGGTTTCTGCTGACACGAGATCTCAGCCCATAACAAAAGTAATACCATCAAGGAACTTCAAACCGTTCGCAATTCTTCACAATTTGAAACTCAAGCTATCCAGAACATAACCACAAGTTTCCATACTACTCACTGATTAACACGCAACCTCATACTATCACCCTTTTCCTTACCAACCATGCTGGACCTCTTCAAGTCGACACACTAATGTTTCATCCAAAAACCCATCTGAAAACCATGCACAACTGACGGCCCATCACTGTGGCTTTCCTGCCAATTTCCAGAGCACTATCATCACAAACATGACAAACATCTGAGTTTCACTTCCTAAAAGTTCTTCTACTTACTTAGCAGATCCAAACCTCAAATCCTCACCTTCGTCCAATTTGAGTTCACACTCTACTCTTTGAGAAGCAGCCATTAATAATACCCAATCAATCTCCCTCAGAGACATTCCAATTTGACCAGCATACAAAAACCTCGAATCCGTCTCATCTTCCGATGTTAGAATCTTCATCGACTCAACAAAACAATCCGTAACCATTTTCTTAATTCCAAACAATTCATTACACACACTATCAAGGCCAGAAAGACACGTCTATTCCATCCAACATAATTCTGTCTACTATCAACAAGAGATTAAGGGTGATCAGTTCCTCAATTTGTCAATAGACATCCGACAATCATGATGGGGCATAAACCATCTTTACCAAACTATAATAGTATTTCTTGCATCTTGTGCACAAAACTACCTAAAGCACAAATCCTTAGTTGACATAAACCTTACCTCCGCATTACATCCGAAACCGGGAACCACACTGCCTAAACAACACTTACATTCTTGCAACTATCGCTCCACAACTGAAGCAACTTGGAGAAGCAACAACTTCTCCCCCACTTATCTCATTCTCAATCCTGAAGACAAAGGATTAGAAAACCAGTAAGTACTGACAGTGTTTCACACACATATCACATACTAAGGAACAAACAACATCGACAGTATTCAACTGTCACACCAACTGACTCAACAACTTGGCCAGACGGACCGACCTGCTCTGATACCACTTATGTAACACCCCAATTCCCATCGCGAATAAATAATACATAAATAAATCAGAGTAAATAAAAATTTATTATTCTTAGACAGAAACAAGGATGCCACATTTAAAGAAAGCAAACACAATCCCTGCTCATATATTTGATACATAACACAAAATGGAATAAACATAAAAGGGAAACTTTTTACAACAAAAAGGAAAGTTCAATTATGGAATAAAGCGGAAAGATCCATAACTGACTTGTTTTACAAAATAAATTATTTTATAACATCAAAATATTCATACAAAGGTAATACAAAATGGATCCAACAAATGTATACATATATAACAAAAGTGTTCCCCGACTCCCGTGTTACGTATCAGAGCAGACAGACCGACAAAAGGATGGAGAACTAATCTTCACAAAAGCCTCCAAGATACTAATCTGCAATTGCCTCATAGAGCAACAAACCATAGCAGAAGAGTGAGAAACACAATTATAATATAGTTGCATACAATTATGTAATAACAGGAAATACGCACACAACAACATTCTCACCACAACATATACCATAATTCAAACACAAAACAACACAATTCATAATTCATATATATCATATCATAGATAAGTAATACAATCATTGTGATGTGCAACATCCTCACAAAACATGGCATATGTCTATACATAAAACATATCATCCATAACCAATACATTTATCACAAATGCATATCAATTCACCAATGCTATCACGAGCTCAAACATAATCAATCAATTCACAATTTCCACATATAATCAATACATTCATGATTTTCCACACATAATCAATCAATTCACAATTTCCACACATAATCAATCCATTCATGATTTTCCACACATAATCAATCCATTCATGATTTTCCATACATAATCAATCCATTCATGATTTATGCAAATGAAAAGAAACCGACACAACGACTCTATGCAAATGCGGTACCATCCGTCCATCATTCTCATCATTAATTCACTCAGGAATTATTGGAATCATCGCTTGTTACTTAGTGTAACACCCCGTCAGGCAAACGATGTTCCCCGTCGCTTTAGGTCCTCTTTGTATAAGGCACACGATGTTTATAGATCGCTTTAGGTCCTCTTTGTATAAGGCACACGATGTTTATAGATCGCTTTAGGTCCTCTTTGTATAAGGCACATGATCCGATCGATTTAGGTCCTCTTTGTATAAGGCACACGATTATCTGTAACGTCGCTTTAGGTCCTCTTTGTATAAGGCACACGACCGTTACAGCAGATTCCCTCTGGAATCGTTTCGTCGCTCACACCCACTAGGTCACACGACATTACAAGAACGCATATCGTGATGCTTTTCATACAATGACTCATGACAATCAAATGCATACACATATACAACCATGTGAACCATCTCAACATCAATAATCATGCATTGCAATCAAACCCAAAACAATGCATTTATTTTCCATAAGGCCACAAACCATCATCACAACATTTCATCACATGCATTCACATCATACAATAGCACACAAGCTATACGATATATATTAAAAGCATACCACATGATAACACATCAATCGCACACAATTACGACGGTAAAAGTCGACAAAAGGACACTATTCCAATTACCAACACAATTAAATCGACCACTAGTCTCAAAACCATTTTTATAAGAAAGAACATCTCATTAGCTTTCCAACGCATCCAACCGCGCCTCAATCCGACTTACGCCCCAAAAGTTATGACAAGAACAAAATGGAAAATCTGTCATGTTCGCTTTCCTATTCGCAATGCGAACCCCTAGCGAACCATGGCAGAGAAAAAATAGCATAAAGTTCGCAAGGCGAACTTCCAGGGAACCTTCGCTTTCCCCTTCGCAATGTGAATTCCCTGCGAACCGTGGCAGAGAAAAAACAGCAGAAAGTTCGCAATGCGAACCTCCCGCGAACCTTCGCTTTCCCCTTCGCTGCCCTATTCGCAGTGCGAACCCAGAAAATCTCAACAGCGCTGTTGTTCACTCCAACCCAACATTTTCTCCACCAAAACACTTCCAAACCATAACATAACAACCAGAACATATCCCAATCATAGTAACAAGTATTTAACAACATTTATATCGCATTTCAACCGCGAAAACATCGATTTCTATCGTTTTCTCTCATTTCGACCTAGAATTGAAAAGCTTGGAAAAACCAGCAAACATTCCAACACACACATACACAATCATACACAAGCATATCATAACCGAGTTTCGCACCCTTACCCGATTAATCGCGCTTCGAAGTGTCGGTTGAATCGGTTTCTTACACTCCAAGTTTTCCTCTTTTTCTTCTTCTCCTTCACTATTTCTCTTAACTTCTTTTTCTCTCTTTCTAACCTCTATTTTTTTCTATTTTAAATGAAAAACAATATCTAACCAAGCCAAAAAGACCAAAATACCTCTACACTCAATTTTCTCGCAAACGTTCCCAAAACGCGATAAAACATAATAACGATAAACATAACACATTTACCAAATAAAAACCAAGAATAAAATAATATAAAGACAAAAATAATTAAATCGACTCGATTAAATAAATCAGACAAAATGGGGCGTTACTGTAGGCAATAAAGTCATTTTTTTGAAGAAACTCTTGAAGTAATTTCGGATTCTATATTGGATTCGAGTGTTTCTAAAGGAAGGTATGTTGAATAGTTTCATGCATGGTTGTTAGATTTTTTATATTTGGAGCACGGTGGTTGCAAAATAAATTTCTCGATTTATCTTATGATATGATATGTTATTGCTTGTTAAGTGATGTTACATTTTGTCCTTTTAAACCTTATATAACAAAAATTCCTTCTACACCTTATATACCTTATAGCTTGTATAACAAAAATTCCTTCTACACCTTATACCTTATACCTTATAACTTGTTAAGTGATATATTTTCCTTTTGTATCTTGTATAACAAAAATTCCTTCTACACCTTATAGCTTTTAGTTTATTTCTATCGTTTGCTGTTAAATTTTGATGTGATACATGACCCATGATTAATTCTTCATTGTGTAAATAATGTTCAGAAATGGAAGTACCTGAAAATAGAAAGTGGATGAATAATAGAGTTGATTATCACAAGAATATCACTGCAGAATTTAATATTGGAGTTCATGAGTTTATTATGTTTTCTTTGACACAAGATAAAAATAACATTGGTGGAGGGAATATTAGATGTCCGTGTAAGAATTGCAAGTGTGTGAAATTTGGAAATCCAGAAGAAGTGAAGGAACATCAATGCAGGAGGGGATTTATGAGTGATTATTATTATTGGACAAACCATGGTGAGGCGATTCCCCCGATTCCCCCAGTGGTTGTTAGTCAGTCATATTATTGAAGTAGATGTCAGAGGGAAATGTTTAATAATTATGAGCAGTTAGTAATGGATGCTGCAGGACCAGAAATTGGAAACTATGTAGAGCAAGAAGGTCAAGATGAAGAAGATATAATGGAAGAATGTCCTAATGAAGAAGCACAAAAGTTCTTTGAAATGTTGAAAGCCGCACGATCACCTTTATGGAATGGTTGTGATAGATATTTTGTGTTGTCAGCTTCTTTAACAGCATTAAGTTTGAAAGCAAACTATGGGTTGTCTGAAGGTTGTTTTAATGGATGGATGATGTTTATGGGAAATGCTTTGCTAGAGAGTAACTGTATGCCTAAAAGTTTTTATCAAGCAAGGAAATTGATTGCTGAACTAGAGTTGGTGAGTTTAAAAATTGAATGTTGTGTGAAAGGATGTATGTTGTATCATAAAGAGAATGACATGCTCCAAGAGTGTAAAATATGTGGAGAGGAGCGATATAGGCATGTTAGAAGACAGGGACATGATAAATTAGTTCCACATAAACATATGTGGGACTTTCCACTTATTCCGCGACTACAACGTTTGTATTCCTCACTACAAACAGCTCGCGAAATGAGATGGCATTGTGAGAATCCAAGGGAGAATGGTTCATTGTCTCATCCATCAGTTGCAGAAGCTTGGAAAAAATTTGATGAAACATGGCATGACTTTGCTCGAGATCCTCGAAATATTAGATTAGGCTTGTGTTTAGATTGCTTTGCTCCATTTGACAAAACAGGCAAGCTTTATTCTTGTTGGCCCGTGATTCTTACTCCATATAATTTGCCACCCTAGATGTGCATGAGAAGGGAGTTTATGTTCTTGACCATTATAATTCCGGGCCCATCCAACCCAAAGAGGAACATTGACGTGTATTTGCACCCTTTGATAGATGAATTGAAAATGTTATGGGACGATAGAGTTATGACTTATGATGTTTCCTTGAAGCAAAACTTTTTGATGAAAGCCGCAGTAATGTGGACTATTAACGACTTTCCAGCCTATGGGATGTTAAATGGTTGGATGACAATGTGAAAACTAGCTTGCCCAATTTGCATGAATAATTCTAAGGCAGTCACCCTTGAATCTAGTAAAAAAACCTCATGGTTTTATTGTCATCGACAATTCTTACCACAAAATCACCCATATAGAAGGAATAAGACAGCATTTACAAAAGGTAGAGTTGAGGCGTCAATTCCTCCGAAAAAGGTTGAGTGGTCTAGAAATGTGGGAAAGAGTTAGAAAATTACCTAGGGTGGAAGAATCTAAAGAACATAAGCCACCAAGCTATGGGTAGATCATCATTGGACAAAACGAAGTATATTTTGGGAACTTCCACATTAGAAAACCCATCTTCTCCCACACAATCTTGATGTAATGCACATTGAGAGAAATGTATTTCTTAATATTTTATTCACTATAATGGACACCAAAGGTAAGATAAAAGATACTATCAACTCTAGGAGGGACTTGAAAAAACATTGCAAGCGTAAGGGACTTGAGCTTCAACCTGGTAGGAATGGTAACTTTGTAAAACCAAAGGCACAATATACATTAACCAAACAACAAAGAGTAGCTGTATGTGAATGGGTTAAAAACCTTAAGCTTCCAGATGGTTATGTTTCTAATTTAAGTAGATGTGTTGACTTGAAGGAAGTAAAGTTGTTTGGCATGAAGAGTCATGATTGCCATGTATTCATGCAACGTTTGCTACCATTAGCCTTCAAAGCCTTACCCAAACCTATTTTGAATACACTGACTGAATTCAGCCAAATTTTCTAAGAAATTACGTCATCTTTGTTGAGAGAGGATAAATTGCATAATTTGGAGGAAAACATTCCAATCATAATGTGCAAATTAGAACAAATATTTCCTCCAAGATTTTTTGACTCAATGGAACATCTTCCTATTCATTTAGCTTATGAAGCAAGAGTTGGCGGTCCTGTGCAATATAGATGGATGTATCCATTTGAAAGGTTAATTATTCAACATTATTATAATTTCTCGGTTAATTTCCTTATTTTTCTTTATTTCTCTAAGTATAATGTTGATTTGATCAATAGGTTTATCCGAACTTTAAAACAAAAGGTAACAAATCCGGCTCATGTTGAAGGTTCGATTTGTAAAGCATATTTATTAGAGGAGATGTCCACATATGCTTCCTATAATTATCCACCTGATGTTCCATCAAGGAGAACAAGAGTGCCACGAAATGATGATGGAGGAGAGGATTTTTCAATGAGTCCTCCACTATCAATCTTTAATTACCCGAGCCGTACATTTGGAAAATGTACCGCTTCTACCTTGGATGATAGGGAAATGAAAGCTGCACACTTGTATATTCTTTTAAATTATCCTGAAGTGGTACCTTACCTGAAGTAAGTATTTCCAAGTTGAAAGTTTCACACATGTATATTTTTATGAAGTAAAGTTTAACGGGTATCATATTTGTGTAGTATGCACTCTGATTTGTTACGAGAGTTAGATCCTGAGTTGAATAAACTAGATTTGGACAAGCAAATTTCCGCATCATTTCCAACATGCTTTAAAACATATGTACGTGAATATTTATAGTTTAAGATTAAAGTATCTAATTTTTTGGGTTGAATTCATAATATTGTCTAATGTAGGTGCTTGATTCAAGGAACAAGATAGATGATGTGCTTTTAAAGAGTTTGGCATGGGTCCCTATTAGAGAAGTTGTTAAGTGGGCTGGTTATGTTATTAATGGCTACAAGTTTGTGACGAAATATCGGAATGAAGGGATGAGTACAACCAATCACAATGTTTGTGTTCGGGGAGGGCAATTTGATTCATTGGAAAATGATTACTATGGAGTTTTAATTGACATTGTCGAACTAGAATACACTGGTCACCCGACAAAGAAGGTGGTTTTATTTCATTGTGATTGGTTTGATCCTAGTTCTCAAGGGACAAAGATGGATAACTATGACAATGTTGAGATAAAAAAATCTAGGAGATATCAAAATTATGATCTTTTTATTTTATCCCAACAAGCTGATCAAGTTTACTTTACATCGTTTCCTAAAGGGCAACAAGGTTGGCTAGGTGTCATAAAAACCAAGGCATGTAGTACCATTCAATCTATGCAAAAAAAACACGAAACAAATGATGCATATCAAGATGATGATGTGTATCAAATACCTATAGTTGTTTCAAATGATGATTTTCATCAGTGCCATGCTGACATTAATGGTATAGGAGAAGAGGTGCTAATCTCTTTGTTGAAACAACTTGAATCAAAATAAGTAGAAAGGATGGAGGAGGACGAGGATGAGGATAAGGATGAGGATGATGATGAGAAGGAAGAAGAGGAAGATGAGGAGGAGGATGAACAAGAGGAAGAGGAGGAGGAGGAAGATTAGGAGGTGGAGGAGGAGGAGGAAGATGAATGGGATGAGGACGAAAATTATGATTATGATGATATTATGCATTATTAATTTATGAAAAATATTATTTGTTTTTTTTCTTGTTTAAGAATAAAATAATTTAATATTTGTGTTATTCTTATGCATATATATGGAAATTATTGTTTGTTTATGTGTATGTTTTTTATTAAATTTTATTTCTTTATGTACATTAATTATTTTGATGTTTTTATTTTTGTCTATAGATGGAGGACAATGAAAAAACGAAGGGTGGAGGAAGAGGTATTGGTAGAGGTA
Organism: Lathyrus tuberosus; assembly: GCA_022829125.1. Taxonomy (NCBI): domain Eukaryota; kingdom Viridiplantae; phylum Streptophyta; class Magnoliopsida; order Fabales; family Fabaceae; genus Lathyrus; species Lathyrus tuberosus. Next base: position 6,265,052 of record JALAZF010000365.1, read on the forward strand.
TCAGTAGAGGTAAGAGAGGTAGAGCTACCTCAACTTTGTCACAATCTATTATTGGTCAGCCTACAAATACTCAACTTCCCCATTCGACTTCGGTCCCCCATCTTTCACCTGAGAGAGTTAGGAGTACCACTACTTTGTCACAAACTATTATTAGGCAGCCAATAAATCCTTCCACGTCTCATAAAGTTACAAATACCATGCTTCCTACTTCTACTCCTATCCCCCATTTTTCATCTGAAAGAGGTAAGAGTATCAATACTTTGTCGCCATCTATTATTGGTCAGCCTACAAATTCTTCCACATCTCATAGAGCCACACATTCTCAATTTCAACACTCCACTCATAATCCTCATGTTTCATCTGAAAGAGGTAGGGGTACCACTACTTTGTCACCATCTATTGTTGGCCAACCTACAAATTCTTCCACATCTCATAGAGCCACACATTCTCAATTTCAACACTCTACTCCTAGCCTTCATATTTCCTCCTCAGTTAGTCCACCTATTTCTTCTACGCCTAGCTTGTCACATGTCCCATCAGGTGATGCATCCGGTGATGATCCACATGTCTCATCATCCCAGGTTGATTCACCTCCACAAATTGGAAGTAAGGACCCCACTGATGGACGAATTTGGATTCGTCCAGGTCCACAAAAAATGTAAGTTTTAATAACTTCCTTTAACTTATAAGTCAATCATAATTTTATCTTCCAATTTCTTTAAATTTTTTGTAGATTTGACCCTCCAATTCAGCCTACGCGTGAGATTGCAAAAATCATCAAACGTAAGTTTGTTGTGTCTTGGGTGAACTATGGAGAGATGAAGGGCAAGGAATAATATAAAGCTGTGAAAGAGTTATGGCTTGGAGAATTCGAGGTATGAAAGTATAGGGATGAGTTACACATAATATATTTAGAGTAATTCACTTTTTTGCTTCCTTTATTCAATTTATGTGAATTTCATTTTCGCAACCAAATCTATAGTGTATGTTCTTCATATATATTACAGGAACCATAACCACTATTAATACAAACAAAATGATGATTAAACACTTGTAACAGAGTATAGCAACTTTCTTAATGAGAAATGAAAGTACAAGCTACTATGAAATGGTACAGAAAAATCAAAACATCTTAAGCAACAGGCACCTCAATATCGGCGGCGGCCAAAACGGCAGGAGGAGGCTGGTTGTATTCCTGATGTGGGTTGTATTCCTCCTCCTTTGGAGTGTGGATAGTGACAATATCAGGGAGGGGTGTTTTAGGGCCCTGTTTCCCTTTAGGATCCCAATCGAGCATAATCTTTACTTTGATACCAAGAACACCCTACAAGACAACATGAAATTAACTGTTAGCAAGTCCATAACAAACAAAATGAATTAACAATTTGAAAACTTTAGGGGCAAAATAATTCTGATGTAAGAGCATAAGAAAACCTGTCTGAGGAGCACATGTCTAACTGCAGAGTCAATGTAATCTTTGACTGGTTGCCCAGAAGAAATCATGTATCCATCCTTAAACTTCATAGATTTAGCTCTTTGGGCCCTCAACTTTCCACTGACAATGACCTAATAAAATCAAATAACAATTACACCCAAATTAAAGAACATAAATGTTCTTTAATTTATAGATCTGAATTATTCCCTGTTCTTTAATAAAATCAAATTTCCCTGTCTTTGTAAAAATTAAAGAACATAGATCTGAATTCCCTGTTCATTAAAAAATTAATAGTGGTGTTTCATAGCAGTGGTGTTTGGTAGGAGTGGTTGTGTATTCATTATAACTTTTTATTGTGATTTTTTGGTAGCAGTGGTGTTTCATATCAGTGGTGTTTCATATTTAATTAATACTTTTCAATGTATTGTCATTATTTCATTTTTGAAACTCTACTTTTTGAACAGTAACTATAGAAGATTTTGTACCGACATATAAAAGAATTGATGGTATTTGGGATCATATTATGTTTAGTAATTGTATTGAGATTTTGTACCGACATTATATTTGTATATAGAATCAATTTGAAGTCCAATATAATATTTTTCTATTAACTTATATTGTCTATATTGTAGAGAAGGTACAAGTGGCTACTTGAACATGAAAAAGAAATTAAGAAGATATTTGATCATAAAGCCTCTTATGCATACTCAAACACAATGTATAGGGTGAGAAAGAAGATTGATCCAGGTGATTGGATTCCTATTGAAATGCGCAAGATATTAGAATAAAAATGGAATAATGATAAGTGGAAAAGAAAGTCACAAATTAACACTCACAATAGAAGATCTTCGGATGGTCCATTACACACCGGAGGATCAATTCCAACAACTGAGCACTATAAGAGATTAGTAAGAAATTTAATTTCTTTTGTTATGTTAAATATTTTAATTTTAATTATCATTGATTTATATTTTTTTCATTATAGAAAAAATCCTCAGATACGGATCCTACTTGTTGGGAGTTATTTCAAAAGACACACAGAGTAAAAGGTAACCCAAACAAGTGGGTTTCTTTAAAATCAGAGATGGTTGCTGTAAGTTACAATTTCATAAACTTTTTGAGCATGTTATTTTAGTGTTGTACTAATGATATACTGATTATATTCTTCCTCTCTACTTAATTGTTATTTACAGAATGAGTATGAAAAAAGGATTATTGAGAGGGACTCACAAGAAGCACATGGAGATGATGTTTCTAGCCATCAATCTGATAACATTATCTTCTTAGATGTTGTTGGAGGAGTGGACAAAAAGGGTCGTATATATGGTTTGGGACCAAAAGCAGCAATGTACAAGTCGTGTAGATCTTTCACATTTGACGGTATCTCACCATCTGAATATAAACAAATGAAACTGTTATTTCTGATTTGTCTGTTGAAAACAAGACCCTTAAAGAGAAACTTAAGACTCATGAAGATTTGATTCGTGCATTGCAAGAAGACTCACGTTTGCTTAGAGAACAATTATTCCAATTTATGGAAAGATTTTCTGTGGGTCATCAACCTCCATGTTCGAATCAAAATCCGTGTTCTCCCTCTTCTTGAAAAACAGTACTAAATTACGGTGAACACACTTTTTTGTCATCTACTAGTCTCTTGTTGTAATTTCTTAATTTTAAGAGCTTTGTTTGAATTATATTAGTTGTAGTATCTAGTTTCAACAAAAAATACTATGTTTTTAATATTTAGTTTTAAGAACATATTTTTAGTACTATTAGTTTTGATTTGGGGAATATTTATGATATTTACAAAAACAATTTAGTGTTTCATATTCTGATTGATACATTTTAATTATGATGATATAGTAAATTCAGTTGTAGTATTAATTAAATTTGATAGGAAATTTACAATTTCAATAGTTTCATGCAGGTTCTGATTGATTAGTGACGGAAAAAAAATGTCACTAAATCATGATCACTTAATTTAATGACGGAATATAACCGCCAGTAAATCATTCATTTAATTTAGTGACGGAAAATATCCCTCATAAATAATTATTTATACATTAATTTTCAATAAGTAGTGACGGAATATATACGTCACTAAAGTAAAATTACTGAGGTATTTAGAAATCCCTCACAAATTGCTGGCGGATTTCTTTTCAATTTTTAGTGACGGAATTGTTAATTTAGTGACGGATTGGTTCCGTAACTATTTATGACGGAATTCAAAATCCCTCACAAATTTTTTGCGACATTGAAATTCTGTAAGAATTTTGGCACGTCGCTAAATCCGTCACTAAAGGTTTTTGTGACGGATTTTAGTGAATTAGTAATGGAATAATTCTCTCTCTAAATTCAATTTTTTAGTAGTGAATTAACGAATTTTTTTACAATGGTAGTTTTGTCATTTACATATTATATATACATATTTTTATTTTTCTTATCTAACATATATAATCGAATTTACTATCTTTTCAAGAAAAACTGAAATTGTTTACTATGTAATATCAATGAGTTGTTTTATTTAATTTTTTAAATTATATAAAATATTAATTTTTTTATCAATTTATAATTATTAAAAACATTTATAAATAATTTGAAAAAAAAGTTTTTCAGAGTGAATCAATTTATATATATTCTTAATGAATCAAATACATGATAAAATAGGTTTTATCCTGTCTATATCATATTATATTTTTCTTCTACTTTATATTCTATGATTTCATTATTGTATTCTACTATCAAACGGATCTTTAAAGTTTAGAAATTAAAAAAATTATTATTATTATTTGTAATGATATTTGAAATGGCCATCTCCATTTCTATGATGACTAACACATTGAATGAAGAGCCTTAATTATAAGCTGGCTTCATTGTTCAAATCTTATAATTAAAGGCCGTCTCTAATATAGTAAAGGTAAAACTTTAGGAATCTCAATTCCGTCAATTTAATTCTGTTTTTTAAATAATTGTTTGATATAAGAAGCCAATAAAAACAATATTGAGGAAAAAAAAATCAAAGTCATCAAAAAGTATTTCATCCTAGTGATATTTTAATTTTTTAATCCTAGTAATTTTTTCAATGTTGTCTTAACATGCTCATTTATACCTTTTCTTTTTAAGAAAAAGTATTTCATCAAAAATATGCTTACTTTTTTTTTTAAATAAAAATTATAGTACAAGTAAAACATCGATTTGTGAATAGGAAGGTTTTCGCCAAAGTATCAAAAGTCATGACAATGCCAAATTTCTTAAGAATTTTTGTGTGGTTATAAGATCTTGAAAAACAAATTATCATAAATAATTTTGAAACTTAGCCAATACTTTTAGCGAAAAATCCTAAGAAAAAAATAGTAGAAAAAATTTAATTTGTTAAGAATAAATTTTTAAGAAAACAGAGAGATATGGATGAATCTAGTCGTCCAATAGAATTACTATTATTTGGAGATTATAAATGACAAATAGTATTCTAGTCAAAACCAACAAAAGACACTATTATAATAATAACAAAAGAGTGTAAGAGCAAAAAAGTTTATGTATAGAAGCAAATAAAATTGACGATAAATTCAACCTGACGTTTAATTTCAGATTCAAGATTTTGAGTACAAAAAGTTTGTAAGATCAAAATGAATCTCAATTTTAGAACCCTAATAAAAAAACTCATAAACACAACCTATATTGATTTATACAATTGAAAGATCAAAGGATCCTAAATAACCCAAAAAAATAAATTGAATCAGACATGTGATAGGATCATGGAGTTATTCTTAGACAATTTAAATATTAAGTAGAATTTATCTTAGTGGGTGTTTATTGTTTATTGGGCCTTTTTAGTTTATTACCCATTAGAGGTATTATATATTGTAGTCTCATAGAGACATTTGGGATCAATAAAGGAAAATCAAATTTATCTTTTATCTCTATTTTCTTAGTTTGTTTTAGATTTATAGTTGTTTTCATACCTTGTTAGGGTTCTTGAATTAGCATCATAACAATTTGTGCTTTCATCAATGTACTCAAATCCTCTTATGGATTATCATACACCTTCATCTCATCAATGGAGCATTCCTTCTACCTATCCCACAAACCCCTCTTTTACATCTCCAATCACTTCCTCATTCCCATATTTTCCATGGGAAATCTTTTCACCTTATTACACAAATCCATATGTTGCAACTCCATCACCTTGCTTGTATTTTTATCATGGGTATACACCCCCTATACCTAACCCATATTCATCCTATTCATCATCTCATTATTCATACTCCTACAATAATTACCATCAACAACTACAATCAACAAACACCTCCTCCACACTTCGTCACAACTATCAAAACCATTCTAATCATAGAAGAGATTATGAGAAACATTTGCAAATGTCTCTTCGCTCTTTTAAAAAAAATCTAAATCCGCTAAACCCCAAAACATCTGTGATGCATTTAGAAAAACCTCCAAAGATCAATTCATCTTCCCATCTATTAATCTTCTTTCTGCTTCATGGTCATGGTCATACACCGTTCAACAACATCCACCACCTATTTGCAAAATTGATTCACAACAAAAACCTCATCAAACTCCAATGACAAAACCATATGCCGCTGTTTTACTCTCGGCCATAGCTGCCGCATCTGGTTTATCTCACAATCACGCTTTCTCTGACGCCGCTTCTTCTTCACCTTCCGATGATCCTCAATCCCCTCCGTCGCCTCCCAAATTTTGAAACAACAATCCAAGAACAACATCTGCTGGGTTTGATCCAGAGTCTCTCGAGGAAGGAGCCAGAATTGTCAACAATGTCGCCACTAAACCTCACGGCAAAAATGTTTTTGAGAATATTAAAAAGAAAGAGGATGCAAAGCAAGCTGAGTTTGCTGCAAAGACTGTTGAGTCTAATCATATTAAAGCACAGCATGAGGCTGAAAGGCAAAGGATTACATATGAAGAAAAGAAAAAGCTTGCCCAGCTTCAGGATCAAATAAAATCTCAGTTGGCTAAGTATAAAGATGAGTTGGCAAGGAAGAGGATGCAGGACGAAAATGAACAAAAGAGAGCAAGGAACCAAGAGCTAGTGAAAATGCTAGAAGAATCTTCGATCAGATTGGAACAAGCTCGGCGTTCAATAGAAGAACAAATTCAGGCACATCAGAGGCAGAGTGAAAGAGAGATGGCTGAGATTGAACGTGAAACAATCCGAGTAAGGGCTATGGCAGAAGCAGAAGCGAGAGCACATGAATCAAAGTTAGCGGAAGATGTTAATAGGAGAATGCTAATTGATCGAGCTAATAAGGAGCGAGAAAAATGGGCTGCTGCCATAAATGCTACGTTTGACCATATTGCAGGGGGCATTAGAGCCATTCCAACAGATCAAAATAAGTTGGTTGTAGTAGTTGGTGGAGTGACTGCTCTGGCAGCTGGAATCTACACTACAAGGGAAGGTGCGAGGGTTATTTGGGGATATGTTGATAGAATATTGGGACAACCATCATTGATCCGAGAGTCTAGCACGTTATCACATACCATGAGCTCCCTGTCCCGACGTACCGATCCAGAATCTGCTTCAAAAGTTGGAAATGGTTTTGGTGATGTAATTTTGTATCCTTCTCTTAATAAAAGAATTGAGCAGCTGGAATCTGCAACTGCGCATACAAAAGCACATAATGCACCATTCAGAAACATGATTATTTATGGTCCTCCAAGAACAGGAAAGACAATGGCTGCCAGAGAGTTGGCTCGTAAATCTGGATTAGATTATGCATTGATGACTGGGGGAGATGTTGCTCCGCCCGGCTCGCAGGCTGTCACAAAGATACACCAGTTGTTTGATTGGTCCAAGAAGTCTAAAAGGGGTTTATTGCTTTTCATTGACGAAGCTGATGTATTTCTGTGTGAGCGGAACAAGACTTACATGAGTGAAGCACAAAGAAGTGCACTCAACGCTCTTCTCTTTCGTACCGGCGACCACTCAAAAGACATAGTCCTTGCGCTTGCTACAAACCTTCCCGGTGATCTCGATTCAGTTGTGTCAGACCGTATTGACGAGGTCCTAGAATTTCCCTTGCCTGGAGAAGCTGATGTGCCATTTAAAAATTGTTCCGCTAGTGAGTTTGTTGAGTTGTATGTTGGTATGGGTGCTTCCCGGGTGAGAGATCTTTTTTCAAGGGCAAAGAAAGAAGCACCGTGCATTATATTTATTGATGATATAGATGCTGTGGCTAAAAGCCGGGATGGTAAATTTTGCATTGGAAGCAATGACGAATGAGAATAAACCTTGAACCAGTGGATAGGTTTGACAGCAATTCAGGTGTGATTGTTATGGCAGCAACTAATCGTCCTGATGTCTTAGATCCCGCACTTCACCGACCAGGAAGATTTGAGTGAGTAGTTATGGTGGAAACACCTGATAGGATTAGAAGAGAATCCATCCTGAAAGTTCATGTTTCTAAGAAAGAACTTCCTTTGGCCGAAGATGTTTACATTGGCGACATTGCTTCTATGACTACTGGGTTCACATGGGTTGATCTTGCGAACCTAGTAAATGAGGATTCTTTATTGGCGGGAAGAAAAAACAAAGTTGTTGTGGAGAAAATTGATTTTATTGAAGCTGTAGAAAGGGTCAATAGTTGGCATAAAAAAGGAAACTGCAAACAAATTATTAGTGTCCTCCTTTACAGCATGAAAGATGTTACAAATGTTGCTGAAAAGGCCTAAGGTGCTCTTTATTTCCTTGCTCAAGGATATGTATCCTGCTCTGTGCTAAAGTGCATCCCACATCTAATACAAAAAGTTGGATGTTTCGTGACACATTGCGATTGGAATTCGACCTTGGAAGCTTTGAGCAGTGGTGTTCCGTTGATTTCTATGTCACTTTTGGACTGATCAAGTCACTAATGCAAAACTTATTGTTGAGTTTAGAAATGTTGGAATAGCTTCTACAACCTTGAGGATAAGGTTGTTTTTGGAGGGGTTGGTAATGATAGGATCATGGAGTTATTCTTAGACAATTTAAATATTAAGTAAAATTTATCTTAGTGGGCTTTTATTGTTTATTTGAGCTTTTTAGTTTATTACCCATTAAAGGTATTATATATTGTAGTCTCATAGAGACATTTAGGATCAATGAAGGAAAATCAAATTTATCTTTTATCTCTATTGTCATAGTTTGTTTTAGATTTATAGTTTTTCATACCTTGTTAGGGTTCTTGAATTAGCATCCTAACAACATGTGTGGCTCTAATACCGCTTGTTAGAACTGTTCAAAACCTTATGATTTCTACCGATATAGAAATCAAGAACAGAACTCTAAAATAATTCCTATAAGTCGATATATGTATTATGAGAATGAAGGCGGAAGCGTATCTGAATTTGCCATTGAAATCTTTGAAGGTTCCAGGTATGTGTTCCGATTTGTTGAGTTCCTTAGGGTTCCTTGAATCTCCTCTGATGGGGATGAAGAGAGAAAACCTCAAAAACCTTATTTTGTTCGTACTCTACAAATGGGGACCATAACCCATTTAAGAAACCCTAGGGTTATTTCTTAGTTTCAATATTCTAATTTGGCCCTTCATCAAATTAGATATTGATTTACGGTATCTACACAATAACCTGACCTTTCATGACATTTGTGATTCTCGGTTAAGATTAGAAGAGACTAGTGTTTAAGGTTTTGTTTTGGAGTAGGTATTCGCCGGAGAAGTCGTTGGCGCCACGGCCGGCCGCCAAGCTTCTCCGGCCGTGATCATTTGAAACGAGAGAGAAACAGGTAGAAAGAGAAATGCATGTTAGAGAGAGTGTTAAGTGTTTGTTCTATTATGTGACTCTGCTTTGGTTTAAACCTAAAATCCTTAACACACTGATTTAATTAAATAATTTTGCACGCCTGGTCCTTAATGCATGGATATGTTGACCGTTTTGTGTGGCTATTAAAAAACCATTTATTGCTTTGATAATGAAAATAAAATGGGGACGTGTGTAACTGTATTTTCCTAGGGCCACTTACTGACACCTAGAAGCATTCAAAGTGTGCTGTTAATTTTCTTTCTCCTATTTCAATGCGCCGGCCGGGATTTGTCACTTGGTTTTTTTTGGATTCCGTCTTCATACCCTTTCCTGCTATGTTTCGTTTAGGGTAGTGGATTAGATTGGGTGTTGGCCTTTGGGCCAACCCAGCATGGGGAACAACACTTTGGGGCCATTTGGCCCCTTTGCGACCTGTTGTTTCTGAAACCTCCCTTTTTGTCATGCACCCAGTCTGAATTTAGGATCTAACTTAATCTTTTATTTTCTATATTAAAATTATAGCAGACTAAGAGTATTATTATTTTCATTTTAGGCTAATCCTTATTTTTTCAAAAATTTTATAAATAGATAATTATTGTTGAATAAAATTAATTTCTAACCTAATTTGGAATGAATTAAAATATTTAATTAATTACGAAAGTAGTGGACTCTTGAGGTCTAGCACTTCTTGGGCCCTTGGATGAATGCTCTTGAGGCGCACGCTTTGAGTTGTGTTCATTCCGTCTTTCGTTTATTAAAAAATACTTAAACGATTAATCTTTGCTTAAGCAAAATATAATTAACCCTTACAATTAAATTAAAATCATAATTCGTTTACATCTTAATCATTTTAAAACACTTAAAATATTTAATCTTAATCAAAAATACTTAACACTTAAAAATACAATCTTTTCTCAAATTAAAATTCTCAATCTAATTAAATTCCTAATAATTTTCTCAAACCAATTTAAATTATAACCCATTTTACTTAATCTCTAAATATTTTCTTAAATCAAATCATAAAATATTTAGGTTAATATTTCTAAACTATTTTCTTAATTAATTATGGAAGTAGTGGGCTTTTGGGGTCTAGCACTCCTTGGGTCCTTGAACGATCGCTCTTGGTGCGCACGCCTTGGGTTGTGTTCATTTCGATCTTCCATTTCTAAACTTAAAAACTTTAAACCCAATTAAAATACTTAATCATACTTAAAACTCTTAATTCATTCTAACCCTAATTCGATTAGATACGTCTATTAAGATACGTCAAATTCAAATCATTTTTCCTAATTAAATTACGAAAGTAGTGGACTCTTGAGGTATAACACTTCTTGGGCCCTTGAATGAACGCTCTTGAGGCGCACGCTTGGGTTGTGTTCATTTCGATCTTTCGTTCCTAAAACACTTGCCCTAATTATTTGGACAAAGACCCCCGTTATCCAACAAACACAATTTCATAATTAATAGAATGAAAAATGTGTCGTTAAGATCTAACATCTCAGTAATGCCCCGATTAATTGGTTGCGAGGCCGACATCTCGTTTATCGAATAATCGTCATTCTCCCTCAAAATACTTACCAGATCGAACCTCGTCTTCTCGCCCCCGCGCGATCGAAACCCTAAAATACATTCAAATCAAAACCTTTCTCTCAATCAAATCTCTAATACACTTAACTCATACCCAAATAACTTTCCCAAAAGAATGTTGTTTAAGTCATTCTTCCGCGCATATAAACTCGTGCTTCAGCCTTCCCTAGCGAGCAGACAAGCCAATGTTTAGCAGTTAGAATGCGACCTAAACTCTCGTTCGCCTAAAAAACACGAACCAACAAACCGTAGTCCCACGAACTACGAATGCTCTGACTTTCCCATTGCACGGGGGAATACGTAGGCACAAGGGCCCCAATCCTTGGCGAGCACCCTAATAAAAAACCACCCATTTTCCCCTTAGAAAACCATATTCCCTTAGAAGAAAACAAACAAACCTAGCTAACTTAACTCACGAATCGATTCAAGAGGTTCCCGATGAGTACAACGGACGTGGAGGGTGCTAATACCTTCCCTCTTGCGAACCGACTCCCGAACCTAGAATTTGGTTGCGGTGACCATTTCCTTATCCTTTAAAGGTTTTATTGATATTTTCCTATTCCTTCCTTGGAATGAATAAAGTTCGGTGGTGACTTTGTTTCGAACGTTTTTTCCGCGTCCATCGCGAGGATCGTATTTTTCTAGGTACGACATATATGCACCAAATTTCTTTGTTTTGGTCTGTTTTCCTTTAACACATTCAACACAAATATCAAAGTTTGTGAAGTCAATGGAATCCAAAATTCCATCTGACACTAGTTGCTCAATTCTATTTTTAGAGATGTGACCTAGGCGTTTGTGCCATAATACTCCTGAATTGTTATCCTCAATTTTACGCTTAGTACCACATGATTCCACATTCAAGGATTCGCCATAGGTAGCTATTGTGTCAAGAAAATATAGATTATCTTGACCCATAAGTGAACCAGTCCCAACAATATTTGAATTCAAAGACAACTTAAACATAATGTTTCCAAATGCATAAAAATAACATGATTTGTCCAAATTCCGTCTAAATGATGGAACCACAAAAGTGTCTTTCAAATCCAAATAAAATCCGATACACATTAATAATCTAAAATGTGAAGGTGCGAGAAAGACACAAGAAAGGGGGTTTGAATTATGTATTTACTCTTTTTGTAACTTTTTACATTTTGTTAATTTGACGCTCAAGAACCTTCAATGTTCGTTGAGAGATTCTGATCTATTAACTAAAGAGTATGAGAACCGTATAAGTTCTGCTCATAAGATACGATACTCAGAACTTGCAGTACGGAAGCTTATCAGAGATAGGCTGCAAGGTTCTGACTTTGCTTAATATGAGGTTCTGATATTCAAAGGAATAACATAAACAGTGATACTAAGAAAAAGAGTACAGGACACACGATATATCCTGGTTCACCACGCGGGCTAATCCAGTCCACCCTCCTCAGGTGATTTCGTCTTGAGCACAAGGACTTAATCCACTATAACCAAATCATGATTACACTTGCACGGGCAACAACCGGTGACTAACTACTTGCACAACCGCACTGTGACTAACAACCCAATGAACCGTTCAGGGATCCAACAAGATATAACGTTAATTGACCGAGCAGACCCACTGCTGGGATTTCACAGCTAGCCGTTCAGGGATTCATCACAATGAATATAACGCTACTGACCATATTTCAGGATTTTCCACGATGACCCTCAGCCATTGTCATCTCAAGTATCTGATCACCATGCGATCTACTCAAGAGCCTCAACTCACAGCTGAACCGTTCAGGGATCCCATCAGGATATAACATTCACTTGAGGAGTCTCAATTCATCTAGTTGAATTGGTAAACTGGAGATTACAAATTATGCTTCTTAATAAGCAAGTTTCTCCTAGGTTTAAGTACAAAGAACACACACATGTGTTCAAGCAAGTTTTGAGCAATCAGCTCCTTGCTTTCCTAAGAAACTATTGTTAACCGTCACTTTCGACGCTAGAAAGAATCAAAGCTATTTTAAGTTAAAAAATTATTTTTAACATAAAGAAGGCTTCGACCCATTTTTGGTGAAGCCTGAGTCGAATAGGGGTTTTGGAAGCCTCAAAAATGGCTAAGTGTTGGGAGATGCTTCGACCGTGAGAATGTTGAAACGCGCATTGCAGTTATCACATTAAGGCTGGAGGGAAAATCTCAAATGTTTGAATTTCAAAAGGATCAGTTGCTGAACGTGGGAGCAGTTGAAATGGAGAAAGGCGCCAAGAGGACACGTTTGGAAGCATAACCACCACTTAGTAGTTATTTCTTAGCACTATAAATAGGAGTTATTTCTATAGAATAAGGGTGTTCGTATTTTTGTACAAGTTACTCAAAGAAACTCAAAGTACCCGCGTGTAGAGAAACGAGTTCGTGAGAATGTACGCAATGTAACACCACTTTCTTTCATCAATGCAATTTAACTTCATCATATTTATGTTTCAGCACTTTACATTTTCCTGAACTTTACCTTTCATGTCTTAACTTTTCCTTGAATCTTTATTTTCAATCTATTTATTTTAAACCTTGTTTTTACTTTCATTTAAAAGCTTTCGACAGTTATCTTCTTGCATCTTTACATTCAAGCATTTAATCTTCAAGCATTTACTTTCAAAGTCTTTTATCTTCAAGTCATTTATTTTTAAAGTCATTTATCTTTCCGAATTTACTTTCGACTGCACTTTTATCAATTCCAGTCTTTATTTTCAAGAACGTGGAGTTCATTGCATTTTATCTTCAAAAGCTTTTACATCATTGCATTTACTTTTAAAGTCATTTATTTCCTCGTCATTTACTTTCGACAGTCATTTATTTTTCCGTATCTTTTACATTCAAGAACGTGGAGTTCAAGCACTTTTACATTTTTGTCATTTATCTTCAACAATAATTTATCTTCTTGCATTTTTATCAATTCAAGTCTTTATCTTCAAGCCTTATTTTCAAAGCTTTTTACTTCTTGTCTGTTACTTTCGACGCCTTTTAAATTCTGCATTCTTTATTTACAGCCTTTTAACTTTCAAGCTTTTACTTTACTGCAAGTAGTCGAACGTGGAGTTCACTTAGGTTTCTTTTTTCAGCATTGTCGAACGTGGAGTTCAGTTTACATTTCCTTTATTTCAAGTTATATATTCACTCTCTCTTAAAATTTAGCACATGTCCTAGGATTTGTGTGGTCGATCCTGCAAGTTAGTCAGTTTTATTTAAAATTGATAGACTAGAGGTTGTTTACCAAAATTCACAGTAAACAAATTGGCACGCCCAGTGGGACCCAGTGCTAAGTTTATACTTTTTGTTAACCTTATCTTTCTTGGTGAAGAAATACTTTCGTTGTATGTTATTGAGAAGTGGGAAGTTAGCCACAATGAACGAAGGAATACCAAAGAGAAGATACACTAAGAGAATGGCAACTAATGCTAACCAACAAGTTGATCCTCAAGGGAGTATTTCAAACACTCCGTCAAGTAGCAGTATGGGGTCTCAAAGCACACCATCACCAGTGTCTTCGACAGGAGGACAGACGTCACCTTCATTAGTAGTGTCTGAACCAGGATCAACATGCACAAAATCATATACTCAACCTGTGATAGAATACATAGGACCACAAAGTCCTAATTCACCAACACCCCCAGGAGGAAATTCAATGTACCGGCATTTTCCTCCTCCAAGTTTTCCACATCCAGGGTCAAGGAGTCAACCCTATGGTATGCCTACATCAATGATGCAAAATCTGCAGAATGCTCCACCTGTATTTTCAGAGAATGTAGTGTCTTCGTCATTACAAGGATCAGGATCAGGGGGTCGAAACAATTAGAGTATAGGTGTTGGTTATTTCGTTCAAGCGCCTAGTCTTACAAATACATCCATAAGTTGTTTGAGACAGCAGATGGATGAAAGTAACATGCAAATGGTGCATACGTTGTCTCAGACAATGGGAGAAGTTTTTCAACCCTTGATTCAGAATACAACTCAAACTAACCAACAATTGGCTACACAATTGGCACGCATGGCTGATTTCATGGGAGTACCAGCGGTGGATCGAAGAGCAACTCTTGTCGAAGATATCCCAAGACGTCATCCACGTCATGTACATGAGGTGAACTTGGAAGATCAAGAGATGATTGATCATTTTAGAGTCGAACCACCAAGAAACTAGATGCCAATCCAGATGGAGGAAGATCCAGTAGTGATGGTGAATAGGAACCAAAATGTTGATCAGTTCCTTAGACAGGTTCGACATCAAAATCAAGCAGAAGAAAATAATCTTGCAGCCATGGTTGAAAGGATAATGGCCAGAAATGGTGTGAATCTTAGCTTCACAAGGCCAAATTATACTTCGCCTATAGTGGATTATATTCTCTAAGCAGAATTACCCCCTAAGACGAAGGTTCCAAAGTTCAGCAAGTTTTCAGGAGATACTACTGAATCTACTGTCGAACATGTTGCTAGGTATTTGATTGAAGCGGGCGAAATTGTAGCTGACGAAAGCCTTAGGATCAAATACTTCCCAAGTTCCCTTACCAAGAATGCCTTCACATGGTTCACTACTTTGCCTCCAAATTCCATATACAATTGGACCCAGTTAAAGCGTTTGTTTCATGAATAGTTCTACATGGGGCAAACTAAGATTAGTTTGAAAGAATTGGCTAGCATCAAACGCAAAGTTACTGAGCCAATTGATGATTACCTGAATAGGTTTTGACTTCTTAAAGCCAGGTGCTTTACACAAGTACCAGAACATGAGTTGGTTGAAATGGCTGCTGGGGGTCTTGATTATTCCATTAGGAAGAAATTAGATACCCAATATCTTAGAGATATGGCCCAGTTAGCTTATAGAGTCTGACAACTAGAAAGGCTAAAAGAGGAAAAGGCTAAATTCAGCAGGGGTAAAAAAGTAGCCTTCGTTGAATGTAATGAAGATGTGGAGAATTTGTATTATGAAACATCTTATTTCGACGGAAATGAGGTTGACATCGCTGAGTTAAAGCAAGGTCCACCTTATGCCTGCAAATTATTAGCTCCTTCAAATGGAAAAAATCCTGTCGAATCTAACGACAAATTTCCTAAGAAAACATACACTTTCGACATCACTAAATGTGATGAAATTTTTTATTTGTTAGTTAAAGATGGGCAAATGATAGTGCCTGCTGGTGCTAAGATGCCACCCTTAGAACAAAGAAAGAAAAGAGGTTTTTGTAAGTACCATACTTTTTTGGGTCATAAAACTTCTCAATGTTTTCTTTTCAGGGATTTGGTGCAAAATGCTATTCAAGAAGGAAGGCTGGAGTTTGGTGACAAAGACAAAGCTCAGATGAAAATTGACTCTGACCCATTGCAAGTTGCAGAGGCTAACTATACAGAGCCTCACGAGGTTCAGATGGTCGAAGCCACAGAAGGATTTGATCAGTCAGTCAACATGGTGGAAGTCACTGAGGACTTTGCCACCAATCCTGTGGTAACTAAAGGTTTTAATAATGCTGCGAATGGCTTGAATGTTGATGGCGCCAGTTTAATGTTGGTGACCAAAAAAGCTGCTGATAAGTTTGTTGAGATGGATAATGCTGCCAAGATATTGGTTATGGCAGTAAGAGAATTGAATGCCACTGAGGGCATTAACATGGCCGAATTGGTTGAAGAATCTGATGCTAGCTCAGGCAGTATCAGTACCAACGAGGCCATGGGCAGGAACGCCCCCAAAGTCCAAGTTGTTAAAGAGTTGGAAGATGACATGCTATTGGTAGGAGAGATGATAGACATGGATGGTTATTTGGTAGAAAACTGGATATGTATGGCTGCTGAACAATTCTTCAAGACATCTCCTGATGTTGAAAGAGTCAATGTTGAGGAAATGGTCGAAGCTGAAAAGACTGCTTGGCAGAAGGCTTCCCAAAAAGCTGCAGGAGCAGCAGCAAGTGGTGGGTGTCTGGCGAAGACCACTGAAAGTCTTGAAGCTCATTTCTCCAAGATGCGCTTAAAGGATAAAATTGATGTCAATATGGTCAAAATTACAGATCAAAAAGCTGAACAATTGAGTAAGGTAGATGACCAAGAAGAGCGCAACAAAATAGTTTATCCTAAGCAAGAGGAGACAATTGTGGATTTTCTGCACCGTTGCTAGAAGAAAGGTTCTGGAGTAATGCTATGTCCTAGATGCAACGCCATTTTTGATGAGAAAGCTGCCCACAAGTTAGAAGGTGTCAAAAAAACTGGTGGAAGCTAGGGGCAGAAGGTAAATAAAGGTCCCAGAAGTTTTGACCATAGACAACTTTCGACAGGGTTGAAAAACCAAGTACCAGGAGTTAGGCCAGGTACATTCAAACCAGCTGCGAATGTGCCAACAGGTAGTTGGACCAAGCCTATCGAAGGAAGAGGACAGAAGAAGAAGTGGGAGAAATTTGATGTGGAAAGAGGTTCTTCATTTGAGTATAGAAAAGAGAACTATACCACCAACAAGTCAGCATACATTTCTCAAAATTACAAGGGTAAAAAGCCCATGTCTAGATCACAATGGCGAAGAGAGCAACGTAGGCGAAAGGCTATTAGGGAGACTCAGGTACAAGGAGAGTCAAGCACCAATATTGATAATCAAGCTGGCACAATTGAGAAGATTCCCATAAGGCGATAGTTGTTCAATGTTCAGCCAGAGAAGAAAGTTGAAGATGATGAGAATATGACTGATAATTTCGACAGTGAGTCAGCAGCTTCTCTAGATATTATTGTGAATGTGGTATCAGTGATGCCAAAAGAATTTGGTCAAGTTTCAGAGGTCGAAGACTTGGATCAAATGGCTGAATTAGAAATGTTGGCACACAAGCCTGTGTGTTATTACATCATGAACAATGGGTGCGTCGAAGAACATAATGCTTTTTTTGAATGCCCCACAGAGGCAATGAAGGGTCATCTGAAGCCTCTCTACATTACTGGCAAAGTATAAAATGTTCCTGTTAACAAAATCTTGGTGGATTGTGGTGTAACAGTTAATTTAATGCCAAGATTTTTGCTGAGCAAGATTGGGAAGTTTGAGACTGATACCAAACCCCACAACATGGTTCTGTCGAACTATGAAGGAAAAGTTGGTTCCACTCTAGGAGTGATTCAAGTGGATCTTACTGTGGGAACCATTACCAGACCAACAGTGTTTATGGTCGTTGAGACGAAAGCTAACTACAATCTACTCTTGGGTAGGGAGTGGATTCATGGAATAGGAGTTGTACCTTCATCTATGCATCAAAGAATCACCATTTGGAGACCAGATGGGATAGTTGAAAATATTGAAGCTGATCAAGGGTACTTTAAGGTTCCGATTAATCATGTGGATAGTAGACAGTTTGAGAAATATTTGGCGAACATTGCTCCATGTCCTTCAGCCGACTTTGAGTTTACGCCTGATGAAGAAACATTTTATTCATTGTATTTACACCCTGTCGAAGGTTTCATATGGGACAGGGAAGTACCAGGAGGAAGATTGCCATGCTTAGGCTCACCTCCAATAGAGCCCATAGGATGGGGAAATGAATTCAGTGATCATGACTGAGTTCGAAGCTTTAAAAAGAATTTCGGCCTGTGTGGCTGAAACAAAACTACAAGCGGCTTTGGAAGCTGCCAATGACTATATGGCTGGCGAAGCCATTTCTGAATTTTATCAAGAAGGTCCTGGTAAGGACTTCGACCCAAAACCTCCCGATAAGGCTGAAACTAGAGAGCAAAGCCAGAGGCTCTATGCCATCTATGAAGATGAGCCATTGGGATTTGAGAAGGATCCGTTGGCGAATAATATCAAAATACTAGCACAAGATCCTTTAGAAGAAGTTGACCTCAGTGAGGGGACAACCAAAAGGCCTACCTACATCAGTGTCAACCTTGATCCCCAGTTGAAGGTTGAAGTGGTTCAGTTGTTGAAAGAGTTCAAGGACTACTTCGCCTGGGATTATGATGAAATGCCTGGTTTGAGCAGGGAGTTGGTCGAACACAAGTTACCTATGACACTTGGAAAAAAACCAGTCAAGCAAAATCCAAGACGGTTTGCACCAGAGATATTGTCAAAGATCAAAGAGAAAGTCGAAAGACTGCTTCGTTGCAAATTCATTCGCACGGCAAGGTATGTCGAATGGTTGGTTAATATAGTACCTGTTATTAAAAAGAATGGGTCTTTGAGAGTTTGCATTGATTTTAGAGATTTAAACTCTGCAGCTCTTAAAGATGAATATTCAATGCCAGTAGCAGAAATGTTAATAGATTATGCAGTAGGACATGAATATCTTAGTATGCTGGATGGATATTCTGGCTACAACCAAATATTCATTGCTGAGGAAGATGTTCATAAAACTGCTTTTAGATGCCCTGGAGCCTTTGGCACCTATGAATGGGTAGTGATGCCTTTTGGTCTCAAAAACGCTGGTGCCACTTATCAAAGGGCGATGAATTCAATCTTCCATGATTTTATAGACACATTCATGCAAATTTACATTGATGATATTGTGATAAAATCTATTTCTGGGAAAAGTCACATTGACCATCTTCGATAGTCCTTTGAAAGGATGAGAAAATATGGTCTTAAAATGAATCCTCTTAAATGTGCTTTTTGTGTGCAGGCAGGGGATTTCCTAGGCTTTGTGGTTCACAAGAAAGGGATCGAAATAAATCAGAATAAAACCAAAGCCATAATGGAGACGAAAGCGCCATCAACTAAAAAGGAGTTGCAGTCGTTGCTGGGCAAGATCAACTTCTTAAGAAGGTTTATATCCAACCTGAGTGGCAAAACACAAGCCTTTTGGCCATTGCTTCGTTTCAACAAAGATGGTTTTGAGTGGGGGCAATTACAGTAGGAAGCCTTCGATGCTAGAAACAATCAAAGCTATTTTAAGTTAAAAAATTATTTTTAACATAAAGAAGGCTTCGACCCAGTTTTGGTGAAGCCTGAGTCGAATAGGGGTTTTGGAAACCTCAAAAATGGCTAAGTGTTGGGAGATGCTTCGACCGTGATAATGTTGAAACGCGCGTTGTAGTTATCACATTAAGGCTGGAGGGAAAATCTCAAATGTTTGAATTTCAAAAGGATCAGTTGCTGAACGTGGGAGCAGTTGAAATGGAGAAAGGCGCCAAGAGGACACGTTTGGAAGCATAACCACCACTTAGTAGTTATTTCTTAGCACTATAAATAGGAGTTATTTCTATAGAATAAGGGTGTTCGTATTTTTGTACAAGTTACTCAAAGAAACTCAAAGTACCCGCGTGTAGAGAAACGAGTTCGTGAGAATGTACGCAATGTAACACCACTTTCTTTCATCAATGCAATTTATCTTCATCATGTTTATGTTTCAGCACTTTACATTTTCCTGAACTTTACCTTTCATGTCTTAACTTTTCCTTGAATCTTTATTTTCAGTCAAGTTTATTTTAAACCTTGTTTTTACTTTAATTTAAACGCTTTCGACAGTTATCTTCTTGCATCTTTACATTCAAGCATTTAATCTTCAAGCATTTACTTTCAAAGTCTTTTATCTTCAAGCCATTTATTTTTAAAGTCATTTATCTTTCCGCATTTACTTTCGACTGCACTTTTCTCAATTCCAGTCTTTATTTTCAAGAACGTGGAGTTCATTGCATTTTATCTTCAAAAGCTTTTACATCATTGCATTTACTTTTAAAGTCATTTATTTCCTCGTCATTTACTTTCGACAGTCATTTATTTTTCCCCAACTTTTACATTCAAGAACGTGGAGTTCAAGCACTTTTACATTTTTGTCATTTATCTTCAACAGTAATTTATCTTCTTGCATTTTTATCAATTCAAGTCTTTATCTTCAAGCCTTATTTTCAAAGCTTTTTACTTCTTGTCTGTTACTTTCGACGCCTTTTAAATTTTGCATTCTTTATTTACAGCCATTTAACTTCCAAGCTTTTACTTTACTGCAAGTAGTCGAACGTGGAGTTCACTTAGGTTTCTTTTTTCAGCATTGTCGAACGTGGAGTTTAGTTTACATTTCCTTTATTTCAAGTTATATATTCACTCTCTCTTAAAATTTAGCACATGTCCTATGATTTGTGTGGTCGATCATGCAAGTTAGTCAGTTTTATTTAAAATTGATAGACCAGAGGTTGTTTACCAAAATTCACAGTAAACAACTACAAAGATGTATTTAGATATTATGATAGTTGACATCTTGTAGATCTTCTTCTTCTTCGTCTTCTGGTTGAGCAAGCTTTGAGCAGCAACTTCTTGCTTCAGATCTTCAATGTAGCTTTGACGAGAAGGTAGGTTGATGACTTGACTGATCTTCAATTGTTGTCTTCTTCATCAACAGCTTTTGTTTGATTGTTGTTGTTGTGTTAATTTGTTCTTTGGAGATTCAACAACAATTGCCATGAGTGAATTAATGGCAGCTTTGAATATTCTAAGTGTTACAACGAGAACTCATCGTTGTTGCTATCTTCACACAATGACTAGGTCAATTTTGTAGATGAACATTTAGTTCGTAATTCTACAGGTGATCAACACATCAGAAGCAAAAACTCTTTCCATTAAATAGCCAGTAGAAATATAGCCGTTAGAGAATACTGTTGGATGTTTGGAAAAGAGACGTTGTGATATAATGAGTTGTACTGACACATCTTCTTTTTGCAGAGGAGGAAGTGACCAGACATATTTTCTTGGGCAGTGTGTACATTTTACTCACAACGGTAATATTTAGACTTCGAAACTTCAGTGGCTTCTGATGTTAATTTGATGAAGCATGAGTGGAGTCTTTATAGCAGAATATCTGATGCTTCAAGTCTTCCGTTAATTGAAGAAGTCCATTAGGAATCAGTTTTCAGAACTTCAGCACTTGGTCTTTAAGAGCGTTATCCTTTTCTGCTTTAGGTCTTCCGAATCTTTAGAGCTTGTCTTCAGAGTCTTCATAACTTCTTGTTAGAAACCTTGATCTTCAGAACTCGTCAGTCTTCAGATTCTTTCTGCACTTGGTCTTCAGCGCCTCCAGCCATCAGAACTTCAAGTCATAGGAGTCTTCAGAACTGCGGTTCTTTCTGAGTATACTTCTTCAGAGGCTTCACTATCTTCAGAATCTTAATCACTTTAAGAGAGCATCTACAAGAGCATTGCAACAGCAATCTTGGCATCCTTGGATCTGGCTGATTATGACTAGATAAACAAGCGTTCTTGCTTCTTGCGACTTTAGTCACACATAGTAACTTCGCATATACATATATTCAATCATAGTACATCTGGCTGGTGTATGTTGGTTCTGATGTCTTTAGTTCTTATGATCTGCACACAACACACGTTAGACCATAAAATGGTTCTTTCACAAATACTTATTGTTATCATCAAAACATAGATTGACTTGTAGAGACAATTCTTGCTCTCACAATCTCCCCCTTTTTGATGATGACAAAACCAAGTATTTTTATTGAACATTTTATACAAGGTAATCACCAAAGCAAACAAATTCAGAGTGTGGAACAACAGCTCCCCCTGAATGAGTTATCCTCAAAGCTTTATCTGAGATCATCTAGGATTTTGTATTATCCAAAGATATACAGAGTAACAACTTGAGTTGCCAGAACAGAAATAGAAAAAAGTTACTTTTCTATCTTGTCCTTAGGAAAGCGAAGAGTCTTTAGAATCTGGACTAGTTCAATAGAACTTCCATCTTCAGATCTTCAGAATTCAGTTTCCTTTGTTGTCATATCAGAGCTTGTTATCTTCAGAGTCGTCTGAAGTATTTCTACTTTTTAGTAGATTCAATTGAGCACATAATTAGAGCAGTTCTTCGACTAATAAACATAACTTTGCTGTATATCAGAAACTGTCTCTTGAGACACTCCCCCTGAGTTTCAGGCTATATGAGGATTTTAGGTTTTGCATTTTAGTCTTCTGGGTAATCTCCCCCTAATTTCCATAAGTCAAATATTGGGATCTTTCAGAATCGAAATTCAGAGTTTCTAAATTTAATCACCAATGTTGATCATGACTTTTCAGAGTTTTGACTTTGAACACAAGTTTATTTCAGACCTTGTTATTTTCACAACTCAGTTAAATTATCAAAGCTTGATTTTTTATCAGATACCAATTGGAGGTTAAAACTTGTGATCAATCAACGCTTGATTCTGAATCTGGTACATCTTGTTTTAGTCGGATGTAAAAATGATGTGCTGACTCTTATACCAGAGTATTTTGAGTCTGATACCAAGTGAAGAATTTCTTCTCATATGCTTAAGAGGTAATTCATTAGAGTGCTGATATTGATACCAATGAAGGTTTTTGACAGTAGTCCACAACTTTGCTTTGAGAGTTTAATACTAATCTTTGTGTACTGAATCTAATTTTCAATTGATGATTTAGTCTGATACCAAATCGTCTTTAATTCAAATGGTTCCTGATAGAATGGTTTCTTGCTTGGATCTTTAATCCAGATCTTCAGACAATTCTTGACTTCTGATTTGCAGAGATCTTCTGAGTGAGCATCTTGAAATGTAGACTTTGTCTTGACTACTTTCAGAGTTTTCTTGCTTAATCTGATTCGTAGTTCTTCTTCTTATCCTGTCTTTAGAATGCCTAGTGAACTTGTTTAGAGTTCCTCAGATAACATCAAACAACAAACATTAGTAGTAACTCATTTTATGAGAATACTTTGTTTGAGTTCTGCATTCTTTCAGATTTCCTTTTCAATCAAAATCAATTAATATATTTCTCCCCCTTTTTGACATCATCAAAAAGTGTCAGGGCATATGAGCATTTAAGCATGTAGTCATTTAAGGGAAACATAGTCACAGAGTTATTTGAACATTTAGAAGCATTTAGACTCATTTTAGGGAAACACATCTTTACTCAGATTGAAGGATGGAGGCCAATTGTGAGAGACATGAAACCAATAAGAAACTCATTAAACAGGCTAACTATAGTCAAACATAGATTAGATAAGTATTTAAACACAAACATATAGATACAAATTTGAACTCGACAAAAACAGGTTCTTATAAGAGAAAAACTTTTAGAGTTACGTATTTCCGTGTTATGAAGGATTAAGATGTTCCTTACTAGTTTATTAGTCGAACGACTGTATGCGTATTTCAAGAGAGTTGAACAGCTCAGAAATTTCTAGTAAGAAATAGGAAAGTAGCCTTTTGTACGCGATTTCCTAGATGGGATAAATTAACGAGTTTCTTTTAATTTAGCCATTTTGATTTCTAATACTGGTTAAATTATCTAAAAGACAAATAATACATTTTCATTAATTCAATGGTGATTGTACATAATGAATTAAAGACAAAATATAACAACTCCTAAATGAACACCACCACCTTAATCATCAGAATCCTCAACACTGTTCATAGTTTCACAACTGATTTCGACATGAGAAGTACGAGGTTCAAGCCTGATAATTAAATCCCAGACCCTTTCTTTTAGAAGAATTTTTGAGATAATTCTTCCATATGGAATGAAAGCTTGCACTTTGTTTCTGAAGATTTTGATGGAATGACTCATATGGTTAAAAATGGTTTTAGGGAGATCTATTGTAACATGATGTGTTAGAAGAAAGATAAGGATTCTGTCGCTATGTGTCAGGGTGCTTCTAGCATCTCCACGAGGACGAAGGTTGGTCAAAGAAAATTTGAACCAGGTTTTTGGAGACGGGAGAAGCTTCTCCGGGTTGTTTGGTTCATATGGATCTGAGTTATCGAACAGGATTCTGCATCTATCCACCATACTTAGATCAGATTGAAAGTCTTCAATCGTGACTCCGTCAGAGACACATTCTATGATTCTCTCTATCAAAGAGACAAAGATAGCAATGGGTTGATAGTGAACTTCTGACCAGATGGTTTGCCATCATTGCTGATTCTGGCATATTTCCAGAATTCTTTAACAAGGTTTGGATAAATGGGACCATATAGAAGAGCATAATAGCTTTGCCAAGACTGAGCTTGCATGTTTCTGAGTATTTCTAAGCCACTGTTTCTGGGATAGGCAAGGTTGAGTTTCTTTTCCGGAATAAGGTGTAGATTTTCTTTGTTTCCAAGGAAGTTTGGTCTAATCCTTTGAGAGTTCATTATTCTTAGTAGTTTAGAATTTGTAATTGAGAGTTAAAAGACGGAGAGAGGAATCCTACCTTTTATGGGCGAGTTGTGATGATCGCTTTTGGGGATATTGATTTGTTATTTCCTAGATATTGTATTAAATCTTGGATATATAGAGAGATATAAACGCGTGTAGCTAAAAGGACGAGTTAGTTGTCTATTTATTGGGAAGGATACTAGAGTTAATGCTGACTTTTCGATGAGTGGTCAATGAGTTGGGTACATTAATGATGGTAATAAATTTGAGTTCATAGAAAATAATTTTTAATGGGTTAAAATTCTAATAAGGCTTGTTATCTATGGAACATTTTATTGTTTAAAGAGAGACTTTAATTAATGATCATAGATTTGACAACATGTTTTTCTTAAATAGTCTAAGGATAATTGAGCACAAACAAAGCAATTAAAGTAAAATTAACATAGTTTCTCTAGTCACTAAAGACTTCACAATATGTTTTTAACAGACAGTTTTCTGGAAACTCTTCAAGACCATCTTCTTCAACTCTTTCCTTGATCATGTCCACAATTCCATCTCTGAAGAAAATCTCAGACAAAACTCTTCCATAAGGAATGTAGGATTTTGTGAGGTTCCGAGACTCAAGAATAGTTTTCCAGAGACAGTTGAAGATTGAGTGTGGTAAATTTATCTGAAAGTCATTCATTAGTAAATAAATGAACTTATGGTCGTGAAATCAAATTAGATTATTGCTATCTATTCTGGGAAGAAAATTTGACAACATGAGTTTGTACCAGGTTTTGGGAGTTGGTAGGAGATTCTCAGGATTGTAGGGTATGTATTTGGAAGATAAGTCGTGAAGGGATGCAAAATTTCTTGCAGGAAAGAAATTGTGTTTGTCAAACTTAACATGAATTCCAACATCCTCACAACCAGTTGCAAGGATCACTGAAAATAGGTTGATGTCAATAGGAATTTCAAAAACATAGGAAGTGATGTAATTTCTTTCAACATCAAGATCGGCATGTTTCCAAAATTCTTTGACCAGGTTTACATAGATGGGTTTTTCTAGCATCATGGAGTACCTAGTCCATTGTTGGGTATACAAAATATTTGTTATACTACATGCAGTGTCTCTTGAGAGTGAAGGACTACTGAATGAGAATCGTTTCTCAGGAATGGGTTCAAGAAGGTTTGGATTACCGAGAAAGGTTAGTGGAGGCATGACGATGGTTGGATGATATTTTGAACTTTCAGGGTTTTGAGTGTAGGAGCATGAAAAGGGAGACGTGACTTTATAGAGTAAGAGGTAGATTGAATTATGCCTAGTCTAGGGAAGATATAGGTCAGTTCAAAAGATTTTAGTAAGATCTTATTAAGTTGTTAGAGATATGTTGTGCAATTATGATTGTATCTTTTGCGTGTAGTTTTTGTTAAAGGGTTTTCTTGTATTTAGCAATTTCTTTCATCTAGGCTTATCAGATTTTCTATTGGTTGAATATTTCCCTAAAGAAACGTGTAAAGATTCCTAAATAATTACTTAGTAAACGTGCTATGACAAATTTCTAATTATGGCATCTCATGAGTTTAACAGATTATAAGTGAAAAGAAAAATGTACCTTAGATCTTTCAGACTTGGCTTGCTTTGAACATCTTTCTGATTTTGCCTATTTCCGAGTAAGCTGCAGATTTTCTTGGGTTCTTCAAGATAAGCTTGTCTTCTGACTTTTGAAGAGAATATTTTCTTGGAAAGTGATCCTAGTTGGATTATAGCTTTCGCTCTCTTTTCCTGTTCAACCTTGTCTTTTAGTTCTCTAGGTTATAGTGACCGAGATAGGGACTTAGCATGATCAGAATGACCATTTTAGTTGAACTAAGCCAATTCCATGCAATCCTTTCTGACAAGGCGACACTCATATGTGTGGGAGCATTACTGAGTGAACAGTAGATTTCATTTGATGACCTCATTTGTAACGCCCCAGTTTTGTCAGTTTTTATTTAATCGAGTCGTTTTGAATATTTTATTATTATTTTATTTTATTTTCGACTTTTATTTGGAAATATGTTATTTTTCAATGTTGTGATATTTTATCGGGTTTTGGGAACGTTTGCGAGATATTTGAGTGTGGGGGTATTTTGGTCATTACATGATATTTTCCTTAAGTTAGAAAGAATAGAAAATAGAAAGAGAGAAAAATAGAGAGAAAGAAAAGAGAAGAAGAGAAGAAAAAGTGAGAAAAACTTGGAAATCAAGAAATTGATCTCCCGACTTTTCTAAACGCGATTAAATCGGGTAAGGGTGCGAAACTCGATTATTATATGCTTGTGTATGATTATGTATGTGTGTTTGTTGATTGTTATTGGATTAAAATGGAGAATATAGTAAAAATCATAATGTTTAGAAATTGGTAACAATTGATTTCAAATGTGTTTAAACTCATGTAGTTGTGTTCCTTGTTGTTTATACATGTTGGATATGTATTGTTGTACCTCAAATTGGTGTTTTTGTGAACTTGGATGATGATTTGGAGGGTTTTGGGTGTGAAACCCGTAACAGCAAAAACCTGCAGAATTTCTAATTTCGCCCAGATCATACGCGTATGGGGCATGTTCATACGCGTATGGGTCTTGGCGATACGCGTATCATTGGCGAGTTTTGGGGCCAATACGCGTATGAGATGTCACTTTTCCCGGCCTTCTGGTGTGATGCGTAGGGTATGCGTATGAGGTTTTTCCGTACGCGTATGACAAAGGGCCGTACGCGTATGGTCAGGAAAATTGTAAAATGGGACTTTTCAAAATATCGTTTTCATTTTTCTTTCGTAACTTGTGTTCCGTTTATCCGATTTTTACATTCTTGGTATCGTTGGAAAGCTATTGAACCGTACTTTCTTATGATAATAATTTTGAAATTGTTAGCTGATTTAATTATGTCGGGAATTTTGAATAGTGTCGGTTTGTCGACTTTTGTCGTTGTAATTGTGCGTAATTGATGTGTATCATGCAAGGTGCTGTTGTATGATGTAAATGCATGTGTTTAGATGGGGTTGAGATGATTTGTGGCCGTATGGCAATTAAATGCATTGTTTTGGGCTTAAGTGCAAAGGGTGATTTTGTTAAGAGAGATGGTTGCATATATATGTGTATTTGAATGTCATGAGTCCTTGTATGCCAAGCATCATGATATGCATTGTTGTGACGTCCTGAGTGATGGTTTGGTTCTAGAGGGAATCTGCTATAACATCGTGAGCCTTAAAAATAAGAGGTATGAATAGCCTTAAAAATAAGAGGACCGAAAGCGATGGTTATAGACGATCGTGTGCCCATGTGGGGTGTGAGCGATCAGGTCGTGTGCTCGTGTGGGGTGTGAGCGATCCATAAACGTCATGTGCCCGTGTGGGGTGTGAGCGATGGGGAACATCGTATGCCCGACGGGGAGTTATAGTGATGTAACGGGCGATGATTCCAGCAGAGTTCCTGAGTGAACTAGTGATGAAAAACATTGGAAGTCGGTACCGCATGTGCATATGCATAGAGTCGTCGTGTCGGTCTCTTGCATTGTATAAATCATTAATGGTTGGTTTATGTGTGGAATGGTGGATAAAATTGATAAATTGATATATGGATATGTGTTGGTGATACTTGTATTGTGTATGGTTGGTATACCTTGGTGATGGAAATATGAATTATACATTGTGTTGCCTTGTGTTTGAATTATGGTGTGATTTATGGTGAGAACCGTATATATGTGTATTTTTGTGTTATATATAATTGTATGCAATGATATTATGATTGTTTTTCTCACCCTTCTGCTGTTTTATAATGCTCTACGAGGCATTGCAGATTAGGGTTGCTGGATGTCTTTTGTGAAGCTTAGGACTTCATTCTTTTGTCGGTCGGCTCTGATATGTGACACCGGGTAGTTAGGGAGGCCGTTTGTGATTATTGTGTATTATGTATATATATATATATATATCTTTTGCCTTGTGCATGTATAACTTGATGTATGACAAACTCTTCATGTGATATATATATATATATATATATATATATATATATATATATATATATATATATATATGATATTCAGTTTTAGATTTTTCGCTTTTATTCTAAAATCTGAAAGGTGGGTGTAAGGAACTGAGTTCCTCTGTTGATTGCTACCCCACTGTTGCATATCTTTATGAGCAGGTGTTGTATGATTTGTTTCAATATAATGTGATTCTCCCCGCCTATGCCATGATAATTTAAATATACTCTGATGAAATTTTGAATTTTCTTTTACTGCTTTATTTAATTGGGGGTATAGATTGGGGGTGTTACATTAAGTGGTATCAGAGCCAGTTCGTGTCAGTCCGTGCCAGTCCGTGTCAGTTGTGTCAGTCCTTGTTGGTCATTGTGGTTGGATGAGTTGTTTGTTTAACCATAGTTGCTTTTATTGGAAATGAACAAAATATGGCTGGTAGGAACGATGCTGCTTTGGCTGCTGCTATGCAAGCTATGGCTCGTGCTGTGCAGGGTGCACCTAATGTTGCTGGTAATGATGAGTTCAGGAAGAACAAACCGCCTGTCTTCAAAGGAAGATATGATCCTGATGGTGCACAGATCTGGCTGAAAGAGATTGAAAGGATTTTTCGAGTGATGGATTATGTTGAGGATCAGAAGGTGAGACTGGGTACTCACATGTTACTGGAAGAAGCTGATGATTGGTGGGTTAGTACACGTCATATGTTGGAAGCTGCAAAGGAAGAGATTACTTGGGCTGTGTTTAGCACTGAGTTTCTGAGGAGGTATTTTCCTGAAGATGTAAGAGGAAAGAAGGAAATTGAGTTCTTGGAACTGAAACAAGGTAATATGTCTGTTGTTGATTATACTGCTAAGTTTGTGGAGCTTGTGCAGTTTTATCCTCATTATGCCGAAGCGACTGCGGAATTTTCCAAGTGTGTAAAGTTTGAGAATGGATTACGTCCTGAGATAAAGCAGGCAATTGGTTATCAAAGGATTCAGAGGTTTTCTGATTTGGTGGATTGTTGTAGAATTTATGAAGAGGATAGTAAGGCTCGTTCTACTCACTATAAGAGTGTGAGCGAGAGGAAAGGGAAGCAACAGTTCCGTGGTGGTCCTTATGTAACGCCAGCTGATAAGGGTAAACAAAAGGGAAATTTTGAGAAAAGGTCAAGTGGAGGAGGAATGTCTGGTCCTCTGAGGTGTTATAAATGTGGTGAGTTGGGGCATCGTCAGTTTGAGTGCAGAAAAGATATGAGGAAGTGTACTAATTGTGGAGGTGTAGGACATGTTGCAGCTGATTGTGCCAGGAAGAATATGGTGAAATGTTTCAATTGTGGGGAACCTGGTCATATTAGTACGAAGTGTCCGAAACCGAAGCAAGCTCCAACTGGTGGGAAAGTTTTTGCATTGGCAGGAACTCAGACTTCAAGTGCAGACCGTCTGATCAGAGGTACTTGTTTTATTAATAGTACTCCTTTAGTTGCTATTATTGATACTGGAGCGACTCATTCGTTTATTTCGTCTGAGTGCGCGAAGCGTTTGAATCTTGTGTTGTCTTTGATGGATAGTGAAATGGTTATTGATACTCCAGCAATGGGGTCAGTAACTACTTCTTTGGTTTGTCTAAGTTGTCCTTTGACCATTTATGGTAAAGACTTTGGGATAGATTTGGTGTGTTTACCGTTGGAGGGTTTAGATGTGGTTCTGGGAATGAATTGGTTGCTATTCAATAGGGTTCATATTGATTGTTATCATAAGCTGGTAAGGTTTCCTTCTCTTGAGGAAGACGAAGACTCGAGTTTCTTATCTACCAAAGAGTTGAAGAGACTTTTGGCGGATGAAGCTCAGTTGTTTGGGTTGTTGGCATCTTTGACTGTGGATAGTCAAGTTTCACTTGATGTGTTTCCTGTGGTGTGTGAATTTCCGGAAGTGTTTCCTGAGGATATTTCAGACTTGCCGCCATAGAGAGAGGTGGAGTTTTCTATAGATCTAGTTCCTGGTACTAGACCTGTTTCTATGGCACCTTACCGTATGTCGGCATCTGAGTTGGTGGAGTTAAAGAAGCAGTTGAATGAGTTGTTGGAAAAGAGGTTTGTGAGACCAAGCGTTTCTCCTTGGGGTGCTCCAGTTTTATTGGTGAAAAAGAAAGATGGCAGTATGCGATTGTGTATTGATTATCGCCAGTTGAATAAGGTGACGATTAAGAATAAGTATCCTCTTCCAAGAATTGATGATCTGATGGATCAGTTAGTTGGTGCTTGTGTGTTTAGTAAGATTGACTTGAGGTCAGGGTATTATCAGATAAGGGTGAAAGAGGAAGATATTCAGAAGACGACTTTTAGGACACGTTACGGTCATTATGAATATTCTGTGATGCCGTTCGGGGTTTCTAATGCGCCAGGTGTGTTTATGGAGTACATGAATCGTATTTTTCACGAGCATTTGGATCGATTTGTTGTGGTGTTTATTGATGACATTTTGATTTATTCTAAGTCTCGGGAGGAGCACGCGGAGCATTTGCGTATTGTTTTACAGGTTTTGAAAGAAAGGAAACTTTTTTCCAAATTGTCTAAGTGCGAGTTCGGTTGTCGGAAGTGAGTTTTCTTGGGCACGTGATTTCAGGTAATGGTATTTCTGTGGATCCATCTAAAGTAGAAGCAGTTCTACAATGGGAGGCTCCGAGATCTGTTACTGAAATTCGAAGGTTTTTGGGTTTGGCTGGATATTATCGAAGGTTTATTGAAGGTTTTTCTAAGCTAGCACTTCCTTTGACCCAGTTGACTTGTAAAGGGCAGTCGTTCATTTGGGATATTCGGTGCGAGGAAAGTTTTAATGAGCTGAAGAGAAGATTGACGACGTCTCCGATTTTGATTTTGCCGAATCCTAATGAACCATTTGTGGTTTATTGTGATGCGTCTTTGATTGGTCTAGGTGGTGTTCTGATGCAAGAAGGTAAGGTCGTGGCTTATGCTTCAAGGCAGTTGAGAGTGCATGAGAAAAATTATCCTACTCATGATCTTGAATTAGCGGCTGTGGTTTTTGTGTTTGAAGATCTGGAGGCATTATCTCTACGGTGCAAGGTTTGAAGTCTTTAGTGATCATAAGAGTTTGAAATATTTGTTTGATCAGAAAGAGCTAAATATGAGGCAACGTATATGGTTGGAATTTTTTAAGGACTACGACTTTGGCTTGAATTACCATCCTGGTAAAGCTAATGTGGTAGCCGATGCGTTGAGTCGGAAATCATTGCATATGTCCGCTTTAATGGTTAAAGAGTGGGAACTTTTAGAATCGTTTAGAGATTTGAGTTTGGTTTGTGAAGTGACGTCGGATAGCGTGAGGCTTGGAATGCTAACGATTACTAATGATTTTCTGATGACTGTTAGTGAGAAGCAGAAGCTGGATGTGAAATTTGTGGATTTGATGTTAGTTGGAGGAAAAGATGCGAATAGTGATTTTCAAGTGGATGTTAATGGTGTTTTGAGATTCCGAGGTAGAATTTGTATTCCCGATGATGCGGAGTTGAAAAAGATGATTTTGGAGGAAGGACACCGGAGTAATTTGAGTATATATCCGGGAGCGAATAAGATGTATCAGGATTTGAAGAAGATTTTCTGGTGGTCTGGATTGAAAAGAGATGTGGCCCAGTTTGTTTATGCATGTTTGACTTGTCAGAAATCGAAGGTAGAACATCTGAGGCCTAGTGGATTGTTGCAACCGTTGGATTTTTCTGAATGGAAATGGGATAGCATTTCCATGGATTTTGTAACCGGGTTACCGAATAGACAGCGAGGGCATAATGCTATTTGGGTGATTGTTGATAGGTTGACTAAATCGGCTCATTTCATTCCGATTGACATCAGTTTTTCTTTGGAGAGGTTGGCAGAGATTTACATCAGTGTGATTGTGAAATTGTATGGGGTTCCATTGAGTATTGTTTCTGATCAAGATCCTAGGTTTACCTCGAGATTTTGGGAAAGTTTACAGAAGGAGTTGGGTTCTAAATTGAGATTGAGTTCGGCTTATCATCCGCAGATGGATGGTCAGTCGGAGAGGACGATTCAGTCATTGGAAGATTTGTTGAGAACGTGTGTTCTTGAACAACGTGATGCGTGGGATAGTTATCTTGCGTTGATTGAATTTACGTATAATAACAGTTTCCATTCTAGTATTGGAATGGCACCATTTGAGGCGTTATATGGATGAAGATGTCGAACACCTTTGTGTTGGCACGAATCTGGCGAGAGTTCGGTGGTTGGACCAGAGTTGGTGCAACAGACTACGGAAAAAGTGAAGCTTATTCGTGAGAAAATGAAGGCTTCTCAGAGTAGAAAAAAGAGTTATCATGATCGGAGACGGAAGGATCTTGAGTTCCAAGAGGGAGATCATGTATTTCTGAGAGTTACACCGGTAACGGGTGTGGGTCGTGCATTGAAATCGAAGAAACTTACTTCTCGGTTTATTGGTCCGTACCAGATATCTGCGAGAGTGGGTGTTGTGGCTTTTAGGGTGGCGTTGCCGCCGAATCTGTCGAATTTGCACGATGTGTTCCATGTTTCACAGCTTCGGAAGTATGTTCCGAATCCGTCGCATGTGATTCCGATGGATGAGGTTGAGGTAAGGGAGAACCTTACGGTTGAGGCAGTACCAGTTATGATTTTGGATCGCGAGGTGAAGCGGTTGAGAGGCAAGGATATTGCACTTGTGAAAGTGGCGTGGGGAGGCGCTGCTGAGGGCAATTTGACTTGGGAGTTGGAGAGTCGGATGCGGGAGTCGTATCCAGAGTTGTTCGTCTCAGGTATATTTTCGAGGACGAAAATTTCTAAGTGGGGGAGAGTTGTAACGCCCCAGTTTTGTCAGTTTTTATTTAATCGAGTCGTTTTGATTATTTTATTATTATTTTATTTTATTTTTGACTTTTATTTGGAAATATGTTATTTTTCAATGTTGTGATATTTTATCGGGTTTTGGGAACGTTTGCAAGATATTTGAGTGTGGGGGTATTTTGGTCATTACATGATATTTTCCTTAAGTTAGAAAGAATAGAAAATAGAAAGAGAGAAAAATAGAGAGAAAGAAAAGAGAAGAAGAGAAGAAAAAGTGAGAAAAACTTGGAAATCAAGAAATCGATCTCCCGACTTTTCTAAACGCGATTAAATCAGGTAAGAGTGCGAAACTCGATTATTATATGCTTGTGTATGATTATGTATGTGTGTTTGTTGATTGTTATTGGATTAAAATGGAGAATATAGTAAAAATCATAATGTTTATAAATTGGTAACAATTGATTTCAAATGTGTTTAAACTCATGTAGTTGTGTTCCTTGTTGTTTATACATGTTGGATATGTATTGTTGTACCTCAAATTGGTGTTTTTGTGAACTTGGATGATGATTTGGAGGGTTTTGGGTGTGAAACCCGTAACAGCAAAAACCTGCAGAATTTCTAATTTCGCCCAGATCATACGCGTATGGGGCATGTTCATACGCGTATGGGCCTTGGCGATACGCGTATCATTGGCGAGTTTTGGGGCCAATACGCGTATGAGATGTCACTTTTCCCGGCCTTCTGGTGTGATGCGTAGGGTATGCGTATGAGGTTTTGCTGTACGCGTATGACAAGGGGCCCTACGCGTATGGTCAGGAAAATTGTAAAATGGGACTTTTCAAAATATCGTTTTCATTTTTCTTTCGTAACTTGTGTTCCGTTTATCCGATTTTTACATTCTTGGTATCGTTGGAAAACTATTGAACTGTACTTTCTTATGATAATAATTTTGAAATTGTTAGCCGATTTAATTATGTCGAGAATTTTGAATAGTGTCGGTTTGTCGACTTTTGTCGTTGTAATTGTGCGTAATTAATGTGTATCATGCATGTGTTTAGATGGGGTTGAGATGATTTGTGGCCGTATGGCAATTAAATGCATTGTTTTGGGCTTAAGTGCAAAGGGTGATTTTGTTAAGAGAGATGGTTGCATATATGTGTGTATTTCAATGTCATGAGTCCTTGTATGCCAAGCATCATGATATGCATTGTTGTGACGTCCTGAGTGACGGTTTAGCTCCAGAGGGAATCTGCTATAACATCGTGAGCCTTAAAAATAAGAGGTATGAATAGCCTTAAAAATAAGAGGACCGAAAGCGATGGTTATAGACGGTCGTGTGCCCATGTGGGGTGTGAGCGATCGGGTCGTGTGCCCGTGTGGGGTGTGAACGATCCATAAATGTCGTGTGCCCGTGTGGGGTGTGAGCGACGGGGAACATCATATGCCCGACGGGGAGTTACAGTGATGTAACGAGTGATGATTCCAGCAGAGTTCTTGAGTGAACTAGTGATGAGAAACATTGAAAGTCGGTACCGCATGTGCATATGCATAGAGTCGTCGTGTCGGTCTCTTGCATTGCATAAATTATTAATGGTTGGTTTATGTGTGGAATGGTGGATAAAATTGATAAATTGATATATGGATATGTGTTGGTGATACTTGTATTGTGTATGGTTGGTATACCTTGGTGATGGAAATATGAATTATACATTGTGTTGCCTTGTGTTTGAATTATGGTGTGATTTGTGGTGAGAACCGTATATATGTGTATTTTTGTGTTGTATATAATTGTATGCAATGATATTATGATTATTTTTCTCACCCTTCTGCTGTTTTATAATGCTCTACGAGGCATTGCAGATTCGAGTTGCTGGAGGTCTTTAGTGAAGCTTAGGACTTCATTCTTTTGTCGGTCGGCTCTGATATGTGACACCGGGTAGTTAGGGAGGCCGTTTGTGATTATTGTGTATTATGTATATATATATATATCTTTTGGCTTGTGCATGTATAACTTGATGTATGACAAACTCTTCATGTGATATATATATATATATATATATATATATATATATATATATATATATATATATATATATATGATATTCAGTTTTAGATTTTCCGCTTTTATTCTAAAATCTGAAAGGTGGGTGTAAGGAACCGAGTTCCTCTGTTGATTGCTACCCCACTGTTGCATATCTTTATGAGCAGGTGTTATATGATTTATTTCAATATAATGTGATTCTTCCCGCCTATGCCATGATAATTTAAATATACTCTGATGAAATTTTGAATTTTCTTTTACTGCTTTATTTAATTGGGGGTGTTACATCATTCATAAACAACAAATTACATATGTTTTTTATTGTTTCTCACTTCTCATTTCCTTGATCCATAGAACCTGTTTAGTTCCGATACAGTTCCTAAGTTATGGATTTGAATCTTAAACGACAAACTTTGAGAATTGGTTGAGTTCTCCTTTCATAGCCCGAATTCAGTCTGCGTTTCTGAGAGTTTCTTTTCTTTGTGAGATGACTGATTTTATCAGTTCAGTGAGAACCTTTGAGAGGTTATTCAGGAAGGAGTTGACATATCAACATCTGACTTTGTTCCTCAAGGTTGTTTCAGAACTTGTTCAGAACCAAAACATCATCATGTTCCATGTGTACATCACTAGTCATGATTTGCATGAACCTCTTGTTCTCACAATAATGATCAACTTATTTGGGGTTGTTCACACATATCTATGAGTTAACTAATTTCTTCAAACGAACATCATTAACGTCATCTTTTATGACATCAGTTGGAGAACCTAGATACCTGAAATGATAGCATCCAATTTCATAGCACAAGTGGTTCTGAGAACACTTGATCTGTTGAAAATCAGATTATCAACATTTTATCTTTACTTGGATGATTTCAGGTTGTTGGAGCTTGATCACCGAACTAGTTAAGAGTTCGTTCGGAATCAACTAAGTCTTTGGGATTCAGTTCTCCATTGAATCTTTTGATCATTCCAGATTCTGACATTGAATCATTTCTAATAATTTGAATTTTTCAGATTCTGAATTTAACAGATTTCTTTCTGAAATTCAAGGTCTTAGAATCAGCAATTTTCCTTCTTTACATGAAGAGGTCCAAAATGAGTTTTTAAATGAGAAAGTCAAGGGTGGACCTAATCTGTTTCTTGAAAACATCTCAAAAACTCATAACGAATTAATCTTCAGCAAACAAGATTTCTTGCTTTCTGATGATTCATCTTTTAATCATATACGTGGTTTTATCCACACGTATTTTCCAGAATGAGCATTCAACAGATACTTCCTTTTATCTAATGAATTTATATTATTAATTGATTCTTCAACTTTAATGAGGCTTCATCTAGAATCAGTGACTTACTCACGAAGTAATCAGATTGATTACAATTTTGTACACAGTTAACTGCTGAACTGTTACAGAAATTGTAAGTGGATTTCATTCTCACCAAGAGTACTTCTACGCACCACGTATGGATCTTTTTCTAACACTGTTAAGTGTTTGATGTGAATCAATAACAGAACCGGAACTCTGATATTAATTGAAGGTGCGAGAAAGACACAAGAAAGGGGGGTTTGAATTGTGTATTTACTCTTTTTGTAACTTTTCACATCTTGTTAATTTGACACTCAAGAACCTTCAATGTTCGTTGAGAGATTCTGATCTATTAACTAAAGAGTATGAGAACTGTATAAGTTTTGTTCATAAGATACGATACTCAGAACTTGCAGTACGGAAGCTTATCAGAGATAGGCTGCAAGGTTCTGACTTTGCTTAATATGAGGTTCTGATATTCAAAGGAAGAACATAAACAAAGATACTAAGAAAAAGAGTAAAGGACACACGATATATCCTGGTTCACCACGCGGGTTAATCCAGTCCACCCTCCTCAGGTGATTTCGCCTTGAGCACAAGGACTTAATCCACTATAGCCAAATCATGATTACACTTGCACGGGCAACAGTCGGTGACTAACCACTTGCACAGCCGCACTGTGACTAACAACCCAATGAACCATTCAGGGATAATGAACCGTTCAGGGATCCAACAGGTTATAACGTTCATTGACCGAGCAGACCCACTGCTGGGATTTCACAGCTAGCCGTTCAGGGATTCATCACAATGAATATAATGCTATTGACCATATTTCAGGATTTTCCACAATGACCCTCAGTCATTGTCATCTCAAGTATCTGATCACCACGTGATCTACTCAAGGGCCTCTACTCACAACTGAACCAAATTCCATATGAGAAGGAGGTTGCCTCATCCTTAATGCAAGGTAAAGATCCATGCAGTCAAGAACAATTTGACATTCTGTTGGACGACTAGATTCATCTTTATCTCTTTGTTTTCTTCTGTTTAAATTCTAACAATTTTGGAAATTATAAGTGGCAAAGAGTATTCTAGTTAAAACCAACAAAAGGCACTATTATAATAATAACAAAAGAGTGTAAGAGCAAAAAAAAAGTTTTCGTATAAGAGCAAATAAAATTGACGATAAATTTAACCTGACATTTAATTTCAGATTCACGATTTTGAGCACAAAAATTTTGTAAGATCAAAATGGTTCTTAATTTTAGAACACAACTGGAAGATCAAAGGATCCTAAATAACCCAAAAAACAAATTGAATCAGACATGGGTGGCTCTGATACCACTTGTTAGGATTGTTCAAAACCTTATGATTTCTATCGATATAGAAATAAAAAACAGAACTCTAAAATAATTTCTATAAGTCAATAGAGCATCAACTTGTATCCCTTGAACTCATATCTGAATACAATTATGAGAATGAAGATGGAAGCGTACCTGAATTTTCCATTAAAATCCTTGAAGGTTCCGGGTATGAGTCCTTCCGATTTATAGAGTTCCTTAGGGTTCCTTGAATCTCCTCTGATGGGGATGAAGAGAGAAAACCTCAAAAACCTCATTTTGTTCATACTCTACAAATGGGGACCATAACCCATTTAAATAACCCTAGGGTTATTTCTTAATTTTCAATATTCTAATTTGACCCCTCATCAAATTAGATATTACTTACGGTATCTACACAATAACCCGACCTTTCATGACATTTATGCTTTTAGCCACAAACTTAATATTATATTAATTAGACACCTTTAAGTCTTGACTAATTAAAATAATGACACTAACACCTTAAATATTACATTTGTGACCCATAATTCTAATATATATATATATATATATATTTGTAGAAAAACTCGAGTCTATGCACGAGATACATTTTTGGGTGGTATATGGTTTTGGACGCGCATTTGTTTACATGCTATCATAAAAATAAGAAATTGAAAAAAGAAAAAACTTAAGAATAATAGTAAATTTATATTGAAATAGTAATACATGTAAAAGATGAAAGGTAAATAACAATATAAAGAATAATATGATTAAAAATAAAAACTATTGAAATTTGTATCAGACAAATCAATTGTTTTAGTTTTTTTTTTTGCAAATAAGACAATTATTTTATAAGAGAGAATACAATTTTTAAATATGTACTCGATTTTTTTAATAAGCTCCCGTAATGTTTTTAAAAAATTTGAAAAAAATAGTTGATAAATCTCTATTATTCAATATTTAGATCAGTAGTAAAGTTGTTCCCGTTTATAACAATAATATTTTTTTCCCATATATAAAAATATTTTAATCAACAGTATATTTTTCCTATTTATAAATATTATTTTTGTTTTAACAATATTTTAAAAAAATTCTGAATCAATTGTAAATTTGTTCTTGTTTATAACAATAATTATATCAGTAGTTTCGTTTTTTCTGTTTCAAATTGATTTCAGGATATGAGAAAACAAAATTTATTAAAATTTAATTGACTTACTGAATATTTAGATCAGCAGTTGTCAATATATATATATATATATATATATATATATATATATATATATATATATATATATATATATATATATATATATATATAGGATATTGCATTTATTTTTGTATTAGAGCAGTTTGATAAAAATTGTGATAAACATTAAGATAGATATTGATTTTTAATAAAATTAAAAAAAAACAATTGTTATGAAAATTTATTTATTTATTTATTTTAATAAGTAATACCAATTGAAGAAACTAATATAATATAATATTTGTAATCAATTTTAATCCCCACTCTTTAATCAATTTTAACTAATATAATATCTGTAAATGAATAAAATACGACCATTGTAATTGTACTGTAGAAAAAAACATAACTTAAAAATAATAATATCAAAGACGGTATATTAACACATTTAAAATAAATGAATAAATGAGGGAAATTTGAATTTGTAAAAAGAAAAAGACATAAAAAATTGAGAGAAAATTAACAATTGTTGAAGTGACATAAGAGAGAATTTGTATCCAATGTCAGAAAAGGAAAAAGAAAGTGAAAAAAAAAAGTAAATCCAACATTAAATGTTATATCAATACTTTCAAACAAAATAATCATTAATCATTTAGTTAAATATTAATTTTAAGTGTTGAGGCTGCAAATCTAATATTAAAAGTATTAGGATCCTATCATGTTTGACAATGTAAAATTTTTGAGATAACGATAGCTAATTCATACTAAATACAATATATGGTTTTTTGAACAGAATTAGAACCTTGATGCGAACTTTAACTTGGTTATTCAAGTTTCAGTCAATGTAGAGAAAATCATAAATTTGATATTATAATCCTAAAGACATTATTAGATTAAAATATATAATATAGATCACACAATGCAACCCATCTTATCAGCTTCTTCATGAATGGAAACTTTATCTTTAATAATAGTGATGGTTCCATAACCAAATTGATCTAGTCATCCTATAACAACATTTGTATTTTCTCTGCCACTTGAATTGCATGCATTAACTGTAATAATAATAATCATATAGAAAAATTTGGGAAAGAAGGGCAAAGTCTATCTCCGATGAATTCTAGCGCCGGTCCGGCAACCGTCTTCTTCCCCCACCATCAACGTTTCTTATGTGTTCCATCTCCAACCAAGATTCAGGTCCATTAAAGGAGTTTCCTTGGGTACGGCCAGTTGGACTGGGGTGGGTTTGGTTTAAACTCCTAATTTTCGAATTAGGGACATTCTCACTCCGATTTGCTGGGTTGTAGCCGCGACGGCTCTTGCGGTGGTTTCTTTTATTCGTTTAGTTTGGGTAGCTTTTCTGATGGAATGGAAGATGGCAATAAGGAGAGGGTTCCGTAACATCGTGCCCAGGTGGGACGTTTTCTCGAAGGGGAAAGTTCTTTGTGAGAGAGACGACTCTTCTCTCGTGACTATATATTTTTCTGAGTTTCCTGATCGGATAGGTTCGAAGGATTTATTTGATTTGTTTGGTTGCGCCAACGATGTCTCTGAGGTGTCGATTGCCCCTAGGAGAAATAAATGGGGTAAAAGGTTCGGTTTCGCTAGATTCTTTGGGGTGGAGGATGAGAGGGTTTTGGCGATTCAGCTTGACAGCATCCAGATTGACGGTCGAAAAATTCACGCAAACCTTCCGAGGTTTGCAAGGGATTCTCGCGGCGAACTTGGTAGGCTTAAAGTCAGTAGTGGGGTTCCTAATGGCAGCAACAACAGTCACTTTCTTCATCGCGCCTTCGATTCCAGAAAGCAGATTCAAGCTCCAAGCCGAGACGGCAAGAGGTCTTACGCTGAAGTGGCGGGTAAGAAGATTGTCACGGTGCAGGGCCATGTAGATGAAGAAGGGGCTGCTGTGGTTGATTTCTCTTCTGATACCTTGGTGAAAGAAAACCTTCGTAAAGCTTACCTTGGCATTGTTATTACGCCCGATTCGTCCTACTGTATGCAATCGGGTCTTGAATTTGAAGGCTATTTCTCGATTAAGGTCACTCCGTTGGGGTCGACTTTTTGTCTGCTTGAAGAACCCGTTGAAGGTGCGATTCATGACCTGATTGTCGACGGCGAATCCTGTTGGAAACAATGGTTCAAAGTAATTAGGCCTTGGAAGGAGACGGACGTGGACACCGATAGGGTGTCTTGGGTGTGTTTATATGGGGTTCCCTACCACGCCTGGCATACGGATTTCTTCAAGTCGTTTGCGAATTCTTTCGGCAGTTTTATATGCGCGGATGAAAGCACTTTATCATGGGAGCGCAAAGACATAGCGAGAATCAAGGTGAAGGTTTTGCGCGGTTTCAAATTCAAAGAATCTTTGAAGGTGGTGATAGACAAGATTCCGTTTATGATCTTTTTATGGGAAGAATCTCTTGAAGTGGTTGGAGCGACCTCTCACAAGCTCCTTAACCATCTTTCTGATTCGGATTCTATATCGTCATGTTCTGATGACGAGCTGCGAAGCCATTTTAATGACTTGTGGGAAGAAGAGATTGGAGAAAAAGTGTAAGGAGTGGCAGATACGTTCTCGGAGAAAGTTATTCCCGGTGATGCTCCTGGTGGAGGT
Organism: Lathyrus tuberosus; assembly: GCA_022829125.1. Taxonomy (NCBI): domain Eukaryota; kingdom Viridiplantae; phylum Streptophyta; class Magnoliopsida; order Fabales; family Fabaceae; genus Lathyrus; species Lathyrus tuberosus. The sequence goes on from JALAZF010000365.1 coordinate 6,307,196, forward strand.
CCGGCGTTTGGTCGGAAGGGACCTAACTTGGTCGGTTCTGCCATTGGGGTTTCTTCTAGTTCTGATCCTATTTCAAGGTCTTATGTTGCAGCCATTAGGGTTGTGAAGGTTTCGAGCACCACAACTGTTGAATCTGATGCTGTTGCTGAAAATTCGATTTCAAAGGTGGTCTGTAGTTTGGCATCTGCTGCCCACAGGGATGTTCAAGCTTCTCTACCGGTTCACAATAGGAAGGGAGCCAAGAGGGTCAAATTTCGTTACTGTTTGCAAGATGAAGGGATTCTCAACCCTAAGTCTTATCGCTTGAAAAGGAAGAGCTCAAAGAAGAGACTAAAATCGTTTTATTCTCTTTCAGTTGGTTGTACTCAGTCCTCGCACCCTTGTGGGGAGGAAGTTTCGGGGTCTGAACTGGTTACTAGGTCGAATCTGGTTGCTTACGATAATCAATCGGAGGAGTCTGTTATTCTAAGGAATAATGGGAGGATGTGGGATAATATTAATGGAAAAGTTGGGGAGAGGCTTTGGAATACTATGGTGGATATCGGTGTATCGACCTTAGACACGAATGGTACTTTCAAGAAGAAGATTATGGAGTTGAAGAAATTGGACAAGATTAGATTGTTGTCTAGGAGGGAGAATACTAATGTGGTGAAATTATTATAGGATCTCTTAATATTCGTGGGGGTGGTAGCTCATTGAAGAGGAGGAGGACTAGTCATCTGATTAAGAAAGGAAAGGCCGACATGTTCCTTCTTCAAGAAACGAAACTTTCTTCTCTTAATGAGAAAATGGTCAAGAGTTTTTGGAACAACAAAGACATTGGTTTCTCGTTCTCTGAATTTAGAGGTCATTCGGGGGGCATAATCATTCTATGGAAGGAAGGCGAGATCGAAGTCATTCATAGCTTTAGAGGGGACGGCTATTTGGGGGTGAAAGTGAAATGAAGGGGCTGCCTCTACTATGTTACTAATATTTATTCTCCTTGTGAGCTCTCCTTGAAAAAGCTATTATGGTGTAATTTGTTGTCTCTTAAGGACAAACACTCAGACGGTGAGTGGATTTTATGCGGCGATTTCAATGCGGTGGAAAATAATAAGGAAAGGAAAGGTAGGGCAGTCGTTCATAGAAATTCGGAGATGAACCTTTTCAGTGAGTTTGTTGCCAAGAGCAACTTGGTAGATATCCCTTGCAAAGGGAAAAAATTTACTTGGTTTAGCAGGGATGGTAAATCGATGAGTCGTATTGATCGTTTCTTAGTCTCGAATACTATTGTTATTAGATGGGGGCTGGTTGGGCAGTTGATTGTTAATAGGGACATTTCAGATCATTGCCCTATTTGGTTGGTGAAGGATGATGCGAATTGGGGTCCGAAACCTTTCAAGGTGAACAACGAATGGTTCTCTAATAGTTCTTTCATTTCTTTTGTTGAAATGGAGTGGAAGAATTTGGTAGTCGCTGGTAGGGGCGATTTTGTTCTCAAGGAGAAGTTGAGGTTGCTTAAGATTAGTCTTAAGAGGTGGAATTCAAAGGTTTTCGGTAGATACGAGTTGGAAATGGAGGAAGGTGTGAAGGAGATGAACGAAGTGGATGAGTTTCTTTCTCTTAACATTGGAGGTGAGTCGGAAGAGATTCTTTTAAAGAGAAAGGAAGTGACGAGCCGTTTTTGGCTTAATCTTAGGATCAAAGGGAACATGTTAATTCAGAAGGCGAGAATGAAATGGAGTAACGATGGCGACAAAAATAGTAGGTTTTTTCATAATGTCATGAAAGATAGGAGGAATCATAATCACATTGGGTCGATCATTACGACCAATGGGATTGTGGATTCGGTTGGTAAAGTTAAGGAAGCGGTTTTGGAGTTCTTTACTAGTATTTACAAGGAGGAAGACTTGGCTAGGCCCTCTCTTGAAGGTATATCTCTTAATTGTCTTGATTTGGAGGAGAGGGAGTCTCTTGAAGGGCTTTTCTCGGAGAGTGAGATTAGAAATGAGGTTTGGAGTTGTGGGGGTCGAAAAGCCCGGGCCCCGATGGCTACTCACTTTTATTTATCCGGAAATGTTGGCACTTTATGAATGATTATTTTGTCAACTTTTTCAACGATTTTCATTCTACTTCGGTGTTGTCAAAAGCCATTACTTCGTCCTTTTTGACTCTTATCCCTAAGAACTCTAATCCTTTGGGATTAGTTGATTATCATCCTATTTGTTTGGTGGGTTGTCTTTACAAAGTTTTATCTAAGCTTTTAGCGGGAAGGTTGGAAATGGTTTTGGATTCTATGATTTCTCCTAGCCAAAGCGGGTTCGTTCGCGGAAGACAATTGGTTGATGGGTTTTAGTTGCTAACGAATTAGTGGACTTCTATAGAAAGGAAGGTAAGACGGGTATCCTTTTTAAGGTGGATTTCGAGAAGGCCTAAGACAAAGTCAATTGGAATTTTCTTAGAGTCCTTATGCGAAGGATGGGTTTCGGTGATATTTGGTTGAGGTGGATGGATCTTTTGGTTTTCCATAGCGATATGTCGGTGTTGGTTAACGGTAGTCCGACTAAGGAGTTTTGGGCGGAACGGGGGCTAAGGCAAGGAGAGCCTTTGTCTCTGTTTCTCTTTGTCTTGGTGGCGGAGGGTTTAGCTGGTTTGGTGAGAAAAGCGGTGGATATAGGGGTTTACGAGAGAGCATTGGTGAAAAGAGGTTGCATTGTGGATATTCTTCAATTCGCGGACGACACTTTGTTGGTCGGGAATTGTTGTTGGAATCAAGTTTGGGCTTTCAAGGCGGTTCTTAGGAGTTTTGAGTTAGTTTCGTGTTTGGGCATTAACTTTCACAAAAGTAAGTTGATTGGCTTGAATGCGAATGCCAACTTTTTAGAAGCAGTGGCGTCTTTCCTTTCATGTAGGATTGAGGAGTCTAGCTTTAAGTTTCTTGGCATTTTAATTGGTTCCAATCCTAGAATGATTTCATCTTGGAATCCGTTGGTTGATAGAATTAAAAAGCATCTTGCTAGTTGGAAGGGGCGGTTTCTTAGCCTTGGTGGAATAATCACTCTCCTTAAATCGGTGTTATGCTCTTTGTCCATTTTTACCATGTCGTTCTACAAAATGCCAACCAAGATTGCAAAAGATATTATTAGTATTCAAAGTAATTTTCTTTGGGGAGGAACGCAGGAGCGGAGGCGGGTTCATTGGGCCGGTTGGAATGATGTTTGTTTGCCTATCGATAAGGGTTGTTTAGGCATTCAGCACATTTCGGTTTTTAATGAAGCTCTTCTTATCAAGTGGAAATTGAGGATTGTTCAAGGTTCAAAATCGTTATGGTATCGTATCTTGAAGGCTAGACACGGTGACATTTGCATGCAAATGGTGAAGGGTGATTTTCTTTCTTGTTCTAAATTTTCTTCATCCACATGGTGGGAAGATTTAGTTAAAATTGAGAAGAAGAGGGAGGTTTCGATTTTCGCCAAAAATTGTAAATTTATTTTAGGGAATGGTTATACTACTCCCTTTTGGCATTCTATTTGGATTGGCAATTGTTGTTTGAAGGATCGCTTCCCTGGTATTTACGCGGTTTGGGACCTTCAGGACGCATCCGTAGCGGGTATGGGAGGTTGGGAGGGAGATGCTTGGAGGTGGGGCTGTTTCAGTGTCCAACCGGAATCACAGCAGTCCGTTACAGCCAGTATGGAGCTGTTACTGCTTTTAATTTGCGGTGCTGGCCCTGTTTCGGCTGCCCGCGATTTTGTTCATTGGGCGCCGGAGGCGACGCTGAGCTTTTCGGTCAGCTCATTCGTACAGGCCCTGGCCGAGTCTGGGGCTGTTCCCGGCAGCGTAACGGTGACTGATACGGTTTGGATTTCTTTGTGAAAATCTCAGGTTCAGGCTAGGATCAAGGCGTTTGGTTGGCGGGTATTGAGGAAGAGGTTACCTACTAGGGACACCCTTTTACGTAAAGGTATTATTTTTCCCGATATTTCTTCATCTTGTGTGGATACGTCGGGAGAGGTTCCGGTTAGCCTTAAGGATAGCTTTTTGAGGTGGAATTACTTTTGCTTGTCTCGGAAAATTAGATCCGGGAAAGTTGAGATTTTTTGGTTGGCTATTTGTTGGAAGATTTGGAACCTCAGAAACGGTATAATTTTTGAAAACATCGAGTGGAATATTCTCGACGTGGTTTGGGACATCAAGATATTGGTTTGGAAGTGGTCCCTTATTGGAGAAATGATCAAAACCAATTGTAATTTTTACGATTTTTGTAAAAATCCGATGTATTTTTTATCATAGTTTCTTTTGGTTTTCATTGCCTCTCCTTTGTTGAGTTCATATTTCTCGATCTTTTGTAATCAGATTCAAGAACCCTTAGTTCTCGCTTTAATGAAATCTTGCTTACAAAAAAAACTGTAATATTCAAACTCAACATGTAATTGCATCATACCAAAATATACATGTACTAAATAAATTTCAATAAATAAAAAAATTGAACTCGCTTCCTAACACTTTTTCCACAACATCTAATTCATCTTTTTCACTCCAACCATTCCTTTTAACTCATCCTTTGAATCTGTTCACTGGATTTCTTTCCATCTTCCAATATTCAATTTCACCAGTTGATCTGTACTTAGTCGAATCGTCAGATGTAGAGTGGTGCCCTACTCTATAAGTAAGAGCTTGAACATCATTATTCTGTATTACATTAATAATGATCAACTCATCTTTGCATGAAATGAAATTTTTAGTTCAATCAAATATATCTCGATTAAAAGTGGTTTTTATTCTTTTATAGCAATTTTGTGTGCAGTATGAATTGTTCCATTAACCACAAGAGCATCATTTCCATTTATTCTAATACTCCATACGCCATAAGTTTGACATTTCACCACAATACCATTACCTAAACAAACACCATAAGTACAAGTAGTCTAGTTTTTCTAATATACGAAGTTAATCATATAAACTTGAGAATGATATAGAGCATGTTTGAATAAACAACTCAAGTAGGTAGAATTTGTTTAAAATCATAATAATCTGTTATTTCTTCAAAGAGCTTTTTCACTGCATAATCAATCTATAAAAAGTTCACATCTTAATACTATAATAGAGTAAAAGCATGTAGGTTAAATGAAAATAATTAAAAAAATTTGTCAAAAATAAAAACTCAATGTAAATAAAAAACTGTTACCTCATCTTGATTCTTATAAGCTTGAGCACAATCAATATAGCCTATGTGCAGCCTATATCTAACCTGAACAGAAACAAACACATCTACAAGATTATTTCATATAGCCTATGTGCCGCTCTATATTGCATTAGAGACAATTTTCTCATTATCTTGTATTTGGATCACTCAAGTATGGTCTTGGCAGCATCAATTAATATTGCTCTAAAATCATCGGCAGCTCGACCAAGCACTGTGTACCCTTTTTTGTCCTCCATATCCACATTTTCACCATGCCTTATAAGAAGGAGAGGTACTTGCAAACCGAAAATAAGATAGATATTTAGACCACATCAACCAACGGTGGATCAAAGGCCCTAGTTTAGTGTGATCAATATTTTCTCTTAAAAAAACTATTAAAGGTCTTTCATTCTTTAAGAATCTCAAAAGTTGAGCAGTGCACTAATCAGCACATGTATATGGGAGTTTCAACTCGTCGCGTTTACTTGTGGCAAGTTTCAACTTGAATCTCTTAAACAACGCATCACCACGTTCTTCCTCATCAAAAGAACCAGCAGTGAGAAATACCTAACACCGCAACAAGAAATTCAATACTGAAGAGGCTCTTGCAGCATGGTCAAGAGGCTGCAAAAATGGTCACAAGATATTGCTAACAAATCATGAGAAATTATGTATTGTAGAAATCATGAAATAACCTTAGCATTTGCATAATCATAGAACTTGAAAGAAAATGACTATACTTATAACGCATTGTATCAAAATTTGCGCACAATGGTTAACAATTGAGACAATTAATTGGATTCTTTTTTATCTTCACCGACATTAGAAACCTGTATTTCACATCTGCATGTTTTCAGCATGTGATGACTCTGAATGTGATGAGCATTCATATGAATTTGTATGCTCAAATCTCCTTACTTCATTCACATTAACATGATTCATTTCATGTGGTTTTGTTTGACTATTGATTTCTAGTAATTCTTTTGTCTGGATCCTCCCTACATTACAATCAGACAATACTCCCAGCACACCAGTTTCATCACCAAGCATTTGGTATATGTTATTAGTCTGTTCTGCAATCTCTGTGAAATCCCTACCGGAAAAACCATAGTTTTAGATATGATTGTTGGGAACCTCGGTAGGTATAAGAGTACCAGGAGCACCCATCATATCAATAATGTATTTACTGCATCAACACAATTCAAAACAGAGTTTAAAATTGTTTCAACATTACCACGAGATTGGCATAGTTTGTTTAATTAGAAGGTTGTTTGCCAAATATAACAGAAGCGTACTTTAAAAGATAAAAGATAAATTCTTGGAGTTCTGAATTCTATGAAAGACCATTCAAATAGAGTAACTAAAAGTCACAAGAGGATCAAAGTAAGCAAAAGTTGCAATTAATGAACTCTACATTAGTCTGAAATAAATTAAGCAATTGTTCCTTTACGTCCTAAATCACATTTACCAGAAGATCCTATACTTAATTTAAGAATTTAGAAATTTTATATACTTGTCAACTTCATAAAGGTAGAACAATTCTCCATCTCAAATGATATGAAGAGTTTTACGAAGCATCAGAAATACAAAATGGCAAATGTGAAATAAAATTTCTTTGGAATCTCTGCCTCTGGAATCTGGACTATCACGACAACAAAGTACACTAAGAAATTTCCGACTCAAGAGAATACATGTTGGTTGTAATCACTCATCAACTATGTAAGAGAATAGTTAAAAAGGACCATTGCATTAAGCACCCTTAAAAGCTAAGAAACACGAACACTCCTAACACAATACTGACACAACAGCATTATTAATAATTTGAAAAATAAATAAATTAAATATAATCACAAGTGACACATCATTTTTCAGAGGTGTCGGTGCTACAAGCAATATTTAAATGGGGAATAGAAATTGTACCATAAAATAAATACCTTCCATCATCAGCTTCAATTAAATTTACAGCCCCATCATCAGTTCCTGTGTAATAGCTCCCTTTTACAAGCATGCAGGGAATATTAATCCTATCAGTCAGTACCTAAGCATCAAAAGAATGAAAATAACTTCAATTGAAATCAAACAAATTGGTTGAGCATGACCAAATTTGAAAATTGAAATTCAAAGTAACCTATAAGTAAATGTTCTTAGCTGAGAGATAAAGGAATTTCATTTTAGTTGTGTATATTGCTTATTAATTTTATGGGAATTCTGCCGTTGGACAAATGATAAGAATTACCAACTACAAAAGATATATATACTGTTGGAAATTCACCACAACCTATGGTGATTCCACTTCAATCTTGATCTCAAGATTGATAACCAACCCACAAACAATACGTAATGACAATGAAAGAAGAAGAACAAACAAGAACATCAAGAAAGAAAAGAGAGAGAAGATAAATATTTGGAGGAGAAGTGTTACCCACTAATTGTGGGATTTCTGTTATTATTGTATTTTCACTGCTAACCGCAACTGTGAATGCTATACAATGTTATGATTACAATGCAAGGATACTTCCTATTTATAGATATAGATTTGCAAAGGCCCAAAATTAAAAGCCCAAAATATCAAATCTAATCTAAACAAATCTGAATCCAATCAAATCAAATTTAACACGATTCTGTCGAAACAACCTAAACAATTCGACACGACACTAAGCTATGAATGCTTCGACTTCGACACTATGAATTCCATTTAACACACCACCTAATTCATTGTGTCTAAACTATCTACATTCATCATGGCTCTTAGTCTTCTGAAGGCTTCGACCTGCACTCCATTCGTCATGATATCTGCAATCTGATTCTCAGTTCTGCAGTGTTCCAAATTCATCTTCCCTTCTGCTACCTGCTCTTGAAGATAATGAAACCTCATTTCGATGTGCTTGCTTCGACCGTGTGCTATTGGATTCTTCGCCAAGTTGATAGCTGACATGCTGTCGATCTTCATGGTAATTGCTCCATGATTCTTCTCTGTAATCTCTTCGACCAAGTTCACCATCCAGGTTGCTTGACATGCACAAAGAGAAGCAGCTATATATTATGCTTCTCATGATGACAATGCCACTACTGGCTCCTTTCTCGAACTCCAAGCAACTGGTGCACCCCCTAACATAAACACGTATCCAGCTGTGGATTTTCTATCCTCAGCATCACTACACGAACTAGAGTCGGTGTATCCCACTAACTTGCATTCTTTCCCTTCATCAACTGCAGGAAACAAAATGCCATAGTCGAGAGTCCCCTTCAGATACCTCAGTATCCTCTTCGTCGCTGTTAGGTGTGATAACTTTGGCTTCTGCATGAATCTACTTACCATACCCACACTGTATGCTAAGTCAGGCCTTGTGTGACAAAGGTATCTAAGTGACCCAATAAGTCTTCTATATTGGGTTGGATTGACATCATCTTCGTCTGGATCCTTCGACAGTTGCAGTCTGGTCTCAGCTGGAGTCGAAGTTGAGTTGCAATCTTGCATCTCAAATCTCTTGAGTATTTCGCCTGCATATCTTCTTTGGTGCATCATCAAACCTCTACTAGTCTTGTAGAATTCGATGCCAAGGAAATATGAGAGATTTCCCAAGTCTGACATTTCAAACTCCTCACTTAGGTCATGTTTGAAATCTTCGATCTCCTTCTTGCAACTCCCTGTTATCAACAAATCATCGACATAGAGACATAGTATAAGCAATTCATTATTGCTTCTCCTTACATACACTCCATGCTCAGTCGTACACTTCACAAATTCCTTCTCCCTTAAGAAGCTGTCGATTTTCTTATTCCAAGCTCTTGGAGCTTGCTTAAGTCCATACAGGGCTTTATGCAGCCTGTACACTTTTCCTTCTTGGCCTCGTTTCACATACCCAGCTGGTTGTGCGACATAAACTTCTTCATCTAAGGGACCATTAAGGAACGCACACTTCACGTACATCTGACATGTGTGCCAATTGTTCATATTTACTAGACCAACAACCAACTTGATTGTTTCGATTCTAGCAACAGGTGCGAACACTTCACCGAAGTCGATTCCTTCCTTCTGTAAAAATCCTTTCGCCAAAATTCTCGCCTTGTGTCAAGTTACTTCTCCTCTAGGATTCACCTTTACCTTGTAAACCCACTTCACATCAATTGCCTTCTTGCCTTGAGGCAATTCGACAAGTGACCATGTGTTGTTGACTTCGATGGACTCTAACTCTTCATTCATGGCTTTCACCCACTTCGAATCTTTCAATGCCTCAGCTGCATTGACTGGTTCGACATCTGCGTAGAAAGCATAATGTACCAGCTCACCCTCTTCATCGACCACATCATCTGATGTAATTACACATTCTTGCAACCTTGCAGGCATGTGTCTTGTTCGTCGAGGTCTGCTTGAACCTGCTTCATCTGCAACTGGTTCCTGTCGAACTTCTCTTTCGACTTCAGTTGCTGGTTCTTCACAAGAGATTCTCACTGAATCCTTCTTGGCATTCTCATCCTAATCCCATTCTTTAAGATCATCTATGATCACGTCCCTGCTGATCACTACCTGCTTATTCACTAGGTCGAACAACTTGTAACCTCCAGCCGAATGATATCCTATCAAGATCATCTGATTCGACTTGTCATCAAGCTTCCTTCTCAACTGATCTGGCACATGTCTATGTGCTATAGATCCAAACACTTTCAAGTGACTGAGGCTTGGCTTGACACCAGACCAACATTCTTCTGGTGTAACTCCTTCAAGCTTCTTCGCCGGACATCTGTTCAAAATATACGTTGCTGTCGAAACTGCTTCTCCCTATAATTCTTTGGGTAGATGTTTTCCATTCAACATACTTCTCACCATATTCATGATGGTTCTGTTCTTTCGTTCTGCAACTCCATTTTGCTGTGGTGTATAGGGTGGCACCACCTCATGCACAATCCCTTATTTTTCACATAATGCATCGAACTCTTTCGACACATACTCTCCACCACCATCTGTCCTCAGAATTTTCAGCTTTCGACCACTCTGTCTTTCGACCATAGATTTGAATCTGGAAAATACCTCAATCACGTCACTTTTCTTCTTGATGAGGTAAGTCCACAACTTTCGACTGAAATCATCTATAAACGTGACAAAATATATGTTCCCTCCAATCGAATCCACCTGGATTGGACCACATACATCAGAGTATATGACTTCAAGAATTTCCTTCGACTTCCTTCCTGCATCCTTGCTGAAGCTATTCTTGTGTTGTTTCGACTGAACACACTCTTCAAAGACTTCACTTGGAATGTCGATTTCTGGTAATCCTGAAACCATATTTCTTCTCTTCAGCTCTCTGATGTCATTGAAGTTGAGATGGCCTAGTCGAAAATGCCATAACCACTCATCTCTGTTGGCTGCTGTTGCTAGACACTTGTGCTCCATCACCTTGAGTTCAATCTTGAAGGTCCTATTCTGAGACATTGGAGCCTTCAAGATCAACCTACCACCTGCGCCGAGAATTGTCATTATCTTGTCTTCGATAACTACCTTGTAGTTATTTTCAACTAGCTGCCCTATACTGAGCAAATTACTCTTCATACCTGGAACGTACAACACATTGGAAATTATTGATCTTTTGCCATCTTTCCTCATAATCAGAACATCACCAACACCTTCAGCTGCTAGAGTGTTGTCATTTGCAAACTTCACCGTGTTCTTCGACGAGGGCTTCATGTTGACGAACCAATCTTTCCTCCCAGTCATGTGTGATGAGCATCCTGAGTCCAAGTACCACTGATCTTGGAATCTTTCTTCATCTTTTGTTGTGACCATCAGCAACGTCTCTTCTTCTTCATGCTTCGCCAGATTTGCATCAGTTTCTTGATTTTTCTTCTTTTCTGGACAGTTACTAACATAATGGCCATACTTCTGACAATTGAAACATTGAATGTGACTTTTGTCAGATTTTCGATCACCACCTTTTCTTCTACCTGCAGCCCCACCTCTTTGGTTGCCTTGGTTCCAAGGTTTCTTCTGATTCGACTGGTTTCCTCATTTGTTGCCATTCCAGCTTCCTTTACCTTTCCTTTCCTTTTCTGACTGCGCCTGCAAAGCCATATCACTCTTCGATTGTCCTGCAGCTCTCTCAGCCATCCTTTGTTCATGAGACTCAAGCGTCCCTTGAAGCTCTTCTTTCGTCAATACTGACAAGTCTTTCGACTCTTCTATGGCTACTACCACGTGGTCGAATTTTGGAGCCAATGAACTCAAGATCTTTGAAACAAATGATCTTGATGTCAACACCTCTCCACATACTTTGATTTGATTCACCAGCTTTGTAACTCTGGTGAAGAAATCTGTAATACTTTCGTTGTCTTCCATCTGAAGCAACTCATATGTTCTCTTGTGAGTTTGTAACCTCACCTCTTTCACCTTCTCTGCGCCTCCAAATGACTTTTCAAGAATCTCCCATGCTTCCTTTGCTGATTCTGCATCGCTAACTTTTTCAAGGTTATCTGGATCAACACATTGATGGAATATAAACATCGCTTTATAATCTTTCTTCTTCAATTCTTTGTGTGCATCCTTTTCTTGATCCTTCGCGTTCTCCCCAAGCGGTGTTACTCATTCCTTCACAAGATCCCAAAGATCTTGATAATAGAAAACCACCTTGATCTGCTTGCACCAATTCTCATCATTATCTTTCTTAAGAATTGGTAGGGTCGCCGGAAAGTACCCATTAGAATGATTCATAGCCATCACGACTTTCTTCCTTGAATCGCAACCGGAGCTCTAGATACCAGATGTTGGAAATTTACCACAACCTATGGTGATTCCGCATCAATCTTGATTTCAAGATTGATAACCAACCCACAAACAATACGTAATGACAATGAAAGAAGAAGAACAAACAAGAACAGCAAGAAAGAAAAGAGAGAGAAGAGAAATATTTGGAGGAGAAGTGTTACCCACTAACTGTGGGATTTCTGTTATTATTGTATTTTCACTGCTAACCGCAACTGTGAATGCTATACAATGTTATGATTACAATGCAAGGATACTTCCTATTTATAGATATAGATTTGCAAAGGCCCAAAATTAAAAGCCCAAAATATCAAATCTAATCTAAACAAATGTGAATCCAATCAAATCAAATCTAACAAGATTCTGTCGAAACAACCTAAACAATTCGACACGACACTAAGCTATGAATGCTTCGACTTCGACACTATGAATTCCATTTAACACACCACCTAATTTATTGTGTCTAAACTATCTACATTCATCACGGCTCTTAGTCTTCTGAAGGCTTCGACCTGCACTCCCTTCGTCATGATATCTGCAATCTGATTCTCAGTTCTGCAGTGTTCCAAATTCATCTTCCCTTCTGCTACCTGCTCTTGAAGATAATGAAACCTCATTTCGATGTGCTTGCTTCGACCGTGTGCTATTGGATTCTTCGCCAAGTTGATAGCTGACATGCTGTCGATCTTCATGGTAATTGCTCCATGATTCTTCCCTGTAATCTCTTCGACCAAGTTCACCATCCAGGTTTCTTGACATGCACAAAGAGAAGCAGCTATATATTATGCTTCGCATGATGACAATGCCACTACTGGCTCCTTTCTCGAACTCCAAGCAACTGGTGCACCCCCTAACATAAACACGTATCCAGCTGTGGATTTTCTATCCTCAGCATCACTACACCAACTAGAGTCGGTGTATCCCACTAACTTGCATTCTTTCCCTTCATCAGCTGCCGGAAACAAAATGCCATAGTCGAGAGTCCCCTTCAGATACCTCAGTATCCTCTTCGTCGCTGTTAGGTGTGATACCTTTGGTTTCTGCATGAATCTACTTACCATACCCACACTGTATGCTAAGTCAGGCCTTGTGTGACAAAGGTATCTAAGTGACCCAATAAGTCTTCTATATTGGGTTGGGTTTACATCATCTTCGTCTGGATCCTTCGACAGTTGCAGTCTGGTCTCAGCTGGAGTCGAGAGTTGCAATCTTGCATCTCAAATCTCTTGAGTATTTCGCCTGCATATCTTCTTTGGTGCATCATCAAACCTCTACTAGTCTTGTAGAATTCGATGCCAAGGAAATATGAGAGATTTCCCAAGTCTGACATTTCAAACTCCTCACTTAGGTCATGTTTGAAATCTTCGATCTCCTTCTTGCAACTCCCTGTTATCAACAAATCATCGACATAGAGACATAGTATAAGCAATTCATTATTGCTTCTCCTTACATACACTCCATGCTCAGTCGTACACTTCACAAATTCCTTCTCCCTTAAGAAGCTGTCGATTTTCTTATTCCAAGCTCTTGGAGCTTGCTTAAGTCCATACAGGGCTTTATGCAGCCTGTACACTTTTCCTTCTTGGCCTCGTTTCACATACCCAGCTGGTTGTGCGACATAAACTTCTTCATCTAAGGGACCATTAAGGAACGCACACTTCACGTACATCTGACATGTGTGCCAATTGTTCATATTTACTAGACCAACAACCAACTTGATTGTTTCGATTCTAGCAACAGGTGCGAACACTTCACCGAAGTCGATTCCTTCCTTCTGTAAAAATCCTTTCGCCAAAAGTCTCGCCTTGTGTCAAGTTACTTCTCCTCTAGGATTCACCTTTACCTTGTAAACCCACTTCACATCAATTGCCTTCTTGCCTTGAGGCAATTCGACAAGTGACCATGTGTTGTTGACTTCGATGGACTCTAACTCTTCATTCATGGCTTTCACCCACTTCGAATCTTTCAATGCCTCAGCTGCATTGACTGGTTCGACATCTGCGTAGAAAGCATAATGTACCAGCTCACCCTCTTCATCGACCACATCATCTGATGTAATTACACATTCTTGCAACCTTGCAGGCATGTGTCTTGTTCGTCGAGGTCTGCTTGAACCTGCTTCATCTGCAACTGGTTCCTGTCGAACTTCTCTTTCGACTTCAGTTGCTGGTTCTTCACAAGAGATTCTCACTGAATCCTTCTTGGCATTCTCATCCTAATCCCATTCTTTAAGATCATCTATGATCACGTCCCTGCTGATCACTACCTGCTTATTCACTAGGTCGAACAACTTGTAACCTCCAGCCGAATGATATCCTATCAAGATCATCTGATTCGACTTGTCATCAAGCTTCCTTCTCAACTGATCTGGCACATGTCTATGTGCTATAGATCCAAACACTTTCAAGTGACTGAGGCTTGGCTTGACACCAGACCAACATTCTTCTGGTGTAACTCCTTCAAGCTTCTTCGCCGGACATCTGTTCAAAATATACGTTGCTGTCGAAACTGCTTCTCCCTATAATTCTTTGGGTAGATGTTTTCCATTCAACATACTTCTCACCATATTCATGATGGTTCTGTTCTTTCGTTCTGCAACTCCATTTTGCTGTGGTGTATAGGGTGGCACCACCTCATGCACAATCCCTTATTTTTCACATAATGCATCGAACTCTTTCGACACATACTCTCCACCACCATCTGTCCTCAGAATTTTCAGCTTTCGACCACTCTGTCTTTCGACCATAGATTTGAATCTGGAAAATACCTCAATCACGTCACTTTTCTTCTTGATGAGGTAAGTCCACAACTTTCGACTGAAATCATCTATAAACGTGACAAAATATATGTTCCCTCCAATCGAATCCACCTGGATTGGACCACATACATCAGAGTATATGACTTCAAGAATTTCCTTCGACTTCCTTCCTGCATCCTTGCTGAAGCTATTCTTGTGTTGTTTCGACTGAACACACTCTTCAAAGACTTCACTTGGAATGTCGATTTCTGGTAATCCTGAAACCATATTTCTTCTCTTCAGCTCTCTGATGTCATTGAAGTTGAGATGGCCTAGTCGAAAATGCCATAACCACTCATCTCTGTTGGCTGCTGTTGCTAGACACTTGTGCTCCATCACCTTGAGTTCAATCTTGAAGGTCCTATTCTGAGACATTGGAGCCTTCAAGATCAACCTACCACCTGCGCCGAGAATTGTCATTATCTTGTCTTCGATAACTACCTTGTAGTTATTTTCAACTAGCTGCCCTATACTGAGCAAATTACTCTTCATACCTGGAACGTACAACACATTGGAAATTATTGATCTTTTGCCATCTTTCCTCATAATCAGAACATCACCAACACCTTCAGCTGCTAGAGTGTTGTCATTTGCAAACTTCACCGTGTTCTTCGACGAGGGCTTCATGTTGACGAACCAATCTTTCCTCCCAGTCATGTGTGATGAGCATCCTGAGTCCAAGTACCACTGATCTTGGAATCTTTCTTCATCTTTTGTTGTGACCATCAGCAACGTCTCTTCTTCTTCATGCTTCGCCAGATTTGCATCAGTTTCTTGATTTTTCTTCTTTTCTGGACAGTTACTAACATAATGGCCATACTTCTGACAATTGAAACATTGAATGTGACTTTTGTCAGATTTTCGATCACCACCTTTTCTTCTACCTGCAGCCCCACCTCTTTGGTTGCCTTGGTTCCAAGGTTTCTTCTGATTCGACTGGTTTCCTCGTTTGTTGCCATTCCAGCTTCCTTTACCTTTCCTTTCCTTTTCTGACTGCGCCTGCAAAGCCATATCACTCTTCGATTGTCCTGCAGCTCTCTCAGCCATCCTTTGTTCATGAGACTCAAGCGTCCCTTGAAGCTCTTCTTTCGTCAATACTGACAAGTCTTTCGACTCTTCTATGGCTACTACCACGTGGTCGAATTTTGGAGCCAATGAACTCAAGATCTTTGAAACAAATGATCTTGATGTCAACACCTCTCCACATACTTTGATTTGATTCACCAGCTTTGTAACTCTGGTGAAGAAATCTGTAATACTTTCGTTGTCTTCCATCTGAAGCAACTCATATGTTCTCTTGTGAGTTTGTAACCTCACCTCTTTCACCTTCTCTGCGCCTCCAAATGACTTTTCAAGAATCTCCCATGCTTCCTTTGCTGATTCTGCATCGCTAACTTTTTCAAGGTTATCTGGATCAACACATTGATGGAATATAAACATCGCTTTATAATCTTTCTTCTTCAATTCTTTGTGTGCATCCTTTTCTTGATCCTTCGCGTTCTCCCCAAGCGGTGTTACTCATTCCTTCACAAGATCCCAAAGATCTTGATAATAGAAAACCACCTTGATCTGCTTGCACCAATTCTCATCATTATCTTTCTTAAGAATTGGTAGGGTCGCCGGAAAGTACCCATTTGAATGATTCATAGCCATCACGACTTTCTTCCTTGAATCGCAACCGGAGCTCTAGATACCAGATGTTGGAAATTTACCACAACCTATGGTGATTCCGCATCAATCTTGATTTCAAGATTGATAACCAACCCACAAACAATACGTAATGACAATGAAAGAAGAAGAACAAACAAGAACAGCAAGAAAGAAAAGAGAGAGAAGAGAAATATTTGGAGGAGAAGTGTTACCCACTAACTGTGGGATTTCTGTTATTATTGTATTTTCACTGCTAACCGCAACTGTGAATGCTATACAATGTTATGATTACAATGCAAGGATACTTCCTATTTATAGATATAGATTTGCAAAGGCCCAAAATTAAAAGCCCAAAATATCAAATCTAATCTAAACAAATGTGAATCCAATCAAATCAAATCTAACAAGATTCTGTCGAAACAACCTAAACAATTCGACACGACACTAAGCTATGAATGCTTCGACTTCGACACTATGAATTCCATTTAACACACCACCTAATTTATTGTGTCTAAACTATCTACATTCATCACGGCTCTTAGTCTTCTGAAGGCTTCGACCTGCAC
This sequence comes from Lathyrus tuberosus, assembly GCA_022829125.1. NCBI lineage: Eukaryota > Viridiplantae > Streptophyta > Magnoliopsida > Fabales > Fabaceae > Lathyrus > Lathyrus tuberosus. The sequence continues at coordinate 6,324,130 of JALAZF010000365.1, forward strand.
TCCCTTCGTCATGATATCTGCAATCTGATTCTCAGTTCTGCAGTGTTCCAAATTCATCTTCCCTTCTGCTACCTGCTCTTGAAGATAATGAAACCTCATTTCGATGTGCTTGCTTCGACCGTGTGCTATTGGATTCTTCGCCAAGTTGATAGCTGACATGCTGTCGATCTTCATGGTAATTGCTCCATGATTCTTCTCTGTAATCTCTTCGACCAAGTTCACCATCCAGGTTGCTTGACATGCACAAAGAGAAGCAGCTATATATTATGCTTCTCATGATGACAATGCCACTACTGGCTCCTTTCTCGAACTCCAAGCAACTGGTGCACCCCCTAACATAAACACGTATCCAGCTGTGGATTTTCTATCCTCAGCATCACTACACGAACTAGAGTCGGTGTATCCCACTAACTTGCATTCTTTCCTTTCATCAACTGCAGGAAACAAAATGCCATAGTCGAGAGTCCCCTTCAGATACCTCAGTATCCTCTTCGTCGCTGTTAGGTGTGATAACTTTGGCTTCTGCATGAATCTACTTACCATACCCACACTGTATGCTAAGTCAGGCCTTGTGTGACAAAGGTATCTAAGTGACCCAATAAGTCTTCTATATTGGGTTGGATTGACATCATCTTCGTCTGGATCCTTCGACAGTTGCAGTCTGGTCTCAGCTGGAGTCGAAGTTGAGTTGCAATCTTGCATCTCAAATCTCTTGAGTATTTCGCCTGCATATCTTCTTTGGTGCATCATCAAACCTCTACTAGTCTTGTAGAATTCGATGCCAAGGAAATATGAGAGATTTCCCAAGTCTGACATTTCAAACTCCTCACTTAGGTCATGTTTGAAATCTTCGATCTCCTTCTTGCAACTCCCTGTTATCAACAAATCATCGACATAAAGACATAGTATAAGCAATTCATTATTGCTTCTCCTTACATACACTCCATGCTCAGTCGTACACTTCACAAATTCCTTCTCCCTTAAGAAGCTGTCGATTTTCTTATTCCAAGCTCTTGGAGCTTGCTTAAGTCCATACAGGGCTTTATGCAGCCTGTACACTTTTCCTTCTTGGCCTCGTTTCACATACCCAGCTGGTTGTGCGACATAAACTTCTTCATCTAAGGGACCATTAAGGAACGCACACTTCACGTCCATCTGACATGTGTGCCAATTGTTCATATTTACTAGACCAACAACCAACTTGATTGTTTCGATTCTAGCAACAGGTGCGAACACTTCACCGAAGTCGATTCCTTCCTTCTATAAAAATCCTTTCGCCAAAAGTCTCGCCTTGTGTCAAGTTACTTCTCCTCTAGGATTCACCTTTACCTTGTAAACCCACTTCACATCAATTGCCTTCTTGCCTTGAGGCAATTCGACAAGTGACCATGTGTTGTTGACTTCGATGGACTCTAACTCTTCATTCATGGCTTTCACCCACTTCGAATCTTTCAATGCCTCAGCTGCATTGACTGGTTCGACATCTGCGTAGAAAGCATAATGTACCAGCTCACCCTCTTCATCGACCACATCATCTGATGTAATTACACATTCTTGCAACCTTGCAGGCATGTGTCTTGTTCGTCGAGGTCTGCTTGAACCTGCTTCATCTGCAACTGGTTCCTGTCGAACTTCTCTTTCGACTTCAGTTGCTGGTTCTTCACAAGAGATTCTCACTGAATCCTTCTTGGCATTCTCATCCTAATCCCATTCTTTAAGATCATCTATGATCACGTCCCTGCTGATCACTACCTGCTTATTCACTAGGTCGAACAACTTGTAACCTCCAGCCGAATGATATCCTATCAAGATCATCTGATTCGACTTGTCATCAAGCTTCCTTCTCAACTGATCTGGCACATGTCTATGTGCTATAGATCCAAACACTTTCAAGTGACTGAGGCTTGGCTTGACACCAGACCAACATTCTTCTGGTGTAACTCCTTCAAGCTTCTTCGCCGGACATCTGTTCAAAATATACGTTGCTGTCGAAACTGCTTCTCCCTATAATTCTTTGGGTAGATGTTTTCCATTCAACATACTTCTCACCATATTCATGATGGTTCCGTTCTTTCGTTCTGCAACTCCATTTTGCTGTGGTGTATAGGGTGGCACCACCTCATGCACAATCCCTTATTTTTCACATAATGCATCGAACTCTTTCGACACATACTCTCCACCACCATCTGTCCTCAGAATTTTCAGCTTTCGACCACTCTGTCTTTCGACCATAGATTTGAATCTGGAAAATACCTCAATCACGTCACTTTTCTTCTTGATGAGGTAAGTCCACAACTTTCGACTGAAATCATCTATAAACGTGACAAAATATATGTTCCCTCCAATCGAATCCACCTGGATTGGACCACATACATCAGAGTATATGACTTCAAGAATTTCCTTCGACTTCCTTCCTGCATCCTTGCTGAAGCTATTCTTGTGTTGTTTCGACTGAACACACTCTTCAAAGACTTCACTTGGAATGTCGATTTCTGGTAATCCTGAAACCATATTTCTTCTCTTCAGCTCTCTGATGTCATTGAAGTTGAGATGGCCTAGTCGAAAATGCCATAACCACTCATCTCTGTTGGCTGCTGTTGCTAGACACTTGTGCTCCATCACCTTGAGTTCAATCTTGAAGGTCCTATTCTGAGACATTGGAGCCTTCAAGATCAACCTACCACCTGCGCCGAGAATTGTCATTATCTTGTCTTCGATAACTACCTTGTAGTTATTTTCAACTAGCTGCCCTATACTGAGCAAATTACTCTTCATACCTGGAACGTACAACACATTGGAAATTATTGATCTTTTGCCATCTTTCCTCATAATCAGAACATCACCAACACCTTCAGCTGCTAGAGTGTTGTCATTTGCAAACTTCACCGTGTTCTTCGACGAGGGCTTCATGTTGACGAACCAATCTTTCCTCCCAGTCATGTGTGATGAGCATCCTGAGTCCAAGTACCACTGATCTTGGAATCTTTCTTCATCTTTTGTTGTGACCATCAGCAACGTCTCTTCTTCTTCATGCTTCGCCAGATTTGCATCAGTTTCTTGATTTTTCTTCTTTTCTGGACAGTTACTAACATAATGGCCATACTTCTGACAATTGAAACATTGAATGTGACTTTTGTCAGATTTTCGATCACCACCTTTTCTTCTACCTGCAGCCCCACCTCTTTGGTTGCTTTGGTTCCAAGGTTTCTTCTGATTCGACTGGTTTCCTCATTTGTTGCCATTCCAGCTTCCTTTACCTTTCCTTTCCTTTTCTGACTGCGCCTGCAAAGCCATATCACTCTTCGATTGTCCTGCAGCTCTCTCAGCCATCCTTTGTTCATGAGACTCAAGCGTCCCTTGAAGCTCTTCTTTCGTCAATACTGACAAGTCTTTCGACTCTTCTATGGCTACTACCACGTGGTCGAATTTTGGAGCCAATGAACTCAAGATCTTTGAAACAAATGATCTTGATGTCAACACCTCTCCACATACTTTGATTTGATTCACCAGCTTTGTAACTCTGGTGAAGAAATCTGTAATACTTTCGTTGTCTTCCATCTGAAGCAACTCATATGTTCTCTTGTGAGTTTGTAACCTCACCTCTTTCACCTTCTCTGCGCCTCCAAATGACTTTTCAAGAATCTCCCATGCTTCCTTTGCTGATTCTGCATCGCTAACTTTTTCAAGGTTATCTGGATCAACACATTGATGGAATATAAACATCGCTTTATAATCTTTCTTCTTCAATTCTTTGTGTGCATCCTTTTCTTGATCCTTCGCGTTCTCCCCAAGCGGTGTTACTCATTCCTTCACAAGATCCCAAAGATCTTGATAATAGAAAACCACCTTGATCTGCTTGCACCAATTCTCATCATTATCTTTCTTAAGAATTGGTAGGGTCGCCGGAAAGTACCCATTAGAATGATTCATAGCCATCACGACTTTCTTCCTTGAATCGCAACCGGAGCTCTAGATACCAGATGTTGGAAATTTACCACAACCTATGGTGATTCCGCATCAATCTTGATTTCAAGATTGATAACCAACCCACAAACAATACGTAATGACAATGAAAGAAGAAGAACAAACAAGAACAGCAAGAAAGAAAAGAGAGAGAAGAGAAATATTTGGAGGAGAAGTGTTACCCACTAACTGTGGGATTTCTGTTATTATTGTATTTTCACTGCTAACCGCAACTGTGAATGCTATACAATGTTATGATTACAATGCAAGGATACTTCCTATTTATAGATATAGATTTGCAAAGGCCCAAAATTAAAAGCCCAAAATATCAAATCTAATCTAAACAAATGTGAATCCAATCAAATCAAATCTAACAAGATTCTGTCGAAACAACCTAAACAATTCGACACGACACTAAGCTATGAATGCTTCGACTTCGACACTATGAATTCCATTTAACACACCACCTAATTTATTGTGTCTAAACTATCTACATTCATCACGGCTCTTAGTCTTCTGAAGGCTTCGACCTGCACTCCCTTCGTCATGATATCTGCAATCTGATTCTCAGTTCTGCAGTGTTCCAAATTCATCTTCCCTTCTGCTACCTGCTCTTGAAGATAATGAAACCTCATTTCGATGTGCTTGCTTCGACCGTGTGCTATTGGATTCTTCGCCAAGTTGATAGCTGACATGCTGTCGATCTTCATGGTAATTGCTCCATGATTCTTCTCTGTAATCTCTTCGACCAAGTTCACCATCCAGGTTTCTTGACATGCACAAAGAGAAGCAGCTATATATTATGCTTCGCATGATGACAATGCCACTACTGGCTCCTTTCTCGAACTCCAAGCAACTGGTGCACCCCCTAACATAAACACGTATCCAGCTGTGGATTTTCTATCCTCAGCATCACTACACCAACTAGAGTCGGTGTATCCCACTAACTTGCATTCTTTCCCTTCATCAGCTGCCGGAAACAAAATGCCATAGTCGAGAGTCCCCTTCAGATACCTCAGTATCCTCTTCGTCGCTGTTAGGTGTGATACCTTTGGTTTCTGCATGAATCTACTTACCATACCCACACTGTATGCTAAGTCAGGCCTTGTGTGACAAAGGTATCTAAGTGACCCAATAAGTCTTCTATATTGGGTTGGGTTTACATCATCTTCGTCTGGATCCTTCGACAGTTGCAGTCTGGTCTCAGCTGGAGTCGAGAGTTGCAATCTTGCATCTCAAATCTCTTGAGTATTTCGCCTGCATATCTTCTTTGGTGCATCATCAAACCTCTACTAGTCTTGTAGAATTCGATGCCAAGGAAATATGAGAGATTTCCCAAGTCTGACATTTCAAACTCCTCACTTAGGTCATGTTTGAAATCTTCGATCTCCTTCTTGCAACTCCCTGTTATCAACAAATCATCGACATAGAGACATAGTATAAGCAATTCATTATTGCTTCTCCTTACATACACTCCATGCTCAGTCGTACACTTCACAAATTCCTTCTCCCTTAAGAAGCTGTCGATTTTCTTATTCCAAGCTCTTGGAGCTTGCTTAAGTCCATACAGGGCTTTATGCAGCCTGTACACTTTTCCTTCTTCATCTCGTTTCACATACCCAGCTGGTTGTGCGACATAAACTTCTTCATCTAAGGGACCATTAAGGAACGCACACTTCACGTCCATCTGACATGTGTGCCAATTGTTCATATTTGCTAGACCAACAACCAACTTGATTGTTTCGATTCTAGCAACAGGTGCGAACACTTCACCGAAGTCGATTCCTTCCTTCTGTAGAAATCCTTTCGCCACAAGTCTCTCCTTGTGTCAAGTTACTTCTCCTCTAGGATTCACCTTTACCTTGTAAACCCACTTCACATCAATTGCCTTCTTGCCTTGAGGCAATTCGACAAGTGACCATGTGTTGTTGACTTCGATGGACTCTAACTCTTCATTCATTGCTTTCACCCACTTCGAATCTTTCAATGCCTCAGCTGCATTGACTGGTTCGACATCTGCGTAGAAAGCATAATGTACCATCTCACCCTCTTCATCGACCACATCATCTGATGTAATTACACATTCTTGCAACCTTGCAGGCATGTGTCTTGTTCGTCGAGGTCTGCTTGAACCTGCTTCATCTATAACTGGTTCCTGTCGAACTTCTCTTTCGACTTCAGTTGCTGGTTCTTCAAAAGAGATTCTCACTGAATCCTTCTTGGCATTCTCAGCCCAATCCCATTCTTTAAGCTCAACTATGATCACGTCCCTGCTGATCACGTCCCTGCTTATTCACTAGGTCGAACAACTTGTAACCTCCAGTCGAATGATATCCTATCAAGATCATCTGATTCGACTTGTCATCAAGCTTCCTTCTCAACTGATCTGGCACATGTCTATGTGCTATAGATCCAAACACTTTCAAGTGACTGAGGCTTGGCTTGACACCAGACCAACATTCTTCTGGTGTAACTCCTTCAAGCTTCTTCGTCGGACATCTGTTCAAAATATACGTTGCTGTCGAAACTGCTTCTCCCTATAATTCTTTGGGTAGATGTTTTCCATTCAACATACTTCTCACCATATTCATGATGGTTCTGTTCTTTCGTTCTGCAACTCCATTTTGCTGTGGTGTATAGGGTGGCACCACCTCATGCACAATCCCTTATTTTTCACATAATGCATCGAACTCTTTCGACACATACTCTCCACCACCATCTGTCCTCAGAATTTTCAGCTTTCGACCACTCTGTCTTTCGACCATAGATTTGAATCTGGAAAATACCTCAATCACGTCACTTTTCTTCTTGATGAGGTAAGTCCACAACTTTCGACTGAAATCATCTATAACCGTGACAAAATATCTGTTCCCACCAATCGAATCCACCTAGATTGGACCACATACATCAGAGTATATGACTTCATGAATTGCCTTCGACTTCCTTCCTGCATCCTTGCTGAAGCTATTCTTGTGTTGTTTCGACTGAACACACTCTTCACAGACTTCACTTGGAATGTCGATTTTTGGTAATCCTGAAACCATATTTCTTTTCTTCAGCTCTCTGATGTCATTGAAGTTGAGATGGCCTAGTCGAAAATGCCATAACCACTCATCTCTACTGGCTGCTGTTGCTAGACACTTGTGCTCCATCACCTTGAGTTCAATCTTAAAGGTCCTATTCTGAGACATTGGAGCCTTCAAGATCAACCTACCACTTGCGCCGAGAACTGTCATCATCTTGTCTTCGATAACTACCTTGTAGTTATTTTCAACTAGCTGCCCTATACTGAGCAAATTACTCTTCATACCTGGAATGTACAACACATTGGAAATTGTTGATCTTTTGCCATATTTCCTCATATCAGAACATCACCAACACCTTCAGCTGCTAGAGTGTTGTCATTTGCAAACTTCACCGTGTTCTTCGACGAGGGCTTCATGTTGACAAACCAATCTTTCCTCCCAGTCATGTGTGATAAGCATCCTGAGTCCAAGTACCACTGATCTTGGAATCTTTCTTCATCTTTTGTTGTGACCATCAGCAACGTCTCTTCTTCTTCATGCTTCGCCAAATTTGCATCAGTTTCTTGACTTTTCTTCTTTTCTGGACAGTTACTAACATAATGGCCATACTTCTGACAATTGAAACATTGAATGTGACTTTTGTCAGATTTTCGATCACCACCTTTTCTTCTACCTGCAGCCCCACCTCTTTGGTTGCCTTGGTTCCAAGGTTTCTTCTGATTCGACTGGTTTCCTCATTTGTTGCCATTCCAGCTTCCTTTATCTTTCCTTTCCGTTTCTGACTGCGCCTGCAAAGCCATATCACTCTTCGACTGTCCTGCAGCTCTCTCAGCCATCCTTTGTTCATGAGACTCAAGCGTCCGTTGAAGCTCTTCCTTCGTCAATTCTGACAAGTCTTTCGACTCTTCTATGGCTACTACCACGTGGTCGAATTTTGGAGCCAATGAACTCAAGATCTTTGAAACAACTGATCTTGATGTCAACACCTCTCCACATACTTTGATTTGATTCACCAGCTTTGTAACTCTGGTGAAGAAATCTGTAATACTTTCGTTGTCTTCCATCTGAAGCAACTCATATGTTCTCTTGTGAGTTTGTAACCTCACCTCTTTCACCTTCTCTGCGCCTCCAAATGACTTTTCAAGAATCTCCCATGCTTCCTTTGCTGATTCTGCATCGCTAACTTTTTCAAGGTTATCTGGATCAACACATTGATGGAATATAAACATCGCTTTATAATCTTTCTTCTTCAATTCTTTGTGTGCAGCCTTTTCTTGATCCGTCGCGTTCTCCCCAAGCGGTGTTACTCATTCCTTCACAAGATCCCAAAGATCTTGATAACAGAAAACCACCTTGATCTGCTTGCACCAATTCTCATCATTATCTTTCTTGAGAATTGGTAGGGTCGTCGAAAAGTGCCCATTTGAATGATTCATAGCCATCACGACTTTCTTCCTTGAATCGCAACCGGAGCTCTAGATACCAGATGTTGGAAATTCACCACAACCTATGGTGATTCCGCTTCAATCTTGATCTCAAGATTGATAACCAACCCACAAACAATACGTAATGACAATGAAAGAAGAAGAACAAACAAGAACAACAAGAAAGAAAAGAGAGAGAAGAGAAATATTTGGAGGAGAAGTGTTACCCACTAACTGTGGGATTTCTGTTATTATTGTATTTTCACTGCTAACCGCAACTGTGAATGCTATACAATGTTATGATTACAATGCAAGGATACTTCCTATTTATAGATATAGATTTGCAAAGGCCCAAAATTAAAAGCCCAAAATATCAAATCTAATCTAAACAAATCTGAATCCAATCAAATCAAATCTAACACGATTCTGTCGAAACAACCTAAACAATTCGACACGACACTAAGCTATGAATGCTTCGACTTCGACACTATGAATTACATTTAACATATACACACTCCACATATGAACAAAATAAATCAAATGGACCATAAAACTCAATAATGAACTTTATTCCACATACAACATGACAAGTGTCTAAAAATTGAATGAAAGAAAATTTATCAACTCTCAAGTGTCTGAATTTTATGTGTAAAATTTCTTAAACTACTAAATTGAGAAAATATTACCTTAAAAAGTAGGGCACAATGACATGAAAGTCCAACATCTAGACAACCAAGAGGAACGACTATAATTGAGACATTCATTGCCTCTGATCTAGAAATTCTTTGCACACTCAAATATTACAGCACCTCCTACAACCTAAATAAAAGGAGATTGAACTTATAATATATAATAAATCATATTAGTTGTTAGAAAGACCATAATGATTAGGAAGGGAGAACATACTTCCAGGAGCACAATCACCACCTTCCTTTATCAACTGTTCCTTGGTGTCCCTGAAATAAACAATTGATGACATTAAATAGAAGTCCAAATTCATCAATACCTCTAGTATACCTTATAATAGGTTCACCTTCAACAAGTACTGATAGACTACACTACAACTTGACTAGATCTAGTTGCATAAGAATAGAAAACATAAAAACAGCTTTTTTTGATATTCCTTAAAAACCATAACTCATACATAATTCCCTTTATATAGTTAAGGTTGGATAAGATAAATGGGCCTAAGCTTTTAGGACAATTTAGAAAACAGTAATAAAGACTAAAGAAAAATTTCTAAAACACCCCCAACTAATAAATGTGAAAATCTTTGAACCAAGCTGGCCTTTTTGTAACTCTTTTAAAATTGAAATTGGGCTTCTTAACAATACTCTTGGGCCCATGAGGAACCTTGTCCTCAAGGTTCAGATGAGACTTTGGTTCGGATGACGTGGCAGGGAAGATAAGGGAAGGTGGCCGTGTGGACAATTGAACGTTAGGTTGGGAGGGAAAAGAGGAATTGTTGGAAACCGGGTGAGCAAGTGGGGAAAGGATGGGGTTTTCTAATGCAGTCAGAGGATTAGGTGGAAAAGTATTGGGAAGGTGTGGAAATAGGTGTTGGGAAGCGTGAGATAATAAAGGAGAAGATTTGGTGGGATTTGTTTGACTAAGGCAGATTTTATGATGTGGAGAGGACAAACGCGTGGCTTCAGGGAGAGAGGAAATGGGACACGTGTTCGCATCTAGGAAGGAAAAATTTGGGCTGGTGGGATCAAACTGTGGGAAGGGTTTTGCATGGCAGATGGATGGCTTTTTAGGGAAGGGTGTAGCAGACATTGGAAATGTAACTGAGTTGAAATCTGAGGGTGGGTTAAGTACTTCCCCACACGTATTAACTAGACAATCCAACTTCTCACTTTTATTTCCCTTCTCTGAACCACAAAAACCACTCAAAGGGAATTTTGAAACATCGCCCTTGTTCAACACATTGATAGCGTCCTCTTCTTTTTTTCGCCTGAAACCTCAGAATTCCTTAAATCCTCCATACTTTTCTCACCACTCTCGAATGTCTTTGGAGAGGTTGTTGTATCTTGAAACCTTAAAGGAGTAGATCCGGAACTATAATAAGGGAGAAGGAGGGAAATATGTACCACCGGGTGATTGTGAGACGCCGGTGGTAGATCCAGTTCGTAAGCAACCTTACCCACGCGTTTGAGAATGGCGAAAGGTCCAAAAATTCGTTTTGAAAGCTTTTGCGACCTCCGTTTCGATACTGTTTATTGGCGGTATAGTTTAAGGCGAAGAAGAACAAGGTCGCCAACTTGAAAGGTTTGATCTTTTCACTTTTTATTTGCCTGAACTTCCATTTGACTTCTACTCTTCATTAGGTTATGTTTTAGAAGTTTCATGATCTGTTGCATTGTTTGCAGAGTTGCATCCAAATCTCCCGTAGAGGTAGATCCCGTGATGTAGTCTGATATAGAAGGAGGGGAACGTTCGTATAACACAATAAAGGGGGTCATTTGTATGGTTGAGTGAAAAGAGGTGTTGAACCAGAATTCGGCGAGATGGAGGAACTTGTACCATCGGTAAGGTTGATCACTAACAAAACAACGAAGATACGTCTCAAGGTAATAATTGACCACTTCGGTTTGGCCGTCGGTTTCCGGATGGTAAGCAGTGCTATATTTCAGTTTCGTCCCTTGTATTTTAAAAAGTTCTTTCCAAAATGTGCTTAGGAAAATACGTTCCCTGTCTGAGATGATTGATTTTGGAATACCATGTAACCTGCATATTTCCATTGAGAAACGAACAGCCAAGTCTGCTGCCGTGAACTTTGTTGGAAGAGCAATGAAGTGAACATATTTTGTCAACTGATCACAGATGACCCATATCATGGTGTGACCAAAAGAGTTTGGCAGATACGTAATAAAATCCATAGTAAGTTCCTCCCAAAACTGTTGTGGCACTGGTAATGGTTGAAGCAATCCTTTTTTTTTCTGAGTAAGATATTTGTTGTGTTGACAGGTAGTACACTTCTTAATGAAGAGATTGAAGTCAGTATACATTCCAGGCCAAGCAAAAGTTGCACCCAGATGAGCCATAGTTGCTTTGACGCCGGAGTGACCCGCTGAAGGTGTACAATGATATTTAATAATTATTGTTGAACGCAGATCTTTAATCTCAGGTATGAATAATTTGTCTCTAAAGTACAACAATCCATTTGTAAACTTGAACAATTTTTTAGTGTCATCCTGTTGATTCTGTGTAACCATTTTGCGACCTTGTTGTGAGGCATAAAACTTTTGCAATTCTGAAAGCAACTTTTGGACTAGAGAGGAGATGGACAGGAATAATGGTTCAGGGGTGCAATCTTTTCTACTCAAAGCATCTGCGACTAAGTTAGATTTTCCAAGTTTGTAGAAGATTTCAAAATTAAAACCTTGCAACTTGAAAGCCCTTTTTGCTGTTCAGGAGTTTGAATTTTTTGAAATACAAGTTTCCCAAACTTTTTTTATCTGTGTAGATATGAAATTGCTGGCTTATCAGATATTGCCGCCACTTCTTCACTGACTCTGTGATCGCGTACATCTCTTTAACATAAACGGAAGAAGCCTGCATTCGGGGACATAACTTCTTGTTGAAGAAAGCTAAAGGATGTCCTTCTTGGGATAAGACGGCACCAATCGCGATGCCAGATGCATTGGTTTCTAGGACAAATGTTTTTGTAAAGTCTGGCAAAGCCAGGACCGGCATGTCGGTCATTATCTTCTTTAACTGTGTAAAGCCGATACTAGCCTCTGTACTCCATGTGAATTTAGTAGAACGCAATAAATCGGTGAGAGGAGCGGCAAGAGTGGCGTAGTTGCGCACAAAGCGCCTGTAGAATCCGGTGAGCCCTAAATATCCATGGAGTGTCGTGAGCGAACGTGGTTAAGGCCAATCCAAAATTGCCTTAACTTTCTCTGGGTCAAGTGCAACACCACCAACTGAAATCACATGGCCAAGGTAGTCAACTTCTTCCACTCCAAACACACACTTTGACAATTTGGCAACAAAAGCATGAGACTTTAATAAATTGAAAACAACCTGCAAATGAATAAGATGATCCGTAAAACATGAATTGTAAATGAGAATGTCATAAAAAAACTAAAGCGAATTTGCGTAAGTAAGGTCTCATTAAATCTTTCATCGTGGATTGGAAAGTAAAAGGGGCATTAGTGAGCCCAAAGGGCATTACGAGAAACTCGTAATGACCATCAAATGTACGAAAAACTGTTTTATGAGTGTCTTACGATGTACTTGGATCTGGTGGTAGCCGGAGCATTAGTCTATCTTAGAAAAAATTTTGGCCGAGCCTAGCTCATCCAGTAGTTCATCAATGGTTGAGATTGGGAACCTGTCTTTGATGGTAATAGCGTTAAGGGCTCGATAGTCAACACAGAAACGCCATGTCCCATCCTTTTTTTTTTACAATTAGGACAGGAGAGGAAAAAGGGCTTATGTTAGGGGTAATGATACTCTCTTTTAGCATTTCCTCTATGATTGACATTGATTGGGGTTGTGTTTGGAATTAGGGGAATATGATGGTCATGGGGTCGAAGTGGTGGAAAACCACTTGGTGGTTAAAACACAGTTGGAAATTGATGCAGCAGTTGGATAATTTCCGATTGAAGAGTGTGGGGTAGTGGGTCTACTTGGGAGTTATGTAAGGTAGAGACCTCAGTTGTAGTGTCCAGAGGTTGAATAGTCATAAGGTGGATTGAAGCAATAAATTAGGCGTGGACAAGGTGACGTACTTGATGAAAAGAAGTTTGTGTTGGATGTGAATTTGGATCACCTTTGAGGGTTAGGGAATCGTTGTTGTGTTTAAAAGTGAGGGAAGAAATGGAAAAATCAGCTTTAATTGGACCTAATGTCCTTAACCAAGTCCAAGAACAACATCAGCCCCCTCTATAGGTAGCAAGTATACGGGTAAGGTGAAAGGTTTATCTTGTAGGAGAATTTTTACATTGCTACAAATTCCTTGGCATTGTAAATGGGATCCATTTCCAACCATAACAAAAAATTGTGGAATAGGTGTAGCTTTGAGGTTAAGGTGTTGGGCTATGCGGGGTTGAAGGATGTTGTGCGTACTTTCGGTATCAACTAGAACTATAACCGTAAGTCCTCCGATTAATCCCTTAAACTTAAGGGTTTGTGGCGAGAATTGTCTTGTCACAGCTTGAGTGGAGAGTTGAAAGTATGTATCACCAAGTTCTATTTGTAGGTATTCTGGTTCAGCTTCTTCTGTAACTTGTTCTTGTTCTGATGCTATCGCTTTATCCTCCGTCAGGAGTAATAGAAATCTTGGTGTAGCACACTTATGGCCGATCACAAACTTCTCTTTACAATTATAACACAATCCTTATGATCTCCTTTCTTGCATTTGGGCCTGAGATAAACGTTTAATAGGAAGTTTGGGTGGTTGGGAGGTTGTAGGGTTCGTGGTGGAGAGGGTAATATGTGAGGGTGTGGTAGTGTGAGGTTTGGGGGGGGGGGGGGGGGTTAGGTGCTTGAGTTGGAAGGGGCTGGTTAGATTTGGAGGGCTCGGAGTTGCTAGACTTTTGGTATGTGCTAGTGAAAGGTTTGGGAAATTTAGCTTTAGAATCCTTAAGTTTGGATTCAATGAGTTTAGCAAGTCCAATGGCTTGTGAAATAGAAGTTGGCTTAAGAATTGCAATTTCATTGAGGATCTCAGAAATAAGCCCAGAAATAAAACAATTAAGAATAGCAGCAGGAGGCAACCCAACAACTTGATTGCCTAATTGTTCAAATTTTGCTAGGTACCACAACAGACCCTTCTTGTCTTAACTTGAATAATTCAGCTTGATGATTTTCATAAGAGGAATGACCAAAACGCAATTCCAAGTCTTTTGTGAACGAGTTCCAATCGGTTAAGAATGAATTTTGATGCATCCATTTAAACCACCCTAAAGCATCATCCTTCATGTAAAAAGAAATTAAAGACAATTTGTTTTCATGGGGTAAATTATAAAAACGGAAAAACTGCTCTGCCTGAAATAACCCGTCCAATGGATTGGACCCATCAAACAAAGCAAGTTCAAGCTTAGGAGTACGAAAAGGGGGTAAAGGGGGAAGGTTGGTAAGTTGTGGGTAAGGGTTTTACTGGAAAATAGGAAAGTTATAGTTTAGGGGAGGAGGAAAAACGGGTTGGGTGGGTAAGTATGGAGAAAAATGAGGTGGTGGTGCAGCTGCTGTAGGACGTGGAGTGGCTGTAACAATAGGTAGTGTAGGTGAGTGCGAAAATGGTGCTGAGTGTCTTAAAGGGGTATTTGTGGGGGAGGTAAGATAAATAACAGGGGTGGGAACCATGGATGTAGAGGATAGATGTTGAGTTATACCTGAAGAACTTGCTGCTGAATGAACAGTAGCAGGTTGTTGTTGCTCTTTTTGGGAAATGAGCTTGTGGAGTGTGGCCATGACGGATTCATGGCGAGAATCCGAGATCTGTTTTTCATTATCCAATCAGGTATGAAGCTGAGTTAGATTTTGCTATAATCTGCATTAACTCTATCAAACCTTTCATCCATTTGTTGCTGAACTTTAGCCAGAGCATTATCAAGGTGAAAATGAGCTGTTTGAACAGCCTCTTCAACAATATCCTTTGAAGAAGGGTTAGTGAGTTTTAGGGGAGCCATGAGAACAAAGATTGAAAGCACCAATTGATAGACTACACTACAACTTGACTAGATATAGGGTTGCATAAGAAGAGAAAACATAAAAACAACTTTTTTTGATATTCCTTAAAAACCATAACTCATACATAATTCCCTTTATATAGTTAGGGTTGGATAAGATAAATGGGCCTAAGCTTTTAGGACAATTTAGGAAACAATAATAAAGACTAAAGAAAAATTGCTAAAACACACCTAACTAATAAATGTGAAAATCTTTGAACCAAGCTGGCCTTTTTGTAATTCTTTTAAAATTGAAATTGGGCTTCTTAACAAGTACTATGTAAATCTCACCTTTCATAGAATCCAGAAAAACTAATAGAATAATCAACAACATAAACCCAAAATTAGCATAAAATACTAAAGATATGAAATGAAGAAAAATTGAACACAAACCAAAAGTAATATTTTTTAAACTAATATGAAAGAAAATGCAGAAGAGGTATAAACTTTTCACTCATTTTTGAAAGCCAACACGTAGAAGACTGCCACTACACTTGTCACTGGAAAACTTTAAATCCTGACCACCACATGTTTCTCACAAATCCGTCACCGCCACCGAAGTACCCATTCATCCTCCGCTCCCCTGTTTGCACCGCCGTGACCGCCGATTTTTCCCTAGTTCTGATCAGTATACCTCATTTTTTCTATTTTTGTTTCGATTTATGTTTTGATTCTGAAATCAAGAAAGGAACGAAGAAAAAAGAGAAAGAGAACGATTATTCTGGAAGTGATACAAGTGAGAGAAGAGGGAAGTTCCGAGTGAAAAGTTAGAGAAAATAAAAAATAGAAAAGAAATTTGAATTGGATATGACATTGGAAAAAGAGAAAAGAGGAAAAGAGATCAAACGGCATCATCAATTGATCCAAAACTAAAAAGCAAAGCCATAATATAATAAGTACTTAGTTGGAATTCAACAATGTGACACCACTAGTTGCAAAAAGTAATTTTAGGACCAAAATTGCCCCCATTTTGGGGATATGGAAAATTTTGAGTGAAGGGCAAATATGACTTTTCCATAATTTTTTTTTATATTATAGATATATACTTGTATGTAGTATAACTGTCATAAGAACTTACTGTCTAAATAATAGCAAAATCTGTTTTAACCACCGCTACCACAAATAATATATTTTATGACAAAGTTTTCACCTCACCCAATCAAAAACCGAGGAAAATTGTCAAGGCGCACCATGTTTTATTTTTTTTAATAAATACCATATATTTCGTCGGTTCTAATTTAGGACATGCTTTGAATTCTAGCAACATCAGTTTATGTTTTAATTTCTTTAAAAGTGACACTTTTCTTTTTATTTTATTTTCTTTTTTAAAATTAATTAATGATCTATTCATTCGGTTATATTTAATAACCGAGTGAATAGATTATCAGATTTTATTATAAAACCACTCGTTAATTAGATTTTACCCTAAATCTAATTTATATGTAGCCGCTTCAAACTTGTAGACATCATTCTTTGGGATGGATTACAAGACAGAAAAAATCTTCAATGTTCTTCCTAAGTTGTTAAACAAAGAAAACATTGAGAAATTTACACATAAACACAATCATCTTGTTCTCTTTCATGTGAAAGAATTTTCCATGAAAATATTTGTTCAAGATAATAAAATCTCTCTGGGACTGATTGCAAGTGCAGAAAAAAATTTCTCTTGGTAGGAGCAGATAACTTATAAAAAATTTGAAAAAAAATTGTTGTTCTCCAAGAATCTATAAACAATATAATTTAAAAAACGGTTTTTCTGCTCGTTTTTTAGTAGAAATCGAGAGGTATGTGATGCTTGGGATGAAACATATTTTATTGTATCTTTTATCTAAAAAGAAACACATTTTACCTTGGTTTTTTGTTAATAAATGAGGTAAAATATTTTATTGGAACATATTTATTGAGGTAAAATATTTTATTGGAACATATTTATTGAGGTAAAATATATATGTGTTTCTTCACCGTCCTTAAACAAATTTTTGTTGACCATTTAATGAGTATCAACGCTATAGACACTGCCATTAGAGATCCTGGGAAACCTAAAACCCTCATTATAAAAGCATTGTGAATATTAAAATTTAATAATAGCGAGTCCACAAGAAACACATTGTTGTGAAACTCAAACGTTGTTGCGAAACCCTCAACGTTAATCATAGCGCCGTGATATTTTACAAAGTAAAAGTATCACTGTCATAGATTGGAAGAGCAGAAAAAATTAGGTTTACTTAATATGTGGTTGGTGATAGTGTATTTACTTTGCCAAAGATTTAGGTGATTCATTGTAAGTGCCGAAAAAAATCTGGTTCAAGATTTGTTTTGTAACACAATCTCTGATCATGTAACTGCAAATTTACTTTAATTATCTAATCCTTTTTTAATTTTATATCAGAAACAAATGCATGCAATACCCAACATTTTTTCATCAACAAGGTTGAAATGGAGTGGGATACCAGTATTTGTCACGCTAGATTTATAATGATGAAGATGATTCGAACAATGATGAAGATTATTCAAATTCACGATTTGTCAAACATTTATACATGTAGATTGAAACGATAAAAATGTAAAATAAATAACTTTGTATATTAATAAAACATGAAATATATGTTTCTTATATATATATATATATATATATATATATATATATATATATATATATATATATATATATATATCCCCTCAATTATAGATATAATCAAGAGGTAAAGCGACGCATTTTAAAAATAAAAGTATGCAGTTGCTAGGGATCGAACCCACTACAGGCTCAACGCTTTTCCCTCGGTTAATCAAAAAACCAAGGGGTAAAGGGGAAATATTTCATGTTACCCTTCGTTACCTCGCTTGGGTAACTAGGTACAGTCCACTTCGCGTCCGAGGTGAAATGAGGTTGTTTGTAGTAGTGCACTTGTAAACCCAACAAATAAAATATACCTTAAATATACGTTAATTGTGTTTAACATCACTCCGCACACTAGAATGTATATCATGTATTTCAAGTTTGTTGACAAGCGTGGAAAATGGACATAGGAGAAGGGATTTCGTGAAAACACCAACAACTTGTTGTATGGAATGAATAGTCATAAGGTGAATGGTTTTGTCTTGAACTTTGTCACGCATAATATGACAGTCCATTTCAATGTGTTTCGTGCGTTCATGAAACATCGAATTGTTGGCTATATGAATGGCAGAACGATTATCACAAAATGTGTTCACGAACATGCATGGAGAAGAAAAATTAACCATCGGGCCTCACAAGTAGCGTTGGCCAATGCAAGATATTAATGTTTCTTCTTCTTCTAAGAGATGAGAGAGCTTCCCAGATAGAAACAGAAGTCAGTAGCAGATTTTGGAGTGTAGCTAAGAGCCCTAGTTTGAGTCATTGAATCTAAAGATGGCGGATGAGTCAGATTTGAAGAGGAGTCATGGTCCTAGAGCAGATTTGATGTATTGAAGAATCCATAAGGCTGTCTAGAAGTGTGCTTCAGTTGTTTGGGGTAAAAATTAACTGAGCATGTGGCATACCCAAAATTTTGACCAGGCTTTTTTAAACTTGCATTCATCTTACTTTATTTTTGCTTTGCATCATCTGTATAGTATAACATGCATTTCATCGGGCTCTTAAGACATGGGATCAGAGTTTTATGTTGATTCGGATGTCCCATATTCAGAGGTGTTTTCATTTGGTTATTGTACTCGAGTTTGAAGCAAGGTGTAAGATTTTCGTTGTGATTAATCCTTGATACATTTGATTAATTCTTGAAGGTTGTTAATTAATTCTCGATGCTTTACCTTGTACATAAAACTTTGACATGACATGAATTTCGTTTTGTGCTTGGCCTTGCTTGATTAATTGTGACATTTAACTATTTTGTTCTTGACTCCAATTGTATGTTCCCTTAGGAACTCCTAGTTCAACTTAATTTTCGATTAAGATTGAAGTAGGATAGACATTAGGTTCTTAATCCTAGCATGACCACATTATGATAGATTTTCCCTTTTATCTCAACCTTAGGACCACTTTGCATTATAACATTTAGGATCCAGTTCCTTTAGATTTTTTCTTTCTTTTGCATCCAAACCTTTTCTTGCATCAAAAATCAAAAGACATTTAATAAACACGACGTGTGTAGTACATCAGGAGCCTTTTGTGCATGGGAAAAGATGAGCAGGAGTTTTTCCTTACCTCTTCTTAGAGTGTTTGGTACGCAAGACGCTTGGATCGTTTGTACAAAACATTCGCTCTTATTATCATAGACTTTAGTGCAATATGCATCTCAAACTCTTTTCAAAACCCTAACAAAAACACTTCAACAAAATTCAAATCATTTTGTCCTTTGGGATTTGATCTTCAAACCATTTTCAGAAAGGGCATGTTATTTCTGTTCTACCGCAATTCAAGTAACGCATAAGACTCCACGAGCAAGCGGCAAAACACCTAACTGCTAGAACGTGAACGTTAGCATCGTCCATAAAAAACACCAATAAATTGTAGTCCCACGAACTATGGACGCTTTGATTTCTCATTCCCATTTAGAATACGTAGGCACAAGGGCCGCAATCCTTGGTAGGGGTGGAAATAGGCTAGGCTAGGCTAGGCTTTATAAGGCCTGGGCCTGGGCTACGATAAACTTAAAAGGCCTGAGCCTGGCCTATGGCCTATTATAGGCTCTCTTTTTTGGCCTGACCTAACCTTTTTAAAAGTCTGACCTGGCCTGAAAGCCTATTTACAAGCCTTATTCTCATTATGGTTCTCAATTATTCCATATTACTTAAGAAGCTTTATAAGCTGACCTATATATACATATATAGGCCGACCTATTTAGCCTTTGTTCTAATATATATGCATATATAAGTATCCTTTTTTCTAATATATATGCATATACAAAACAACCTATTTAGCATATTTTTAATATATATGAAAGTATAGGCCGGCCTATAAGGCTTCATAGGCTTTTTTAATAGCCTAAGCCTGGCCTATTTAATTAAATAGGCTTTTAAAAAAGCCTAAGCCTGGCCTTTTTATTAAAAAAGCCTGGTCTGGCCTGGCCTTAAGTAGGCTAGGCTATAGGCCCCTATAGGTCGGCCTGGCCTATTCCCACCGCTAATCCTTGGCAAGCAACCTTCCCTTTTTTCACCGTAGTCCTCCGAACTACGATTGCTCTGACTTTCCTATTGAACAAGGGAATACATAGGCACAGGATTGCGAGATCCTGGCGAGCCCCCTTTTGTTTTTCCCCTTTATTTTCTCTCCCTTTTGTTTTCCCTTTTTCATTCATGCATTCCCTTAGTGATAAGTGCAAATTGTAGTTATTTTTGTATATAAGTTTTGTTGCACTTATCGATACTTTTTGTTAATATCGTTCGAATAAACCCCGCTTTGTTTGTAAATACGTTTACTTTACTTTATAGTGTATGTATTGCGTTATAGTGTAAATATCATTGAGTTTAATTATTTTCCATTTATTTTTGTAGGTATTAAAGCATTGATATTGGATCATTGTTAGATAGATCGTTGAATAAGCTTTCCAACGCTTTGAACCGGACGAAAAACGGAGTTACGGTTCAAAAGTTATGAAGAAAACAAGTGCAGAAAATTTTCATTCCCGAGCATACCAGGATAAGCGCGCCCGACAGCGCTTAGCGGGATTTTAATGCGGTTTAACATTAATAAGGGCGCGCTTAGCGCCCAAAACTGGGCTAAGCGGGGTCTGCGATGATGACAGCAATAAATAGGGGTAAAAACACATTTTTTAGGGATGGGTTAGATATTTTTTGATCCCAACTTCATCAAACTTCATTTTTTTAGTAAGATTAGCTTAGAAAACAACATTGAAGCTTGCATACGGATGATCCGAGGTGGATTTCTCATCGACCGGCGTTGCCAAACCGCGACATGTTTGGTTCATTTCTATTCCTCTTTGTGTATTCTTTTTTGTTGGGTGTTGTATAGTTACTATGAACATATGTATCTTTGTTGATCATAATATTGTATAAAATCTGCTTTACAAATCATTATCGATGTCTTCCTTTATCTTTTTGCATTTATGTTTAGATTTGTGTTGTGTTAGAGATAAACATCATGAATCTTGATTAGGGGTGGATATCTATTATCTAGATGCTAGAGATAGATTTAGATAATAATCTCTATGGTGTCGGAACTTAATGCCTTTCGTGTTTCGAGGCGTCGTGCGCGAGAGCGACAACGAGAGTGATAGGGTTGCTCTCTCAGCTCAGTGTGCCAGAGATGGACACTATTGTGAGCGATACTGGATGATTTTGACAAGTATTATAGTAGAGTGAAAATGATCGATAAATTTATGTTTGTGACGAGTGGATTATATGTATGCTTGATAAGTTTCTTTTCTCCAAAAAATGAATTCTTTTTATGTTGATATTTACTTTTCCGCTTTTATTCAAACCATTTTATCCCAAACTCAATAACATTTAAATTGTCGAACGACAGTTCAATAGCACCGATCTCTGTGGACACGATAAATTCCCGAAAAAATACTTCCAAAACTTTTGTTGCTTGCCGCTATACTGCATTCCAACAAAATGGCGCCGTCGCCGGGGATTGGTGTTTTTACTGGATCGCATTGCGATAGTTTCTTTGTTTTTGAGTTTTGTAAATATCGTATATATTGTCTATTTTCACTTGTTTATATTGATACTTGTATATGTTTACGATATTTGTGAATTTTACATGTTTTGCATAATTGTGAATATAGTGTATATATTTGTTTCTCTTCACGTTTGCCAAAAGTGTGGTTAGATGTGTAGTTCTAGTTAGAGCTCGAAGAGATGAGAGCAAAGGAGGTAGTGAAAGCATTTGGCTCTTCCGAAGCAACGTGTTGGTTTGTAAATAATAGGCGTCGAACTTATGACGTAAAACAAGCATGTTTTATTGTTGTTAGTTTCTAATGTTTTTTTTCTCCCATTCTTTTAGCATGTTTATGGTAGTTCGTGTTAAGGTGTTAAGTTTTGTTTTCCTCAAGCTTGTCGTGTTTAACTTGAGGAAGTTTGTATGTGTAAATATTGTATGTTTTGTAATTGAGTTGTGTAGGTGATAGTGGAGGTAGCATGAATTGTATTTTTGTTGTCCTATTTTTCTGCTTCTCGTGTAGCGCGCTTAGCGCGGGTGTGCGGGCTTAGCGCGCTCTGCTGAGACGGGCCCGTGAATTCTTTTTGTTTCACTTGCCTTCCTTTTTCCCACTTTCTCCTAGGCTTTAGATAGTACATTACCGTAATATAACTAATTCTTTTGTTATTGTTTGGACTCAAATTTTGGTTCGATTGCTTGAAGTCGCATTCGGTGTTTGTCCATTTCTGATCGTTTCAACTTGCGAATGCGTGGTAATGATAGTGTTTAAAGTTTTGTACGGGTCCAAGGTATGTGTTTATCGCTTTCTAGGCTTTAGCATATTCATGATACTTAGACTTTTTACAACTTCCATGCCATTCATTCTTTTGTATTCTTGTTCATTTTGTGAATCACTTTAGTTCCCACCCTTTTTGTGAGGAAGCCTTCCATTGTTCATATATGCTCGGAGTACCAATACTCTTGTTTTAATTGGATTTTATTATGCTTAATCTTTTGTTTGTGTTGATTATTTGAAAGCATGAAAAGGATTAAGGCACTTGTTTCATTTTGAGCACAACTACCTTAGCCAAATAGTCAATTCACCTTGTGAGTGTGTGATCGTTTGTAAACCCTTTGAGCCTTTGGTCATTATCCATGTTGTTTGAGTTTGATTCTTGTCTATGAGTGTCAAATTCATTTTTTGTGTGGATCTTGATTGTTGTTTTTTTTCTTGAGCCCTCAACTTTGTGTTGTTGTATGAATTTTTACCTTGCCTTAGAAAGTAGGGAGTATTCACATGATGATGTGGTTGAATTCAAGTTGGGGAGAGCAATGTTTTCTCACTTATGTTATTGGTTACTATGAGGTTGAAAAAGAAAAGAAAAAAGAGAAAAATATGAAAAAGAAAAGAAAATAAAAGAAAAAGAAAGAAAAAAAAATTGAAAAAGCTTTGAAAAAGAAAAACAAAAAAAGTAGAATAATGTTGTGCTAATAAGTTCTATGTGTTTGGTGTAACTCTTGGGATTTTGGAAGAAGTTTGATTGAAATTTTGTTTTTGAACTTTTGTGAGTTGATCACTCCCTTAGGTTTAGGCAAGTTTTTGTTTCGATTAGCTTTAGGAATTATTCCTTGTTTGTTCACCCGACCACATTACAGCCCTGAAAGTCCTTTTGATTCTTGCTTTTGTGTTTTCAGCATGATTTTTGGATGATTGCATAATTTAGTCTTTTGTTTGCAAGATTGTTGTGTGAGTGAAAAATCCCTCATTTTATGTTTTTCATTTACCGACGATTGTTTTTGCTAGGTGTGATTCACATTTGAACTTGTGTTGTTTTAGAATGTTTGGCATGACTTTTGTATTTAGCATTTGTTTCGTGATTATGTTATCATTGAAGTTTAGTGGTAAGTATTAACTTTGTGTGTACCATTTTCGATTGAACCATTGCTTTTGTTTTTGTTTGTAAAAACTTGTTGCGCGATTTCTTGGATTTCGCTTTTGTTCCTTTAGATGTTGGCTTTGTTTGAGGACAAACAATTATGTAAGTTGGGGAGAGTTGATAAGTGCAAATTGTAGCTATTTTTGTATATAAGTTTTGTTGCACTTATCGATACTTTTTGTTAAAATCG
This sequence comes from Lathyrus tuberosus, assembly GCA_022829125.1. Lineage (NCBI taxonomy): Eukaryota > Viridiplantae > Streptophyta > Magnoliopsida > Fabales > Fabaceae > Lathyrus > Lathyrus tuberosus. Next base: position 6,347,933 of record JALAZF010000365.1, read on the forward strand.
TTCGAATAAACCCCGCTTTGTTTGTAAATACGTTTACTTTACTTTATAGTGTATGTATTGCGTTATCGTGTAAATATCATTGAGTTTAATTTTTTTCATTTATTTTTGTAGGTATTAAAGCATTGATATTGGAGAATTGTTAGATAGAGCATTGTATAAGCTTTCCAACGCTTTGAACCGGACGAAAAACGGAGTTACGGTTCAAAAGTTATGAAGAAAATAAGTGCAGAACATTTTCATTCCCGAGCAGACCAGGATAACCGCGCCCGACAGCGCTTAGCGGGCTTTTAATGCGGTTTAACATTAATAAGGGCGCGCTTAGCGTCCAAAACCGGGCTAAGCGGGGTCTGCGATGATGACAACAATAAATAGGGGTAAAAACACATTTTTTAGGGATGGGTTAGATATTTTTTGATCCCAACTTCATCAAACTTTATTTTTTAGTAAGATTAGCTTAGAAAACAACATTGAAGCTTGTATACGGATGATTCGAGGTGGATTTCTCATCGACCGACGTTGACAAACCGCGCCATGTTTGGTTCATTTCTCTTCCTCTTTGTGTATTCTTTTTTGTTAGGTGTTGTATAGTTACTATGAACATATGTATCTTTGTTGATCATAATATTGTATAAAATCTGCTTTATAAATCATTATCGATGTCTTCCTTTATCTTTTTGCATTTATGTTTAGATTTGTGTTGTGTTAGAGATAAACATTATGAATCTTGATTAGGGATGGATATCTATTGTCTAGATGCTAGAGATAGATTTAGATAATAATCTTTATGGTGTCGGAACTTAATGCCTTCCGTGTTTCGAGGCGTTGTGCGCGAGAGCGACAATGAGAGTGATATGGTTGCTCTCTCAGCTCAGTGTGCCAGAGATGGACACTGTTGTGAGTGATACTGGATGATTTTGACGAGTATTGTAGTAGAGTGAAAATGATCGATAAATTTATGTTTGTGACGAGTGGATTATATGTATGCCTGATAAGTTTCTTTTCTCTGAAGAATGAATTCTTTTTATGTTGATATTTTCTTTTCTGCTTTTATTCAAACCATTTTATCCCAAACTCAATAACATTTAAATTGCCGAACGGCAGTTCAGTAGCACCGATCTCTGTGGACAAGATAAATTCCCGTAAAAATACTTCCAAAACTTTTGTTGATTGCCGCTATACCGCATTCCAACACTTAGCAAGGAAGCTTTAGATATACACACCCTTTGATTATAACAACAAGAGTGGATCCCGTTGAGTACAACGGATACGAGGGGTGATAATACCTTCCTCTTGCGTAATCGACTCCCGAACCCCGAATTTGGTTGCAATACCATGTTCTTTCCCTTCTGAGGTTTTCTCGATGTTTTTCTTTCTCCGTTGGGATAAATAAAGTTCGATGGGACTCTGTGTCTTCGCCGGTTTTTTTCGCGTAGCGACAACATGCAAATAGAAGAACTGATATTAGGCCTAGTATGAGTTAAATACAATAACTTACCAATGAGACTTCTAAAAGAAGTGAGATTAATTAGAGATTGATCGATTTTAAAGGTGATCTTATGATGAGGATCCATAGGTGTATTAGTCGATTTTGCACCTAGGAGGCATGTGGTTTGGAGAAGATCAAGGTTGTACTTTCTTTGGAATATGAAGAGTCCTTTAGATGATCGAGCAATTTTAAATCCTAGAAAGTACTTGATATTTCCTAAATCTTTGATACTGAATTTTGTATCTAAGATACGTTTGATGTGAATAATTTCATCCATATTATCACCTGCAATCAGGAGATCATCAACATAGACTAAAATTATAGTAATAAATTTATCATGATGCTTTGTGAAAAGGGTATAATCAGCCTTAGATAGATTGTAACCTAAGTGAGTTAAAGTGTTTGTTAGTTTTGTGTTCCATTGACGACTAGCTTAATTTAAGCCATAAATAGATTTATATAATTTATAAACTAGGTTTTTGTTGCTTATTTTAAGGCCAAGAGAAAGTTTCCTGTAAACTTTCTCATGTAAGTCGTCGTGAAGGAAGTGGTATTAATTTTTAACTGATGAATAAGCCAGTTATATGAAGCAGCCAAGGATAAATTAAGTCTAATAGTTGTCATTTTGACAACAAGGCTGATTGTTTCTAAATAATTGAGGTGTTCTATTTGTGTGAACCCTTTTTCCACAAGACGAGCTTTATACCTCTCAATATCCATTGCCGTGAAATTTAATTTTAAAAATCCATTTATACCCAATGAGTCTTTTGTTAAGGGGTAAAGATACTAGTTAGTTAGATTTTAGTTTGTTTTGTTAAAAAAAAAGAATTTTGTTTCATTTATATTTTTTAAACTCTTTTTTTAACATTCAAAATATCTTAAGGGCTAAAATTGGAAATTAAATTATTTTCTAAAACCATAAGATCTAATATAATTAGTAACTGCCATTGAAATGAGAGGGGGGACTGATCCATAGAGAGAGGTCCATGCGGCGTTTTCTTGTGGAGCTTGTTTTTAATCCCAGAAAGTGGAAGAAAGTATAAAGGAAATGACTTAGAATAGAAATAAGGAATATATTTGTCTCAGCATTGTTTTTTACTTTTCTCTTCTTACCATTTCCTTTCTTCTTATTTCTCTTTCAGTTCACCATGCATCCTCCTTCTCCCCTATAACGTTCTACTTCATTTTCTTTCTCTCCATCAACTCACAATCATCCTATTGCAACTATAGGACTCATAACCACCATCATCATCTCACTAAACCTCACTTAAATATCATCCTCATCACACTTCACCAACACAAACATCCATTTCAAACTTCATCTTAAATCCACCATAACTCATCTTCTTCTCCTCTCCCTACACAAAACCGAAAACCACAAGCATCTTGATATCTCTATCATCATCATCATCAATAAACCAATGAAAAACAACATTCATCATCAACACCAAACAACTATGATCATCGATCATCATCCCTCTCCCTCCTCAATTAAAACCCAACCATAAACACATATAAACATCTTCATTGTCTCAAAACACAACATACAACTTCAACAAATCACACCAACCTTTACGCTGTGACAAGCAACACAAAAACTTTGTTTTGTTTGTTTTCGACAGCAGTGTCATTACTCAGAACTTCTCATCATCACCGCACCGGAAACTCAACACAAATCGCAATTAAACAACTCAACAAAACTGTGAAATTTTTTTATTTTCCTTGTGTGTACTCATTGATGTAGATAGGATTCTTTTTTAGTCATTATTGTTGTATTTGAAGTTAGTGAGCGAGAGATTTGAGAAAGTTATGTTGAGATTGAAGTTTTGTTTCATAAAAGTTTTTTAGTTGGTGAGAGAGATGAAGGTAGAAACAATAGAGAGATTAATGAGAGAGAGAGAAAGAGAGAGGGCAATGAAGGTAGGGGGCATCACCACCGTGCCGCCGGCCGACTGGTCGCCCCCTATAGTAGCGTGAGAGAGTGAGGTTTGGGAGGGGAATGTTTTGGTTTTGTTCTTTTTCTTCCTATAGTTAGGTCAAGAAAGAAGAAGTCCAAGATATTATTTTTATTTTTTTCCTTCACCCCTACCACGTGTCACGCCATGACTGGGGGACTCATTTTTAATATCTTTATTCTCCTCTACGTCTGTGATTAACCACCCCTGCTTCTTTTCTTTTGAAATTAGTTGGTACCGATACCTTTAACTAAAATCCTAATGGGGACATTTTAGGAATATTTTTAAAATATGGGTTATTTAGGGAATTTTTTCTAAAATTAGAGGTATTTACGTAAAAAATTCTTCTAATTCAATGTCACTTTATTTTATTATTTTATTTTATTTTAAAATTAATTAATTTTTTTTTATAATTTATACTAAAGGTACCGGTACCCAACTTAGATTCATGAGTATCAAAGAATTTAACTTCTTTTTTATATACTTTTATTTGTTTTTTCTTTCCTTTGTTTTCTTTTCTTTATTTTGTTGTTTATTTTGCACATAAAATATCATATCTCCGCTCTTTTATATAAAAGACAATTTATTTTTTCGGTTCATTGAATAACTAATGTATTTGGTCAGTTTATAGACTAGATACATTGATTATTCAAAAAATAAAAATATTTTACTATTAGATTGTTGTTATTATTATTATTATTATTATTACTAACGTCTAAACGGATACTCCCGTGTCCGTTTATCCGCTTTTCAAATGCACATATAAGTCAAAATATAAATTGATATTTTAGATATTGAAACTTTGTAATATGCAATGTCCGTTCACGCACTTTATTTAACATGCACACCCAAGAAATAATAAATTTTAAACTTAATATATTTTATAAATTTCTTGAAAATTAAAATCATTAAATTACTATCTAAACACATAAATATTATAAATATTTATTGTTACAAATAAATATAGATATAAATAAGATATTATTTTGAATAAGTATTATTTTACCTAACTATCAAAATACAAATAGTAAATATCTACTCACTTAAATCTAAACTCCTTTTTCTATTTTCTTTTTCTCTCACACACATATACAATATTCCGACACACATAAATTAAAATAACCTATTAATAAAACATAATTATTATACTAATTAATAAAAAGATAAACATTTACTTTTAATCAATAAAAAAAACTTGGCGAAATACTCCTTTTGGTCCCTTAACTATACACCTAGGTTCACTTTGAGCCCTTAATTTTTTTTCGTGTCATTTTGGTCCTTTAAGTTTCTTAACATATCCACGTTAGTCCTTCCGTTAGTGAACCGTTAGTCAAAGTTCAAAAAAAGCTTCCAGGTGGCAGTTTGCATGATGAGGTAGGTAAGTGGATGACATTTGCAATGCAATATCACTGAAACAGTTACATCATCATCATTAACTATCACCAATAGTACTAATTTTTTTCCAATGTTCAGCTTTTACTACTAAAATCTCACTTAAACAATTACATTAATTAATAAGATCCTTTTTTTGTTCTCAATAACTAATTTTAATGATTTTTTATATTTTTTAATTTATCAAGGATGAATGGGTGATATCACGTGTGTTTCAAAAGAGCAACACCGGAAGCGGAATCACCACTGTGTCAGCCACCACAAGTGGTTCAAAAAAGACCAAAATGGCCTCAACAGCAAGTAATAACAACAGTACGAGTCTTTGCCCTGAACCAAGTTCACCTTCTTCAGTTTATCTTCCACCTCTACTTGACTCATCTCTATACTCCAACAACGCCGCTGCTAGCACCACCGGATTCAACGGCGGTCAAATGTGTTCTTACAACAACAGCTCCAACAACACTGATCTAAAGGAGCACGTGTCCTGTTTCTCCACATCATCCACGTCATCAAATGGTGTCTCTGGTCACAACAGCTTTAACAACAACAACAACAATGGAAGTTTTGATCTTGTTTCACCTTCTATGATTGCAACAATGGATCCATTTTCTAGGTTTCAGAGAAATGTTGGTGTTTCTGCTTTTTCAAGCTTGAGATCACTACAAGATAACCATCCGGCAACCAAACGCAAAACCGCCACGAAATCCCCTCTCTGATGTTGCTTTTGCTCGACCGTCGTTGCTTTCCCTTCACCCACCGCACGCTCGACCTTCCACTTCCGGGTTCGCATCGCCAAAATATGTGGATTGGAAAATTTAGGGTTGGGTTGAATCTCTTAGATTCATGGAAAATTGGTTTTTTATGTTGAATAAAAGGGAGAGCAAGAAGAGAGGAAAGATACGTGAGGGAAGAAGATTGAAAATTTTTGTGAGAGGACAGATTGAAAATTGGGAAAAAAACTGGAAAAAACTTGAAGAGGAATAACAATGCTTGAAGAAGAGAACACATTTAAGCCAACTCATCTGCCGGGTAGACAAAATAGACGGACGTTTGAGGCCAATTGACGGAAGGGACTCCTTTGTAACTTTTAGAAATTTAAAGGACCAAAATGGCACGAAAAAAAATTAAGGGACCAAAGTGAACCAGAGGGTATAGTTAAGGGACCAAAAGGAGTATTTTGCCAAAAAACTTCAATGATAATAAAATAGAAAATACAATAACGTTGTTACGAAGAAAATAAAACCAGTTATTAAAAGTTATAACTTATAACAATATTTTAATTTGAAAATAAAAATGAAAAAATTAATGAATGCAAAAGTTAGATTAGTAAGAAATGAAACTATCAAAAGAAATTACAAATTAGGGGTGTCAAAACGGGCCGCCCGCCCCGCCCCGCCAAAAAAAAGAGCGGGGCGGGCATGCCCGCTAGGTGAAATGGGCATGAAATTTAAGCCCGCCCCGCCAAGGTGGCGGTCGCCGCCCGCCTTCTTTTTTTTATAATTTTTTTTCCATTTTTTAAATAAATTAAAGGCTTAAATGCAATTTTGGTCCCCCTATTTTGGTTTTTTCGCGGTTTTAGTCCCCCTATTTTGTTTTTAAGCAGTTTTGGTCCCTCTGTTTTGGTTTTTTCGCGGTTTTGGTCCCTGATCCCAAATTTGACCCAACTGTTCATGTACGGTCGTGTACTGTTCATTTTCTCCGTACATGAACAGTGCATGTCCGTACATGAATATCACACGACCGTACATAAAGAGTTGGGTCAAAATTGGGATGAGGGACCAAAACCGCGAAAAAACCAAAACAGAGGGACCAAAACTGCTTAAAAACAAAATAGGGGGACTAAACCCGCGAAAAAAACAAAATAGGGGGACCAAAATTGTAATTAAGCCTAAATTAAAATGCTTTATTTTTTTACATTTCAATACTAATTTCATTACCCTGCTATGAGTATACTTGTTATCTTTTCAAAAATACACTATAATTCAACACAATATTTAACAAGCAATTAACAATATAATTATAATTTTTAACAAGCATTTTTAATAAACAATGAATAATATAATTATAATTTTTAATTTTTAAGATGTACATTAACCAAACTTTAAAGAATAGTAATACTCGTTCTTCTTAATTAAAGCAAATGCTAATTAAAACTAACAAAAAATAAAAGTTTAAAATAAATAAAATAATTTAATTAATTTTAGCGGGCTGGCGGGCCAACCCCGTCCCGTTATGTATTTCGCCCGCGGGGATTTTAGCTTTGGCGGGGCGGGCGACACGGGTAGGCGGGTCCAAAATCCCAACCCAGCCCGCCATTTTTTGGCGGGTGGCGGGCCGGCCCGGCGGGCTCCGGCCCGTTTTGCCACCCCTATTACTAATAAATTGGTTGTAGTTGTATAAAAACTAATAAAATGAGATTATGATTTTTTTAATATAAAAACATATCAAGAGAGAGAAAACAAATATAATTATTGTGTTTAAAAATAAAAGTGAATGGTAAATGAAAAGTTTGGTCTATAATACATGTTACAATTTATATATGAAAAAAGAGTAAAAAAAAATAATATTAATAATGAACTATAAAGACAACGGCTAAAGCATATGATATTATAATACAAAATAAAATTAACATAACCATTAATTAAAGTATAACTTCTTTCAATGATTCCAAACAATTAATATCTGCATTTTCAGAACAATTTTTTTCATGAATTAAAGGGAAAAAAATGAAATAAAACTAAGAATAACTTAAAAAATTATAAAACAATAAAAAAAAACCCTCTATTTCTTTTTATCAAAATCCATCATCTCTAATTTGTCTTCTGGAGCTTTCTTCTCCATTTCAATATGAATCACTATTTCTACTTTTATTTTTCTATGAATCTATTTTTAAATTTCTTTATATGATAACTCTTTCAATTAACCATTCGCCATATAATCAACACTCTAAAAAAAGAACCAACGGCAACTGATGCAAGCAATTCACTCATAAGTAAACATGAAAAATAAAAATTGGAACACACAATATGTACAATAAAAAATGTTTACCGATCAAAACCAAAATTGAATTGAATACAAAAAGTCTAAAATAAAAATATATCAATTAGAAAGAAAAAAATTAAAATGGAAGAGAAAGAGATGGAAAGAGAGAATTTTTAAATAGAAGTTCTTGCTTTGACAGCATGATCCACTTCTCAAACTTACATGTTTGATGTTTGGAGTGATTGGTAGTTAATACTATATATTTGCATTTTCATATAGTAATGGTTTTCTTTCATCAATATACATTAACCGAATTTTTTTTAATATAACTTATTTTTTAAAAGAAACTTATTAAAAAAACTATTTTTTCAAATTTTTTTCCAAAGTGGCATAGTTTTGGAGACCCCCATTAAGGTGGCACCATATGGGATGACGCCTCAGTTAAAGGCTCATGACCTCTAACTGAGGCGCCATCCGATATGGCGCCACAGTTAGAGGCTCATGACCTCTAACTGAGGCGCCATCCGATATGGCGCCACCTTAATGGGGTCTCCAAGACTATGCCACCTTAAATTTTTTTTTGAAAAATTAGTTTTTTTAGTAACTTTTTTGAAAAAACAAGTTATATTAAAAAAAATTCACATTAACCCTTTTGAATGATGAAAATACGTTATTATTTTATATAATTTATTTATGTTATTTATTTAAAAAAATAAGGTTATTTTTGGAAAGAGAAAAATGCCAGACCAAAATCTTCTATCTCGTTTATATGTAGGTATAGATTATTATTATTATTATTATTATTATTATTATTATTATTATTATTATTATTATTATTATTATTATTATTATTATTATTATTATTATTATTATTATTATTATTATTATTATTATTATTATTATTATTATATTATATAATTACTATTTAATTATTATTATTAATTTTTTATTATTAACTATCTATTAATTATTACTAATTTATATTATTTATATTTTTTGTGGATTATTATTGTTATTATTATTATTGTTATTATTATTATTAATGCTAACTATTATTACTAACTTTTATTAACTATCACTAATATTTATTATTATTATTATTATTATTATTATTATTATTATTATTATTAACTCTTATCATTATTTTTATTAATTATTATTATTATTTATTGTTAATTATTATTGTTATTGTCGCTCCCGGGATTTTCATCCTAGTACAAACGCGAAAGTGGCACCGAAACAGAGTCGCCAGCAATGTGTATTTATCCTAAGAGAGGGAAAGGAAACACCGCATAAACCTGAGAGGAAGGAAAAGCATGGTCTCGCGACCAAGAGATCTGGGTTCGGGAGTCGGTTACGCGTGAGGAAGGTATTAGCACCCCCACGCGTCCATCGTACCCGATGGGATCCACGCTTGCTTGTCTCGATCAAAGGGTGTAAAGAAAGGATACCGGAAAAGGAACTGAAAGAAAGAAAGGAGAAAGAAGAACAAATGTAGGGAAAATAAAAGAAGTGCTCGCATGGGCCCTACCCCACTGCCTACGTATCTCATCGGGAACATGAGAATCAGAGCGACGTAGTTCCCCTCACTAGGGATGGATTGTTTGTGTTTTTTAGAGAACGGCTGACGTTCTAGCTCAGGTGTTGCAGGCTCGCTGGTCCGAGTGCGTTACCATCTTGCAAGAGAACAGAGTAGAAGCACGTTCGTACGCTAAGAGTGAATGAGGTGAGAAAAGAATTCCCGAAGGAAAGACGTTATTGTTTGTTTTTGTCTTTTAGAAAGCAGTGTTTTGTTATTTGTTTGCATATGATAGTGTATCTGAATCTTAGTCATCGGAATGTGTACATCCTCACATTCCAAGATGGAATGGGTAAGAAAGCACACTAAGAGTGAAGAAGACCCCCACACTTAGTTCCAATTGTCAAGGTTCAAACACACTAGCATACTTGTGTTTATTAAGTGTTTTGTTGATTAAGAAATGAAGAAGTGTTTTTTATTATTTGCACCTTCAACAAGTATTGCATTTAAGTCCCTCATACAAGATCAAATGTTTAACACATTGACCCAAGATGGGCTATATGCTATACATTCTAAGATTATAAGAGAAGACCCCTTATAACCTTTTCTTTATATGAAAGGCCTAAATGCAATAAATGCCTACCTTTATTATATGTTTTGAATTTTCTTTGAGATGAGAAAAGAGACTCAAGGGAGGAGAAAAGGTAAAACCTATATGGACTAAGACTCAATCCTAATTGAAGATTAAAGAGAGTGATCCTAAAGTTTGTGAGGTTTCAACCTAAAGTCTAAAGAAAGAATGAATTAAACAATTCACTTCTAAAATAGAAGATGAATTGTAATTCACAAGGGGAAAGTGATGAGTTATTAAAAGAAAGCACATAAGTGCTTAACAAAACATGGAATTGTAAAAGAGAAAGGATAGAAGTTGAATGTGGATTCCTTATCCACACTCAATTGAAACTTACCGAATCCCCTACATGGTTAGCACAATCACTTACAAGTAAAGTAAGAAAATATAATGAACAAATCAAATTCAAACAAGTTGACAAACAAAATAAAATGAGATTGAATGCTATACATGCTTCCAAGTCAGAATGTAACTCATATTTACACCACCTAATGTTATCCTAAATGAGCATACCAAATCATGCAAACAAAATCTCAATCCAACAAGAAGCAAAGAAGAAAAGGTGAAGTGATGTGAATGTGGTTCATACTTGTGGAACAAGTGACTTAAGGTGCAAGATAAACATCAAACATGCAAAGATGAAACCCATATGTCACAATCAGAAGTCAATTAACATGCTATACATCCTCAAACAAAACCACAACTCATGGCACAAGTGCCTTCATGATCAAGCAAACCAAACATGAGGCATGCATTCACAAAATGAACAAGTTAAACTTCATGCTTCAAACAAATAGCAAACATGCTTCAAAAATTATGACTTTCACCAATCAAACACCTTGAACACATGCCATTAACATATCAAGTCCACAAGCAATGAATCAGAACCAAAGTCACTCAACAATTAGGTCAAAGTCCCATGGAAGTTTCATGCATTCATGCTCAAAGCAACACATCAAAAGTCATCCAAAAAAGACTTAAAAATCATCTCATAAATCTCAAACATACCTCAACATATTGTGACCACAATGCAAAAAGAAAGGCATCAAAATCAATTTTTATGATCAAGAACAAAAATGCACAAAATCATATGTCACATTAAGTATGCATGCAAATGGAAATTCAAAAGAAATAATGGAACAGGGGCAAAATGGTCATAAAATCAGAAAATAAAATCATGAAAAATTTCCTAAATGTTTTAAGAATACACATGAATTTTTGTAGAATTTTCCAATATCATTTGATATTTTTAAAAATCAATTATGAAACGTGTAGCAAAAATGGAAAAAAATAAAATGGAATGTAAATGTGAATGGGGGTGCATGCCTAGTAACTATTCAGTTCAAAATCCATTGGGCCTTAAAACAGGGAGGTGCGAATAGCATTCTGGCTAAGTCCACTAAGCGCGCAGAGCATATTAACAAACATGAACCCTCAGTCAACAATCTTGACTCACTCCCAACCATCAGATCAAGTCCAAGTCAAACCAAAGTCAAAGTAACCTAATCTCACGCATGTGCATGAATGTTCACCATAGCTACCATGTACCATGCCACACAATGTTTAAAAATGAAATCAGAAGAATCACGTGACATGCACATGAATTTTTATGCGTTGGCAGCATGGTAGCCATTAGATCACGCTCATCCAACGGATCACATTCAAACTGGTCATAAAACCCTAACATGAAGCCACCGGCCGGAGAGGGACCTCCGGTCACCTTCTCCGGTCACTCACCACCGTCTGCAACCTTGATTTCTCCAGAAATCCACAAAACGTATACCAATAGAAAGAGGAACTAAGGTAGAACACGAATTCAAGAACAAAATGCACAAACAATTCATGATATGAGAGAATCCAACGGAAACAGATTTGCCCTAACATTTGGTCTATGCCTCTAAAGGCCTATCAACTAGCCAGGCAAGTTCTTGAGCTTATAAGAAGCTGCAAGAACCTGAAAACAAACTCACATCAAGTCTATAATGGATGAAACTCGTACCTGAATATTGGAGATTTGGAAGTACTCTTCAGAAAACCAGAGATCTTAGCTTCTTCTTCAACCTTGGAGCTTCACAAACTTAGCAAAATGAATGCTATATAACCAGTGGTCTTGAGAGCAGAGAGATTCAATGTTGAACAATGCTTCCAAAACCTTGAGGACTGTGTAGAAAACTTCAATCCAATGCCATTGATGATGATGAAGATGAAGTAGATGAAGGGAAGATGGTGAAGCTCGTGTGAAATCAGAGGGAAAGTAGAGAGAATGTGAGGGAGAGTTTGAAGTGTTTTGAAGTGAAAAATGAGAAAAATGAAGCTAGGGAAGAAAGAATAGGGTGAAATCTGTTTTATAGGGGGAGCTAACCAGGGTTAAGCTGAGTGAATTAACTGAGTCATGGTGGTTTGAGTGAGTCATCCCTAACTAACTGAGTCAAGTTAGTTAGGGAGAGTAATGATATGGTGGTGATTCCCTATGGTAAGCTATGGTGAAGAAGAAAGTGGAATGAATGGCACGGCTGTCATCAGAAACTTGTTCAACAAGTTTGCTCTTTCCATTTTCATGCCAGGCACGTGCTAGTGTATGAGGTTTATGTCATGTGTGTTTGGTTTAATGTGGAAATCTGATGTGAGGTGTTTGGTGTGTGTGTGAACCAAATTGTGCAGCAGAACCATTAATGTATCAGTGCCAACATAGGGTGCTTTGCAAGTGTTTTTCTCTCTACTCCATGAATGAGTTGGTGAGTTTATGGGTTCATTTGGAAGAGGGTACATTGGGGAGCAATATTGGTGTTGAAGACAAGTCAAATGGAGGTGTACAAGATGATGAAAAATAGCTTGAAACAGAAGGAAACCAATTGGTGTATGGGCGTGCAGGTGAGGTTGGCTGGCATGGTGTGTATGGCATGGATTTTCAGCAAGATCACCCTAACTTGGAACCAATATTTCTCCCTTATAACATGATCAAATCAAATTTTGTCCAACATGAACATTGAAGAGTGCACTACAAGGAATAACTTTGATGTTGAAAATTTTCTCATTTGGAGCTTTCTTCTTGGAGAAATTAGGGTTGACTTCTGGCCCACCACATGCTTGTTGAAATGACTGCGTGCATGACCTGAAAATTCTTGGTCATGGCCTAGTTTTGGCCTACTTTCCTCCAACTTTGATCAATCATATCTCTCTCAATTTTTATCCAATGGAGATGTTCTGCACATGGATTTGAAGCTTAAAACAAGACCTTTCATTGAGGCAGAGTGGAATTTTCATTTGGTGCTCCAAATTTAAATGGCCTTGGTTCAAACTCTGATGCAAAATGGCCAAAACTTGCTATTTTTAGTAACCCTTCTTCATCCAAAAATGGCAACTTTCTACACCTTGAATTTTTCATGATTCCTTTGGAATTTCTTGACCAAATTTTGTACATTGAACACATGTAACATGAATTTCATGAATTTGGGCTCAAAAAGTCAAGAGTTGACTTTTTCCTCTGATTATTTGACTTTGCCCCAATTTCTCTGATTCTTGATCTTTCTTCCAATTGAACCACTTCTAAAACCAATTGAGATGCAATTTTACACATACATACACTTAAGAACATGTAGAATACCATGACATCAAGTTTTGCCCAAAAAAGCAAAGATTCCCTGATTTAACTGGAAACCCTAATTTTGGCCCCCTCTGGTTAGGAGATAAAAGTGCAGTCTTCAATTTCCAATTCCTCAGAGTATGTTGTGTATCCTCTTAAAGGATGATGAGAAATGCCACTTGGGAATGATTTTGAATCAATGAGCTATCTCTTTTGAGGGTTTTCCTTCAATTTTGGACTTCTTGCATAGTGTAGGATGTAATGCTTCAATCTCCCATTGTATCTCTTATCCTTGAGGTTGTGGATGATCAATTGAGGTAGTATGAGACATGAGAGACCTCTTGGCTTGCCTTGAGACCACTTGATTGACCTTTTTGTGCTTTGAATGATCCCTTGATTGTCCACCTTCCACCTGATCACATGCCCTGATGGTATGAAGGATGCCATGCTTCATTTTTCTATGTTAAATGCAATGTAATGTTAATGAGGTGGATATGATATGATAAATGATAATGCTGAACTATGATGCCAAAAGGGGAGAGCAAATTTTGGGGTATTACAGCTGCCCCTATTCAAACGCTGTAGACCTGAATGCCTGAAAGCGATTGCTTTCAGACTTTCAAGGTATATAGTGATTGAATACCAAATATAACCAAAAATTTGCTCTGGATGATGATGAAGAAACCCCCCGACATTGCTGGATTGAATCTTCAATGAAACATTGTCGGAGAAATCTGCCTTTTGAATGACACCATACGTCTACTGGCTCGCCGCATTACTGGTAAACTTTAATACTGTCTTTTATGCAATTCCAGACGACTACTGGCCTGCCACACTGCTGGTGGACTTTAGAAATGTCTTTTTGAACGACGCCAGACGACTACTGGCTTGCCACACTACTGGTGGACTTTAATAATGTCTTTTATGCAATTCCAGACGACTACTGGCCTGCCACACTACTGGTGGACTTTAGAAATGTCTTTTTGAACGACGCCAGACGACTACTGGCTTGCCACACTACTGGTGGACTTTGCAGCTTCGTGCCACCCGAAGATGGACTTTTGCCAATCCACTGTTGGACTTTTGCCACCCGAAGACGGACTTTTGCCAATCCACTGTTGGACTTTTAGAATATGCCACCCTTAGATGGACCTTTCGCCAATCCACTGTTGGACTTTTAGCTGCTTTGCCACCCGAAGATGGACTTTTGCCAATCCACTGTTGGACTTTTAGAATATGCCACCCTTAGATGGACCTTTCGCCAATCCACTGTTGGACTTTTAGAATATGCCACCCTTAGATGGACCTTTCGCCAATCCACTGTTGGACTTTTGGAATTTTAAAATCGAATTACTCTCTGCCTCCGCGCCAGACATCTCTGCCGACTCTGCTGAGGAACCACAATCAATGATTTAATCTCGGAGACTCCTAAAAGGATAATATCTCTGCTGGCGAATGGATGAACAATCCGTCTGCTTCGAATTGTCAAGCTTGCCAAAAATAAATTGGACTTTAAGATATGAGGGAATGACGACTCTGGCAGGAATTATTCCATCTGTTTGGGGCTGGATTCTAGTCACAGCAACTCCGCTGGGGATGAGAATTTTTAAATGACGTCCTGCTGGGGAAATGAGCCATTAAAACTCTGCTTGGGGATTTATTCAACCCAAGATCCTTTATAGGGATTATCAACCTTCTGACCCGGCTGGGGAAAGGCTGTACCATCCTTGTTGAGGAATAGATTCTGTCGATCTGATAAACCTCTGCGGAGAGAACAACAACTCAGCTGGAAGTTGCTGACACGATTCGATGCTGACCTCTGTGGGGATACCATGACCAGAGATACGATCTTGCTGGGTATCAGGGCTACTCTGCCAGGGATATGCAAATCCTGGTTAGAACATTCTACTGCAACTTGCTAGAAAGAGTCCTTAGAGATCTGTTGGGGAAACCCAAAGCACATCCACAGTAGTCTGCTGAAGAATATGACTGTCAAGCTTAGGATGAGTACCACAATGCACCATGTTAGGCGAGCTTTCCTTTAGACAATTCCGTTGGGGATGACGAGTTTATAACAAACTCTGCTGGAGAAAACTGCTTTAAAGCGTCTCGTGCTGGGGAATGCCTTTTGAGAGGATTTTACAGAAGACCAACTATCCTCAAACTCTACTGGGGATGATCAACACTTCATGCTGGGGAAACAACCATACCCCATGCTTGGGCAAACCAACAATTTATCCCCGAAGAAGATGTCATAAGAGGATCTTACGGAAGATTTAGCTTCTTCAAACTCCTGCGACTTCGCTGGGGATAATGACCATCAGTTTCGGTGTCGATGAGACCACACTTTTGGGGAACCTGTGACCGTTATCGACACAGAAAAGCTTGTAGCTGTTGGAAGTACTGAATGAGAGAATCGACTTAATAAGATGCAACGGTACCCAGTTGAACTTAATTCACTGATATGGACCCGTTATGAACAATCGTCGACCGAACGATGAACGCCGATCTCCTTACCCATAATTGCCCCAGTCTTTTGCGTGGGGTGATTTATTGCTGGTCTTGTGCTTAAAATCATCTGCACCTGCTACCTGCAACAAAAGAATATGCCCACATGCCCCGAATATTGCGTGGCTAGAATCCACCATCCGGGAGTATTCAACATTCGAAGTAATTTCAAATATTTTTTCTGCGCATGTTATTGCAAGGCTGCCATGTTTTCAAATGCAATGTTTTATCAAAAATTAGGACGTTTTTGCAAACAAAGCAATAAAACAAAAATAGAAAGCTTTTTACTGAAATTCAATTTATTGACTGAGAGCCCAGAATAGGCAATTACATCTGGAAGCAATCCCTGGAAAGAGGTGATCGCTGAAAATTGAGAAAAGAAACTATCCTAATGGCAATGTGAAAACGGAATTCCACTGAGTTTCCATTCTGTTATGACCAGTATGTCTTCAAAACTCCCCGACCTTGCCTTCTGAGGAATGATCAGACCGATTCATATCCTTCAGAACGTCAGTTGTTCAAACGGTGACAGGGTACAGATAACTCAAACCGTAGTCATTCGCTTAAATCCCTCTTTTGTGTGGACCGCCCTTTCAGGTTTTCGATCCACCAGGATACCCTTTTTTGCCTAAGTTGCCCTTTCGGGTTTTCAACTTACCGGGTGTACAAAATTTTTTTAATTATATCCCTAATTTTTGCCCGAACCTTATTCTGTTTTTGGTTCGCCGGGATGCCCTTTTTTGCCTGGATTTTTTTATTTTTATTATCCAGCGGGTCTATTCATGCGAAGTATTTTTTGACTACGTCCGAGTTGACAGGGGATGAAAAGTCTTCGCCATCCATGGTTGTAAGCAATAAAGCTCCGCCCGAAAAGACCTTTTTAACCACGAATGGACCTTCATAATTAGGAGTCCATTTGCCCCTGTGATCTGTATTGG
Source organism: Lathyrus tuberosus (assembly GCA_022829125.1). Lineage (NCBI taxonomy): Eukaryota > Viridiplantae > Streptophyta > Magnoliopsida > Fabales > Fabaceae > Lathyrus > Lathyrus tuberosus. The sequence goes on from JALAZF010000365.1 coordinate 6,364,927, forward strand.
GAGGAAGGATCCTTTTGAGTACCACATCTCCGACTTTATAAACCCGAGGACGCACCTTTTGGTCAAATGCCTGTTTCATTCTGCGCTGATATAGTTGCCCATGACATACAGCCGCCAATCGCTTTTCCTCAATAAGGCTCAACTGATCAAATCTGGCTCGTACCCATTCAGCTTCATCTAGCTTAACATCCATCATAACTCTGAGGGACGGAATCTCTACTTCAACCGGTAGCACTGCCTCCATACCATATACAAGTGAGAATGGGGTTGCCCCAGTGGACGTGCGTACCGACGTTCGATACCCATGCAAAGCAAATGGCAACATCTCATGCCAATCTTTGTACGTGACAACCATCTTCTGTACAATCTTCTTGATATTTTTGTTGGCCGCTTCGACCGCGCCATTCATCTTTGGGCGGTACGGAGAAGAATTGTGATGCTCGATTTTGAAGTCCCGGCATAACTCAGCCATCATCTTATTGTTCAAATTAGAACCATTATCAGTAATGATTCTTTCGGGAACTCCATATCGGCAAATGATATCCCGTTTTAAGAAACGAGCGACCACTTGTTTTGTAACATTGGCATAGGATGCGGCTTCAACCCATTTGGTGAAGTAATCAATTGCCACCAAGATGAAACGATGACCATTGGAAGCTGTAGGCTCAATCTTTCCGATCATATCAATACCCCACATGGCAAACGGCCAAGGCGACGACATGATACTCAACGGATTTGGAGGTACATGCACTTTATCTGCGTAGATCTGGCATTTATGGCATTTGCGGGCATATTTGCAACAATCCGACTCCATAGTCAACCAATAATATCCCGACCTTAACAACTTTTTAGCCATTGCCTGCCCTCCGGCATGAGTACCGAAAGAGCCTTCGTGCACTTCAATCATCAACAAGTCTGCTTCATGTCTATCCACACATCTAAGCAGGACCGTGTCAAAATTTCTTTTATACAGCACGCCATCTTTGTTCAGGAAGAAACTACCAGCTAACCTTCTCAACGTCTTCCTGTCTTTGGACGATGCCCCGGACGGGTACTCTTGACTTTTCAAGAAACACTTAATGTCATGAAACCATGGCTTGTCATCAGACGTTGCATCTACCGCAAACACAAATGCTGGTCTGTCAAGGCGGGATACCTCAATCTTAGGTACATGGTTCCATCCTTGCACTTTGATCATGGAAGACAAAGTGGCCAAGGCATCAGCGAACCTATTCTCATCTCGAGGAATGTGGTACAGTTTCGCTGTTGTGAAAAACGTCAGCAATCTCCTTGTATAATCTCTATACGGCACTAGATTTGCTTGGTGCGTGTACCAACTCCCCTTCACTTGATTGATTACCAAAGCTGAATCACCGAATATATCAAGGGTTTTAATCCGTAGATTAATCGCCTCCTCGATCCCCATTATACAAGCTTCGTACTCTGCTTCATTGTTGGTGCATCCGAAAGTTATTCGTGCAGTGAAAGGCATATGAACACCTTCCGGCGTGATAAGAACTGCTCCAACTCCACACCCATTCATATTGACAGCCCCATCAAACATCAAACTCCATTTGGATTCAGGGTCTGGCCCCTCCTCCGGAAGTGGTTCCTCGCAGTCTTTAGCTTTGAGAAACATGATGTCCTCATCAGGGAAGTCAAACTTCATGGGTTGGTAATCATCAATCGGCTGTTGCGCAAGATAATCAGACAAGATACTTCCTTTGATGGCCTTTTGTGAAGTGTACTGAATGTCATACTCTGTCAAGATCATTTGCCACCGTGCAACTCTGCCTGTCAATGCTGGTTTCTCGAAAATATACTTGATAGGATCCATTTTTGAAATCAACAAGGTCGTGTGCCTAACCATATATTGCCTCAATCGCTTAGCGGCCCATGCAAGCGCACAGCATGTCTTTTCAAGCATTGAGTATCGGGACTCACAATCATTGAACTTTTTGCTCAGGTAGTAAATAGCATGCTCCTTCCTACCTGTCTCGTCATGTTGACCGAGAACACAACCCATGGAACCTTCAAGCACTGTCAGATACATTATCAGCGGTCTCCCTTCAACTGGAGGCATTAGAATCGGAGGTTCCTGCAAGTATTCTTTTATCTTATCGAATGCCAATTGGCAATCGTCATTCCACCTGACCGTTTGGTCTTTCCTTAACAATTTAAATATTGGTTCACACGTGGCTGTTAGGTGAGATATGAACCTTGCAATGTAGTTCAATCTACCCAAGAAACCACGAACCTCTTTTTCTGTTCTCGGTTCAGGCATTTCTTGTATTGCTTTCACCTTGGCAGGATCAACCTCGATTCCTCTTTCGCTCACAATGAAACCCAGTAACTTTCCAGAACGTACCCCAAACGTGCACTTGTTTGGGTTTAATCTCAGACGGAACTTTCTCAACCTTTCAAACAGCTTTTTCAGGTTAGTCAGATGTTCCTCTTCTGTTCTCGACTTGGCAATCATATCATCTACATAACATTCGATCTCCTTATGAATCAAGTCATGAAACAATGTCACCATCGCCCGCTGGTACGTTGCCCCTGCGTTTTTCAACCCAAAAGGCATTACTTTATAACAATATGTACCCCACGGAGTAATGAACGTGGTCTTCTCCATGTCTTCAGGTGCCATCTTGATCTGGTTGTACCCGGAGAACCCGTCCATAAATGAGAACACTGAAAATTGAGCTGTATTATCGACCAGCACATCAATATGAGGTAGTGGAAAATCATCTTTCGGGCTAGCTTTATTAAGATCTCGATAATCCACACACATTCTCACTTTTCCATCTTTCTTCGGTACTGGCACGATGTTGGCTACCCATGGAGGATACTTTGTCACAGCAAGAAAACCAGCGTCCCACTGCTTCTGGACTTCCTCCTTAATCTTTAAGGCCATGTCGGGGTGAGTCCGACGAAGTTTCTGCTTGACTGGCGGACATTCTTCTCTCAATGGCAGCCTGTGCACAACAATATCTGTATCCAACCCCGGCATGTCTTGATACGACCAGGCGAAGACGTCAACATACTCGCGCAACATTTCCGTCAAAGTTTGCTTCACATCTGCTTGCAAGCTGGCACCAATCCTGATCTCTTTTTTGGCGTCCTCGGTACCAATATTGATGATGTCTACAGTCTCCTGATGAGGCTGGACGACCCTTTCCTCTTGTTTCAACAATCTGGCCAGTTCTTCAGGAAGTTCACAATCTTTCTCATCCCCTTCTTCGGCTTGATAAATCGGATTGTCAAAGTCATACATGGCCATATCAAAATCGTTATCAGTGGTATCCGGAGGATCAAGTCTGCATGAACGGGTTCATGCCTTATTTTAGAATTTATTTTTATGCAAAACAAAAGAAAATGAAACATTGCCATTTTATATTTTTTGTGCAAAAATAAAAACTGAAAGACAGAGAACAAAATTTGATTGCAAAACGTCCTTTATTAATGATTAAACATTGCAAATGCAACCATGGTGGCCCTACAAATGAATCTATACGCCTTGGGCAGAGCGCAAGATTTTGTCATGCATTATGGTTAGAAAAAACAAAGAAAAATTACTCTGTCTGAAGAGTAACCCGAATGACTTCTTCAACGAACCAGTTCTGCACTTGTTGTCCCGAAGCATGAGGGCGTACCCAGTTGTCCAGGTCACAATTACTGTCAACACTATCCTCCGTGGCTGCACAAGACTGGTCCATGTAGATAATTCCCCCACTATTGAAAGTAATGGGTCCCCTGCTCCCCGCATCTGAAGTTGTAGAGGGATGATAACCAATACCAAATTTGTCTTCCTTCATTGGGGTCTCTATCAACCTGCCCCAACCTTGGGCGTTGCCTGCCCTGACGACCTCGACAGCTTGTTTGTAAGATGAAATGGAGGTACCAGCCCCAACTGGTACAGAAGAAGACTCAGGTGCATCGTCAATATTGACTGCTTCGAATGATTGGCACAGCATCTCATGAATTTCCCCATCCATTTCAATGTACTTAAATGTGGACAAGTGACTCACAAAGATGTCTTCTTCCCCACACACTGTCACAACCTGCCCTTCAAACTCATACTTCAGCTTTTGATGTAGAGTGGAAGTAACAGCTCCAGCTCCGTGAATCCAAGGGCGTCCCAATAGGCAGCTATATGCAGGTTGTATGTCCATTACATGGAACGTGGATTTGAATACCTGTGGTCCAATTTGTACGGGCAATTCCACCTCACCAAACACAGATCGTCTGGTCCCATCGAATGCTCTGACCACCAATTCACTAGGCCTTAAGATCAAACCATCAACTTCCAGCTTCATTAATGCCTTCTTGGGCAAGACATTGAGTGATGAACCAGTGTCTACCAGTACATGAGATAACACTGCGCCCTTACACTCCATCGTGATATGCAAAGCCTTGTTATGGTTTCTTCCTTCAACAGTCAAATCTCTACTTGTAAAGCCCAAGCCATGGCTGACATTAACATTGGAGATTACGCCCTCGAGCTGATTAACAGTAATTTCTTGTGGCACGTACACACTCTTCAACACTTTCAACAACGCCTGTCGGTGCGCATCAGAGCACATCAATAGTGACAAGATTGAAATCTTTGAAGGGGTCTGATTCAGTTGGTCCACAATCTTATAATCGCTTTTCTTGATTATCTTCATAAATTCTTCCATTTCCTTATCAAAAGTAATCTTTGTCTCGGCTTCAGGTGTAGGCGCACTTTCAACCCCCTGTTTACCTTTAGCCTTTGCTGCATCTTCTACCTCCTTATCACTTCTCAAGGTTTGGGGAGCGAACAACCTTCCACTCCTCGTGAAGCCCCCTACACCCCCTACATTATCAATATTTGGGCTGACTGATGACTCAACTTCCTGTTTTTTACCTTCGTAATATACATCTGCCCCATAGTGCCATGGGATAGCTTTCGTAGACGTGAACGGAATTGGTCCTGGCACCGTGATAGTGACAGGACTGGGCCTTTCTGGCGCAACACTCGCCACGGGAACTGCATTGACCGGCGTTTGAATCTCAGCGGGAGTGTAATAGATGGTCACGGTTGATATCTCATCAGTGTCTTTCACGACTCTATCGAACTGTAGACATCCTTCATCGATCAGATTCTGTAAACCCATCTTCAACTTATCACAGCCGTTCTCCTGATTCACACACTCAGAGCAATCTTGATTACAGCCCGGGAACACCTGTCCCTTCAATAAACGATCTTTTACAACCAACAAAGAAGTTTTCACTTGATGAACGTCTAACACCAAATTCAATCTCCTCCCATCTTCAACAGCGTACACATTTGCTGCACTATGATCAGGCATGGGATGCTGAGTAATATTCGGAGCGGGAGAGAAATTGATGGCTTTAGCATCAATCAAATCTTGTACTTTATGATGGAAAGCCCAGCATTTTTCAATGGAGTGCCCCTGAGCACCTGAGTGGAACTCACAACGAGCATTAGCATCGAAGTTAGGTGGCAGGTTTCCAGCAACCGGAGCTTTCATAGTACGGAGTTCTACCAACTTTAACTCGAGTAGCCGGGGCAACAGCGCGGCATAAGTCATAGGGAGAGGATCCATCTTACGATCCCTCTGTCTAGACCTTTGCTGGAAAAAAGGTTGTTGCTGTGGAACTTGTTGTTGGGGTTGTTGTTTCTGAACAGACGGTGTGGGGATTGTCACAGCATCTACCTGATAATAAGCTCGAGAACGCCCTCTGCCTCGTCCTCTAAACACAGCATTCGTATCACCTTCTCTTCTTTTCTGGTTACTAGCAAACGGTTTCTTCGTCCCCGAAGAGCCAGCCCCATTCACATCCTGGATCTTTCCAAGCTTTAACAGACTTTCTATTCTTTCTCCCGCAATCACAATATCAGCAAATCCAGTCGACGGACAAGCAGCTAATCTGTCAAGATAGGCCCCTTGCAAGGTGCCCATGAACATATCTGCCATTTCTCTGTCTGACAAGGGAGGTTGGACCTGGGCAGCCATTTCCCTCCACCTCTGTGCATATTCTTTAAAACTCTCCTTGGCATTTTGTGACAATCCCTGCAATTGGGTGCGGTTGGGCGCCATGTCAATATTATACTGGTATTGCTTCAGGAACGCTTCTGCCAGATCTTTCCAATTCTTCACAGCAGCTCTATTCAACTTCATGTACCAGGTCAAGGATGCCCCAGCCAGACTGTCCTGAAAATAGTGCATCCATAGCTTCTCGTCATCCGTATGGGCTGAAATCTTCCCAAAGTAAGCTTGAAGATGCGTTTGGGGACACGCATTGCCGTGATACTTATCAAAAGTGGGAGGCTTGAATTTAGGGGGAATTCTGACTCCTGAGACCAGCCCCAAGCTGGTAACATCAATACCCATAGAGTTCTTGCATTCTATGGCCCTGATCTTTTCTGCTAACTCCTCATACCTTCGATCACCTTGATTACCCACATCAGCGTCTAGTAGAGTAAATTGGTCTTCCAGAGTATCTTCAAGAGTAACACCAGCATGCCTACCATTCCCATTACCCCGATTGTTACCACCAGGAGGAGGGTTGCCACCGGGAGGAGGAATGCCGTGTCCCTGTGAATTGTCATGATGATCACCTTCGGGCCCGTTGTCGGGACGCTCTACCAGAAGCCTCAGTCTCTCCTGATTTTGCGCCATGCCAGTCATGAGGGTCATGAACTGGTCCATACGCGCCCTCATTTCAGCCAAATCACTTTGCACTTGATCCATGATTCTTACTTGATTCCTTCGCGTCGAATATCGGTGAATATGACTCTCCGCTATAATGCCTGAAACCAAATAAAGGTTAGAGACCCCGCAACGAGTACCTGAAAAGCAAGTAACAAAAATGCAAAATGATATGCAATGCCATGCAATGCTATGTTTGTCATTTCCAAGGTGCTTTATACCCTGATTCCAATCCAACCACAGAAATCTGAAGACCAGAAATTGTGATATAAAGAGACGTGTCGTGGTCATGTGCTTGTGCGCAGCTATCTGATAAAGAATAATTCTGAATAAAACTGCTCATACTCATTCAACAAAATATTCAAGTACATTTAAGAAAGGTTCAGCCGCAAATGCAATACAAGGAAAAATGGATCCATCAACAAGCCTGATGGTAACCATTAACAACAAAATATAAGGAAAAGAACATCAGTCTGACAATTCCACATCCTTCAGCTTATCACTTGAATACTTGATTTCCTCAAAAAGTATACGGGTACGCTGGTGATTCGGCTTTTCAATCATCTCTTTGATCAAGACATCCCTTTTCTCAAGAGCTTCAGTTAAAGAACCCATGTGCAACATCAGAGCCTCGTCATCACACACTCCTTTGTGTCTCTTTATGCCGGCTTGCGTCTTGAGTATCTCCCTTTCTATCATGACTTCCTCAAGCTCTTTCTTGGTATTCCTCAACTGGCTTCTAGCTTCTTCTAGCTGTTCTTGACTCTTACCGAGGCTTTCCCGATACTTTCTCCTCTGCTCATGTGCCTTTTTAAGCTCCTCGTCTTTAGTCTTCGACTGATCCTTTAACTCGGCATTTTCAATTCTGACTTCATCCCAAGCTTGACGGAGTTGAGCTAATGAATCCTTGCTTCGGGCTAAAGCCTGTTTTGTAATCTTGTGAGCCTGACTAATGTCATCTGCTCCCAAAGTAAGTTTCCGAAAGTACCGAGCTCGGTCATCAAAATCTTCCTCTTTGTCAGCCAAGGTTTTTTCCGCTTTCAAGGCTCTCTTTTCCAATTCTTTGTTGTCAGCTAGAGCTTTCTGAAGGCATCTGCTCATTCCAGAATTCTCTATCTGCAACTCTCTGACCATTTTCTTCCACTTCTCACATTCTTCAATAGCCACCATAGTGGGTTGTTCTGGCTGCACTGCACATAAAAGAGGTCCCCTTGAAAAGGGTAAAAGCAATTCCTTTACTTTCGTCTCAATCCACCTGTCATATTCAGGATAAGATCTACAATCTCCTTTTCCAAAAACTGCTTTTCCAATTTTGTGCTTATCTTTCCAAGCATTCACTACTTCTACCACCTTCGCATCTTTAGTTCCTGTAAAGAATAAAGATTCTTCCACATCTTGCTCTGTAGGAGGATCCCTGGAAGCATACCCAAACTGTCGGATGGCCAAAACTGGATTATAATTGATCCCTCCTTTTCTACATTTGGAAAATTTCCGCATCTTGTGACAAGCTCTATTCTCAACAACCGGTGATCAAACCATACAATGTTATCAGCAGTTAAACTCATCAATCGTTTAGACCATTTCGCCACATCTTTGGTTTCCACAAAGGCACCTGTCTGAGGCAAATGCTTGAAAAACCAATGACTCAGCAGTGGAGTACAACAACTAACAGATCCTCCCCTCCTTTTCTCATTCTTATAGTGCACGGAATGATAAAAATCTCCTAACAAAGTAGGGACTGGATTTTTAAGGACAAAAACTCTCGTTGCTTGCATATCCACAAAGTCTTGCTGATTGGGAAAGAAAACTAGGCCATATATGCAGAGAGCCAGAATGGAATTGTAAACCGTCCAATTTTTAGCACTTGCAGCCTCTTGGGCCTGTCCAGACAGAAATTCTAAATGAAATCCGCTGACTCCATTTTTACTGCTCACACCACTCTTTATCAATGCCTGATCCATTTGTAAAGCAGCAGCAATTTCTTTTACGCTGGGAGAACTACCAGAGAAGAATGGTATTGCCGACGTGATCGGAATTCCCAAAATAAATGAGAATTCTTCCAGTGTTGGCATCAAAATGTAATCTGAAAAAAGAAAACACCTCAACGAAGGCTCGTAGAACTGCAGCAGAGTGTGCAAAGCATCATGCTCATACTTGGTGATTGTACGGACCATCCCAACCAAATTCCCGTAGCTCTTCTGAAACCTATCAAGAATACCCGGACCAGCCATATCTATAACTTTGAGCAATGAATCCAAAACAGGATCTGGAAACTTGTAAGACACATTGTTCTTTCTCTCGGCGACGATCTCTGTTGAACCCATGGATTGGAATCAGAAATGTATTACGCACCTGAAAATGACAAACATAACTGTTATGATATGATAATGCAATGCAAAAGGGCATGTGATCAGGTAATCAAGTGTCGGTGTCTGTATTGAACTGTGTGCACTGTGTCTCTGTACTGAGTCTGGCGATATCTGAGATGAACACTTAAATCACTGTCATAGGATACAATGTCTGAAACCATCATAGAATCACAAGTAAGGTAGGTAGGAGGCTGGGTTTCCTGCAAACCTGTAAACATCCCGCCCATGCTCACATGTGGTTCTTAGAAAATAAGGCTTGTCAGCTTCAGAGGTTTGAGAAGCAATAGCACATTCAGCCCGTAGGATACAATGCTATGCCAATCAAAGAGGTCGTCCACTGACTCCCCTTAGAAAATAAAAGTCATCCTATGCAAGTTCCAAAGTGGGCCCTCGGGTGCGAATGGGTTTGCCACAGAATGTGGTCTGCCATTGTCACCACTAAAGAGGGATATTTCCACTAAGGTCCTCATGATCGGTCACTAGAGTCGACAGCTCTCTAGATCTACATCCTGGAATACGCAAGATGCGCATGCCACGACGTGTCCCAAGATAGCCTCGTCTAGCTGTGAATTTCGTGAACACCCAACGCACTCCAAACGGCACGTAGGTCCCACTACTCTCCACTCTAATTCTAAGTGTATACTCAAGCCTGTGTAATGGGCTTATCTCTCAGAAATCCCATCCCGCCAAACAGACAAAACAGTGTAGCACAATATAATATATGATATGTAATGCTAAAATGCAGTAAATACTGTAAAGTAAATAAACAGCAAAATAAAGCACAACAGAAAACACCCAATGAAAGAAAAGCAAACAAGCGCTAGGATTGACTCGCTTAGGATGGACCAGCAATAGGTCAACCTCTCCCCAGCAGAGTCGCCAGCTGTCGCTCCCGGGATTTTCATCCTAGTACAAACGCGAAAGTGGCACCGAAACAGAGTCGCCAGCAATGTGTATTTATCCTAAGAGAGGGAAAGGAAACACCGCATAAACCTGAGAGGAAGGAAAAGCATGGTCTCGCGACCAAGAGATCTGGGTTCGGGAGTCGGTTACGCGTGAGGAAGGTATTAGCACCCCCACGCGTCCATCGTACCCGATGGGATCCACGCTTGCTTGTCTCGATCAAAGGGTGTAAAGAAAGGATACCGGAAAAGGAACTGAAAGAAAGAAAGGAGAAAGAAGAACAAATGTAGGGAAAATAAAAGAAGTGCTCGCATGGGCCCTACCCCACTGCCTACGTATCTCATCGGGAACATGAGAATCAGAGCGACGTAGTTCCCCTCACTAGGGATGGATTGTTTGTGTTTTTTAGAGAACGGCTGACGTTCTAGCTCAGGTGTTGCAGGCTCGCTGGTCCGAGTGCGTTACCATCTTGCAAGAGAACAGAGTAGAAGCACGTTCGTACGCTAAGAGTGAATGAGGTGAGAAAAGAATTCCCGAAGGAAAGACGTTATTGTTTGTTTTTGTCTTTTAGAAAGCAGTGTTTTGTTATTTGTTTGCATATGATAGTGTATCTGAATCTTAGTCATCGGAATGTGTACATCCTCACATTCCAAGATGGAATGGGTAAGAAAGCACACTAAGAGTGAAGAAGACCCCCACACTTAGTTCCAATTGTCAAGGTTCAAACACACTAGCATACTTGTGTTTATTAAGTGTTTTGTTGATTAAGAAATGAAGAAGTGTTTTTTATTATTTGCACCTTCAACAAGTATTGCATTTAAGTCCCTCATACAAGATCAAATGTTTAACACATTGACCCAAGATGGGCTATATGCTATACATTCTAAGATTATAAGAGAAGACCCCTTATAACCTTTTCTTTATATGAAAGGCCTAAATGCAATAAATGCCTACCTTTATTATATGTTTTGAATTTTCTTTGAGATGAGAAAAGAGACTCAAGGGAGGAGAAAAGGTAAAACCTATATGGACTAAGACTCAATCCTAATTGAAGATTAAAGAGAGTGATCCTAAAGTTTGTGAGGTTTCAACCTAAAGTCTAAAGAAAGAATGAATTAAACAATTCACTTCTAAAATAGAAGATGAATTGTAATTCACAAGGGGAAAGTGATGAGTTATTAAAAGAAAGCACATAAGTGCTTAACAAAACATGGAATTGTAAAAGAGAAAGGATAGAAGTTGAATGTGGATTCCTTATCCACACTCAATTGAAACTTACCGAATCCCCTACATGGTTAGCATAATCACTTACAAGTAAAGTAAGAAAATATAATGAACAAATCAAATTCAAACAAGTTGACAAACAAAATAAAATGAGATTGAATGCTATACATGCTTCCAAGTCAGAATGTAACTCATATTTACACCACCTAATGTTATCCTAAATGAGCATACCAAATCATGCAAACAAAATCTCAATCCAACAAGAAGCAAAGAAGAAAAGGTGAAGTGATGTGAATGTGGTTCATACTTGTGGAACAAGTGACTTAAGGTGCAAGATAAACATCAAACATGCAAAGATGAAACCCATATGTCACAATCAGAAGTCAATTAACATGCTATACATCCTCAAACAAAACCAAAACTCATGGCACAAGTGCCTTCATGATCAAGCAAACCAAACATGAGGCATGCATTCACAAAATGAACAAGTTAAACTTCATGCTTCAAACAAATAGCAAACATGCTTCAAAAATTATGACTTTCACCAATCAAACACCTTGAACACATGCCATTAACATATCAAGTCCACAAGCAATGAATCAGAACCAAAGTCACTCAACAATTAGGTCAAAGTCCCATGGAAGTTTCATGCATTCATGCTCAAAGCAACACATCAAAAGTCATCCAAAAAAGACTTAAAAATCATCTCATAAATCTCAAACATACCTCAACATATTGTGACCACAATGCAAAAAGAAAGGCATCAAAATCAATTTTTATGATCAAGAACAAAAATGCACAAAATCATATGTCACATTAAGTATGCATGCAAATGGAAATTCAAAAGAAATAATGGAACAGGGGCAAAATGGTCATAAAATCAGAAAATAAAATCATGAAAAATTTCCTAAATGTTTTAAGAATACACATGAATTTTTGTAGAATTTTCCAATATCATTTGATATTTTTAAAAATCAATTATGAAACATGTAGCAAAAATGGAAAAAAATAAAATGGAATGTAAATGTGAATGGGGGTGCATGCCTAGTAACTATTCAGTTCAAAATCCATTGGGCCTTAAAACAGGGAGGTGCGAATAGCATTCTGGCTAAGTCCACTAAGCGCGCAGAGCATATTAACAAACATGAACCCTCAGTCAACAATCTTGACTCACTCCCAACCATCAGATCAAGTCCAAGTCAAACCAAAGTCAAAGTAACCTAATCTCACGCATGTGCATGAATGTTCACCATAGCTACCATGTACCATGCCACACAATGTTTAAAAATGAAATCAGAAGAATCACGTGACATGCACATGAATTTTTATGCGTTGGCAGCATGGTAGCCATTAGATCACGCTCATCCAACGGATCACATTCAAACTGGTCATAAAACCCTAACATGAAGCCACCGGCCGGAGAGGGACCTCCGGTCACCTTCTCCGGTCACTCACCACCGTCTGCAACCTTGATTTCTCCAGAAATCCACAAAACGTATACCAATAGAAAGAGGAACTAAGGTAGAACACGAATTCAAGAACAAAATGCACAAACAATTCATGATATGAGAGAATCCAACGGAAACAGATTTGCCCTAACATTTGGTCTATGCCTCTAAAGGCCTATCAACTAGCCAGGCAAGTTCTTGAGCTTATAAGAAGCTGCAAGAACCTGAAAACAAACTCACATCAAGTCTATAATGGATGAAACTCGTACCTGAATATTGGAGATTTGGAAGTACTCTTCAGAAAACCAGAGATCTTAGCTTCTTCTTCAACCTTGGAGCTTCACAAACTTAGCAAAATGAATGCTATATAACCAGTGGTCTTGAGAGCAGAGAGATTCAATGTTGAACAATGCTTCCAAAACCTTGAGGACTGTGTAGAAAACTTCAATCCAATGCCATTGATGATGATGAAGATGAAGTAGATGAAGGGAAGATGGTGAAGCTCGTGTGAAATCAGAGGGAAAGTAGAGAGAATGTGAGGGAGAGTTTGAAGTGTTTTGAAGTGAAAAATGAGAAAAATGAAGCTAGGGAAGAAAGAATAGGGTGAAATCTGTTTTATAGGGGGAGCTAACCAGGGTTAAGCTGAGTGAATTAACTGAGTCATGGTGGTTTGAGTGAGTCATCCCTAACTAACTGAGTCAAGTTAGTTAGGGAGAGTAATGATATGGTGGTGATTCCCTATGGTAAGCTATGGTGAAGAAGAAAGTGGAATGAATGGCACGGCTGTCATCAGAAACTTGTTCAACAAGTTTGCTCTTTCCATTTTCATGCCAGGCACGTGCTAGTGTATGAGGTTTATGTCATGTGTGTTTGGTTTAATGTGGAAATCTGATGTGAGGTGTTTGGTGTGTGTGTGAACCAAATTGTGCAGCAGAACCATTAATGTATCAGTGCCAACATAGGGTGCTTTGCAAGTGTTTTTCTCTCTACTCCATGAATGAGTTGGTGAGTTTATGGGTTCATTTGGAAGAGGGTACATTGGGGAGCAATATTGGTGTTGAAGACAAGTCAAATGGAGGTGTACAAGATGATGAAAAATAGCTTGAAACAGAAGGAAACCAATTGGTGTATGGGCGTGCAGGTGAGGTTGGCTGGCATGGTGTGTATGGCATGGATTTTCAGCAAGATCACCCTAACTTGGAACCAATATTTCTCCCTTATAACATGATCAAATCAAATTTTGTCCAACATGAACATTGAAGAGTGCACTACAAGGAATAACTTTGATGTTGAAAATTTTCTCATTTGGAGCTTTCTTCTTGGAGAAATTAGGGTTGACTTCTGGCCCACCACATGCTTGTTGAAATGACTGCGTGCATGACCTGAAAATTCTTGGTCATGGCCTAGTTTTGGCCTACTTTCCTCCAACTTTGATCAATCATATCTCTCTCAATTTTTATCCAATGGAGATGTTCTGCACATGGATTTGAAGCTTAAAACAAGACCTTTCATTGAGGCAGAGTGGAATTTTCATTTGGTGCTCCAAATTTAAATGGCCTTGGTTCAAACTCTGATGCAAAATGGCCAAAACTTGCTATTTTTAGTAACCCTTCTTCATCCAAAAATGGCAACTTTCTACACCTTGAATTTTTCATGATTCCTTTGGAATTTCTTGACCAAATTTTGTACATTGAACACATGTAACATGAATTTCATGAATTTGGGCTCAAAAAGTCAAGAGTTGACTTTTTCCTCTGATTATTTGACTTTGCCCCAATTTCTCTGATTCTTGATCTTTCTTCCAATTGAACCACTTCTAAAACCAATTGAGATGCAATTTTACACATACATACACTTAAGAACATGTAGAATACCATGACATCAAGTTTTGCCCAAAAAAGCAAAGATTCCCTGATTTAACTGGAAACCCTAATTTTGGCCCCCTCTGGTTAGGAGATAAAAGTGCAGTCTTCAATTTCCAATTCCTCAGAGTATGTTGTGTATCCTCTTAAAGGATGATGAGAAATGCCACTTGGGAATGATTTTGAATCAATGAGCTATCTCTTTTGAGGGTTTTCCTTCAATTTTGGACTTCTTGCATAGTGTAGGATGTAATGCTTCAATCTCCCATTGTATCTCTTATCCTTGAGGTTGTGGATGATCAATTGAGGTAGTATGAGACATGAGAGACCTCTTGGCTTGCCTTGAGACCACTTGATTGACCTTTTTGTGCTTTGAATGATCCCTTGATTGTCCACCTTCCACCTGATCACATGCCCTGATGGTATGAAGGATGCCATGCTTCATTTTTCTATGTTAAATGCAATGTAATGTTAATGAGGTGGATATGATATGATAAATGATAATGCTGAACTATGATGCCAAAAGGGGAGAGCAAATTTTGGGGTATTACAGCTATATTTTATTATTTTATAATTAGTTTTTTATTTATTATTATATGACTATTATTATTATCATGATTATTATTGTTGTTTTTATTTTTATTATTTAGTGATTATTATTATTATTATTATTATTATTATTATTATTATTATTGTTGTTGTTGATTACTATTTATTGATTATTATTATTATTGTTGTTAATATTTATTATTGAATTTTTTTTTTAATCAAAGAAATAAAGATTAATTAAAAAAAACTACACAAGGCGATCGCTCGGATCCAGCCCATAAACACAAAAAAAAAAAAACAAATTAACTAAGGTAACATCATATTAGCTATATATGGTTTAGGCTTAGGATTAGTCCACCCTCTATGTGTAATCATCTCTATAATTGTATCAACTATGCTCCTATTATTCACTCTATGGTCATAGCACACTGCATTCCTATAATTCCACAGTTCATAAAGAGTTTCTGTAATGGCCAACTTGATCAATGATGATTTCCACCCTTTAACTTTTCCTTGCAGCAAGACCTAATTGATTTCCTTATCCCATTCCATTGGTTCATGTTAGTGTCATACCCCAAATTTTGACCACTAAGATTTCCCATCATTGTGCAACTTATCATCACAATATGGATGAACCCTTATACCTCATCAATCTCCTTAAGGAATTGTTGAACATTCACTACTATCAAAGATTAGGGTTTCAAGCCCTCTCAGAGTTCTTAGACAAAGGATCAATCAAGAAGTGTCATGATCTTCAACTTGTCTAACCTCTCAAACATCCACAAAGGATAAAGAGGACTCCCACAGCAAGAATCAAGCACAAGGTTGCAGCATTCTGAGTGGATCAAGCCTCAAGATCGCCAATGTCACCAAATTAGGGTTTTGGTCGACCAGAGCCTCCAGATGGAAATTTTCCTCTGGGCATGAGCCAATGCTTCAAAGCATAAACTAAAATGCTCCATGGGACCTTATAGGCCCAATCATCAAGTCAATTTAGCCTCAGAGGATGCATTCACCAAAAATCAGGAATTAGGGTTTCTTGACCTGTTTCACCCCTAAGTTGATTTTTGGGACAAAACATGAGCCAGGACCTCAAGAGAGGATTGGAGGGTCTCTAATACACCACATTGATCCATTTGCAACAATGGATTGATCCAAGAAGCTTGATCAACAAGTTTCAAATTCATCAGAACCACAATTAGGATTTCGCGGGAAAAATCAACTATGCCTTTGACTTTTGACCCAAGCATGCTCCCAAACCTTGGGACATGATTCAATACACCCTATAACACCTATGAAATCAATCCATCAAGTTTGATTTAGGTCAAGGACTTGATTTCATAGAGGATCGCACAATTTGGAGTTCATCTGACAAAAAGTCAATTGTGCACAAAAGTCAACTTTGGCTTTTTGAGATTTTTCACAAATATGGTTCTTTGACCCTAAAATGATGTTAATGTGTGATTGGAATCATCATTCATCAAGAAAAATCAAGAAAAGTGGGATAACTTGTAAAAGGGGTAACCATAAAAAAAACTTAGAAATTTTCTAAGTTATGGAACAAAGTGGCTAGGGTACCAACTTCCAAGGATCGTAACTTGAGATCCAAGCAACCATTTGGGCTGATCCAAAGATGGATTTGTAGCTCTCATGGCATACTTTAAAAGTGTCAACTACACCTCATTCCAATTCATCATAGATTTTGAGTTATGGAATGATCAAAATGGCTGAAAACAAGAAATGCCACTTTTTCCAACACTTAGTGAAATTTTCACTAAGTCATAATCTGTCTTGCTTTTTTTTCCAAAAGTAAGGGGATTTTTCACTTGGATCCAAAAAGCATCAAGACAAACTATGATCACACATGTGTTGTATCATATAAGAGCTTTCCAAAATGGCCAAGAACTCCATCACTACAACAAAAGTAAGTTATAACATCGCACCTTAGACAGCGCTTTAATACAAAAGCGCTGCTATAAGTTAAAAACAAGGAAACTAGCCATTTAAAAAAGTAAAAGCGCAAAAAAATATAAGACCTTAGACAGCGCTTTGGTCAAAAGCGCTTTATAAGGTCTTATTAATTTAAAAAAAAAAAATTAAAGGAAAATATTAGACAGCGCTTACCTTAAAAGCGCTGTCTAAGGTCTTAAAAATTAAAAAAAAATAAAATCAAAAGCGCTGTCTAAGGCCAACCTTAGAAAGCGCTGTCTAAGATCCACCTTAGAAAGCGCTTTTATGACAAGCGCTGTCTAAGGTCTAATAAAATTAAAATATATGAATAGTCAGTATTCATTTTCATATTTCCGCTCTTTCTTCTCCCCTGCATGCGAACAGAGCTCAAAACCCTTGCGAACGAAAAACCTTCACCGTCAACCGTCCTCCACCGTGCCGTCGTTCGTTGTTGCCGTCCTTGCATTGCCGTCCGTCCGTTTCTGCTCACTGCCGTCGTTTTCGTTTCTGCTCATTGCCGTCGTCGTTCGTTTCTCTTTCTGCTCTTTGATACATTTCGTTCTTGCATTGCTGTTGTTAGCGTCGTTAAAGGTACGTCGTTGTTGTGAAGAATAGGGTTTTGTTGCTTTACATTGTTGTTGTAGGGTTTTGTTGCTTTACAATGTTGTAGTGAATGATTATGTTTGGTGAGTTTTGTTAATGAAGTTATGTTGTTCTGTTTTATTAATGAAGTTTTGTAGTGAATGAGTATGTTTGAAGTGTTGTTAATGAAGTTTTGTAGTGAATGAGTATGTTTGATGAAATCTTCTAAAAAACTCTAAAAAACTCTTAAAATTGATGGAGTTTTGTTAAAATTGATGGAAATAGTTTAGTTTAGTTTTATTTTTTCCACCTCTTAAATCTTCTAAAAAACTCTTAAAATTGATGGAAATGTCCTCTGAATTTTAGAATTCAAAGCTTGTTTTTGAAGCCTCAAAATTCTAGAATTTGAGATGGTTGAGTTAATAAACAAATATAATGAACATAAACATTTCACTAAAACATAAGAAATTCAACCAGTTACATATCAAACACTATCAAACTTGTTCATTTCTTGATTAATATGGTTGAATTAATGTTATTTTATTGACCTTAATAAGTAGGAAAACCATGGATAAAAAATGGATGGATGCCGATCGATTGTCCAAAGAGTACGAGAATGGGGTATTAGATTTCGTTAAGTTTGCTGTTCAACACGCTGACGCTGAAGAGCTCAATCGAATAAAATGTCCTTGCTTGGGTTGTTGTTATGTGGGTAGGGTTGACGCAGATGGATTGAAATCGCATTTACTGATGAATGGAATTGATCGAAGTTATAAGTGTTGGATACATCATGGGGAGAAAATTAACGAGAATGTTGAACCGACGGGGAAAAGTAATACGACCTATGCTTCAGATGACAAAGACACGGAAACATACGATTGTGATCGAGTCGAAGAGATTGCAGAAGCAGTTGTAGAAGATCTTCATGATTGTCCCGAAATGTTTGAGAGGTTGGTAAGCGATGCAGAGAAACCGCTCTATCAAGGTTGCACTAAATTCACAAGACTGTCTGCGGTATTGAAGTTGTACAACTTAAAGGCGGGCAATGGATGGTCGGATAAAAGTTTCACAGAGTTGTTGGCCCTTTTGAGAGAAATGCTACCGGAGGATAATGTTCTTCCCAATCGAACCTATGAGGCCAAAAAAATGTTGTGTTCTATTGGCATGAGCTATGATAAGATACATGTTTGTCCAAACGATTGCGTTTTGTTTCGAAACGAATATGCATCGTTAACTGAGTGCCCTAAATGCGGTTTGTCTCGATATAAGAAAAAATTGTCTCCAGCCAAGGTCTTATGGTATTTTCCTATAATACCGAGATTTAGGCGCTTGTTTCGTAGTGAAACCGATGCAAGACACCTGACTTGGCATGCAGATGAAAGAATTATTGATGGAAAGTTGCGACATCCGGCTGATTCACCACAGTGGTCGAAAATTGATAATGATTATCCTGACTTTGGAGAAGAAGCAAGAAACCTTCGCTTGGCATTATCTACTGATGGAATGAACCCGCATGGTCTTCAAAGTATCTCACATACCACATGGCCTGTGATTCTTATGATTTATAACCTACCTCCGTCGCTATGCATGAAGCGTAAGTACATGATGTTATCTATGTTAATCTCTGGGCCTAAACAACCAGGGAATGACATAGACGTATACTTGACACCTTTGATCGAAGATTTAAAGATATTGTGGGAGAACGGTGTGGAGGTTTATGATGGATATAGGAAAGAAAGTTTCAATTTGAGGGCGATGTTGTTTGGCACAATTAATGATTTTCCAGCTTACGGGAATCTATCAGGGTACAGCATAAAAGGTGAAAAAGCGTGTCCTATTTGTGAAGATAAAACAGTTTCGAAGCGATTGGAGTTTGGTCATAAGAATGTCTTTCTCGGTCATCGTAGATTCTTAAATGCCAAACATAACTACCGTGGGTGGAGACAAGAATTCAATGGAGACATCGAACAAGGTAGAGCTCCACCTATGTTGTCAGGTGACCAAGTTTTTAAAAAGGTGAAAGATATGCGTACTGAGTTTGGCAAACCTTTTGCACATAAGGTTGTCAAAGGTGGGTGGAAAAAGAGGTCGATATTTTTTGAATTGCCATATTGGAAGTCTTTGTATGTGAGACATTTTCTCGATGTTATGCATATTGAGAAAAATGTATTTGAAAGTGTTATTGGTACGTTACTCAATATAAAAGGAAAGACTAAGGATGGCCTTAAAGCAAGAAAAGACTTGGAAGCGATGGGGATTAGACCTGAATTAGCACCCGTGAAGAAAGGAAGACGAACATATCTACCACCTGCTGCTTTTACTCTGTCTAGAAAGGAGAAGAAAATATTGTGTAAGTTTCTGAGTGGAGTTAAAGTTCCAGAAGGATACTCTTCAGATGTCAGAAGACTTGTGTCTATGAAAGACCTCACGTTGAAGACTTTAAAGACACACGACTGCCATGTTATAATGGAACACTTTCTACCAATAGGTATACGTTCTATTTTGCCAGTGAAAGTAAGAAGCGCCATAACTAATTTGTGTTTTTTCTTTAGGTCAATTTGTAGTAAGGTAATCGATCCCGATATCTTACCAACACTACAAAAAGAGATAGTTATTACCTTGTGTGAGCTTGAATTGTATTTTCCTCCCTTTTTTTTTGACATAATGGTACATCTAGTTGTTCATCTTGTGAAAGAGACACAGTTGTGTGGACCAGCTTATATGAGATGGATGTACCCTGCTGAACGTTATATGAAAATATTAAAAGGGTACGTGAAAAGCCGAAGTCGACCAGAGGGGTGTATTGTTGAACGATACATTGTTGAAGAAGCGGTTGAGTTTTGTACTGAATATTTGTCCAATGTTCAGTCGATTGGACTCCCCAAAGCTCATATTTTTGAAAAAAAGGATGGTAAAAAATTAATTGGAAATAAAATTGTGACAGTATCAAGGGATGAACGGGATCAAGTGCATTTGTATGTTCTGCACAATGATAATGAGGTTGAGCCATATGTTGAGATGCACAAGGATGTACTCCGAAGGTTAAATCAGAACAGAAATGAAAATTGGATAGTACGAGAGCACAATCAAAGTTTCATACAATGGTTAAAGGATCATATTTATTCGAAGCGCTCTTCAGATCCTGCTTCAGTAACAGAAAGGTTGAGATGTTTGGCATATGGTCCAAGTTTGCATGTGTATTCTCATAGCGCATACGCAATTAATGGATACACATTTTATACCAAAGACCAAGACGATAAAAGTACTATGCAAAATAGTGGTGTCACCGTCCTAGCTGAAGCAATGCACATATCAAGTATGAAGGACTTAAACCCCAAATATGCAAATCTGTCATATTTTGGAGTTATTTAGCACATTTGGGTGTTTGATTACGAGAAGTTTCAGATTCCAATCTTTGGTTGCAACTGGGTAAATAGTAGTGGCATACGAATGGATAAGTCTGGATTTTTGCAAGTGGATCTTAATAGGGTGGGGTACAAAGATGAGCCTTTTATTCTAGCATCTCAAGCTAGACAAGTGTTCTATGTCACTGACCCGACGACTATGAAATGGTCTATAGTGCTTCTATCTAACAAAGTGGTTGATGATAGCGATGTAGATCAATGTGATATTGATGTTGAGAATGAGTCATGCATTAGACGGAATGAGTTGAATACAAATGATCAAGATGAGGATCTTATAGCGGATGAGTCATATATCAGAAATGACCATAACGAGGGAATTTGGATCCATTCATCCGTCCGCATTGCTAAGACACAAGTAATTCATATTCCAACCAAGAAAAGAAAGAGATGTTAGTGAAAGAGGTAAAATTTGTTATATACTTGATTTCTTTATTATATTTGTTATATATTATGTCATATTTGTTATATATTAGTGAAAGAGCATTTTATTTTCATTTTTTACATGGTAATGTTATTTAGACTCCAACAAGATCCAAAACAAAGGATAAACGGATTCCGGAGCATTACGAGTCCGTTGTTTCAAAAAAATAGGTACATCACAATTATATGATATTTATGCATAGAAAATGTTAAATTGGATATATTATACTTCATCTAACAAATTATATGATATATAGCTGTTAATCTTACACTTGTTTAATCTTACAGTGGACATTGGTTGTTGGTCGCAATTAACCACAGCGGAGAGTCAACCCCATTATTACATGGAATTATGTGAAGGTATATTAATTATCACATGTTTTATTATATTAGTGATGCTACTTGATAAAACTTAGGATTTATCCATATTTTCTTTTAATTGAATTACAATCTTTGTGTTTTCAGGACCTATAATGTAGATTTAAAGCAATGCTTTGGTTGAATGCAAAAGTATTAGTATAAGTAATATGTGCATTTGTAGAAAAAATGTAATGATTTGTAATTATAAATAGGTGTATATATAATATTGGTTTGTAATTTTAAATATATATATTGGTTTGAATTGCCAATTGTTTTGCATATATAATTTTGGTGTAAATTGCCAATGGTTTGAATTGCCAATTTCTGAAAAAAATTGCTGGTTGAAAAACAGGTAAAATTCTGGTTGAAAAAACCTGGTAAAAATTGTGGTTTAAAAAAATTTATATAAAATTTTTCGTATACCTTAGACAGCGCTTCTGGAGAAAGCGCTGTCTAAGGTAAGGATTAGACAGCGCTTTTGACAAAAGCGCTGTCTAAGGTAGGGCTTAGAAAGCGCTTTTGACAAAAGCGCTGTCTAAGGTATACCTAGAAAAATTCAAAAAGGTTGACCTTAGACAGCGCTTTCACCAAAACCGCTGTCTAAGGTATACCAAAAAAATGTCAAAAAAGGTGAGGCTTAGAAAGCGCTTTTTCCAAAAGCGATGTCTAAGGTGTACCTTATAATGTCAAAAAGCGCTGTCTAAAGGTACCATAGACAGCGCTTTTCATTAAATAGACCCCCCTTTAGACAGCGCTTTTGGTATTACCCAAAGCGCTGTCTAAACCTATAGCAGCGCATGTTTATACAGCGCTGTCTAAGGGCAAAAAAAGCGCTGTCTAAGGTCTTTTTTGTGGTAGTGCATGAAACTCCACTTAAACCATGAGATATGACAATGACAATGTGCCTTGCTGCAAACTGTCATGGCAAGGCAGATTTGTGCATTTTGCTCGATTTGAGCAAATTTTACAAATGACAAACAAGTTTATCCATATGAACACCTTAGGGGGGAACCAAGGAGGGACAAACACTGATCCATCAGCCTCCCAAGTCTTTGGAACCAAAAGTAGCATGCCAAACCTAGAAATGCCTAAAAGAGGGACAAGACTCCAATTTTGGTTTGGAGCATCTAATGGATGCACCAAGGTGGCATGGACCAAGCCCTTTCCAACTGAATTTAATCAAGACTTATTCAAGAACTAGGGAACCGGTAGCCTATACACTAACCTCTAGTCAATGGCTAGAGGAGACTTGGATTCCAAAATGCAACCATTGGCCAAACCTCTGCTGCAGTTGCCATTCACTATTGCAGCTAAAACAAACTTGCTCTACTATAAATAGAGCTCATTTGTGCTCAGTTTAAGTACACCAAAGTCATCAAACAAATGATTTCCTCAAAATCACCTTCTCACTTCCAAACTTGCCTTCCAAAGCAAGTCACTATCGGGTTTTGAGTTTGAGAGAAATTCCAACCAAACCAATCACACACACACCTCATAAACATCATATAGAAGTTGTCCAAACTCTCACAAGTGACCTGTAACACCAAAATCACAAAGTCCTCTCTCAAAACCTCAAAATAAGGCCTTTTTGCATTTTTCAAGCCATGTTTTGATTCAGTCACTTTCAAAACCAGATAAAGCCTCAAACACACTCCAAATTTCATCCTTGAACTGTCCCAAATGGTTCCCCACTTTTGGAACACCATTTGAGAGAGTTGTTATTTTGGCCACTTTTGCCCCTTTTGCAAGAAAGGGCCAATTTCCATTCCTGAGGTTTCCAGCTAATTCCAATCATCCTAAAAGCTTCTAAGAGATCATTTGAGAGTGTTCAAAGCATCAAAACATTTTTGGAACAAAACACTTGGCAGATAGCCCAAAAAGCCCCAAGGGAGGTAAGCATCACAACTTGAACTCTTTAAAATATGCCTTGCTTTGAGGTCCACTGATCATGCATCTCTTATACATGTTATATGTGTTGTGTTTGAACCAATTCATCATGTAATTCATGGCTATACCAAGAGGTAGCACAGAAAATGCACATTATGGCCTATTTCAAAACCACTATCGGGTTTTGAGGAGGATTAATTTTCTAGAAAAACCACCACCACTATTGGATTCTTTAGGAAATTCTAGGCGAGATGCATATAAATTTTGTCTCCATCCATGGAGAAATGAGGAAGTTATGATCTTCACGTTTTTGACCAAAAACCTTGTCTTGCCTTGCCTTGGCCAGGCCAAGAACAAGGCAAGCCTTGTATATTTATGGCTGGGGTTTGATACACGGATGTATCACCACCCCAATGGTAAGGCGCGCATGCTGCACACCAGAGGTCTGGGGTTTAAATCCCCCTTGCCCCAGACCCCTTTTTAATGGTTTTTCACCTTTTTTTATTATTTTTCATATTATTTTTAATGATTTAAAAAATTAATAACTCCCTCAATTTTAATTATTTTTTATTGGCTCTTTTTCCAAAAAATCACAAAAATATTGAAACATTTTATTCCACAAAAAAATCAAGTTTATATTATTTATTTAATATAATTAGTATTTTTGTGAATAAATTCATTTTTAATTGTTTTTAAACATTTAAAAGTGAATATTTATTTAGAAAATCAAAACAAAATGAGTTCTAAATCATCTTGTGATTAAAACCTCATTTTTCAAACCTTAAACAAAAATCACAAGTGGTTTATTCAAATTTATTTGGTATTTTTATCATTTTATTGATTTTCTTTAAATATTTACTTTTAAAGGAAAACAAAATTAGGGTTTCTTTGATTTTCACCCTCACAAATCTTTTTAAAACACTTTTGGGCCTCTAATAGAGTGTAAGACCCAACCCCTTTGAAAACCAAAACATTTTTGGGACTCATCCATTGTATAAGACCCACTGCGTTTTCAAAAATCTCGGCGCGATTAACATTTCAAAACGAAAAAACTTTTGGGCCTACCCTTGTGTTATAAGTCCCATTTCCTTTCTTTAAAACCTTTGGGCCTCTAATAGAGTGTAAGACCCAATCCCCTTTTAACCAAAACCTTTTTGGGCCTTAGATATTGTATAAGACCCTCTGTGTTAAAAGAAAAAACCTCGGCACGATCGCCAGTTCAAAATAAAACCCTGGGCCTCTAATATAGTGTAAGACCCAACCCCCTTGTATATAAAAACTTTGTGGGCCTCACATATTGTATAAGTCCCCCTGTACAGTTTTTAAAACAG
Source organism: Lathyrus tuberosus (assembly GCA_022829125.1). Classification (NCBI taxonomy): domain Eukaryota; kingdom Viridiplantae; phylum Streptophyta; class Magnoliopsida; order Fabales; family Fabaceae; genus Lathyrus; species Lathyrus tuberosus. The sequence continues at coordinate 6,389,935 of JALAZF010000365.1, forward strand.
CGGTGCGATCATCATTAAAACCTTGGGCCTCTCCTTGAGCTGTAGGCCCCAACAATCTTTTCAAAGCGCTTTCTCCTTTGATTTTGAATATAATATTGTTATCAAAGCTTTCTTTGTTGAATAACTAACAATACATCATGGAAGCTCTACAACGGGTAATTGTTTATCCGCTTTCATTTACCACTTTCATATGTATATAAATGTATTGTGGGGCTGTTTCACTGTAAGTCTTCTTTCACATCCCTTTATATACTTGTCACATATCCACTGTGTAATACTAGTATAGTTATTTAGAGTTTTCCCCGGCAACTACGTCTAGCACTAGGTAAAGCCTCATTGGTCACTCTTTAAACACGAACAAAACTAGATCCCCCATAGGATTCCAGATACAGTCTTCCCTTCTCTTGGGGTTAAACAATATGGAACAAAGAGAAAGGCAGTATTCTCGGTGAACCTTTTCTCAGACTGTCACCCTTAGAAATTGTCAAAGAGACTCTACTCCCCAGAGTTGATCTATTCTCCGTGAATAGCACCTCTTGAGTTTCTTCCAAATTCTCGAACTTTCCTGGCTTGATCTATTCTCTGTGAATAGCGTGTCTTGAACTTCTCTTGGTTTGGGGACCCACAGGCTCTAAAAGCATCCCCGCCTCCTCTTAGGCATTGTACAAGGACCCTTCGGCTTCTTAGAAGTTCTCATGCCTTCTCTTGTGCTTAATACAAGGACCCGGACGACCTCTTAAAAGTATAAGACAAAACTTAGTCATCCTTTGCTAGAGAAGTCTTTCCAGCGTCAAAACTCCGGCCGTTGTAGGGTTAATACCCATCCCTTAATGCCCGTGCCTCCTCTTGGGCATTGTACAAAAGATAAAACTCTAGACTTGGATAGTTTAAGACCCTTGAGTCTCAAAGACATTCTCAAGTTCCCTTCAAACATAGGCAGAAACCCGGTCTCTCTCATGAGAGTTCCCCATACTTGGACCCGCTTCAGGATCTTCAAAATCCACAGCGGTAAGGTAGCCTCCTCTTGGGCTTTGTACAAATGACTCTCCCCTAGCGGAGCTAACCTTTTCAGACTCTCTTGTTGAGTATAAAAGACTCTATCGTCGAGTCAATCCCCTTTCAGCCTCCATCTTGGGCTTCGTACAAGACACATATAAAATCACTCTCTTGTTGAGTATAAAAGACTCTCTTGTTGAGTCACTTCCCTTTTAGCCTCCGTCTCGGGCTTCGTACGAGACAATAAAACACTCTCTTGTTGAGTATAAAAGATTCTCTTTTTGAGTCAAATCTTTTTAGCCTCCGTCTTAGGCTTCATATAAGACAGATAAAAGATTTTCTTGTTGAGTCAAGCCTTTTAGCCTCCGTCTTGGGCTTCGTACAAGACACATAAATGGCACTCTCTTTTTGGGTCAATCGCCTCCTCTTAGGCTTTGTATAAAGAAACCCCGGTTGAGTCAATCAACCTTTTAGCATCAAATCTGTACCTTGCTCACAACATACAAACATCAACAACTCCTCTTTAGAGATGCCGAATTCTCTCTCATCCTAAACCCTTTAGCTTCACATCTTGGGCTTTGAACAAGTTACAAACCACCTTTAGCTTCACATCTTGGGCTTTAAACAAGATACAAATCACCTTTAGCTTCATGTCTTGGGCTTTGAACAAGACACCAAAATAACCTTTTTCCTCCCATAGAATAGGAGGAACTACGATCGCTCTGATTTCCCTGTTTCGTTAAACGGGAATACGTAGGCATAGGATTGAAAAATCTTAGCGAGCATACTAATCAAAAACCCAAAATCCAGTATTTCCATCAAATCAACCCAAAAGCATCAAATCTAAACACATTACTTAAAACCTCACAAATAGTCCAAACACTGTGTTCTTAACAAAATAAACCAAAGAAGGGCCCACGTCTTAATAGCATCTGTAAACCAACAGTTTTGACTATTTAACCTCAGTTTGCGAGCAGGGTTAATTCCAGACATCTATTTCCCTTTCTTAATCAGCTTAACAGGATAAAAAATGAATCGAACTGTAGTACCCGAGCGATAGTGCTTCAAGACCACAAAAATTGCGCTACAGTTAGAAATGTATCCAATTAAGCACTTGTTGCAAAATTCTTCTCAATTCTACACTGGCAAAAAAGAGATGGTATAAGTTCTCCTCCTTGTCATAAAAACTGCACAACACCAAATTTATCATCTTGAATCTAAACAGTCTGGCCTTGGTAGCTAGCTTACCATGACAGACCAGCCATAAAACCATTTTTGCCCTAGGTCTGGCCTTATTCCCATGAAACAAGCAATTCCAATCAGCATGAGGTTCTTTAGGATTCAGCAACATATACATCTTCTTAACACTAAACTTCCCCATTGAAGTCATTTGGTTCCAAATACTCTGCACTCCTTCCACCACCTCTTTTTGTTTGAGAATATCTTTAATGATCCAGGAAGCACTAGCCTTTAATTTCACAGTTAACAACTCCTCATGTTTCATATAATAAGTGTGAATCCATTTTACCCAAAGATTGTCAACCTTTGCACCTAGGTTCCACAACAACTTAAGCATATAAACATAGTTTCACAGCTCCAAAGCAATAATATTTCCCTTTAGTGATCCTTATGAATGTGCATGATCAATGATAGAAACAGTTACCTCTTGTGGAGATAAAACCTTTCATGCTAAATCAAAGGAGTGATCATGTAAGTTGAATGATAAAAATGCCTCTACTTAGTCCACACGAATATATTCCTTCAGTCTTAGAGCTAGCTACTACGATTCAAGGCTTTGAGTGAGAGAGAGAGAGAGAAGGAAAATACAGTAAGAGTTTCACAGACCAAATTTTCATCAAATGTGAATGCTTTTGCACAAGGGTTCTATTTATAGAACCACTTGGATGGGCTGCAAGATAAAAAGCCCACTTAAGTGCACGTGCACATTATCTTATGGTGTACCGTATATCACTTAAGCGCGTGATACCTCACCATATTCTGTATTCTACTTAAGTGCACCGTACTTTATAGTGTTCTACATTTACTTAAGTGCAATGTACCTTACGACGTTCCTAATTTACTCTACCTCTTATTAATCTATCCTTATATGTGTGACCCTATAGGTTTTCGCGATGTTGCCAATTATATTAAATCACGCATTTAACATAATACACAGTGAGCGGTATGTAGAAATATATCACTGCTACCTAAGTCACAAAAATGTCATGTGATCTGACAAAACCTTTTATAATACTTATGTAATTATCCTTTTACCCTTATGTCTATGTTGAACACAAGGAATATACCATGTCATCCTTGTCCATTTTAATTTTGGGCCCTTAGACATTTATCTTGTTACGCAGGATGAGCGAATTCCATCTAGGTCACTCATGTCCCTCTGCATGCTTTGTGGAGTACCCATCAACTGTCTTTATGGTCATCCAGTTACAGACAATGTTAGATCAGCAATAAAGTACTCGACTCTACATCTAGGGTGCATAGTGGTTTCAAGTCGAATGGTGGTATACACTACTATCACCATGAGAGTAACTTATGACACTTTGCATAACATTCTATATAGTACTCTCATAGCGGGTCAATTCAGTATAAATATTACTTCTAATATTCATACCTATGTTAAGAATTGATAACTCCTTATCCATGATCCATGAGATGTGATCATCAGTCTATTAACCTAATAGTCTTAATGCTTTAAGGTTATCCCACTTTACAGTAAAGTTCAACTACTGATACTCTAAGAATAGTGTCCTTATGTTTAATGGGATCTCATGGTTATGTCACACTTAATATTTCATTAAACAGACTAGCTATTCTAGGGACTCTATTATTTTTGAGAATCATACATAATAAAGAAATGCCTTAATTTTAATAAATAATTCGATACAAGTACCAAAAATATTGGCCTCTAGGGCTTACACCAACAATCTCTCACTAGCACTAAAGTCAATCAGGCATACTCTTAAGACCCATAGATCTAGTATGGCCATCATGCTTCTACTACACAAGAGGCTTTGTTAGTGGGTCAACAATATTGTCAAGTGTAGGTACTTTGCATATCTTCACATCTCCCAGATCTATTATCTCTCGAATAAGGTGATAACGCCTAAGTAAGTGTTTGGATTGTTTGTGAGATCTAGGCTCCTTAGCTTGTGTGATAGCACCATTGTTATCACAATAGAGATCAATGGGATCCACAATGTTAGGGACTATGAAAAGTTCACTAATGAACTTCTTGATCCAAACAACTTCCTTTGTTGCATTTGAGGCAGAAATGTACTCGGCCTCGGTTGTAGAATCAACAACTGTTTCTTGCTTTGAACTCTTCCTGCTCACAGTGCCACCATTTAAAGAGAACACATAACCAGATTGCGATATGAAGTCATCCTTATCTGTCTGGAAGCTAGCATCGATGTATCCAATTACAACAAGCTCTTCCTGACCTCCATATACCAAGAATGAATCCTTAGTCATTCTCAAGTACTTAAGGATATTCTTGACAACTACCCAATGAGCATCACTAGGATCAGATTGGTACATACTCATTTCACTTAAAGCATACAATACATCTGGTCGATTACATAACATGGCATACATGATAGATCCTATTGGAGATGCATATGGAATCTTATTCATGCGATACATTTCTTCCTTAGTTGAAGGGGATTGTGTTTTTTATAGACACATGCCATGTTGCATAGGTATGAATCCTTTCTTGGAATCATGCATATTAAAGCGTCTCATCACTTTGTCTATGTATGTACTCTGACTTAGGCCAAGCAATTTTTGTGATCTATCTCTATAGATCCTGATTCCTAATATATAGGCTGCTTCACCAAGGTCTTTCATAGAAAATCATTTCCCTAACCAAATTTTCACTTGTTGCAAGGTAGGGACATTGTTTCCAATGAGTAATATGTCATCTACATATCATATCAGGAATACGATCATGCTCCCACTAACCTTCTTGTAGACACAAGGCTCATCTTCATTCTTTATAAACCCATATTGTTTTATAGTTTCATCAAAATAAAGATTCCAGCTTTTGGAAGCTTGCTTTAATCCATAGATTGATCGTTGTAACTTGCATATCTTTTGGGCTTCTTCTGATATGTCAAATCCTTCAGGTTGTGTCATGTACACATCCTCAAGAAGATTCCCATTAAGGAAAGCAGTCTTGACATCCATCTGCCATATTTCATAATCATGATATGCAACGATGGCAAGTGAAATTCAAACAGATTTAAACATTTCAACTGGTGAAAAGGTTTCATCATAGTCTACCCTATGAATTTGTTTATACCCTTTAGCAACCATCCTTGCCTTATAGGCATGTACCTTACCATCCATGTCAGTCTTTGTTTTCAAAACCTACTTGTATCCTATAAGATTAACGCCTATATGAAGCTTTACCAATATCCAAACCTGGTTTGTGTACATCGAATCCATTTCAGATTTCATGGCTTTTAGACACTTTTCATACTCAAGATCAATTATGGCTTCTTGGTAAGTTACATGCTCATCTTGATCCATGAGTAATACGTCACCTTGATCAGTTACGAGATATCCATATCTCTCTGGTTGGTGACATATCTTGCTCAACCTACGTTGGTCTTGTTCTACTTGGGCAGGTTGTTCTTCCACAACTACTTGTGATTCCTACTCTAATTCCTCCATAGGTGTATCAATGCTTTGTGATTCTTTAATTTCTTCAAGCTCTACTTTCCTCCCACTGATTCCTTTGGAAATAAAGTCCCTTTCCCAGAAAACTCCAGTTCGAGCGACAAACACTTTGCCCTCAGAAGGATTGTAGAAGTAATACCCTCTTGTCAGATTTGAGCTGAAGCTTAGTTGAAATTTTTCGTTTCACATAAACTTCGCAACCCCAAATCTTCATGTAATACATATGTGGTTTCTTACCACTCCATATCTCATATGATGTCTTCTCAACCTTTTTGGATGGAACACGGTTAAGTGTGTAAGTTGTTGTTAGTAGTGCATGTCCCCAAAAGGAGTTTGGAAGATCAGCGTGACTCATCATGGATCGGACCATGTCTAACAAGGTTTGATTTCTTCTCTCAGATACACCATTCCATTGTGGTGTTCTATGAGGAGTGATTTGGGATAGAACCCCACACTCTTATAGATGGTGATCAAACTCTAGGCTTAAATATTCACGGCCTCGATCTGATAGAAGAGTTTTAATATTCTTACCTAGTTGGTTTTGTACTTCATTCTTGAGTTCCTTGAACTTTTTCAAAGGACAAAGATTTGTGTTTCATTAAATTCACATAACCATATCTACTAAAATCATCAGTAAATGTGATGAAGTATAGAAAACCTCATATGACTGGTATGTTCAGTGGTCTACATACATTAGTATGTATGAGGGCCAAAAGATCATTAGCCCTTTCACCTTTTCATGTGAATGGGGACTTTGTCATCTTTCCAATTAAACAAGATATGTATGTCTCATATGATTCATAATGAAAAAAGTCCAAGAGTTCATCTTTATGGAGTTTGGAAATGTGTTTCTCATTTATGTGGCCTAATCGACAATGCCAAAGGTAAGTTGGATTTAACTCAATAGGTTTCATCCTTTTAGTACTAATGTTATAAATAGGCATTTCAAGATCAAGTACATATAGTTCATTCACAAAGCCAAAAAAGACCTTTAGCAGCGCTTTTTTTGGCCTTTAGTCCATTCAAAATCAACTAACAATACAACTAATATCATTTTAAATCAAATCAAATCAAATATCAACAACTAATCACATTTTCAATTAAACACTAACAAACTTCTACAAACCAAAAAATCAAAACCTAACATCAACAACTAATAATACAACAAATTGATATCACAGAAACAACAGAGAAACAATCAACAATGGAGAATATTAGGCATTTCCATTATTGGAGAGAAAACCAGAAAAAAGGAGAGTAAAAACCTCAAATGGCGGACGACGGTAGCACAGATTGAAGTCACGAACGGCGGACGACGGTAGCTGTGAGGGTAGCCTCGAACGAAATAAAGTCACGAACGGCAGACGACGGAGGACGGAGGGAGTTTCGTTTACAGAAGAAGAAGACGAAGATACAGTGTCGCAAGAGATTAGGGAGAAAATAGAAACGGTCGTAATGAAAATAGAGGGAGATCAGAATCTGTTTTAATTTTAATATTTTAAAAGACCTTTAGCAGTGCTTTTAGAAAGCGTTTTCTTATGTTAATCCTTTAGCAGCGCTTTTGGGGTAAAATCGCTTTCTTATGTGGGATTAATGAAAGGCCTTTAGCAGTGCTTTTCAAAAGCGCTGCCTAAAGCGTGTTGTACGAAAGCCCTTTAGCAGCGCTTTTCAAAAGCGCTGCCTTATGTTACACCTTTAGCAGCGCTTTTCATAAAACGCTTTCTAAAGTTCATCTGCCTTAGGGTTTTTGCAGCGCTTTTGAAAAGCGCTGTCTTATGTCCGCCATTTAGCAGCGCTTTTTCTTTCGTTTTTTATTTTTGTTTTTAGCCAAACATGTAGCAACGCTTCTGCAAGAAAGCGCTGTCTTTGTTGCGCTGCGAAAACTCATTTTTGGCGTAGTGATTGGTCATTTGTGCAGTAGAATAGAATATATCATTCAAATAAATGGAGTAACATTTGTTCTTTATTATGAATGAAAAATCAAACTTGTCCAAACAAGAAACATAAATAATATTCCTGCTAATTGCACGTACTTAATAACAGTTATCTAACTGAATTATTAAACCACTAGGTAAAGTTAATACATAAGTTCCTACAACTAAAGCAACAACCTTTTCTCCATTGTCAACTTGTAGGTCAACTTCACCTTTTGCCAAATCTCTACTCCTTTTTAGCCCCTGCACATTAGTGCAAATGTGTAAACCATATCCAGTATCTAATACACGTGACGCAGAAGTATATAAATTTATTTCTATAACAAAAATATCTGAATTTAAAGTCTCCACTCCATTCTTCTTGTCTTCTAAGTACTTTGGGTAGTTTCTCTTCCAGTGTCTGGTCTTACTGCAATAGAAGCAAGTGCCCTCCTTTGATATGCCTCCACTAGGATTCAAAGCATGAGCAATATGTTTGGGTTTGACAAATTCCTTGCCTTTCCATTCAAAGCAGGAGCAGTATGTTTCCTTCCATTACTGACCATCAAAATGGACTTCCCTTTTGACTTCAGATTATGCTCAACAATTCTTAACATGCCTAACAACTTTGGAAGACTTTTGTCCATATCATTCAAGTTGAAATTAAGGATAAATTGACTGAAACTCTCTGGAAATAATTGCAGGATCAAATCGGTCGCAAGCTTCTTTTGAGGGGAAAACTCAATCTTTCAAGGTTCTCCACATACCCAATCATCTTGAGTACATGGGGACCTACTGGGGCTCCCTCAGCTAGCTTGCCTTGAAAAAGGGCCTTTCAAGCTTCAAATATCTCATGCCTTTGCCGCTCTTGATAGAGCATCTTCAGGTGTTCTCGATCATATGGAACGTTGCCATGTTTTCATGTTGCTTTTGGAATTCAGAATTCATGGTAGTCAACATGAGGCAAGCAGTTTCATTGGCATCATCAACATACTTATTATAAGCATCTCATTCTGCCTTAGGAGCAGAACTATGAGGCTTCTCTTCAGGAACAGGTGTCTCTAAGACATTCAACTTGTTATCATGTTTGAGGACAATCCTCAGGTTTCGGTATCAATCCAGAAAATTTGTCCTAGACAATTTTTCCTTATCAAGGATTGATCATAAAATGTTGTTAGAGGTGTTTGTTGTCATGGTAATCTACATAAAAAATATGAAATTATAAGTATCAATTAAAACCAACATATTCAATTAGGCCTTTAATTAAATATGTTCCCACTTTTTTAATCAAACCAAATGACCCTCACCATTTGATTCGCAAAATCCCATTGGAAGATTTTCTAGTGGATCGAGATCCATATTTCAATTTCTTTTAAGTCAGTATTAGGCTGATTACACAAAAATAAATTATTTAGGTAGGAACTCCTTCCAATTATACCTAATACAATTCTCGAATATTTTCAGTTGGTGAATAACTCATTCTAATCCATCATATGGATCATTCCCAACTCTTGCTTCTAAACGTATACAATCTTCTTATAATTTGTTTAGTTAAGTTTGACCCATTGTTTTAGAAATTGGATATTACATTTATCCCATCGCACCTTACTAATATAGAACATGCACCTAGCTTTAGGCGAAACCTACATTATTCAATACTAGTCTTGAGGAGTGCTAAAACCTGGAAAGCATAAACTTAATATTCAATTTTGAGGGAATTTTCAATTAGTTTGATCTCACCGGCTTATTTATCATATAAGTCATCTCTCACATGCATCAACATACATACAAAATGAAAAATTTATGGCCCCTAGTGCTATTGTTCTCCCAAGCCAATGAGAAAACCTAAGCTAAACCTAATAACGATCTACACTTCTCCAAAAAAGGTCTCCAAGGTTGTCCTCCTTTGATCTTGTATTCTCCTATTTCTTCATAACATTACATTACATCAAAGAATACTCATTTTACATATGAGGGAGTGAGATGAGAAAAGAAGTTACATCAAGAGATTAAAAGAGAGGCACGACATGCAGGTCGTATTTTAAAATCCCAAAACAAAATAAAGGAAAACTAAGGCCTTAACGAATCACCACAAGAGAACAGTAATAAACACATTTTTATTACTATTAATTTAAATCCTGTTAATTAAATAAATCAAATTAAATTTCGGCAAATGATCACAACTTTTGTGCCGTCACAACCCTAATTGCTTACCTCTTTGACAACACAAGCCTTGTGTTGTCATGAACCCTAATGCAACAACTTTATACCGTCAATACACCATGATGAATAATTTAGTATGATTGATCAACATGACATTGCTTCACGATACCAACACTGGATTCCAAAGCAAATGAACATGGATCGCTCAAAAGAATAACAATCATTACGTGATTGAATGGACGAAATAGAAAAAATATATCCAATATATAAGTCCTGTGGTTTTTGGATTGACTACATTTTGGTAAAATAACATGCTGTTAGCAAGATGTTAAACCAGATGTTCTGCCATGTCAGTCAGACATTATGTTCTGCATGATGTTGTGACATGTTCCAGGACTTGTTATTCCAGATAGCTAGGGCATGTCTATTTTGGTATTTTTTGTGTGATCTTTGAGTGTGTTCTAATTCACACACATGCGTTTTTCATAGGAGTATATTGTGGGATTTTCTATTATGACAGATTCTATTACTTTTCATAAAAGGATCCTTGAGCCTTTTTAGGAAAGTTTGTATTTTGCTTCTATTATTATGCAGAATGATTTGTAGCTAGCTTATATTGATTGCTGCTATCTGTGTGCCTCAAGAAGCCCAAGTCCAGTAGTTATGAAGGTTATTTAAAGTGAAGAAAAACCTTATTCAAGAATGAGAGCATAACGTGAAGAATTTAGGGAATTAGGATTAGTCGTTGTTTTGGTTGGTCTTTAGGGTTTAGTGTTTGTTAATTGTATGTAAGTCATGTATCTTCTGATGCATTGAGGTTGATTGATTTTTAATCGTCCACTCTAAAGTTTTTAAGCAAGAGTGTATTGTTCTTGGTTGAAGCTTTTAATCAAAACCAAGTATTGTCTTGGAAGTGTGCTACTTCTATTATTTGTTGTTGTTTAAACAGTCACTGTGATTGGGACTATTTGATATTACTGAGGTGACTAGGAAGTGGGAGGGGATTCTCATACCTAGAGGGTGTCTAGGTAGAATTTTGCACGGGTAGTGATTAAGTGATAAGTTGTAAACATGGGAGTTTAACTTTGAACTAATACTATTAGTGGATTTCCCTCCTGGCTTGGTAGCCCCCATATGTAGGTGAGTTGCACCGATCTGGGTTAACAATTCTGGTGTTGTTCTTATTTTTCTGTCATTTAATTTCCTGCAGTTTTTACTTGTTTTAATCCTTGTGCTGTGACATCTGGTATTTGTGTGCCAGAATTTCACAATATACCATCTTTGCACCAGAGTTATTTATATCACATATAAAATTTGATCGATTATATTTTTGTAACTTAAGGATGATCAATGTATTACTGCTTCACCATACTAATGTCGGATTCCGAATCATAGTCAACATCGATCATCCAAATCGTACACAGCCTAATGCCAAAATTCAACGAATCGATTATAATTTAATTTATTTTGTGTTTTAATCGAATTAAAACAGTAAGTATAGAAAATAAATAGCTATCAGATGCATTGTTTCATAAGTGGTTCTGATACCACTGAAGGGAAATCACTATCCAAAACGCAGTGGAAATTAAAATTGTCCCTTTAGTGATCCTTACGAATGGGCATGATTAGTGATAGAAACAATTACCTCTTGTGGAGATAAAACCTTTAATGCTGAGTCGAATGAGTGATCACGAGCATTGAATGACGAACAACCCACGAACATATTCCTTTAGTCTCAGTTCTAGCTGCAACAATTGAAGGCTTTGAGTGAGTGAGAGAGAGAGGGAGAGAGAGAGGGAGGGAGAGAGAGATAGGAAAATACGGTTAGGGTTTCACAGACCAAATTTTCATCAAGTGTGAATGCTTTTGCATAAGGGTTCTATTTATAGAACCACTTGTGTGGGCTGCAAGCTAAAAAACCCACTTAAGTGCACGCGCACCATATCTTATGGGGTACCGCATATCACTTTAGTGCGTGGTTCCTCACCACATTCTATATTATACTTAAGTGCACCGAGCCTTACGGTGTTCTACATTTACTTAAGTGCACCGTACCTTACGACGTTCCTTATTTACTCTACCTCTTATCAATCTGTCCTTATGTGTGTGACCATGTAGGTTTTCGCGACGTTGGCTATTATATTAAATCACGTATCTAACATAATAAACAGTGATCGATATCTAGCATCACATCACTGATACCCAAGTCACAAAAATGTCATGTGATGTGAAAAAACTCTTGTAATAATACTTTTGTGTAAAATAACTCTTTTGCCCTTATGTCTATATTGAACACAAGACACATACTGTGTCATCCTTGTCCATTTCAATTTTAGGCCCTTAGACATTTATCCTATTATGAAAGATGGGAAAATTCCATCTTGGTCACTCATGTACCTCAACATACTTTGTGGAGTACCCATCAACTGTCTTTATGGTCATCCACTTACGGACAATGTTGGATCAACAATAAAGTACTCAACTCTAAATCTAGGGTCCTTAGTGGTTTTAGGTCAAAGAATGGTATACACTACAATCACCATGAGTGTAACTTATGACACTTTGCATAACATTCTATGTAGTACTCTCGTAGCGGGTCAATCCAGTATAAATGTTACTCCTAATATTCATACCCATGTTAAGACTTGATAACTCCTTATCTATGATCCATGATATGTAATCATTAGTCTATTAACATAATAGTCTTAATGCTTTAAGGTTATCCCACTTCACAGTAAAGCTCGACTACAAATACTTTAAGAATAATGTCATTATGTTTAATGGGATCTCATGATTAAGTCACACTTAATATTTCATTAAACAGACTAGCTATTCTAGGGACTTTATGATTTTGGAAAAACAAACATAATAAAGAAATGCATTTTATTAATAAATAATTTAATACAATTACCAAAAGTATTGGCCTCTAGAGCTTACACCAACATGCACGCCTTCCTCCAAGCTATAGGATTCTTCCTGCTGACAACTGCTCCACCTGTCCATATAAAGGACCTACATTTCTCTGGATAACCGCTTTAGGAATCAAGAAACATTAGATCTAACAATTGGATATTGCAAACAACACACTCTTGATGAGTTGAACCCTCCCTGCATAACTTAATAGCTTGGCACTGCAATGTGTAATTCTCCCAACAATTTTATCCATAAGGGGTAAGTAATGAGTAATAGACAACTTCTTACATGTCAAAGGCGCCCCCAAATACTTAAATGGAAGAGCACCTTCCATGTAAGATGTTAAGTTGAGGATCTTAATCTTAGTACTATCAGCCACGCCCCTAAAGTAAATTCTATTCTTAGTTGGATTGACTTTGATCCCAGTAGAAGCAATGATTCTATTGAAGTATCCTGCGTCATTTCAACAGATATATAGTCACCCCTAGCAAAGACTAAGAGATCATCAGCAAAGGCCAAATTTGTATTCTTCAGACTTTCACACTTGGCATGGTGGTTGAAGTTTGGATTCTTCTGCATTTTATGAAGAGTTTTGTTTAGATACTCCATGATAATAACAAAAAGAATAGGAGACAAAGGATGCCCTTGTCTTATCCTTCTCCTAGCAGCCATAATTTTAGTATACACACCATTAACATTGAATCTGTAGGATATAGAGGACATTGTCACCATAACCCACTTGACAAATTGATTAGTAATTCCAATTTCCTTTAGGATACATTCAAGAGCAAACCAATCAACTATGTCATAGGCTTTTTGTAAATCTAGTTGCATCATGCATCTAGGTGTTCCACCCTTCCTAGTATAACCTTTTAGTAATTCAAAAGCCAACACTTTGTGATTGTGGATCTTCTAGCTTGGAACAAAGGCAACTTGGCATTGACTGATGATACTACTAATGACTCTTCCAAGTATGGTAGTGAGAGTCTTGGAGATAAATATGTATAAGGTAGTGCAACCACTACTACGGATGACCCATTTAACAATGGTTGGGAATGATATATAATAATGCGGACACATGCGTTGTTATGTAGAGTGTGTTGTATATATGATACTTAAAGTCACGGTCCTGTGACCGTTGTTATAAATTGGAAAATGCACGCCCTATAACAACAGTTAAGAGTAATAACCGTTGTGATAATGTTTATGAATTAAAAACAAACGTATCATACCAGAATCAGCAATACACTATTTGTGAACAGATATCAAAACCATTAATTACGAAGGAATATCAAAGGATGAAAATTGAAATTTCAAAAGACAAAGAGATATAATCATTAATTCAACAGCTTGAGGTTGGCAGAAACGTATCCAACTTCCAAGAGAAGATGAAGAATCAGAAGAAACAATATAAAAGCGTAAGAGCCAAAACATAAAAGCAACTTAATCCAAAAGAATCAAAATGAGTTCTACTGCTCAAGCTACCAAAAATGTTGAGAATGAAGCTGTTGCTGTAGAGGGGGATGTAGTTCAAAACCTTCTTCAGAATCAACATGTTGCTGTAGACGGGGTTGTCATTCAAAACCTTCCTCAGAATCAACAAGTTGCTGCTTTAGATAGGGCTTTTGCGGAAAGAATGAGAGCTCAGAGGGTGAGGAGAAGAAGGAGAAGAAGGAGAAGAATGTCGAGAAGGCAGATGGTTGTTGTCGATTCTGATGATGATGATGAGGCTGACTATGGTTAGTCAAACTTCCTCTCCTCCAGAGCATTTAAATTTGATGATTAAGTTTATGTAATGAAACTTAATTTATCTAATGAAATTTTAATCTTTTTGCTTAACAGCTTAAACTATAAGCTACAATATCTATCAACTAATATACTAACAAACAGATAACTAATTGAAAATTCAAAATTTGCGTTGAACTTACTCGTAAGTAACTGTCTTTTATTAGTTGCATTCCTGTCTTCATAATGTAATTCAAACATTAACAATGTAATTCACAATGCATCTGCAGTTTAAACATCAACAATGTAATTCAAACCCTAATTCAACTATTACATTTCATAACAAAGTAAACATTAAACATAAAGGAGATAAGAAAACATAACATCTTGAGATTTCCAGAAAATCTCTCTGATTTCAGTTTGTTCTTGTAGCGGTAAAAATTGTGAGTGTAAGCTATTGATTAACTTAACTCATAAAGCAAGAGTCGCCACCGCACTTTTATTTATTCGACAAAGGAAAAGGAAAAAAAGCGAATAAATCCTAAGGGTTCTAAAAAACAAGAACAAACAGAGAATGGGTAAGGGGGGTTGGTTACGCAATGGGAAGGTATTAGCACCCAAAACGTTTATAGTACTCTATAGGAACCCTTTGAAATATCTATCGCTTTTTGGTCTGAAAAGGGTTTGCTTGAAAAAGAGATTGGGGAGATGTGAAGAGAATTATTTTTTTAGATTTTTGTGTTTGGAGAGACTTATCGCCTCATGCCTACATACCCACGAAGTGCAATGTAGGATCAAAACCTCGTAGTTCGTGGTACAAAGAGCAAAAATTTGTTTGTTATGATTGATTTTCAATGTAAAGGCAAGTCGTCATTTCCAAGCGAATAATTCCGCTTAAAGAAATGAATCATGTCTAAACTTATGAAAACGTTTTAAAGGGAAAAAGTGCACAAAGCACAAAAAGAGTTTGATGAGTTTTGTATTTTTTATGTCTTTTTGAAATGGTCAAGATATGATTAACATGGATTGACATTTATTAAAGAAAAAGCAAAGTTTAAAAAATCACTTGACCGAAGTCAAGGTTTTATTATGAAAGTAGTTTTAAGTTTGAAAACAAGAAAGTTTTGAAAAAAGAGAGGAAGTTTTGAAAATTGAAGAAGGGGTGGAGAAGAAGTGACTATCCTAGTGCATAAAATAAAAGCTAAGGATAAGAATGATCTAACCACAAATGTAGCTATCTTCACCATAAACCAAGTGAAATTCTGGTACCAAATATGTGTGATGTCACACACGATGTTACAACAACACACTCTGCACAATGGACAAAATAAACAACAGAAGAACACACCAAATTGTTAACCAGTTCAGTTCAAACAACCTAATCTGGGGGCTACCAAGCCAGGGATGAAATTCACTACTTGTAGAATTAATTTACAGACTCAACAACCCAGTTGACAATCTCCTAAACTTAATTCCTACTAGTGACTTCCTACCTAAGAAACCACTTAGATATGAGAACACTACTCAATCCCTAAAACACTCAAAGAACAACCTCTTTGAGAAACCTTGATCCTGCTTCACAGCTCTGATCAAGTTACACAACTCTCTTTGCTTCACAGCTTTAGAGAGGACAGAACACAACTCACCAATTCACACTAGAATGGTGTATACAAAAACACGCACAAAGACAATGTTTAACCTCCAGTTAAAGCTCCCTATCTTCTGTCTGTTTTCTGTACCTTCTTCCTTTGATCTATGCGCATTATATAGCCACCTGAATTGGGCTTGGACTCCTTGCAATATTTGATCTAATTTGTTATTTAAAACTGAATCTTCAAAACAGATTTTATCCCCAAAATCTTTTCAAATCTTCACCTTTTAAATCTCCTACAAACCTGCATCAAATCTCTATGCAATAGAGAATATCTAACCCAAGATATTCGCATCCAATGAGACAACCTGCTCTCCACAATTCCAGCTAAAACGCAAACCCTAACAACATCACTAAACTTGATGTTATTAATTCTGCAGACCTGATGTCACAACATCGCTTGTGGCATCAGACATCCAACTTAACTCTTAACATAACCCAATGTTAAGACTCAATGTTGTGACATCACCCATATGACATCAAACATTGAACAACTTCACTACTTAACACAGCCCAGTGTTAAGACTCAATGTTGTAACATCACCACCTTGACATCAACATTGAACAACCTTTGTTTTACCAAAATTCCAGCCAATCCAAGAAACAACAATCTCCCCTTTTGGCTAATTTTGGCTAAAACAATCTCTGCACCATCAGAGACTTCAGCAGTGGAATAAACTTGAATTTTCCAATACATTGCAGCAGCAACAATCTTCAAAACAGCTACACTTCACAATGCTTTCAGCATGCTGCACACACTTTCCAATACTCTGCTACTACATACTACAGAACTAACCAGTAGCAGCATTTCTTCACCTTCTTCAAACAGCTGCACAAACTTCAACACTAACCAGCAGCATAGGGCAATCTCCCCCTCAAAGCAAGAACCATCAAACCATTTGTTCAACAAGAACCAGCAAACCAGTTGTTCAACAACTCTCCCCCTCAATATCTGCACTACTGCATCACAACTAGCATCACTCCTTGGCATAGGCTAACTCTCCCCCTTTTTAACCACAATTGGACAAACCTCAACATGTAAGTCCTATGACACCCTTTGCTGCAAAATCCATAACTAATGCTCTAGATGAACATTTGAGCACACTTGCTAAGCACATGTCTTTTTGTATCACTGTCCCTTTCTCCACATACAGTCATTCTCTATCATACTCTTCATCTTCAGACTTCCAATCAATCAATACCTGATCTACTTCAGTCTTCTCTACATTCTCCATCCAAGGCAGACTTTCTACTTCATCATTCTCCCGTATGACTATGTAGACGCTCCTTAGGTATAATGTAAGCACCAAGCTTCAGATCCAGAACAAAGACATCCTTCACCAAGGATAACCAACACAGAAAATGTTCTAACATTAGTTAGGACACTCTTGACACCACACACCATGGTATTACATATGCTCCACCACTGGATTTACTATCAGCAAAGTAATCCAATCTCAACACTGTGTCACAAACTCCACAAATTCTCAGCTTACTTAAAAGCTTTACTGAGATCCAGTCTCTTCAAGAGATAATGATCAGATCATATCACAATACCTCTACCATTACATCCACCAGTAGTTGTTGATACTAGTGAAGTCTTCAAAATTAGTAGTTATGCTAAACTTCACATTCTAATCCACATAATCAGAAACACTTCTTCCACATGTCCAATCTTAAGCATCTTCCAGATATAACCACCAGCAAAGATGATGTTACAACATCTTTTGGGACATCAGCTTTGCATCACCATCCAAAGGACTCATTGCACAAAGAAATCCTTCAAGAAGCTCCCAATAAAACACAGTCAGAGCAACTTATTCATACACACCTGAATACCATAAGTTCCCACACCCTCTCTGAACCATATCCTAGCAAACTCAACCATATCCAGAGTATCTATACCAAATTCTTTTTCCAGAATATACTTCCACCATTTTATGAAAAGCACAGGAATGTTATCTAGTATGGCCTTTTGAATTTTCTCAGAAGTTCTAACAACAGCTTTCTTCACATGAATGATGTCTTGAACATTACCATCAGACTTATCTCTAGTCTTCTTCTTTCTGGAAGAACTTGACACTTTACTCCAGGATCTTGTAGGACCAACCACTGAGGTCTTCTGCTTATCAGTTCTCACCTTTGGAGGTGACTCAATATCTTTCAGCCTTTTAGCAACCCCAGGAGACACTTTTGCAATCAGTTCATCATCATTCTTCTTTATTTTAAGGCTAAAAGTACCTTTCTTGACTTGAGATGTTTCAACATCTGCATCTTCCAACCCAAGGATTGTCAACCTGTGAACTTTTTCTTCTGAACTATAGAAGTCATTAGTCATGTTGTCATCTTTCTTGGCCTCGCAAGTATTCAGCTCCCAACACTTCTTAAGATCAGAGGTTTTGATCCTTCCATCAGCATTGTTGACTCCTTCATCTAAGGAAGAACTTGAGCCTAGAGAAATCCATAGATAGTAATTGTCTTTGGACTTAACAGCTGTACATTCAGAATTAGTAAAGTGGATCTTAAAACCATGCTCACATAACTGACTAATCAAGTTGGCTTTTAATCCCTTAACTAGCAACACATCATCCAACTTAGGAGTAACAACATGATTTAATCTTCCTACTCCCTTAACTTCTCCTTGAGCACCATCATCATAAGTCATTAACCCTGATTGACTTTTCACCATATTCATATCTTCACACCTAATGTTATAATCTGATGTCACAACATCATTCTTAACATTACCAGGTAAGCTGACCTCTTGAGGAACCCATTGATAACAATTATCTCTGGATCTTGCTCCCTTCATCACTACCTTATTCTACTCATTTGTCACCACACACTCATCTTTGGTGTAGCTTACTTTGTAACCTTCATCACAAAGTTGACTTATGCTAATCAAATTAGCACTCAACCCTTTGACAAGCATCACATTGTCAAAATCAGGTCCATCACAACACTTTACTTTTCGAACTCCATCTACCACCCCTTTTTCTCCATTGCCAAAACAACATCATTTGAGGAGCAAGATTTGATATCCATCAAATGATCTTTGGACCCATTCATGTGCTTTGAACATCCACTGTCAAAGTACCATCCATCCTTAGCAAAATGTCTATCTGAGGTGTGACCCAATAGACATGTAGCCCAATGTTTAACAACCTTGGGCCTGTTCTCCTTCTGTCTGGGCTGAGGCATAGACTTGGGATAGCCATGAAGCTTGAAGCAAGAAAACTGCATGTGTCCAAATCTTCTACAGTAGAAGCACCTAACTCTGTCTTCTCTGAAGTTGTTAAACCTCCTACCACCTTGATGATGGAATTGCTATGGCTGCCATCCATAGTGTTGATGTTGTCTTCTTCTTCCATAGTTTGACTGTCTTCTATGGTAAGGATGTTGTCTTTTGGGCTGTCTTCTATGGTGATGTGGCTTCCTTCTCCCATAATAATAAGGCACAAAATTATTATATCCATAGCCATACATATTTCCTAGATGTTGAGACATCTGATGAAACATGTTCTGTTTAAACCTAGCAGTCTGCATGCTCCTATGGTTTTGAGGAGGCATATATTGCCTAGCTCCATGAACATGTGCCTTCCTTTGATGAGGACCATGAGCATGCCTCTTCCCAACATTTTGAGGTTGAGGATGAGCAGCCTGCTTAGGTTTAGGATCCTGTCTCTTTGTTTGAAGTTGAGACATTGGTTGAGACATCTCCTTCTTAGTTCCTGAAGTGCTTGCTTCAGCAGAAACCTTCTTCTCAACCACAAATCCTATGTCTGACTTATCTCCAGCAACCTTTTCTGTCTGAAGGATCTTATCAAGTGTGTCTGTATCACTGTTTAGTATCCTAACAGATTTAGTCATATGATCAAGATGAGCTTTGACCAGTGAGACTTCATTTTCCAAATTAGCTTTAGCAGTCTTAAGCTGAGCAATCCGTTTCTTTTGAATCTTGTTTTCTTGATAGATTTCAGTACTCTTCAGACAAAGCTCTTGATAAGTAGAAGCTAACTCCTTAAAAGTTATTTCCCCATCACTAGAATCATCATCATAAACAACAGTTCCTGTCAAAGATCTGACATGCTTTTCTGACTCACTTTCACTTTCACTATCAGAGTCAGACCAGGAAACTGTCATGCCCTTCTTCTGCTTCTTCAAGAATGTGGGACACCCTTTCTTAACATGTCCATACCCTTCACATTCAAAGCACTTAACTCCTTTATCTTGGGCAGTCTTCTCTTCATCCTTCTCTTTTGACTTGCTGATGTCAGAAGAGTTGTTCTTGACATTAGGCCTGGAGTTGTTGTTCATCCTCTTGAACACCTTGTTGAACTGCCTTCCCAACATAGCTATGGCCTGAGATAAATCCTCCTGGGATTCAGTACTCTTCCCTTTCTCTTCTTGAGCATTTGAAGTCAAGGCTATACTTTTTGGCTTCTTTTCAGGTTCTTCTTCATTTAACCCAAGCTCAAATGTTTGAAGAGATCCAATGAGCTCATCAACCCTCATCTGGCTGATGTCTTGTGCTTCTTCAACGGCAGTCACCTTCATCTTGTACCTCTTAGGAAGTGACCTAAGAATCTTCCTTACAAGCTTTTCTTCTGACATTTTCTCTCCAAGAGCACTAGATGCATTGGCCAGCTCAAGAACATTCATGTGGAAGTCATGAATAGTCTCATCTTTCTTCATCTTCAGGCTTTCAAACTTAGATGTTAGAAGCTGAAGTCTTGACATATTAACTCTAGATGTACCTTCATGAGTAGCCTTCAAAATATCCCATGCAACCTTAGCAGCTTCACATGAGTTGATCAACCTGAATATGTTCTTGTCAACTCCATTGAAGATAGCATTTAGGGCTTTTGAATTTCCAAGGGCAAGCTCATCTTCTTCCTTGGTCCATTCTTCTTCAGGTTTCAGCTTTGAGGTGCCTTCTTTATCTTTCCCAGCATCATCTTTCTCACACACAACAGGTGCTTTCCATTCTTTAATAATGGCCTTCCAAGCCCTGCTGTCCAAGGATTTCAAGAAGATGGTCATCCTTGGCTTCCAATAATCATAATTGGAACCATCCAATATAGGGGGTCTGTTGACAAATCCTCCAACTTCTTTGTCCATCTTTACACCAGAAAGTAACTTCCCTAGATCTCACCCAGAGACAGACAGGATGCCTACTCTGATACCAATTGAAATTCTGGTACCAGATATGTGTGATGTCACACACGATGTTACAACAACACACTCTGCACAATAGACAAAATAAACAACAGAAGAACACACCAAATTGTTAACCCAGTTCAGTTCAAACAACCTAATCTGGGGGCTACCAAGCCAGGGATGAAATTCACTACTTGTAGAATTAATTTACAGACTCAACAACCCAGTTGACAATCTCCTAAACTTAATTCCTACTAGTGACTTCCTACCTAAGAAACCACTTAGATATGAGAATACTACTCAATCCCTAAAACACTCAAAGAACAACCTCTTTGAGAAACCTTGATCCTGCTTCACAGCTCTGATCAAGTTACACAACTCTCTTTGCTTCACAGCTTTAGAGAGGACAGAACACAACTCACCAATTCACACTAGAATGGTGTATACAAAAACACGCACAAAGACAATGTTTAACCTCCAGTTAAAGCTCCCTATCTTCTGCCTGTTTTCTGTACCTTCTTCCTTTGATCTATGCGCATTATATAGCCACCTGAATTGGGCTTGTACTCCTTGCAATATTTGATCTGATTTGTTATTTAAAACTGAATCTTCAAAACTGATTTTATCCCCAAAATCTTTTCAAATCTTCACCTTTTAAATCTCCTACAAACCTGCATCAAATCTCTATCCAACAGAGAATATCTAACCCAAGATATTCGCATCAAATGAGACAAACTGCTCTCCATAATTCCAGCTAAAACGCAAACCCTAACAGCATCACTAAACCTGATGTTATTAATTCTGCAGACCTGATGTCACAACATCGCTTGTGACATCAGACATCCAACTTAACTCTTAACATAACCCAATGTTAAGACTCAATGTTGTGACATCACCCATATGACATCAAACATTCAACAGCTTCACTACTTAACACAGCCTAGTGTTAAGACTCAATGTTGTAACATCACCACCTTGACATCAACATTGAACAACCTTTGTTTTACCAAAATTCCAGCCAATCCAAGAAACAACACCAAGTAAAAGCACAAGGCTTCAAAGTCTTCAAACCATAATTCCAGAGCAAAGGGAAAAGATCCTAGTTCTTAGTCCAAGGATCCAAGAATAGCATTGAAATCCAAGGTCTAGGTGCAAAATTCCATGTCCATTGCAAAGGATAGTAACCATAGTCCAAGATTAGAAGCAGAAGTTTTTTAGTGGTTTAATCCTTTATTAATGTTATTGAGTCCAAATGGACAAAAGAAAAATAAAAGCACAAGATAATATGGTCCAAGTGGACAAAAGAAAAATGAGATAAACATAAACATGATATGATAAAATAAGCAATAAAGCATAAAAAATAAAGAGAGATAGGGTGCGAGAAAGAATTGTAAAGAAGTTAGAAGTTAGTGATTAGTAGCACAAGGCTCTAGTGCCATAAGCCTTCACCGATTATTCCGTTTCGCGTTTTTAACTATAGTGATTAAATAATGTACTTAAGTCAAGGTTAATGAAGACTTATTAGAAGATTGATAGAATCAAAGCCTCTACAACAACAAGCTTCAAATATTTTGAACCTAATACAAAAGATTAACCAACATTGGGTTGACGCGACCAATCAAGGTCCGGACCACGAAAGTTCAAATTCCGAATTGGATAAAGAGGGACAAATGTTGCGCTATGTTAAGCAATCACCGAGTAATTTATAGACTAATTACCCTACAATGAGGCTGGTTAATAGATCTTTGTGCTAATGCATGCTAGATGAACGATATGTAAATCGTCATCCGAAAGCAATACCGCACGAAAAGAAAATAGGTGACGATCTCGTCTTGATCAAGAATTCAACAAAGAAATTCTAAGATCCAATAGACTTTCATCGATCAAAAGAAAAGAGAAAAAGATGAAGAGAAAGCCAAATTAAACCACAAAGTTATGTGATCCAAGGCTAAGAATAAAGGAAAGGGGAAGAAAAAGGAAGAAAAGCCAAAACAGCCCCAAAAACAATTGAAAATGTGCATTATGTTTTGAAGTAACCAGATACTGCATATCTGCTAACCGGTTACTTAGTTTAAAATAGGCGCAGTTTTTCAAAATTAACACAGATTAACCGGTTACTGCATATCTGCTAACCGGTTACTCTGCACCAGAATGCAGAAAATTGTGCAAAATTCAGCATGATCCACTTTCAAAACTTTTTACAAATACCTTGTGATCATGGAACTGAAATTGCATGAAATTTAAAGTAAAATAACAGCAAAAACCAGTAATTAAACACAATTACAAGATCCAAAGGATCAAGTAACAAAGATCTCCAAAGATCTACATTATGGAAGATGAAGATGAAGCTTCAACAATGGTGAAAGATGAATTACCACTTCAAATCTGAAAATTCCTTCAAATTGCTTCAAGATCCAAAATCCAAAGCCTTGATCTATGAGAATGGATGAAGAAAACAAGCTTGGATGAAGGTTTAGCTCAAAGTTGAACAAGATTCAATGTGAATTCTTGTTAACTTTCAAAAGAAGAAAAGTGAGCTTTAGTGAAATTTGTGGTTGGGGATAGAATTTGCAAGAGGTTTGTTGGCTATCAAAAGCTTGTGAAATGAATGAAATAAAACCTCTATTTATAGAATTTAGGCTTGGAAAAATTGGTGGTTTGGAATTAGGCTTGGAAGATCAAAATTAGGATTGGAATTCAAATTTGGAGGGAATTATCAAAAGAGTTGTGATTAGTGGAGGTACATGGTAGGAATTAATTATGATGATGTAGGAAATTAAAATGAGATGGTCTAGAATATTCCACATGTGATCAAAATGATGAAAATTGGTGCCAATTTCTGAATTTGAATTTGCTGCCATTTTTCAAAATTTCACGAGGGTAACCGGTTACTGCGTATTTGCTAACCGGTTACTTAGTGCAAATTTTGAAAAAAATACTCTTTTTGAATGCACTGATGTGGTTCGGCTCGATTCTTTTGCTCGTCAAAGATGGCATGGAAATAAACACATGAACCTTGGTGTCTCTTGAATAATAATCAATTAAATCTTGGAAACACTTGATCAGATGAATTTTGAATTAATTGCAGATCAACTTTGACTTTGTTCAGATAAAATTCATTCGAGCTGCGGGGCTGTTGTTTTGGTATTTCTAACATGTTCTTCCCCTGAAAATGTTAGTGAAAGAAAACAAAAATTTTTTTTTGGATTTTAATTAATGGTTAGTAAACATAAACAAATTAAACAAGAAAAAAAACAACTAACAAACCCACACATAATCAAAGATCCCTGCAAGGCACAATCCCATAAAAGAGGGAACCAATGTGTGATCTTGTTTGTGGCATGAAATACAAAAAAACATGTGGGATCTTAGAGGTAAAAATTAGGGTATTACAGCTGCCCCTATTTAAGTTTCTTCTATCCGAAGATAAGAAGATTGACATCTTTGTCTCGACGAGATAGAAGAGACTTAAATATAACAATAAACCCAATTTTTTGGCCCTAAGACACCACAAAATGATATGATTATGCGGATGGTATGCAGACGCACGACCTCTGTGGGGAGAAAATGCCACAGGAGACAAACAAAAGCTGGGGAGCAAAGAGAAAAGACTCCATAGGGGAAAACAAAAGAGTGGAACATAACCCAACAGGGGAGGAAACAGACTCCACTGGGGAAGATAAAAGAGTAAGATTCCACCAAGGGAAAATTACCAATACCAGAAATAAAAGAGGAAAAACTTGTCCCAAAAGGGAAGTAAAAACCTCAGCTGGGGAAAAGATGATCCACTACCAGGCATCCGGTAATAGCATGATCTTAGAGAAAAATTACCAACTACCAATAAAGTGGCAGTTACAACAAGGCAATCAACCAAAAAGATATGAGAAATATTACCTACTACCAACAAAGGGCAGGACGACAAAGGTAATAATCTTAAAAGATACGAGAAATATCACCTACTACCAACAAAGGGCAGAACGACAAAGGTGATAAACTCGAACAGGGAGAGATTACCAACCATCAACCAAGTGATAACTATGACAAGATAACCAAACCCGGCCACATTACCTACTACCAACTAAATGGGCTGGACGACAAAGGTAATAATCCAGCTATATCACCTACTACCAACTAAATGGGCAGGACGACAAAGGTGATAAGCTCAAAAAGAGGGATTACCAACTATCAACCAAGTGATAGTTACGATGAGGCAATCAACCAAAAGGATACGAGAAATATTACCTACTACCAACAAAGGGCAGGACGACAAAGGTAATAAATCCGAAAAGAAATGAGAGATTACCAACTATCAAACAAATGATAGCTACAACGAGGTAATCAAAACCGGCTATATTACCTACTACCAACTAAATGGGCAGTACGACAAAGGTAATAAACCAACTATATCACCTACTACCAACTAAATGGGCAGGACGATGAAGGTGATAAGCCAAAAAGAGGGATTACTAACTATCAACCAAGTGACAGTTAAAACAAAGTAATCCACCAAGGTTATGAGAAATATTACCTACTACCAACAAAGGGTAGGACAACAAAGGTAACAATTTCAAAAGATCCGGGAAATACCACCTACTACCAACAAAAGGGCAGGACGACGAAGGCGATAAACTCAAACAAGGGAAAGATTACCGGCTATCAACCAAGTGACAGCTACAACAAGGTAATCGAACCAAGCAATATTACCTACTACCAACAAAAGGGCAGGACGACAAAGGTAATAAGCCAGCTATATCACCTACTACCAACAAAACGGGTAGAACGACAAAGGTGATAAGCTTCCATTGCCACAGCAAGGGACCAAAATTCAATCTGGGAATAAACCAAAGAGAAATGGTCAAACAAAACTCATCCCGAGGAGGAAATATCTCAACTGGGGATTAATTCCATCCAGACAAATGAACTGGGGAGGAAGGCTAAAACACTATATCACCCACGAGGCAAAAACTCAATGGGGAATTAGCAAAGATAGGCATTTTCTGCTTACGGGTTGATACTCTAATTGGAGAGAGGACACACATGCTCTGTGGGGATAACAACACCAGAGCAAAGAAGCACCAACACTAATCCAAAATGCACAATGCACCAACGATATGCTATGCACAACGAAGAATGCGCATGCAATGCTCATGAGTATGAATATGCTGATAAAACAGACAAAAGGATAAACAGAGGGTGGAATAAACATCACAACACCACTGAATACTCGGCTAATCTCATCAAGATGGAGATATCATTAGCAACTCTGCTAGGGATTTAGCTGAAGAAATCCGGCAGGAGATAAATAAAAGCCATCAAAGGAAAATTCATTAGGAATATAAACATCTACGCAAAATTCATTAGGAATACAAGGCAGATCTGCTAGAGATACAAGATAAAAGCTCTCTGAGGATTAACCAAATCTGAGCACGGGGACAAGAAGAATGTCCCGAGGACACAAGATGGATATCTCAGGGACCTCAACAATATCCCGAGCTGTGGGATGAATCCCCTGGGGCGATGTACCGGTGACCCGAGGATGGTCACGGGGACGTTCGTCGGATATCCAGAGGACGTTGGGTGAGCATGACTGTCCCGTGATCCCGACGCTCCTTCTTCTCCCTTTCACTTGATCAGCGGTGGAGGGGTGAATTTGATATGGACCATCGAATTACCCCTTTTCCTTCTGCTTTTTAGGTAAATGGAAGCATTGGTCGTGGCCGTGGGATCTATAAAAATTGATGACCTATTGGACTCCTCGATAGCACCAATCACAAGTGTCGAGGGATGGCCGCCCGAGGAGTGGGTCAGCGAAGAGCCTCTGAATATGGTTTCTCAATTCGTCGATGGTGATGAGGATGACATCTTCTGTACCGTCGAGCACCGCCTGGAGGGCTCCGCGAAGACCTGGAAGGTGTTCAGACCTCCGACGCACCATCGCATCTGCTCGATGTACCGAGGGATGAGGTTTCCTTTGTACGAGTTTATGTTCGACGAGGCGGGGCGGCGCCTGCCCTTCACTGATTTTCAACAATCAGTGTTCGTTTGGCTGCGCCTGGCGCCCTCACAGCTCCATCCCAACTCTCTCGCTTTTCTTCGTGCCTTCGAGCTAGTCTGCAAGTAGCTCAAGATCGGGGCGACTGTGCCCTTGTTCTTCCGTGGAGTCGGTGTATAGATGAGCCATCTGAGACGAAGACGGGCAGCAGGAAGAAGTCCTCGAGCCGAGGTTCCCTCTATTCTGGACGGAGGACCATTTCAAAAGGGGTACAGATAGTTACATCGTCAGTCCTGGTCGACTTTGCGAAGGGGACCGTCTGACTTACGAGGAAATAGTCAAATTTGTTGCCGGATTTTCCCCAGCCAAGCTCATGACACCAGACGGGAAATTTATCCGGGGTGATGACGGGAAAATTTTGACAAAACATCGGTTGATCAATACGAGGGCCCTCCTCGAGACATTTTCCGATGAGGATGCCCTTGTGCTGTTAGGTGGTGGAATCTTCCTCGACTTACTCTTTCCTTGCATTCTGGGTTTCAATTGACTGACACAATTCTTTCTCTTTGCAGGTAAAATGTCGAGTGCGGAGGAGCGCATCAAGAAGCTGGCAGCTACCCGCAATTCGAAGAAAAGCGAGAAAGGTCGTGTCGAACAGATCCGTTCCCAGCACCCAGGCTCCACTTCAGCACCTGCAGACTCTTCCAGCTCTCCCCAGGGTAGTCAGTCCCCCAGCAGTCAGGGGTCCCCGAAGAGACAGCGCTTGGACGGGCATGTGCATGTTGATCTGACAGTGACTGATAGTCCTCCCTCGAAGAAATTCGTGCTTCCACCCTGTCACTCGAAGCCTCATTTCTTTTTGGATGCCAACTCTCCGGGCATCGCTCCTGCTGAGGTCCAGGCCATCCTCAACGCTGGTCAGGATTTGAGAAGGAAGACTTTGCTTGAGGACCTGTCTGCCGTGATGCGAGTCTGTTCGGCTGCTCTAGTCCTGAACGATGAGACCTGCCCAACAGCTGAACTGACCAGGTTACAGGAGAACTTCAAGTATGTTGTCATCGAGATGGAGAAAGCGAGTAAGGAGCTATCCGAGTGCAAAAACCAGAACAAGGCACAGGCCGAGCTTCAGGAGAAGTTGGAGGAGAGGCTGAAGAAATCTGGCGAGGAGAGGAAGGGGCTGTTAGCAAGGATCGTCGAGTTGGAGGAAGTCGTTTTCCTGGCTGAGTAGGAAACCGAGGAAGACAAGTTGTCGACCTCCCAGGTATCTCTGATAGCGAAGCTCAGGCAAGCCGAGCAGGATAGCCTCGTGGCGACCAACATTGGATTCAACAATGCCGTGCAGCAGCTTCGGGTCCTCAACCCTGGCCTCATTACTGAAGGGGCTGACCCTGACTACGAGGTGGTCGAGGGTCAGATTGTGCAGCCAATGCAGGAGGAGGAGGTCGATGGAGGGGCTACGGGAAACGAGCAGCCAGAGGGACCTACCGTCGACTAGGTTTTTACTTGTTCGTTTTGTTTGGCCTGCGAGCCATTTTCTTTTGATGCCTTTTCCCCGGACTGCGCGCCAGTGGCTTTTGACATGTTTGTAGTATTTGCACAATGGAATTTTGCCCAGTTTTAATACTTTTCTTGTTGTGCTTATCTGTGTGTGTGATGCTTGTGTATTTGATATACTTTACTTGTTTTTGTCTAAGTAATTTGGTGATTTTGGGAGTTTGCTCGACATTGATGATCCTCGACTGCGTGGAGAGCTGGTCGAGTGGTCGGAGGTGTATTCTGACCTTCAACGAGGATGACATTCTGGTATAGATGTGTGATGTCTCGTGTAATGTCACAACATCGCAATCTGTTGTATGAACAAGGCAATAATAGTAACAGAAAAGCATAAACCACACACAAGGATTATTCACCCAGTTCGGTCTAACTACCTACATCTGGGGGCATACCAAGCCAGGAAGGAAGTCCACTATTAGCAGTATCAAATTACAGACTCAACAAATCAGTTGATAATCTACCTAATTCAATCACTACCCAATGACCCTTCTATCTAAGTCCTCCCTAGATAAGAGACTCCATCTCACTCCCAATCATCGCAATGATGTCTAGCAGTCAACAACTCCGCCACTGCATCAACAGCTTGATTTCCAAAACTCTCTAACTGCATAGAAGACACTTTTCTATGACACAACTTGGAGTTGCTTCAAAGCTTCCTCCAAGAACAATACAATACTCATTACCTACAGGTTTCTGAGTAATACCACAGTGACCATCTCACAACCCGAGTGGTTCACTTTGACAAAGCCCTAATGATCTACATCTTGGACCCGTACCTTTTCTTAGGTTACAAACATTCTATTTATAATATAATCCCAACTGGATTTGGGCCTTGAAAACATATCAAATCTTTTGTTCCCAATCTGCAACAGATTCTGCTACTAAATAGATCTTCAATCAAATCTTCAATTAAATCTTCAATAATTAACTCTAAATATTCTCCATATATTTATGCATTAGATTCGGAACAAACTAATCTTCTTCACACATGATTGCAACAGAATATATCTCCCATGATATTCGCCTGCAATCTCTGATTTTCTTCAGCAGAATATTTCATTAAACCAAAACCATGTGCAGCCCTAAACATCTCAGACCTGATGTCCACTACTGATGTCACGACCTCGGGTGTAACATCAGCATACAGCTGCAACCCTTACATCTTTAACAATCTGAATGTTACCTAATCATATCAATAATGCTAGAAGCTCATGTTGCAACATCAACCATGACATCAACATTGTTTTAACAAAATTTCAGCCAATTTCAAGAACTTACAATCTCCCCCTTTGGCTAATTTTGGCTAAAACACATATATAAATATTACAGCTCTAATAACAGCAGCAATTACAACCCTATACTACTGTTAGAAGTCATCTGATCCTAACAATAAACAATAGTAGCTGTTGTGTACTGCATCCATGGAGAATCATCTTCTTGGCTAATTTTGAATGATGTTAGGACATCATGTTGGGCATAACATCACCCTATAACAGCAATTCCAGGCAGCACATCAGGACCTAAGAACAAGACAGTCCTGAAGAATTGGTGCACATGAGGAAGAAGATATCTGACACTCCCCCTCAACACAACACATTTCTTTTTCCTTCCAGGTAAGACCCAGAACAAATGTAGAAGACTCCTCCAGAAAAGAAATGTCTGTCTAGACATCAAAGACCAATGGTGGCATAAGAGAATTCTGCACACCATATTTGATCAGACGCCCCCAGTCGACTTGTGGCACACGATGACACATAAGAAGTGCCAATCTTCCAACCCAGGTAACTCAGAACACAAGTCCCAACTGTGTTCATAACTCAGGACACAAGTCACAAAGACTCAACACCAACTTAAGGATAGGACATCCTCTACAACATAAGGAACTGCAGACTCCAGACATAACATCTGCGCAAACCAATTTGCCAGACCCTTTCATTTCCCCCCCTTTTTAACCACGTGTTTCACCTTATCCTTACACCACCGTCCAAAGTACTTCCTTGTTTGGCCCAAGAAGAAACATGTCATATACCATGTTCTGACATCGTATTAGACATTGTTTACTGGCTCACAAAATTAACAACCCAAGACACTTCAGAATACAACTTTCAATGATCAGCAGAGAAAAACAACTTCTTTAACAAAAGATCAACTCCCCCTATCTAAGATAACCAGTGCATCTTTGCAAGAAGAACACCCAAAATGAATGGAAAACATAAGACTCATCTTCATGTCTTCAAGAGCGCACTCTCTGTTCAACTCACCTGCTGAACGCATTCACTTAATGCTTAATCCTCAAACAATCCAAATACCAAAAATCACATGATTCCCTCTTGATTGGTTATCTTCTCATGCTCCAAAACTCACATCTTGCCAGGCTGATCAACTTCTCTCTGTAATATCCACAGGAATGATCACAATGAACTCCTTGATCATAACATTTGGAGAAACCAGACACAGTCTTCATCCATCCAGTCAGGAATGCTTCACACAATCATCCATAAGTTATGAAGCACACACACACTGCCTTCCACTGAACTCACACACCGAGACAAGTATGACATCTCCCATCAACAAAGACCCTCACAAAGTTCTTCTAAAATCTGCAGAGAAAAATAAATTCTCCCATACACAACCAAAGTTGTCCTTCAGACTTCTCCTCGAAGCATGTGCGCATAAGATTCAAACAATTAGCTCCACATGGCTAGAACCATTCATGTCCACACCAACATGTCATCCAACAGCCTAATGTCATAACATGTTATCTGACATTATATCTTGATCAGCATGCAATCTTCACAATATATGTACCTTTGCGGCAAAATCCATAGACAAGTACTCCCCCAGTCATGGTTAACTAATGCTCTAGATGAAGATGAACATTTGAGCACACTTGCTGAGCACATGCATTTTGGTACCATTGTCCCTTTCTCCAAAGGCAGTCATTCCCTATCATACTCTTCATCTTCAGACTTCCAATCAATCAATAGCTAATCTACTTCAGTCTTTTCTACATTCTCCATCCAAGGCAGACCTTCTACTTCATCATTCTCCCGTATGACTATGTAGACGCTCCTTAGGCATAATGTATGCACCAAGCTTCTGAATCAGGGCATAATCATCCTTCACCAAGGATATCCAACCAAAAATGTTCTAACATCTATTAGGACATTCTTGACACATCCCACACACCATGGTTCTAGATATGCTTCACTACTGAACTTGTTATCGCATAGTAATCCAAGGAACTAGAGAAATAAAGTCTCATACACCTTCAAGAAGAATAATCTCCGGGAGTCTTCAACTCATCATCCTTCTGCCCAAGAGTAATTTGTTCCAAGACAATCCTCAATAATACCCAGCTTCCACACTCTGATTATCTTGATTCTTCGACTCCACTTCTGAGATCAACCAAATGCCACAGTTTGATCACCTCATTCATGAATCCTCATATGAAAATAACCAAATGCCACATTTTGACCTTTTTCACGTTTGTCAGAACTCTCACAATGATATCTTGATCCACCATGGAAAGTTGATCTTCAAGTCACATGTTCCACTTGCTCAAAAGCAAACACACTTAGACTCCCTAAGCCATGGTCATGTAACATCTTCTCCTTCCTGCAACTCCCGCAAACTGCCATGAGAACGATCTTTTTGAAGCATCCTATTGTTCACTCCTGTAGATCGTCCTATCACTAGCTGATGTGCCACATCACCAGCTGAGACTCCTGATGTTAAGCTAGATGTCAGAACATCCAACTGTTGAATTCAGCTCTACCTTCTGCCACTCAGAAGAACCTCCTCCCTTTGCAGAAACAGATTTCCATGCTCTCATAGACTCGATTCAACAAGCAAGTTTGAGTAGACAACCTCCATCCTGCTTAGAAACTCCAAAGACTTCAAACCTACCACATCTGAATCTTTAGAGAATAAGTAGTCCAAGACTACCGTATAGCAATACTAAAGAAAGTCACTTCCCTTAGTAGAGCCGTCAGTAGAAAGCCAGAGATAACTGCCACTCATCCTCGACCTTCATAACCAGAGCAAACACCATGCTCCCAAGCACTTAGATCAGAGATAAACTGATCCAAGTTGAAACCCTCAAGGTTATGATATCTTCAACAACACCAATAAAGATCCACACAGAGAAGAGTATATTCTCACCATTTTAACAGTCCTGCACTTTTACATCAGACATGTACATAGTCTCCCGTCTATGTATTTTGTCATTAGTTGAAAGTACATCCTCAACAACCGATAAATACTCAACACCAGTCAAGGTAGCCGCCATCTGCGGAATCTTATCCAACACAACCCATCATGACTACCACAAAACTCTTCCAGGTAAGGTCAGTGTCTTGATCTTTTACTCTACTCTGAAATGATGTTTCAGCATCAGTTCTGACATAACTGCCATCCTTCTATAGACAATCTGCTACTATGAATCCTTCAAGGCACAAAACCGAATGAGCTCAATTTACCACCAGCTGAACTATTGCACACAAACTCTTGGAAGCAATATAAAAGTTGTTCAACTTCATAGCATCAGTGATCCTTCAAAAACATCTACAATCTAATAGGTCTTTGACTTAGCATTTATCATAAATTGCTAATGTGAAGCACGATGTCGAGACATTAGAATTGACATATTAAGCTCAGCTTCTTTCTTGATGAAACCACAACTAAGCTTAAGAGATGACTGATCAAGATCTTCACTCCCGCATAAAAGATTTGACAGTGATACTCTTTTGCTTTGGCTCTACTCTCTTCTTTCACCAGAAGGAATCACTGTTCCGGACAGATTGATCTTTAATTTTTGATTTGAACTAAAACATCCATGTCATAAGATCCATTCACCTTTTGATCACTCAATCCTCATGTATCTTTGAAGCTGTCTTGCAGAGAATATCCTGCTGAGGAGACCAAACCCTACTAACTCTCCAAGAGAATCATTACCGAAATCTTCCTAGAATCACAACACCAAAGACCATGCAGCGGAACACATAACAACTCCTCAACAACCTTCAGGCACTCCCATAAACCGTTTGCCAACTATATCATGAATAGTCCATCCTTTATTCCAAGGGATCATCCAAACAACTATACGAACTGACCAAGTCCATAACTCAGCAAAACTATCTTCCTTGCTCATGAGCCAGAAAGTATCTTCCCTATATCTCATCCAAAAACAGACATGATGCCTGCTCTGATACCAATTGACATTCTGGTACAGATGTGTGATGTCTCGTGTAATGTCACAACATCGCAATCTGCTGTATGAACAAGGCAATAATAGTAACAGAAACGCATAAACCACACACAAGGATTATTCACCCAGTTCGGTCTAACTACCTACATCTGGGGGCATACCAAGCCAGGAAGGAAGTCCACTATTAGCAGTATCAAATTACAGACTCAACAAACCAGTTGACAATCTACCTAATTCAATCACTACCCAATGACCTTTCTATCTAAGTCCTCTCTAGATAAGAGACTCCATCTCACTCCCAATCATCGAAATGATGTCTAGCAGTCAACAACTCCACCACTGCATCAACAGCTTGATTTCCAAAACTCTCTAACCGCATAGAAGACACTTTTCTATGACACAACTTGGAGTTGCTTCAAAGCTTCCTCCAAGAACAATACAATACTCATTACCTACAGGTTTCTGAGTAATACCACAGTGACCATCTCACAACCCGAGTGGTTCACTTTGACAAAGCCCTAATGATCTACATCTTGGACCCGTACATTTTCTTAGGTTACAAGCATTCTATTTATAATATAATCCCGACTGGATTTGGGCCTTCAAAACATATCAAATCTTCTGTTCCCAATCTGCAACAGATTCTGCTACTAAATTGATCTTCAATCAAATCTTTAATTAAATCTTCAATAATTAACTCTAAATATTCTCCATATATTTATGCATTAGATTCGCAACAAACTAATCTTCTTCACACATGATTGCAACAGAATATATCTCCCATGATATTCGCCTGCAATCTCTAATTTTCTTCAGTAGAATATTTCATTAAACCAAAACCATGTGCAACCCTAAACATCTCAGACCTGATGTCTACTACTGATGTCACGACCTCGGGTGTAACATCAGCATACAGCTGCAACCCTTACATCTTTAACAATCTGAATGTTACCTAATCTTATCAATAATGCTAGAAGCTCATGTTGCAACATCAACCATGACATCAGCATTGTTTTAACAAAATTTCAGCCAATTTCAAGAACTTACAATCTCCCCTTTTGGCTAATTTTGGCTAAAACACATATATAAATATTACAGCTCTAATAACAGCAGCAATTACAACCCTATACTACTGTTAGAAGTCATCTGATCCTAACAATAAACAACAGTAGCTGTTGTGTACTGCATCCATGGAGAATCATCTTCTTGGCTAATTTTGAATGATGTTAGGACATCATGTTGGGCATAACATCACCATATAACAGCAATTCCAGGCAGCACATCAGGACCTAAGAACAAGACAGTCCTGAAGAATTGGTGCACATGAGGAAGAAGATATCTGACACTCCCCCTCAACACAACACATTTCTTTTTCCTTCCAGGTAAGACCCAGAACAAATGTAGAAGACTCCTCCAGAAAAGAAATGTCTGTCTAAACATCAAAGACCAATGGTGGTATAAGAGAATTCTGCACACCATATTTGATCAGACGCCCTCAGTCGACCTGTGGCACACGATGACATATAAGAAGTGCCAATCTTCCAACCCAAGTAACTCAGAACACAAGTCACAACTGTGTTCATAACTCAAGACACAAGTCACAAAGACTCAACACCAACTTAAGGATAGGACATCCTCTGCAACATCAGGAACTGCAGACTCCAGACATAACATCTGCGCAAACCAATTTGCCAGACCCTTTCCTTTCTCCCCCTTTTTAGCCACAAATTGGCAAAGGAAGCCCTCACAGAACCAGACCCACGTAGTGCTCACCCAAAAACGAACAAACGCCATAAGACTTATGAAACAAGCACACCCACTGGCTGAAGGAGAACAGAATAACCCCTATAAATAGCTGATCAGTTACATTGGAATAAACGGGCTTTGAATATTCAAAGTTCTTGGTCATAGAAACGCTATATTAGGAACTAAAAACTCCATCCAAATTCAATGTTTATCATCCAAAACAGTCTCGACCACTTTTATTATTTCCTAACTGATTTTTATCATAAATTGTGCCAAAACAGTTCCATGCACGGTCGAAGCCACGTGTTTCACCTTATCCTTACACCACCGTCCAAAGTACTTCCTTGTTTGGCCCAAGAAAAAACATGTCCTATACCATGTTCTGACATCGTATCAGACATTGTCTGCTGGCTCACAAAATTAACAACCCAAGACACTTCAGAATACAACTTTCAATGATCAGCAGAGAAAAACAACTTCTTTAACAAAAGATCAACTCCCTCTATCTAAGATAACCAATGCATCTTTGCAAGAAGAACACCCAAAATGAATGGAAAACATAAGACTCATCTTCATGTCTTCAAGAGCGCACTCTCTGTTCAACTTACCTGCTGAACGCATTCACTTAATGCTTAATCCTCAAACAATCCAAATACCAAAAATCACATGATTCCCTCTTGATTGGTTATCTTCTCATGCTCCAAAACTCACATCTTGCCAGGCTAATCAACTTCTCTCTGTAATATCCACAGGAATGATCACAATGAACTCCTTGATCATAACATTTGGAGAAACCAGACACAATCTTCATCCATCCAGTCAGGAATGCTTCACACAATCATCCACAAGTTATGAAGCAGACACACACTGCCTTCCACTGAACTCACACACCGAGACAAGTGTGACATCTCCCATCAACAAAGACCCTCACAAAGCTCTTCTAAAATCTGCAGAGAAAAATAAATTCTCCCATACACAACCAAAGTTGTCCTTCAGACTTCTCCTCAGAAGCATGTGCGCATAAGATTCAAACAATTAGCTCCACATGGCTAGAACCATTCATGTCCACACCAACATGTCATCCAACAGCCTAATGTCATAACATGTTATCTGACATTATATCTTGATCAACATGCAATCTTCACAATATATGTACCTTTGCGGCAAAATCCATAGACAAGTACTCCCCCAATCATGGTTAACTAATGCTCTAGATGAAGATGAACATTTGAGCAAACTTGCTGAGCACATGCATTTTGGTACCATTGTCCCTTTCTCCAAAGGCAGTCATTCCATATTGTACTCTTTATCTTCAGACTTCTAATCAATCAATAGCTGATCTACTTCAGTCTTCTCTACATTCTCCATCCAAGGCAGACCTTCTACTTCATCATTCTCCCGTATGACTATGTAGACGCTCCTTAGGCATAATGTATGCACCAAGCTTCTGAATCAGGGCATAATCATCCTTCACCAAGGATATCCAACCAAAAATGTTCTAACATCTGTTAGGACATTCTTGACACATCCCACACACCATGGTTCTAGATATGCTTCACTACTGAACTTGCTATCGCATAGTAATCCAAGAAACTAGAGAAATAAACTCTCATCCACCTTCAAGAAGAATAATCTCCTTGAGTCTTCAACTCATCATCCTTCTGCCCAAGAGTAACTTGTTCCAAGACAATCCCCAATAATACCCAGCTTCCACACTCTGATTATCTTGATTCTTCGACTCCACTTCTGAGATCAACCAAATGCCACAGTTTGATCACCTCATTCATGAATCCTCATATGAAAATAACCAAATGCCACATTTTGACCTTTTTCACGTTTGTCAGAACTCTCACAATGATATCTTGATCCACCAAGGAAACTTGATCTTCAAGTCACATGTTCCACTTGCTCAAAAGCAAACACACTTAGACTCCCTAAGCCATGGTCATGTAACATATTCTCCTTCCTGCAGCTCCCGCAAACTGCCATGAGAACGATATTTTTGAAAGCATCCTATTGTTCATTCCTGTAGATCATCCTATCACTAGCTGATGTGCCACATCACCAGCTGAGACTCCTGATGTTAAGCTAGATGTCAGAACATCCAACTGTTGAATTCAGCTCTACCTTCTGCCACTCAGAAGAACCTCCTCCCTTTGCAGAAACAGATTTCCACGCTCTCATATACTCGATTCAACAAACAAGTTTTAGTAGACAACCTCCATCCTGCTTAGAAACTCCAAAGACTTCAAACCTACCACATCTGAATCTTCAGAGAATAAGTAGTCCAAGACTACCCCATAGCAATACTAAAGAAAGTCACTTCCCTTAGTAGAGCCGTCAGTAGAAAGCCAGAGATAACTGCCACTCATCCTCGACCTTCACAACCAGAGCAAACACCATGCTCCCAAGCACTTAGATCAGAGATAAACTGATCCAAGTTGAAACCCTCAAGGTTATGATATCTTCAACAGCACCAATAAAGATCCACACAGAGAAGAGTATATTCTCACCATTTTAACAGTCCTGCACTTTTACATCAGACATGTACATAGTCTCCCGTCTATGTATTTTGTCATTAGTTGAAAGTACATCCTCAACAACCGATAAATACTCAACACCAGTCAAGGTAGCCGCCATCTGCGGAATCTTCTCCAACACAACCCATCATGACTACCACAAAACTCTTCCAGGTAAGGTCAGTGTCTTGATCTTTTACTCTACTCTGAAATGATGTTTCAGCATCAGTTCTGACATAACTGCCATCCTTCTATAGACAATCTGCTACTATGAATCCTTCAAGGCACAAAACAGAATGAGCTCAATTTACCACCAGCTGAACTATTGCACACAAACTCTTGGAAGCAATATAAAAGTTGTTCAACTTCATAGCATCAGTGATCCTTCAAAAATATCTACAATCTAATAGGTCTTTGACTTAGCATTTATCATAAATTGCTAATGTGAAGCACGATGTCGAGACATTAGAATTGACATATTAAGCTCAGCTTCTTTCTTGATGAAACCACAACTAAGCTTAAGAGATGACTGATCAAGATCTTCACTCCCGCATGAAAGATTTGACAGTGATACTCTTTTGCTTTGGCTCTACTCTCTTCTTTCACCAGAAGGAATCACTGTTCCGGACAGATTGATCTTTAATTTTTGATTTGAACTAAAACATCCATGTCATAAGATCCATTCACCTTTTCATCACTCAATCCTCAAGTATCTTTGAAGCTGTCTTGCAGAGAATATCCTGCTGAGGAGACAAAACCCTACTAACTTTCCAAGAGAATCATTACCGAAATCTTCCTAGAATCACAACACCAGATACCATGCAGCGGAACACATAACAACTCCTCAACAACCTTCAGGCACTCCCATAAACCGTTTGCCAACTATATCATGAATAGTCCATCCTTTATTCCAAGGGATCATCCAAACAACTATATGAACTGACCAAGTCCATAACTCAGCAAAACTATCTTCCTTGCTCATGAACCAGAAAGTATCTTCCGTATATCTCATCCAAAAACAGACATGATGCCTGCTCTGATACCAATTGACATTCTGGTACAGATGTGTGATGTCTCGTGTAATGTCACAACATCGCAATCTGCTGTATGAACAAGGCAATAATAGTAACAGAAACGCATAAACCACACACAAGGATTATTCACCCAGTTCGGTCTAACTACCTACATCTGGGGGCATACCAAGCCAGGAAGGAAGTCCACTATTAGCAGTATCAAATTATAGACTCAACAAACCAGTTGACAATCTACCTAATTCAATCACTACCCAATGACCCTTCTATCTAAGTCCTCCCTAGATAAGAGACTCCATCTCACTCCCAATCATCGAAATGATGTCTAGCAGTCAACAACTCCACCACTGCATCAACAACTTGATTTCCAAAACTCTCTAACCGCATAGAAGACACTTTTCTATGACACAACTTGGAGTTGGTTCAAAGCTTCCTCCAAGAACAATACAATACTCATTACGTACAGGTTTCTGAGTAACACCACAGTGACCATCTCACAACCCGAGTGGTTCACTTTGACAAAGCCCTAATGATCTACATCTTGGACCCGTACATTTTCTTAGGTTACAAGCATTCTATTTATAATATAATCCCGACTGGATTTGGGCCTTCAAAACATATCAAATCTTCTGTTCCCAATCTGCAACAGATTCTGCTACTAAATTGATCTTCAATCAAATCTTTAATTAAATCTTCAATAATTAACTCTAAATATTCTCCATATATTTATGCATTAGATTCGCAACAAACTAATCTTCTTCACACATGATTGCAACAGAATATATCTCCCATGATATTCGCCTGCAATCTCTAATTTTCTTCAGTAGAATATTTCATTAAACCAAAACCATGTGCAACCCTAAACATCTCAGACCTGATGTCTACTACTGATGTCACGACCTCGGGTGTAACATCAGCATACAGCTGCAACCCTTAAATCTTTAACAATCTGAATGTTACCTAATCTTATCAATAATGCTAGAAGCTCATGTTGCAACATCAACCATGACATCAGCATTGTTTTAACAAAATTTCAGCCAATTTCAAGAACTTACAATCTCCCCTTTTGGCTAATTTTGGCTAAAACACATATATAAATATTACAGCTCTAATAACAGCAGCAATTACAACCCTATACTACTGTTAGAAGTCATCTGATCCTAACAATAAACAACAGTAGCTGTTGTGTACTGCATCCATGGAGAATCATCTTCTTGGCTAATTTTGAATGATGTTAGGACATCATGTTGGGCATAACATCACCATATAACAGCAATTCCAGGCAGCACATCAGGACCTAAGAACAAGACAGTCCTGAAGAATTGGTGCACATGAGGAAGAAGATATCTGACACTCCCCCTCAACACAACACATTTCTTTTTCCTTCCAGGTAAGACCCAGAACAAATGTAGAAGACTCCTCCAGAAAAGAAATGTCTGTCTAAACATCAAAGACCAATGGTGGTATAAGAGAATTCTGCACACCATATTTGATCAGACGCCCTCAGTCGACCTGTGGCACACGATGACACATAAGAAGTGCCAATCTTCCAACCCAAGTAACTCAGAACACAAGTCACAACTGTGTTCATAACTCAGGACACAAGTCACAAAGACTCAACACCAACTTAAGGATAGGACATCCTCTGCAACATCAGGAACTGCAGACTCCAGACATAACATCTGCGCAAACCAATTTGCCAGACCCTTTCCTTTCTCCCCCTTTTTAGCCACAAATTGGCAAAGGAAGCCCTCACAGAACCAGACCCACGTAGTGCTCACCCAAAAACGAACAAACGCCATAAGACTTATGAAACAAGCACACCCACTGGCTGAAGGAGAACAGAATAACCCCTATAAATAGCTGATCAGTTACATTGGAATAAACGGGCTTTGAATATTCAAAGTTCTTGGTCATAGAAACGCTATATTAGGAACTAAAAACTCCATCCAAATTCAATGTTTATCATCCAAAACAGTCTCGACCACTTTTATTATTTCCTAACTGATTTTTATCATAAATTGTGCCAAAACAGTTCCATGCACGGTCGAAGCCACGTGTTTCACCTTATCCTTACACCACCGTCCAAAGTACTTCCTTGTTTGGCCCAAGAAAAAACATGTCCTATACCATGTTCTGACATCGTATCAGACATTGTCTGCTGGCTCACAAAATTAACAACCCAAGACACTTCAGAATACAACTTTCAATGATCAGCAGAGAAAAACAACTTCTTTAACAAAAGATCAACTCCCTCTATCTAAGATAACCAATGCATCTTTGCAAGAAGAACACCCAAAATGAATGGAAAACATAAGACTCATCTTCATGTCTTCAAGAGCGCACTCTCTGTTCAACTTACCTGCTGAACGCATTCACTTAATGCTTAATCCTCAAACAATCCAAATACCAAAAATCACATGATTCCCTCTTGATTGGTTATCTTCTCATGCTCCAAAACTCACATCTTGCCAGGCTAATCAACTTCTCTCTGTAATATCCACAGGAATGATCACAATGAACTCCTTGATCATAACATTTGGAGAAACCAGACACAATCTTCATCCATCCAGTCAGGAATGCTTCACACAATCATCCACAAGTTATGAAGCAGACACACACTGCCTTCCACTGAACTCAC
Source organism: Lathyrus tuberosus (assembly GCA_022829125.1). Classification (NCBI taxonomy): domain Eukaryota; kingdom Viridiplantae; phylum Streptophyta; class Magnoliopsida; order Fabales; family Fabaceae; genus Lathyrus; species Lathyrus tuberosus. The sequence continues at coordinate 6,431,849 of JALAZF010000365.1, forward strand.
ACACCGAGACAAGTGTGACATCTCCCATCAACAAAGACCCTCACAAAGCTCTTCTAAAATCTGCAGAGAAAAATAAATTCTCCCATACACAACCAAAGTTGTCCTTCAGACTTCTCCTCAGAAGCATGTGCGCATAAGATTCAAACAATTAGCTCCACATGGCTAGAACCATTCATGTCCACACCAACATGTCATCCAACAGCCTAATGTCATAACATGTTATCTGACATTATATCTTGATCAACATGCAATCTTCACAATATATGTACCTTTGCGGCAAAATCCATAGACAAGTACTCCCCCAATCATGGTTAACTAATGCTCTAGATGAAGATGAACATTTGAGCAAACTTGCTGAGCACATGCATTTTGGTACCATTGTCCCTTTCTCCAAAGGCAGTCATTCCATATTGTACTCTTTATCTTCAGACTTCTAATCAATCAATAGCTGATCTACTTCAGTCTTCTCTACATTCTCCATCCAAGGCAGACCTTCTACTTCATCATTCTCCCGTATGACTATGTAGACGCTCCTTAGGCATAATGTATGCACCAAGCTTCTGAATCAGGGCATAATCATCCTTCACCAAGGATATCCAACCAAAAATGTTCTAACATCTGTTAGGACATTCTTGACACATCCCACACACCATGGTTCTAGATATGCTTCACTACTGAACTTGCTATCGCATAGTAATCCAAGAAACTAGAGAAATAAACTCTCATCCACCTTCAAGAAGAATAATCTCCTTGAGTCTTCAACTCATCATCCTTCTGCCCAAGAGTAACTTGTTCCAAGACAATCCCCAATAATACCCAGCTTCCACACTCTGATTATCTTGATTCTTCGACTCCACTTCTGAGATCAACCAAATGCCACAGTTTGATCACCTCATTCATGAATCCTCATATGAAAATAACCAAATGCCACATTTTGACCTTTTTCACGTTTGTCAGAACTCACAATGATATCTTGATCCACCAAGGAAACTTGATCTTCAAGTCACATGTTCCACTTGCTCAAAAGCAAACACACTTAGACTCCCTAAGCCATGGTCATGTAACATATTCTCCTTCCTGCAGCTCCCGCAAACTGCCATGAGAACGATATTTTTGAAGCATCCTATTGTTCATTCCTGTAGATCATCCTATCACTAGCTGATGTGCCACATCACCAGCTGAGACTCCTGATGTTAAGCTAGATGTCAGAACATCCAACTGTTGAATTCAGCTCTACCTTCTGCCACTCAGAAGAACCTCCTCCCTTTGCAGAAACAGATTTCCACGCTCTCATATACTCGATTCAACAAACAAGTTTTAGTAGACAACCTCCATCCTGCTTAGAAACTCCAAAGACTTCAAACCTACCACATCTGAATCTTCAGAGAATAAGTAGTCCAAGACTACCCCATAGCAATACTAAAGAAAGTCACTTCCCTTAGTAGAGCCGTCAGTAGAAAGCCAGAGATAACTGCCACTCATCCTCAACCTTCACAACCAGAGCAAACACCATGCTCCCAAGCACTTAGATCAGAGATAAACTGATCCAAGTTGAAACCCTCAAGGTTATGATATCTTCAACAGCACCAATAAAGAGCCACACAGAGAAGAGTATATTCTCACCATTTTAACAGTCCTGCACTTTTACATCAGACATGTACATAGTCTCCCGTCTATGTATTTTGTCATTAGTTGAAAGTACATCCTCAACAACCGATAAATACTCAACACGAGTCAAGGTAGCCGCCATCTGCTGAATCTTCTCCAACACAACCCATCATCACTACCACAAAACTCTTCCATGTAAGGTCAGTGTCTTGATCTTTTAATCTACTCTGAAATGATGTTTCAACATCAGTTCTGACATAACTGTCATCCTTCTATAGACAATCTGCTACTATGAATCCTTCAAGGCACAAAACAGAATGAGCGCAATTTACCACCAGCTGAACTACTGCACACAAACTCTTGGAAGCAATATAAAAGTTGTTCAACTTCATAGCATCAGTGATCCTTCACAAACATCTACAATCTAATAGGTCTTTGACTTAGCATTTATCATAAATTGCTAATGTGAAGCACGATGTCGAGACATTAGAATTGACATATTAAGCTCAGCTTCTTTCTTGATGAAACCACAACTAAGCTTAAGAGATGACTGATCAAGATCCTCACTCCCGCATGAAAGATTTGACAGTGATACTCTTTTGCTTTGGCTCTACTCTCTTCTTTCACCAGAAGGAATCACTGTTCCGGACAGATTGATCTTCAATGTTTGATTTGAACTAAAACATCCATGTCATAAGATCCATTCACCTTTTCATCACTCAATCCTCAAGTATCTTTGAAGCTGTCTTGCAGAGAATATCCTGCTGAGGAGACAAAACCCTACTAACTTTCCAAGAGAATCATTACCGGAATCTTCCTAGAATCACAACACCAGATACCATGCAGCGGAACACATAACAACTCCTCAACAACCTTCAGGCACTCCCATAAACCGTTTGCCAACTATATCATGAATAGTCCATCCTTCATTCCAAGGGATCATCCGAACAACTATATGAACTGACCAAGTCCATAACTCAGCAAAACTATCTTCCTTGTTCATGAACCAGAAAGTATCTTCCCTAGATCTCATCCAAAAACAGACATGATGCCTGCTCTGATACCAATTGACATTCTGGTACAGATGTGTGATGTCTCGTGTAATGTCACAACATCGCAATCTGCTGTATGAACAAGGCAATAATAGTAACAGAAACGCCTAAACCACACACAAGGATTATTCACCTAGTTCGGTCTAACTACCTACATCTGGGGGCATACCAAGCCAGGAAGGAAGTCCACTATTAGCAGTATCAAATTACAGACTCAACAAACCAGTTGACAATCTACCTAATTCAATCACTACCCAATGACCCTTCTATCTAAGTCCTCCATAGATAAGAGACTCAATCTCACTCCCAATCATCGCAATGATGTCTAGCAGTCAACAACTCTGCCACTGCATCAACAACTTGATTTCCAAAACTCTCTAACCGCATAGAAGACACTTTTCTATGACCCAACTTGGAGTTGCTTCAAGGCTTCCTCCAAGAACAATACAATACTCATTACCTACAGGTTTCTGAGTAATACCACAGTGACCATCTCACAACCCGAGTGGTTCACTTTGACAAAGCCCTAATGATCTACATCTTGGACCCGTACCTTTTCTTAGGTTAAAAGCATTCTATTTATAATATAATCCCAACTGGATTTGGACCTTCAAAACATATCAAATCTTCTGTTCCCAATCTGCAACGGATTCTGCTACTAAATATATCTTCAATCAAATCTTTAATTAAATCTTCAATAATTAACTCTAAATATTCTCCATATATTTATGCATTAGATTCGCAACAAACTAATCTTCTTCACACATGATTGCAACAGAATATATCTCCCATGATATTCGCCTGCAATCTCTGATTTTCTTCAGCAGAATATTTCATTAAACCAAAACCATGTGCAGCCCTAAACATCTCAGACCTGATGTCCACTACTGATGTCATGACATCGTGTGTAACATCAGCATACAACTGCAACCCTTACATCTTTAACAATCTGAATGTTACCTAATCATATCATTAATGCTAGAAGCTCATGTTGCAACATCAACCATGACATCAGCATTGTTTTAACAAAATTTCAGCCAATTTCAAGAACTTACAGAGGCTAACTGCTCGGTCGAGGTCTTAACTTCGTGGCGTGAACTTCCCATTGTGTGCTGGGTGTTCTGCCTAATTGGTACGGCGACTACGGAGCTCGATCGAGGTATCCTCGCCGTATCAAAAGTCCTCACGCACACACAATGCAGCCTTTGACCATCGTGTCTCGCATAGAGGTGTCGCGCTTATACCCTAGCGCGCCCTTGTAATCGCGACGTTGGCGTGTCGCGGGCAGTGTCTAACTGTAGTATTGCTTAAGTTTCTCAGCGTTCCATGGTCGAGCAAGTTATTCCCCGTGTAGATTTTTGAGGTAATAGACTCCTGTCCCCGTCTTTGCGCAGACGCGGTACGGGCCCTCCCAGTTCGTAGCGATCTTACCTTATCGCGAATCTTTCTGGTTCCTTCGTAGGACGAGGGTGCCTACTTGAAAATCTCGTTTAATGACTTTGTTGTTATAACGTAGAGTTATTTTCTACTTAAGGGAGGCTTCCTGGAGGGATGCATTCGTCCTTATCTCCTCGACGAAGTCGAGCTCTTCTCTCAGGGCCTCATCATTTGCGCCCTCATCGAGGGGGGACTCCGTCCTCCTCGAGGGTTCCCTGATCTCCACGAGGATCACCGCTTCTGTTCTGTAGGTCAGACGAAAGGGGGTCTCCCCGATCGTGGAACGTAGGGTTGTTCGGTAGGCCCAGAGGACGCTGTGTAGCTCCTCGACCTATCGTTGCTTGGTGTCACCAAGTCAGCGTTTCAATCCTCGAAGGATCACTCTGTTCGCTACTTCAGCCTGCCCGTTCATTTGAGGGTGCTCAACCAACGTGAAGTGCTGCTTCGTGCCTAATTTGGTGACGAAGTCTTGGAAGTTCCTGTCGGTGAACTGCGTCCTGTTGTCGGTGACAATCGCTTGGGGCACGCCGAACCGGGCGAGGATATTCCTCTTGTAGAAACGGGGTATGCTGAAGGCCGTGATTTTGGCCAAGGCTTCCGCCTCGATCCACTTCGTGGAATAATCTACCCCTACAATGAGGTATTTGTTTTGGTATGACCCTACGACGAAGGGCCCGAGGATATCCATTCCCTACCACGCAAACGGCCATGGGGACGATAGTGTTTTGAGCTTGTTTGGAGGAGCAAGGTGCGTGTCCCCGTGTCGTTGGCATCGATCGCACTTCTTGACATGCTCCTTGCTCGGAGCGCCTTACGGGCTAAGGATCGCCCGCCGAGGTGCTGTGCGTTGATCCCCTTGTGGATTTCCTGGAGTATACCGAGGACCCTGGTCTCCTCAACGCACCTGAGGAAGGGGATAGAAAACCCGCGGCTGTATAGTTTGTCCTCGACTATTGTGTACGAGCACGCTCGCCGCTTAACCATCCCCGCTTCCTTGGGATCCTCAGGTAGTTTTCCCATCGTGAGGTATTCGTATACCGGGGTCATCCAGCAATTGTTGTCCCCGATGGCATTCACGTCCGTCGCCGGAGCGGGTTTGTCGATGCTCGGGCGTGAAAGTACTTCCTGAATGACGGACTTGTTCCCGCCTTTCTTCTTTGTGCTCGACAGCTTGGACAATACATCTGCTCGGGTGTTATGCTCGCGCGGGATGTGGGTTACTTCCTCAGAGGCGAAGTTTTTCATTTTTTCCTTCACCAAGGTTAAGTATTTGATGAGGCATTCATTCTTGGCTTGGTCCTCTCCTCAGACTTGAGAGGCTACGAGCTGAGAGTCGGTGAAAATTTTGACTTCTTTGGCGCCGAGGTCTTCGGCAAGCCTTAGTCCGACGAGGAAAGCCTCGTACTCTTCCTAGTTGTTTGACGTTGGGAAGGACAATTCGAGGGAGACCTCGATCAGGATGACACCCTCATTTTCAAGGATAATGCCTGCCCCGCTCCCTTTCGTGTTGGATGCCACGTCGACGTAGATTGTCCACTTCTGGGATTCGTTGGTCGAAGGTTCCGGGAAGGTCATTTCTGCCACGAAGTCGGCCAGCACCTGAGCTTTCAGGGCTTTCCTTCCCTCGTAATGAATGTCGAACTCGGCGAGCTCTAGCGACCATCTGAGCATCCTTCCTGTCATGTCTGGTCAGCTGAGGAGTTGCCATATGGGCTGCTTGGTTATTACTACGACCGTGTGTGCTAAGAAGTAATGGCGCAACCTTCTGGCTGCGGTGACGAGGGCCAGGGCGACATTCTCGATCTGCTGATACCTGAGCTCGAGGCCTTGGAGGGCCTTGCTTATGAAGTAGATCGGCTTCTGGCCGTCGGGGGTTTCCCTGATGAGGACAGCGTTGACTGCTTCGCTCGTGATGACGAGATACAAGAACAGTGTCTCCCCGTTCTCTGGACGCGAGAGGATCGGGGGTTGTGACAGGACTTGTTTGAGATGGAGGAGTGCCTGCTCGCACTCCTCGCTCCATTCAAATGTGGGCTTTTGTCGGAGAAGCTTGAAAAATGGGAATATGTATTGCGCAGATTTGGCGACGAAGCGGGAGAGGGCGGTTAGCATCCCGTTCAATGATTGTATTAACTTCTTCGAGTTCGGGGTCGGGATTTCGGAGAAGGCCCTACACTTGTCGAGGTTTGCGGGCAGTGACGGGGTCTTCATCGGGGAAACTCGGCCACATGCTGTGAACTGCCTCTTGGTCCTCGATTCCCTCGGGGATGAAGAAGTCCTCGGGTCGAGTAACGCTGAGGGCGACTTGCAGCCGATTTTCCCCAGCGGGAGGCGTCGTCTCCTCGACGCTTTGAGCGTCTCGGCCACCCGATTGGGAAACTTCGTTCCTCTGGGCGTACTTCTTCAGATGCCCTTCCTTGATCAGGATCTCAATTGCATCCTTAAGGTGGATGCAATCTTCCGTGATGTGTCCATGGCTCCGGTGGAACTTTCAGTACTTGGACTTATCCGTGTTTGGTTTAGGGGTTGTCGGCTTGGGAAAGCGGACACCCCCTCTCTGGAACTCCGAGTTGGCGCACTCGGAGAGAATTCGCTCGCGGGGAGCATTGAGCAGCGTGTATTTCTTGAATCGGCCAGCTGGACCTCTCGGCTCGCGAGAGTCCCTGGAGCGGCCTTACTTTCTTCTATCTCTCCCACGCCCGGGGGGGGGGGGGGGGGAGAACCTTAATCTCTGTGGCCGCGAGGGTCATCTCGATGCCGTGAGTCGAGGGCCATTTGAGCATCCTGCGTCTCTTCGAACTCGATGTACGATTGAGCTCGGAAGAGTAGGTCTTCCAAGTTGCGAGGTTTATGGATGCCCACAGCCTTGGCGAAGTCGGTTCCCGTGAGAAGCCCCCGTGCGATCAGGAACTTCTTCATGTCGTCGGTCGCGTGGACCTCGACGGCTTCTTTGTTGAATCTCTCAATGTAGTCTCTGAGGGATTCATTTCACCCTTCGAAGATGGCCTCCAGGGAGGCCACCGTCTTCGAGTGTCGATGAGAGGCGGTAAAATGCTTGGAGAACTGCTTTTTCAGCTGTTTCCAGGATGTGATGGATTCCGGAGCAAGCCTTTTGTACCACGTCATGGCTCCTTTCCAGAGGGTAGTCGGGAAGAGCCTGCACTTAATAGCCCCCGGACGTTTCTATAGTCGAGCATGGTTTGAAGCTCTCGATATGATCGTCGGGGTCGGCTGTGCCGTCGTAAGTCCCCAGTTACGGGGGCATCTCCATGCCCGCAGGTATAGGTGTGTCCATAATTTCCCTGGACAAGGGAGTTCTCTGGTCGTCCTCACCACTTCTGACCGGTGACTGCGATGGGGAGCGATGGTTCTGACCCGGTCCATGTCGACGAGGAGAACTCCTTGAATGGCTCTTCGACTTCTCGCTGTCATCCTTGCTCCTCTTCCTGGTCGGGGAGCGCCTCGGTTCATTCAAAGGAGGGGACCGGGGGCGCTTCTGAGTGACCGCAGGCTGGATTTCCTCCAAGTGTGGTCCGCGACCTTGGCGTCGCAGGGAGGGGCTGCGGGAGTCCGCCTGGGGAGTCCTTCGCAGGGAAGGAGAACGGTTGGGAGATGGGGGGTGATGATGTCTTCGCGGGGAAGATCTTCGTGGCCGCCCCCTCTCGAGCGCTTCGATTTGGAGATTTTGCTGAGCAATCAGCTGGTTGGTCTGGTTGACCAAGGCGAACAGTGCCACCACACCTGGATCCGCATTGGGCGGTGGAGGGACAGGCGGGTAGACAACCTGCGGGATGTCCTGTTCGGCGGCGTCGTACGCCACGTCTTCGAAAAATGGGGAACCGATATGCCTGTCGCTTGTAACACCCCAATTCCCATCGCGGATAAATAATACATAAATAAATCAAAGTGAATAAAAATTTTATCCTTAGACAGAAACAAGGATGCCACATTTAAAGAAAGATAACACAATCCCTGCTCATAAATTTGATACATAACACAAAATGGAATAAACCTAAAAGGGAAACTTTTTCCAACAAAAGGAAAGTTCAATTATGGAATAAAGCGGAAAGATCCATAACTGACTTGTTTTACAAAATAAATTGTTTTATAACATCAAAATATTCATACAAAGGTAATACAAAATAGATCCAACAAATGTATACATATATAAAAAAAGCGTTCCCCGACTACCGTGTTACGTATCAGTACGTGTATTACCTTCCTCGTTACGTGTAATGCCTTGCCCCTTACGCGTACCATTACACATTTCAGCAGAGGGCCGTGTAAAATGGGTTTCCATACGCGTAATGCCCTTATTTCTCCCTTGCCATACGCGTATTGCCCTACCCAATACGCGTATTGCCTTGCCCGTTACGCGTATGGGCAGCGAAAACCCAGAATTTTTCCTGCATAATTCCTGCTACGGAAATCACTCAAGTTCTCTCCAAATCTCATCTAAACATTAGTATACTACCAATTGAATGCACAACAACCTATATCAATCAGGTTTCAACAATTAGGAACCTTAAATCATGATTTCTGACACAAAAGTTGTATCCAATTCTCACAATCTCAACATATTAATTGTTGTAGTTCTCTATTCAATTCAACCAAACTTCAAACAAATACATACATACATAATCATACACAAGCATAGAATAACAGAGTTTCACACCCTTACCCGATTAATCGTGCTTTGAAGTGTCGGTTGAATCGATTTCTTAAACTTCAAGTTTTTCCTCTTTTTCTTCTTCTCACTCTCTATTTCTCTTCCTTTCTCTTTCTCTTCTTTTCTCTATTTTTCTCTCAATTCTCTGTTTATATAAATATCTAATTTTTTTCTAAAATATCTAACTAATCAAATGACCATTTTACCCTTACGCCCAAATATCTCTCAAACGCTCTCAAAACGCGATAAAACATAAACATACCGATGAAAAACATATCGTGCAATAAAAGTTAAAAAGAAAAATATAATTTAATGCAAATATTTTACCTATCAGAGAAATTAACCAACTAACTCAATTAGCAGGTAAAATACAATAAATTCACACATTTCACAAAATTCACATAAATGAAATAAATAAATACTATTAAACAAATCGGGGCGTTACAACTCTCCCCCACTTAGACATTTTCGTCCTCGAAAATATAACTGAGACGAATAACTCCGGATACGACTCTCGCATCCGACTAACCAACTAACATGCCAACACTAGGCACACCACGAATAACACAAACTGACAAACCACCTTGCTAACAGCAGCTACAACAACGATACGACAACGACGACAACTACAACGACAAGATGCAAAGCCCATACAATGCACTTGATGACTAACTCACGACTCAAAGAAAACCATGTTACCAACACCCAGGTAACACTCCCCTAATTCCCCACAAGGAATTAGCTACCCGCACTCGAACCATCACCATGGAAACGAGGCAACAACAAAGACAAGAACCTAAAGTCCCACGACACAACAACGTCTCAACAACATCAACAAAACCAGAATACCAAACATAACATCAATACAACAACGTTGTGATTTACCCATCAAACATGTAACTAATACACCCATTTACATATTAGTACATGATTAATATTGGAACCTTCCACCTATCACTTCCATTATAGAACATCCCACGGTCTCATCCTTCCTACCGTTTCCATTGTTCAACCTTTGAACTCTAACAAGTCACACACCAGACACAAGTCTCTGAACTGCTCAAATAATTCTAACTCCGTGACCATCAAACAGACATGTATACAAACTTTCGACTTAACTCATCACGCACGACATTAACTTTACCAATAGGATAATTCCAGCTAAAGTCATAACTCATCACAAATTCCAACCATCCTCGCTGTCTCATACTATTTTCCTTCCGACCAAACAGGTACTCCATATTCTTGTGATTACTAAACACTTCGAACCTAGAACCATAAAGATAATACCTCCAAATTTTTCAACACACTACAACCGTAACCAATTCCAAATCCTGAATAGTATAGATCCTTTTATGAATCCTCAATTGTCATAAAGCATAAGCAACGACTTTACCCTCTTGCATTAACACACTGACTAAACTCATCAAAGACACATCACAATACCTCACAAACGGTTTATTAGGATCACACATAATCAAAACTAGAGCCGTAGACAACTTCTACTTCAGCTCTCTGAAACTTTCCTTACATCGAACATCCCAAACAAACGAATTACCTTTTGCAAATCAATCAAAGTAACGAAAATGCTAACTTGGAAAAGCCTTCCATAACCTCCGGTAATAACCAACTAAAGTCCAAAAAGATTCTAATCTCCTTAACCAACTTCGGAGCCTCTCATTGTAGAACTACATCTACTTCCGATGGATCCATAACAATACTATCATCAGAAATCACATATCCAAGATACTAACCTTTTTCAACCGAAATTCTCACTTGAATAATTTAGCATAAAAATTCCTTTCTTTTCAACACTTGCAACTCGATTTTCAAACACCCTATATACTCTCCTTCTGATTTTATAATAGATCAGAACATCCCTAATGAACACCACTCCTATCAAACGTTCCAAACAATTGTAATTTCAATCAAACTCAACCAAACCATTCCAGTCATCTATTCTTGAAAGTGGACACTTATTCTCAATCGTTACCTTATTCAACTGTCCGTAATCCATACACAATTTCTTCTCTTGACCGTCCAATTCCACAAATTCCAACATGTATCAACAACCAACCAAAAAGAACTCTCAATATCAATATTACATCCACACATAAGGGTTTTCTCAAGATTTCCATTAATGCTCTAAAACTCCAAAGACTCCAAACCTCACCAGAACTCTACGTTTTTCTTTCCATAGTCTCAATACCATTATACACATCATGCTTGTTATTCCGTTCAATCATCCTTCCTTTTTGTTACTAACAATACTGGAGCTCTCCAAGACGACACACTTGGCCTCACAATTCTCCTTTCCAGTAAATCTTCCAACTGCTCTATCAATCCGGGTACTTCTAATGCTAACATCCAATATTCCATCCGAAAATACATCTGAAAATTACGCACAACTGGCAGCCCATCACTGTGGCCCTTCTTCCAATTTCTAGAAAACTATCACCACAAACATAACAACATCTTAGTCTCATCTCCTAAGAGTTTTCTACTTACTTAGCAGATATAAACCTCAACTATTCGCCTTCGTCCAATTTAAGTTCACTCTCTACTCTCTGAGAAGCAGCCATTAATAATACCCAATCATTCTCCCTCAGAGACATTCCAACTTGACCAACATACAAAAACCTCGAATCCGCTTCACCTTCAGATATAAAAATCTTCATCGACTCGACAAAACAATCCGTAATCATTTTCTTAATTCCAAACAATTCATTGCACACACTATCAAAGCCGGAAAGACACGTCTATTCCATCTAACATAATTTCGTCTACTATCAACAAGAGATTAAGGGTGACCAGTTCCTCAATTTGTCAATAGACAGCCGACAATCATGATGGGGCATAAACCGTCTTTACCAAACTATAATAGCATTTCTTGCATCTTGTGCACAAACTACCTAAGGCACCAATCCTTAGTTGACATAAACCTTACCTCCGCATTCCCTCCGGAACCGGGAACAACACTATCCAACCAACACTTAAAATCTTGCAATCTACAAAACACTGAGCCAACGCTCCACACCTAAAGCAACTTGGAGAAGTACCAGCTTCTCCCCCACTTATCTCTCAATCCTGCAGACTAAGGATTAGAAAACCAGAAAGTACTGAAAGTGTTTCACACACATACCACGTACTAAGGAACAAACAACATCGACAGTATTCAACTGTCACACAAACTGACTCAACAACTTGGCCGGACGGACCGACCTGCTCTGATACCACTTATGTAACACCCCAATTCCCATCGCGGATAAATAATACATAAATAAATCAGAGTGAATAAATTTTTTATCCTTAGACAGAAACAAGGATGCCACATTTAAAGAAAGAAAACACAATCCCTACTCATAAATTTGATACATAACACAAAATGGAATAAACCTAAAAGGGAAACTTTTTCCAACAAAAGGAAAGTTCAATTATGGAATAAAGCAGAAAGATCCATAACTGACTTGTTTTACAAAATAAATTGTTTTATAACATCAAAATATTCATACAAAGGTAATACAAAATAGATCCAACAAATGTATACATATATAACAAAAGCGTTCCCCGACTCCCGTGTTACGTATCAGAGCAGACAGACCGACAAAAGGATGGAGAACTAATCTTCACAAAAAGACCTCCAGCATCTAATCTGCAATGCCTCACAGGGCAACAAACCACAGCAGAAGGGTGAGAAACATAATTATAATATAATTGCATACAATTATGTAATAACAAGAAATACGCATACAAAAACATTCTCACCACAACGTATACCATAATTCAAATACAAAACAAAACAATTCCTAATTCATGCATCCATCACAAAGGCATATCAATCATCAATCCCATTCACAATTCCCACACATAATCAATCCATTCATGACTTATGCAAATGCACAGAGACCGACACAATGACTTTATGCATGCGGTACCATTCCATCCATCATTCTCATCATTAATTCACTCAGGAATTATTGGAATCATCGCTTGTTATTAAGTGTAACTCCCCGTCGGGAAAACGGCGTTCCCCATCGCTTTAGGTCCTCTTTATATAAGGCACACGACGTTTATGGATCGCTTTAGGCCCTCTTTGTATAAGGCACACGATCCGATCGCTTTAGGTCCTCTTTGTATAAGGCACACGATCGTCTATAACGTCGCTTTAGGTCCTCTTTGTATAAGGCACACGACCGTTATAGAAGATTCCCTCTGGAATCGTTTCGTCGCTCACACCCCACAAGGGTACACGACATCACAGATGCATATCATGATGCTTGGCATACAATGACTCATGACAATCAAATGCATACACATATACAACCATGTGAACCATTTCAACATCCATAATCATGCATATACAATCAAACACAACACCATGCATTTACTTGCCCTAAGGCCACAAACCACCATCACAACATTCCATCACATGCATTCACATCATATAACAGCACACAAGCCATATGTTATATATCCAAAAACATATCGCATGATAAAACATCAATCGCACACAATTACGACAATAAAAGTTGACAAAACGACACATTTCCAAATTCCTGATACAATTAAATCGGCCACCAAAAGTAAAAACCATTTTTATAAGAAAGAACATCTCATTAGCTTTCCATCGGTACCAAGAACGTCTCGATCCGAGTTACGGATCAAAAGGAACCGCATCGGACGCGAAATCGGGAAAGAAATCGCGAAACGGAAAAATTCTGCACCCTCGCTGGTCATACGTGTATTGCCCAGCTCGCTCGTCCAACCATACGCGTATTGCCCAAAGTCCTACGCGTATGAGCAGAGACTGATTTCTCTCCAAAAATTCCACTAAAAAATAGGTACGCGTATTACCTCCCTCGTTACGCCTAATGCCTTGCCCCTTACGCGTACCATTACGCATTTCAGCAGAGGGCCGTCTAAAATGAGTTTCCATCCGTGTAATGCCCTCATTTCGCCCTTGCCATACGCGTATTTCCCTACCCAATACGCGTATTGCCTTGCCTGTTACGCGTATGAGCAGCGAAAACCCAGAATTTTTCCTGCATAATTCCTGCTACAGAAATCGCTCAATTTCTCTCTAAATCTCATCTAAACATCAGTATACTACCAATTGAATGCACAACAACCTATATCTATCAGGTTTCAACAATTAGGAACCTTAAATCATGATTTTCGACACAAAAGTTGTATCCAATTCTCACAATCTCAACATATTAATTGTTGTAGTTCTCTATTCAATTCAACCAAACTTCAAACAAATACATACATACATAATCATACACAAGCATAGAATAACCTAGTTTCGCACACTTACCTGATTAATCGTGCTTTGAAGTGTCGGTTGAATCGATTTCTTAAACTTTAAGTTTTTTCTCTTTTTCTTCTTCTCACTCTCTATTTCTCTTCCTTTCTCTTTCTCTTCTTTTCTCTTTCTCTTCTTTTCTATCTTTTTCTCTCAATTCTCTATTTATATAAATATCTATTTTTTTCTAAAATATCTAACTAATCAAATAACCATTTTACCCTTACGCCCAAATATCTCTCAAACGCTCTCAAAACGCGATAAAATATAAACATACCGATGAAAAACATATCGTGCAATAAAAGTTAAAAAGAAAAATATAATTTAATGCAAATATTTTACCTATCAGAGAAATTAACCAATTAACTCAATTAGCAGGTAAAATACAATAAATTCACACATTTCACAAAATTCACATAAATGAAATAAATAAATACAATTAAACAAATCGGGGCGTTACATCTCTCACGTCGACATCCTCGACATGAATGGCAGTGTTGTCTTCACGGTGGTCTCCGTTTTCAGGTTGCGTGAAGACGGTGTCCATAGCTTTGTTTCCAGTCTGGTTGCTGGCCATGTTCGTTACGAAAAGAGAGATTTGCTTTGGTTTAACGATGAAGGAAAAACGGGGAAGCAGTAGTTCCCACAGACGGCGTCACTGATCGTACCTGGATCAGACAGTATGACAATGGCCAACAGTGTCGTGAAATCTTCGGCTCCGGTGATGATGATACGGCGGGGGGGGGGGGGGGGTACCTGCAAGGTACTCCGGCACTCAAGTCAAGAAAGGTCAGAGAAAAGGGCAAGTACAGAAAGCAGGTGTGAGTTAGAATATAATGTAACCTGACCCTCTCAAGTGAGAGGGTATTTATAGAGGACCCCCAGCGCAGGGCCAACGGTTGCCTGCACTGGGCTGGATTGCAAGGCCCGACGGTTGGGCAAACGCCGGCCCAGTCCGGAACAAGTGTATTTTTACCTTTTTTTTGTGTATTTTAATTTCGTTTTTTAACATTAGTTTATTAATTTGTATATTAGTTTCATTTTTTGTGTAGCAATTTCGTTTTTAATTATATACTAATTTATTTCAAAAGTATTTTAACATTAGTTTATTAATAATTGCAGTTTATTAATTTATATTAATAATTTTTAATTTAGTTTAATTTTATTTATATTAAAACGTAAATATTAATTTATATTAATAACATTAATAATTTAATTCCAGTTTATTAATTATTTTAACATTAGTTTATTAATAATTCCAGTTTATTAATTTATATTAATAACGTTAATAATTTAATTTAATAATTTATACTAATTATTTACTGTAAATATTATTGAAATAGTTATAATAAATTATAAAAGCTACAGTAATAATATTTGTAAACTATTCTAAATTAATATTAATAACGTTTTAATAAGCTACAATAATAGTTATTAATTTAAATTAATAACGTTAATAATTTAATTTCAGTTTATTAATTTATTCTAAACTATTCTACTGTAAATATTCTAAACTATTTTACTATAAATATTAATATTTGTAAATATTATGTTTTAATATAAAGTATTCTATTTTATTAAACTATTTAATCTATTTAATTATTATGTTTTAATATTAATATTAATTTAATCTATTTAATCTATTTAATCTATTTAATCTAATTAAAATGTTAATTACTGTACCATATTAATATACTAAATTAATATACTATATTAGTATACTAAATTAACATACTAAATTAACATTTTATTACCAAATTAATATACTAAAACATTTTTAGACTAACCTAATTTTTAACATTTTAAAACTAAATTATAATTATATTTTAACATTTTAACTATATTATTAATAGTTACAGTTTATTAAGAAAAAAGATTAAATAGTTTGATAAAAATTATTTAATAGATTTTAGTTGTTGTGAATCGGATACCTTGAAACAAAGTATTTACGGTTTCTTTATGATCAAAGAACTCACAAGGGTTAGGGTTAACAAAGAAAACAAGAGTAAAAAACAACGAGGATTGGTTATAAAACTGTTATTCTTTCCTTTCTCCTTAAAATAAGGATTACAAGTATACAAGAATAACAAACTAACAACTCTCACTCTTTCTAGGTTTTGTCACACTTTGGAATGAGAGACTAGCATGCTATTTATAATAAAACCTAGCACACTAAACTAATGGCCTTTTAACAAAATACCCATTACAAGCTAACTTAGGGTACAAGATAACTTAAACAATTGGATCCTTAACACAAGACCCAAGTCAATATGCTAACAAACCTAGTAATATTCACTAATGCACGTTAGAATAATCTTCGACTACAATCATGCATTATTTTCGACAGCAGCATGTTAACCAACTTCGACGTCATGCTTCTTCTAGAGTACGATCCAAATTCCACAAATCTCCACCTTGGATCTTACTCTAACAACAAGAAAAACAAACTAGCTTTCTTCATGCAACTTTATCAACTGCATATAGTGGAAAAACTTACAACTTGGCAATGTCTTGGTGATCATATCAGCAGCATTATGATCTGTCGAAACCTTCAGCACTTGGACTTCTCCACGCTCGATTACCCCTCTGACGAAATGCAGCCTCACATCAATGTGCTTGGTTCGCTCATGATAGGCTGAGTTCTTCGACAGGTGTATTGGACTTTGACTATCACATTTAACAGTGATACTTCGACCTTGAAGTTTCAGCTCCTTTGCAAAACCTTCAAGCCACAATGCTTCCTTCACAGCTTCAGTGAGGGCAATATATTCAGCTTCAGTGGTTGATAAGGCAACAACCTTCTGGAGCGTCGCTTTCCAACTGATTGTTGTGCCAAACATTGTGAAAACATATCCAGAAATAGACTTTCTGGAATCCATACAACCTGCATAATCAGAGTCAACAAATCCTTCGACTGCTGCCTTACTATCTTTACCCAAAGCTCCACCATAAATTAGGACTCTATTCAGAGACCCATTTATGTACCTTAAAATCCACTTCAATGCTTGCCAGTGAGCCTTTCCAGGATTCGACATGTACCTGCTCACAAGACTCACTGCATATGCTATGTCAGGTCTTGTACACACCATAGCATACATCAAAGAACCAACTATATTAGCATATGGAATGCTATTCATATAAGTTCTTTCGACATCAGTACTGGGACAATGATTTATACTCAGCTTGAATTGAGGGTTTGTTGGAGTTACAACAGGCTTTGAATTTGACATACCATACTTTTCGAGAATCTTTCGTAGGTATGCCTCTTGAGATAAGCATAATTTCGACTGCTTTCTATCTCTTCGGATGTCAATCCCAAGAATCCTGGACGCAGCTCCCAGATCCTTCATTTCGAACTCCTTACTGAGTTCAACCTTCACCCTCATTACCTCTTCGACATTGTTGCTTGCTATTAGAATATCATCCACATAAAGCAACAAAATAACAAATGAATTACCCGGTCGAAATCTGAAGTAAACACAGTGGTCGAACTGACTTCTGATGAAACCTATGCGTGCCATGAACTTGTCGAATCTCCTATTCCACTATAGAGGAGATTGTTTCAGTCCATATAAAGGTCTCTTCAGCTTGCACACATAATCTTCCTTACCCTATTCGACATACCCTTCAGGTTGCCTCATCAGGATCGTTTCATCTAGGTCACCATACAAGAATGCAGTCTTCACATCCATCTGTTCCAGTTCAAGGTCGAACTGTGCCACCATGGCAAGCAACATTCGTATGGACCTGTGCTTCACAACAAGCGAGAACACATCATTGAAATCAACACCTTCTTTCTGAGTAAACCCCCTAGCAACCAACCTTGCCTTGTATCTTTTCGACGCCACTCCTTCGATTCCTTCCTTGACTTTGAAAATCCATTTACAGCTGACTAACCTGGCTCCAGCAGGTTTCTTGATCAGTTCCCATGTGTCATTGTCATGAAGAGATTTCATCTCATTATCCATGGCTTTCAGCCATTCAGTCTTCTTTCGACTCCTCATAACTTTTTTATAGTCTCTAGGTTCTTCGTCGAGAACCTCACTTGCAGAGATTAAGGCATAAGTTATAAGGTCTGCATACCCAAGTCTCTGAGGTGGCTTGATGAATCTTCTCGGTCTGTCTCTTGCTAACAGGTAGTCATTATCAGTTTCCTCATCTTCGACAACATCTTCTATTTCGTCTTCGACTTCATCTGGGGTACGCACTTCAGCATCAACATGCTCCACCTCAACAGGAATCTCTCCCTGTTCCAGCTCTTCGTCAGCAACATCAATTTTCTTGAAAGCCATCTCAACTTCATTGAAAACTATATCTCGACTGGTGATACACCTCCTGTGACCTGGCTCTAGGCACCATAGCCTATAAGCTTTGACTCCTTCAGGGTATCCCATGAACATGCACTTTAGAGCTCTAGGTTCGACCTTGTCTTGCCTAATGTGAGCATAGGCCACACAACCAAATACTTTCAGTCTGTCGAGACTAGGTGGATTTCCCGACCAAACTTCTTCAGGTGTCTTCATATCTAATGCAGTCGAAGGACATCTATTTATCAGATATGCAGCTGTCGAAACAGCTTCAGCCCAAAACACCTTCTTCAATCCAGCACTAACCAACATGCATCTAACCCTTTCAAGGATTGTTCGATTGAATCTCTCAGCTAATCCATTTTGTTGAGGAGTACCTGCTACAGTCTTATGCCTTGCAATCCCAGACTCAACACAGTAACTGTCAAACGCTTTGTTGCAGAACTCAAGGCCATTGTCGGTTCTCAACCTCTTAACCTTTCTGCCAGTTTGAGTTTCGACCAGAATCTTCCAACTTTTGAAGTTCTCAAAAGTTTCATCCTTCGTCTTCTGAATGAATACCCATAGCTTTCTGGAATAGTCATCAACAATGGATAGAAAATACCTTGCACCTGAGTGTGAAGGATTCCTTGCAGGCCCCCAAAGATCAGCATGAATTTAATCAAGGGATCCATGTGTTCTTTGATTGCCTTTGTTGAACTTCGCCCTACAGGATTTACCAAATACACAAGATTCACAAAACTCCAACTTTTCGACTTTGTCACCTTCTAGTAGGTTCTGCTTCCCTAATTCGACCAGGCCTCTTTCGCTGACATGGCCAAATCTCATGTGCCATAACTCTGTCTTCGACATGGGTTTCGTGGATACAAAATTTGTCGAACCACTTACAACCTCAGCCTCCAGGGTATACAAGCCTTGGTTTTTCACGCCTCTCAAGACTTCCTTCGACCCTTTCATGACTCTCAGGGTACCTTGCTCTCCTTTGAAAACATATCCCTTTCTGTCGAATTCACCAAGAGAAATTAAATTTCTCTTCAAGTCAGGTACATACCTAACTTCAGTCAATAATCTTATTGACTCATCATGGAGCTTGAATCTCACGGATCCAATACCTGCAATTTTGCAAGCTTTGTTGTTTCCTAGCAGCACTGATCCTCCATCTTGATCACATAATTCTTCAAACACATTCTTGTTTGGAGTCATGTGCCAAGTACATCCAGAATCCATAATCCACTCCTTTCCTGAGTCGCCACTTGAAACTACAAGAGCATCAGATGAGTCGAAGTCATCTTGAACAATAGCTGCGTTGCCATTATCCTTACCTCCATGATCCTTCAGGCGTTCAGGGCACACTTTTCTTGTGTGACCCTCCTTCTTACAGTGATAACATCGAAAACTAGATGTTTCGCCCCTAGAAGACTTCTGCTGACTTTTACCTTTCTTCTTGTCGAACCTACCATCCTTGTGGAGGGTTGATGGCCTAGTGTTCATCTATTATGACGATTGGTACCACATGCATGAGTCTTGTTGTGCATTGCATTTTATGTGGCATTGACATGATTTTGTGATATAGTGATTCCTGATGTTTTCCCTTATGATGACCCTGATGATGTTGTATATGATGATGACGCCATTTTGCATATCCTATTTTTATATTGATTATAATGAATTGTGATTACTGACCCTGCCTGTTTGAATGTTGCCTCCACGTGGGTAACGTGCAGGTGATCAGGTTTAGCTGTGGATGCCTTCGAGGACTTTTGGAGTTGTACTTTACTTTTGGTCGATGTAGAGGGTATTGCTCTGATAGTGTAACACCGGGTTGGGTTGTTGAGTCGAACCATTGTTGAGTTGTTGTTTTGTGATATTTGATGACTATGGGTTATTTTGAAACCTTTTTTATTATTGTGGTTATGGTGGTTCTGCTGCTAACTTTGATGGCTTTTGTTGAAAACCCTTTTTATTTTGAATTATTGAGTTCCGTTGCCATATGAAGGCTTTTGAGTATAATTGAGGAAAACCCGTGTTTACGGAGCAAGTGTTTAATTTTGAATTTATTGAGAAATGTGCACCCTTCAAGGTGGTATTGATTTTACTCTGATAAATTATATATTTTGCTGTGTTTATTCGTGGGGTAGAAAAGGGTGTTACAGTAGTGGTATCAGAGCCTAGTTGGTCCGTCCGGCCAGATTGTCTAACGTTGTCTATTCCCTAGTGTGCGACATGTGTGTAAAAACACTGTCGATACTTGTTTTTTTTTCATTTGCAGGTTGGGAATGAAACAAGTGGGGGAAAAGATGGTGCTTCTCCGAGATGCTTCAAGTGTGGAGCAATGGCTAAGTGTGGTGTTGGACGCTACGATTGTTGGTAAAGATAGTTTGTACCACCTCATGATAGTCGGCTGTTATTTGCAAATTGAGGAACTGATCACCCTTAATCTCTTATTGATAATAGGCGGGATCATGTTGGATGGGATAGACGTGTCTTGCGAGCTTAAGTAGCGTGCGTAGTGAATTGTTTGGAATTAAGCCAAGTGCTTACAGATTGTTTTGATGAGCCGATGTAGGATAGTGCTGAGGTGTTTATGTTGAGGACAACTTTGAGTATTACTGAAGATGGAGAAGTTAGTGTTTTGCCATATGTTTGTGAAATTCCGAAAGTGTTTCCTTATGACGTAAGTGATTGGCCTCTAGAGCTTGAGGTAGAGGTTGTGGCGGATTTGATACCAGGTATGAACCCGGTGTCAATGGCTCCTTACCAGATGTCTACATCTGAGTTGAGATAATTGAAGAAGCAATTGGAAGAGTTGCTTGGGATAAAGTTTGTCCGACCGAGTGTTTCTCGGTGGGATGCTTCTGTGTTGTCGGTGAAGAAGAAAGATGGTACTATGAGATTGTGTGTGGATGGTAGACAGTTGAATTAAGTGACGATCAAGGATAAGTATCCACTTCTAAGGATTAATGATTTAATGGATTAATTGGTGGGCGCTTGTGCTTTAGCAAGAATGATTTGAGGTATGGTTATCATCAGATCCGTGTCAAGTTGATGATATTTCGAAGATAGCTTTTAGGATGAGGTGTGGTGTTCATGGAGTATATGGATTGTATTTTTTTCATGAGTATTTGGATCAGTTTGTGGTGGTTTTCATTGATGATATTCTGATATATTCTATGTCTAAAGAAGAGCATGCTGATCATTTGAGATCAGTGTTGCAAGTATTGAAGGAGAAGAAGTTGTATGCAAAGCTGTCGAAGTGTGAGTTTTGGTTAAAGGAAGTGAGTTTCCTTGGCCATGTGATTTCGAGTGGTGGAATTGCTGTAGATCCTTCCAAGACTGATGTTGTGTTACAGTGGGAGACTTCGAAGTCTGCTACTGAGATCCGAAGTTTTCTAGGATTGGCAGGTTATTACCACAAGTTTATAGAGGGGTTTTCTAATTTGGTATTACCCTTGACTCAGTTGACTCGAAAGGGTCAAGCTTTTGTGTGGGATGTAGCTTGTGAAGAGAGTTTTGTGGAATTGAAGAAAAGGTTGACGACTGCTCCGGTGCTGATTTTGCCTAATCCGAGCGAATCTTTTGTGGTTTATTATGATGCGTCAAAGATGGGCCTTGGTGGTGTCTTGATGCAGAATGGACAAGTTGTTGCCTATGCTTCGAGACAATTGCGAGTTCATGAGAAGAGTTATCTTACACATGACTTGGAATTGGCCGTTGTGGTGTGTGTGTTGAAAATTTGGAGACATTATCCGTTTGGCTCTAAGTTTGAAGTGTTCAGTGATCATAAGAGTCTGAAGTACTTATTTAATCAGAGGGAAGTGAATATGAGGCAGAAAATGTGGTTAAAGCTATTGAAGGATTTTGATTTTGATTTGAGATATCATCCGGGCAAGGTAAATGTAGTGGCTGATGCGTTGGGCAGGAAGTCATTGCATATGTCAATACTTATGGTGAAAAGGTTGGAATTAATTAAGCAATTCCGAGATTTGAGTTTAGTATGAGAAGAGACTCCTGACAGTGTGAAGTTAGGAATATTGAAGTTGACCAGTAGTATTCTAGAAGAGATCAGAGTGGGACAACAATCTGACTTGAAGTTAGTTGACCAATTGACTTTGATCAACCGAGGTAACGGAGGAGAATTCCGAATTGATGAGAATGATGTGATGAGGTTTCGTGATAGAGTATGTGTTCAAGATGTTCCAGAAATTAAGAAGAGCATTCTTGAGGAAGGACATCGAAGCAGATTGAGTATTCATCCCGGTACTACGAAGATTTACCAAGATTTGGAAAAGTTGTTTTGGTGGCCTGGTATAAAGAAGGATGTCGCGGAGTTTGTTTATGCGTGTTTGACTTGTCAGAAGTCGAAAATTGAGCATCAGAAGCCTTTAGGTATGATGCAGCCGTTGAGAATTCCAAAATGGAAGTGGGATAGTATTTCCATGGATTTTGTGGCAGGATTGCCGAAGACTGCGAGGGGAAATGATTTCAATTTGGGTGGTTGTGGATAGATTAACTAAGTCGGCTCATTTCTTGCCGATGAAGATTAATCATTCTATGCAGAAGTTAGCTGAGATGTACATTAAAGAGATTGTAAAGTTGCATGGGATACCTTCGAGTATTGTGTCGAATAGAGATCTGAGGTTTACATCGAGGTTCTGGAAGAGTTTGCAAGATGCTTTGGGAACTAAGTTGAGGATGAGTTCTGCTTATCATCCGCAGATGGACGATCAGACAGAAAGGACTATCCAATCGTTAGAGGATTTGCTGAGAGCTTGTGTGTTGGATCATGGAGGATCTTGGGATAGCCATTTGCCGTTGATTGAGTTCACGTATAATAATAGTTTTCATGCTAGTATTGGAATGGTGCCCTATGAAGCTTTGTATAGGAGGAGGTGTAGAACTCCTTTGTGTTGGTATGAGTCAGACAAGAGTGTTGTACTCGGACCTGAGATTGTGCAAGAGACGACTGAAAAGATTAAGATGATCTAAGAAAGGATGAGAGCGTCGCAGAGTCGTCAGAAGAGCTACAATGATAAGAGGAGGAAGACACTTGAATTCCAAGAGGGAGATCACGTGTTTTTGAGGGTGACGCCAGTGACTGGTGTGGGTCGAGCTTTGAAGTCTAGAAAGCTCACTCCACGTTTTGTTGGTCCGTATCAAATCTCGCAGAGGATAGGAGAGGTAGCCTATCGAATTGTTTTACCGCAGTCACTTGCGATTTTGCGTGACGTGTTCCATGTGTCTCAGTTGAGGAAGTACATTCCGGATCCGTCGCGTGTGATTCAGATGAATGATGTATAAGTGAGGGATAATCTAACAGTGGAAGTTGTACCTGTGCGGGTTGACGGTCGAGAGATAAAGCAACTGCGGGGTAAAGACATAACCTTGGTGAAGGTATTGTGGGGTGGACCTGCTGGCGAGAGTTGGACGTGGGAACGCGAAGATCAAATGAGGGAGTCGTATCCGACTCTGTTTCTTTGAGGTAATTTTCGAGGGCGAAAATTCTGTAAGTGGGGGAGAGTTGTAACAC
Organism: Lathyrus tuberosus; assembly: GCA_022829125.1. Taxonomy (NCBI): domain Eukaryota; kingdom Viridiplantae; phylum Streptophyta; class Magnoliopsida; order Fabales; family Fabaceae; genus Lathyrus; species Lathyrus tuberosus. The sequence goes on from JALAZF010000365.1 coordinate 6,455,754, forward strand.
CCCAAATTTATTAGAATATTTATTTAATTTATTTAAATATAATATTTGTGAATTTTCGGTAAATTTTGGTGGTTTGTGTCAGTGTCGGTATTTTGGTGGAGTTTTGGGTTATTTTAATTAAATAATAGTATATAATATGAATATATTAGTATTATTATTAATTTAAAATAATATTAGAGGAATTGAGGGTAAGATGGTCTTTTGAGGAGGATTAGTGAGGGTAAAGTGGGGAAAGCCCATTGTTGAGGCCCAAGAGTTAAATTAACCAAAAAGGAGGAATTGAGGAGAATTAGGATTCATTTGTGATTAACCGTGAAAAGAAGGAAAGAAGGGAGAGCTCTGAGGAAAAAGGGAAACGGAGAGGATTCGTGAAGGTTTCCGAAAAATTGATAGAGAAAGCTCCGGAACGACAATCTAAGGTATGGGGAGTACTGCCTTTCATTGTTTTCAATATAGAACGCGATGTGTTGAAAGTGGATTTTGAGGTTTTTGGGGTTTTTGAAGGGTTTATGAGTTGTTGATGATTTAGAGGTATTTCTGAGGATCGATGATGGATTATTAAGGGTTGAATTGATTTGGGTAAAAATATGCCTTCGAGGCTAAACCTTTTGATGATATGTGGGATATTGTATAAAAGGGGGTTTTTGGGGGTTTATAGGAAACTTGAGAATTTTGAAGGCTTAGGTGAATTGAGGTTTAGGATATGTATGAATCGACCTAATAGTCGTAGGTTTTATGCCTTTGATTGCCATGATCCTTATGAATGTTTTGGGGACTGGGGTTTTGCGTGTCGGAACTTTGATAAGAGGAAAAATGCATAAATTGATCGGTTAAATTGTGGTCTATGTATGATGTTAGGATCTCTAAAAAGGTGTTGTATGCTGTTATAAATGTTATACAATCATAGGATTTTGAATTACGAAACTGGGACTTTTTACGGAATCGAATTCGGAGGTCCGGAAGGCCTCCAAACTGCAGAAATCGCATTTTTCTGGTTTGCTGTCCAAGAGAGTTCGCATAGCGACCGGTAGCGACCAGTAGCGACCGGTAGCGACCGGTAGCGAACATGACAGTGTGTTTGCTGCTGTTACGGACAAAACTTTTCAAAACTTCAGAAATTCATAACTTTTAATTTGTATGTCCGTTTCAGTTGTCGTTCAAGTCGTTGGAAAGCTGGTTTCAAACACTTTTTGATAAAATTACTTCCAGTACCAGAATTCCAACTATTCGATGCAGTAGTCGGGTTTTCGTATATGTGTTATGTGTTGTGCATTGAAATGATGAATTTGTTTTGTGTTGCTGTGCTGTTTTGATGTTTTGATGTTCTGATGTTTATGATGATTTACCATGATGATATTGATGAATATGAGATTATGATATTGTGATGTTTTGATGAATAATTGATGATGTGAATTACTATGAGATATGTTGATGATTTTATGACGATGATACATGACTATTTGATGTGAGTTATCATGAGTTATATTGATGATTACGAGATGTTGATTAATGATGTTTTAATGACGTATTTGATGATATGATGAATATGCGAGTTTGATGGATGATGATGCACGTAATGACTTTTGTTGATGATGATGATTAGGACGTTGTGCATCATACATTCATAGCATTTGGACTTCGGTCTATTGATGATGTTAGGACTTCGGTCCAGTGACGATGTTAGGACTTCGGTCCAGTGGTGGTTTCAATCCCATTGTGTGGATTGAGGTGTTTATGACGTGCTCCCTTGTGGAGGGTTGATGGCCTAGTGTCCATCTATTATGACGATTGGTACCACATGCATGAGTCTTGTTGTGCATTGCATTTTATGTGGCATTGACGTGATTTTGTGATATAGTGATTCCTGATGTTTTCCCTTATGATGACCCTGATGATGTTATATATGATGATGACGCCATTTTGCATATCCTGTTTTTATATTCATTATAATGAATTATGATTACTCACCCTGCCTATTTGAATGTTGCCTCCACGTGGGTAACGTGCAGGTGATCGGGTTTAGCTGTGGATGCCTTCAAGGACTTTTGGAGTTGTACTTTACTTTTGGTTGATGTAGAGGGTCTTGCTCTGATAGTGTAACACCGGGTTGGGTTGTTGAGTCGAACCATTGTTGAGTTGTTGTTTTGTGATATTTGATGACTATGGGTTATTTTGAAACCTTTTTTATTATTGTGGTTATGGTGGTTCTGCTGCTAACTTTGATGGCTTTTGTTGAAAACCCTTTTTATTTTGAATTATTGAGTTCCGCTGCCATATGAAGGCTTTTGAGTATAATTGAGGAAAACCCGTGTTTACGGAGCAAGTGTTTAATTTTGAATTTATTGAGAAATGTGCACCCTTCGAGGTGGTATTGATTTTACTCAGATAAATTATATATTTTGCCGTGTTTATTCGTGGGGTAGAAAAGGGTGTTATAGAAGATTTCTATCTACCTTTTGATCCCATACCTCCTTTATACCCTGAGGTTGTAGAAGAGAGGGATAATGTCGCTATTGAGGAGTTTAACAAATTGCAGACCTTGGTGAAGAACCTCCGGGTAGAGAGCTCTGATCTGAGCAGTCGTCTGCAGGATGCTCTGCATACCAACAAAGATCTGGAATGGAAAACTCAAGGTGCATTGAAGAGTTTGGCAGATAAAGAAAAAGATTTTGCTGAAAGGGCCCGACATTACCAAAAAGTTAATATGGTCGCTGAAATTTCCGTTCAAACTTACAGGCAGACCAAAAAAATCTTTGGGCCAAGAAAAAGCCAAGCTCACTAAACTTCAGCAAGCATGGGATGAAGTTAGAATTGAGAATGCAGAGCTGCAAGAGCAATTAAAAACCAGAGACGATGAACTTCAGATAGTGCATGAACAACGAAGAAAGCATCGTGAAGACTTCGATAAAAGCCAAGAGCAGTTGAAGAATGCTAGAGATGAGTTGAAAGCTTCCAAGAAAGAACTTGAAGATGCTATGGCAGAGATGGAAGAGCTCAAAATACGAGTTGGTGTGAAAAAGCCTAAGCAAGTGAGTAATGACGAGGCTCTTTTGATGCACATGGATTCATTAGCCGAAGCTCTGAAGAAGAGGGATGTTTTGATCAAAGAAATGATTGAAAGACCAGGCCATCAGCGCACCAGAATACTCTTTGAAGAAGTCAGACATTCTAGAGAGAAGCTGAAAGATGTGGAGTTATCTGATTGACAGTTCTTTTCCCCATTTTCCTAACATAGCTTTTGTTGATGTACTGTGGTTACCATAAGGCCTGTTGATGGATCCGCTCTCTTGATGTATTTCCAATTTATGAACTCATTGTAGAATGCTTCAATACGTACTGGTTTTCTGTTAAATTCAAATGAATGGTTTATTTAGAAATGGTTCCTTGGCAGCGCTCTATTCACAAGCACATTATCACAACACGTTATCACAACAAACTTCTTCTCAATGAATTTCTCTCAACAATATCCGCTTCATGTGATTAAGAATGGAATCAGGGTGTAAAACGCCTTGGGAATGAAAAACATGTCATATGCATACATTTTATAACATATCATTTTGCATAACAGGTACTCGTCCCGAGATTTTCTAACCTTTATTTGGTTGCAGGCATAATAGCGGATTTCCACATTATTCGTTACACGACCCGACAAAATCAGGCCAAAATCATGGAACAGATGCAGGCTGAACTCACGGAACTAAGGACCCGTATGGAGAAATTCATGAACCTCATGCAGGGTGTCGCCCAGGGGCAGCAAGATCTGAGAGCTGCAGTTCAAAGGCTGGAAGTGGAAACCCCTGTTGGAGATAATCATTGTAATCCTCCTGGCGGAGTGGCAGTTGATCCTCCTGGGAGAGTGGCAGTTAATCCTCCTGGAGGTGTGGCAGTTGATCCTCCTGGCGGAGTTGCAGTTAATCCTCCTGGCGGAGTAGCAGTTAACCCTCCTGGTGGAGTGGCAGTTAATCCTCCTGGCAGAGTTCATGGTGGTTTTGTTCCTATCCCTAATCCTTATGTGGAGGACCACCAAGATGATCAGTTTTCTGTGCTAAATGCTGACATGGGGTTTCATAATGATGGTAATGACAGAAAGTATGAAGCATTGGCTAAAAAGGTAAGAGCTATAGAATGTCAAAACTCCATGGGAATTGATGTTGCTGACATGGGGCTGGTGCAAGGGGTGAGGATCCCTCCAAAGTTTAAGCCTCCGACCTTTGACAAGTATAATGGCAGTACCTATCCCAAAACTCACATTCAGGCATATTTCAGGAAGATTTCTGCATATTCTGATAATGAAAAGCTGTGGATGTATTTCTTTCAAGATATTCTGTCAAGAGCTTCATTAGAATGGTACATGAAGCTAGAAAAAGCCTATATCAAGAACTGGAAGGACTTGGACGATGCTTTCTTGAAACAGTATCAATATAATATTGATATGGCCCCAATCGTACCCAATTGCAGAATATGACACAGGATCCAAAAGAAAGTTTCAAACAATACGCCCAGAGGTGGCGTGAGCTAGCCGCTCGAGTGCAACCCCGTCTGATGGAAAGGGAAATGGCTGATATGTTTATGAACACATTACAGGGCCCGTATCTGGATCGTTTGGCTGGATGCCCATCCACTGGGTTTCCCGATATTGTGATAGCCGGTGAAAGGATATAAAATCTTTTGAAATCAGGAAAAATTCAAGATGTAAGTGGGGCAAGCCCTTCCAATGCAAAGAAGCCTTTCGGGAATGGCTCGAGGAAGCGTGAAGGTGAGACGAGAACTGCATATGAACAAGGAGGCAAAGGAAAAAGGCGTCAGGGCCCATACCATCAAGCAACAGCTGTAACTATTCTGGTTCCAGCTTTTGAATCTCAGTCATAGTCTCAGAGACAATACCAACCAAGGCAAAGAATGAGCGATGGCCACTTTGATACTTTGCCTATGACCTATAGTCAGATGTTGTAGAATTTGCTTCGTCTACAGTTGGTGCAATTAAGAACTCTAGCACCACCAGCTGGCAAGTTGCCTTATGGATATGATGCTAATGCAAAATTTGAGTTCCATTCAGGTGCGCCTGGCCACCATATAGAGAACTGCGAAGCTTTTAAGCACGTAGTTCAGAACCTGGTTGATTCGAAAACTATCAACTTCGCTCCTAATCCCAATGTGATTCAAAACCCCATGCCCCGCATGGCAGACCAAAAGTCAATGCAATAGAAGAGGACAGAGGCTTGAATCAGGTGTCAGATGTTAACAAAGTCAGAACATCTTTGGGGATCGTGAAAAAGCGTTTGTTGAAAGGGGGCGTGTTCCCTGGTTGTCTGGAAAACTGTTCAGAATGTTTGACTGCAATGAATGGTTGTGATGAATTGAAGAAGGGACTTCAGAAGTTGATAGACGAGGGTTGTTTACAGTTTGATCAAATGAGAAAGAAGGATGATACGGTCTCAACAATTACCATTTACTTTACTCCGACAGAGATTCCCGTGCATACACTAGTACAGATTCCCTTGCCTGAGCAGTTAGCCCCTGTGACTATAACTGTTCTGGGTCCTATGCCATAGGATAGTACAAAAGTGATCCCGTGGCATTACGGAGCTAATGTTTATTACCAAGGGCAGAAGCAAGAAGTAGAGACTCCCAAGGAAACTGGTTCGAGTGTGGGGAATGTAGGAGGAATGGGTGGTTTTACCCGTAGTGGAAGGCTCTTTGCTCCACAAACGCTCCAAAATGATGATGCTGAAGCTTTGGCGAAAGCCAAAGGAAAGCAAGTAGTAAACGAAGAGCCCGTGCAAAGGGCAGAGCCTGGTAATTCCTTTGAAAAAGATGTTGAAGAGTTTATGAGGATTATTCGAAAGAGTGACTGTAAAATAGTGGATCACCTGCATCAAACTCCCTCCAAAATTTCCATCTTATCACTACTGTTATGTTCTGAGGCACATCGCAATGCCCTGCTGAAGATCTTTAATATGGCGTATGTCCCACAGGAAATATCGGTGAACCAACTTGAGGGTGTTATCGCCAACGTCAAAGCCAGCAATGGGTTGGGGTTTACTGATTTTGATCTAACGCCAGAAGGAAGAAATCATAACAAAGCTCTCCAAATCTCCATGGAATGCAAAGGAGCAATCTTGTCTCATGTGTTGGTAGATACTGGCTCATCCTTGAATGTGCTACCGAAGAAACCTTTGGAAAAATTGGATGTTGAGGGGGTTGTACTCCGACCATGTGATTTAGTTGTGCACGCGTTTGATGGCTCCAAGAGATAAGTTTTCGGGGAGGTAGAGTTGCCTGTGAAGATCGGACTCCAAGTGTTTAATACGGTTTTCTATGTGATGGAAATCCAGCCGGCTTATAGCTGCTTGCTTGGGCGCCAGTGGATACATGCTGCAGGGGCCGTTTCGTCAACACTCCACCAGAAGATAAAGTTTGTCATGGATGGTCAGGTTGTCACAGTATGCGGAGAAGAGGATATATTTGTCAGTCATCTGTCGTCGTTCAAATATGTGGAGATGGACGGCGAGATTCATGAAACTCTTTGTCAAGCATTCAAAGCAGTGAGTATTGAAAATGACCCTCCTTCCAGTGAAACAAAAGCGGAGACTTCTATAGTTTCTTACAAGCAAGCTCTCGAAGTAGTACAGTCAGGTCGTGCTGAAGGGTGGGGCCAGTTGATTGAGTTGCCTTTCAAAGAAGACAAGTTCGGAATTGGTTACCAGCCTACTCGAGCTTCGCAGTCAAAAGGCCAAGAGCTTCAAGGACCTATCTCTTTTTCTAGTGGGGGAATCATCAACTATGGTCAAGTCTTTGCTGCAAAGGAAGATGATGGGGATAGAAACTATGACATGGACAATTGGGTGCACCCATGTGTCCCGGGACAGGAGTTGAATAATTGGTTCTCTGAAGACCTCATCCAAGTCACCCTACAGAAAGAGTAATTTTCTTTGTTTTTTCATGTTGCATGTAAAATCCTATGCCCTTTCCCAAGGCTTAGTGATTTCATTGTAAGGCCACCTTTGTTTCATATGCAAGTTTATCATCAATAAAAGGACGTTTTTGTATTCAAAAATTGTGTTCCCTGTCTTTCATTTTACAATTTTCATTTTATTTCAAATAAAAATGGCAATGTTTTCTTTTTCCATAGTTTGTTTCTTTCTTTTCAAAAATCTTTTTCTAAAATAAAGCATGAACCATCATTCATGCAGAAACAATCCTCCGGATTCTGTTGATAACGGTCCTGCTATGGTTCAATATGATTTCGATAATCCAATTTACCAAGCTGAAGAGGGGGGTGAGGAAGACTGCGAACTTCCCGAAGAATTGGCCAGATTATTGAAACAGGAGGAAAAAGCTATTCATCCTCATCAAGAGTCATTAGAAGTTATCAACCTTGGCACCGAGGATGCGAGAAAAGAAGTCAAGATAGGGGCAAGCCTAGCAGAGAATGTGAACGAAGAGCTGATTGAGATGCTACATGAATATGTTGATATCTTTGCCTGGTCTTATCAAGATATGCCAGGATTAGATACCGATATTGTTGTGCATAGGTTGCCTCTCAAAGAAGGTTGCTCCCCTGTCAAATAGAAGCTCAGAAGAACTAAACCAGAAATGGCCATTAAGATCAAGGAGGAGGTGCAAAAACAGTTAGATGTGGGTTTCTTAGTCGTCACCAGCTATCCACCATGGGTTGCGAATAATGACCCGGTACCTAAGAAAGATGGTAAGGTACGGATGTGTGTCGACTACCGTGATTTAAATCGAGCAAGTCCGAAAGATGATTTTCCATTACCTCACATTGATATGTTGGTAGATAATACCGCTCAATTCTCGGTATTTTCCTTCATGGATGGATTTTCCGGTTATAATCAGATTAAAATGGCGTCGGAAGACATGGAGAAAACAACGTTTATTACCCCATGGGGCACGTTCTGCTATAAAGTGATGCCTTTTGGTTTGAAAAACACAGGGGAAACTTATCAGCGCGCTATGGTGACACTCTTTCATGACATGATTCATAAAGAGATTAAGGTTTATGTTGATGATATGATTGCTAAGTCGCAGACTGAGGAAAAGCACTTGGTGAATCTGAAAAAGCTTTTTGAATGGTTGAGACAATTCAGACTGAGGCTGAACCCGAATAAGTGTACTTTGAGGTGCGATCTGGTAAGCTGTTGGGCTTTATTGTCAGTGAAAGAGGAATCGAGGTTGATCCAGCAAAAGTAAAAGCAATACAAGATATGCCCGAGCCAAGAACACAAAAGAAAGTTCGTGGTTTCTTAGGGAGATTGAACTACATTGCTAGATTCATCTCTCATCTTACAGCCACTTGCGAGCCAATATTTAAATTGTTGAGAAAAGATCAATCAATTCGTTGGAATAATGATTGCCAAAGGGCATTTGATAAAATAAAAGAGTATTTGCAGAAGCCTCTGATTCTTACGCCTCCAATTCCAGGGAGACCACTGATAATGTATTTGTCGGTACGTGAAAATTCAATGGGTTGTGTTCTCGGTCAACACGACGAGACAGGTAGGAAAGAACACGCCATATACTACCTAAGAAAGAAGTTTACAGATTGCGAGTCTAGATACTCAATGCTTGAAAAGACATGTTGTGCACTTGCATAGGCTGCTAAGCGTTTGAGACAATATATGCTGACTCACACAACTCTATTAATATCAAAGATGGATCCAGTTAAGTACATTTTTGAAAAGCCAGCTCTCACCAGAAGGGTTGCCCGTTGGCAGATGGTGTTGACAGAGTATGACATACAATATACTTCCCAAAAAGCCATAAAGGGTAGTATTCTATCTGATTATCTTACTGAGCAACCAATTGATGATTATCAGCCATTGAAGTTTGAGTTCCCTGATAAAGACATCATGTATTTGAAAATGAAAGATTGTGACGAGCCACCAGTTGATGAAGGACCAGATCCTGATGACAAGTGGAAGTTGATGTTTGATGGGGCTGTTAATGTTAATGGTAGTGGCGTTGGGGCAGTCCTCATAACTCTGAAAGGTTCCCATATACCTTTCACTGCCAGACTAAATTTTGATGTCTCCAACAATGAAGCCGAATATGAAGCTTGCATTATGGGTATTGAAGAAGCCATTGATTTAAGGGTCAAGACTCTTGATTTATTTGGGGACTCTGCCCTAGTGATCAATCAGGTCAACGAAGATTGGCACACCCATCAACCTAACTTGATCCCTGACAGAGATTATACGAGAAGACTGTTGACTTTCTTCAAAACAGTAAAACTGTATCATGTACCTCGTGATGAGAATCAGATGGCAGACGCTTTGGCAACGTTATCTTCAATGATTCAAGTGAATTGGTGGAATCATATACCCAAAATTGATGTGATGCGGCTTGATAGACCCGCTCATGTGTTTGCAGCCGATACAACGACCGATGATAAACCTTGGTATCATGATATCAAGCGTTTTTTGGCAAGTAAAGATTATCCGGCTGGGGAATCCAATAATGATAAGAAGACTCTGAGAATGTTAGTGGGCAGTTTCTTCTTGAATGAAGATGGTGTATTGTACAAAATAAATTTTGACATGGTCTTGCTCAGATGCGTGGATAGACACGAAGCAGACATGTTAATGCAAGAAGTGCACGAAGGTTCTTTTGGTACCCATGCAGGTGAACATGCCATGGAAAAGAAATTGTTGCGAGCTGGTTATTACTGGATGACCATGGAGGCTGACTGTTTTAAATATGCTCGAAAATGCCACAAGTGCCAGATTTATGCTGATAAAGTGCATGTGCCACCGAATCCTTTAAATGTGATGAGTTCCCCTTGGACCTTTGCCATGTAGGGCATTGATATGATTGGGAAGATTGAGCCCACCGCCTTTAATGGACATCATTTTATTCTGGTGGCCATTGATTACTTCACCAAGTGGGTGGAGGTTGCTTCGTTTGCAAATGTCACCTAGCAGGTGGTTGCCCGGTTTATCAAGAAAGAGATTATTTGTCGATACGGGGTGCCCGAGAGGATCATCACTGATAATGGTTCTAATCTTAATAATAAAATGATGCAAGTGTTGTGCCAGAGCTTCAAGATTGAACATCACAATTCCTCTCCGTATCGCCCAAAGATGAATGGTGTCGTAGAGGCAACCAATAAAAACATCAAGAAGATTGTGCAAAAGATGGTCGTGACATACAAGGATTAGCATGAGATGTTGCCTTTCACTTTGCATGGGTACCGTACATCAGTGCGTACGTCTATTGGGGCAACCCCGTTTTCTCTTGTGTACGGTATGGAAGCAGTTCTACCGGTTGAAGTTGAGATTCCTTCTCTGAGGGTCATGATGGATGTCAAGCTTGATGAGGCTGAATGGGTTTGAATGAGGTTCAATGAGTTGAGTCTCATAGAAGAGAGGAGATTGGCAGCATTATGCCATGGGCAACTGTATTAGAGAAGGATGAAGCGGGCATTCGATCAGAAAGTGCATCCTCGGAACTATCAGACAGGTGACTTGGTGTTGAAAAGGATTCTTCCTCCTAATACAGATCACAGGGGCAAATGGACTCCGAATTATGAAGGGCCATATGTTGTCAAGAAGGTTTTCTCGGGCGGAGCCTTGATGCTTACAACTATGGATGGTGAGGATTTTCCGTTGCCTGTGAACTCAGACGCAGTCAAAAAATACTTTGCATAAATGAACCCGTTGGACAATAAAAAGTGAGTCAAGGCAAAAAAGGGCATCCCGGCGAACCATAAAAGAAAAAAGAAAAAAGGAGGAAAAAGGTTCGGGCAAAAATTAGGGATAAAATAAATAAAAATGAGTACACCTGGTAAGTTGAAAACCCGAAAGGACAACTTAGGCAAAAATGGGTATCCCGGTGGATTGAAAACCCACAAAGGGCAATCCAGGCAAAAGAGGGATTTAAAAGTGAAAGGCTGCGATCTGAGTAACCTGTATCCCGTCTCGTTTCAACAAGAGTCATTCCAAAGGATAGGAATCAGTCCAGTCATCCTCCTCGGAAAGCAAAGTACTTGGAGACTCTTGAAGACATATGAACCATAGCAGGATTAAGACTCAATGGATTTCCGTTTTCCACATTGCCATTAGGATAGTTTCTTTTCTCTTTTAAGCAATTACCTCTTTCCAAGAATTGCCTCTTGATGTAAGCGCCTGTTTTTGGGCTTTTCAATCAATCAATAAAATTTTCGTTATTCAGAATACTTGTTTCTTTTGTTTTCTTTTACAGTTTGTTTTGATTGCAAAATACGTCCGAATTTTTGATAAACATTGCATTTGAAAACATCGAGGCTTTACGATGACATGCGTGCAAAAGAAAACAACTAAAATTGCCTTAAATGCCAGATGCTCTTGGGTGGTGAATTCAAAACCCATGATCCCCTGGGGCATGTGTGTACACCCTTTTGTTTGCATGTGTTAATGTTCGCTGGTTAGCCCATCAATAACAGGTGATGTCTTCAGTTTCTTTTCCAGCAAGACTCGAATAATAGTTCTCCCCAAGCAGAAGCGGCTTCCTCAACATGAAAATTCTTCCTTGAGGTTGTCATCCCCAGCAGAGCTCTACGATTCTTCCTAAGCAGATTTGTTTAGATGATACCTCCCCAGCAAGGTCATCATTCCTTACAATAATTCTCAGCAAGTTTGGCAGCTCAAAGCCCAGATTGGGTCAATGTCCTCCCCAGCTGAGTTGATATTTCCCTACAGAATGTCAGAAGAACAGATCAATGGTTGTTTCCTCAGCACGGTTTGCGACCACAAGGACAATCCAGTTTGTTATCCCCGACAGAGTTGGCTTCATTTTCCTCAGCATTTATTTTGCTGAGGAGCCTCCTTGAATTTTGCATATAGTAATCATTGCATTCTCAAAATGCGTAGCATTTCCATTTGAGATGGAGCATTACGCCATGGAAAAATTCGAACATAAGCATGTGAAGCATAAGCCAGTTTTGATACCTCGTGCGAGAGCCCAAAACTATTTCTCTTCTATCATATTGACAAAGCCGAAAAGAATGCCTCGTTCATTCCCCACCCGGCATTTCAAGGCAATACCAGGGTTTCACCACTTTTCTCCCCACAGAGTCCTATTTCTCGGTTTGTAAATCTTTTGATCTTACATCTTAACTGCGTTTTTCTGGAACCATTCCCGATAGGATTCCCTTAGCCATTCCCGATAGGCACCTTCTAGGTTTGAACTTTAGTCATTCCCGATAGACGTATAGGTCAACCTCATGTCCTAGGAACCATTCCCGATAGGATTCCTTTAGCCGTTCCCGACAGGCGACCGTAAAAACCTAGCCGTTCCCGACAGGCCCATTTACCATTCCCGATAGGTAAGCCATAAGTTTTACAACTTTAGCCATTCCCGATAGGCAGCCTTTAAGTTTTAGGCCTAGCCGTTCTCGACAGGCCCATTTACCATTCCCGATAGGTAACCCATAGGCTTACAACTTTAGTCGTCCCCGACAGGCACCCTTTAAACCTAGTCGTTCCCGACAGGCCCATTTACCATTCCTGATTGGTAACCCATAGGTTTACAACTTTAGCCGTTCCCGATAGGCGCCCTTTAGACCTAGCCGTTCCCGACAGGCCCATTTACCATTCCCGATAGGTAAGCCATAGGTTTTCAACTTTAGCCATTCCCGACGGGCAACCTTTGAGTTTAAGCTTAACCGTTCCCAACAGGTATACTAAGCTTTAGACTTTATCCTTTCCCGACAGACGTCCTTTGGGTTTCAATGGTTCCAGACTTGGCCCACAAACCTCTTCATCACAATTGCTTTGTTTGTCATATATATTTCCCTTTTACCCACAGAGTGCAAATTTTCTGGTTATTTTGTATTCAATCCCTATGTACCTTGAATTTCTGACAGTCGTTGCTTTCATCCATTCAGGTCCACAGTTGATTGAATAGGGGCAGCTGTAATACCTCAAAAATTTTCCCTCTTATTTTTCTCCAATAATTAGCTCATGCTTCATTCATTTTCATTTCTTAATAGGTCATATAAAATCATACATCATTGGTTGCACACAAGGCATGCGATCAGTTGTCTCAAGGCATGGACAGTTCAAAGCCAGAGGACAAGAGTCAAATTTTTCCAAATAACAAGTCACAAGGGCTTCTCATATATCAATTCATCTCATTTGAGCCCTCAAGTCCTCAAGAGAAGGGAATTCAAAAGGATTGAAGCAGTTCATCATCTCCTAACAAATATTGAAAAATTACGGTTTTGGGGAAAGTCAGTGCAAGTATGATTTTTGATCAAGAGCTTGATTTCAAGGTTTACCATATGGTTTCAATTGTCCAAGGATGAAGTATTGCCCATTGGTTCCTTTCAAAAGATCTTTAATTGATCAATTGATTCAAAATTAGGAGATTTGGAGAAAAGTCAACTGTGCAGAGGAAAAAGTCAACTCTTGACTTTTTTAGGTCCAATTCATGTTCCTTAGCTCAAGTATGATCCTTGGTGAAATTTTGATCAAGAATTATCAAGAAATTCATCAAAAATCAAGAAATGTGTAAAGTTGCCAAAAATGGTAATGAAGGGTTTCCATTTATGGCAAGTTTTGTCAAGTTGAAGGGCCATCTGTGGAGCATTCTTTCTTCATGCTACAAGCTCTAAATTGAAATTTTATGGAGGCCTATCAAAAGTTCATATTTCAAGCTTCAAAACTATACCAAGAACAGCCTCATTGGATCAAAATTGAGAGAGATATGATCAATCAAAGTTGAGGCAAATAAGGCAAGTTGGCAAGTCATGACCAGTCAGCACACAGTAATTTCAACAAACACCTTATGTGCATGTTGTTTCCAAGTTCAAGGGCAAGTTTCTCCAAGATAGAAGCTTCAGATGAAAAATTGTCCAAGATAGAATTATGACATGCACAAGATAGTTGTATTCTCCTATGTTCATCATCTTTTTTATGCATGTTTCAAGTTTCATTTCCCTTTGCTTTGAACACCAATCTTGTTCTCCTTCATCTCCTCTTTTCAAAGACCCCAAGATCAACCATTTTCATCCTACGACCATGGAGATTTATTCCTCCAAAGTTCCTATCATACCATCTGTTTCTTCCATGCTAAGTAAACCAAACCAAGGCAAACCTTGTGCTCTTCTTGTGCAACATGCGTATTTTGCCATTTTTAGCTAAACATATCCCTTACACATCACATGCTCATGTGTACATTGCCATGTATGTTCAAACCAAAAAGAAAACTTGCACAAGAAGCTTGTACAAGAAGCTCAACATCACATAACCATCACCCTTCATCTTAATCACCACCATAACATGTCATGCTCTTCTCCACACATGAGCAAAACACCATAACCTGTGCACACTTCCTTCTCCCACTTCTCACTCTCATTTCAATATTCTATCTCACTACACCTTTCATTCTCCATTCACCTTGAATTAACCATGGTTCTAACTGTTAACCAAGGTGGTTAACAGTTAACCACACCTATATAAGCTTTCCCTAACAGAAATCTAACTAACTTTTGATCATTCTTCACTTTTCACCAAACTTTCACTCTCTCTCTCTCTCTGAGTTTTCTCTCTCGAATCTTCATCTTCATTCAATAATTCTATGTATTCTCTTTTCTCTTCATCAGCAAGCATCAAGAGAATGAAGCAGTAGATCGTGTAGCATCATCTTCAACTTCAATTTCAGTTTTCTTCCTCTGAATTTACAAGTATAAAGCATCATCTATAGCCTTTATTTGGCTCAGTATCAAGTTCAAGAAGCAAGGAACCTCCTCTCTGGATTTCTTTTGAGCTAAGGATTCATCAAAGCATAGGTTTCGCTTCAAACTTTTGCTCTTATTATGCTCTGATTTGAAATTGATTTTGTGTGTTTTTGAGCTCAATAGGAGCAATGTGAACTTCCGGCTAGTTTATAGGCACCTTAGGTGCTTAGTTGAAACTTCTAGGGCAAGATGTTTTCCTTCGATTCTCTCTGTATGTGCATGGTTTGTGAATTTGGAACTTGGATTCGTGATCTACATAACCTGAGGATCACTTTGGTATAAGCCTTGTTCATTTCTGGTAGCCTGTAACTTTTGGCACGGTGGAGGTTGGCCGGAGAAGATGACCGGAGTCTTCTCCGGCCAGTGGTGCTGATCCACCTTCAAACCCTAGGGCAAATCCTCAGTTTGAAACACAGCCACACGATTGGTTTTAATCCAACGCTCCTGGTGATGCCAACGCATTAATGAGACGTGCTCCCTTGCACGTGCTTCTTTTTTCTGAATTATTGTGAATTGTTTGATCATGTGGGTACGTTGCATATTATCTTGTCATGTGCATGCGTTTTAATCCGTTTGATTGCTGGACTTCTTTCATCATCATATGTGGATTAGATCCTAGGGCTCTGATTAAGTCAAGTTTGTTGATTGAGCTACATAATATGCACTGCAGGTTAGTCAGCGCCTTTGCCCTGACCTTTTTATATATGCACCCCTTTGTTTTAAGCCCAATGCATGTTTTAACTGGCCTTTTACTTGCGCTGCACCCCCTGCTTCATTTCCTTGGTTTTTTGTTTTCTTTTTGATACATGTTTGGTTTTAATTTTGTAAAATTACTTTGAAGCATGACAAATTTCCCAATAAATTCATGAGGCATCCTAATACATTTAAAATTTTTTTCCATATTTTTATTTTTGATTGTGATATGTTTTAATAGTTTTTCCATGATTTCCTTTTATTTTCTTTTTGTATGATCATATGTTCATATGCATGCATTATTTTGGATTTATTTGACATAGTTCCAAAGTGAATTTGCTTCTAAGGCTTGGTACATTCTATTATGATATCTTGAGGCATTTCAGTTAATTTTTGTGGATTTTTATAAGCATTGTAACTTAGGGTTTGAATGCCAACTTAAAGCCATTTGTTAGTGTGATTTGTATGACATGGTGAAGCATCTTTGAACATGTTTGGTAATGAATTTTGATCCAAACTTTTGATACATGTTTGCACACTATTTTTACTTAAAGTGACTTCCATATTCCAATTTTCTCATCCTTCTAACATGACCTTGTGGATTGCATAAATGCATCTTTGCATGTGTGTTTGTTAGAGGAATTATGTTAGGGTTTTGGTATGCTTTGAACATGCTTCATTGGGATGATTGTTGAGATGCTTTGACATCATTTGCTGGACATTATAGGTCCTTTTTTATCATGTTATAGGTCATTGCTTGTCCATCTTGAATTGACTTGTATGCCCTTATGCAAACTTGAAATGTTGTGTGGATTTGTATTCCTCTCCTTGCATGTCTTTGATGCTTTGTTTTCATTAATGCTTGTGTGATCTTAAGTGTACATTTAAACTTGATTCATGTTCTGTTTGTGATCATTTTCAACCACATAACATGACTTGTAATTGCATTTTTGCATCTTGCATAGGTTCATAAACATGTGGCACTTGTTTGAACTTGTTAGGACCTAATTTGTTTCTTCTCTTTTTAACTTGTTAATGTGAGTTGTGTATGAACTTCATATGTCATTCTTGCATTCTTAATTGCATCTTATACATCATATACTACTGTTTTGTATCCATTAGACATGTATGATCTCATTTCATCTTCATTCTTTACTTGTGGTACAAGTATGCATCATTGTTGAACTTAAATTGTTGTTTGTTCACTTCTTCTTGCTTCATTTTTAAATGCTTGCACCCATGAATTGTATGTTCATTCAATGACATCCATATGCATTCATAAATGTCATTTAATTCTGACCTTGACTTATGATCATCCATTAATACATGTTTCCCTTTCATAAGCATTCATCTTTCATAAGTAATGCATAACTTGCATTTGTGAGAGCTTATGATGCATAGTTTGATTTTGTTTGTTTTCTTTTGGCATGCTAACTTTAGTAGGATACATTGACATGTACCTACTGACCTTGGGTGTTCCTTAATCATTAAGACTCATTTCTTTTTGGTTTAAGCTTTGTTTCCTTCTTAAGTTGTCTCCTTAAGGCAACTAGCATTGTTTGGTTTACTTTTAGCACTTGTATTCAATACTTGTGATATTTTTGTGCTAACCTTTTGTGTAGGGGCAGAGGTAAGACACTTGGGCATGTGGATGCTTACCCATGCTCATTCCCTCTTTCATATCTCTTTTACCTCTCATTCTCTTTCTCTTTTGTGTGGATTGCATGATATAATGTTTGATTGTGTAGAACTTTCTCACATCCCTTTGGGATCCTAGCTCATCCTTAATTTTGGATTAAGGTGAGGTAGGATAAGCATTAGATAGTGCTATCCCTCTCTCTTCTTTAGACTTAGGTGGTTCTTATACCCCACATAACCATAGGACATCCATGCATGACAACATTAGGATTATTAGTCTTCCCCACTTAGACTTTTGCCTTTCTTAACACCTTTGAGTCTCTCTTTCTCATATCAAAAAAAAAATCAAAACATGTAATAAAAACAACAAGTGTTGTATGCCATGAGCCTTAAGTACGTGGTAAATAGAAGGAGAAGGGTTTCCCTTCGTCTTTCTAGAGTGTCAGCATACGTCCTATTAGGACGACCATGCGACGCATTCGTTCCTATGTCATAGACTTTAGTGCGATACTTGTTATAAACACAAAATAATCAAAACACTTCTTCTTAAAAGACAAAAACAAGCAATTCTCTTCTCATCTTCCTCATTCCGTTCATAAAGGATTCGTCACGTCCGTTCTACCGTAAACAGGTAAATGCCTAAGACTCCGTACAACGAGCTGCGACACCTAACTGCTAGAACGCGAACCTTGGCGTACTCCACTTAAAAAACATAAACAAAGCAAGTCCATCCCTGGTGAAGGGAACTACGTCGCTCTGATTCTCGTGTGCGAGCGAGATACGTAGGCAGGAGATCGTGCGAGATCTCTCCGAGCATAATCCTTTCACCTTCCCCCTAACCCATAGTCCGAACTACGTTGAATCTGACTTTCCCATTGCACGAGGGAATGCGTAGGCCTGGGACACAATGTCCTATCGAGTCATTTATTTTCTTTTTCTCCCCCGTTTCTTCGTTCTTTCCCGTTCCTGATCCTTCTTCTTTCCAGTAGCAGCGGAGTTCCAAATGACGACACCCTTTGATCGAGACAGCAAGCGTGGATCCCATCGAGTACGATGGATGCACGGGGGTGCTAATACCTTCCCCTCACGTAACTGACTCCCTTACCCGTTTCTCTTGGTCGCGATGACCATGCTCTTTCCTTTCCCTCAGGTTTACACAGTGTTTCCTTTCCCTCTCTTGGGATAAATACACATTGCTGGAGACTCTGTTTCCGCGCCACTTTCGCGTTTGTACTTGGATGAAAATCCCAGGAGCGACAATCACCATCTAACAAATCCAAATAATATACTATTTCTCTCATTGGATTAATCGCAACCAACACCCAGTGTCCACTGTAAAATAAGACAAAAGTTTAGATGGAAATTTTCTACACAACGTCAAAAAACGAAAATTATAATAAATGAAGTTAGAATGAAAATCTAACCCAGTATTATATGGTAAAAGAAACAAATTTTCTGTATCTTTGTTGGCCATAAATGTACCGACTAAGTACTCTTTGATTGGATTTGGATTATGATCGATTAATTGTGCGTAGATACAAGTGGGAGATAAGAAAGAGAATCTTTCTGTCAATTGACGCTGGCACATCAATTTCTCATACAAGAACCTTAAATAAAAACATAATTAACATTAGACTATTCGTTGAAATGATTAAATAAATTATTCAATTAATTAAATAAAGTTGATCCGAGTACCTGATGTATGTATTGATAACACCGATGCCTAATTGATCATGATAAAAAATCTGATCCATATCCTCTTTAGCAATTGTTTTGTTATAAAAAAAAAACCAAAAATACCTTCCTCCATAGGTATTTCATGAATACCACCTTCCATCACATATGTTATTCCTACATATGTTTCAAGACACAACCTAAATCGAGGAACACATGTTTTTTTAGGCTCGGTCTTTGCAAGATCCTGTTTTTTCTACATGTTGCTACATTCAAGCTTCTTATTTCTACAAACTTGTTGCGACTCTTGAACATTAATCTAAATATCATATAATTAGTTAGGTAATGTATAAAATCATGAAGCTTTTGATTTTGAAGGATAGAATTAACATTTTCTATGCATATATACAATGTACCTTTTTTTTATGCAACTGACTCGCTGTGTCGCATAATCCCCTTATTTTTTGATTTGGATTTTGTAGGAGTCTAACATTACCATATAAATAAAATGTATGTCAATGTAAGAATAACTTACATAGCTCGTAAAACATTTGAATACTCAGAGGTTCATAATGGTTTTCAACATACATCATCATCTATAAAAATGAGGTTTGACGGCCATGCAACATACGATCTTATTGCGTCTCCCACCAATGTTACATCTGAAACATCGTCAGGTATAGGTAATAGTGCATCCCCCTCTAAAGCAATATCAATCGATACTTTCAAAAATCTAGCAGGGAGCGATTTATCGTGAAATACATCTACCAAAGTGTTATGCATTTTTCCCTTGCCAACCATGCGATAAGTCGGTGACGATAAATAGAGCTGACATGGTGAAATGCCCTAAACCAATATTAAATATGAAAATTTTAATGTGTATATATGTCAATTAAAAAAATTGTGCTAGTTTAATTTCATAATAATATATATAATTACCTCGGGAAGTTTCTGTTGAAAATTACAATTGATACTATCTTTGTCGCTAGTATCTTTAAACCCTGAACCTCGCCGTACTGACATTTCTTTATCCTTTTTCAATTCACGAACTTAAGATCTTAATTCTTCCAACATTTTCATCAACTGTTTACTGCTAGGACTTTTACTCTTTGGATGCTTATACAAGGATGTTGGAGTGACCCCAAATCCCCTACCTCTCACACGACCGGAATACTTAGGAACATTTAATACTTGACTTAGTATGCTCCTGCAATCCTGGTCTTTAGCTAGAGATAAAGACTAAGATAGATTCTCCTGAAATTCATTTGCATATCAAAAAGATTTGTGGGTATTAAAATGCTTAAATATTATATGTTAATAAACTTTTGATTTAATTAAAGAAATAATGGTTTACTTACACATTGCTCAAAAACTTGTTGAACATCTTCGTTAACAACTCCATCCTTACCCACACGAGCAGCCTTCCACAAAACATGTTCCGGAATAGACGTTTCTTCACTTCTCTCCTCTTCTAACTACACATTAAGACAAATAATAAGATCAATTATAACACATGGGGAACAAGTATATCATATCATTTATATATACTTACTATTTTTTGCTCTAAGCGTGCTAATAAGTGCAAAATGTACCTATTTTTGTATATAAGTTTTGTTGCACTTATTGATACTTTTTGTTAAATATCATACGAATAAACCCCGCTTTGTTTGTAAATGCGTATAGTTTACGTTTTAGTGTATATATTGCGTATCGTGTAAATATCATTGAGTTTAATTAATTTTCATTTATATTTACAGGTATTCCAGCAATGGGATCTTGCCATATTCATATAGAGCATTGAATAAGCTTTCCAGCGCTTCAAACCGTGCGTCAAACGGAGTTACGGTTCAAAAGTTACGAATAAAACAGTGCAGAATTTTCTGGTGTGATTCGCCCCTGCTGCGCCGGGCGGAAATTCCGCCGGGCAAAACTTCAAAAGCGCCGGGCGAAGCCAAAATTCCGCCGGGCGAAACTGGGCGGACAGAAACTCCATTAAAGGCCCAAAAACACATTTTTTAGGTTATGGTTTTGGGTATTTTTTGCTCCCAACTCCATCAAACTTCATTTTTCTTGGAGATTAGCTTAGAAAACATCATTGGAGCTTGCATTTGAATGATCCGGAGTCGAATCTCTCGTCGATTGGTGTTGACAAACCAAGAAATGTTTGGTTCCTCTTCTCTCTTCTCTTTGTAATTTCTTTTTGTTGGGTATTGTATAGTTACTATGAACATATGTATCTTTGTTGATCTTAGTATTATATGAAATTTGCTTTACAAATCATTATCGATGTCTTCCTTGATCTTTTTGCATTTATGTTTGGATTTGTGTTGTGTTAGAGATAAACATCACAAATCTTGATTAGGGATGGATATCTATTGTCTAGATGCTAGAGATAGATTTAGATGATAATCTTTTTGGTGTTGGAACTTAATGTCTTCCGTGTTTCGAGGCTTCGTGCGCGAGAGTGACGAAGAGAGTAATACGGTTGTCTCTCAGCTCAGTGTGCCAGAGATGGACACTGTTGTGAGTGACGCTGGATGATTTTGATGAGTATTGCAGGTGGAGTATAATTGGTCGGTAAATTTATGTTTGTGACGAGTGGATTATATGTATGCTTGATAAGTTCGTCTTGTTGAAGAATGAATTGTTTTTATGTTCTTATTTACTTTTCCGCATTTACGCTTTAAACCATTTAAACCCAAACTCATTAACAATTAAAGTGTTGAACGGCAGTTCAGTAGCACCGATCTCTATGGACACGATAATTCCCAAAAAAATACTTCCAAATCTTTTTGTTTGCTTGCCCTATACCGCAACCAACAAAATGGCGCCGTTGCCTGGGATTGGTGTTTTTATTGAATCGCATTGCGATAGTTTCTTTGTTTTTGAGTTTTGTAGATATCGTATATATTGTCTATTTTCACTTGTTTATATTGATACTTGTATATGTTTACCATATTTGTGAATTTTACATGTTTTGTATACTTGTAAATTTAGTGTATTTGTTTGTTCCTCTTCACGTTTGCTAAGTGTTTGGTCAGGTTTCATCATTGGTGAGCACTAACCGTGTAAAGAGGCAACTTGGAGAAGTGTGTATAAATAATAGGCGTCGAGCTTACGACATAAAACAAGCATGTTTTATCGTTTTTTGTTCCGTTATTACTTTTTCATTGTATATGAGATTGTGTAGGTGTTAAGTGGAGGCCTACACCAGAACCCTGTTGTTGTACTGATTTTTCTGGTTCTGGTGTAGCGCGCTTCTGCGCGCTCAGCGCTCTCTGCTGTGCTGAACCAGTGATTTCTTTTAATTGTTCACTTGGCTCCCCCTTTTTCCCACTTCCACCAAGGCCTTATATATTAGTAATTATTAGTAATTTTTCTTATTCTTTTGTTGTTGTTTGGACTCAAATTTTTGCCCGATTGCTTGAAGTCGCATTCGGTGTTTGTCCATTTTTGATCATTTCAACTTGCGAATGCGTGGTAATGATAGTGTTTAAAGTTTGGTATGCGTTCAAGGTATGTGTTTATCGCTTTCTTGACTTTAACATATTCATGATACTTAGGCTTTTTACAACTTCTATGCCATTCATTCTTTTGTATACTTGTTCTTGTGTGAATCACTTTAGTTCCCAACCTTTTTGTGAGGAAGCCTTCCATTGTTCATATATGCTCGGAGTTCCAACATTCTTGTTCTAACTGGATTTTATTATGTTGAATCTGTTGTTTATGTTGTGTATATGAATGCATGAAAAGGATCAAGGCATTTGTTTCATTTTGAGCACAACCACCTTAGCCAAATAGTCAATTCACCTTGTGAGCGTGTGATCTTTCGTAACCCCTTTGAGCTTTTTGATCCATGTTTTATTTGAACTTAATGATTGTCTATGAGTATTTAGTTCACTTATTTTTTATTGGATTTTGTTTTTTCTTGGACCTCAACTTTGTGTTGTTGTATGGATTTTTTCCTTGCCTTAGAAAGTAGGGAGTATTCACATGATGGTGCGGTTGAATTCAAGTTGGGGAGAGAATGATTGTGTATTCATTAGTTGGTTCTATGAGGAAATAAATAGAAAAGAAAAAAGAGAAAAATATGACAAAAGAAAAGAATAGAAAAAAAGAAAGAAAAAGAAAATCTTTGAAAAAGGAAACAAAAAGAGTTTTAATAATTGTGCTAAATAAGTATTGTGTTTTGTGTAACACTTGGGATTTTGGAAGAAGTTTGATTGAAATTTTGTGTTTTAACTTTTGTGAGTTGATCACTCCCTTAGGTTTAGGCAAGTTTTTGTTTCGATTAGCTTTAGGAATTGCCCCTTGTTTGTTTACCCGACCACATTACAACCTTGAAAAGTCCTTGTGATTCTTGCCTTTGTATGTTCAATGTGAATTTTTGGATGGATGCATAATTTAGTCTTTTGTTTGCAAGATTGTTGTGTGAGTGAAAAACCCCTCATTTTATGTTTTTCATCTACCGATGATTTTTTTTGCTAGGTGTGATTCACATTTGAACTTGTGTTGTTTTAGGATGTTTGGCATGATTTTTGTATTTTGCATTTGTTTCGTGATTGTGTTATCGTTGAAGTTTAGTGGTAAGTATTTACTTTGTGTGTACCATTTTCGATTGAACCATTGCATTTGTTTTTGTTTGTAAAAACTTGTTGTTGCGTGATTTCTTGAATTTCACTTTTGTTCCTTTAGTTTGTTGGCTTTGTTTGAGGACAAACAATTATGTAAGTTGGGGAGAGTTTGATAAGTGCAAAATGTACCTATTTTTGTATATAAATTTTGTTGTACTTATTGATACTTTTTGTTAAATATCATACGAATAAACCCCGCTTTGTTTGTAAATGCGTATAGTTTACGTTTTAGTGTATATATTGCGTATCGTGTAAATATCATTGAGTTTAATTGATTTTCATTTATATTTACAGGTATTCCAACAATGGTATCTTGCCATATTCATATAGAGCATTGAATAAGCTTTCCAGCGCTTCAAACCGTGCGTCAAATGGAGTTACGGTTCAAAAGTTACGAATAAAACAGTGCAGAATTTTCTGGTGTGATTCGCCCCTGCTGCGCCGGGCGGAAATTTCGCCGGGCAAAATTACAAAAGCGCCGAGCGAAGCCAAAATTCCGTCGGGCGAAACTCAGAAGGCGCAGCAGTGTCACAGCACTGGAACTTGCAAAAATAAATCGCCTTTCGCCGCCGGGCGCTCCAAAATTCCGTCGGGCGAAACTGGGCGGACAGAAACTCCATTAAAGGCCCAAAAACACAATTTTTAAGTTATGGTTTTGGGTATTTTTTGCTCCCAACTCCATCAAACTTCATTTTTCTTGGATATTAGCTTAGAAAACATCATTGGAGCTTGCATTTGAATGATCCGTAGTCGAATCTTTCGTCGATTGGTGTTGACAAACCAAGAAATGTTTGGTTCCTCTTCTCTCTTCTCTTTGTAATTTCTTTTTGTTGGGTATTGTATAGTTACTATGAACATATGTATCTTTGTTGATCTTAATATTATATGAAATTTGATTTACAAATCATTATCGATGTCTTCCTTGATCTTTTTGCATTTATGTTTGGATTTGTGTTGTGTTAGAGATAAACATCACAAATCTTGATTAGGGATGGATATCTATTATCTAGATGCTAGAGATAGATTTAGATGATAATCTTTTTGGTGTCAGAACATAATGTCTTCCGTGTTTCGAGGCTTCGTGCGCGAGAGTGACGAAGAGAGTAATACGGTTGTCTCTCAGCTCAGTGTGCCAGAGATGGACACTGTTGTGAGTGATGCTGGATGATTTTGACGAGTATTGCAGGTGGAGTATAATTGGTCGGTAAATTTATGTTTGTGACGAGTGGATTATATGTATGCTTGATAAGTTCGTCTTGTTGAAGAATGAATTGTTTTTATGTTCTTATTTACTTTTCCGCATTTACGCTTTAAACCATTTAAACCCAAACTCATTAACAATTAAAGTGTCGAACGGCAGTTCAGTAGCACCGATCTCTGTGGACACGATAATTCCCGGAAAAATACTTCCAAATCTTTTTGTCTGCTTGCCCTATACCACAACCAACACGTGCATATCCTAAACACCCTTTTTTGTATGGATACGCAGGTTTTGATGCTCGTTGGCGAATTATGTCACTAACTTTCTGGATAAACAAGTTTAGGTCATATCAGATCACCTGTGGAACAAGTATATAATACAATGTTCAAGATAAATTAACATTACATGAAAATATGGGGTTCTTCGTTTGGTTACAAAAGTTTCCCATTCTTCAGGTGAAATCAAGTCTGCATACTTATTTGGACGTTCTGCTTCGATAAAATTTCCTTGGGCATCCTTAAGAAACTTGTTTGTTAAAAAAGCTCAAAACCCTCAATGTCTTTTTCCGGCCAATTGAAGACAATTTTTTTCGTTCATCACCAATGTTAAAAGACCTCTACGAAAAAAAATGCATAGAGTGTGTTAGTATAAGTAACGTAAAGACATAATCGTCAACAAAAACAAATTACATCACATATGGTACCTGTATCTAACTCCATATTTTTTCTTTAGCAGGTTTCATCACAAGTGATTGGAATTTACGAACGAACAATTGCACCAATGTAACTTGTCAACATTAAACTGTTAGGCTCAACTAGTTGGTCCACTGCATTCCAATGTACGTCATAGTTTATTCCTTTATCTCTTGCATGAATGATTCCCTTCATAATAGTTATTCCTCGTGTAATTTCTCTTTCCACGTCATGAACTGATTCATTTCCATCATTCTTAGAAGTATCATGTGAGTTTTCCTCGTTAGTAGCCATTTGACCTGTAATAAAAAAAAACATAAACACAATATAAAAATCCATATTCCGTAGAATATATTAAATGACAATTATATAATTTTATTGAATGAAAGAATATAATTTTACTAGTACCTTTTTCACTAACATCTCTTTCTTTTCTTGGTTGGAATATGATTTATTTGTCTCTTAACAACGTAGACGGATGGATTGATCCAAATTCCCTCATTATAATCACTTCTAATATATGATCCATTCGCTATAACATTCTCATCTTGATCATTTGAAATATACAATTCATTCCCTTTAATATATGACTCATTCTCAACATTAATATCACCTTGATCTACAATGTTCTCATTAATTACTTTGTTAGATAAAAACATTATAGTCCATTTCGTACTTGTCGGATCAGTGACATAAAACACTTGTTTAGCTTGAGAGGCTAGAATAAAAGGCTCATGTTTGTACCCCACCCTATTAAGTTCCACTTGCAAAAATCCTGACTTATCCATTCGTATGCCACTATTATTTTCAACCCACTTGCAACCAAAGATAGGAATCTGAAACTTCTCATAGTCAAACACCCAAATGTGCTCGATAACCCCAAAATATGACAGATTTGCATATTTGGGGTTTAAGTCCTTCACACTTGAAATGTGCATTGCTTCAGCTACCACGGTGACACCATTATTTTGCATAGTACTTTTATCATCTTGTTCTTTGGTATAAAATGTGTATCCATTAATTTCTTATGCGCTATAAGAAAACACATGCAAACTTGGACCATATGCTAAATATCTCAATCTTTCTGTTATTGAAGCGGGATCTGAATAAAACTTTGAATAAATATGATTCTTAAACCATGGTATAAAACTTCGATTGTGCTTTCATACTATCCAATTTTCATTTCTATTCGGATTTAAACCTCAGAGTTCATCTTTGTGCATTTTAACATACGACTCAACCTCATTGTCATTGTGCAGAACATACAAATGAACTTGCTCCCGTTCAGCCCGTGATACTGTCACAATTTTATTTCCAATTAACTTTTTTCCTTCTTTTTTTTTCAAAAATATGAGATTTGGGGAGTCCAATGGATTTAACATTAGATAAATATTCAGTACAAAACTCAATCGCTTCTTCAACAATATATCGTTCAACAATACAACCCTCTGGTCGACTTTGGTTTTTCACATGCCCTTTTAATATATTCATATAACATTTAACAGGGTACATCCATCTCATATAAGCTAGTCCACACAATTGTGTCTCTTTCACAAGATGAACAACTAGATGTTCCATTATGTCAAAAAATGAAGGAGGAAAATACATTTCAAGCTCACACAAAGTAATAACTATTTCTTTTTGCAATGTTGGTAAGATCGCAGGATCGATCACCTTACTACAAATTGATCTGAAGAAAAAACACAATTTAATTATGGCGCTTCTTACTTTTTCTTGCAAAATAGAAATTATAGCTATTGGTAGAAAATGTTCCACTATAACATGGCAATCATGTGTCTTTAAACCCTTTAACTTGAGGTCTTTCATAGACATAAGTCTTCTAATATCTGAAGAGTATATTTCTGGAACTTTAACTTCACTTAGAAACTTACACAATATTTTTTTCTCCTTTCTAGATAGAGTATAAGCAACAGGTGGTAGATATGTTTGTTTTCCTTTCTTCAATGGCCCTAATTCATTTCTTATTCCCATCGCTATCAAGTCTTTTCTTGCTTTAAGGCTATCCTTAGACTTTCCTTGTATATTGAGTAACATACCAATAACACTTTCAAATACATTTTTTTCAATATGCATAACATAAAGAAAATGTCTTATATACAACGACTTCCAATATGGCAATTCAAAAAAAATTGACCTCTTCTTCCACCCACGTTTGACAAGCGTATGTGCAAAAGGCTTGTCAAACTGAGTACTCACATCTTTCACCTTTTCAAAAATTTGGTCACCTGTCAATGTAGGTGGAGCTTTACCATGTTCAGCATTTCCATTGAATGCTTTTCTCCACCCACAGTAGCGATGATTAGAATTTAAGAATCTACGATGACCGAGAAAGACATTCTTCTGATAAAATTCCAATCGCGTCCAATCTATTTTTTCTTCACAAATAGAACACACGCACATTGACCTTTAATGCTATACCCTGATAGATTTCCGTATGCTGGAAAATCATTAATTGTGCCAAACAACATCGCCCTCAAATTGAAAATTTATTTCCTATATCCATCATAAACCTTTACACCGTTCTCCCACAAAATCTTTAAATCTTCGATTAAAGGTGCCAAGTATACGTCTATGACATTCCTTGGTTATTTAGGCCCAAAAATTAACATAGATAACATCATGTACTTACGCTTCATACATAGCCATGGAGGTAGGTTATTAATCATAATAATCACAAACCATATGGTATGTGAGATACTTTTAAGACCATGTGGGATCATTCCGTCAGTAGATAATGCCAAGCGAAGGTTTCTTGCTTCTTCTTCAAAATCAGGATAATCATTCTCAATTTTCATCCACTGTAGTGAATCTGCCGGATGTCGAAACTTTCCATCTATAATTCTTTCAACTGCATGCTAAGTCAAGTGTTTTGCATCGGTTTCACTATGAAACATGCGTCTAAATCTCGGTATTATAGGAAAATACTATAAGACTTTTGCTGGAGACAATTTTTTCTTATATCGAGAGACATCGCAATTAGGGAACTTAATTAACGATGCATATTCATTTCGAAACAAAATGCAATCATTTGGACAAACATGTATCTTATCATAGCTCATGCCAATAGAGCACAACATTTTCTTGGCCTTATAGGTTCGATTAGGAAGAACATTATCCTCCAGAAGCATATCTTTCATAAGGGCTAATAACTCTGTGAAACTTTTATCCGACCATCCATTGCCCGCCTTTAAGTTGTACAACTTTAATACCGCAGACAATCTTGTGAATTTAGTTCAACCTTTATACAACGGTTTCTCTGCATTTCTTAGCAACCTCTCAAACATTTTGGGACAATCCTGGAGATCTTCTCCAAGTGCTTCTGCAGTCTCTTCGACTCGATCACAATCGTATGTATCTGACCCATTATGGTTTGAAGCATAGGTCATATTATCCCCCCGTTCAACATTCTTGTTACTTATCTCACCATGTAATGTCCAACATGTATAACTTCGATCAATTCCATGCCTCATTAAATGCGATTCCAACTCAACTGCGTCAATCCGACGCCCATAACAACAATCTAAGCAAGGACCTGTGATTCGACTGGGATCTTTGGCATGTTTAACCGCAAACTTAACGAATTCTAATACCCTATTCTCGTACTCTTTTGACATTCGATTGGAAGACATCCATTTTTTATCCATGGTTTTACTAAGTAAACTAAACAAAAACACTAATTATTCACGCAACTATAGCAAAAGAACAACTAATTACATGTAGAGAAGTCAACAACTTCTGGAACCACACAGTGTAAGATTCTTGGAAACGATCAGAATTTCACTCTTCACAAGTAACCCCTAGCAAAGATATTCCTGACCAACGTTTATCACGCTGAAAAAAAAAGGAATGAGAAGTTAACATGAATGAAACAAATAGCATGGCATCGACGCCCAAACTCGATCACGTTAATTCAAGAAGCAAGGTATACTTTGGTTCATCACAAATGACACATCAACATTTAATGTTTTAACTCAAGTAGGTCACAAAAAACAAATTCATCACTTAAGTTTAATTAACTTCAAAGTTCTATCCAACAAAGAATCATCAATTCGAGCATAAATCAATCACCAAAATTATCAATTCCACATTTAAACTCAATATCAACTTCATCACTAATAAGAGTTCAAACAATCAACAACATTACAATATTCAACAATTAATTCATGAATGTCATTCAAGTTTCAATCAACAACATCACCAATGACTATCAAAAATAAATTCACAAAGTCATCACTATTAATCATCTTCAACCTCAATAATTAACAATTAAGTTCATTATCATTTTCAATCAACAATTTGATCAAAGCAAAGTTATCACTAACAAGTATCCATCAACAATTTCATTTTCATCAATTAATTTCAATAATTCATCACTAACATTCAACATCAACTTACAAAATCAACACCAATTCTCAAAATAAATTCACCACAAATATCACTATTCATCATCTTCAACCTTACTACAAGACAATTTCAAAATCAAATTCCATAAAAGAACTAAGACTAAGGGACCATAATACCAAAAAAAAAATCAAGAACTAAACTTGAATATAAAAATTAATAGAAAAAAGGTCGGAAATACCTTAAAAATATAATATGAACGCTGGTGGTGGTGGTGGTGAAGTGAGCAAATCGGAAACAGAGGGAGGAAGGCCGTCGGAGGCTACGAACGGAAACGAACGAAAATGAACAGATGGCGCCAGTCGGAGATGGTAGCTTGCAAAACGAAGAGAGGAAAGGCCGTCGGAGGGAGTTGCGAACGGTGACAGTGAGAGTCGTTGCAGGTTTGCGAACGACGGCGGAGAGAGTAGCTTAGGGTTCGTAATCTTTGAAAACTTCTAATGTCTCATATCTGGTACTGTACATGTTTAATTAGATTTTAGATATTAAAGACATAAGGCTTCGCTTTCTAAAGCGCTTTCTATTCTATGGCTTATAGCAGCGCTTTCCATAAAAAGTGATTTCTATTCTATGCCCTATAACAACACTTTTATAAAGCGCTCTCTAAAGGTGGCCTCTAAATATGGATTTAGCAGCGCTTTTCAGAAGCGCTCTCTTAAATGGCCCTATAGCAGCGCTTTCTAAAAGCGCTCTCGTATCTCCAGCTCTTAGCAACGCTTTTCAAAAGCGCTTTCTTAAGTGGTCCTTTAGCAATGCTTTTTTTCACTTTTATTTTTTGTTTTAATTTTTTGTTTTGTACTTATAGCATCCCTTTGGCCAATAAATGTTGTCTATGGTGTGTTGTCTTTTTCCAATTTTGGCATAATGTTTCTAGTGATTTTATTCCCAAATTTCATACTCCTAATACATTTTCTTTCGAATATCCCTTGTATTTTGATCGGTAGTGTTTCCTCTCTTTTATATATATATATATATACTATTTGTCTTTAAATTTTTAAAAAAAAAACAAAAAAAAATCATGAGAATTTTTCTAAATTTCTTATAGGTCTTAATTCATTTAAAAAAGTGAAGTCCAACATGTTTTGGGATTTTTTTTTCTCTTCAAAATTACACCAAACTCATAAACTCGTTTCAAATTTGAGAGTTTTCCGAGTTTGTACGAGACTATCTCAGTTTGATTGAGTCTTTTTAAATCTACCACAAAAGTAAGTGTAAGTGTGAGTTAATTATTTTTTCTTCTAGTCTCTGTAAACTCGTGCTGCGAATCAACCATGCTTGCAAAAGAATAATGAGTTGCAAAATAAAAAGGTTTATTCGTTTATGATATTACACACACAGTGCCTTACAATTGTCTAAATTCAAAAACCAAGCACTCCAATAATGAGAATAATAATTCATAACATAACAAATGAGAAAAGAATAGCGACTTTTCTTGAGACATAGTGCATGGAAACTTTCCTTCCGTTGTTTTTTACTTGTGTGATGTGAAATGCATCTTCCTGCTTTGCACTATGTTCTCTTTATTTCCAATATATATATTCCTCAAATCCTATAAAAGTATACACACACACATAAGTATATTAATATCTTTCATTAAGATGATAAGAATAAAGTGAAATTAAGATATTTTAATGATAAAGTGTTTTATGTAGATAGTATTTAGTCAGAAGCATACCATGGGATACTATCTAGTAGTGGTAAGGAGGAGGTGGTGATGCATAGATGTAATGAGGTGGAGGAGGGGAATAGACTGGTGGAGGAGGTGAAGAGTAGACATAGTGTGGTGGAGGTGGCGAGTAAACAGGCGGAGGAGGAGATTTATACTTGTAAACAGGTGGTGGCGAGTAGATAGGTGGAGGAGGAGACTTATATTTGTAAATTGGTGTTGGTGGAGGTGGAAACTTGAATGGCTTTCCTGGTGTTGGAGGAGATATGTGCTTGTAAGGAGGAGGAGGTGAGTTGTACTTATAGACCGGTGGAGGTGGTGATGAGTACTTGTAAGGAGGAGGTGGTGGAGATGAATACTTGTATGGTGGAGGGGGAGATTTGTAGACAGGTGGTGGTGGTGATGGGTATTTGTATGATTTCTTAGGTGGTGGTGGAGATTGATATTTGTATACAGGTGGAGGAGGTGATTTGTATTTGTAAACTGGTGGTGGAGGAGATTTATACTTGTACACTGGTGGAGGAGGTGACTTGTATTTATAAACGGGTGGTGGTGGAGATGAATATTTATATGGTTTCTTAACCGGAGGTGGTGGTGACTTGTATTTATACACCGGTGGAGGTGGTGACTTATATTTGTATACTGGTGGTGGAGGCGAAGAATATTTGTACGACTTCTTGGGTGGTGGTGGTGAACTATAGTGATAAGGTGGAGGAGGTGAGTGCACATGTGGTGGTGGTGAACTATAGTGATAAGGTGGGGGAGGTGAGTGCACCGGTGGTGGTGGAGAGTGGTAGTAGTAAGGCTTAGGTGGTGGTGGTGGAGATGAATAGATGTAATTGTTTGCTTGAGATGGCAAAGTGAGAGAAAGTAATGTTAAGGCCATAGTGAGAGAAGTAAAGGACATTTGAGAACCCATGTTTTCTCAAAGTGAGTTTTGTTTTTGCTATTATGAAACATAGCATCACCCTTTATATAGTTTTTTCTTGTCCATTTTAGCTATACTATTCATAGTAGATCTATTTTGATTTGATACCTATTACAATTTACCTAGTATTTAATATCTACCAAAAATAATAATATTAGTATTATTAACCGTTCTAGAAAATATTATATTTCTTGTATGAAATTGTCAAATGTGTCAATTATAATATATTGATCGGAAAAAATAATGGCCTGCGCTTGAATATAAAATTATGGTTTTTTGGAGCAATGTGAGGCAAGTTGGTTATGGAACGCGGATTTGGGTTTGATAGAGACAGCAAACTATGCATGAATGAAATGTAAGCAAATGAATAAAGTATGAAGCTTTATTAGCTGGAAAATGTTTACGATATTGCCTTTATTTTCTTTTAAATAAGTTGAATTTTCAAAGTTAGTAAGATTTTTGCATATTAAAATGAATAAAGAGATGGTCAAAAAGTAAAAAATGGATAAAGAGAGTATCAGTATTCACAATAAAACGCAAAAATCTCTGGAAACAAGCGTGCCGTAATGTTTGATATGCATTGATGTATAATATTTGTATGACATTTGTACATTATATATCACAAAAATCGATAATGTGTAGAAAAAATATGATATTTTTATTTACTTTGACTCTTTAAATTGATGTTCGATACTCATATGATATGTTGAAAAATTCAAACAAATATTTAAAAATTTTGATTTTTTCTTTTATTTAACACACCTTATACATTTTGAGATGTATTGAAGAAATTTTATAAATAAAGAATTAAAAACTAATTTTGATTATAAAATTATTAGTTATTTTAATAATAGATAGATAAACGAAACACAAATAATATTATATATGTAACGGTGTTAATGTCTTATATTGTTTATATTATTGATTTTGGTGTGTCGGAATTCCTATTTCATAATTATCAATAAGCTGAATTATAAAACGATGATCATCTCAACCAAGTATGAAGATGGAGGTGATGAAGAAGTGATACCTCAAGTTAGGCCCAAAAGGAACAATGTGAGGCCCAATTGGCTAAAGGACGCAGTGGTTCATAAAAGAGGAGAATTTAACTTCTCGCTCCCCTTATAATACCTAACACCCTCCAAAATTTCAATATTCTAAAAATACACTTAGTAATATTTACCAACCAAATTTTATTTTTGTGAGTGCAACTTTCTGTAAGATATGTATTTTAAATGAAGTCAAAAATAAGATAGTGTGGCGTTAATGTATATTGGACGGTATACTCTAATTTTAGATGTGCATCATAGTCTTTGGAAGCATTAAAAGGTTTGAAAAAAGATCATACATCATACATGCATTGAAAGCAAGGTTTTTTTTTTATGAAAAATGCATGAAAAAACAAGTTTTTATGATAACACTAAAGGATAGGTCGACCTATAGAAAATTTTGCTCAGTATAAGTCGACACACAAATTGCTCAGGTCAACCTCCACGCATCAATAGTAAAGGTTGCAGTCAGTGGCCATAGGCTAACCAACTTAGCCCAACACATGATCTTTACAGGCTGACCAATGACCTTCACAGGTCGACCAAATTGCCTTCGTAAGTCGACCAATTGCTTTTATAGGTCGACACACACGATGCATTCTTTCAAAAATTTCCTTTTTCCTCCATCCATTTGCATTCCTTTTCCTTCATATCTCTCTCTCTCTCTCTCATATATATATATATATAAACTCATACATGCATCATTTTCTAGTAAGGTTCTAGTGTAAAACCTATACGAAAGCAGAATTTCAAAGATATTCATCATCTTCAAACTCTCTTCTATGCATACACACAATCAAATTACACATAATCATTTTTTTTTGTTGGGTGACCATCTAAATTAGGATAGATAACATCCAATTAGGTTGGTGTACTGAGAATATTGGGTTGAGTTATTTGAGTGTTTCAAATAAGAAAATCAAACTGGGGTTTTCCTTCAAGATCATTGAGGATTTGAAGGTTTTGGACAAGATTACGTAAATATGGATCTGATCGAGTGAAGACCTTGGGACAAGGTTGTACCTTGCAAGGGAGTAGCGTGAGATGGTGGACCGTGTTTGTAAATCTTGCGTTCAATAAGTGCGTGCTTGGGATTAGTCCGACCGAGCGAAAACCTTGATACGGGAGGTCTTGCAAGGTAGTAACATGAACTGGTGGATTGAAGCAGCATTGTTAGTGACTTGATTAACCTTTCATCAATGGTTTTAGAGGTGATATAATCAACAACTAAATATAGGGTTTGTAGGGTTAGAGTTCTTCATCTCTTGTATATACACCTTTTGCAAAGTAAGGTTAATGGCAACTATCTCAATTCGAATTCGAATTGAGGACAGACATACCCATAGCGAGTCCGATTGGGGAACTGCCTAAATAAATCTCTCTCTTTCTCTCTCTTTCTCTCTATCTCTCTCTCTCTCTCTCTCTCTCTCTCTCTCTCTCTCTCTCTCTCTCTCTCTCTCTCTCTCTTTTTAAGGGTTCGTTGTTGTTTTGATCAATTTGTTTGAAAATCAAGTTTTGATTACATTTTGAATTAAGGTTTATTGTTATAATCATAATCATTTTGATTGTGATTGGCTTTAACATCAACAAAACAAATTAAATTTCCAGACGTTATCATTTGCACACAATGTGTTCGATAAATTGTCTTTAGTGGTTTTAATTTGTTTTTTATCATAGGAAATAAGCTCTACGTGTAGCTTAGCATTTAAACGTTTGTGATTAATCGTTATTAAAAAATTTGTGTTCATTATCATTCAATTGTGTAACTTTACGCATATCCGAGCTTTTCGATAGTAGGTTCAATTAGACGATTCGATTCAGGTTATTTTCGTTGTGCCATAAAACTCATGAAAACCATTTTTTCCAAAAGTTTAAATTTTAAATTTGTGATCTATTCAACCCCCATCTAGATCGAAGCCTATCTTCTAACAAGTGGTATCACGAGCTCCGGTTAATTATGTGCTTAAGATTAACTTTTTAGAAGAATGGCTACCGAACCTAAGGGAACGTATAGTAGAGCACCAATTTTCACCGGTGAAAATTATGGCTATTGGGAAGTTATATGTGTATTCATGTCAACTCCGTTGACAAAGGTATATGGGACGCCATCAGAAATGGTTTTAATGAAATAACCGTGACCAATGATGAAGGTGTTACATTGCCTAAATCGAAAGCACAATGGGATGCTAATGATTGGAAATTGTGGTCACGTGATTGCAAAGTGAAAAATATTCTCACATCCGCTTTAGGCGTTGATGAGTATTATCGCGTTTCTCATTGTGAGACCGCCAAAGCTATGTGGGATGCATTAGAGGTTCCCCGTGAGGGTACTAATGATGTCAAACAAGCTAGGATCAACACATTAAAACAAGAGCTTGAGGTATTTCGTATTGATCATGGTGAAACCATTACGGACATGCAAAAACGATTTACACATCTTATCAATTGATTAAATGCGCTAGGTAAGCCTATATCTAATGAGATTTCTACTAACAAAGTGTTGAGATGTTTAAGTAGGGAATGAAAACCCAAGGTCACCACTATCAAAGAGGTAAATGATCTTAAAGTGCTTGATCTCACGTCATTGTTCGGTAAATTGAAAGAGCATGAGCAAGAATTCACCTGTTTAGAAAAATATGAAAAAGAGTGTGAAAAGAAGGTGAAGAAGGATAAAGGTAAAGACAAGGAAAAAAGGAATAAGTCCATATCTATAAAGACTTCTAGCTCAAAGTCCTCATATATTGAGCAAAGTGATAGTGAAAGTGAAGATGACAAGAATTCATATGATGAGGATATGAGGTTGTTTGTCAAAAGATAACAAAGGTATATAAGGAAGAATGAAGTTAGACACTCTGACAAGAACATAGCCAAATTAAGAAGGCTAACGAATTCCTCAAAGGATGAAGAGGATAGGAAGAGTAAGCTTAGAAGATATTTCCATCATTGTGGTGAAGTCGGTCACTATAGACAAGAATGTCCTCTGAGGAAGAAAGATAAAGAAAATAGTCATCACAAGAAATCTAGCAAGTCTAGAAGAGCTTATACCGCTTGGGAGAATGCAAGTGATTCCTCTAGTGATGAAATCACAACTTCAAGTGTTGAATCGACTCGAATTTTCCTTATGGTAAATGGAAAGAAAAAGAAAAATGTAATTATCTCTAAGCTTAAATCGATTAATGATATATCCTATTTCCAATTACAAAAAGCCTTTGAAAATCTTCATAGAGAGGCCTTAAGAGCTTTTAACAAGTTAGCTTCACATGAAAAAGTCATTTTAAATTTCGAAGCTAAAGTGTTAGAATCCAAAAGGAAGTTTGAAGCTATTAAGAAATCTATGATAGATTTTAAGAGTGTCAAGAATGAGGATAATAAACCTTCTAGGTATGGTTGTGAACATTGTCATAATAGACAAGAGGAGGTAAAAACTCTTCAAATCAAATTGGATGATGCCTTACAACCTAAGATTGCATTTGCTATTGGTTCTTCAAATTTTGTAAAATCCTTGAATCATGTGAATAAAAACCATAGATATGTTCATAAGAACTTAAATAGCAAGAGCGCATCTCATAAAAACCTATATTGTCATTATTGTTGCAAGAAAGTCCATATATTGAAATGTTCAAATTTAGGAAACTTTTAGTTCCTAAAGGATCTATTCAATGGTTTCCCAAATGCAAATTTTATTTCACTCACTCTCAAGGATCTAATGAAAATTGGATACCTATTTCCTTTGTTTGATTCCATAGGTTGAATGTCTTGACTCTGCCAAAAAGATGTGGTATCTTGATAGTGGATGTTCAAGGCATATGAAGGGTGACATGTCTTTCTTCATTGACTTTGTGCAAAAGAAAAATAGGTTAGCCACTTATGGAGACAATAACAAAGGAGCTATACTTGGAAAAGGTAGTGTAGGTAATCCCTCATCTACTACTATCTCTGATGTTATGCTAGTCGATGATCTGAAACATAACCTTCTAAACATTAGCCAAATTTGTGACAAGGGTTTTAAAGTTACTTTTACAAATACTTGTTTCTTATTTTTTCATGATGAAAATAAGGAATGCATGTTTAAAGACTTGAGGGTTAATAATACTTATAAGCTTAACTTAGATGAGGTATCCTTAGTTGGAACTAAGTGTCTAGCTACCATGAGTGAAAACTCTTGGTTATGGAATAGACGCCTAACTCACATCAACTTCGACTTACTAAACAAAATACCCTCAAAATATTTAGTAATTGACCTACCAAAAATGAAGTTCACTAAAGACCATGTATGCGAAACGTGTCAAATGGGGAAGCAAACGAGAATCTCTTTTAAATCGAAAAATCTTGTTTCTACCTCGAGACCTCTTGAGCTTCTCCATATGGACCTCTTTGATCCCTCACGGACCAAAAGCATAGGTGGAAACTATTATGGATTTTTTATTGTAGATGCTTACTCAAGATTTTGTTCGGTTTTGTTTTTGTCGAGTAAAGATGAGACCTATCTGGATTTTAAACAATTTGCTAGATTGTTCCAAAATAAAATGAATTTGAAAATCATTTCCATCCGAAGTGATCATGAGGGAGAATTTTAAAATCACCTCATTGAGAATTATTGTGACAAACATGGCATTGAGCATAACTTTTCTGCTTCTAGAACTCCACAACAAAATGGTGTTGCAAAGCATAAAAATCGAATTTTA
Organism: Lathyrus tuberosus; assembly: GCA_022829125.1. NCBI lineage: Eukaryota > Viridiplantae > Streptophyta > Magnoliopsida > Fabales > Fabaceae > Lathyrus > Lathyrus tuberosus. The sequence goes on from JALAZF010000365.1 coordinate 6,493,773, forward strand.
GCGGAGTTAGCGAGGATTATGCTTAACGAAGGTAATTTGCCAAAGTATTTATGGGACGATGCCATTAGCATAACTTGTTATGTCATGAATAGGATTCTAATACGTCCTATTTTAGACAAAAAGAAAACCTTATGAACTACTTAGAGGTAGAAAACCTAATGTTTCTCATTTAAACATTTTCATATGTAAATGCTATATTATGAATAATGGAAGGGACAATCTTGGTAACTTCGATGCAAAAGACAATTAGGGTATCTTCCTCGGATACTCACAATCTAGTAAAGTGTATAGGGTTTATAACAAGAGATTACTTATTGTTGAGGAGTTCGTATGTGTTACGTTTGATGAGTCTTACCCAAAAGATGTTTGGAAAGATGTTTATTTTCATGATGTAGGTGTATCTTCACAAGAAATTCTCAATGCAACCGAACCAGGAATTGATCAACCTAAAGCGCTGAAACATAAAAAGGAAGAAGATGACGATCATGAAGAGGAGAAGGTTGAGAATCCAACGGTAGTGGAAGGTCTACCTTTGACTTGGAATACATCAAAAAGTCACCCTATTGACAGCATACTTGGGGATATTAATAAAGGCGTGACAACGCGCTCTAAGATAAGTAATTTTTGTTATCACTTTGCCTTCATTTCTCAAGTCGAACCTAAAAATCCTAAAGATGAACTACTTGATGAGTATTGGCTTATGGCCATGCAAGATGGACTAAACCAATTTAAAAGGAATGACATTTGGGACCTTGTCCCTCGTCCTAAAAATATTCAAGTAATTGGCACTCGATGGGTTTTTAGAAACAATCTTGAAGAAAACGAAGTGATAACCCGCAGTAAAGCCCGAATAGTAGCTCAAGGTTATAATAAAGATGAGGGCATCGATTCTGAGGAGACTTATGCTCTAGTTGCTCTCCTTGAGGCTATACGCCTTCTACTAGCCTATGTTTGTGCTAAAAATTTCAAGTTATTTCAAATGGACATGGAAAGTGCGTTCCTAAATGGCTATATTAATGAAGAAGTGTATGTAGCTTTACCCCCCAGTTTTGAAAGTCACGAGTATCCAAATTATGTATACAAACTCAATAGAGCTTTGTATGGCTGGAAAGAAATAAGAATGGTAAGGATGTATATGTGAAGAAATATAGAGGTATGATTTGTTCTCTTCTATATCTCACTGCATCTAGGCTGGACATTATGTTTAGTGTGTGTATGTGTGCTCGTTATCAATCGGCTCCTAAGGAATCTCACTTAAAAGTTGTAAAATGTATTCTCAGGTATTTTCATGGTACTTCTAGTTACGGGCTTTGGTATTCTAAGGGAAGCGATTGTAATTTGGTTGGTTACACCGATTCCAATTTTCTAATTGAAAATCAGATAGGAAGAGTACTAGTGGAACTTGCCACATGTTTTCAAATGCCTTAGTAAGTTGGCATAGAACGAAATAAGTTTTCATTGCTTTGTTACCCGACGAGGTGGAATACGTTGCAGCCGGTAGCTATTACACTCAAACTTTGTGGCTTAATCAACAATTACTTGACTTTGATATAAAACTCCAACATATTCCTATTATGTGTGACAACACTAGTCCTATTAATCTAACCAAAAATCCGGTGTTACATTATCGCACTAAGCATATTGAGATTTATCACCACTTCCTACGTGACCATGTTGAAAATGGGGTTTTGTATTTGAGCATGTTGATAGTAAAAATCAACTTGCAGATATTTTTACAAAACCTCTTGCGACCGAGCCATTTTTCAACATTCGAAGGGAATTGGGGATACTTGATATCTTAAATATTTTCTAAATATGAATTGTTGCATGCACTTTATATACTATTGCTCTAAATTTCATTGGAAGTTCTATCACCTAAGAGTGTATCCTTCATCAATGCATGAACGAGTTAATGTCGTTCCACTTCTTTATTCTCTTGTAAGCCTTTTATTGTTGCATATTGCTAGTGTTCTAAATAATTGATATTCTTGATGTTTGAAATAGTTCATAATTATTCACTTCCAAAAATTTATATTGATGTATGTTAATTATATGCTTATAGTGATGTTGTGTTATTCCATCTACATACTTGAAACATACTATTGGTTCATATGGCTTGTTATGTATTATTGCATGAACTATGGTTAAACATGTTATGATGTTAATAAAATTCTTGTTGTGTGTCATTGTTATGATAACATCTCTGTTTTTGGTTTGAGTGGTGATAAAAATTGTATATCTTGCTAGAGCACATGTGTGTAGTATTTCGGGAGCACCAAAGGCATATGTAACGTAATCGTGTCGCTTTTGTAGCAAATTCAAGAGTTTTTTATTATATAATATCCTTCATAATTCATGGTTTTGTTATTTTTATTGCAATAAATGTGACCATTATGTTATATTGTTGCTTCATATGCTTGTATATAGGTTTAGGTATTCTTGTTCAATATGTATATAATTCTATGTGAGTGATATCACGTCGACGTTCTTATCTTTGCAAATTACCTTTGTAAAGTACATTGGTTTGTATGTGGCTTACAATACTTCTTATGGTTTAATTGTTCTCTTTTTGATGTTGTCAAAGGGAAAAAAGTATACATGATGAAGTTTGGATGCACATATTTAGGGGGAGTATTCATTAAGACACAAACGTCGCAAAACGCATTGTTTCATGTTTTGCCATCATAAAAAATGGGGAGTATGTGAGTGCTATTTTTCATAAGATATGTATTTTGAATGATGTCAAAACTAGGATAGTGTAGCGTTGATGTATATTGGACGGTATCCTCTAATTTTAGATGTGCATCTTAGCCTTATGAAACATTAAAATGGTTTGAAAAAGGATCATACATCATGCATGCATTGAAAACAGGGTTTTGGTGAAAAATGCATGGAAAAACAAGTTTTTATGATAACACTACGGGATAGGCCTACACATATGCATGTAGGTCGACCTATAGAATTTTTTGCTTTAGTATAGGTCGACACACAAATTGCTCAGGTTGACCTTCACGCATCAATAATAAAGGTTGTAGCCACTATCCATAGGGTGACCAACTTAGGCCAACACAAGACCTCTACAGGCTGACCTAAGACCTTCACAGGTCGACCCAATTGCCTGGTTAGGTCGACTTATTGCTTTTATAGGTCGACACACATGATGCTCTCTTTCAAAATGTTCATTTTTCTCCATCCATTTGCACTACTTTTGCTTCATATCTCTCTCTCTCTCTCTCTCTCTCTCTCTCTCTCTCTCTCTCTCACACACACACACACACACACACACTCATACATGCATCTTTTTCTAGTAAGGTTCTAGTATAAAACCTATACAAAACCAGAATTTCAAAGATACTCATCATCTTCAACCTCTTTCTATGCATACACGCAATCAAACTACACATAATTTCAAAGATTACGGTTGATAACGTCCAATTAGGTTGGTGTACTGAGAATATTGGGTTGAGTTCTTTGAGTGTTTCAAATAAGAAAACCAAGTCGGGGTTTTCCTTCAAGATCATTGAGGATTTGAAAGTTTTGGACAAGGTTACCCAAATACGGATCTGATCGAGTGAAGGCCTTGGGGCAAGGTGGTACCTTGCAAGGGAGTAGCGTGGGATGATGGATCATGTTCGTAATCTTGGGTTCAACAAGTGCATGCTTGGGATTAATCCGACTGAACAAAAACCTTAATATGGGAGGTCTTGCAAGGTAGTAACAAGAACAGGTGGATTGAAGCAGCATTATAGGTGACTTGATCAACCTTTGATCAAGGGTTTTATAGGTGATTGAATTAACAACAAACCATAGAGTTTGTAGGGTTAGAGTTTTTCATCTCTTGTGTAGACATTGTTTGCAAAGTCAGGTTAATTGTAACTATCTCAATTCGAATTCGAATTAAGGGCAGACGTACCCATAGCGAGGCTGATTGGGGATCTTCCTAAACAAATCCTACTCTCTCTTTCTCTCTCTCTCTCTCTCTTATTTTTGTATTGGCAAATAACCGAGTTCGTTGTTGATTTGACCAATTTGTTTGGCAATCAAATTTTGATTACATTTTGAATTAATTTTTGTTGATATAATTATAATCACTTTGATTGTGATTGGCTTTAACATCAAGAAAACAAATTAAATTTCCAAACGTTATCGATTGCACATAAAATGTTTGATAAATTTTCTTTAGTGTTTTTAATTGGTTTTTGATCATTGGAAATAAGCTCTACGTGTAGCTTAGAATTTAATTTTTTGTGATTAATTGTTGTTGAACAATTTGTGTTCGTTATTATTCAATTGTGTATCTTTACGCATATCTGAGCTTTTCGATAGTAGGTTCGGTTAGACGATTCGATTCAGGTTATTTCCGTTGTGCCATGAAACTTTTGAAAAGCATTTTTGCCAAAAGTTTAAATTTTAAATTTGTGATCTATTCACCCCCTCTAAATCGAAGTCTATCGTCTAACAACTTTTTTTCAAAATTTTCAATATTTGAACGTACATAAACGAAATTTTTGGTAGTTATTTTGAAATTTCCGGTATGCCAGTTTTTTGCATTTTTGAAAATTCACGCATTTATACTGGAAATTTGCAAAAATCTGGTATAAATTATCAAAAATTGCAATAAAATCAGGTATTCAATATCGGAAATTCTCAAAATTTTTGGAAAAAACAAAAAACTACCGGAAGTTTTTCAAATTTTCTTTATATTGGAAATTTGGAATATATTCGAAATTTCTGGTAATAGAGCAAAAATTAGGAAAATTTTATAGTTTTGTGGTCTGTAGCCGAGAAGGTCATCTATAGATTCTTGTAGCGATTGTACGCAGTATTCACCATAGACAAAGTATGTTTTCTAAGTAAGAAGTTTAAATTAAATGTTTTCTCACTCTTATATGATATTGATAGTATACTTTTATGTGATGTAAATGACAGATATTTAAGTCCCAATATGAAGTATTTGCCTAGGCATAAAATATGGGCAAACAACATGGTATTATAGTTGTGACTGTTTGTTCTGATACTGCAAATGGCCAGTGAGGTAGGAAAGATAAATTGATTATAAGCTGTGAAAGAGAAGGCAATTATAAAAGGAAGAATACATCTGAAAGCAGTAGTTCCTCAAAGGACATTTATAGTATGAAAGTGAAATGCCCTTTTAGGCTGAGATCTGCGCCAAGTGGTAGTGGTTGGAAGGTGATGGTTCGGTGTGAGTTTCACAATCATAAACTATTTGAGGATAGGTAGCTAGAATTATGGATCCGTTGTAACCCATTTTGGCTTATATGTACATCTCTAATGAAGGAATAAGATTAGAATTGAATATTGAGAAAAGTTAGTTATATAACTTTGCTTAACTCTTTTTTTTACGCTTGTGATTTATGAACGTAACATTTGGTGATTATTAGACGAGAACAACGATCTAGAAGGGGGTTGAATACATCGCCAAATAAATTTTTTCTTATTAAAAATATGTTCTGAAAAATATTTTTCTATGGCAAGCGGAAGCGAATTTGGATCGACTATCGTCTATCCGAACCTTTATTGGTAGAATCGGATACGCGTATAAACCGTAGTAAAACGCATGCTAAATATGAGAAAGGCAAACCAACAAGTTCTATATAATATGTTTGAATATAAACCACAAAAGGATAAATGATTTCTAATGAAATGTAAAATTAAACTTGACAAAGGAATTTTATCGAACATTTAGTGTGTAGTCAAAATATCAAACACTTGGTGTGCAATGCACCAAGATTAATTCTCTTTGAGTTAAGGATGTGTCAAATTAATTGCAATGGTTTAGATTGCAATAGTTTCACAAAATAGTTTAACACACTTCAACTCAACCAGAAGTTTCAGCACTTCAAAATACACACTAAGTATTATCAAAATGTATAGAGAGAGAGAGAGACAGAACACCAAGATTTGTTTAGGCAGTTCCCCAATTGTCCTCACTATGGGTACGTCTGCCCTCAATTCGAAATTAAATTGAAATATTGTAAGTAACCTTTGCAATATCAGTTTACAAGAGAAGTAGTAGCAATTCAAAACCCTAACCCTATGTTTGATATTGATCCTAGCTTCATCTAGTCCCTTGATCTTAGAAAGATCAAGTCACACAAGACCTCTAATTTGATCCTCTAGTTACTGCTACTCCTTTGACCGAACCTCCGTTCTTCAAAGCTTTCACTCGGGTGAATCTGAATTGCAAAATATTGCCCAAGCCTTTCAATCGATCTACCGGTTACCACTACTCCTTTGCCAGAACCCACGTTCTTCAAAGCTTTCACTTTGCTGAATCCAAGTTGAAAAGACTTGTGAAAAAACCCTCAAATCAACCCTTGATCTTTGAGTAAAAGCCCTAAAGGTTTTATCTATGAAACCCCCAAAGAAAAACTCAACCCAATTTGTTTACATGAGCCTAAATTGGACCTTATCAATCTTGTCTTGATAATAAACAACAAAAATGATTATGTGTAGTTGTTAAATGCATGTAAAGAAAGTGTTCTGGACTGGACCAATGGCTAGAATTGGCCCAATCTGCCTCAGCTCCAGAGCGGCCCAAATTGCCTAAGTCCAATCCACAGAGGGGCAAAAGTGACCTTTCTGCCCCTCCAACCGGGCAAGGAATGCAACGTTCCTCCCCGGCGTTGATGCCCATCACGCACGGCTTCCTCGCTGCCCGAACAACAAAGGACAGATGCCCGGAACTGCGTTTATGCCCGACATAACGGCTAGTTTCGGGCACCCTGCCCGGCATAACGGCTAGTTTGGGCAGTTACCTATTCTTTGGGGAAAACGGTTATTTCGCCCCGAAAATAGGACCGTTGGCCACGCGCTAGGGACTCTATATAAACCCTCTCGCTTGAGAGGGCCAAGTATCCAATATTCACCCTAAGAATTCACTCTTTGTACTTGCCCCTTTTCTCTGACCTTTACTTACTTGAGCGTCGGAGTGCCTTGCAGGTACACCCCCTCCTCCTCTCCATACAACCAGCATCCCTGACGCACTTGGCGTCCTGATTCTACAGGATCTGATCCAGCCTTCACGATCAGTGGCGCCGTCTATGGGAATCTTTGTTCTCCCCTTCTTTCTTTAACCGAAGATCAAAAAAATTTTCGAATATCATCACGATCATGGCCTCCCAAGATCGCACCCAGGATGCTCTTCATTCCACCATCCTCCCCGTCAACAAATCTGACGTTGACGGCCAATCATCTCTCCTCCGAGATGCCCGTTTCCGTAGGGATGGAGCCACCACTTCTCCTTCCCCAACTCCTGCTGATTGCCACAATGATCAATTGTATCTCGACCTCCAGCCCGTTCCTGTTCCGCCCAGCGCCGACCCGGTCGTGGCAGCCCTCCTGGAGGCCCTCAACAAAACCAACACCCTGATCCTGCATCAAAACGAGAGGATCGGGGCACTGGAAGAGTCTTGCCATCCAAGATCCCCTCCTACGCGGAAGAACCAGCGACGATCTAGAAGCCCGCAGCCCCGAAGAGAAATCGACCGAAGACTGCGCCAAGAGCACGATCCTCGCCTAGCCCGAAAGCGCGACCAGATCTCCCCGCATGACCAGCACACTCATAACCACAAAAGGACTTGAAGGAACAAGGAGTCTCCAATCAAGTCCAAAGGACGGACACACTCACCTTCCCCGCGAAGGAACCGCTCACCTTCTCCTCGAAGGAACCGCTCACCTTCTCCACGAAGGAACCGCCGACGCGAGCAGCCTGCCCGGTCACCATCATACACCAGTTCCAGTGACGACGACGAGCCTCGGGGCCCGTTGTCCCAGGAGATCTTGGCCACCCGTCTCCCGAAAGGCTTGGAGAAACCCCCGTATCTTGGTACATACGACGGGACCACTGACCCAGACGAGCACATCGAGAATATCGATGCCCTCTTAGACTACCGCGGCGTACGGGGCGCCATCAAATGCAGACTATTCCCGACCACGCTTCGGAAAGGAGCAATGACATGGTATAAACAACTACCCAAGGAGTCCATTACCTCGTGGAAACAGCTCGGCAGGATGTTCTCGCGGCACTTCACATCATCTCGCCGCCACCCCAAAACTGAGGCCTCCCTCGGAGCCATAATCCAGAGGAAAGACGAACCTCTCTGAGCATACATCGAGAGGTTCAACAAGGAAGCAGTGCAGGTTCCAACGACGGACAAAATGAAGAAGTTCCTGCTCGAGCAAGGGGTCATCCCGGACTCTGATTTCGCTAAAGCCATCGGCCTCGCCCCACCGAGGAATTTAGACGCCTTCCTCCTCAAAGCCCAAACTCATATCCAGTACGAGGAGAAGATTGCGGCCGGCAACGTCCAGGCATCGCGCCGCCAGGAGAATGCCCGGGCCGCCAAAGGAGAGGAAGCCTCGATGTCTTGTCGGGGTGAACAAAGACACGAGGACCGTCCCCGCGACTCCCGTGACAGCAAAGGCCCCTCCGGGCGTTTCCATGACTACACTCTCCTGAGCGTTTCCAGGGAAAATATTTTGACCGAATGTGCCAATTCGGAGTTCAAACAAGCCGGGGTTCGTTTCCCCAAACAGCTGCCGAACAGACCAAACGTGGACAAGTCAAAGTACTACCATTTCCACAAAAGTCACGACCATACTACAGAGGACTGCATCCATCTGAAGGATGCCATAGATATACTAATCAGGGACGGGCACCTGAAATAGTTCGCAAAGAAGAAAGACACTCCTCGGCAAGACGCCCAGGAGTCCAAGAAGGCCGAGGAAGAAGTACCCTCCTCGGATGACACCAACGTACAGGTAGCAATGTCCATATCCCGGCCAGAGGACTTCTACGTCCCAGACGGGCTCAGTGCAGCTCGGTCGATGTTCACAGGATACTCGTTGACCAGGGCAGCTCGGTCGACATCATGTACTCCCAGTTGTTCTCAACACTTCAGCTAGACGAATCTCACCTCACTCCCTACGTGGGATCCGACTTGTAGGGATTCAACGGGTCCGTAACAAAGCCGTGGGGTTACGTGGAGCTGATCGTGACATTCGGTGTAACTGAGACGACCAGATCCTTCAAGGTGCAGTTTCTGGTGATCAACTGCTCGTCGCTTTACCAATGCATTTTCAAAAGGCCAACTCTGGCCGAGTTGGTAGCAGTTCCCTCAACCGTCCACCTGAAGATGAAGTATTACACTTAGAACATCTCACTGGGGAAGAACTCGCTCAACCATGGAACACCAAAAAGCTAAAACAATACTACAGCTAAATCCTCGATTCGACTCGTCGCAACGACGAACGTCTACTACCGACCACTATGCGAGTCTAGGTACAAGCGTCGCATACGATTAAAGCACAACCCCGCTCAGTAACGAGCTGGGTAGTTGCTCGAAAGCGGTCCTCGATCGAGCATCGCCGTCGTCAAAGTACCATGATTGGCAGAACCCCAGCTCGCGATGGGACGTTCACGCCGCGAACTCAGGCCTCAAACGCGACCTGAGCTCCGCTCCCCAGCCAGGATATTCCCTGGCCGTTTGACCGGTTCCCCACACTTTCGAACATATCTACAACGAGCAATCCCCCATAAATATTCACACAAGTCAAAAGCTCCCAAACACGGGCAGACATGCGTTCACAGCAAGCATGCATACAACACTTAGCAAAAATAAACGCAAATAAAATCATGCACTCGAAGAAAACAAGAATATAATTAACATAACAGATGGCCACAAGGGCCACGATTGTGCGTTATTACATAAAACGGGGCCATGCCCCCAAAAATAAAATTACAAATAATTCAACGGCGCGCAGGCCGGACAAGATACAACAACATCAAAATAACAACACTCCTCATTCATCCACATGCTCGGTTGACACCGGCTCATGTCTCTGGTCCTCCTCGGGCTGGTCCTCAGGCTGGGCCTCGGGGGTATCTAGAACAAGGCCTGCGGGCAAGACGATGCGACCATCCTAAACGCGCGCAAGATAGTGAGTACCCTCGGTCGAGATCTCATGCCTAGGGTTCACCACCCGCAACTGAGCCACGGCGCTTTCGAAAGACTCCACTGCCACGGCGATACCGTCATCCTCGGCTAGCAGGATGCGGGCAACCAGCTCAGACCTAGTCTTCAACTCTTTTATCTCGTCCGGTTCGTCGGCACCCGGGGCACTGGCCGCCTTCAACTCTTTATTCAGCTTCTCGGCAACCTTTTTCTCCGCCGCCAACTTGGAGACATCCTCTTTCAACCTAGCCGTCTCCTCTTCGGCATTCTTCCGAGCCTCACGGGCACTCTTAAGTTCCTCCTTGAGAGCCGCCTCAGAAGCCCGGGCAGCATTAAGTTCGGACTCAAGTGTAGAATCCCCTTCGGCGTAGACAGCAGCCATCTCCAACATCCTGACCAGGGCAGAAGCATCTTGGGCCACCAGCGCCCTCTTGCTCGGGCGATCCATGCCTTCCAAGCAAAGGGATTCCGCCCGAGGGACGACCAAAGAGTTACCTTCAAAGAACCTCCTATCAAGGATGCACGAAGGTAACTCAAACTTCCCTTTCTCCGGCACACGGGTAAGGTCCACAACATCTAATGTCCTAGGCCGCTTCGCCCGCCCGGTCAAAGGCAGTGGAGATCCTCGTGGAGCAGGAGAGGGAGAAGAAGAGGTCACCACGGCAGTTTGAACAAGGGGAGGAGCACGGGCACCAGCAGGCCGGGACTTAGGAGGAGCCCCTCCAGCTTTATTCCTCGCCATAGAATTCCTCACCACGCGATCGCGAGCCTGAGGCATCTCACCTGCACAAATGAAAAGACGAGCACGTTAGCTACCAGGAAAAGAGATAACACAAACAAAATCTAAATCTCTGGCTCCCATCCTCCTCGAAGATAGGGTTGCCCTTGCTCGTCCAGCAGCTTGCAAGACTGAAGGAATTCACCCAGTTCACCAGCTTCTCGTAAGCCACGACGTCATGCCCGCGCAACTCGCTCGGCTGGAAGACATAAGCGTTGGGCTTCTTGGAGAAGTGGTTGGGTGCCCAGCAGATGGGAAACATGTACAACCTCCGCCCAATATACTTTCCCTCCTCGTTGAGTAGCTCATTCCCATCTTCATCGACCTCTATCTCCCAGACATATGTGTTATCCTGGGCAACCTCGAACACGGGTTCTACGATGAAATACCGTTCCTTAAATGTTCGGATTGACTCTGAGAACGGCTTAAATAACTTTTTGGGCTGCTTCAAGGAAACCCATCCGTACTTCTTCCCCGTCAGCTGCCTTTGAAGATGGAAAACAGCGAAGAATAGAGGGAGAGTAGTCCCCAGAGCGATATGCTCGCACACTAATTCAAAAGCCCGGATGAAGGCCAGCGAATTAGGGTGAAGTTGAGAGGGCGCCAGCTTCAGATGCTCGAACACTGACCACTGGAAATCAATGAAAGGCAGCCTCAGTCCCAGCTCTTTGAAGGCATACTCGTACATCGTAAAGCGGTCCTTGAAATCCGAGCAGACTCGCTCGTCCAAGGTAGGGAAGTGCACCTTCCACTCCCCTTCTGGTCCTACCTCCGTAAAGACATCCGCCAAAGACTTTGCGAACGTAGAAATATGCTCGAAAGGTTCGGCCACCTCCCACTCTTCCGTACAGAACCCTTCAACGTCTTCCTCCATGACATCCAATTCTTCTTCCTCCCCGACATTGCTCGAGGAGCTCGATGTTGCGGAACTCGAAGCCGCAGAGCGCGAAGCCGTCGAGCTACTATTCTCCTCAGAGCCAATTTCCTCCTCGGACGTGTCTAGAATAACTTCTCTGTCTGGCCCCGTCGCCATTACGATCACCTGAAAAGCAGAGAAAGATAGTGAATTCGACAGGAAATCAAATCCACCCTTCCACTGCCAAGTCAAGTGAAAGGGCGCGCAAAAGGCTAAGGACAACGTCCCCGGCCTCAGCCCTAACATCGAATGAAAAACCTCCCCGCGAGGAGACGCCCGAGACATACCATCTTCCTGAGAGGAACCTCCCCGCACTCATGCCCAGATTCTATCTGAAGCTCCACCGAAAACCGTAAAGCTTCACCGGGATCTGGAAATGTTCTACCAGAAAACTCGTCGCCCTATCAGAAGGTGAACAAACACAGTGGTCACGCATGCACAACTACCGCAACCACGCCATGGACCACCCTCCTCGCTAAACGTACTACACATATTCCGGCGAAGCGCTGAAGGCGGAAAAATGGCACAACCACCGTCCACCACCAACACTCGCCAGAAATCTACCTATTTCATCATCTAAAGCTAACCCTAACCGCATACAATCTACCACTAACAACAAAAGGAAGTAAAACAAGCCACATATCAGAACACTTACTTGATTTGAGTAGAAGAAAGAGATTGCTCAAAGCTTGGCACGGTGGTCGGATGCACTGAAGGCGGTGACGGGCAAGAACACAGAAGAGGCGAAGAGAAATCAGAAAGAAAAAGTGCAAAATGGGACAATCTCCCCCCTTTTATACCAAGGGGCACGTGCACACACACGCCCGTAGGCCATAATGACTGCCCACTAGCCATCATTACCTATTAACTGCTACACGGGGCTCGAGGCACACGTGGCAACCCACCGTTTCCAATTCTATCTGACGCTTAATCTCCTCGAATACCGGGCAATAAGGTCACGACCACGAATATCACGGACACAGAGAGCCACGAGCACTTCGTGACAATCCTCCTCGTCTCCAAACGACGACTTTATGCTGGCTCCAAGGAGCAACGAGTAGTCCTTAAGTCATTACTCCCGTGCTCGGGAGCAACGACTTGGGGGGATCCTGTTCTGGACTGGACCAATGGCTAGAATTGGCCCAATCCGCCTCTGCTCCAGAGCGGCCCAAATTTCCTAAGTCCAATCCACAGAGGGGCAAAAGTGACCTTTCTGCCCCTCCAACCGGGCAAGGAATGCAACGTTCCTCCCCGGCGTTGATGCCTGTCACGTACGGCTTCCTCGCTGGCCGAACATCAAAGGACAGATGCCCGGAACTACGTTTATGCCCGACATAACGGCTAGTTTCAGGCACCCTGCCCAGCATAACGGCTAGTTTGGGCAGTTACCTATTCTTTGGGGAAAACGGTTATTTCGCCCCGAAAATAGGACCGTTGGCCACGCGCTGGGGGCTCTATATAAACCCTCTCGCTTGAGAGGGTAAGGTATCCAATATTCACCCTAAGAATTCACTCTTTGTACTTGCCCCTTTTCTCTAACCTTTACTTACTTGAGCGTCGGAGTGCCTTGCAGGTACACCCCCTCCTCCTCTCCATACGACCAGCATCCCTGACGCACTTGGCGGTCTGATTCTACAGGATTTGATCCAGCCTTCACGATCAGAAAGGTTGAAGATAATTAGAATTATTTGTATCTTTTAAGTTTCAATTTTTTTTGAAATGGTGCATGAATGCATATTTAAATGTATGTGTGTGTAAAATAAAAAACAAACAAAACAAATTATTTTTGGCCAAAATTGCAAGTTTTGAAAATATTGAGTCAATACATGTATTTGCTCAAAACATGATGTATTGACTCTAAATTCGAATGAGTCAATACATAAGGCTAATGAGTCAATACAAAACCCTAATGAGTCAATACATCAAAGGCATAAAAATATGCATTAAATATTGTTTCAGTATGAGTCGACTCTAAGATAGGACGAGTCGACTCATTCGTGTTATGTATCGGTTCAATCACATTATGTATCGACTAATAAAAGGCAGGGTTGTTTTCTTTAAAAAAATCTTTCAGATTGAGTCGACTCCAACCATGGATTATTCGGCTCATTTTCAACTTGTATTGACTCAAGAGACCTTTGTATTGATACATACAAGGTAGAATCATTTCCTTTGAAAGTCAATTTAGTATGTATTGACTCGTCTTTGTATCTATCAACCCATTGACTACTTTTTCATGAAAAATCATATTTTTAGCATGTTATGGCCTATTGAATCTAATTTTACATGTCCTATAATGATGATACACATCTAGACAAAGACTATAAGGTCCAACATACACAAAGAACTAAGCTACCTAGTTTTGACATCCTTCAAAACATATCTAAGAGTATATTGCACTCACATACTCTCCCTTTTTGATGATGGCAAAACATACTAGGCACTTGATGTCTTTGGCAAAGCTCTCCCTGAATATGTGCATCATAAAGACTTGAACTTGTACATAATTATTTCCCTTTGACAACATCAAAAAGAGACAAAAACGAAAAACGTGAGAAGTATCTTAAAAATTACACAACAACATATAACTCACTCAGAGGCATTGCTAAGATTAACCAAATCAATTGAAACGAGCACTCACATAGAATTTCGTCTAACTGAAAATGAAGCTTACACATAAATACACAACCAAGTATAGCCCAAATATATAATATTCATTACAAATTTTGTCATAAAAGGTGGAAATACAATAACAAAATAGACAAAAAAAACATGAAGGCATAAATGCATGTTTCATGTAAGAATAAGATAAATAATATGCTCAACCTCAAATATCATTGAATTTACTTCAAACACATAAAGTATGATGAGGTGAGATATAGATAATGAAGAGATTAAACAAGATGTCACTATAAACATATAAAGTGAAAAACTTATGCGTAATCAATTGAAATTTTTGGAAGTGAACACATATGAAATTCTTCATACATTAAGTATATCACATACTTTTGGAACATAACCAAGCAAACAATATAGTCATAGATAAGCAACATATTTCATAAAATTTTTAAGGACAAAGAGAGAAATTTGAATGATATTACTTCATAAGATGAGACGAAGAATGCACTCCACAAGAAACTCAACTTTTAAACACAAGTTAACCAAAATATAAATAGTGCATGCAACAACATATTTTGGGCGAGATTTGAGATATTGAGAATGGTAAATTCCTGACGAATATTGAAAAACAGTTCAATCGCAAGTGATTTTGTAAAAATATCCGCAATTTGATTTTTGCTATCAACATGCTCAAAAACGACATCGCCTTTTTCAACATGGTCTCTTAGAAAATGGTGGCGTATCTCAATATGTTTCGTATAGAATGTAACACCAAATTTTTTGTTAGGTTGATTTCACTAGTGATGTCACACATGATAGGAATACGTTCAAGTTTAATATTGAAGTCAAGTAGTTGTTGTTTAAGCCAAAGAATTTGGGCACAATAAATAACGACTGCGATGTATTCCACCTCAGCAGTTGACATAGAAACGAAGACTTGATTCTTGGTATGCCAACTAATTAAGGACTTTGAAAATAAGTGGTACGTTCCACTAGTACTTTTCCTATCCGATTTGCAACTAGGAAAATCAGAATCGGAGTAACCAACCAAAATACAATCACTCCCTTTGGAAAACCAAAGCCCATACTTAGATGTACCATGAAGGTATCTAAGGATGCACTTTACTGCTTTTAAATGTTATTCCTTGGGAGCGGATTGATACCGAGCACACATACATAGACTAAACGTTATATCAACCCTAAATGGAGTAAGGTATAGAAGAGATCCGATCATACCTCTATATATGTTAACATCAACATCCTTACCATTTTCATCTTTATCCAAGTTTCCATTTATGGCTATTGGAGTGTCAACTGACTTAGCATCTGCCATTCCAAAATGTTTAAGAAACTCATGACAATACTTTGTTTGTCATACAAATGTCCCTTCCTTAAGTTGCTTGATTTGAAGTACGGGAAAGTAATTTAACTCCCCCATTAGACTCATCTGAAATTCACACTACATAAGCTTATAAAACACTTTGACTAGTTGCATGTTAGTAGAACCAAATATTATATCGTCAACATATATTTGAACTAGAAGAATATGTTTTCCTTGACGTTTAATGAAAATTATTTTATCAGGAGTATCCTTGATCAAATAAGAACTTACTAAGTGGCTTATACCAAACCCTAGAGGCTTGTTTGAGACCATATAAATCTCGTTTTAGTTTATAAACATGATTAGGATACTCATGGTTTTCAAAGCCGTGAGGTTGGGAAACATACACTTCCTCATTTATGTAACCATTAAGGAAAGCACTTTTGACATCCATTTGAAATAATTTGAAGTATTTAGAGCACAATAAGCAATAACAAAAAACCTGGCATACAAGCAGTACATGTAGTTTAAAATAAACTTATGCACAAAGAAAGAAGTGAAACAATAGTACCTCACGGACGAAAGACGGAGGAAGTAATCACCTACAATTCTTTTACTTATATAGCCAATGATGAAATCGGTACTTTACAGGTAGAAGTCGGTACGCAAGAAAACAGAACAAAAACGGCTGAAAATGGAGAAGAAGTGAAGAAAATGTACTGGTGGTGACCTCCATGGCATTAGCCATGACATGGCAATCATGGGGTGCCACCCACCTTGAAAAAAATGAAGAATAATAGGCCCTGAAGTTGATGGCGCTCGCCATAGGGGCATGGCGTTCGCTATGACCTCCAGTCAGTCACATTTAACAATTCAACAATTATGGCATTCACTATGAGGCCATAGCATTCGCCATGGAATTTAGGAGCTGAAAAATAGCAGAAGCGTGGAATGAGTTTCTCTCACTTCCCATACTTATCTCCCACTTATCTAGCACAAATTCTGGAAGTTTTCTACCAGTTTGAGCTTTATAAATAAGTCTAGGTTTTAGTATTTTGAGATCGAAGTTTTTCTAGAATTTAATTAGGCAGAAAAATTACTTATTGAAAAGCACTTATTTGCTCGCATCGAGTGATAAGTGCATCCTAGCGTTAGAATTTGAAGATTTGTAGACTTTTCTTGGATCGTTCTCTATGTAATCGTGCCACCATATTCATTTCAGAATTTTATTTACAAGTTTTATGTTTCCAATTTTGCAGCTGTCTTACTTTGCCGTACGCATTTCTTCGCCGTTTTTATTCTGTACTTTATTGTTTTATCACTTAATATCATAATTGTTAGTTTTGATTTTTTTAGTAATTTAATTGCTACTATTTTGATCACAAATATTCTATACATTATTTATAAATTACATACTAGTATCACTAATATGTATCAATTTGAAATTAACGCGTATTGTACTGATACATTCACATATGTTTGCTAGCTTCTGCTACTACTACTACTCATTATCACTATTACATTATTATGTTTAAAAGTCTATTTGGTATACATGGTGAATATAGTATATTATGTCGAATCTGTCCGGCTAAACCATTCAGGGTATGGAATGCGAGGACCGTCATTTTGATGGTACTCGCCTCTAAGTTGGAAATTAACAGTTAAATTGGGAGTCATTTTTATAATGTTTTAAAGTGAAATTAATTACTGCGAAAGCACTAACCTTAGAGATATCGGTTTCATTTCGAAAGAGAGGAACGTGTATCTGACTTAGAAAATAAAAATCATATTTCTCATTAAATCAAACTGCGACAGCAAGACTTATTTTAAATTGCAAAAATAGTCTTTTTCAAAAATAGAGTTTAAAAGAAAAAATGTGTTGCGACAACAGGCGTTTATAAATTTAAACTCTGGTGATATGCGAGCGACAACCGATATCACCTTTAAACTTATTTTTCACCAAAAGGACTTTCAATTAATTAAAAGTACTTGATTTTCAAAAACATAAGTTTTATACTTTAAGATGTTGAACCGCGACAACGGCAGTATAGATTTCATAATAAAGCTCGATACCGATTTAGCGAACGCAAACTGTTCATTTAAATTAAGTTTCTTTCTATTAAAGAAAAATATTATCTCGACTTAATTAATTAATTAGACTTAACTGTGAGTACTATTGATAGATGCGAACCATATTCCGGTCTCCCTCTGCTTTATTTCATATTCATTTGTGGGAAGGACCAGTGGTCGAGGGTGGCGGTTTCTTTTTTGGTTTATGGTTTTTTGGGAGTTCCTTTATTCTTCTGGCTAATGCTTGGTTTAGGATAAGACTTAGGTTTGGGTCTCGAGAAGATGAGAGTTTCTTCTTCTTCTTCTTCTTCTTCTTCTTCTTCTTCTTCTTCTTCTTCTTCTTCTTCTTCTTCTTCTTCTTCTTCTTCTTCTTCTTCTTCTTCTTCTTCTCTTCTTTCTTCTTCTTCTTCTTCTTCTTCTTCTTCTTCTTCTTCTTCTCTTCGTCTTCTTCTTCTTCTTCTTCTTCTTCTTCTTCTTTCTTCTTCTTCTTCTTCTTCTTCTTGTTCTTCTTCTTCTTCTTCTTCTTCTTCTTCTTCTTCTTCTTCTTCTTCTTCTTCTTCTTCTTCTTCTTCTTCTTCTTCTTCTTCTTCTTCTTCTTCTTCTTCTTCTTCTTCTTCTTCTCTTCTTCTTCTTCTTCTTCTTCTTCTTCTTCTTCTTCTTCTTCTTCTTCTTCTTCTTCTTCTTCTTCTTCTTCTTCTTCTTCTTCTTCTTCCTTCTTCTTCTCTTCTTCTTCTTCTCTTCTTCTTCCTTCTTCTTCTT